>CM019064.1:325169561-326462061 GCA_009667805.1 Leptobrachium leishanense | reverse complement strand
AACAAACATAAACAATTTTCTGGCAATAATTCAAACTGGGGTATGCGGTAGACCCAAAACCAAAGATAGGCCTAGCTGAAGAAATAATCTCAATTTCAACTCCAATGACAAAGTCATAAAAATTGTATTTGAACCTTCCCAAAATCCTGGCAAACCTATGCATGGGGGGCATGGGTGTACTCAGGAGACCTTGCAGAAAACAACCTGGAGAGTTTTCATGCAGTAACAAACAACAGTGTCTCCTAAATCACAGTCCAAAACTGATGTGGGTGTGAAAATGAAAAATGACCACCAAACTGTATCCAATTTGTTTGGAGCAAACGGATGCATCCATAGCATAAAAACACTCCATTTACAATACTTTGGGGTGTTAGCTTACAAATATATGCACGTTCATAAAACTGGGGTATGTAAAAAGGCCCCTAAAAAGAAGATAAGCAAAGAAGATACTGTATGTCAAATTAGAAAATTGACAAGCACATGTCAAAGATTGGCGTAGCAACCCAAAAAACAACAGAACAAATCTATATATGGGTGGTATCAATTTACTCAGAAGATGTTGCTGAACATATTTTGGGGTGTTTTTTGGCAGTAACCCATAACTGGATTTGACAATTCATGCCTAAAGTACAATGTGTGTGAAAAAATAACACAAAAAGTGACTACCTGAAAGTTTGACATAGAGCTAGTGCATGGAAAGTGTTAAAATACAACTCTTTGAAGTACCCTAGGGTGTGCCTTTCTAAAAATATATGGTTTGATGGGGGTAAATTACTTTGGCCGGCTTCAAAAAATTTCCCAAATAGGACATGGGTGCATGATGACGAAATGTGAAAATTCCAAGTTGGAAAACTGAAATGCGCACCCCCCAATAAGGCCTATTAGCCCCCAAATGACCCGACATACCTATACATGGGTGGTATCAATTTACTCAGAAGATGTTGCTGAACATATTTTGGGGTGTTTTTTGGCAGTAACCATAACTGGATTTGACAATTCATGCCTAAAGTACAATGTGGTGAAAAAATAACACAAAAAGTGACTACCTGAAAGTTTGACATAGAGCTAGTGCATGGAAAGTGTTAAAATACAACTCTTTGAAGCACCCCAGGGTGTGCCCTTTCTAAAAATATATGGTTTGATGGGGGTAATTACTTTGGCCGGCTTCAAAAATGTCCCAAATAGGACATGGGTGCATGATGACGAAATGTGAAAATTCCAAGTTGGAAAACTGAAATGCGCACCCCCCAAATAAGGCCTATTAGCCCCCAAATGACCCGACATACCTATACATGGGTGGTATCAATTTACTCAGAAGATGTTGCTGAACATATTTTGGGGTGTTTTTTGGCAGTACCCATAACTGGATTTGACAATTCATGCCTAAAGTACAATGTGTGTGAAAAAATAACAAAAAAGTGACTACCTGAAAGTTTGACATAGAGCTAGTGCATGGAAAGTGTTAAAATACAACTCTTTGAAGCACCCCAGGGTGTGCTCTTTCTAAAAATATATGTTTTGATGGGGTGAATTACTTTGGCCGGCTTCAAAAATGTCCCAAATAGGACATGGGTGCATGATGACGAAATGTGAAAATTCCAAGTTGGAAAACTGAAATGCGCACCCCCAAATAAGGCCTATTAGCCCCCAAATGACCCGACATACCTATACATGGGTGGTATCAATTTACTCAGAAGATGTTGCTGAACATATTTTGGGGTGTTTTTTTGGCAGTAACCCATAACTGGATTTGACAATTCATGCCTAAAGTACAATGTGTGTGAAAAAATAACACAAAAAGTGACTACCTGAAAGTTTGACATAGAGCTAGTGCATGGAAAGTGTTAAAATACAACTCTTTGAAGCACCCCAGGGTGTGCCCTTTCTAAAAATATATGGTTTGATGGGGGTAAATTACTTTGGCCGGCTTCAAAAATGTCCCAAATAGGACATGGGTGCATGATGACGAAATGTGAAAATTCCAAGTTGGAAAACTGAAATGCGCACCCCCAAATAAGGCCTTATTAGCCCCCAAATGACCCGACATACCTATACATGGGTGGTATCAATTTACTCAGAAGATGTTGCTGAACATATTTTGGGGTGTTTTTTGGCAGTAACCCATAACTGGATTTGACAATTCATGCCTAAAGTAAAATGTGTGTGAAAAAATAACACAAAAAGTGACTACCTGAAAGTTTGACATAGAGCTAGTGCATGGAAAGTGTTAAAATACAACTCTTTGAAGCACCCCAGGGTGTGCCCTTTCTAAAAATATATGGTTTGATGGGGGTAAATTACTTTGGCCGGCTTCAAAAATGTCCCAAATAGGACATGGGTGCATGATGACGAAATGTGAAAATTCCAAGTTGGAACTGAAATGCGCACCCCCCAAATAAGGCCTATTAGCCCCCAAATGACCCGACATACCTATACATGGGTGGTATCAATTTACTCAGAAGATGTTGCTGAACATATTTTGGGGTGTTTTTTGGCAGTAACCCATAACTGGATTTGACAATTCATGCCTAAAGTACAATGTGTGTGAAAAAATAACACAAAAAGTGACTACCTGAAAGTTTGACATAGAGCTAGTGCATGGAAAGTGTTAAAATACAACTCTTTGAAGCACCCCAGGGTGTGCCTTTCTAAAAATATATGGTTTGATGGGGGTAAATTACTTTGGCCGGCTTCAAAAATGTCCCAAATAGGACATGGGTGCATGATGACGAAATGTGAAAATTCCAAGTTGGAAAACTGAAATGCGCACCCCCCAAATAAGGCCTATTAGCCCCCAAATGACCCGACATACCTATACATGGGTGGTATCAATTTACTCAGAAGATGTTGCTGAACATATTTTGGGGTGTTTTTTGGCAGTAACCCATAACTGGATTTGACAATTCATGCCTAAAGTACAATGTGTGTGAAAAAATAACACAAAAAGTGACTACCTGAAAGTTTGACATAGAGCTAGTGCATGGAAAGTGTTAAAATACAACTCTTTGAAGCACCCCAGGGTGTGCCCTTTCTAAAAATATATGGTTTGATGGGGGTAAATTACTTTGGCCGGCTTCAAAAATGTCCCAAATAGGACATGGGTGCATGATGACGAAATGTGAAAATTCCAAGTTGGAAAACTGAAATGCGCACCCCCCAAATAAGGCCTATTAGCCCCCAAATGACCCGACATACCTATACATGGGTGGTATCAATTTACTCAGAAGATGTTGCTGAACATATTTTGGGGTGTTTTTTGGCAGTAACCCATAACTGGATTTGACAATTCATGCCTAAAGTACAATGTGTGTGAAAAAATAACACAAAAAGTGACTACCTGAAAGTTTGACATAGAGCTAGTGCATGGAAAGTGTTAAATACAACTCTTTGAAGCACCCCAGGGTGTGCCCTTTCTAAAAATATATGGTTTGATGGGGGTAAATTACTTTGGCCGGCTTCAAAAATGTCCCAAATAGGACATGGGTGCATTGATGACGAAATGTGAAAATTCCAAGTTGAAAACTGAAATGTGCACCCCCCAAATAAGGCCTTTTAGCCCCCAAATGACCCGACATACCTATACTTGAGTGGTATCAATTTACTCAGAAGATGTTGCTGAACATATTTTGGGGTGCTTTTTGGCAGTAAACCTTAAAGTTCACAGTACATGTATTCTTAAATTGCGGTTAAAAAAAAAAAATCACCAAATTTTTTTTTTTCCTCAAACTTTGGCATAGATTTGTGGTAAAATGGGTTTGCATGGAAAGAGTCAAAATACCCCAAGTTTAATACCTTGATTTGTGTACTTTAAAAAAATATGTATATGTGGAGGGTTATTCAGGAATTTAGTGACAGATATCAGTGTTACAATGTCACTAGCACTAGTTTTGAAAATAAACTCTTTGGAAATGGCAAAGTGCTACTTGCACTTATTGTTGCATAAAATAAGGAAAAAAGCGAGGAATATGTAAACATTGGGTATTGCTAAACTCAGTACTAAATTTAGAAACTACCAAGGAATTAATTTTTTTTGACGGTTGTTGATACATAAGAAATTTTGGGGGTCAAAGTTCGAAAAGTGGTGTTTTTTTCAATTTTTGTGTCATATTTCACAATATTTTTTATAGTAAATTATATGAAATGATGAAAAATGGTATATTTTTATAAAGTCCATTTAGTGACGAGAAAAACAGTGTAAAATATGTGTGGGTTACATAAACGAGTAAGAGGAAAATTTGACGTTAAACACTAAGAGCGCAGAAACGTAAAAACAGCAGCGGTCACGAACGGACGGATTTGTGTAAAACCGCCCGGTCACTAAGGGGTTAAAAAAAAAAAATCGGAAAAAAATGCCTAAAAAATAAAGAGACTTTTTGCTGCAGATTTAAAAGAATAAACGGTTTATTAGATATTAAATAAAAAAGGACTATTTTTTACATTGAAACCTATGGGATTCGCCTGAATAAACCTGCCGAATGAAAGCACCTAACATCAGGGCATTTCGACAACTTTTCTCTGCTGTTTTGTGTGCTCTGAATATATTAACCATTGCTTCTCTATGGGGATTTCACTGGGCACCGTGCTGGCTGGCAGTTCGCCAAAATTTAACAAACTGCCTGCTTTCTGAATAGTCGAATGGCCCTGACATGTCACTGTATGGGGAAATTCCCTGCTCGGTGACATTTCGGGGCCAGATCGGCTCTCTCTGAATATCCCTGTATGTAATTTACCCAAAAGCAAATTAAAGAAGCGATTAGGGATCTTATCAGTCAGAAGGTGAGTGGTGGTCAGGAGTAATAAGTGCTTCAATAGGGCTAAAAGTATGATGCTCAGGGGATAGGAGGGAATAGCAAAACAAACAAAAAATGATAGGTAACATGAAATAACAGAATTAAATTAAATCACATGATGTACAGTGTAAGAGCAAGTCAGAGCAATGAAAACAGTGGGAGGGTGAATGGTAAGTGCAGAAACCAGGAAAGAGGAAGAAGAATACAAAACAACGAGAAACAAAAAAAACCACACCTGAAGAAATTCAAGAGAGACAAGGGAAAAAAAAAAGAATAGATTAAAAAATGTGCCATTGCATCCTCCAATACCCTGAAAATGTTGTATCTGGTCACTAAATTTGTTTGGAAATCTGTTACTTAATCCCCCCAATTCATATTGTAAAGCACAGCGTAAACTGTTAGAGCTATATAAATGATGACAATAATAATAATTTCATAATTAGAATGAAACATGCACACTTTGGCCAAAACAACTGGTGAACTTCACTATGAACATACAGTATACAACTATTTTGAATGTGCAACGTTAAATAATCAACAATATGTAAAATAAAGGTTTGTAGCACTAGTGGACTCCATTCTGGACTAATTTTGGAAAAATAAGTATATTCCATTGTGTCATAAGGTTTTTTTATTTAAATAGTTATAGTCACAAGGTCAGTCCAAGAAATGTTATGAATGATACAATGGTGTTTTATTTGTTTGTTCATTTATGAAAGGTTACAGTATGGTGTGCTGTTACAAAGTTTGATAGGTCTTTGGGAAGGTCACCAGAGTTGTGAGGCAGTTGGCAGAATTCAGTAGAGCTCGCTTTGAAGTTCATTTCCTTGAAAGTGTTGCAAGAAAGATAGAGGTAATAGCAGAAGGATATATCTTACACAATGACTAATAAATACAAAGACAATCATCTTCAAATAAAGGTTAAAATAATATGTAATTATAATGTGTTTTATGAGCCCTGTTGCTCATTGAGCTTGATCTTGACGGTCTCTGAGGTAATCTCATCATAGTTACTGCACTGTGTATCCTCTTGTGCTTTTTGGAAGATTCTGGCATAAGAATATATGTTAGCAATACCTTATTATCAGGAGAGACTATAACTTTGGGGCAGGGCTGGATTTGCATCTCTGGAGCCTGTAGGCACAGAAATGTGGAACACCCCTAACGCCCCCAACAATAAAAGAAACATGCCAAAATGACTTTTTCCATTTTTGTTTTGGGGCAAGCTAAAAAAACAAAAATCAAATAGATATGTATTTTTTTTTTTTTTTTTTAAAAACTGAAGAACAGTTTCTCTCTGTGCTCAAGACACCTGACGGCACATATTCGCCACCCAGGACATACTTGAAAACTAGCGAAATCTCAATGTATCCTTCCTGATAAAATACTTTCTCAAAAAAAATCCAATGAAGGAGCAGAATCTGTTGCCTTAGTTGAGTTATTGCAGTAGCATTGTTTGTTTTATATGTAAAAGCATATATTGCCTGTCGTAAACAGAGAAAAAAATACATTTTGCGTTTACTTTTATTGAATTTTTTACATTTACACATTACATGGTCATGTTTGATATCATTGTAAAGGCCAGACTCTGACCTTTCCAATGACCTAGTGACTTCATTCATTATTAGGAAAAAGGTTGTACTGAATATTAGCCACAATATATTATATACCTACAGATATATCATGGATCCTATTGTGGAAAATATTAAGGGGAAGTAAAAAGTGAGAAATTAGGAGTCAAGAGCAGAAAAAAAGGGCACGCATTTATACAGAAAACAGGATAATGACTGTTATAGCAACAAAATAGCTGTTAAATAGTTTAGTGTGACACTCACCTAATAATTTAGATACATTCCATTTTGCTGATATGTGAAATAATTCACTAATATAACATGGTGGAGGTCATGCAATCTCAGCATGGGGACACAGATTCATGTGCTAGAGGCCAGCGGTGTCACAGTTCCCAGATCCCACCACGCCCAACACTCAGCCGTAAAGGAATCCCTAACTGTCTGGTCCTTAAAAATTGGCCATGTATATGTATACTAGCTAGACAGAAAGAGTTAATCAAAGACAATGTCGTAATACAAAACCAGGTCAGCAACACAGGGGTAGTCAGACGAGCCAGAATCAGGAATACAGAGTATACACTAGTCAAATGGAATAGCCGGGTCGATATCAGTGCAGAAGCGTAGTACAAGGAAATAGTCTAGGGCAACGGAAGGCAGAATAGTCAGAAAACAAGCAGAGGTCTATAACAGGTTAAATCACGAGAGAATTCAGGTACAAGGAGCTCAGGTATGGATAACCACGATCGGGCACTGCATAGAAGGAACTGTTGGTTTTTAAAAGCCCTTCACCAGACCGCGCCCCCTCTCAAGCTGCGCCTCATGCAGCCACCTCCCTGCCTGTTTCAATTTAAACCGGGTGTTGGTGAGCGAGCAGCATCAGACATACTGCCTTCAAGCACACCGGAAAGGCTGGAAGCCCTCAACGTTACAAGCGGTAGCTGAGGGAGGCGTTCTGTCTAGAAGAATGTGTCTCCTGTCTGGAGATTTAGGAGGTGATGAAGGATATTAATATATAACGGTAATGCGCATATACCTGATGATGATGTGTGACAGTGGTGTCCACCTTGCAAACCCTGGGAAGTTGTGGAGTAAAATTGGTATAATAATAATAATAGTAGTATTGTATCCATGGGGTAAGGTGAGCACCAAGGTATCTCAAGGTGTTGGTTTATCAAAATGGAAAAGATGTTTTAGGTGGCACCAAAAAAATAAGCATTCACACAGCTGGGATTTGGCATGGAAACATATGAATCCAGCCTTTAGCATAACCCTTAAAATGCTTTTATTAAGAAGCATCAATTGTACCACCATTGTTTCAAACAATTCAATGGGTTTTTTGGCGTACATTGAATGCTGGATTAATTTGTTTCTTTGCTATATTTTTGTAGTTGCAAGCTCTGACTATTGGGCACGGTGGGCAAGAGATCTCCGGGTGCCATGATGGGTTCGAAGTCTGGGTATGTGTAACTTAACTTTGGACTATGATTAACCAAGTAGTGAATATGTTTCAAAAATCCACAGGGGAGTGGATGCAATGTTTTACTAATCTCAAAAGCAACTCTATATACAATAGCAGAAAGTCAAATCTGGTAATTCTTGTACACTCTCTGCACAATGCAGTGATCTCAGCCTTGGAAACAAGCTACAATGCTAGTTAGAGCATGTTCAAAAGCCAAACATCACATAGGATTTGGTATTCACATAAGTTTCTCTTTTTTAATTAAACTAGCTCTGAGAAGAGATTAACAATAAAATGTTTAGGATATCATAGGTTTAGGATATCATAATATAGTCAGTGACAGCTCATGATAGCAGTCCTATGTCCTAAATACATTATGCAAATTGAATATGCAAACAGTAAGATCAGTTGTTTTGTTTCCCTATTCAAGCACAATGAAAAGAACTATGAAGAGGCACTTAGGTACACTTTTGTAAATTTTATATATACAACAGCTCTTTCTATTTTTTGTGATATGAAAAATTGCAGTAAATAATCAATGTGATATCTCATCTCTTTGTGGTGTATATGCACGGTATCTCACAGAAATGAGTACAGCCCTCACATTTTTATAAATATTTTATTATATCTTTTCATGTGACAACACTGAAGAAATGTCACTTTGCTACAATGTAAAGTAGCGCGTGTACAGCTTGTATAACAGTGTAAATTTGCTGTCCCCTCAAAATACCTCAATACACAGCCATCAATGTCTAAACGACTGGCAACAAAAGTGAGTACACCCATATTAGCCATTTTCCCTCCCCGGTGTCATGTGACTCAATAGTGTTACAAGGTCTCATGTGTGAATGGGGAGCAGGTGTGTTAAATTTGGTGTTATCTCTCTCACTCTCATACTGGTCACTGGAAGTTCAACATGGCACCCCAAGGCAAAAAACCTTCTGAATATCTGAAAAAAATGAATTGTTACATAGTTACATAGTTATATAGGCTGAAAAAAGACATGCGTCCATCGGGTTCAGCCTCTCCCACATAACCTACTGCTGTTGATCCAAAAGAAGGCAAAAAACCCAGTCTGAAGCGCTCGCCAATATGCAACATACTGGGAAAAAATTCCTTCTTGACCCCAGAATGGCAGTCAGATTTCTCCTTGGATCAAGAAGCTTTTACCCACATATTAAATATTATAACCCTTAATATTCTGTGTCTGCAGGAAGTCATCCAGTCGTTTTTTAAAAGTCTGTACAGACTCTGACCCAACCACCGCAACAGGCAGAGAATTCCACAGCTTTATTGTTCTCACCGTAAAATAACCCTTCCTATGCTTTAAGCTAAATTTTCTTTCTTCCAGTCTAAATGGATGACCCCTTGTCCTATGTATAGTCCTGTTAATGAATAGGTTATCAGACAATGGTTGATATATATTTATATAAGGTTATCAGATCCCCTCTAAGGCGCCTTTTCTCTAAACTAAACAGGTTTAAGCTTGTTAGTCTTTCCTCATAACTTAACCCTTCCATCCCCCTTATTAATTTAGTTGCCCGTCTCTGCACTTTTTCTAACGATATAATATCTTTTTTTAAGACAGGTGCCCAAAATTGCACGGCATATTCAAGGTGCGGCCTGACCATTGATTTATACAAATGTTGCTTTACATAAAGATGGCCTAGGCTATAAGAAGATTGCCAAGACTTTGAAACTGAGCTGCAGCACGGTGGCCAAGACCATACAGCGGTTTAACAGGACAGGTTCCACTCAGAACAGGCCTTGCCATGGTCGAACAAAGAAGCTGAGTGCGTGTGCTCAGCATCATATCCAGAGGTTGTCTTTGGGAAATAGTCGTATGAGTGCTGCCAGCATTGCTGCAGAGGTTGAAGGTGGGGGGGTCAGCCTGTCAGCGCTCCGACCATACACCGCACACTGCATCAAATTGGTAAGCATGGCTGTCGTCCCAGAAGGAAGCCTCTAAAGCCTTCTAAAGATGATGCACGAGAAAGCCTGCAGACCGTTTGCTGAAGACAAGCAGACTAAGGACATGGATTACTGGAACCATGTCCTGTGGTCTGATGAGACCAAGATAAATTTATTTGGTTCAGATGGTGTCAAGCTTGTGTGGCGACAAAAAAGTGAGGAGTACAAAGACAAGTGTGTCTTGCCTACAGTCAAGCATGGTGGTGAGAGCGTCTTGGTCTGGGGCTGCATGAGTGCTGCCTGCACTGGGGATCTACAGTTCATTGAGGGAACCATGAACGCCAACATGTACTGTGACATACTGAAGCAGAGTATGATCCCTTCCCTTCAGAGACTGGGCCGCAGGGCAGTATTCCAACATGATAGCGACCCCAAACACACCTCCAGGACGACCACTGCCTTGCTAAAGAAGCTGAGGGTAAAAGTGATGGACTGGCCAAGCATGTCTCCAGACCTAAACCCTATTGATCATCTGTGGGACATCCTCAAATGGAAGGTGGAGGAGCGCAAGGTCTCTATCATCCACCAACTCTGTGATGTTGTTATGGAGGAGTGGAAGAGGACTCCAGTGGCAACCTGTGAAGATCTGGTGAACTCCATGGCCAAG
Organism: Leptobrachium leishanense; assembly: GCA_009667805.1. NCBI lineage: Eukaryota > Metazoa > Chordata > Amphibia > Anura > Megophryidae > Leptobrachium > Leptobrachium leishanense. Next base: position 326,451,663 of record CM019064.1, on the reverse strand, counting down.
AGGGTTAAGGCAGTGCTTGAAAATAATGGTGGCCACACAAAATATTGACACTTCGGGCCCAATCTGGACATTTTCACTTAGGGGTGAAGTCACTTTTGTTGCCAGTGGTTTAGACATTAATGGCTGTGTGTTGATTATTTTGAGGGACAGCAAATTTATATTGTTATACAAGCTGTACACTCACTACTTTACATATAAAAATCACCAGAGTATAGCACCAGTAGTAGTGATACATTTTTCATTGGACTAACAATACATTTAAATGACAAGCCTTCGAGAGTATCTCTCTTCCTCAGGTCTGAAGCTATACTAAGTGAAATCATAGAATGGAACCATAAAGAGCCAAGCAGAAGAGGGGGGTCGTAAATACAAATAGTTGAATCATACCCAACACAGATATTTAACACACACATATATATAAATATGCACACACATGTACATAAGTACATGCCTACATCTACACAAACACACACTGGGAATTTGATCAATATTCATATTTGTTTAACCACTTGGCTGCTATGGACGCGCTCAGCGCGTCCAGCCAAGTGGTTCTCCTGTGCTACGGACCCGCTCAGCGCGTCCGAGCACAGGAGGCAGCAATCCGCCGGATTCCGGTGGATTGCTGCGCCCCCCCGGTGCGGGCTGACATCTTGGATGTCAGCCCAGCACTCGGGAGCCCGGCGGGGACATTAGATGTCATTGCGGCGACGCAATGACATCTAATTCAGACGCCCCCCCCCGCATGTGCGGAGGAGGTGCCTGAAAGGGAGGGGGGGAGGTCTTTCGGACCTCTCTCCCTCCCGATCGCCGGGGAGCAGGGGGTTAATACAGGCACCGCTTGGAAGGGCACAGCCTGCCCTTCCAAACGGTGGCTGTCATTAACCCCTGGGGAGCCGGATCACGAATCGGCGCTGAAAAGCGCCGGTTCGTGATCCTTTCCCAGAGCTGGCCGACATCTTGGATGTCGGCCAAGCCTCCTGGAACTCCCCCTGAGGACTGGCGTCATCATGCATAGCACGATGACGCCAGTCCTGGAGTTAACCCCTAGCTGCCACCAAGGTGGAGATAGGGGGTTCCAATGAACAGCTAGGGGTTAAAGTTTGGTACTGTTGGATCGGCCAGAGCATGGCCGTTCCAACGATATCAAACACGACTGTGAAAAAGTTTTTAAAAAAAAAAATTAAAAATAAAAAATATTTCAAAAAAAATTATAAAAAAAAATCAAGTTTTTTTTTTTTTTGGTTGGTTAATGCAGCAATATTGTTCCCATTTCAATTATAATGTGAACAATGATGCTGCACTAACGATTTTTGTATGCGGTGCGTTTGTTAAAAATCGTGTAATTTCCCCCAAAAAAAAATGTAACGAGACCCCATTTCTAATTTTTTTAACAAGCGCACCCCATACAAAATATAACCGCAATTGCTCGCATGTTAAAATGTGAAAAAAATACACTTTACACGTTGTAAATTATTGAAAATACATATTTTATTGCATTTTTTGTTATAATATACAGACAGGTCATGACGTATACATATAATAATGAAATATTATTAATCTGCCGAGTCTGACGGAAAGAACGATATATAATATGTCTGGGTCATATACTAAAATAAGCCTTCAAAACACGTTTAAACATGATGAGCAAAACCGGTAAATATGACCTCTGCACAGAGGCGTGAAACGCCTCAGCAGCGAAAGGGTTAATATTATGTATATTGTTAGCAGCAAACTGACTGATTTTTCAGCATGTTATTTTACATTTATGGTAGTGTTTGGCAGATTTACCTAATTTGAATAAGCCTTATAAATGTCAGTTTTTTATAAGTCATTTTGCAAGTTTCCCTTCAGTCTCTTCCAGGTATTGTGATTAAGGGCTTATTTCCAATAAGTCGCATAGTAATTATATATGACATACATTGATTTGCTAAGGAGATTTAACAGTATTAGCTCTCATCGGTGACTCATTGCGAGTTTCGAATAGCTGTGACCTTAAAGTTGAGTTACAAGTACAATAGAAAAGTACACAGTGGGTAAATAATACCTGATTAAATCACTCCATCGTTATCCACGTCTCGGATTTCAATAATGTTGATGCCATAAAAAGATCAGGGCAACAAAACCCATAGCATAATTGAATAATTATTTAAAACCCTTAATGAGACAGACATAAGGGGTAATTCAGAGAGAGACAAACTGGCCCCAAAATGGCACTGACCAGGGAATTTCCCCGTACAGTGACATTTCGGGGCCATTCGGCTATTCAGAGAGCAGGCAGTTCGCAAAATTTTGGTGAACTGCCAGCAAGTACGGTGCTGTTCGAAGGAAATGAAGTCCCCCATAGAGAAGCAATGGTTAATCTATTCAGAGAGCACCGAACAGCAGTGAAAAGTTGCTGAAGTCTCTACTGTTCGGTGTTTTCATTCAGCAGGTTTATTCAGGCGAATCCCATAGGCTTCAATGTTAAAATTATTCCTGTTTTTAGTCAATATCTAATAAACCGTTTATTAGTTTAATCTGCAGTAAAAGGCTCTTTATTTATTGATGTTTTTTAGGATCGTTTAGGCATTCTTTGGGATTTTTTCGTCAAATTTTTTTTCCCATTTTTTTTTTAAAGCGTTTTTATTTTTTCTAAAACGGACCTTCTTTTTATTATCATTCATAGGATCTTCTATGTAAATTCCAGACATTTTAAATCAGTAGTTTTTTTTTGCAAACAGCGTTTCAATTTTGAAACTTTCAAGCATATTGTTGGTCCCCCCACCCCGTTCCTTAACTTGTTGGCTTTTTCTGGTGGCTGCTCTGCGCTGTGATCAACGGCTTTTCCAGTGTGTTCGGTGTGTTTTTTTGCGGCAGTTCTGGTCAGAGCCGACGCTACCCATAAGGCAGGTCAGGTGACTGCCTAAGGGCGCCTCCAGGAGGAGGGCGGAAATTCACTTGGTCACCGGTAAGTTTGAATCACCTTCTGCAGAGATCACAGAATGTTTTTCAAACATGAGTGGTGCCAGACTGAGGGCAGCAGCTGATGTGTGAGTGGAGGGAGAGGTGTGGTCGAGGGATCAATGAAATCGGCAGCTGTCAGTGCTATCAGCCACTGTGGTGACAGACACCATGTGAAGAGAGAAAAACTCTGGAAATTGGCAGCGTTTAGGCCTCTGGAGGGATCCAAGGAGGGGTTTGTGGAAGAGGGAGGAGCTACAATGTCTGCCTCTCTCACTGCTATCATCGTATCAATGGATGGTGAGTGAGCTGGAAAGGAGCAGTGTGACATCTGGGCAGCATGCAAGCTCACTCTCCAGTGAACTCTGCAAGGTAATGTGGATACAATCCACCTCCTGCACAGTCACACACTGATCCACAGGGAGGGGACTATGTACACTCCCAGCAGCTCAGATTCACACCACACACATCCAGCTCATACTCTGTTTCACACTCACAGCCAGCTCACATTCAAATCACTCATAGCACACACACATATCACATCACTCACATCCAGCACACACATCACTGACAGCCATCTCCCACTCCTAGATTCACGCTCACAGCATTCACAGCACTCACAGCCAGCTTACACTCACATCACAGCATTCACAGCACTCACAGCCAGTTTACACTCACATCACAGCATTCACAGAACTCACAGCCAGCTTACACTCACATCACAGCATTCACAGCTTCACAGCCAGTTTACACTCATCACAGCACTCACAGTCAGTTTACACTCACATAACGGCATTCACAGCGCTCACACCCAGCATTGACAGCTTACACGCACATCACAGCCAGTTTACACTCACAGCTTACACGCACATCTCAGCAGTCACAGCCAGCTTTCACATCACCGCACTAACAGCACTCACAGCCAACATTCACAGCCATCTCACTCACCCCTCACATCATATAATTCACAGCCACCTCATACTCACATCCAGGGGTGTACCTAGAACATTTGGCACCCGGGGCGAATCCTATATTTGCCACCCCCCCCAACTTTAAAATGTAAAAAAATAAAAAATCACAAGCACTTTTTTAATTTTTTCAAAAATATTTTTAGTAATAGCATTCTGGCAGGACATGATGTATACATATAATAATAATGATATATTATGAATCTGCCGATGGTGGATCATGTGTCCTCTGTGCTGTGCAATAAGAGGCGAGTGTAGATTTTTTTGAAGAATTGTTATTTTTAAGTTATTTTGCAAACTCACAACATATCAATCCTCATGCTATGAACAAAAGTACTTATGTGGCTTGTTTTGTTGATGGGAGTTGTGTGTGTGTTGGGGTGGCTTGTTTTGTGTGATAGGAGTTGTGTGTTGGTGGCTAGGTTGTGTGTTGGTGGCTGGTGTGGGATGGGGTTGTGGGTTGGTTGGTTTTTTGTGTGATTCAGTTGTGTGTGGGTGGCTGGTTTTGTGTGGTGGGAGTTGTGTGTGGCTGGTTTTGTGTGATGGAGTTGTCTGTGGGTGGCTGATTTTTTGTCGTGGGAGTTGTGTGTGGCTGGTTTTGTGTGATGGGAGTTGTGTGTATGTGATGGGTGGCTGGTTTTGTGGATTGGAGTTGTGTGTGTGCTGGGTGGCTGGTTTTGTGGATTGGAGCTGCTGAGCAGAGAATGGTGTGTGTTTTGCAGGTATAAGATCCTGCTATGGTATTTTTTATTTATTTATCCAGTTTTTTAAGACTCCCTATTCCCTGTCCCTGTTTACCCTGGGCTGCCTATTCACTGGGGATGCAGTGAATGCAGCCTGGCCCCCTCTATGCAGGACCACACCAAGAGCCAGGCAGCTCAAAGACAAATTTCTGATCACTGCAGTGCTGGTTAAGGAAAGGTCCACTTTAAACAGCAGTAAGCAGACAGGGCTTTATATTCTGCTGATACCCCCCTTTACCTGCCGTTTACTGTCATCTTCTCTCTCTGCACACAAATCACATCCCCATCCCCTCTGCTAGAGCTGCTGAGGGGCAGGGGAGAAGCTATGGAGGGAGGAGAGGGGGATTTTTATTCTATTCTATTTTATTCCTTATGCAACGTCCTGCTCCGCTGCTCGTTGTTTGAGAACACAGCTCATAGCTGACACACAGTGGCACCTCCAGTCCTAGTACCCCCTAATGACACCCCAATAATCACTGGTACCTGGGGCGTCAACGCCCCCTGCCACTCCCCTAAATACACCACTGCTCTGTGATATGCTCGCATACAAGTTTGGCGAACTGCCAGCAAGTACAGTGCTGTTTGAAGGCAGTGCAAATCCCCATAGGGAAGTAATGGTTAATCTATTCAGAGAACACCAAACAGCAGAGAAATGGCAGTGAAATGCCCTGATGTTCGGTGGTTTCAATCAGCAGGTTTATTCAGGCAAACCCCAGAGGTTTCAATGTTAAAAATATTCCTGTTTTTTTATGCAATATCTAATAAACCAGAGCGGAAATGCACACACAGGCAGCACAATAAATTATTTTGTGCTGCGTATTCCGGAGGTGCCAATGTGCAGCCCCCCCTTCCCCAGGCTGCATGGTGCCAGGAATCAGCTGCCTAACCTGACCCAGCTTGTCTCTGTCACTGGCAGTGGGGTGGAGAGGAGCTTCCCTACCTCCTCTCTCTGCTCACACTGGGGTCTAAATAAAACCTTTAACAGTGTCATTTCATAAGATAATTTAAGTGGGTGTGTTTAGGGGCAGAGTTAAGGACTGGGTAGGGGTAAGGTGGAGCAACTGGTGGCGAGTAACTCTTATGACCTGGTTAGTAGCTTGGGACTTGAAATTTTGAGCTCTGTAATAAACCATTTATTATTTCAATCTGCAGTAAAAAGTCTTTATTTATTATTTTTTTTAGTACCTTTTAGTCATTTTTCTGATTTTCGACAAAATTTTCCCCCCTTTTTTTTAAATAGCGTTTTTTCTATTTTCTGTAACAGAACTTTTTATTATCAATCATAGGATCTTATATGTAAATTTCAGACATTTTGGTTCAGTAGTTTTTCAGTAGCAGGCCACGGGTTTGTGGAGGCGGCATTCAGCGGCCGACTCCCTGCACTTTGGGGACCCTGCGGTGAATGGTGAATTCACTGCAGGGTGGGGAAATTTTATTCCCCGAAGTGCAGGGAACAACAGAACACCAAAATATTGGTGTCATTTCGGTGCTCTGTGAGTAACCCATTTAGTGATGAGGTTTTTTGCTGCCCCCTGGAAAGTGAAAGCCTAGGCCTTGCCTACCCAGGACATACTTGAAAATTAGTGAAATCTCAATGTATCCTTCCTGGTAAAATACTAGGGGGTGTTGCCACCTAGGGGGTGGTGCCACCCGGTGCAGGCTGCCCCCAGCCCCCCCCTAGGTACGCCCCTGCTCACACCAGCACTCTCGCACACACATCAATTATTCCATCTCACACAAACATAGCTGACACTCACATGCATCACTCATTGATAGCTCAAACACTCAGTTCACTGCCAGGCCACTCAAACTCACTCCTATGCCATAGACATCCCCACACTCAGTCCCATCTCGCACACTGCCACACACTCAATTATTGTCATACACATGCAGCCCTCGCACACAGTCACACGACATTCATCACACACATAAATGCATATGTAAGCTTACTGGGAGAGGGGGCAGCAAAATGCATCTTTGCCTGTGCACCCAAAATTCCTTGCACCGGCCCTGGTTCCGGTGGGTTTTGCGGAGGTTTTGTGGCGGTGTGCGGCAGGTTTTCCCTGCACTGACTCCGGGGACCCTGTGATGAATGCTGAATTCACCGCAGGGTGGGGAACTTTGTTTCCCAGAAGTGCAGGGAAGTCTGGGGAACGAGAGCGCACCGACATGCCGGCGACATTTCGGTGCTCTCTGAATAACCCCATAGTATATAATGGGTAGACATAAAGAAAAAATAAGGGTCCAATGAAGTATGTTTATATTTCAATAAATATATAGCATCAAGGATGTACTGTGCCTTTTTGCCACTTGCGTCAAAAAGGCAGATGTTATATATAAAAAAAACGGTTTCTTTCAATGGTGAGCCATCACCGTTCATGCATGGCAAAAAGTTCACTGCAGATGCATGGTTCGTGCATCACCAACGTGCATGTGCACATTGCCAGTTGCCATTTTTTATAAAGGGAACTGGCATATATTACGGCATGGACGTGCGGTGAGGTCAGTTGCTGCTGAGGCACAGGCTATTATCAGAGCCAGATATACGCAGGTTACGTAGGTTCTGGTTCAGGGCTCCCCAGGAATTGGCTGCTCTCAGTGCTCCCCAGGAACTAGCTGTTCAGGGCTCCCCAGGAAATGGCTGTTCAGGGCTCCCCACAATCTGACTGCTCTCAGTGCTTACCAGAATCTGGCTGTTCAGGGCTCCCCAGGAACTGACTGTTCAGGCCTCCCTAGGAACTGGCTGTTCAGGGCTCCCCAGGAACTGACTGTTCAGGCCTACCCAGGAACTGGCTGTTCAGGCCTACCCAGGTACTGTCTGTTCAGGGCTCCCCAGGAACTGTCTGTTCAAGTCTCCACCAGGATCTGGCTGTTAAAGGCTCCCCAGGAACTGACTGTTTAGGGCTCCCCACAATCTGGCAGCTTTCTGTGCTCCCCAGGATCTCTGCGTCGTCCATTTCAGACAGCCTCGTGTAACACTGAGGCCACGCCCCGAGTACAGCCCTGTGTCCACTGATTGGATGAGACAGTCCCATGCAGGTGTTTTTTGATAGGCTTGGTCCAACAGCGCTTTCCTATTGGTCCAAGCTATTCCATTGCTCTCAGAGGTCCTGGGAGAGCAATGTTCAGGAAGTGGGCAGTGCTCAGACGTCTGTTCATTGAACAGACGCGCCGCACACTTCTTGGCGTCCAACTACGCAAATTGCGTAGGCTCAGGCTGCAAGAAAAAAAAATGTGCGGCGCACAGAGAAGATGGAAGGAGCCAACGGCGGGAAAATGCGGAGCAGGTGAGTTTGACTGGCAGTGTGCAATGCAGACTGGAGCTGCAGCCCTTAATGACAGGTGAGGCTCTGCCTCACGTGCCGCCCCTGACCGCACGTCCCTGTATTATGGGTGGCATGCGTGCACATTAAGTAACCGCTGCCCTCCAGATCCCTCCTCAATACGCTGCTGTAAAGCATGTGCTTGTATTGTTAGCTTTTCAACCACATTCTCTCACAGTGCTGTGCTTCCATTTTGTTGTAAAACTGCTTCCACATGGTTTGGAGTATCCGAATTTGAGAGAATTTACAGATATTTGTAATAATTTATTTTGGAAGAGACCTTACATAATGGTCATAATGGTTGGAGCTGTGGCAATTGAGTTTTAATGTGGATAAGTGCAAGATAATGCACCTGGGGTGTAAAAATCCAAGGGTTGAATATAGAATATTTGATACAGTCCTAACCTCAACATCTGAGGAAAGGGATTTAGAGGTTATTATTGCAGAGAATCTAAGGGTAAGTAGTCAATGTAATAGAGCAGCAGGAAATGCTAGCAGAATGCTTGGTTGTGTAGGAAGAGGTATTAGCAGTAGGAAAAGGGAAGTGCTCATGCCACTGTACAGAGCACTGGTGAGACCTCACTTGTAGTACTGTGTGCAGTACTGGAGACCGTATCTCCAGAAGGATATAGACATCTTAGAGAGAGTTCAGAGAAGGGCTACTAAAATGGTGTACAGTTTGAAGGAGAAAAATTACCAGGAAAGGCTTAACGATCTTAACATGTACAGCTTGAAAAAAAGACGAGACAGAGGAGATATGATAGAAACATTTAAATACGTAAAGGGAATCCACAACGTAGAGGAAGGGAGTATATTTAAAAGGAAACAAAGTAGCAAAACAAGAGGACATAGTCTTAGATTAAAGGGGCAAAGGTTTAAAAGTAACATCAGGAAGCATTATTTTACTGAGTGGGTGGTGGATACATGGAATAGGGATGTGCTTTTCGGGTTTCGGAATTTCGGAATTTTCACGAAATTTCCCGATTCGTGTTTTCGGATGCGACCGATTTTCCGAATCGGATCGGACCCGAAAACCGACAGATCCGAAAAGTTTTCCGAGACGAAACAAAATATTTTCGGAATTTTCGAATGGACTTGAAATGTGTCAAATCGAAATTTATTTTCGCTCTATTCATGATTTCGGTTCCATTCGTGATTTCGGTTCCATTTCGGTAATTCTGGACATCGTATATTTAACTATTATCGGTTATATCGCTGATTCTGTAAATTTTGTATTTGTAAATGCGTATCACTTGTTTTTTTTGTTTCCAATGATCCGATAATTCTGTCGATACGATAATTCCTTCGTAATCGGGTCGGATCCGATTCGTCCGCGGGTCGCGCATGCGCGCGCGCGGATGTCGTAACTTTATTGAGCCAGTTTTTTGACAACTTTTTGGACAAAATATTGTTTTTATTATTCATCATGGCTGCAAGAGATGAGTGCCATTCAGACACCTCCTCATCTTCTTGCACCCATGAAACACCACCCAGAAAGAAGCGGGCCAGCAACATGGCATTTGACGAGATGCTGAAGCTAGTCCGCATCTTTGATCTTAAGGACTACGACTACGGTAAGGGCCCTTATGGCAGGAAGAATAATTCTAGAAAGGACCGTATCCTCAATAAGGTTCACACCACCATCCTGGAGCTGTTCGGGAAGGACCGGACGAAGGACCAGCTCCGAAAACGCTGGTCCGACCTCAAGACGCGCGAGCAGGAGCAGCTGAGGCACATCCGTCGCGTCAGAGCCAAACGTAAGTGTCATGTTATATTGTAAAGCGCTGCGCAAACTGTTGGCGCTATATTTATAAATCCTTTATAATAATAATAATGTGCTTGCATGTGCTAATGTGCACAGAAATACGTTGATTTATCTAGTCCTTTTTTCATGCAATGTGATTGTGTATAGCTAGCTAGCTTTGCGGTTTCACGACTCATCATACATGCATTTTTGCCATAGCTCTTCCTTTTTGTGATTTTACGTATTCGTGAAAATTGTGATATTTGATGTATGTAGTAGGGATGTGCACCGATTTTTTTTTCGGTTCGATTCGATTTTTCGAATTTTTAAACTTTTCGATTCGGCTCGTTTCGACCACTTTCTGTTTCGATTCGGTTCGGTTTGATTCGTTTTTCGGGTACATTTATTTTTCGGAATATCGACCATTTTTCGTAATTTCGGGTCACTTTACTAGGTTTCTGTATCGACTTTTCGTTATTTCGGAAATTTTCGTTTTTCGGAATTGTACATGGTTTTCGGCATATTGCCCATTTTTCGTTTTTCGGAACTTTTCGTTTTTCGGAATTGTACATGGTTTTCGGCATATCGCCCATTTTTCGTTTTTCGGAACTTTTCGTTTTTCGGAACGTCTGTTCTCGTTTCAAAGCTGTCTAACTCTATTCGTTTTGATGAAAACTACTATGGTTTACTTTTTTAATACTACTTTATATATTTTTTATAATAAATTTTTGGTTTGTTTTTCGGATCCGATAATTCATTCTGTCGATACAATAATTCTGGCGATTCTATAGTGTTTTTTTAATTAACCCTTTCGCTGCTGAGGCTTTTCCCGCCTCTGTGCTGAGCTCATTTTTACCGGTTTTGCTCATCATGTTTAAACGTGTTTTGAAGCTTATTTTAGTATATGACCCAGACATATTATATATCGTTCTTTCCGTCAGACTCGGCAGATTCATAATATGTCATTATTATATGTATACGTCATGACCTGTCTGTATATTATAACAAAAAATGCAATAAAATATGATTTTTCAATAATTTACAATGTGTAAAGTGTTTTTTTTTTCACATTTTAACATGCGAGCAATTGCGGTTGTATTTTGTATGGGGTGCGCTTGTTAAAAAAATTAGAGATGGGGTCTCGTTACATTTTTTTTGGGGAAAATTACAAAATTTTTAACAAACGCACCGCATACAAAAATCGTTAGTGCAGCATCATTGTTCACATTATAATTGAAATGGGAACAATATTGCTGCATTAACAAACCAAAAAAAAGAAAAAAAAATAGTTTATTTTTTTTATAAATTTTTTTAAATATTTTTTTATTTTAAATTTTTTTTACAAACGTTTTTCACATTCGTGTTTGGTATCGTTGGAACGGCCATGCTCTGGCCGATCCAACAATACCAAACTTTAACCCCTAGCTGCCACGGATCGGGAGATAGGGGGTTCATTTTGGAACCCCCTATCTCCACCATTGGTGGCAGCTAGGGGTTAACTCCAGGACTGGCGTCATCGTGCTATGCACGATGACGCCAGTCCTCAGGGGGAGTTCCCGGAAGCTTGGCCGACATCCGACATCCTCATGGATATGCCCCAGCTCCTCATGGATATTGCCCCAGCACCTCATGGATATGCCCCAGCTCCTCGTGGACATGCCCCAGCTCCTCGTGGACATGCCCCAGCTCCTCGTGGACATGCCCCAGCTCCTCGTGGATATGCCCCAGCTCCTCGTGGATATGCCCCAGCTCACACATGGATTTGCCCCAGCTCCTCGTGGATATGCCCCAGCTCCTCCTGGATATGCCCCAGCACATGGAATGCCCCAGCTCCTCATGGATATGCCCCAGCTCCTCATGGATTTGCCCCAGCACATGGAATGCCCCAGCACATCATGATAATGGCCCCAGCTCACCTCCGCCGCCTTTTTCGCTCCCTCAGAGCGTCCGGCGGCGCGCAGCTTGGGCACTCGCCAGGGGGAGCCACGTGACCAGCTGCGATTGGCTGGTGACGTGTTTCCTCCAGGCGAGCGCCGAAGCTGATGACTCGGCAGATGATTCATAATATATCATTATCATATGTATGCGTCATGTCCTGTCTGTATATTATAACAAAAAATGCAATAAAATTAGAATTTTCAATGTTTGTTTTACAAGGTGTAAAGTGTTTTTTTCACATTTTAACATGCGAGTGTTTGCGGTTATATTTTATGAGTTGCGTTTGTTAAAAAAAATTGAAAAGGGGACTTGTTATATTTTTTTGGGTGACAATTACACTATTTTTAACAAACGCACCCCATACAAAAATCCTTAGTGCAGCATCATTGTTCACATTATAATTGAAATGGCAACAATATTGCTGCATTAACAAAACAAAACAAAAAACCTGTATTTTTTTTTATATTTTAATTTTTTTAAATTTTTAACATTGTCATGTTTGGTATTGTTGGAAAGGCCATGCTCTGGTCGATCCAAAGATACCAAACATTAACCAACCGATAGCTGCCGCGGATCAGGAGATAGGGGTTCCAATGAACCCCCTATCTCCACCATTGGTCGCAGTTAGGGGTTAACTCCAAAACTGACGTCATTGTGACGAGGTCTTGGGACTGTCAGCAGCTGCTGTTCCCCCACGCTGTTGTCTTCCTGCAAAGACGTGACCATGTTGGCGGGCAGCGTCTTAGCGGGCAGCGGTGGGAGAGAGAGAGCTCATAGCTGGAAGGAGGTGTTGTGTGAAGCTGCAAACAGGGATAAATAAACTAGACCTGAGCCGCACTAAGGATCTTTGGGTTGTGTCGGAGAAGACTTCACGCAGTGCTGCCATCAATATTTTTTGATAAATTCTTGGTTATACAATGAATGTGACTGTGGACAAAAATCCGTGTTGTTGTGACATCGCCTAAGCTTAACAAAACCAGGCCACGTCGGTAATCAAATCTCAAGGCAGTACAACAAGGTTGTGTTAGTGTGTGACATTTTTTGGCCAGGCAGGAAGTGTAGAATGTGCACAGTCACATTCATGGCCACAAATATGTTGACAAATTTATGACAAAGGGTCCATAGAAATGTCAATACATTTATGTACATATAATTTTAACAGTGTGGAAACCAAGCAATACATATTAACTTATTAAGTAAGGAAAAGCAATGCACACAAACAGGAAAATAGTGAAAAAATAGAAAATTTATTTACAACATATGAACGGGAATATATAATATGAATAGGGAAGGGAACATGCCAAGGATGGCAAACTGCCCAACAGTTACTGGCATTTGAGGAGATGTTGGAGCTGGTCCGCATCTTGGATTGCAAAGATTATGATTGCTGTAAGGGCCCTTACGGCAGGAAGAATAACACCCGCAAGGATCGTATCCTTGAAAAGCTACGCACCACCATCCTGGAGCTGTTCGTGAAGGACCGGACGAAGGACCATCTCCGAAAATGCTGGTCCGACCTCAAGGCACGCGAGCAGGAGCAGCTGAGGCACATTCTGGAGGAGGCTGCCACTGGTCTCACTGCTGCTCCAGGAGGTCTGCGGCATTGTTTATGTGCTCCCGCAGTTCCTGGAGCAGTTCCTGTAGGGCGTTGATGGAGGTAGCTGCCAGGCGAAGCTCACCGATCGCCTCCCGTCGGCGTCTGGCTTCTCCTTCTATATATCCAATAAATGAAAGAAGGAAAATACAGTAAGTAAAGCAGGTTTCTATTTTTGACTGAAAGTCTTGAAAAAATATAACAGTAGTATATACCAGAGCTGGCGGCCTCCTGAGGCTCCAGCCCCTCTGACTCCTCCCCCACCACCACGTCAGCATATCCAGTGCTATATGTAAGAAATTAAAGAAATAAAAAATACAGTAAACAACAAAACTGATTTATTTTTGAACAAAAGTCGATGCAAAATACAACAGTAAAAAAAAAAAACCTGGACTGGCGGCCTCCTGCTGCTCCGGCTCCCTCTCTCCTTCGCCCTCCTCCTGGTCCTCCTCTTCCTCCTCCTGCTCCTCTTGTGCTATACATAACAAAATTAAATTAAAATACAGTAAACAAAAAATGTTTCTGTTTTTGACCAAAAGTCGTTGCAAAATAAAACAGTATATACCAGCGCTGGTGGACGCCCGTGGCTCCTCCTCCTCCTCCACTGGGGCACTGGTCCCCGCCGGGGCAGATGCTGCTGCCTGTGCCTTCTTCTTCCTGTCTTCTGCCAAATCCAAAAAATAACACGTAAATAATGAAGACTGGAAAAAATGGTATATCTATACACTATATTGCCGAAAGTATTGCGACACCCCTCCACTACCCCACTACCAGCTTGACCCACCACTACTCCCATCTCATAGTTCTAAAGTCACAAAATATTTATTTATTTCCTCTGCACAGACATATATTACCGTTCATTTATATATTTTTTTCAGAAGTAAACATTACGTTTATTCAATAAAAACTATTATTTGTGTTGTGTGCATACAAAGCGCATTGTGCTGACTGCTTTTATTTATTTTATAGAAGGCCTCAGCCTCACTTTCACTTTCAGTTTCTGCTAATAAAACTGTGGATATTGCAGAAACAACAACAGAAATCCACCATCTTGTTTTGAAATTTGCATCTAAAGCGTTCAATAAACACACTGCTGCAGCAAACTGAATCGCTGCGCTGCAACAATTCAGCAGCTGCTGAGGATGTATTGAACGCAGCTCTGTTTGGATGCACTTTCAGAAGAACTACATGTCCCATCCTATCACTTAGCAGAGACGCAGAGATTTTTATTGATGCGCAGGTGGGAGCCAATATTGGGCAAGCTGAGGGTCATCTCGTATGCATCACTCAATCACAACAACCCCCCCAGCACACTACAGACTATACACACAGTGCCAAAAGAAATCCAGCATTGTAACTTCATCTACATACATCAAATGTCACAATTTTCACGAATACGTAAAATCACAAAAAGAAGAGCTATGGCAAAAATGCACGAGTCGTGAAAACGCAAAGCTATACACAATCACATTGCATGAAAAAAGGACTAGATAAATCAACATATTTCTGGGCACATTAGCACATGCAAGCACATTATTATTATTATACAGGATTTATATAGCGCCAACAGTTTGCGCAGAGCTTTACAATATAACATGACACTTACGTTTCGCTATGACGCGGCGGATGTGTCTCAGCTGCTCCTGCTCGCGCGCCTTCAGATCAGACCAGCGTTTCCTGAGCTGGTCCTTCGTCCTGTCCTTCCCAAACAACTCCAAAATGGTGGTGCGTAGCTTGTCTAAGATACGATCCTTCCTAGCGTTAGACTTCCTGCGGTAAGGGCCCTTCCTGCAATCATAATCTTTAAGATCAAAGATCCGTACCAGCTCCAACATCTCTTCAAATGCCATATTGGTGGCCCGTTTCTTCCTGGGTGGTGGTGGTTCATCATTGCCAGACGATGAGGTGCTTGAACGGCACTCATCTCTTGCAGCGGCCATGATGATGAATAATAAAAACAATATTTTGTTCAAAAAGTTGTCAATAAAACTGGCTCAATAAAGTTACGACATCCGCGCGCGCGCATGCGCGACCCGCGGACGAATCGGATCTGACCAAAATACGAAGATTCTTATCGGATCATTGGAAACAAAAAAAAAGTGATACGCATTTACAAATACAAAATTTACAGAATCAGCGATATAACCGATACTAGTTAAATATACGATGTCCAGACTTACCGAAATGGAACCGAAATCCCGAATGGAACTGAAATCATGAATAGAGGGAAAATAAATTTCGATTTGACACATTTGAAGTCCATTCGAAAATTCCGAAAAATTTTCGATTTGGCAAATTTTTTGTTTTTTTCGGAAAGTCTGTTCTCGTTTCATAGCAATAGATTTCGATTTGACACATTTCAAGTCCATTCGAAAATTCAGAAAAATTTTCGATTTGGCAAATTTTTCGTGTTTTTCGGAAAGTCTGTTCTCGTTTCAAAGCAATAGATTTCGAATTGACACATTTCAAGTCCATTCGAAAATTCCGAATCGGGAAATTTCGTGAAAATTCCGAAATTCCGAAACCCGAAACGCACATCCCTAGTATGTAGATGAAGTTACAATGCTGGATTTCTTTTGGCACTGTGTGTACTGTAGTGTGTTGGGGGGGGAGGTTGTTGTGATTGAGTGATGCATACGAGATGACCCGCAGCTGGCCCAATATTGGCTCCCACCTGCGCATCAACAAAAATCTCTGCGTCTCTGCTAAGTGGTAGGATGGGACATGTAGTTCTTCTGAAAGTGCATCCAAACAGAGCCGCGTTCAATACGTCCTCAGCAGCTGCTGAATTGTTGCAGCGCAGCAATTCAGTTTGCTGCAGCAGTATCATTATTGACCGCTTTAGATGCAAATTTCAAAACAAAATGGCGGATTTCTGTTGTTTCTGCAATATCCAGTTTTATTAGCAGAAACTGAAAGTGAAACTGAGCTGAGGCATCTATAAAATAACTAAAAGCCGTCGGCACAATGCGTTTTGTACGCACACAACACTAATAATAGTTTTTATTGAATAAACGTAATGTTTACTTCTGAAAAAAATATATAATTGAACGGTAATATATGTCTATGTGCAGGGGAAATAAATAAATATTTTGTGACTTTAGAACTATGAGATGGGAGTAGTGGTGTGTCAAGCTGGTAGTGCTAGTGGGTAGTGGAGGGGTGTCGCAATACTTTCGGCAATATATTGTATAGATATACCATTTTTTCCAGTCTGCATTATTTACGTGTTATTTTTTGGATTTGCAGAAGACAGGAAGAAGGCAGCATCTGCCCCGGCGGGCACCAGTGCCCCAGTGGAGGAGGAGGAGGAGCCACGGGCGACCACCAGCGCTGGTATATACTGTTTTATTTTGCAACGACTTTTGGTCAAAAACAGAAACATTTTTTGTTTACTGTATTTTAATTTAATTTTTTTATGTATAGCACAAGAGGAGCAGGAGGAGGAAGAGGAGGAGCAGGAGGAGGGCAATGGAGAGAGGGAGCCAGAGCCGCAGCAGGAGGCCACGAGTCCAGGTTTTTTTTTTTACTGTTGTATTTTGCATCGACTTTTGTTCAAAAATAAATCAGTTTTGTTGTTTACTGTATTTTTTATTTCTTTAATTTCTTAGATATAGCACCGGATATGCTGACGGTGGTGGTGGAGGAGGAGGAGTCGGAGGCGGAGTCGGAGCCTCAGGAGGCCGCCAGCACTGGTATATACTACTGTTATATTTTTTCAAGACTTTCAGTCAAAAATAGAAACCTGCTTTACTTACTGTATTTTCCTTCTTTCATTTATTGGATATATAGAAGAAGCCAGACCGGACACGTCCTCCAGTGTCAGGATAATAAATCGGGAGGCGATCGGCGAGCTACGCCTGGCTGTTACGACCATCGATGCCATCCAGGAACTGCTCCAGGAATTGCGGGAGCATATAAGCAATGCCGCTGACATCCTGGAGCGGCAGTGAGACCAGTGGCAGCCTCCTCCCGAAATGTAACCGGAATCTGCAGGTTCACTCAAGACGAGGCCGGACCGGACACGAGCAAGGATTGTCTGAACACGAGTCTCTTCAGGAAAGGCAAACATTATTGTGATATCACAACAGATGCTCAAACAGGATTCAATCGCAAAGAATGAGCAGCGATTTTCACAGTGACATGAGATTTTATACCTCAACATACATGATTAGGTACATCCCAATTAGCCCACCTCCCGATTACGCTATCCCACCCCACGTGGGTTAGTACCTCCCTTTGGCCAATACAAAAGACATTTCATTAATTTGGCTGTAAATTGGCAAACTTCATGTTAGTTTCAGTGAATCATAATTAGTTGCTCCCACTGTTCCGGGCTGCGCCCCGTTCCCTAGCGTCTTCACTCATTTGTTACAAAAGGCACCTGGTCTGATCTCTATACTCCTTTGTATTTCTGTGGGCCCCAACGACCTTGATGTATCCTTTCTCTGTGTCGAAAACAGCAGAGACCTTTCTCAGCGCTTTGATTGTTTTTCTTCCAATCTCAGCACATTCCTAAATTTCTATGTATGCCTGCTTCTAATTTCTGCTAAAAACTGCCTAATTATCTCAAGTGAACCAATATTCTGAACAAGATGGTGGTCGCCTGGCTTACAATGGCGGCCATCTTCCAGTCTATTTCCACTACACTATGTTTGTTTGTGTTGTTTGTGCCCCTGTTGGGCAGTTTGCCATCCTTGGCATGTTCCCTTCCCTTCCCCATGTTGTAAATAAATTTTCTATTTTTTCTATATTTTCCTGTTTGTGTGCGTTGCTTTTCCTTACTTAATAAGTTAATATGTATTGCATGGTTTCCACACTGTTAAAATTATATGTACATAAATGTATTGACATTTCTATGGACCCTTTGTCATAAATTTGTCAACATATTTGTGGCCATGAATGTGACTGTGCACATTCTACACTTCCTGCCTGGCCAAAAAATGTCACACACTAACACAACCTTGTTGTACTGCCTTGAGATTTGATTACCGACGTGGCCTGGTTTTGTTAAGCTTAGGCGATGTCACAACAACACGGATTTTTGTCCACAGTCACATTCATTGTATAACCAAGAATTTATCAAAAAATATTGATGGCAGCACTGCGTGAAGTCTTCTCCGACACAACCCAAAGATCCTCAGTGCGGCTCAGGTCTAGTTTATTTGTCCCTGTTTGCAGCTTCACGGGACACCTCCTCCCAGCTATGAGCTCTCTCTCTCCCACCGCTGCCCGCTAAGACGCTGCCCGCCAACATGGTCACGTCTTTGCAGGAAGACAACAGCGTGGGGGAACGGCAGCTGCCGACAGTCCCAAGACCTCGTCACAATGACGTCAGTTCTGGAGTTAACCCCTAACTGCGACCAATGGTGGAGATAGGGGGTTCATTGGAACCCCCTATCTCCCGATCCGCGGCAGCTATCGGTTGTTTAATGTTTGGTATCTTTGGATCGACCAGAGCATGGCCTTTCCAACAATACCAAACATGACAATGTTAAAAATTATAAAAAATTAAAATATTAAAAAAAAAAAACAGGTTTTTTGTTTTGTTTTGTTAATGCAGCAATATTGTTCCCATTTCAATTATAATGTGAACAATGATGCTGCACTAAGGATTTTTGTATGGGGTGCGTTTGTTAAAAATAGTGTAATTTTCACCCAAAAAAATATAACAAGTCCCCATTTCAATTTTTTTTAACAAACGCAACTCATAAAATATAACTGCAAACACTCGCATGTTAAAATGTGAAAAAAACACTTTACACCTTGTAAAACAAACATTGAAAATTCTAATTTTATTGAATTTTTTGTTATAATATACAGACAGGACATGACGCATACATATGATAATGATATATTATGAATCATCTGCCGAGTCTGCCGGAAAGAACGATATATAACATGTCTGGGTCATATTATAAAATAAGGCTTCAAAAAAACACGTTTAAACAAGAGGAGTGAAACTGTTAAAAATTAGCTCAGCAGGAGACCGCAGTGCCGCACACAGGCGTGAAGGGAAGCCGTGAAATGCCTCAGCAGCGAAAGGGTTAATTTTTTTTTTGTCTGTTTTAAATAATCTTTTTTTTGTTTCAGATCATTTTGATCAACTATTTTTCTGTTTTAAAACCTTTTTGTTCTGGTTTTTATTTTCAAAGTCAGACCATTCGGGTCAGTTTAGCATTTTTTAAATCGTTTTGTTCTTTTTTTTTGTTCCTTGACTTTCATACCATTTTTTAATGTGATTAAATAAAGTTGTGAAATGTATATTCATAAGAAAAAAAAATCTTTATTTAATTAAAAAAAAAACACGATAGAATCGCCAGAATTATCGTATCGACAGAATGAATTATCGGATCCGAAAAACAAACCAAAAATTTATTATAAAAAAATATATAAAGTATAAAAAAGTAAACCATAGTAGTTTACGTCAAAACGAATAGAGTTAGACAGCTTTGAAACGAGGAGAACAGACGTTCCGAAAAACGAAAATTTCCGAAATCACGAAAAGTCGATACAAAAAACGAGCAAAGTGACACGAAAATACGAAAAATGGTCGATATTCCGAAAAATAAATGTACACGAAAAACGAGTCGAGCCAAACCGAATTGAAACAGAAATCGGTCGAAACGAGCCGAATCGAAAAGTTTAAACATCCGAACAAATCGAACCGAATCGAACCGAAAAAAAATCGGTGCACAAGCCTAACATGGAACAGCCTTCCAGTCGAAGTGGTAGAGGCCAAAACAGTAATTGAATTTAAGCAGGCATGGGATAGGCATAAGGCTATCCTAAACAAAAGATAAATCCAGGTAAAGTATCCATGTAATTGGGCAGACTAGATGGGCCGAAAAGGTTCTTATCTGCCGACATTTTCTATGTTTCTATGTTTCTATAGACAATGCCAAAATGAGGATATCATAGTCTGCTTAAAAAAAGGAAATTGAATAAATAAATTGGATTTTGCATATTTTTTTCAGTTTGCAATAGAATTGTAGAGGTTGCAAGTGACTCATTTTGGGTCTATTCAAACAATGACAGGCAATTCAATTGAAGCTACATTCTTAATATTTCAAAGAGACAGAGCAATAAGTCTTTCGCCGTCAGCAAGTTCTATTAATATTCTGTATTTTGTACATCTATTAAATAGAGTTTAATATTAAATCAGTTTCTGTCAAACTAGTTATACGTGATTTTCCAGAAAGTGTGAATAAAAGAATGTCTTTGAAGAAAGACCCTAGCTTCCTTTTGAAAAATAAAATATATGTTTGAATAATCCATGGCGAAGATATGACAATATGATCATTTGTATTATTTACAGAACAGTAAAGATAATAACAAAAAATACCAAGAGGGCAGTCAGTATAGATCTCCCTGCAGCAATGGCCAAACCAAATAATGACACCCAAAGCTAGAACATGCTTCACTGAAATGAAACTTTCATCTGCTTAACCTTTTCAAACAAAAGATATCTGTGATTTTTAGAAGTGAGCATTGTGCTGCACTCTGGCAGCTGGATGTGTTCTTAAATTAGATCTGATTATGTATAAATCCCAATTTAGAATTACATTTCATCACCTTAATCCTCCAAGTGATATAAAAACATAAGTAAACTTTTCTGTTTATTTGTTTTCCTTCCATATAACCTTTCAGAAAGTAAGGTTCAGTGAAAAACCTGATCTAGCCGTGCTTTTCTTAGTTAGGTTTTGGAACTTGAAAGGTGTCCAAAACTCAGACTATTAGTACTAATCTTATAAGGTTATTGTCTATAGTTAAAATTTATTCTGATTTACGTAAACTTTTATATCTGCTCCTAAATGCAAGTAGAACATTATCTTATGAACATATTTAGTTAATGTTGGCTCAGAAAAAATGTTGGGATGTTCCACATCAAGGAGCTAGAAGAGGAATCATCGTGACAACACTCAATGATAAAATATTGATGTCGTAGTAGCACTTGACATGAGCCGAGGTGGAACTCAATATGCGGGGTTAAAAACCCAAAAGAGCAGGAGACACTACTGGCTAGTACTAGGCTGAGTAGAGACTCCTGCACATAAACAAGCAAATAAAATTAGGCCAGTTCGAGCAAGCACTCCTGACGAGCCTTACGGCGAATGGTGGTGATAGCCAGAGATCAAAACCTTAACAAATGAATATATTAGCCAGTCGATAGGGTGTTTGCTAACACATTCAAAGCCACTTATTAATGACTAAAGGGTCAGTCGAACTGTGAATGCATTGGTGCATGGCCAGAGGCTATTTGAATCAATGAATGAAGGTCTTGTTATTTTGAGGTTTGTGATAATCCCTGTTGGTGATTTGAGGGCATGGTTTAAGGCGATCAGACTTAACCTGCCAACACCTTTTGTTGGTCTTTGACCTGAATGTTTTTAGATTGTTCTGAATTTCATTGATTTTAGATAGTTGCTATTAAAGGTTATGTTTTATTAGTAATATATCAGAGGAATTGCGCAAACTTCTGAGAGCAGTAGTGGTTGAATAGTTATAATGTATTCTGATTGACGTAAACTTTTATATCTGCTCCTAAATGCAAGTAGAACATTATCTTATGAACATTTTTAGTTAATGTTGGCTCAGAAAAAATGTTGGGATGTTCCACATCAAGGAGCAAGAAGAGGAGTCATCGTGACAATACTCAATGATAAAATATTGTTGTGGCACCGACATATGCAGAGGTGGGATCCAATACACAGAGTTAAAAACCAAAAAGAGCAGGAGACACTACTCGCTAGTACTAGGCTGGGCAGAGACTCCTGCACATAAACAAGCAAATATAATAAATCTCTAATTTGACAGGCTGGTCCTTGAAGTGCCCGAATCTAGACTAAAAAAAAAGAGAAGTGACAAGTAACACATGGCAGGGTTCTGCATAGACAGAGGAGCTAATATCCAGGATAAGTACACAGAGAGATCAGTATGTGGTAACACAAGGGTTAGGCACAAACATAGTCAATAGGAATAGTCAATAGTTGGTACACTGATTTTATACAGCACAACAGGGGTTAAGGCACAGAGAATAGTCAGGAGAACTGGCGGAGATTGGTACACAGTCTAATCAGCAAAACAGGGGCTAATAGTCCAAATAAAACAGCCAGGGTCAGTACACGGATAATCCACATAGTGGCAGGAGAGGTTAATGCAAAAGGAAATACGAGGCAAGGACAAATGGAGAAATAAATAATAAACCAGAGGGCAGGGCATGGACAGGATTAAGAAAATAAATAAAAGGCAAGAACAACAGGGAACCAAATAAACAGAAAAATAATGGTAAGGATATAGAGAATGTAAGAGAATGAACCAGACAGAATAACATCCAGACTGGAGACTCAATGACAGTGCACTGCACCATGGAAGAGACGCCCTTAAGTAGGGAGCTGGTCACATGCTCTGACAGACAGGTGGATTTTGGGTTGAAGATTGCAAGAAACTCCTGGACTGGATGCTTAAAGGGTGTGACAAGACTAAGAGCTGTCCTGAATTGGATCATGAGCAGGATATCCTTGCTTTCCTTTGGGCTCCAGGGCCAGAATCATGACAATTGTGGAAAAGCAATCTAAGTATGTCAGGCTTAAATATGTAAATATGTGTAGGAGAGACTATTATTATTATTATCATCATCATTTATATAGTGAAAACTGTATAACCAATTAGATGAGACACAATTGAAACCAAACAGAGAAACAAGAGACAAGAGGTGTAGAGGGTCCTACTCAGATGGACTTACAGCAGTGCTTCCCAAACCTGTCCTCAGGACTCTCTAACAGACTAGATTTTAAGGACCACCTTGGGGAAATGCAGACTGAATCCTGCAATCACTGAGCAGCAAATCATATCACCTGTGCTGTGCTCTGGAAAACTGGCCTGTCAGCGGATCCTGTGGACAAATTTGGGAGACACTGGTCTAGAGGAATTGGGGTGGAGGAAGACAAGAGGAGTTTTATTGGACATCAGGACCATTAGCACTAGTGTTACAGAAATGGTGAGGACAAGGAAGTGACATCTGTCATGATGTGAGGTAGGTGAGGGGAGGGATATAATATATATCTACAACCCTTTACTTTGGGATAACAGAAAAATCAGCTATTCACTGACATTTTATTGGTTACAGTGTAACATATTTTCAGCCAAGTCATAGTTTGTAAACCAGGTGAGATATCAATAGACTTTGGCCTGTAAAAAACCAAACCAAAGTGCTGTATGATTATGCTTTATAATATTTTATTTGGTTTTGATAATACTTTGTATTTATTATACTCAATTTATCACTGTGTATCCACACTACTCATATCTATCATTCTATCATCTTGGTATAATTCTCTATCTTCCTATCTATGACAATAGCATCAATGAAACTGAAAACACTTTATTCTCTCTTATATTATACCTTTGTCATGTTAAGCACTCTTTAGCATATTCCTTAATTTGTATCCATCTCTGAAGATGTTATTCATAAGTACTTAGCATTTATTCCAATGTCTAGTGAGAAACAGAGAGGTTTGTGAGGATCCTGAGAACAAGCAACAGCACAGTGGCCTGCTCTACGGTGGGGCCCGCGGCGCTCAAGTCTCACAAGGTTTTGGCTTGATTGTGCTATTACAGGGACAGCTGCTCCATATGCAAATCAGAGTGCAATCATCCAGAAAGGGTGGCCAGTACTGATTGCCAAGGAGGCCACCCCTGCACGAGAGGTGCAGCAACCCCCGACAATTGTTTTGGCCTTGTTAGGCCTCGTCAAGAGGGTATAGCTGACACTCTTTAGGTGTCACGGTGGCCCCCGCACCCCCCCGGCGCCTGGCAGCAGCTTCCTCGCTGCTCGCTTGCCAGGCGCCGAGTGATATTGCGGTCGCTTCCGCACACGTGGGACGCCGGGGGGCGGGGCCTGGCGGGGAGACGCGGACCCGCCGGGTTTAAAGCCCAGACTCACAGAGACGCCGATGCCCTGACGTGGTAGTTACTTCCCGCAGAGCTCTTGTATATTTTGGCAAACTAACGATTCTGTGTATGACCCCTGGCATTGGCAAACTAACGATTCTGTGTATGACCCCTGGCATTGGCAAACTAACGATTCTGTGTATGACCCCTGGCATTGGCAAACTAACGATTCTGTGTATGACCCTTGGCATTGGCAAACTAACGATTCTGTGTATGACCCTTGGCATTGGCAAACTAACGATTCTGTGTATGACCCTTGGCATTGGCAACTAACGATTCTGTGCATGACCCTTGGCATTGGCGAACGAACCATCTGTGTGTAACCCCTGGTATTGGCATTAACTCTTCTATTTCTGGTATTAAGGTCAGTCTGTGTGGCACCCTAAGCACACATCAGACTACCCCTTGTGTTGTTAGGGTCTTGGGAAGAGCTAATTATTCTAAGTCCTTGTGTATCATTCTATGTCCGTCTAGTCGTGCCGACCATCTAAGGATCGGAAGGGTAGAGAGGGTCCTGCGTCTAGGGACCACTAGTCAGATAAGCAGAGGGATCCGTGACGTCTCTCTTGTATGTGCTCTGTACTGCCATTCTAGTAGTCTGTCTAGTCGTGCCGACCACTCTAAGGATCGGAAGGGTAGAGAGTGTCCTGCGTATAGGGACCACCATTCTAGTATCAGGGGGATCCGTGACATTACGTCAGGGCCAATGGATCCCGCAGACCTCTCTAATCAGTTGACACGTATTGCAGCGCAGACAGGAAGAGCAGGCCATAGAATGGACCAGATTGCTCTTGCCCTGCAAACCCTGTTAAATCGATCCAGTTCTGGAACTGCAAGCCCTCCAGACCCAGTAGTGCCTAGGGTCAGTTCGGCCGCTCCCGAGGGATGTAGGCTCAGTATGAAGGCACCCGTACGCTATGATGGAACACCAAACTTATGCCGGGGCTTTCTGACCCAACTCGAGATCTTGTTCGAGAACAATCCAGGGTCCTGTATGTCCGATAAAGCCAAAGTAGGCTATCTGATTAATCATCTAACCGAAAAAGCTTTATTATGGGCCACGCCCTTGTGGGAGAATAAGAAACCCATCATTTATGACTATGAGGGTTTTACCTCCGAGTTAAAGCGTACCTTCGATCCCTCTAGAAGGGCTACCAATGCGGGTAGATCCCTGTTTCACATCAAACAGGGTAATAGGAGGGTCTCCGACTATGCCATAGAGTTTAAGACTTTGTCTTCTGAGGTACACTGGCCGAACGACGTTTTAACCCTAGCCTTTACCGAAGGCCTGAACGAGGCTTTTTGTTTGAGTTGGCTCCTTAAAATTACCAGAACATCTGGATCATTTGGTTGATTTCTGCATTGCCATGGACGATCAAATCAGGGAAAGGAGACACCCCAGAGATAGACCCAGACGGGTCCTGCCTCCTTTGCCCCTAGTACCCAGACACACCACTACATCAGGCAACCCGGAGACCGCAAAGACTGATGTACCGGCCGTTGAACCCATGCAGATAGGAAAAACGGGTATTTCAGAGGCAGAAAGAGCTCACAGAAAAGAAAGGGGGCTCTGCTTTTATTGTGCCGGGGCAGATCATTTCCGCCTTCAATGTCCTCAGAGACCCAGGGGTAGCAGGGGTGAGTCTAACAAATCAGGTCAAAGAACAGCCAATACCCAGGTTATCGGTTCTCTGTATGCCTCCTTTGTGGACGATGAAAAAAAAAAAAACCCGGATTCTGGTACCCATCTCCCTCACCTGGGAGGGGGTTCACCTCGAGACTGAGGCATTCCTAGACTCTGGAGCTCAGGTAATTTTATCATTTTTGGACTGACTGTTTTGCCGCCAAAAACCTTTACCTCTGGTTCTAAAGGAGAGGCCTCTAATGGTGGAAGCCATAGACGGAAAACCCCTGTCATGTCCCCATATCACTCACGACACTATTGATGTATGCATGACTACGGGAGTTCTGCACCGCGAAACCATACGATTCCAGATTATCGACTCTCCCTCATGTCCTGTCGTTCTTGGGTTCCCATGGTTAATAGAGCATAACCCGGTGATTGATTGGGCCCAGCGAGATATAAAGTGTTGGGGTCCTAGTTGCCAGTCAAAGTGCCTAGGCAGGGTTGATGTGATTGGTAGCCTCAATATTGCTACAGCACCTCCTTTGTCCACCGAAGTCCTGAATGTTATATGGCGCTAAAGGAGGTGTTCTCTAAAACCAGGACTGAGGTCCTACCACCGCATCGTCCTTATGACTGTGCTATAGAGTTGCTCCCTGGTACTATGCCTCCTAGAGGACACGTATACCCTTTGTCACAAAAGGAAAACGACATTATGGAGGAATATATAAGGGAGAATCTAGAGCGAGGATTTATCAGACGATCCTCCTCTCCGGCAGGAGCAGGTTTCTTTTTCGTTTCCAAAAAAGAGGGTGACCTGCGACCTTGCATCGATTATAGAGGTTTGAATAGGATTACCATAAGAAATGCATATCCAATACCTCTTATAACAGAATTGTTCGACCGATTAAAAGGGGCCCGTATTTATACGAAGCTTGATTTACGCGGAGCGTACAACCTGGTCAGGGTTAAGAAGGGGCATGAATGGAAAACGGCTTTTAATACACGTAGCGGGCATTATGAATACCTAGTGATGCCCTTTGGATTATGTAACGCGCCAGCCGTTTTTCAGGACCTCATAAACGACACCTACGGGACTTTCTGCAAACGTTCGTTATAGTATATCTGGACGACATCCTGATATACTCTCCTGATAAGGACACCCATCACGTCCATGTGCAACAAGTGTTGAAGAGATTATTGAGGGCTGGGTTATATTGTAAACTAGAGAAATGCTTATTCGACATAGAGACAGTGCACTTCCTTGGGTATATAATAACCCCTGAGGGTTTCCAAATGGATCCTACAAAACTCTCAGCGATTCTTGACTGGCCTTTACCCAAGGGCTTAAAGCCATCCAGAGGTTTCTGGGGTTTACTAATTACTACCGGAGGTTCATTAAAAACTTTTCGGCCTTGGTAGCTCCCCTCACGGCTATGACTAAAAAAGGGGTGGCGAATCAGAAATGGACACCCCAGGCCAGTCAAGCCTTTGAGGCACTTAAACAGGCATTCACAACTGCCCCTGTTCTCCGACATCCAGATCCGGCTCTGCCTTTCCAGGTTGAAGTTGACGCCTCCGAGCTAGGTCTTGGTGCAGTCTTGTCCAAAGGGAGGCACCCGACAAACCCTTGCATCCATGCGGCTTCTATTCCCGAAAGTTGTCCCCGGCAGAGAGGAACTATGATATCGGAAATAGAGAGTTGTTAGCAGTTATCGCAGCCTTGACAGAATGGAGATACTTATTGGAGGGGTCTAGGGACCCCATTGTCATCATAACCGATCATAAGAATCTTACGTACATTGGAGACGCTAAACGGTTAAATGCCAGACAAGCGAGATGGTCGTTGTTTCTTTCAAGCTTTAATTTCGTCCTCAATATAGACCTGGGTCAAGAAACATTAAAGCAGACGCATTGTCAAGACAATACGAATCCTACGAACATAACATCCAAGATCAGCATCCCATTGTACCCCAGGAAAGAATTATAGCCCTTACCACGATTAGTGTCTCGACTCCTCTGATGTTAAGATTGCAGACCGCCCAGGGTACAGCTCCTGGGGGAGACCTCCTGCGAAACTCTTTGTACCTGAGAACGAAAGAGAAGAAGTACTGAAACTTTATCATGATAACAAAACCTCTGGGCATATGGGGATCACCAAAACAGTGTCTAGTATACGTAAACTCCTCTGGTGGCCCACGGTGCGCCGTGATGTTAAAGATTACATAACCGTGTGCGAGGTGTGCACAAGACATAAAAGTCCCAAAACAGCGCCCATTGGTTTACTCCAGCCTCTGCCAATCCCCGAACGACCATGGTCGCATTTAGCTATGGATTTTATAGTAGAGTTACCCGAGTCAAAAGGGAATACTGTAATACTCACGGTCATTGATCGATTCTCCAAAATGGGTCACTATGTTCCTCTTCGGAAACTTCCTTCGGCAGCCGAACTGGTGCCCATTTTCATTACCAATGCACCAATACACGGTATTCCTCTTGGGATTGTCTCTGATAGGGGGACCCAATTCGTCTCCAGATTCTGGAAAGGGTTTTGCAAGAATGTGGGGATAGACCTATCCTTCTCTTCGGCCTATCACCCCCAGACCAACGGAGCAGCAGAACGAGCCAATCAAAATATAGAGAAATATCTCAGGTGCTTTATATCCGAACGACAAGATAACTGGTCAGACCTGATACCGTGGGCAGAGTATGCCTTGAACAGTGCAGTGAGCGAAGCCACAGGACATTCCCCTTTCTTCACTGTTTACGGTTTTGATCCTCCCGTGCTCCTGCTACGTTTCCTGATACCGCGATTCCTGCTCTGGATGAGCATTTAGCGTCATTGAAAGAACTTGGGGAAGGGTTAAAAGGGCACTGGAGGATAGCAGTGGTATCCAGAAGATCAAGGCCGACAGACACAGGAGGCCGGCACCCGTGTATCAAGTTGGGGACAGGGTTTGGCTTTCTTCACGGAACATCAAGCTCTTAGTACCCTCTATGAAACTGGCACCCAGATACATAGGGCCCTATAAGATTCTGCGGCGAATCAATCCGGTCTCCTATGCTTTGGCACTGCCCTCCCATATCAGGATACACAATGTGTTCCACGTGAGCCTTTTAAAACCACTCTTGTGTAATCGGTACACCAGGGTCCGTGTCCCCCTCCTCCTGTCTCTGTGGAGGGCGAGGAGGAGTTTGAAGTTGAGGCCATTCTGGACGCCAGGGTTTCTAGGGGGGTCCTTCAGTACTTGGTTGACTGGGTGGGCTACGGTCCAGAGGATCGCTCTTGGCTCCCGGCTACTGAGGTTCATGCTCCTCGGTTGGTGAGGGCTTTCTATTTGGCTCATCCCCGCGCTCCTGGGGGTCGTCCAGTGGCCGCCCGTAGAGGGGGGGGTTCTGTCACGGTGGCCCCCGCACCCCCCGGCGCCTGGCAGCAGCTTCCTCGCTGCTCGCTTGCCAGGCGCCGAGTGATATTGCGGTCGCTTCCGCACACGTGGGACGCCGGGGGGCGGGGCCTGGCGGGGAGACGCGGACCCGCCGGGTTTAAAGCCCAGACTCACAGAGACGCCGATGCCCTGACGTGGTAGTTACTTCCCGCAGAGCTCTTGTATATTTTGGCAAACTAACGATTCTGTGTATGACCCCTGGCATTGGCAAACTAACGATTCTGTGTATGACCCCTGGCATTGGCAAACTAACGATTCTGTGTATGACCCCTGGCATTGGCAAACTAACGATTCTGTGTATGACCCTTGGCATTGGCAAACTAACGATTCTGTGTATGACCCTTGGCATTGGCAAACTAACGATTCTGTGTATGACCCTTGGCATTGGCAAACTAACGATTCTGTGCATGACCCTTGGCATTGGCGAACGAACCATTCTGTGCGTAACCCCTGGTATTGGCATTAACTCTTCTATTTCTGGTATTAGGTCAGTCTGTGTGGCACCCTAAGCACACATCAGACTACCCCTTGTGTTGTTAGGGTCTTGGGAAGAGCTAATTATTCTAAGTCCTTGTGTATCATTCTATGTCCGTCTAGTCGTGCCGACCAATCTAAGGATCGGAAGGGTAGAGAGGGTCCTGCGTCTAGGGACCACTAGTCAGATAAGCAGAGGGATCCATGACGTCTCTCTTGTATGTGCTCTGTACTGCCATTCTAGTAGTCTGTCTAGTCGTGCCGACCACTCTAAGGATCGGAAGGGTAGAGAGTGTCCTGCGTATAGGGACCACCATTCTAGTATCAGGGGGATCCGTGACATTAGGGTTTATTCCAATGTCTACCTTAAGTGTTAATCATGCTTATCTGCAATATACAATTTTGTCTACCTCATTTGTATTCCCAAGTAAAACAATCAAAACCTTTGTTATGGGTGAACAGTTATGTTAAATTTCAATTTTAGATAAACAATAACAAATTCCCTAATATAATTACCATATATGGATGCCATAAACCTTTTTCAAGTCTCTTCTTATATATCAAAATTGAAGTAAGAGGCTGCGCTATGCTGCACCACGCTGCGCTACGCCATGGTGAGAGACACCAAAATCAGCCACAAAGCAATGCAGCGTCAGGTCATGTCTAAATATCCTTTCTTAGACAGACTGTTTTATTAGATTTCAAAGAACTTCTAGCCAATCAGCATACAGATACATTTCTACATCAGAGTTTAACCAAGACGAGACAAAGATTACTACATATCAATCAGAGATAGCTTTTCTCTAGCTTACACTGTCCACACACCCTTTCCTGCACAGACAGGAAATCGGCTAAATTCCACCAGCCACATCCTATGCAAGAAAAAGACATATACAATTTGACACTCAAAATGGGAGGGGGGGAATTTCACACTAATGCATATTGAAATATGGCACGTAGCTCAATTACAAATAATTGAAAAACTACCTACCATATTAAAATACCTTTCAGTCATCTCATTGATCCCATATACAATCGTGATCACTAAATGGATAAAACAAACTAGGCAATTAAACTAATTATACCTGGGGCCATAATATCCTCGCCTAATACCTCTAGATCATTCTAGATGCTCAGGGGGAAAAGAAAAAAATCTGGTAATTACTCCTAAAATACCTTAATACCTTTATAATGTATGAAAGGGATTCCCCAAGGAGGCCCTTTATAAGCATAAAATACACTTATCTATCTAGATTCCCTCTTTCAACGAACCACACTTGGAACCTAGGCCAAAATACCTAATCTAGACATTAAATAACTATTTATTCCCATTTCCCAAAATATAATTCACCAAACAAGAAAAATCGAATAACTTGAATGTAAAAAGTTCATTTATCTAATAATCAACATGAGTCAGATCTATATCTGTGTGTTTTCCTATGTTCAGCTTCACTCCACAAAACGCATACACACCTGCATTCACACTCCCACTCAAGAAATACATTCTCATTTTCACAAATCCAATCCTTTCTCACACTTATCTAGGGGATTAAATATAAAAAATAATATTCCATAATCTAATACCATAGTCCAAAGTGCGAGATCAAGGTTTGGTCTTTTTCAACATCCCAGCTTGAGACGCATAATCATTGAATGTCAGAGCTCCCACCATAGGGACTCCTGAACAAGTTGTCTCTTTGCGCTGGTTGCTTATTACCTGTGACCTTTGACCTTGACACAAAATGTCCATGATTCGTTCCATATGTAGTCATTGTGACTGTCAGATTTCTTGATGATGTGATACAATAAAGGAAATAAAAAAGAAAAGAAAATATGGTATACTCCGCTAATCATATACACATTCATTCATTGTCACTCTCAAGTGCACGGAAACAATAAAAATTTTAATTTACACAAGAAGAGACACAGATAATAAATTTTAAAATTTCCCCGCAAAGCCTATGGGCCTCACGCAACAAAAAAGAAAGACCATACTACATCTGACTCAATGCATTTAGAGAATTATATATACAACTTTGGCTCAAAAAGGAAATAGCCGAAGTGCATATTCCACCCATTTAAATATAAAAAAATATTTAATTACTATCCTATTCAGTCTTGTTCGGTGTTTTGAAACAAACCTGGTGTTTATAAAACACACCAATCCTCAAATAAAATCCAAAAAATAAAAACAACCTTAATTTTACCGAATTAAAACTTTCCATTTACCACTATATATGTCATGAAATGTATTTATGCAAATGCATTAAATTATATGTTCCTAAATACATTAATTAACTCTAATTTTAATTGAATGTGATCTTCAATAATCCTAAATGTGTCAGGGAATTTGAACAATATTGATTGTAACCAAACAACAAAAATAATAAAATATAAAATAATAAAATACCTAAAATAATTATCACTTAGACAACACAATGATAATCCATCAGCATATAAAAAATACATTATCTTCTTCTTTCTTTGTCTTCTGTCTTATTGGTTGAAAATAACTGTTTTGTAAAACTGACATATCTTAAGTTTTATTTCCAAATCAATGATCTTCTTTAATCACATGATTTATCAATGAGTTGTTGATAAATTAGAATGTTTATTGCCTGGTGTCTGATAATTCCTTATTATCCGGTTGATGTAACATTGTAATGTGAAATGATAATGTGTTTGAGTAAATTTCCTTTCAATTCCAATAGCTGTATCGATATTGGTATCACATAATCTTCCGTCTAGCTTGATCAAAGTTGGCATGCATGGGTAATTTTCACCTAAAGTAAAAAACTTGGGAAAAAATGTATTATTAACCTGTCAAAAACGTTAAAAATTATATGGTTAAAATACTTTAAAATGGAGAAAAAAATGCAACACATTTGTGGACACAAAGGAAAAGGAGTGGTCATGAGAGAGAGAAAATGGAGGGGGCTAGGAGAAGAATGAAAACTTTTTCTTTTTTTACTTTTGCAATGGTCACCAATTTTCTTAGAATGGTCTTCAATTCAAATAAAAAAAACACATAACAAAAATATCATAAACTGGGAAAGAAAGTATAGAAGGGCATGTTTAAAAATTGAGACTAAAGATAATTATTAATTATTTATGTGCACAGATCCCCAATTAGCAATATGACCAAATTAATCAAATGTTTTCCTGAAAAGAACAAACAATACTCAAGATATTAAATTACAATCTTTTATCTCCTTTTTTTCACAAACTCAACTTTCTATCCCCACTCATCACCTGAAATTACCTTATATACATACTTTAACATTCCTTTTGTACAGCACTACAAAACCTGTAGGCGCTTTCCAGTAAACTTTCACTCAAATCCTTCAATATTACTTTATCCTCTTAGAGTGTAAGCTCTTAAACAGGATCTCTTTGCTTACTGTATTA
This sequence comes from Leptobrachium leishanense, assembly GCA_009667805.1. Lineage (NCBI taxonomy): Eukaryota > Metazoa > Chordata > Amphibia > Anura > Megophryidae > Leptobrachium > Leptobrachium leishanense. Next base: position 326,418,508 of record CM019064.1, on the reverse strand, counting down.
TGATGAACCTACATATATATTCCATTATACAAGTTACAAAACCTGTAAATGACCTCAGTCAGCCATTTTGGAAATTATTCAATAGGGGACTCAAATATTACTATAATTATATCTTTAGTAGAGATTATCAGTCGTTCAGCAACAAAGAAACTACACAGGCATGCTTGTCCCTTATACAAAACATATAACCTATATTAAGGTGTGGTCAATCCCTTTGTGCTGGACTCAAACAAAGACCAGAGGAAAATAACCGACCACGCTTCGTTTGGGAAAATTTATAACTTATATTAAGGCAGATTGACAACGCCCATCACCTTGATACACTAGTTTTTTTTATATCATATCGTTCATTCCTTTATAGCATCCTAACAGAACAACAAAAATAACTACATATTCCTTTATCCAACTTGCATTCCAAAAAACCCCCCTCACATTTAGATCAGGAAGAGAGATAAGAGAAAAGAAAAAAAGACTTATCGCAAGCCTGAATTAAGGGAGGGCTGCTTCCTTTTACAGCTGCTTAGGGGGAGAAACACAGACACACGGCATTCAACTCTTTTTTATACTGGCAAAGCGACATATTCCAAAGGAAATCAGTCCCTATACACACAGAAACACAGACAGCTGTACAGTGTAATAAAATACAAAACATCAAAGATAAACACGTACATTAATTAGTAAAGACAAACAGTGAAATAAACAGACGTAATCGATGGCAAGAAACAATAAAAAACAAAAAAAAAAACAAACATGCAATCTGAAAGAAAAAACAGTTTGCAAATCCTTTAGAATCAGTTAGGTTATAAAATAAACAGCGCGCAAACATACAGCAACGCGAGCAAAAAATGGCAAGAACGGATAAAAATTGTAATAGTACGTAAAAAAAAAATTGCTCTTCAATGGGAGAACAAGAAACCATTTTGCTATATAAGAAAAAAATTAGACAAATCTAATCAATTAAAATAAAATGCTCAAATGACAAGCAGATATGGACGAGTCAAAAAACTCCAGAATGGAAGTACAAGACAGACACAAAACAGAGTTACATTACAACTATGTCACGGTTCCCAGATCCCACCACGCAGTACTTAACACCCCACACTCCACAGAGCCCAGAAGCTACCAACAGAGTAGCCGTGAAAGATCTCTAACTGTCTGGTCCTTAGAATTGGCCAGGTAAACTAGCTAGACAGAAAGGCTTAACAACACGGGGAGTAGTCAGCCGAGCCAGAATCAGGAATACAGAGTTCAGAATGGTCAAATGGAATAGCCGGGTCGATATCAGAGCAGTGGCGTAGTACAAGAAAATGGTCTAGGGCAACAGAAGGCAGAATAGTCAGAAACAAGCAGAGGTCAATAACGGGTTAATTCAATATAGCAGTCAGGTACAAGGAGCTCAGGTATGGATAACCACGATCTGGCAACTGCTGAGAATACACTGAGGGTTTTTAAAGACCTTCACCAGGCCACGCCCCCCACTCAAGCCGCGCCTCATGCAACCACCTCCCTGCCTGTCTCCATTTAAACCGGGCATTGGTCAGCGAGCAGCATCAGACATGCTGCCCTCAAGCACACAGGTAGGACTGGAAGCTCCCAACGTTACGGTACCCCCCTCTCCACAGGAGGCCACCGGACGACCAACAGGACAAGCGGCAGGACGACCACCAGGGCGATCGGGGTGTGAGGCATGGAACGCCCTGACCAACCTAGAGGCAGACATGTCGGAAGCTGGAATCCAGGACCGGTCTTCTGGACCATAACCCACCCAATCGACCAAGTACTGCAGAGCGCCCCTGCACAGCCTAGAATCCAAAACCCTTCTAACCTCATACTCAGATTCACCATCAACCTGAATAGGTGGAGGAGGAGGAACGACCCGCGTGTACCTGTTACACAACAATGGCTTCAGTAGGGAGGTGTGGAAGACGTTGTGCATGCGAAGATGTTTAGGAAGGGCAAGAGCATAAGCCACAGGATTAACGCGGCGAATGATCCTATATGGGCCTATAAACCGAGGTGCCATTTTCATAGAAGGCACCCGCAACTTCACGTTCCTAGTGGACAACCAAACTCTATCCCCCACGTTATAGGAGGGAGCTTGTAACCTATGCCTGTCAGCCTTGCATTTCTGGACAGCAACATTGCGCTCCATATTTTCTCGAATCTGTCTCCAAATCTCTTGCAGTTGAGTGAGATGGTCATCGAGAGCCGGGATGACCTGTTCAGTAAAGTGAAGCGGTAGAGCCGGAGGGAAAAAACCATAGATGGCAGAAAAAGGAGAGTGGCCAGTGATCTCGTTAACGGCGTTATTACGTGCATACTCAGCCCAGGGCAATAACTCCGACCAATTGTCTTGTTGTTGTGTGGTAAAGCAACGTATGTACTGCTCGAGACCCTGATTTGCCCTCTCTGCTGCCCCATTGGTTTGTGGATGATATGCTGAAGAGAAGGCCAATCGCACCCCCATCTCTGCACAGAAAACCCTCCAGAAACGAGAGACGAACTGGGCTCCTCTGTCAGAGACTATTTCAGACAGAACCCCATGTATTCGTACAATCTCTCTAGCAAATACAACCACCAGTTCTTTGGCTGTAGGAAGCTTAGGTAGAGGGACAAAATGAGCCATTTTAGAGAAGCGGTCTACAACTGTCAGAACCACAGTATGACCCTTGGACTTTGGCAAGTCCACAATAAAATCCATAGATAGATGAGACCAAGGCCTCTTAGGTGTGGGTAAAGGCTGCAATAGACCGACAGGCAAGGATTTACTGGTTTTGCTTCTGGCACAGACTTGACAAGCCAAAACAAACAGACGTACGTCCTGTCGCATGGTGGGCCACCAGAACTGTCTGGAGATACTGGTAAGAGTCTTAGTAATACCAGGATGACCTGCTGGTTTAGAATCCCGAAACATTATGAGTAATTCTTGTCTTTCCTTTTCAGGTACAAACAACATATCTGGAGGCTTGTCAGGTGGAGCCCCTACTTGAACTGCCTGGAGGCGTTCCAGGAAAGGCGAGGAGACAGACAAGACTGTGGAAGCCACAATACGTTCAGGAGGAACTATAGGATTGTGGTCTTGTGTATTAGATTCATACGGGTCATATTGACGAGATAAGGCATCAGCCTTTACATTGCGGTCACCTGGTCTGTAAGTCAATACAAAATTAAACTGAGATAGTAGCAATGACCACCTGGCCTGTCTCGCATTCAAACGTTTAGCATCCCCGATGTACGTAAGGTTCTTATGATCAGTAATTATCAATAAAGGGTCAAGAGTACCTTCCAACAAATGTCTCCACTCTGCTAGGGCAGACACAATAGCAAGCAATTCTCTGTTACCGATATCATAATTGCGTTCTGCTGGTGATAATTTTCTTGAAAAGAACCCACAAGGATGTAGAGGTTTTCCTGGAGACTCTCTTTGAGACAGGACAGTCCCAATGCCTATCTCGGAAGCATCAACCTCAAGAACAAACGGAATCCTGGGATCAGGATGCCGTAACACGGGAGCGGAAGTGAAAGCTTGTTTGAGGGCCTCGAATGCTTGTTTGGATTGAGAAGACCAGATCTGGTTCTTCAGACCTTTACGTGTCATATTAATGATAGGGGAGGCTACAGCGGAATAATTCTTGATAAATCTCCTATAATAGTTGGAAAACCCCAGAAACCTCTGTATGGCCTTGAGACCTTGAGGGAGAGGCCATTCTGAGATGGCCTTGAGTTTAGAAGGATCCATCTCAAAACCTTCTGGAGTGATAATATAGCCAAGGAATTTCACAGTAGTAATGTCGAATAAACACTTCTCTAGTTTGCAATAAAGACCATTGTCCAGTAATTTTGCTAATACCTGTCTGACATGTGCATGGTGGGTTTTCAGATCGGGAGAGTAAATCAATATATCGTCTAGGTATACTATAACAAAGGTTTGTAAGAAATCTCTGAGCACATCATTAATAAAATCCTGGAATACCGCTGGAGCATTACAAAGACCGAAAGGCATGACCAAGTATTCATAATGGCCACTCCTGGTGTTAAATGCTGTTCTCCACTCATGCCCCTCTTTTATACGTATCAGGTTGTAAGCTCCTTATAAATCAAGTTTTGTGTATACTGCTGACCCCCTTAACCTGTCGAACAGGTCTGATATGAGAGGGATAGGGTACACGTTCTTAATGGTGATCTTGTTAAGCCCCCTATAATCGATACACGGGCGTAAATCTCCCTCCTTTTTAGACACAAAAAAGAACCCAGCCCCTGCTGGCGAAGAGGAACGTCGGATAAAACCTCTCTCCAAATTCTCCTTTATGTACTCTTCCATGATTTTGTTCTCCTTTATGGAAAGAGGATATACTTTGCCTTTAGGAGGCATGGTACCAGGATGAATATCTATGGCACAATCATATGGTCTATGTGGAGGCAGTTTCTCTGCCTCTCTTTTATCAAATACAGCCCTGAGGTCGGCATATTGGTCAGGAACCTCTGTAGACAATGGAGGAGCTGTGGGTGTGTTCAGGGCACCGACATGCTGAATGGGTATTAAACAAGTCCCAAAACAAGCAGGACTCCAAGACAGTATCTCTCCCTTAGCCCAATCAATAACAGGATTATGTTCCACCAACCAAGGGAAACCAAGTACAACAGGATTGGAAGGTGAATGGATAACTTGAAATATGATTTCTTCTTTATGCAAGAGACCAGTGGTAAGAACCACTGTAACCGTATCGTGAGTAATCCTAGGGCAGGATAACGGTCTGCCGTGTATGGCTTCGACGGCTAAGGGTGTCTCTCTTACAACCAGAGGTAGAGAAATGGAAGAAGCGTAGTTAACATCGATAAAGTTGCCAGCAGCCCCAGAATCCAAAAAAGCGGTAGTATGTGTGGTCTTGGTCTCCCAAGCCAAGGATACTGGTAACATAAGTTTAGTGTCTTTGACAGGAGACATGCACGTCACACCCAAGGCCTGTCTCCTCAGCTGCCTTAGGTGCGGTAGTTTTCCGGCTTATCATGCATCTTAGGACGAGTAGGACATTGAAATCGTGCATGTCCTCCCAAACCACAATACAGGCACAATCCCTCACGAAAACGCCTTGTTCTCTCTTCCTCTGTGAGCCTAGTACGGCCTAGTTGCATAGGCTCAGAGGGAGGAGATAACTCTCTTGGTGGTGCCTGAAAGACAGGGGCCAACCTAGGTAACGGTCTCTTGCATTGACTACTAGGGCACTTGCATTGACAACATAGATGAGTGAGTCTAATGTGTGAGAGTAATATATAAATGAATGAGCCCTTCTCCATGCTTTTCCTTGTCAACATATGGGAAGGAGCGTACCCGTGATAATGTCCAAGGTTTTTGTTGGTGTAATGTAAGGATGGTGAATCCCCAGCATTTGCATAGAAGCTTATTTTCAAAGTTGACAAATCAAAATACTCACAGGGTTATTCAGAGAGCGGTGAAAAGCAGGAGGATGGCTGGAGAATGGAAAATTGTAGGTCAAAATAGCCAAACCAGAAAAATTCTCCCTTTCATCTCACTTTTCAAATCTGCTATTTTGACCTAGAATTTTCCATTCTCCAGTCATTCTCCTGCTTTTCACCGCTCTCTAAATAACCCTGTATGTTCAACTGTACAGTATTTATGTCAATAAACAAAATTTCTCTCCGTTTTTTTCTATTTTGTGCGATGATAATACACACACTCGAATAAGTCATTTAGAGAGAAAAAAATCTCCCAAAGTTATAAATAAAAATAAATGCATTTCACATAAAAAGATAACAAGAAGGATCATGACCGGCTGCTTTTTAAAGCAGTGCTCCCCAGGGAATATTCTGATGAACTCCGTCTACCTACAAAAACTCACAATGTTTATGTCTGAAACTGAGGCCTAAGGAAAAAACATAAATCAAATAATTGTTTGATGCAATAAATCTGTCCAAAAAAGAAACATATGTAGTTTTCATCTAAGTATGTATTTTTTTTTATAGGATTTCTTTTCACACCATTTACAGTGTTGAATCAAATATTTTTAATCTTTATGTGATCTTTGAACATACTGGGACAAAACATGATACATAAATGTGACAAATGTTAACATTGTCAGATTGACATAGGTGCTATATATATATACACTGCACAATTTGGAGTGTCTCTTCATAACTGCTGGGGTACTGGGTCATTTATTCTATTGTTGAATTTCATATCCTGTTCCAAGGATCAGAACCAGGGTAACATTGCAACCGTCAACACCGAGGTACCATTGGTGTGTACTGGCAAATTCTTGAATGCATTTTTGTATCCTGCCCAAGACAATGAGATTAAGACGGATGGGGCAGTGGCCCAATGGACCAAAGGTGTGTGAGAACATGATAGAGGCAAAATGGAAGGTGAGAAGAATGGGCTAGAGGAACAATTGAGGGTAAGAAGATTACGGCAGGGGCATAACAAAGTCAGTGGAATAAGGGAGATGGGAATGGGGGAGATGTGCGACCAAATATTCAACTGCACAACTGAAAACTAGAAGTCAATGCATAGAAACTAATAAAAAGAATATAGCCGTCGCTGGAATCTAGACCTTCACCTTTCCAACCTGGTGTTTAAGAGCTTTACTGGCAAGTTACCACCCTACCTGAATAGGCTGTTTCCCCTAGCAGTTCCCTCATCCTATAACCTCCGATCCAGGACCAGCACCTTACTTGCAATACCACAATACAAAAAGAAAGTGGCTCGATCATTTTCCTAGAGAGCACCACAATTATGGAATAACCTCCCAGACACCATCAAATCTTCCCCCAGTCTGAAGTCCCTTAAGAGCTCCCTATTAACATACCTCAATACGGAATGCACCTGTAAACCTGTGACATAATGACTTTATTTCCTACATATTTATTTTTCTGTTAATCTGTATAATTGTTTTGTGTTAATAACTTGCATTTTACTATTTTGTATTTCTGTAACAACTCAATGTTCTTGAACCCAGATCATACTAGAAAACGAGAGAAATCTCAATGTATCCTTCCTGGTAAAATCCTTTATAAATAAATAAAATAAATAAGTAATGTGCAGCATAAGGAGTAGAAAATACATTAATCTACATAATATATTTCATGGTCACATGTTTTAGTCCATTATTATCCTTTCTTACCTCAGCAACTGTCTAAATAAACTGATATTTTAAGTAACGAATATCACGTGTACCCATAAGAATGCAGAGCACATTATATTATGAAGAATGTGACATTTATTAATCACAAAAGAATGTGACTTCTTTTTTACATAATCAGGTGTGATCAATAACATAAGATGATTAATAAGGTGCAAAAAAGACATTCAGTCAGCCTTCCCTCTCTTTATCTTGAATCGGTTATGCAGCATTCAAGAAATGTACATGATGGACAGACAGATCGAATATGCCATAAATTATGTGTTTCTTGCTTTTTTGGAGCTAGAAGAACATTAGGTTCAAAACCAGGGATGACTACTTTTGGTCATTATGAAAGAGATATGGGCAAGTTGATAAACTGGGGATCCCTGAGAGACAAATTCGACAAAGGCTTAAATTAACTTTGTGGCGTAAAAAAAAATCCACAGTTTTATATAAACCTTCAGTCACTCATGAAGAAAAGTCTAACGAAGAAATAAAAATTTCTAGCATTTCCAGCGGTGAAAACAATTATATGTTATTCATTGCCCAATGTGTTTCATATACATTTAACTATAGTGCTGAGCTATTTTTAGAGATAGGTATATCTTTGGGAATGGAGGGGTAGAGAGGGAAAAGGGGACAGACATGATGGGAACCATTTGTGATTGAAAAAGGGTTAGAAATAAAACCTGCTAGAGGCACTGCAGCTGATGGAGATTAGTAAAGAGCCATTATGGTTGACATAAAGGGGGAAATTAAACTTGGATACAAATGCCTTCAGAAAGCCCAGATGAAGTCTAACAAAGGCTTTCTCTGCAGCTAATGCTACAAGAAGGCAAGGCACGCCAACTTTTTTTATTCCAAGTACTACAGTACATTCAATTTTTTTTCCTTGTATTTTCAGTTGGTTGATGACCACTTACAAAACCAGCTTGGTCCTCATAAAGCAAACCCAGGAGTAAAGGTTTAAGTCTACGGACAAAAATTCAAGCATACTTGAGAAACACTGCTTTACTCCACCCAGCCGGCAGTTGCAAGAGATCCAATCAGAATTAATCTCAAGTAAGAGAGAAATGATGAATTTTCTATATTCAGATAAGATGATTATTCCAGGAGTACATAATGAGTTTGGAAACTCTAGATAAATGCTTAAATAATACATAGTACACTTTAAACCAGTGTTTCTCAAGTAGTGGGTCGTGACCCAAAAGTGGGTTGTGACCAGGGTCAGACTGGGTCACGGGGCAAGTGCTCCAAGGCCTCTCTAATGCCTGGGACCTGCTGATGCATTTTATCTGCAGCAGCGGGTCCCAGGTGGCGCGGCTACCTTTGCCTTCCTCACCAGCAACTACATGCCGGAACTTCCCTGCTGGAAGGAATTTCTGGCACAAAGTTACTAGTGAGGGAAGCAGGGATCACCCCGAACCCACAGCTACAGGTCCAGCCGCCACACACTGCCTGGGACCCCCTGCATCAGGTAAGATGCTCTGTAATGGCAAGGTGGTGGTGGGGGAATCTGTAATGGTAAGGTGGTGTTGGGGGGGATCTGAAATGGGAAGGTGTGGGTGGAACTCTGTGACTGGCAGCAGCTCTGTACTCCCGACAGAGGCTGACAGGTGTCCAGAGTATTCTACTACTGGCTGCCAACACCAGGAGCCACTGTGCACATCTTAATGAAGCAAAAGGCTGTTGGGTAAGGGGGGATCCCTATGTATATTTGATTGTGGTTTTTCCTTTCTGATTGTCTGTCCTTTTGTTAATCTGTCCTTTTACCTATTTATGCATCCTTCTTTCTGCATATCTGTTATACTGTAGATGGACAGACAGAATATCTGTGTGTCCTTCTGTGTATTTTTCCATCTGTCCTTGTATGTATGTCTTCCTCTCCATTTCTCTATTTCTCCTCATCTCTCTCTTTTCTCCTATCACTCTCTCCCTTTTACGCTATAAATCTCTCACTCCTCTTCCTTTCCTGCCTTCCTTCTGGTGTATAATCCCTGCAGAAAACTAGAATGTACACTGAGAATTCTCAGCAGAATCACACCCTTTGTCCTGATCCTGGCCTCCCTGCATACCAGGGACGTGCGCTGAGGTCAGTGGCTGTTGAGGCATTGGCTAGTATCAGAGCCAGATATACACAGGTTACGTTGGGGTTAAATTTCAGTGCTCCCCAGGAACCGGCTGCTCTCAGTGTGCCCCAGGAACCAGCTGCTCTCAGTGTGCCCCAGGATCTGCGTTGTCCACTCCGGCAGCCTAGTGTCAGCCGTACACTGTCCCCTCCACCTGAGGAGTTGCCGCCACAGTGAACAGCCAGACTGAGGCCGCACCCTAAGCACAGCCCCACGCCCACTGACTGTGCGAGATGAGGACAGTCACATGACTGTCTTGCATCAATCAATGCATGGGAAGCCAGCCTCCCATGGAGGCGTTTTTTGAATGGCTTGGACCAATGGTGCTTTCCCATTGGTCCAAGCAATTCCATTGCACTCAGTGCTTCTCTGAGGCACTGAAGAGCATAGATTCAGGATGTAGGCAGCTCCAGACGTGCGCTGTAGACTTCTCAATCTCTTGGCCAGCTTGTGATTACGCGATTAACGTAGCGTTCAGCTATGCAAATTGCGAAGGCTCAGGGAGGGCAGGCTGCTGTGAAGAAATAATGCTTGCAGCGGCAGAGACAGACGGCGGGGGAGCAGGTGAATTAATTTTTTTTTATAATATTTTATTATTCAGTAGTCATTTAAATTAGAGTTGCTTTGTCTGCAATCACCCCAGACTTTGAGACACTTATTAAGAGCAAGAAGCATCCCCAGTTTTCCCATAAGTTCTAATAAATTTAAAATGTTTCAATTACAGTTTATTTTAATGGGTTTTTGCCTCCACAGCACTTTCGTTTTCACTAGTGCTGTGATTACTGCACTATCCATTTTGGAAAGAATCCCTGTTTGTTTTCAAAATTGTTTAAAAAAGTGCATACATTGTAGAATATTGTGCACGTTGTTTTGTAGAATAAATTATGTTTCAGAACTTAAATTATTCTTGGGTCGTGACTTAATGACAAAGGACAGTTGTGGGTCTTGAGGGTCCACAGGTTGAGAACCACTGATCTAAAGTATTCAGACCGTGTGATGCGCAGGCTGTATTTACATGACACTATATTGGTTTATGTCTGGACATGTCTGGTTCACTTGAGGTGGGGGGGGGGTGCCAGGGTGTAATTGGGATGCCAGATTTCATCCGTTTGGGTACTGAGCTCTGTTTTAGTGAGTATACATTTATATCTACATATTTTTTATACTATTCCAATTAAATTAGCTGTAATTTATATGTATTTTATTCAACAGAGATTTTCCAAATGGCCTTATTGAATCACTGCAGTTGGGCAGCTGATATAAGGTTTGTCTTGGAAGTGGAGAAAAGACCTTGTCCATATGACATGAGGCTAAAACAATACCGCAATCAAGATGTCAGCCACCTAGCATGGAAAGAAATTGGCAAAGTTTTAAATATCCCAGGTAAGATATTCCTATTTGTATAGAGATCAACCCTAAAACAGGCATAATATATTGTTTTGAATATTTGTAAAATGATCGAACTATTGTTTTGTAAAAACTAAATTAAAGCAATATTACTAGTTATGTAACTGTTGTTTTTTTCCCACAGTTATTGCTTGCCCTGGCAAATGGAAATCCATAAGAGATGGAAACGCGCCATCTGGGACAGTGCAGGAGACGACAGAAAGCCACACTGTGGCCAATGAATTGAGCACGGAGATTGAACTCCATCTGATTTTCCAGGACAGTCGCAGTAATGATACTACATCCACAACATCACAGAGTCTGGAAATGACAGGTTGGTGGTCAATGAAATATCAGGCTTTTTAACGTTCTTTAACATGCTAACATAACATGCCCAGGCAACCTGTACATGCTGTAAACACTCAGATTTCCAGTATGTACTGGCTGCCTGGGTATGTTAGGAGAGTGTGATAGCCAACCACAATCACACTCCTAACATGCCAGTCTGTCACACTCTCTCGCTCTCTTTTTTTTAAATGCATAACTAGAACAAATAGTTTGAGAATAACTACATAATCAAACACATTATTTGTGCTTTCAGATTCCTGTGCTAATCCTCGAAAATGCAATAATCCCGAGGACAAAAAAAAGAACACGTATCGCAACACCATAGACAACGTTTTGGAGGCATTATGTCAGGTCCCACGGTGACGCCGTGGCAAAAAGACCAAGTCCTGAGACCAACCCTGGTGGCAAGCTCATGTATAGCAGTATGCCTTAGCCCAGCTTTTGGTGTACTGCATCAGGTGTATGTAATGAGCACTGGTTGGGTTCCTTAAAAGAACCACTCCTACATCCAGCCAGTGCTCTGTCATTAACGTCTGATCCTCGTGAAGGAGGGAAGTTCCTGAGCCCAGTGACCAGCCTTGCTGAGACTCTACCATTGATTCCTGTGTACTGGACCCCTGGCTATTTCCCTGGACTTCTCTTGCTTCATCCTAGCCGGTATTGTGTCAAGACCCCCTTCTGCATCTCCCATCTCAAGACCTCCATGCACAATCCCTTGTTCCAACTCACAAGACTTTCATCATCCCGATTCCCTTTTTCAAGCTACTGTGTTTTCCCCATCAACTGCATTTGCTTTTCAAGGACTATTATTATTTATACAGATTCCTGCCTTTTTGTTTGCATCCAGCTTATTCAATATACGTTTCTGCTGTTTTCACTAAACCCTTTTTTGTTGTTGTCATTATTTACTGCATCCTGGGTTCATATCCACATCACCAGTGTTCCCAGAACCCGGTCCCTGACACATTATTTAAAAACCACCCATTGTTATTCCACCAAATCAAACACCCAAGGAGATGGATGAGGATGAATTTTTTTTATTGAGCCTGTTACCAGATTTTACGAAAATCAAAGGAAAAAATGAAACAAAGTTTACAATTCAAATGTTATCATTAATGGATGAGGCACAAGAACAATGATAATCAATGCCACTGAAGCTTTCAGGCAATTTTTATTTAAAACACAGGTAACGTTAAGGGTTATTCAAAGAGCACCAAAATGTCGCTGATCTTAGGCAGCGGGCTGGGGTGTATTTGGTGATTAGTGAAAACAGGTAGTGGGGAGCAGAGTTAGTGAGAGCTTTGTAGGTCAGGGTGAGGATTCTGAATTTACTTCTGCAATGGATGGGGAGCCAGTGAAGGGATTTGCATAGAGGAGCAGCAGAGACAGAGTGGCGGGTGAGAGGGAGGCGTTCAGAATGGATTGAAGGGGGGAGAGGCGGGAGAGAGGGAGGCCAACTAGAAGATTATTACAATAGTCAAGTCGGGAGATTACAAGGGTATGGATGAGTTGCTTTCTTGTGTCAGCGGTAAGAAATCGCTGAATTCTGAAGATATTACGCAACTGGTAGCGGCAGGAGGAGGAAAGAGACTGGATGTGGGGGATGAAGGAAAGAGCAGAGTCAAGTGTAACTCCGAAGCAGCGAACCTGGCTTGATGGGGATATAGTGATACCATCAACCATGATAGGGAAGTAAGGAGGTGGGGAGGCATTAGAGGGAAGAATTAGTAGGAGCTCAGTCTTGGACATGTTGATCTTTAGGTGGTGAGAGGCCATCCAGGAGGAGATGCCAGTCACTGACTTTGGAAACAGTCACTGACTTTGGAAAGGGCAGAAGGAGAGAGATCAGGGGTAGAGTGGTCTCTGAATAGATTAACCATTGCTTCTCTATGGGGGATTTCACTGCCCTCGAAAAGGCACCGTACTTGCAGGCAATTTGACAAAATTTGGCGAACTGCCTGTTCTCTGAATAGCTGAATGGCCACGAAATGGCACCGCACGCTGAATTTCAGTGTCCGGTTACATTTCTAACAATATTTCTAATATATATAAGTATGTGTAACTTTAATAAAGAAAGTTTTGGCATGTAAATTGTAATTTAAAAGTTGGAAAATAAACTTGTTTATTTCTTTGTGAAGTTCTCCTCAACAAGAATTTTCAAACGTTTCTCTTAACTGTCATCTGATACTCTTGTATCAGACCCGGGGTTTTGTTTCCTGATCCCTGCTCACTTTCCGCTTGCCCACAACCTACAGATTTGCCCCTGGACTTTGCTATCAGATTACCCCCTTTTGAATATCTGTCCTCGACACCCTCATCTTGCTCCGTGTTGCCAAAGACCCTCTCCTTGTTCCATGTTGCCATAAACCCTTGCATTGGTCCTGTGTTACCTGCCTTGCTGCCTGATCTCCTGTTTCCCTGGACTCCCACCTTCGTACCTCTGCATACCTGTACTCCTGCTTTCAGCCCTGCAATCTGCCTACAATCCAGTAACTTGTCTGCTGTCTAGCCAAGTTCCAGTTCTGTTCATCTGTCTGATGTTCAGCCCTTTTCTGTCCTGTCTGTGGTCTGTGTGTTCTATAGTCAACCCTCTTCCTGTCCCATTTCTCTGTGAGTTACCCTGTATCTGTTGTCAGCCCTATTCCTGTCTTGCCCCTCTGTTTCTGTCCTGAGTTCTGTGTGTTCTCTAGTCAGCCCGTTTCCTGCCCTGTAATAACCCCCATCTACTTACCACATCTGCATCTCCCGTGTGTGTCACTGCATCCTTCAGCTTGTGCCATCCCCCCCCCACCAGCTGCTGAACCCTGACAGGTGTGTAGTCTGTCACTTTTTGTTTGAGGCTTGCACTCAGTACAATGAGTCGCTGAATCTGGAGGTTTCTGCAGGAGGTTTCGGTCCTCCCTGAGCTCGCCAAAGACAGTTGCCGAGCTGTCGAACGGACCCCCGCAGCCCTCTGAAGAAACCAGCCATCTAGCTGCCAAACTGGCTGCCACATGCCGCCAATCAGCCACAGAAGACTGCCGAACAGATCACTGAATGCCGCCTAACTGAAGAAAAAAGAATACGAACCCTGCACTTTTTTAAAAAGTTAAAATGCCTGAAAATGTGTGGAAATAATAAAAAATATCCTTTAAAAATAATAAAAAGGTCTGTCACACAACAAAAAAAAGCTATTAAAAAATGGGAATTAACAATTTTGCCAAAAATACAGAAAAATATCTAAAAAAAATAAATAAATAAGAAGGGCTTTTGCTGAAACTGAAAAGAATAAACAGTTGAATACATTTTTCTAAAAAAGGATATTTTTTTTTCCCTTGAATCATATGGGATTCGCTTGTTTAAACCTGTTGAACTGAAGCACTGAAAATCTGGGCATTTCGCCAACATTTTGGTGCAGTTCAGCGTTCTCTGTATAAATTAACCATTACTTCTCTATGAGACAATTTCACTGCCACCGAAGACTGCCGAATTGCAGGGATCTGCAGCAAACTGCACCTTATTTTGCTGGCAATTCACCAGTATTTGGCGAATTGACATCACTCTGAATAGCCGAACTGCCACGAAAGTGCACTGTATGGTGAAATTCACAGTTCAGTGCAATTCGGTGGCAAGTTTGGCGCTTATTGAATAACCCTTTTAGTTTGTAATATGTAAAAACAAAATAAATCTTATACGGTCTAATTTGAGCATAGCCAGAGGTAGATATGAATCATATTTTGTAAATTCATGACTGTAACACTAAAATAACTCTCAATTTGTCTTATCAAGCAAACTATATTTCTGCAAGCGTCTAAAACAGATTTATATCAGTTTTTTCTTAGTAATATTTCTATTTAAAGAATAATCCCTTGAAGGGATGCAAAGAATAAAAATTATCATGAAAAAGGGTGATTGTTTAACCCCATAAGGACCACTGACATACATATTCCGTCCTGGGGATAATTCCCCTTAAGGACCAAGGACGTATTATGTACATCATGGTCCTTTAACCCCCCTCCCTATACTCACCTCTCTCGCCCGGGGTCCCATGACTGCCTTGCTTCCTTTCTGGGCCCCAGAGGTGCGTGATGATGTCAATTTCAGGCACCCCCCGTGCGTTCAGTGGGAACCTGAAAGGGGAGGTCATTTGGACCCCTCTCCCTTCCCAAGGGCTGCACGTAGAAAAAAAAGGGAGGCACCAGTGGAGAGGGTAGAGTCTGCCCGTTCCAGTGGTGCCTCTCTTTAACCCCTTAATTGTGATCCGCTCCCAAAGGTGGCTGACATCTTGGATGTCAGCCAAGCCTCTGTGATCACCCCACCCACTGACATTGTCGCCATATGTGCAATGACGTCAGTTGGCCAATTAAGCCCTTAGCTGCCAAGTGGAGCTAGGGGGGTCCTTTGGACCCCCATATCTCCTGATTTGTGGCAGCTAGAGGGTCATATTTCACAGCTTTTCCAATGATAACAAACATGAGAATGTTTGGTGTAAAAAAAATAAAAAATTAATTAATAATTTTTTTTAAAAAAGTGGGTTTTTTAGAAAAGCAAATTGCCTGGGCGTATAATAAAATAGGACTTCAAATCACATTTAAACATGATGAGCATAAAACGGTCAAAATTAGCTCAGCAAACAGAGGTGAAATGGCTCAGCAGTGAAGAGGTTAAAAATCAAAAACATGTAAAAAATTTGGTATTTCTAATCTCAGGACAAAATTTCAAAACTATTTAGCCAGGGTCTTTTTTGGCGGTTGTAGATTTTGGGGATTAAAGTTTGAAAAAGTGTGTGCTTTCATTTCTTCATTATATTTCATAATTTTTTGTTAAAGTAAATTATACGATATGATGAAAATAATGGTATCTTTAGAAAATCCATTTAATGATGAGAGAAACATCATCAACGGGGATACATAATATGTACGGGGATACATAATATGTAAGAGGAAAACTAGAGCTAAACACAAACTCAGAAATGTAAAAAAATCAGTGGGTACTTTCGGACAGACAATGGTAATATCTCCTGGTCACTATGGGGTTAAAAAGCAGTTTTAAATACAGTACATTCAGAAAGAATTTGGACCTACTCTTTTTTTCTATTTCTTTATGTTACAGCGTTATGCTAAAATTTCCTAAAGATCTCCAAAGGGACTCTGAGGTCTGATGAAACAGAGGAAAATTAAACTGATAAACTGATTAAACTGTTTTTGTTCAGTCTTTGCAGAAGAAAAGGAAGGAAAGGGACCTCAGTTGGGAGAGAACACTAAAAAGACATTTACATATGAGTTTACAGAGGAGGAGGTTCTACAGCAGCTGTCTAAAGTAAAGACAAATAAGTCAATGGGGCCTGATGGGATCCACCCTAAATTATTAAAAGAGCTCAGTGATGTAATAGCAAAACCGTTAACAGATTTATTTAACCAATCCTTGTTAACGGGAGTCGTCCCAGAAGACTGGAAATTAGCAAATGTTGTGCCCATTTACAAGAAGGGTAGTAGGGAGGAATCGGGGAACTATAGGCCAGTTAGTCTTACGTCAGTAGTGGAGAAATTAATGGAAACCATGTTAAAGGAAAGTATTGTTGAACATCCTAAAACACATAGATTACAGGATCAGAAACAACATGGGTTTACCTCAGGGAGATCATGCCAAACTAATCTTATTGATTTTTTTGATTGGGTAACAAAAATAATAGACACAGGTGGTGCAGTAGACATTGCTTATTTAGATTTCAGTAAGGCTTTTGATACTGTTCCGCATAGAAGGCTTATCAATAAATTGCAATCTTTGAGCTTGGATTCCAATATTGTTGAATGGATTAGGCAGTGGCTGAGTGACAGACAACAGAGGGTTGTGGTAAATGGAGTTTATTCGGCGCAAGGTCTTGTTACCAGTGGGGTACCTCAGGGGTCAGTACTTGGACCCATTCTCTTTAATATTTTTATTAGTGATATTGCAGAAGGTATTAATGGAAAAGTATGTCTTTTTGCTGATGACACAAAGATTTGCAACAGGGTTGACGTTCCTGGAGGGATCAGCCAAATGACAAATGATTTAGGTAAACTAAAAAAATGGTCGGAGTTGTGGCAATTGAGTTTTAATGTGGATAAGTGCAAGATAATGCACCTGGGACGTAAAAACCCAAGGGCTGAATATAGAATATTTGATACAGTCCTAACCTCAACATCTGAGGAAAGGGATTTAGGGGTCATTATTTCAGAGGATTAAGGGTAAGTAGTCAATGTAATAGAGCAGCAGGAAATGCTAGCAGAATGCTTGGTTCTGTAGGGAGAGGTATTAGCAGTAGGAAAAGGGAAGTGCTCATGCCACTGTACAGAGCACTGGTGAGACCTCACTTGGAGTACTGTGTGCAGTACTGGAGACCGTATCTCCAGAAGGATATAGACATCTTAGAGAGAGTTCAGAGAAGGGCTACTAAAATGGTGTACGGCTTGAAGGAGAAAAGTTACCAGGAAAGGCTTAATGATCTTAACATGTACAGCTTGGAAAAAAGATGAGACAGAGGAGATATGATAGAAACATTTAAATACGTAAAGGGAATCCACAAGGTAGAGGAAGGGAGTATATTTAAAAGGAAACAAAATAGCAAAACAAGAGGACATAGTCTTAGATTAGAGGGGCAAAGGTTTAAAAGTAACATCAGGAAGCATTATTTTACTGAGAGGGTGGTGGATACATGGAACAGTCTTCCAGTAGAAGTGGTAGAGGCCAAAACAGTAATTGAATTTAAGCAAGCATGGGATAGGCATAAGGCTATCCTAAACAAAAGATAAATCCAGGTAACGTATCCATGTAATTGGGCAGACTAGATGGGCCAAAAGGTTCCTATCTGCCGACATTTTTCTATGTTTCTATGTTTCTATGTTTCACTTCAAAGCGTTGTGCAATACTGTCCCAATGGTGAAGCATGGTGGTGGTACCATCTTTCTTTCTGGGTGTTATTCATCGGCAGGGATTGGGATACAGGTCAGGTGTCAATCGTTAATGAAAACCTGCTCAATTGTGCTCAGGACCGTACACTGGACTGAAGGTTCACCTTTCAAAATGGCAATGACGCAAATCACACACCTGAGTCAATGCAAAAATGGCTCAGGAAAAGCTCTGTGAATGTCCATGAGTGGTCCAGCCTCAGTCTGGACTTGAACCCAATTTATCATCCCTGGAGAGTCTTGAAAATGGATGTCTGGCAATCCCCATCCAACCTGATGGATCTTGAGTGGACCTGCAGAAAAAAAATGGAATAAATACACACCAAATCAAAGTGTGCAATGCTTGTTGCAGCATATCCAAAAGGACTTGAAACTGCAATCACTGTTAAAAGGTGCATCAGCTAAAAAAACAAGTTAAGGGTCTGAATACTTATTTCAATGTGATATTTCAGGTTTTTTCTTTGTAATATATTTGCAGTCTTGTAAAAAAAATTCATCAAAGGATATTAAGTGAAGATTTATGTGAAAATATATTAGTTTAAACATTTTTGGCATAGAGCCGCAGCATAAATTAGAATATCAAATTCTATACATATCCTTCTCCACACCTCCCCATCCCACATCATTGTGGGTATCATAACTTGCTTTACTACCATGTCAGGCAACATTTCTGCTAAAATGCCAATACCAGTGATCCTTACCATTATTAAGATGGTTCCTCCTCTTGTTCTCCCCCACCTCAAATTCTCTACCTGTAAGCTTTGATGAGCAGGGTCCTCTACATCGTTAGTCTCTCATTCCCAAGTTAGAAATTTTGTAAGTTTAATTGGGGACATTTATAGGTTAATTCCCTAACCACTATTTTTTTCATTGAAAGAATGGAGGTTTAACTTCAGTAAACTATGGTGGAGCAAGTAGGGCAAAACTACGGAGGGTTCTCTTTGTAGGAAACTGCCACCATATTTCTTTGTCATTCTGCTGTTCATTCCACTGTAGTTTCTATTATAGTAGTTTAGCATAATTTCACCATAGTCTCCACCGGTGTTTCATTCAACGTTGCATCAGATTCTTTTTACCATAGACTGTAGAGGTGTGCACGGCTGAAAAATTTGTTTCGTTTCGTTTTGTCCCATTTTAAAATAATTTCGCTTTTGGAATTTAATTTCTCATTTTGGAGCTAATTTTGTATTTCGTTTCGGATCGATTAGAAATGTAATATCGATTCAAACTTGATATATCAATTCGATCACTGATATCAATTTGAATTTCGGATCACTAAATAAAACCCCAATTAATCAAATTTTGCTGTTAAAAGACAAGCTAGGCTTAAAGACAAGCTAAGGTAACCGTACGCGAAATTTCAGCATTCGGTTACCTTTTGGCCACAATTCGGAGCTCTTTGAATAACCCTGTAAAGAAAATCTCAATTTATCAAATTTTGCTGAGAAAAGGCAAGCTAGGATTAAGGCCCTCGTAAGACAAATGCAGTGATCATGTCCGTGTCACCGCACAGTTTAACGTCCGTTGTAGCATAGAACAAGGCTCAAAATTTCCACTCGCCTAGCAGCATTTGGTGAGTGGAAATTAAGTGGGGGCGAGTGAAAATGCACCTGCAGGCAGCAAAATAAATGATTTTGTTCTGCCTGTCCTGCGTATACCGGCGGCAGCTGTGTTTCTTTTTGGGCCCGGCCACCAGCAGGAGAATCCAAGATGGCGACCAACTGACTGGCTGGCGGCCCCCTTTGATAACGCCAGAGAGGGTGCACCAGACGTCTGCCGCCCATGCCTGCCCCACTTTGGTGGTTCTTACAGCTGCACCTTGCCTGCCTGTTACCATGCAGCACCACGAGTCCACACACTGCTGAAAAGCACTTCTCTGCTGTATAATTAATGCAGCATGTGAATCCACACACTGCTGGGAAGTGCCTCTCTGCAGTATAATTAATGCAGCATATGAATCCACACACTGCTAAGAACTAGTAATTCTCTTCTCTGCGGAATAATTAATACAGCATATGAATCCACACACTGCTGGGAAGCGCCTCTCTGCAGTATAATCAATGCAGCATATGAATCCTACAAGAAAAGAGAAGTGAAGCGCACACGTGGATTTGAACAAGACAAGCATATGTTGCTTCCTTGCTAGATGGACACATTCATGGCTTACATTGCCTCAAAAAAAATACAGCCGGCACACTACAATAAAAATACCAGCCGGTACCAAAATAATCCCATAGGTGTCAATGTTAAAAAAAATCCCCTTGTTTATTAAATATTTCTTAATCCGTTTATTATTTTCAATTGCAGCAATAAGTCATTTTGTTTATTTATTTTTTAGGATTTTTTGGAATTTTTCGGGATTTTTTGGGCTGATTTTAAGATTTCAGAATTTATTTTGAATGTAGTAGCGAGCCATGTTTTTTTCTTTGCTGAACACAAGCTGTACTATTTTATCACATTCCGTCTGCGTTCTGCAATGGATGGATACATTGTGTCAGAACCTCGGAGAGCTCCTGAAGCTCTCCTGAAGCTCTCCTGAAGCTCGGAGAGCTCCTGAAGCTCTCCTGAAGCTCGGAGAGCTCCTGTAGGGTTTCAAAAAAATAAATAATCTTATCTAGTACCAAACTCAAGAGTCTTCAGCTTGTGAGACACTACTGGAACTTCAAATGAAATCAGGTTCAATGATCTGATGAAACCAAAATAGAGCTTTTTGGCATAAAACACCAGAGTTTTTGTGCATTTTTTCTTGAAAATTCACATGCTGAATTTCCAAGAGCCTATAGTCTCCAGCCTCAGTACGGTAAGTGTGCAGTTGGCATTTACAATATATACTGATGGTCATAACAGTTACGCTAGGGGAATTCCTGTTGTGTCCTTATCTCGTTTATGCATGTATGAGAGATTTTTAAGAAGAAGATTGAAAAGGTTATTGGGTTCCTGGGAATAAGAAGTAAATACCCGTACAGCAGATATACTAGAGCCAGTCTGGGCTCATCCAAATGTGAGTGTACAATCACAGAATACCACAATTGCTTGTGATAATTCAGATATACTGCACAATTGGATACTATCAGGGTAATTCAAAGAGATTCGAAAAGTCCCCACACGTTCGGTGACTTTTCGTTCTCTTCAATTCGGTTCCTTTTGGCGATCCCATTTCGGTGACCCTGCGGTGTATTCAGCAAGCACCACGGGGTCCCCGAATTGGAGGGAAAAGCTGCCGCAAACCTGACGAAAACTAACCGCAAAACCCGGCGAATGCACGCCAAAAACCCGCAAAAACATCTGGATTAACCTGCCGAAAACCACGGAAAAACCCGAGCAGGAGCCAATCGCAGCCTCCGGAAAAAGCCGAGACCGCAGAAGCAGGCAGTGAATAAATTAGAAAAACAGTTGGCATGAATGTTTGAAAAGTGAAACGCTGTTTGCAAAGAAACTACTTGAGCGAAAATGTCTGAAATTTACAAATGAGGTCCAAGGAATGATAATAAAAAGGGCTGTTACAGAAAAAATAAGTAAACTTAAAAAAAAAAAAAAAATCGGACTTTTAAATAAAAAAAAAAAATCCAGAAAAATGCTTAAAATATCCTAAAAAAAATCGATAAATAAAGAGACTCTTTACTGCAGAATTTTGTAATGAACGATTTATTAGATATTGAATTAAAACGGAATATTTTTAGCATTGAATCCGATGGGATTCTCCTGAATAAACTTGCCGAATTAAACCACCGAATGGCAGGGCATTTCACTGCTGGTTTGTGTTCTCTGAATAGACAAAGCAGTGCTTTTTCATGGGGATTTCACTGCCCTCGAACAGGCACCGAACAAGCACCGTATGTGCAGGCAATTCGCCAGGATTTGGCGAATTGCCTGCTCTCTGGATAGCCGAATGGCCAAGAAAGGTTACCGAACGCTGATTTTCAGCATTCGGCTACCTTTCTCAAGCAATTCGGATCTCTTTGAATTACCCTGTATATGTTTTTTATTTACATGATTTATGGAAACACGGAGAATATCTGCTTATTGACACAAAGTATATTTAATATCAAATATGTGTCTGATTGAGTGCACTGTACCTTTACTGAACATTTCATAAAGTTGTTTGCTGACTGTATTACTTGTATGCATTTTAATTTAAGATCAATTCGATTGTTGATATATCAATTCGATAGTTGATATATCAATTCCATATCGATTCGGTAGTTATATATCGATTCGAATTTCGGAACACTAAAAAAATAAAAAATAATCAAATTTTTCTTTTATGATGACACAGTGTATAACAAACTAAATTTGTTAGATACCATTTCGTTTTGAATTCGGATCTTATCGATTCGTTATTTCAGAAGTACTTCCGAAATACGAATTAACGAATTTCGTTCCAAATTCCAATTCATTCAGAAACGAATGCACACCTCTAATAGATTCAATGTAAAGTTTATGGAGATCACACTTTATCCCTGAAGTATAGGGCCCCATCGGTTTTAATAGCACCCGACGGGCGCCACCTGCCTGTCATTATGGGGTCAAAGATGGGTGCGCTTAAGGGCAGAATTCCACTAGCAAATAGGGATTTTAAAGTGCACCAATCATGACCTAAACAACTTTTATACATGACAAATGGACAATGCCATTGCTTTGGAACAAAAAATAAAGAAAATAAAAAATTATTTTATATTTGTGTGGGATTTTTTTTTACATGACATTTTACATGGTCATGTTTGGTTATTAGACTATGACCTGTCCATTGACACCTAAAGTGACTTTGTGCGGTGTTAAGCATGGATATACAGGGGTCCAAAAGGACCCCCACTCTCCTTGCAGCGGTGAAGCAGCTTGTGTTTCAGGCTAGGGTCAGACGAAAGCATTTTTCCCTGCGAACGTGAAAAAGTGTGTCCGAACGCATTGACGTATTTTTTCACGGAATGCGCAAAAACGGTCAGACGACGCGCATTTTCGGGTGTGATTTTGTACGGATCGTCAATAAAACTCTTTTTGCGTCTGGACGTTATGTAGGCTGGACAATAGCAGCGTCTGACATCTCCTAATCACGCAAACACGCCGCTATGCCGCAGCTGCGCACTCAGTACATCAGTACTAGCGGTTCAGCGTTCTCAAAAAAATGCGTTCAAATTCCACTTGTGTTGCACGGCCGGACTTTTGTGCGGCCGTACATCGTATATTGGCCGTCATTGCCCGTCATCTGCTGCTAGTGCGGCCGTAATTATGTGCGCCAGAACGCACGTTAAAAGTGCGCTGGTCTGACCCCAGCCTTAGACAGATCAATGTGTAATAAAGCTTTGCTGCATCACCTCCACATCAGTGATACATGGAACATATCCATGGCATATTATATTAATTGGGTCTACATGTATTTCTTATTGTTCCGACAGCAGAAAAGAGACTGTACTGGGAAGCATTCTAATGCCAAGTTATGAAATACGTGAAAAGTCAACGGTTCAGCTTCAAGGTAAGATACCTGTTACTTTTCATTTTATTTCTATTTAAAGCCTTCCCAAATCCTCAGCAGCAGCCCCCCCCCCCAAATCCTCAGCACCAGGCTCATGCTTGCATTTTTTTCAGTGGGTCGTTAGTGGGGCCTCATGCTTAAGTTTTGTCTAAGGCCTCACAAAGTCTAGAGCCGCCTCCCGTAGTTACATTTTCCTTTTCTGAATAGACAAATTTATGGTATATATTAGTACTATCATCAATTAACCTCTTTTCTGCCGACAACAAGATGCTCACTTCTTCTAAAAGTACCCTGTGGTGCATCATTTCCCATGCCTGTAGCAAGTGTGGAGGTGATGAAATAGTGCCTATTCACGCACCAGTCATCTAAAATGAAAGCAAGCACACCAGCGGAAGGAGAGATGCTGGGTCCTTTGACAGTCTACTTCCATTCTTTACACCTCACATGGTTAACCCCTTCACTAACGAGATTGAAATAAATTGGGACTTCAAAAGCACAATCAGATCCTGATATCGATATACAGCTCTGAAGGTAAAAAGCAAATGAAATTTGTTTGCTAAAGAATCGGCTAAAGAATGCCCTGACATTTCAGGCTTTCAGCAGCCAATGCTGTTAATACAGGATGAAATACAGTGGGAACATTCCCAAATATTTCTTACTGTATAATTAATCAAAAAAATTAAAAAAAAAACACCAGTTCCTGGCAATGTTTTTTGTAAAATCACTTGATAGTGAAGAGGTGATCAGAACCATGGAAAGTCGCCGATGGAGAAATGCATCGATCTATTTCTTCATATCAGCACCATGGATAACGACAGGCTTGTTACTATCCATGGTACTAATACTGACAAAATGTATTGTATCAAAATTCATTGCCGAACAGAACTCATACGGAAGGACTGTGAGAAGATAATCCAGTTGTATGTGTACTGCAAAGAAAAAAACAGACCTCGTTATACATTTAAAATAAGTTAGGAAGAACCCTAAATATTAACCCAAAAATTGCAAAAATAATCCTAACAAATAAATAAATACAGACACTTCTTGCTGTAAGTGAAAAAAATAAATGCTTTAAGATATATTTAATAAAAACAGGAATTTTGCACTGGACCAAGTGAAAAAAGTGACAGACAATACGAAATTACGAAATCAGCAACGGAACCGAAACGGACTCGAAACGATACGAAAATACATTGACTGAAATGAACCGCAACGGAACCGAAAACGCGAATAGAACGAAAATGATGCGATTTTCCAAATTTCATGTCCATACGAAATAACAATTTTTTTTTCGTTTCATATCGGGAAATATTTTGGATGGTGTGTATTTCATTGCCGGTCCGGTTCGGAACATCGGACGAATCCGAAACAACGAATCGGCCCATTTCGTGAGAAAATGAATCGGTACGAAACGTACATCCCTAGTGTTACATCCTCAGCCCCTGCTGTGCTTCCTGGGGGGTCTGGGCATGGTTCGGTGCCACTGGCTGGTCGATTGCCAGCACCATGTAATGGCTGAGCGGTGAATGAGGGGGCGTGGCCTGGCGTGGTCACGAGGAGCCGCCAGGTTTAAAGCAGGGCCTCGTTGCCTTGATGTGGAGTTCTGTTCCCGCATCACTTCCTATTAGATTTTATTGCTGTTCTGTTGCCGACCTATTTATGTCTACGATTCCTGCTCCTGATTTTGACCCGGCTTGTCTTTGACTATTCTCATGTTACATGCTATAGTGGTTGCTAGTGCAGTGCGTTGTTGGTTTAACCCTATGCAGGCTGCTTGGGGTTTTACACTCCTCTTGGGATATTCCCATCTCGCCCTGGTATTCTATCTACAGCCTTATTGGGGTCCTGCTCCAGGTCTAAGGTTCATGATATACTATCGTGCACGCTTGTACAATCCGCAACAACGAAATACCGCTTGTTTTCTGTTTATGTTCATCTTGCTCAGTTTACCCAGTGTACCTGGGCTTGTACAATCCTTAAGCCTTTATGTGTGTCTATAGACCCTGGTGATTATAAGTAGGGATGAGCTGTTCGGGTTCGGACGGTTCGGGGTTCGACCCGAACTTAGCCTGTTCGAGCAGATCGCGAACACCAAACATTTCCGGGTGTTCGCTGCATGTTCGCCACAATGGACCACAATGCATTTTCCCACTGGCCTGAAGCTCGGAATTGGCTACAGCCTTGCACCTGACCAAGGTCTGGTGCAAGACTGGTTCAACACTATGCCAATCATCGCTCAGAGTCCTGATTGGGCAAATTTTGCCCAATCATGGGCTCACAGAGCTAAGTCCCGCAGCACACTATATAACGCTTCCACGCAGCGCTTCTGCACGCATTTCAGAGGAGATTTCAGAGGAGATAGTTGTGTCTTGTTACTGCCGGTCTGCCACGCTACTGGGGGGGTCTGGGGGTGTCTCATTTCTACCAAATATCAGGGAATTTGGGTGATGTGTGTCTTGTCTCTGTGCCAGCAATTTTTTTGGGGGTTTACAACTTTGTTGAAAACATTTGTGAATTGAGGTGATCTTCTGTGTCTTGTCACACAGCCAGCAAATCTTTTTGGGGCTCACTAATTTCTTTAAAACATTTGTGAATTGAGGTGATCTGTGTCTTGTCACACATCCAGTACCACGCAGTATTTTGGGGCTCACTAATTTCTTTAAAACATTTGTGAATTGAGGTGATCTTCTGTGTCTTGTCACACAGGCAGCAAGTTTTTTTGGGGCTCACTAATTTCTTTAAAACATTTGTGAATTGAGGTGATATACTGTGTCTTGTCACACAGTCAGCAAGTTTTTTTGGGGCTCACTAATTTCTTTAAAACATTTGGGAATTGAGGTGATCTTCTGTGTCTTGTCACACAGCCAGCGAGTTTTTTTGGGGCTCACTAATTTCTTTAAAACATTTGTGAATTGAGGTGATCTGTGACTTGTCACACATCCAGTACCATGCAGTATTTTGGGGCTCACTAATTTCTTAAAAACATTTGTGAATTGAGGTGATCTGTGTCTCATCACACATCCAGTACCACGCAGTATTTTGGGGCTCACTAATTTCTACAGAACATTTGTGAATTGAGGTGATCTGTGTCTCGTCACACATCCAGTACCACGCTGTATTTTGGGGCTCACTAATTTCTACAAAACATTTGTGAATTGAGGTGATCTGTGTCTCGTCACACATCCAGTACCACGCTGTATTTTGGGGCTCACTAATTTCTACAAAACATTTGTGAATTGAGGTGATCTGTGTCACGTCACACATCCAGTACCACGCTGTATTTTGGGGCTCACTAATGTCTACAAAACATTTGTGAATTGAGGTGATCTGTGTGTCGTTACTGGCTGCCAGCTATCAGTGTGTCTCACTGAGTTATACCAGAGTTATTTAAATCTTTATACCAGAGTTGAATCAGAGTTCTGTATATATTAATCTATATATCACTCACCATGTCTGAAAGAACAAAAGGACAGGCAGGCGCTCCCAGACACAGATAAGAGGGCAAGCAGCCCCTGTGTCGGGAGTCTGTGCCTCTGGTCGTGGTGGACGTGGTGCATCCTCTGCAGGGGCACGCTTGTCCTTTCTAACTGGTGCTGGCCGTCTTAAGCAGCAGCAACATACAGAGGACTTGGTGGATTGGCTAACCAGGCCATCCTCATCCTCCGAGTCCTCTGCCAGCCAGGCTTCTAGTGCTTTACAGTCCACCTCAGCTGCCAAAGCATCTAATGCAGCCTCCATGTCCACAGCTACTCCTGCCGTAGCCTCGCTATCACACACGGAGGAGTCAGCTGAATTGTTTGACTACAATGAGAGTGACACGATGCTTGAGGATGCGCAACAAGTACAGTGCTCTGATTCAATCTCTGAGGTTGAGCAAGGGAGTATAATCAACCTAGAGGAAGGGGGTGCCAGTGATGACACACAAATAACTGGCACTCATGTTGCCCCAGCAACTGCAGCATACTGCCAAGTTGGCTCCAGTGACGAGGAGATAGGGGGTGATGATGACAATGATGATGAGGTCACTGACTCCACCTGGGTGCCTGATCGAACAGAGGAATCAAATGAGGAAGAGGGGGAGGAGGAGGCACAGCAAACACGAGGCACAACATCCTCTATGACCAACCGTAGCACTAGCCAGCCCAAGGCATCAGATGTCAGAGCTGCTCCGGTGCAGAGCGCTGTTGTCTCAAAGAACACATGCAGGAACTCTGCTGTCTGGGAGTTCTTTAAGAAATGTGCAGCAGACCCCACCGTTGCTATTTGTAATCTATGTCAGAGGAGGCTGAAGCATGGGATAAACACTGGACACTTGGGTACCACGTGCTTGAGGCGACATATGAACAAGTGCCACACATCCCGTTGGTGCAAAACTTTGCGTAGGTCCTCCTCCTCCTCATCTGTCTCTACCCCACTGTATGTCCTGCCATGTTATTGCCTACAACCTCCACCGACAGGGATGATGCTACAGTAATGGATGTACCAGGTCCTTCCTCGCAATGTGACATCATCCCAGTAGCTGAAGTTTTACGCAGTCAGATTACGTTGCTGCAGCTGCTGCAGCGAAAGAAAAAATATAGTCCCAACCATCCCCAAGCACAGCGTCTAAATGCCAACTTAGCAAAATTACTCGCATTGCAGCTGCTGCCTTTCCAGCTGGTGGACTCTGCTCCCTTCCGCGAATTTGCTGAATGTGCTGTACCACAGTGGCAGGTTCCAAAACGCCATTACTTTTCACGCAAGGCCATTCCAGCATAATACCAGCACGTGGAAGAAAAATGTTATCCAGTCATTGGGAAAGGCAGTCAGCAGGAAGGTGCATGTGACTTTAGACACGTGGTCCAGCAAGCATGGACAGGGTTGTTACATTTCCTTCACGGCACACTGGGTAACTCTGATTGCAGCTGGGAGTGATCCAAGACGGGGCTCTGTGCTGGAGCTTGTTCATCCACCACGCCTCCAGAAAGCTGCATGTATGAGGTCTGTCTGCTCCACCACCACCACCTCTTCCTCCTCCTCCTTCTCTGTCTCTGGCGAAGTGGCAGTTAAACCGACGCCTGACAGAGTCTACGCAATGGCTCAAGCAAAAAGATGCCATACTGTGCTTGAGCTGGTTTGTTTAGGGGACAGGAGCCACACCGGGTCAGAAATTTTGTCAGCTCTGCAGGGGCAGGTGCAGAGATGGTTAACACCATGCCAGTTTGAGCTGGGAATGATCGTCTGCGATAATGGCAGCAACCTTCTCTCCGCCCTACGCAAGGGTAAATTGACGCATGTACCATGCCTAGCACACCTCCTAAATCTGGTGGTACAGCGTTTCCTAACCAAGTACCCAGGGCTGCCAGAGCTTCTCATCCAGGCCAGAAAAGTCTGCAGCCACTTCAGACGGTCATTCCCAGCAAGCGTTCGCCTGGCAGAAAGTCAAAGAGAATTCCACCTTCCCACAAACCGTCTGATCTGTGACATGCCCACCAGGTGGAACTCGACATTAGCAATGCTGCAGCGTCTGCACAAGCAGCAGAGGGCCATCAACGAGTACCTGTGTGAGTATGGCACAAGGACAGGTTCAGGTCAACTTTGTTTTTTTCCCTCCCCGCAGTGGCTGATGATCAAGGATGCATGCACTGTACTGTCACCATTTGAGGAGGCAATGAGGATGGTGAGCAGGGACAGTGCATGCATCAGTGACACAATTCCTTTAGTGTTCCTGCTGGAGCACACTCTGCGGGGAATTATAGATGTGGCTCTAGAGGCAGAGCAGCGGGAGGAAGAGGAGGCCTTCCCTAGCTCTCAAGGCCCCAGTCTTTCCGCAGACAGCATTCCAGCGGGTCCTACTCAGATCAGACAGGAGGAGGATGAGGAGGAGGAGGAATGTTTAAGTAGTGGGGGCATTGAAGGTGGGGATTCCTCAAGGGAGGGGTTTGTGTGCCCAGAAACAGAAGGGCTAGTGCGTGGCTGGGAGGAGGAAGTGCACGATATGGTCATCCTCATTGACCAGGAAGACTCGGAAGCTAATGCCACCTCCAACCTACGTTGCATGGGCTCCCTAATGATGCAAAGCCTGCTAAAGGACCCCAGGATTCGTGCTATCAAGGAGAGGGATCATTACTGGTTGGCAACCCTTCTTGATCCACGATACAAGGGGAAAGTTGCAGAACTCATCCTGCCCGCACAGAGGGAGCACAGGATCAAAAAACTTGAGGACGCTCTAAAGCGACACTTGTGTAACACCTTTCCAGGCACTGGTAGATTACCAAGTGCTGACACACGTGCTTCTGAGGCTGCGGGTGATCAGTGGAATAGTGGTGAAGGCCAGGGCCGCTTGACTGATGCTTTTTTAATTTTTTTAGTCCTCGACGCCCAGGGATGTCAAATGTAGGCACCCATTGCCAGTGTCTTCACCATATGGTGCAGGACTACCTAGGGGCAAGGGCAGACCTGGATACCTTTCCAGCAGATGATCCACTGGCTTACTGGGTGTTGAGATTGGATCACTGGCCAGAATTTAGCCAATATGCTATGCAGCTACTAGGTTGTCCTTCATCTAGCGTGCTTTCCGAAAGGACGTTCAGTGCCGCTGGAGGTTTTGTCACAGACAAAAGAGTGCGTCTGTCCACCGACTCTGTAGATCGGCTAACATTTATAAAAATGAATCAGTCCTGGATCAGCAGCTATCAATACCCTGATGCTGAAGTAATGGAATAGATCGGGGATGTCCTCTTCTACATTCACAAAACCTCCAGCACTGAACTCTTCCACAATACCACAAAAGGGTTACAGTGTGAAGGCACTTGCTGCCATGAAAGACACAATATTTGGCTGCACTGACGCCTGTGCCAGATTTATATCATTTTAATTTTTTGAACCGCAGGGTCCAACCCTGCATTCTTCCACAATACCACAGAGGGGTTACTGTATGATGATACTTGCTGGCCTGGCATTAAAGGCACAATATCTGGGTGCACTGACGCCCATTAATAGATAAAAAAAAACACTTTTCAATATAGGACCACATGGTCCACCCCTGCACTCTTCCACAATACCACAGAAGGGTTAGGCTAGGGTCAGATGAGCGCATTTTGTATGGACTATGCGTCCTTGCAGTACGGACGTACTTACTGACTGACAACAAGGTAGTGGCCACACAGTCCGTTTTTTTCACTGACGTATTTTTTGACTGATGTAGCAGGGAAAATAAATTACAATGAAAGAACATTCTGTCCGTCAAAAATGCTGGACGTATAAATGCAGTCACACAGGAAGATATCTGTAAAATAAATTACAAAACCATGGTGCAGATAGCAGATACAAAAAATTATTTAAAACACAATGAAGAATCCCCGCTAGGATCACACTCACAAGACGTGAAACCAAGATGGACACATAACGAGTACTTGATTACCCCTCCTGAACGGAATGGAAGCTGTTGCGTCTTTCTGAGAGCTTTCAGCAAGAGGGATCTTCGTGACCTCCTTTCTTCAAAACCTCCGCCAGCAATTACCGGGGTTTTTATAAAATAATAAAGCAGGAATTCGACTTGAAATTGGATTTAATAAATCTTCATAAAAGTAAACAAAAAATTGGAGTACATTCCAACGCGTTTCGTCTCTCGAAACAAAACGAGACTTCATCAGGGAAAAATATATGTCACATATATTTTTTCCCTGATGAATTCTCGTTTTGTTCGAGAGACGAAACGCGTTGGAATGTACTCCAATTTTATGTTTACTTTTATGAAGATTTATTAAATCCAATTTCAAGTCGAATTCCTGCTTTATTATTTTATAAAAACCCCGGTAATTGCTGGCGGAGGTCTTGAAGAAAGGAGGTCACGAAGATCCCTCTTGCTGAAAGCTCTCAGAAAGACGCAACAGCTTCCATTCCGTTCAGGAGGGGTAATCAAGTACTCGTTATGTTTCGTGCGACCGTACTTCGTATATTGGCCGTCATTGCCCATCATTTGCTGCTAGTGCAGCCGTGATTAAGTGCGCCAGAACGCACATTAAAAGTGCGCTGGTCTGACCCCAGCCTAAATGGGTTACTCACAGAGCACTGAAATGACGCCAACATTTTGGTGTTCTGTAGTTCCCTGCACTTCGGGGAATAAAATTTCCCCACCCTGCAGTGAATTCACCATTCACCGCAGGGTCCCCAAAGTGCATGGAGTCGGCTGCTGAATGCTGCCACCGCAAACCCGTGGCCTGCTGTTTTCAAAAGAACTACTGAACGAAAATGTCTGGAATTTACATATAAGATCCTATGATTGATAATAAAAAGTTCTGTTACAAAAAAAAGAAAAACCGCTATTTAAAAAGGGGGGGGGGGAATTTTGCTGAAAAATTACTAAAAGGTACTAGAAAAAAAAATCAATAAAGACTTTTTACTGCAGATTAAAATAATAAATGGTTTATTAGATATTGCATAAAAACGGGAATATTTTTAACATTAAAACCTATGGGGTTCGCCTGAATAAACCTACTGATTGAAACCACCGAACATCAGGGTATTTCACTGCCATTTCTCTGCTATTTGTTGTTCTCTGAATAGATTAACTATTACTTCTCTATGGGGATTTGCACTGCCTTCAAGCAGCACCGTTCTTGCTGGCAGTTCGCCAAACTTGTGTGTGACCATATCACAGAGCAGTGGTGTACTTAGGGGAGTGGCGGAGGGCGGGCAGCCCCAGGTACCAGTGATTATTTGGGTGTCATTAGGGGTTACTAGGAGGTGCCACTGTCACTGTGTGTCAGCTTTGAGCTGTGTTCTCAAACAACGAGCAGCGGAGCAGGGCGTTTGCATACGGAATAAAATCGAATAGAATAAAAATCTGATGCACTCATACACACCGCACATTGCATTGCTGGGAGTTTTAGGCTAGGGTCAGACTGAGGCAGTGCGAACGCGCGTGCAGCCGCACTTAATCACGGCCGCACTAGCAGCAAGTGCCAGGCAATGACGGCCAATATACGAAGTACGGTCGCACAAAAGTCCGGCTGCGCAACGCAAGTGGAAAATGAACGCATTTTTTCGAGAACGTGAAACCGCAGGTACTGACGTACAGAGTGCGCTGCGTCCACATAGCGGCGTGTTTGCGTGATTGGGAGACGTCAGACGCTGCTAATGTCCGGCCAACATAACGTCCAGACGCAAAAAGAGTTTTATTGATGATCCGTACAAAAGGACGAAAATGCGCGTAGTATGACCACTATCACGTATTCTGTGAAAAAATGCGTCCATTCGTTCGAACGCACTTTTTCACAGACAACATAAAAATGCGTTCGTCTGACCCTAGCCTTAATGCCGTGAATTCTAATACGCTGACACACACCACACATTGCATTGCTGGGAGTTTTATTGCTGTGGATTCTGATACACTCATACACACTGCACATTGCATTGCTGGGAGTTTTATTGCTGTGGATTCAGTGTTACACACTGCATATTACTGTGAGTTTTATTGCCCTGGAGCTCTGGGATACGCTCATACACACTGCAAATTACTGTGAGTTTTATTGCTGTGCAGTTCTGATATGCTCATACACAGTGCCCATTTCTGTGGGGTTTATTGCTGTGCAGCTTTGTGATACACTCATATGCAGTGCACGTTTCTGTGGATTTTATTGTTCAACCAATTAGAGCAGCTGTGATCCAGTATACTTGACATGCGTGGCATGTTCTTTGTAAAAATGCTTGAATTTAAACATTTCATAATTTTATTTATCTCAACAGATACATTTACATAGTTACATATAGTAACATAGTTATACATAGTTATATAGGCTGAAAAAAGACATGCGTCCATCGGGTTCAGCCTCTCCCACATAACCTCCTGCTGTTGATAAAAAAGAAGGCAGAAAACCCAGTCTGAAATGCTTGCCAATATGCAACATACTGGGAAAAAATTCCTTCTTGACCCCAGAATGGCAGTCAGATTTCTCCTTGGATCAAGAAGCTTTTACCCACATATTAAATATTATAACCCTTAATATTCTGTGTCTGCAGGAAGTCATCCAGTCGTTTTTTAATAGTCTGTACAGACTCTGACCCAACCACCTCAACAGGCAGAGAATTCCACAACTTTATTGTTCTCACCGTAAAATAGCCCTTCTTATGCTTTAAGCTAAATTTCCTTTCTTCCAGTCTAAATGGATGACCCCTTGTCCTGTGTATAGTCCTGTTAATGAATAGGTTATCAGACAATGGTTGATAATGGCCCCGTATATATTTATATAAGGTTATCAGATCCCCTCTAAGGCGCCGTTTCTCTAAACTAAACAGGTTTAAGCTTGTTAGTCTTTCCTCATAACTTAACCCTTCCATTCCCCTTATTAATTTAGTTGCCCGTCTCTGCACTTTTTCTAGCGCTATAATATTTTTTTTAAAGACAGGTGCCCAAAATTGCACGGCATATTCAAGGTGCGGCCTGACCATTGATTTATACAGGGGCAAAATTATGTTTTCATCCCGAGAGTGAACTCCCTTTTAATGCATGCCAATACTTTGCTGGCCTTGGCGGCTGCTGTTTGACATTGCACATTGTTACTTAGTTTGAAGTCTATGATTATTCCCAAATCCTTCTCCTGCTTGGATTTCCCTAACTCCGCACCATTTAGGGTATACGATGCTTGTGTGTTCTTCACTCCAAAGTGCATAACTTTGCATTTATCTAGATTAAATTTCATCTGCCATTTAAGTGCCCAGTCCCCCAATCTATCTAAATCCCTCTGCAGCGAAGTAACATCCTGCTCACATTGTATTACTTTTCCTAGTTTTGTGTCATCTGCAAACACTGATACATGACTTTCAATGCCTATCTCAAGGTCATTTATAAATAAATTGAATAGTATTGGTCCTATAACAGACCCCTGAGGGACACCGCTTACCACTGGTGTCCATCTTGAAAATGTACCATTTATGACCACTCTCTGTACCCTATCTTTTAGCCAGTTTTCTATCCAAGAACAAGTATTTTCATCTAGACCAATTTTTCTTAATTTAAATAGTAACCTTTTGTGTGGAACTGTGTCGAAAGCTTTGGCAAAATCTAAGTAAATCACATCCACTGCGACCCCCTGAAATGGTATACAAAATATACAAGTAGGCACTTGGTATCCACTTTTAATATAAAGAGAGGAAAAGGCAGAGCTTAAAGAGGAAGGGTGGGGATTAACCAGGAAGAGGTGTGCCCTTGACAGGAAGGGGTGCCTCAAATTTAAATTAGGGGGTGCACGAGTTTAGTCAGGCCTAGGGCAGCACAAAACCTAAATACACCACTGGTGGATAAGTGCAAGATAATGCACCTGGGACGTAAAAACCCAAGGGCTGAATATAGAATATTTGATACAGTCCTAACCTCAACATCTGAGGAAAGGGATTTAGGGGTTATTATTTCAGAGGATCTAAGGGTAAGTAGTCAATGTAATAGAGCAGCAGGAAATGCTAGCAGAATGCTTGGTTGTGTAGGGAGAGGTATTAGCAGTAGGAAAAGGGAAGTGCTCATGCCACTGTACAGAGCATTGGTGAGACCTCACTTGGAGTACTGTGTGCAGTACTGGAGACCGTATCTCCAGAAGGATATAGACATCTTAGAGAGAGTTCAGAGAAGGGCTACTAAAATGGTGTACGGCTTGAAGGAGAAAAGTTACCAGGAAAGGCTTAATGATCTTAACATGTACAGCTTGGAAAAAAGACGAGACAGAGGAAATATGATAGAAACATTTAAATACGTAAAGGGAATCCACGAGGTAGAGGAAGGGAGTATATTTAAATGGAAACAAAGTAGCAAAACAAGAGGACATAGTCTTAGATTAGAGGGGCAAAGGTTTAAAAGTAACATCAGGAAGCATTATTTTACTGAGAGGGTGGTGGATACATGGAACAGTCTTCCAGTTGAAGTGGTAGAGGCCAAAACAGTAATTGAATTTAAGCAAGCATGGGATAGGCATAAGGCTATCCTAAACAAAAGATAAATCCAGGTAAAGTATCCATGTAATTGGGCAGACTAGATGGGCCGAAAGGTTCTTATCTGCCGACATTTTTCTATGTTTAGGTAAGAAAATATTTTACTCTATATGTGTCACTGGACATCTGTTTTGTGATCTTTTGTATTGCAAACTGCCCCCCAAGTATCTTCACTTAACTTGGCACGGACCAGTGAATTTCCCCATACGGTGTAATTTTGTGGCCATTCGGCAATTCAGCGAGCAGGCAGTTTGCCAAATTTTGGCGAATTGCCTGCATGTTCAGTGCTGTTCGAAGCCAGTGAAATCCCCCAAAGAGAAGCAATGGTTAATCTATTCAGAGAACACCGAACAGCAGTGAAATGTCAGTGAAATGCCCTGCTGTTTGGTGGTTTCATTCAGCAGGTTTATTCAAGTGAACCCCATAGGTTTCAATAGAGAAGCAAGCACCCACTCAAAACAGGGTGGGGCGTGGAGTGGCAAGTGATTACTATAGCCTCTGAGTACTAGCAATCGTCCACCAAAAACTTGCAGGACTTAGCCCTAATGATGAAGGAGGAATTGGATTCCAAAGAACCCAAAAGGAAGGTGGGAACAAATGATTAAAATTTTAAACCTTTACTGGACTTCTAAGAAAAAACGTACACACCCACTAAATGTATAAAAAAACACACAAAAAGGGTCATAGATTAGAGACCATAACTCAAGTCAATGACCAATCACCTCAAGGTCAATGACCAATCACAAAAGGCATCTAATGCAGGGTGAGGTCTCTGTGACAACAATTGTATGTCAAAAACTGAGAACCACCACCTGAAAAGAATAATAAGCAACAGATGCCTAAGGATCCCCTCAGAAAAGTATGCACACGTTAGAGTATACTTAAATGCTTAAAGACATGTGCCACCAAATTGGCTACTGTAGTTAGCATGCACCACTCAAAAGCGTCACGATGAGGTGCAAACATAAGTGGTCCACGTCAGTGCATGCAATTTGTAGCTACCAGGCTCACTCCTTGTCTCTGTATTAACCAGTTGTATTCCATGACGTGGACCACTTATGTTTGCACCTCATCGTGATGCTTTTGAGTGGTGCATGCTAACTACAATAACCAATTTGGTGGCACATGTCTTTAAGCATTTAAGTATACTCTAACGTGTGCATACTTTTCTGAGGGGATCCTTAGGCATCTCTTGCTTTTTATTCTTTTCAGGTGGTGGTTCTCAGTTTTTGACATACAATTGTTGTCACAGAGACCTCACCCTGCATTAGATGCCTTTTGTGATTGGTCATTGACCTTGAGTTATGGTCTCTAATCTATGACCTTTTTTGTGTGTTTTTTATACATTTTGTGGGTGTGTACGTTTTTTCTTAGAAGTCCAATAAAGGTTTAGAATTTTAATCATTTGTTCCCACCTTCCTTTTGGGTTCTTTGGAAACCAATTCTTCCATAGGTTTCAATGTTAAAAATATTCCTGTTTTTAACCAATATCTATTAAACTGTTTATTCTTTTAATCTGCAGTAAAAGTCTCTTTATTTATTGATTTTTTTTAGAATCTTTAACGCATTTTTTAAGATTTTTTCAGCAATTCTCTTTCCTTTTTTTTTTAAATAGCTGTTCTTCTATTTTCTGTAACTGACCATTTTATTATCATTCATAGGATCTTATCTGTTAATTCCAGACATTTACGTTCAGTAGTTTTTTTGCAAACAGCATATCAACTTTGACACAATCAATCCTTTATTTCTTCTTTCTTTCTACCCCGCTCGTCAGCTTGTCGGCTTTTTCCAGCGGCTGGTTGGCGCTGTGTGCAGCGGATCGTCAGCTTTTCCCGGACGTGTTCGGTGTGTTTTTTGCAGCGGTACGAGTAATACGATACTTTGGATCTTATCAGCTGCGGTTTACCGACGGGTGTTTGTCGGTTTTGCGGTGGTTTTGCGTTGGATTTTCGAGTCCATTCCCTGCACTCTGGGGATCCTGTGGTGTATACTGAATTCACCGCAGGGTGTGGAAATTTGAAACTCTGAAGTGCAGGGAACGAGAGAGCACCGAAATGTCTGCTGCATTTCGGTGCTCTGTGAATAACCCCTTTAGGATCAGACAGCCGACTCACATCATTGTATTTTATGGGATGTATTCAAAGGACATCACCAGGGGGTAGATTAGAAGTCTTTTTCATATCTCATTAAACTGCCAGCTCTTATCTCAGGTAGCCTAAAGAACAATAGCCTTATCTAAACATTCCCTCCTCTACCTCATTATCTGGTAAATATTGTAGATTAAATTAACAAAAGCCACAAAGCAAAGCTTTTGATAAATGTTGCATCATGCGATAAATCCAAAAACTGGATCTCGGAGATAAAATACCTAATTTTATTTTTCCTTTTTACATGTAATTACTTTAGACAAAGAAAAAAAAACAGCAGCATGTATTTTATAAGGTGTTTTTCTTTTGTAATCCACAAATAATCTAGTTACAGTTTATGTAAGTGGTAGTGTCCCTTTAAGCATAAAAAGTAATGCAAATTTTAAATTTCAAAATTGTATGAAGTTCTATGTAAAATATCTTATATAATTTGCAAATTTGCTTAAAAATTGCTCTTTTCTTCTAATTTCTTCCAAAGAATTTGGTCCGTAAAGCATAATTAAACAGTAGAAAAAAATTATGAAATAAAAGAATTGATTCTGTATCACAAATCCCTATTCTCAATTCATCTGTCAAATTGCTATCCAAATAGCAGTGATCTCTCTAACTCTAATGCTTCTAATGTGTGCAGAAAAAAGACTTAAATTGTGTAATGTGTTCCAAAATGTAAATTAACTCATCCAGTCCAGTCCTCCAGTGTACTATAATTTTTCCAACTCCTACACAATCTTTCAAATTGAGTAAGTGGGTTTGTTTGTATATGACCTTTGGGGTTTGTTCCAATCCCTCAGAGACCCATCAGAATGAGAGTGAAGCATGATATTGCAGCTGCTTGTAAGCCTGTACTTGCTGTGATGCTTAACAGCATGAGATTCATAGTAAATAAAATATAATCTTGGCTTTGAGATATTTAAGACCATTGTCCAAGGATGGCAAAGAAACGGTAGATGTATTGTGCAACGCACTCCACGGGGGTGGGTGGCAGTTCTCCTTTCCATCTCTTCACAGATAGTAAGGGTTTTTAGCACTGAATAATATAATTTGTCTTAACAATTCTTAATTTAAATGATATATTCTTAGCTCTCTGATCCCATGAAGAGAATTCGAAGTAGACACTTTGTTAAAAAGAGGATCTTAATTAAAGGGATACTTTACACACCTGACTACTCTAGCTTTTTAAAGTGGCCAGGGTGTGTGGAGTATCCTCTCCTCTCCACCCAGGTCCCCCGAACTGTTTAAAATGCGGGGTGAAGTAGAGAGTCAGGGACCTGCGCATGTACTAGCAGCCCTGATCCATCGCTGTGCGCAAGCACATAAAGGTCGCAAGTCCCGCTGCGGTGCACAGTTTGGGTTCACTACGCTACGCAAATCGGGCAGAGACTGCAAATTGCGCAGTGAACACTCCGGGTCTTCTGGGTTCGGGAGTCTCTGTGGAGGAGCTGCGCGTGACGAGGAACAAAAGCTGAGTAAAATCACTGAAAATAAGAGAAATACATTAAAAATAATAAGGGCAGAAACTATCAGTAGCCTCTGCCCAATTATTTAAGGACAAAAAAAAAGGATCACTCTAATTTTCAGTTTAGTGTTTCTTTAACTCCATAGTGACCAGGCGTTTTTATCATTGTCAGTTCGTAAGTACCCACTGCTGTATTTACATTTCTGTGCCGTTTGTGTTTAGCTCTAATTTTCTTCATACTGGTTTATGCAACCCACACATATTATATACAGTTTTTCTCGCCATTAAATGTACTTTCTAAAGATACCATTATTTTCATCATGTCGCATAATTTACTATAAAAGAAATTCTGAAATATGATGAAAAAAATGGAAAAAAACACACTTTTTCGAACTTAGACCCCTCAAAAACACCCCGGCTAAATAGTTGATATTTTGTCCTGAGTTTAGAAATACACAATTTTTACATGTTTTGTCTTTTAACCCTTTCACTGCTGAGCCATTTCATCTCTGTGTGCTGAGCTCACTTTGACCATTTTATGATCATCATGTTTGAATGTGGTTTGAAGTCCTATTTTATTATACCCCTTAAACAAATTTAAAAAAAACCAATTTTTTTAAAAATTTTCTTAATATTTTTTATTGACAGCTAGGGGATTAACTGGCCAACTGACGTCATCGCACATATGGCGATGACATCAGTAGGCGGGATTGACCCTGGAGGAGTGGCTGACATCCAAGATGTCAGACACCTCCAGGAGGAGATCGAGATTTGACGCTGAATTGAGATCCGGCACCTAAGGAGTCAAAGAGAGTCACAGCTGGAAAGGGCAGACTCTGCCCTTTCAAGTGGTGCCTCTATTTTTTTATTTGCAGCCATTCGGAAGGGAGAGGGGTCCAGAGGACCCCCCTTCCCCTTGCAGGTTCTCCCCTGCAGGTGCTGGGGGCACCTGAAACTGACATTAATACGCCCGCGATCATGTCAGTTCGATGGCAGGGGACCATAAAACCATCGGGCCAGCTTCAAATTCTATTTGACATGTATGCCAAACAAATAATATTTAATTGAAGTGAAAAGCCTCCGTCACTTGCCATAGGCATATATGGCATCATTTCATGCCTATCTCAATATAATGCATGTATTGAATGCAGTACTAGATAGCTTCTTTTATAAAAGATCACTGTCCTAGATGGTCTGTAGTGACACAGAAAGTAATATAAGGTCATAATACTAATTTGGACTGAAGCATGGGAAGTTTGTTTGAAATGACTTGTCGTGGTTTAGGGTATGAATTCTCAAATATTGTATAAATGTATGCCAATAATCATCTAAATAGACAATACCTTCCTTAGGCTGTGTGTCAAAAGCGAAAACAAATAGTAGCCTTGAATCTGAAGTTCAAAAACTTGCGCATTAATAAAAGGCCATTCATTGTTTAAAGTGTGTCTAGAAATGAAAGTGTGAGAATGATTCTGGGATCATAAAAAAGCTCTTATTGTTGTAAAATACCCAGCTATGTTTTATTATAATTCTTGTACATGTCTTCTAATACCAATTCAGCGAATATATCACAATGTTTAAGGTTGGTGCATTTGAAACATTGAGTTTTAAAACTGCATTCATAGGCGTCTATAGAAAGAAGTCAGTGAATTAAGACATATTACATAAGACAAAACTGGATTAATGGAAACAAAACAATACACGGGACATCTGGAGATGTAGAAAGAACAACTTGTATTGAACCCTATTCCAGCCCAACCATTAAGTTAACAAGTGGTGGTGTTATACTTACCAAGCTTTGCTTTCAACTTGGCATAGAGGCTGCTTAGTGTAAGTAACAGCTCCTATACTTTGTACATTCTGATAGTCAGTCACCAGAATGCAAACCTAAATTATAGTCATAGGCAATCTGGTATTTCTTGGCACTGTCGTCTTGCTGGGCCACAGTTTCAGTGTCCTGGGCACATAATAATTGGGCCTCTTGTTCTTTGCTGGCCTAGGTGAAAACTGAACAAATCCATGCTCTGTCAGAGTTGTAGATCCAAAGCTTCAATCATACGTCCCTGAAGGCAACCTTACTTCATTAATGGGAAACCTCAATTTGCGTTCTTTAGTTGCAATATTAGCTTGGTTTAACTTGGGGTCAACTATACCCTCCTGACGAGGCGGATATTGATACATACATACTGATGCCGAAATGTCATGAGTTGCCACACCTCTCATACAGAGATAACGTGCTTGGCATTTCAGTACTGGCCACCCTTTGTAGTTGATTGCAGTTTGATTTGCATATGGTTTAGTCTTCTCTGTAGTGGCACAATCAAAACCTTGTGAGACCTGAGTGGGGACCCAGGTAAGGGCAGGCCACAAGTGCTGTTGCTCATTCTCAGGACCCTCAAAAACCTTGTTTTTGCTAAATTGGGGTCAGTATTCAAAATAGTTAATCTTTCTGGTTGGATAAGGAACTTTTGAATGGTTACAAAGTGCGAAGGGGCTACTCGATAATTATAGAGAACCCAATAACTTGATTAGTAAATAGTTTTACTGGAAGAGATAAACAGACCTGTAATGAATAAAAAATTACTGCGGTACAACTGTGTAGAAATATTAGTGTAAAATCTTTTGAAATATGATTTGATTTAATAAACATTATAGAAACATTATTAATAAGCAATAGCATACAAGCTCACTTTTTCATTATTTGAAAGCTGAGTAATGCAAGGGCAATCAATTGTATGCAAAATATAACAGGTGTTATGTTACATTATGCAATGCCGGAAAGATTTGGACAATGTTTTATATTCGTATATTGTTCTCTAGGTTTATAGTTCACTTTTAATTAGTGTATTGTTCATGCATTTTGGATAATAAAAACTAATATATTGCATGAATTTGTAAATTTCTCTAAATCCAATAAATTCATAGAATATTGTGAATTTGTGATAGTACACACTAAAAAAAAATATAAGCCCTATTCCGAAGAAGCCATTAATAGCAAAAATGTGCTCGAGTCTATTAACCATATTAGCCGCTCAAGTTGCAATCTTTGGGGGCTATTTGATTAATACCAGCTGCTCCATATGCTGTCACTGGTGTCAGCCCCTGGAGTGCATAGGGTTCCATGGAAAGAAGAACAACCCTGCATCAGGGCCGGCGCTAATGTAAGGCGGCACAGGCGGCCGCCTTACTGTCCTGGCCTGCTGCCAGTTTGAGGGGCGGAAAAATCAGATTTCCGGCGGCGCTGCAGTGTGTGTGCCTGTCTCAGCCCCATCCCACGTTCTTAACACGAGCAGGCACACTGTGTAATTTGGCGCCGCCCCCACACGTGATCCACATAGCCCAGGAAAACAACTGCAGGAGGAGCCACCAGCCTCTATGCTTTCACTCTGCTGCGAAGGAGGAGCGAGGCAGAGAGGAGATTTATTACCAGGTGTGAATAAACTAATGGGAGGGGGGTGTAGATTAATATACTGGGGGGCTTTAAATTGCTGCACTGGGTCTGGGGGCTGTAAATTGCTATACTGGGGGGGGGGCTGTAAATTTATATACTGGGGGGCTGTAAATAGATATACTGGGGGGGCTGTAAATGGATATACTGGGTCTGGGGGGCTGTAAATTGATATACTGGGTCTGGGGGGCTGTAAATTGATATACTGGGTCTGGGGGGCTGTAAATTGATATACTGGTCTGGGGGCTGTAAATTGATATACTGGGTCTGGGGGCTGTAAATGGATATACTGGGGGGCTGTAAATGGATATACTGGGTCTGGGGGCTGTAAATAGATATACTGGGTCTGGGGGCTGTAAATGGATATACTGGGGGGCTGTAAATGGATATACTGGGTCTGGGGGCTGTAAATAGATATACTGGGGGGGCTGTAAATTGCTATAACTGGGTCTGGGGGCTGTAAATTGATATACTGGGTCTGGGGGCTGTAATTGGATATACTGGGTCTGGGGGCTGTAAATAGATATACTGGGTCTGGGGCTGTAAATAGATATACTGGGGGGGCTGTAAATTGCTATACTGGGTCTGGGGGCTGTAAATAGATAACTGGGTCTGGGGGCTGTAAATGGATATACTGTGTCTGGGGGGCTGTAAATAGATATACTGGGGGCTGTAAATTGCTATACTGGGTCTGGGGTCTGTAAATTGATATACTGGGTCTGGGGGCTGTAATTGATATACTGGGTCTGGGGGCTGTAAATAGATTATACTGGGGGGCTGTAAATTGCTATACTGGGTCTGGGGGCTTTAAATAGATATACTGGGTCTGGGGGCTGTAAATGGATATACTGGGTCTGGGGGCTGTAAATAGATATACTGGGGGGGCTGTAATTGCTATACTGGGTCTGGGGGCTGTAAATTGATATACTGGGTCTGGGGGCTGTAATGGATATACTGGGTCTGGGGGGCTGTAAAGAGATATACTGGGGGGCTGTAAATTGCTATACTGGGTCTGGGGGCTGTAAATAGATATACTGGGTCTGGGGCTGTAAATGGATATACTGGGTCTGGGGGCTGTAAATAGATATACGGGGGGGGCTGTAAATTGCTATACTGGGTCTGGGGCTGTAAATGGATATACTGGTCTGGGGGCTGTAAATGGATATACTGGGTCTGGGGGCTGTAAATAGATATTACTGGGGGGGCTGTAAATTGCTATACTGGGTCTGGGGGCTGTAAATGGATATACTGGGTCTGGGGGCTGTAAATGGATATACTGGGTCTGGGGGCTGTAAATAGATATACTGGGGGCTGTAAATTGCTATACTGGGTCTGGGGCTGTAAATGGATATACTGGGTCTGGGGCTGTAAATAGATATACTGGGTCTGGGGGCTGTAAATGGATATACTGGGGGGCTGTAAATTGCTATACTGGGTCTGGGGGCTGTAATAGATATACTGGGGGGGCTGTAAATTGCTATACTGGGTCTGGGGCTGTAAACTTATTATTGCTGGGGTGTAAATTGCTATGCTGGTGGGTGTAAAATCATGTACTGGGGGTGTAAAATGATATGCAGGGGGTTTGAATAAACTGATATTGGTACATTACCGTTTTTTTTTATGCTGTGGAGCTCTGTTATACACTCATTCACACTGCACATTACTGTGAGTTTTATTGCTGTGGATTCTGATACGCTCATACACACTGCACATTACTATGAGTTTTATGTGTTGTGGAGCTCTGTGATACGCTCATGCACACTGCACATTACTGTGAGTTTTATTGCTGTGGAGCTCGTTATACACTCATTCACACTGCACATTACTGTGAGTTTTATTGCTGTGGATTCTGTGATACGCTCATACACACC
Source organism: Leptobrachium leishanense (assembly GCA_009667805.1). NCBI lineage: Eukaryota > Metazoa > Chordata > Amphibia > Anura > Megophryidae > Leptobrachium > Leptobrachium leishanense. Next base: position 326,374,227 of record CM019064.1, on the reverse strand, counting down.
GCACATTACTGTGAAGTTTATTTGCTGTGGGCTCTGTGATACGCTTTTACACACTGCACATTACTGGAAGGTTTATTGAAGTTGCTCTGTAATTTGCAGTGTGTATAAGTACATCAATAAGGTAGACGTATCTTACAAACCTGAATTTGCTCCTGGTGAGAGGTATAAATAAAACCCACCAGTTTCTCTCATGGCTGAGAAGCCGCATGAGGACATTGTGGTTGCTTAGAAAGCAGCTTTTGGTTTCATTAGGAAGGACTAGCCTGACCCAGAGGTGTCGTGATGCGGCAGAAGAGCTTACACTTTAATGACCATTCAAATAAACCAAAACCTCTGTGTTTTGCTCAACATGGAGCTACAGGGGTGAGCAGGGCTGGACTGGGACAGAAAATCAGCCCTGGATGTCATCCAGACCGGCCCAATTTAATTATGCAAATACGCGCAAAAATAGTATATAATCCAACTGATCGCTCAACCAATCGCTCTACAGATACTGGAGTTGCTGCAGAGCGATTGGGTAAAGCACCGCAGTGGCACTGAGGTCAAGTGTGCACCATGCCTTAAGGTGAGGCGGATGCGCAGAGGGTCTCACCGGCACGGTGGCCGCAATATGAGACTGCGTCTGTTTTGCAGTGTGGAAGTTCTCACCTCACCCATTAAGGGCAGCGTGAGCCACGCGGTGAACCAGCATTCACACTGGCCCACAGAGCCATCGGCCCACCGGAATCTCCCTGTAGTCCCTATGGCCAGTACATGCCTGGGGTGAGCGCAAATGACAACTTATTTTCTTGGTATGTTTTAGAGATTATTATGCATCTCAATGCTGATTGACATGGCATGGTAGGGATGGGGGGGGCACCAAAACGCACCTTCGCCTGAGTAGACAAAAATGCTTGCACCGGCCCTGCCCTGCATGAGCTCAAGTAAGCGGGGGACACTGGGAATCATTTGTTCCCAGTGCTCTTTTGCATAGGACCAAGAGGAGGCGGCACCCTCTGCATCTTGGAACCACGGATAAATATTTTATATACTGTATTTAATGTAGATACTGTAAGGTGTTAAGTCATTTTGAAAATTTCTGTCTCTAGCTGAGAAGAATGAGCTGCGTTGGAATAGTTGTTCTAATCCAGCTAGCAATTATAAACGCTGTTATTTTACATAAGCCACAACATCCAAGAAAAGTTTGTGGCTTGGTTGGAAAGGTAACTCGAGCCATTAAGCTTGCGATTTGAGCTGTGAATTATGACGGCCCCAATCATTAGCCTATTAGTTCAGTTTGAGTAGGGTCCTATGTGTTTAATGCATTAAATGTTGCTTCTTAGTGCAGTTCAGCAGCATGTGATAGAATGGCTAACATCTGTTAACTTCTGTTAAAGCCACAGTTGCCATGTGTACAGGGGAGTGAGGCGCTAAGTAGCATCTAGCTAATTCAGTGGCTTTCCGTGCAGAGTGAATCCCCCACACCTGCAGGGGTCCCCATTGAAGGGGTGGCAGGACAGTTGGGTCACTGTGCATTACACTAAATGGTCACAGTGTCTAGAGTGTTTATTTTATGTTGACATTATTTAAATATGACATTCACCTTGGAAGAATTGTTCAAAGTCCCTCTTTTTTACTTAGTATATCCCCCCCATGCTTCTCCCTCCCCCATTGTAAAGACTTTAACAACCTGGGCGCTTTTACTAAATCTCATTCTTTTTCCACACAGCATTCACACAGACAGGACTCCATTTTTTTCAATGCTGTCCCAACCACCCCCCATCAACCCCACCCACCGAGGCCCAGTCCCTAATTTCAGGTCTCCTTTCCAGCCGTTACCACTTCTCCCTCTAATTACTCTTACTAAGCCCAAGCTTCTGGTCCTTCCCATGTAATTCCTGCTTCACCTTCTTTTACATCCTCAGCCCCTGCTATGCTTCCTGTGGGGTCTGGGCAAGGTTCAGTGCCAAGAGCTGGTCGAATGCCAGCACCATGTAATGGCTGAGCGGTGTCCAAGGGGGCGGAGCGTGGCGTGGTCACGAGGAGCCACCGGGTTTAAAGCAGGGGGCGAGGATTTGCCTCATCGCCCTGACGTGGAGTTCTGTTCCTGCATCGCTTCCTATTATTCATTGTTGCCTAATCTGTTGCCGACCCAGCTTGTCTACGATTCCTGCTCCTGATTTTGACCCGGCTTGTCTCTGACCAATCGATGTTCTATTCTATAGTGGTGACTAGTGTTGTGCGCTGTAGGTTTAACCCCATGCACGCTGTTTGGGGTTTTACTCATTTCGTGGGGAGATTCCCCTCTCTCCCTGGTTTTCGTACTGCAGCCTTATTGGGGGTTTGCTCCAGGTCTAAGGGGTCTGAGTTACGATCTGATTCCCTTGTACCATCTGCGAATATGAAAGACTGTTGGTTATCAGCTTGCGTACAGCTTGCTCATTTTGCCAAAAGTACCCAGGCTAGTACCATCTCTAAACCTGTGTGTGTATCTACAGACCCTGGTAATCACAAGTTTCCAAGTACCCAATCAAGGTGGTCTGAAAACGTAAAATCTGTCAGTGTGTTGACTGCCCTGCAATCTGATCAATTCATTGCCTGTCCTACCGAATGTCTCAGTACTACTGTTTCGGTCTTGCGTTCTGATGTCTTGTTGTGTGAGCTCTAAGGCTGGGGTCAGACCAGCGCACTTTTAACGTGCGTTCTGGCGCACATAATTATGGCCGCACTAGCAGCAGATGACGGGCAATGACGGCCAATATACGATGTACGGCTGCACAAAAGTCCGGCCGTGCAACGCAAGTGGAATTTGAACGCATTTTTCTGAGAGCGCTGAACCGCTAGTACTGACGTACTGAGTGCGCAGCTGCGGCATAGCGGCGTGTTTGCGTGATTAGGAGATGTCAGACGCTGCTAATGTCCAGCCTACATAACGTCCAGACGCACAAAGAGTTTTATTGACGATCCATACAAAATCACGCCCGAAAATGCGCGTCGTCTGACCGTTTTTGCGCATTCCGTGAAAAAATACGTCAATGCGTTCAGACGCACTTTTTCACGTTCGCGGGGAAAAATGCTTTCGTCTGACCCTAGCCTAAGTTGTCCGTTGGTCTCGAAACCTTTGGAGCTTAGTAGCAGTTCTCTTGTCTTGTCACACTCCTTGGCTTTGGAGTATAAGAAAAACAATTGCACAAGGTGCAGGGAAGGTGTCACAACAATATATAATTTAATGGAAGAAAAACACACAATAGAACAGAACGAAAACCACAACACAAAATAAGTTTGAAAGTACTGTTTATTTTGATAACATCAAACCGATAAATCCGTCCAAAAGGATCTCAACCTCGCTACTCTTATGTGAGCGCCACATTTGTTTCACTTACCCTTGTCCCTTAGATTATTAATTTACGGGATGTCTGGCTGAGCATTTGGTTAAAGTGCTGTATTACCAGGACAGTTATCCTACAGGCAGGGTTGTCTGTTTCCTCACTTATCATGTACGTTTCATGTTTGTGCTCCCCCCATTGTAAAGTGCTACGGAATATGCTGGTGTTGTATAAATAACTGTAACTGTACCCTTCCGTACAAATTCAATGTTCTTGAACACAGGACATACTTAAAACGAGAGAAATCTCAATGTATCCTTCCTGGTAAAATACTTAATAAATAACTAAATAAATCTTAAGCCTTTCACTACCAAAATCAATTTAACTTGCCAGCGCATTGTAATACATTTGCAAAGCAATCATTCACATTTCAAAACCCCTTTTGCCTACTTTTTTAAAGTAAAATTAATGTGCCCCTGTGAAGAAACAAAATTCTTTGTTTTATCTCTCTCCACTCACCACTCCACTCACTTAATTACTGTACACAAGCTGCAAAGCATAGCCCCAAAGCATTTGTTCAAAGAATCTGCTGCTGCCTTACGTCAACTGGGGGAAAGAACCGGACTCCGTGCAGATTGGGACCTGAGGGACTCTCCAAGCTTCTGCGGCAATGTTTCAGCACAAATACCACACCGCAAAATAAAAATCATATTTGTTCTTCAAGGAATAATGAAGTTCCGATTTCCTTGAATCTTAGTTTTTATTATCTATATTTATCACATTTATGGCCCTATCACCTCCTTAACGCTAGCACTATTGCTCACATAAGTGAACATTAAAGCTAGGTTAATTGAGGTGGTACCGTTATGGCCAGATCCCCTGCGGATTGCTAACCGGATAAAAAAATCCATTAGCACATCGGTATTAGCACTTTTTAGTGCAAGCTTACTGTACTTTGCGCTCCTTATCCTTAATATGGGGAGCGGAAAGTGTAAGCAGAGATTACCGCTAATTACTACCCGCTGCGACTAACTGAAAAGTTAGCTGCAGCATAGAGCTGTGGCTAACTGATCCTGCTTCTGCGGAATCAGTTAGCAGCAGCTGGAACCCCCCAAAAAAATTAGATACTGACCATTTTAGGTAATGTCACCGCTCTGCATGGAGAGAGCCTGTGGAGTCATGGGTTCGATCCCAGCGAGCAACCTCTCCAGTAAGTGTCCTTGGCAAGACACCTAACTGTACATACTCGCCACCCAGGACATACTTGAAAACGAGAGAAATCTCAATGTATCCTTCCTGGTAAAATCCTTTCACAATCTTGCGGCGAGAACGGCAGTCTGATCTGATGCTTCAGGCCACCGGGAGAAGAGTGAGACTGGGGACATGCTCATCATGTTTAAACGCGATTAGAAGCCACTTTTTATTACTATTATATGAGCCAGAATTTTTTTTTTCCAGCAGACTCAGCAGATTTATAATATATCTTTTTTTATATGTATACGTCATGTCCTGCCTGTATATTATAGCAAAAATTCAATAAAATTTGAATTTTTAATCATCTACAGCGTGTAAAGTGTTTTTTTAACACATGAGCGTTTGCGGTTATATTTTCTATGGGGTGCGCTTGTACAAAAATTAGAAATGGGAACTCGTTACTTTTTTGGGGGGATTTACATGATTTTTAGCAAACGCACCCCATAGAAAAAAATCATTAGTGCAGCATCATTGTTCACATTATAATTGAAATGGGAACAATATTGCTGCATTAATAAAAACAACACACAAAAAAAACATGGTTTTATTTTGTTTTAAATTTTTTTTATTTATTTAATTTGCTTTTATTTTTTTTAATTTAATGTTTTTGAATTTTTTTTTTTTATTTTTTTTTTTACTTTGAACATGGTCATGTTTGGTATCATTCGAAAGGCCATGCTCAGACCTTTCGATGACCCCCTAGCTGCGGTTCTGGAGATATTTGGGTTCAAAGGAACCCCCCTATCTCCACCAGGGGATTTCCATGGGAAATCACCGGGCAGCTAGGGGTTCCCCGGCTATCTGAGGAGTCGAGGGGGAACCTGGAGGTGGAGCCGTCATCCATGGTGCCGCATGGTGCCGAATCGCGTCCCGGTGTTTGAGGGGTTAAATTTAGGCACCGCTTAAAAGGGGAGACTCTGGCTTGTGGTGCTGGTCCCTCCCAGTGCGGATTGGGACCTGAGGGACTCTCCGAGCTTCTGTGGCGATTTTTCCGCACAAATACCACACCGCAAAATAAAGATCATATTTGTTCAAGGAATAATGAATGTAGCGCTCACTCCCGGAGGAGCCGCTGAAAATTGAACCACGGGTCAGTCTCCCCGCACTAGGGAATAAATATACTCCAACACCGTTGTGAGTTTTTATAAGTTAAATAGTTTACTAAAATAATAAGCAGATGTTGAGACACGGTATTCACAGGTATATTACAGTACTTTCGTATCGCGGTAAAAACGCGTAGCGGGAAAGAAACGAAACACGAGGCTTCGTATTTCGGAAAAATAATATCTTCACAACCGAACAGAAAAGAAATGCAATTGCACGAATATTCGAAAAAGGGACACGTAGCGAAACCCAAAAATACAATCTCTTCGTATTATGATAAACGCGCAGCGGAAAAGAGAAAAATATATTCGGAACGTATCTTTAACCCCTGTTCCGATTCGTAACAAATGAGTCCCGCACAGGTTAAGTCCCGGAATGTAAAGGGTGTGTACGTGTGTGTATATGGTACCCGGGTACTATTCAACTGGCCAGTGAATTACTTATAACGATGTCTTCGACTAGTCAAGTTGGGGCCCTGTGGGTTTTTGAAACAAACAGCAGCGTGCTTTCTTAATTTTATAAACCGGCCTTGGAGGCCTCTCACCCATCCGCTCGATCACCAAGGCTCCGCTGACCCAGGACGTCTCTCCGCTTAATGCCTGGCTGTGATACTGGCTACTGGATCCGTTGTCTGGCTTTCCTTGCTCCCACCCGGACTTGTCCAGCTACCGCAAGAATCTCCCATCCAATGGACTTGCGGTACTCCTCACTCGGGTCCTCTGCTTGCCTTGATCGCAGCGTGGGTATAGACAGGTCTCTGCAGGGTCACTGTCCCGATCCCCCAGCACCAGCGAGGTAGCCCCTGCGCTCTGGCCTGGTCACGATCCTCCACAGCTCGGCCTGCTTCCTTCTCCTTTCAGCTCCCAGCTCACTCTGAGCATGCTTTCCACGAGGCTGGTGATGCCTTTTCTTTCCTACACACCCACTTCCTGTCCTTACGCAAAGCATCATGGAAAAGGTAGTTTAGTGCCTTGTGTTTGTCCAGCATAACTTTCCATGGTCTCTGTCTCCCTCTGGTGGCCATTGCAAGTAAATGCAGCAGAACAGTCTTTTTAAACACATCGCTACACTCTCCCCCCCCTAAACTCTTGGGTCCTCCCAAGGGCGTGTAACGGGTACATGTGTCGGTCATACATAACATAACAACAGTTGCATTACATTTCTACTTAACATTTCTAACTTTAGCCTACATATTCAGGGTTGACAACAGGCAGCAATTTTCCTCAATCTCCCCCAAACCCTTAGACACCTTGGCAATTAGAGCTGACACTTCTGGAAACCTCCGCCCAGTTGTTACAGCCTCCTCTGTGCTATGTCCTGGTGAATCAAATGTGAGTCTCTGAGGGGGTCGTACTGAACGTTTAGGTTCAAATTTTTCAAGAACCTCTTCAGTCAGGAGAGCTGACTCTACAGGCTCAATTCTCTCATCAACCATCGGAGCCACACTTCCTCGGAATATGAGCCCTCCAGTGAAGGCATAGAACTGTAATCTATGGATATTTCCTCTAAAACTTCAGGAACTTCCCAGGTCTCAGGTACTGCAGGTGCTCGAGTCATAACTTCAGAGATATCAGACCCTAAATCACTCTCACCCCAGTCAGAAACCGGCTTGACGCTCTGGGACTCAGGTGCCCACACCCAGCTCAGACACCAGCCTTCTTCTTCACTGTCTTCTTCACTCTCTCTAACGGAACGTAACTGATGAGACCGAATAGTAGGAGTCGGACGGGATATAGGCAGACCAGGCACAGATAATTTGTCTCCAATCGGTACTTGTACAGTCTTTCCTGAACGTAGGGCCTTCTCTGTCCCTTCCGTTCTCCTCAGCCTTCTTATTTCTGTAGTGGTTCTCTGTTCCTTGACCCTCCGTGGACAGGCCGGTCGTGACATCGAGTGTGCCTTCTTAGGAGCAGGATTCTCTTCCGTGACCAGTGGGGTTAAGAGGTGTCTCAACACATCAGCGTTCATCCCCACTATCATAGAACTTCGATTAGCTCCCGAGGGACGAGGACACACAATTGCCAACGTGTCACATACTCTCGGTTGTCCAGCGATTTCCGAACTGAATTCTAGCTTCACCTGTATATATCCATCATAGGGAAACTTCTCCATTCCCATACCCCAGATTTCGAGATCCTTCAATTTCTTCAGGGGTATATGCTTCAGATATTTCTGATAGAAGTCTCGGTAAATCAGCGTTACTTGAGCACCCGAATCTAGAAGAGCCTTAGTATAGACTCCTTCCACTTGAACCGGGATGATGGGCGAAGGACCTATCAACTTGTCAGGGAACTTTTTCGTAGCAGCAGGAGAGGTAGACCCAGTCTGTTGTACTCTAACCCTTGTCCTCATACGTGGTGACTGCGGGCATACATTTTCCTCCCGTGACATAGGATCAGACCTCCAGGGAGAGGATCTTCTAGGTCTAGCAGGCACATATAGAGACCCTCCCTGTCTCCTTTCTGGGCACTGAGCCTTGAAATGACCAAATTCTCTACAGGCAAAACATCTTCCCCACGAGGATGAGGAGACACTTTCTTCCTGTGGCTCATTTGAAAATCCTCTGTCGGAGACCACAGCAACCGCTGCTGTTCGTATATCTGAGAGAGACTTCAGTATTTCAGTCTGCATTTCTACTACTTTCAAGATTGTCCGGCATAGGTCCATGTGTGTCTGTTCCATCTTAACTTGGGCTTCTTGTACTCTCGCGAGAGTCTTTTGTATCTCACCATACACCTGGTTTGATGACTTTTGAGTTATCTCCGGCTCATATGTCTCTTCCGGATCTTCCTCATCTGATGAACACTCGTTATACTCTATGGGTTGCGCATAGACCTTTTCTCCCCTTCTTCCAAGCTTCTCTTCCAGAAGGGCTTCTTCCTCCCGAACAACTCGAATCAGTTCTAGGTAATTTAACTCTTTATTACCTTCTCGAGTCCTCAGCTGCAACATCACAGGATCTAAAGGTAAGGCACCCTTCAATATCTGACGCATTCTAACCTGATCTACTGTAGTGGGGTCTGTTCCTTTCTTCAACAGTACTTGGTACAGTATCTTATCCAGGCGCCTCATGTATTCTGTCATCTTCTCACCCCTTTTCTGGTAAGTATGCTCATATTGGTACATTAGCTCAGCAGCCTTTTCCGTTCGCCCGAAGACTTCCTGTAATATGTTCAGGTAATCTAGAGCAGTACAGTCTCTCTTACTCAGCTTCAGATTCCTGACAGCCTCTGACGCAGGTCCCTTTAAGCTCTCAGTAATTCTTTGCTTCTTCTGCGCTTCAGAGACGTCCCACTCATCCAGAGCCTGCATCGCTTGTTCCACCCATTCTTCGAAGGTTTCTTCTCCCGCCGGAGTTGGCAAGTTTCCTGAAAATTTTTCCAACTTCCGATATCCGAAGCTGATGTAAGAAGGGTGAGCCCTCTGACACTTAACCACGAGGTCTCCAATAGCAGCAATGAACTCCGGCCCGATCATGGCCAGCGGGCTGGATGCAGGAATGTTCGCTGAATCACCACGTGGCTTACTTGGCTGGATCAGACGAACTTCCACGTCGTCGGTTAGCTGTATACTCACGTCCTGAAAACACACAGGAACACCCTTTCTCCACTCAAAAAGAACATACGTGTGAGAAGTCTCTGGGTTCACTTTAATGTCCGCTAGAAACCCCGCTGGTCAGGTGCCAACGCCTGCGGCCAGGCGGATCTGCTCTTCTGCCCAGGTGCCTACAGGAATATCCATTACTACACTCAACTCTAACTGGCCACCCTGTGCTTTACACCACTCTGCTGCTTCATCTGGATCCATATTTAACCCTTTAAATGCGTTTTTTCCAGAGACTGAGATCCCGGACGAGCCCCCACGTGTAGCGCTCACTCCCGGAGGAGCCGCTGAAAATTGAATCACGGGTCAGCCTCCCCGCACTAGGGAAAAAATATACTCCAACACCGTTGTGAGTTTTTATAATTTAAATAGTTTACTAAAATAATAAGCAGATGTTGAGACACGGTATTCACAGGTATATTACAGTACTTTCGTATCGCGGTAAAAACGCGTAGCGGGAAAGAAACGAAACACGAGGCTTCGTATTTCGGAAAAATAATATCTTCACAACCGAACAGAAAAGAAATGCAATTGCACGAATATTCGAAAAAGGGACACGTAGCGAAACCCAAAAATACAATCTCTTCGTATTACGATAAACGCGCAGCGGAAAAGAGAAAAATATATTCGGAACGTATCTTTAGCCCCTGTTCCGATTCGTAACAAATGAGTCCCGCACAGGTTAAGTCCCGGAATGTAAAGGGTGTGTACGTGTGTGTATATGGTACCCGGGTACTATTCAACTGGCCAGTGAATTACTTATAACGATGTCTTCGACTAGTCAAGTTGGGGCCCTGTGGGTTTTTGAAACAACAGCAGCAGGTGCTTTCTTGATTTTATAAACCGGCCTTGGAGGCCTCTCACCCATCCGCTCGATCACCAAGGCTCCGCTGACCCAGGACGTCTCTCCGCTTAATGCCTGGCTGTGATACTGGCTACTGGATCCGTTGTCTGGCTTTCCTTGCCACCCGGACTTGTCCAGCTACCGCCTGCTCTCCCATCCAATGGACTTGCGGTACTCCTCACTCGGGTCCTCTGCTTGCCTTGATCGCAGCGTGGGTATAGACAGGTCTCTGCAGGGTCACTGTCCTGATACCCCAGCACCAGCGAGGTAGCCCCTGCGCTCTGGCCTGGTCACGATCTCTCCACAGCTCGGCCTGCTTCCTTCTCCTTTCAGCTCCCAGCTCACTCTGAGCATGCTTTCCACGAGGCTGGTGATGCCTTTTCTTTCCTACACACCTACTTCCTGTCCTTACGCAAAGCATCATGGAAAAGGTAGTTTAGTGCCTTGTGTTTGTCCAGCATAACTTTCCATGGTCTCTGTCTCCCTCTGGTGGCCATTGCAAGTAAATGCAGCAGAACAGTCTTTTTAAACACATCGCTACATGAAGTTCCCCGATTTCCTTGAATCTTACAGTTTTTATCAGGGCCGTAGGAAGGGCGAGGCAAGTGAGGCACTCGCCTCGGAAGCAGCTACGAGGAGGCGCAGCCAGTGATGGTTAGGTCTGTAAAAAATAATCGCTAGTGCAATGCTGCTATCTGTGATACTAATTGGATGCATAGCATCTATTCAGTGGCATAGCGAGGGGGGCAGGGGTGGGCAGTTGCCCTGAGGCACCTGTCAGCCTGTAGGATAAGAGGGTCGCCGTAAGGGACTCTCTAATACTGCCCATTATTAAAAATAACTCCACAGTGAGCTTGGATTGGCTGCCTCGTTTACTCCCTGGTTGTTGAGTCACGTGCTGCTGGACTCAGGAAGTGGCAGCTGCTCACAGTGAGCCCGGGACACAGGGAGAACAGGTGTTGCCTCGTGCTGCTGCTCCTCCTGCCAACAAGTGAAGAGGAGATGTGACCAGCTGTAAGGGCAGGGCCGGTGCTAGACTATTTTGCGCCCTAGGCAAGACCAGCTACTTGCACCCCACCCCCAAAAAAAAAAGCGACACAACATGAAACTGCTAAATTTCTTTTTATTTTCAAGAATAAAGTTTGAAAAGCACCAATAGTAAAATAAATATAAATAAACTGTATTAAACCATCTTAAATTAACTCTATTAAATAAATATAAATTAACTGTATTGAACAAATATAAATTAACTTTTTCTTAACGAAAACCAAAAAAGCTGACAATTGTTGTGGTATTGGAGCCACCATGTTAACCCTTTGACTCCCAGTCTGCAACTCAGCAGGTTATCCCGGGTGTCTGTGAGTGTGGTGCTGCAGACTTGCACAATGATTGCTCAGGGGCAGGCTGACTGAGTGTGCACTCCCAGAGCCAGAGGAGGTAATTCTGACGGGTTATGGAACTTCTGGGTGTTCCCAGCACGGCAGCACAGCCTGCATCTGCATGAAAGGGTGCGTGTGTGAGCCCCAGCAGGGGAGGGGGGGGTAGGTCACATAATACATTCACATATAATACAGACCCTCTGCAAGGAGACAGTGAACAGAACGAGGTTTCCTGCAGCCTTCCTATGAAATTCCCCCCCCAGCCAACCCCCCCCATTATCAACCCAAACAACCCCCCCCCCCTCATACCTGACAGCAGGCAGGCAGCAGGCTCAGACTGGACACAGCAGGGAGCGACTCTGCCCCAGCAGGGGAGGGGGTCACATAATACAGACCCTCTGCAAGGAGACAGTGAACAGAACGAGCCACGAGGCTTCCTGCAGCCTTCCTATGAAATTGCGCCCCCCCCGAGCCGAGCCAACCCCCCATTATCAACCCAAACAACCCCCCCCCATACCTGGCAGCAGGCTCAGACTGGACACAGCTCAGCAACTCGAGTCGCAACGCAAGGGCAAGGCACACACTGACACTCTCCACACTCCACACTCCACACGACGGCGGTGCCTAGTCTCCGCCTCCTCCTTCCCAGGCTTCCTTCCAGTGGCGTCTGACGTGGGGCGGGGCGCGCGTGCTGCCACCAGCCCCAACACGTGCAGGCGCCGCTGACGTTACGACAACGTTGCATCACGTGCACTGCGGAGCGGGCGGAGCCGAGCCTGGATGGTGCAGACCGTGACGCTGCGCAGTGTGTGTGAGTGTCTGTGCACTGGCATGCTCTGCCTGAGTATGGCAATGGCTTCGTGTGTTCTCCGTGTTTTGCGTGGCAGCCATCATACTGTCATTCTGCAAGAAATGCAGCAGATCAAAACAATTATTGGCACGTTTCCTCGTTTGTGCAACTCAGAATTATACTATTTGTATTAACAGTGATATTAATTTTTTTTATTGTTTTGCGTTGCTTCAGACACAATTACACCAAAATTAGCGCCATGTGTGCCGCAGGTGGCCTGTTTGCGTCACCTCCCTACTGCACACTGCAGTACCGCGCAGCCACCACACGAGGCGACAAAGCACACCTGGTGGCGCGCCCCAGAATCCACGTGACAGCCAGCGGGGCGTCGCTGCCTGTGTTCTAAGCACCCTGAGAAGAAACTGCTTTCTTTTTTTGTTAAGCGAGCAGCCCGACGAAACCGAGATGCAACGTTGTACGCTAAGATGAAAACGTGGTATCGCTCTCAATGGCGTAAATGCTGGTTAGTCACTCCACAGCCTTTTCAGAAGAAGTTACTTGACGTGGGAGTTTTTAGTCTCTGGGGTTTGGAACTCGTTGAAGTCGTTGCGGAGCTGGGTCCTGCCTGGTAACGTCATTTCCGGCGGTTGCTCGGCAACGTAGAGACGCAAAGCCTGCTGTTAGAGAAGCTTTTAGACACAGAGCAGGATGGTGAGTGTGTGCATGGGGCTCCCTGGGGATGCGGAGGATTTGGGAGGTCTGTGCTTGGAGGCTGCTGTCTGGGTAAACCGGGGGCAGGTGTGGAATCGGAGGCATTTTAGTGTGTGTGTGTGTTCTCCCCCGGCGCGCCTGGCTGACACTAACGCACAATTTTTTTTTCCCCGATATTTTTTATTTATTTTTTTCCGACAATTTTTTTTTTTTCGGGCCCGGCGCTGCGCCCTAGGCGGGCCTGCGCTCTAGGCGGCCGCCTAGCTCGCCTGGCGGCAGCGCCGGCCCTGTGTAAGGGCAGGGGCTGTGACCCCTGTATAGTGTTGTGCGTATGGAACCCAATGGAAAGCCGTCGAAGAAGGAAACCAAAAGATGTATAAGTAAGCAATTGAGTTTTTACTGAAATGAAACAAGTAAGTCCAGGACAAAAGACTATAACTCAAAAGGTATCCTTGGTTTGGTGGAAAGTCCAGAATGGGGAATTACGAGTAAGGGTCTTCGGGTTCAGAAGTGGAACAACATAAAGTCCAGAACGAAGGGTTGTAGAAGAGGGTAACGTGGGCTGTGGCCTATTGAGACAAGCCTGGGTTGAGGAGCTGGAGCTGGTGTTAAGGTCGTGGAGGAAAGCTTGGATACAGGATCTGGAACTGGTATCGTGGACGTGGAAGCAAACCTGGAGATGGATCTGGTGCTGGAACTGTGGATGTGGAAGCAAGCTTGGAGATGGATCTGGTGCTGGTACCGTGGAAGCAAGCCTGGAGATGGATCTGGTGCTGGTACCGTGGACGTGGACGCAAGCTTGGAGATGGAGCTGGTACTGGTACCGTGGACGCAAGACTGGATGCAAGGTCTGGAGCTGGTCCGTGGAGGCAAGACTGGATGCAGGGTCTGGAGCTGGTACCGTGGAGGCAAGACTGGATACAGGGTCTGGAGCCCGTACTGTGGAAGCAGGACTGGATGCAAGCTCTGGAGCTGGTACCTTGGAGGCAAGACTGGATGCAGGGTCTGGAGCTCAGGATTCACTTGGAACAGGAACGAAGAGGGAACACTGGATAACTGAAGCGGTGAACCACAGTATAACCTGGTTAATGAACTGAGAAAGGCGGCAGGTTTAAATAGGGTTCAGAGGATCATAAGAACACCGTTCACCTGGGACTCGTAGGTGGAGCTGGGATACCTGAGCATTTGATACGTTAATTGGTGGCATTCGAGGATCTCCAGTGCAGGTGTCATGCAGTACCCGTAAGCTACCAACAGTTAGTTTCCTAGGAATGCATGTGATTGCGCGTGCGCGCTTCCGGCATTCGGATCCTGGTGGCGGCGAGGGGCGGACCTCAAACTCTCTCCTGCTTGCGGGCAGAGTGCGTGGAGCGACGCGCCACGAGGGACTTCAGGTGAGTACCGCAGGTGTCCTAACATGGCGGCCGGGGCCGAGAGCGGGGCATGACAGGACCCCCCACCAAGGCGTGACCCCCGGGTGCGCCCAGCGGACGGCTTGGAAGGATAATGGAGATGAAAGGCACGAACCTTTGTAGGAGCGTGGATGTTGGCGACAGGTTCCCAGGACCGTTCTTCGGGACCGTACCCTTTCCATTGGACTAGATACTCTAATCTTCCATAGCGAAGGCGAGAGTCCAGGATTCGGGAGACTTCATACTCCTCTTCTCCGGATAAGGACACAGGAGCCGGTGGTTCAGTATTCCGACCAGGAAAAGGATTTTCATTCCAGGGTTTCAAGAGAGACACATGAAAGACAGGATGGATTCTGTAGGAAGGAGGAAGGGTTAAACGGGCGGTCAAAGGGTTGATCATTTTAAGGACCGGAACGGCCTATGTAGCGAGGACCCAGTTTCTTCGAAGGACAATCCAAACAAAGTTGAGCAGTGGACAGTAACACCTTATCCCCAGGTGCATACACAGGAGCTTCTCTTCTACCGCGATCAGCATACTTCTTTTGGTTCTGTTGGGCTAGTTGCAACTGGTGGCGTAGCGTTCGTAGTTGACCGCGTAGAGCTCTCAGACGAGTTGACACCTCTGGAACTGGAGTGTTGAGCGGCATCTCTGGAAGAGTGCTAGGATGGTAACCATAGTTGGCAAAGAAAGGTGAAAAGCGAGTTGATGAGTGTACCTGATTGTTGTATGCAAATTCGGCAATCGGTATGACGTCCAGCCAGTTGTCTTGGAGGTGCGTGGTGAAACAACGAAGGTACTGTTACAGTGTCTGATTTGTCTGCTCAGTCTGGTCGTTGCTCTGTGGATGGAAAGCTGAAGAAAGAGACCTGGTAATCCGTAGGCTACAACACATCTGGGACCAGAAGCGAGACGTAAATTGGGACCCCCTGTCTGTAACAATGGAACGAGGAGTGCCATGGAGTCGGAATATTTCCTTGATGAACAAGGTGGCAGTTTCAGCTGCAGTGGGTAGGCCTACTGCTGGTGTAAAGTGGGCCTATAAAAAGGTACTTGTAGATGGGTAGATTTGGAGGCTGGCATTATGAAGCCTAGTGTTCTTGATCAATGGATTTGGATTTGTCAGAAATATCGTTCTAAGTTACAGACGGATTGTCCAGCCATTATCAATTCTGTTCGTATTTGGAATAAGCTAGCATTAAAATGTGAACTAACTAATTTTCCCTCTTCATTAACTCAGATTTTTGGTAACAGGGATTTTATTCCCGGACTTAATGCTGGTCCCTTTCGGTGCTTACAGGATGCTGGTGTGTGCAGGTTGTACCATCTTTACCCCAAAGGGATATTACTTTCTATGTAAGAAATTATTACAAGAATAGGGGGGAAAGATTTTTCATTTTTTCATTTCCTGCAATTAAAGTCGTATGCTATATGCCCCCATGTTCATAGTGCTGCTACGGCTAAACAAACCTTTTTTGAACGTTTATGCAAGAATGGTAAATATCAAGGAGGGTTGATCTCCTATATATATATATAGGGAACTGACGTCTAGACTAGGCTGGAAGGAGCTATCTTATGTACGGTTATGGGAAGTGGATTTAGGTGAATCGCTGGATTCAGAAGACTGGTTGGACATTTGGGAACTGTCAAATTCGGTATCTATATGTGCCTCCCTACAAGAACAATCTATTAAGACAGTAATACGATGGTATACTACTCCAGCTCAGCTGGCTAATATGAATCGGAATATGTTGGATGTATGCTGGAGGTTATGTAATATGCAAGGGTCTTACTATCATATGTGGGGGTCATGTCCAGTCATTGTATCTTTTTGGATGAAAATAAGGGATTTATTGCAGACGGTTTTTTTCTAATTCTGTCCCACTACTAGACCAGTGGGTTTTTCTGCTGTCCAGACCGGCCCCAGGTTTTACTTTCCATGAGAATAAACTAATAGCTAAAATTACATTGGCTGCAAGACCGTACTGGCTGGGTGGAGTAGAGGCAATGTCACCGCTCTGCATGGAGAGAGCCTGTGGAGTCATGGGCTTGATCCCAGCGAGCAACCTCTCCAGTAAGTGTCCTTGGCAAGACACCTAACAGTACATACTCGCCACCCAGGACATACTTGAAAACGAGAGAAATCTCAATGTATCCTTCCTGGTAAAATCCTTTCACAAAAAAAAGACGGACAGTAGCAGAGGTTTGGAGACAACCTTGTCTACCAAAGCTAGCAAAAGTATTCGTAAAAATTAAAGATACACAGATCATGGACGAACGTACGGGTTTTCTTTTCTTTTCTCTTTATTTTATAAATTTTTTCTGAGATATTATATGGGTCCGGGCCGGGCCTCCCCCCTTTTTTTTTTCCCTCTCCCCCTCTTCTATTTCTTTCTTCTTTTTCTTTGTAAAGTATAGGTAAAATTAAGATGCTTAAGCTGTTTTTCTTGTGGATGGATATTAAGTTGATTTTCAAATATGGAGCTATAATATTTCCATGTAGATGTATTCTGTAAATTTTATGCATCTAATAAAATATGTTTAAAATAAAAAGGGTTGATCATTTTAAGGACCGGAAACGGGCCTATGTAGCGAGGACCCAGTTTCTTCGAAGGACAATCCAAACAAAGATGAACAGTGGACAGTAACACCTTATCCCCAGGTGCATACACAGGAGCTTCTCTTCTACCGCGATCAGCATACTTCTTTTGGTTCTGTTGGGCTAGTTGCAGCTGGTGGCGTAGCGTTCGTAGTTGACCACGTAGAGCTCTCAGACGAGTTGACAGACACCTCTGGAACTGGAGTGTTGAGCGGCATCTCAGGAAGAGTGCTAGGATGGTAACCATAGTTGGCAAAGAAAGGTGAAAAGCGAGTTGATGAGTGTACCTGATTGTTGTTTGCAAATTCGGCAGTCGGTATGACGTCCAGCAGTCGTCTTGGAGGTGCGTGGTGAAACAACGAAGGTACTGTTCCAGTGTCTGATTTGTCCGCTCAGTCTGGCCGTTGCTCTGTTGATTGAAAGCTGAAGAAAGACACCTGGTAATCCGTAGGCTACGACACATCTGGGACCAGAAGCGAGACGTAAATTGGGACCCCCTGTCTGTAACAATGGAACGAGGAGTGCCATGGAGTCGGAATAGTTCCTTGATGAACAAGGTGGCAGTTTCAGCTGCAGTGGGTAGGCCTACTGCTGGTATAAAGTGGGCCATCTTGGTACATCGGTCCACCACCACTAGGATAGTGGTGTAGCGATGCGAAGGGGGAAGATCCACTATAAAGTCCATCGAAATGTCCCTCCACGGGTGTAGTGGAGGGGCCAAGGGTTGAAGAAGACCAGCAGGATGGGTGCGAGGTTGTTTGTTGCGCGCACAGACAGGGCAGGAGAGCACAAAGGCGGTGATGTCCTTCTTGATGGATGGCCACCAGAAATACCGCTGTACAGCATCGATGGTTTTCTTGATGTCGCTGTGCCTGGCAGCTGGGATGTCGTGTGAATGTTGTAACATTTGTAGGTGAACCTCAGGAGGAACATATATCTGTTCTTCATGGTAGAGGAGTCCATCGCTGGATACGAGTTCCTGGACGTCAGCTGGTGGTTGAAGACTGTGCCTTTTTAGGTTTTCCATCAAGGCCCCTTGTGAGGCAAAGAAGAAGTCATTTGGTAGGATGGAATCATTCTGAGTTGTGGATGGAGAGGCGTCTGATTTATATCGGTGGGAAAGAGCATCCGCTTTTCCATTTCTTGCTCCAGGTCTGTAGGTGATGTGTAACAGAAAGAGGGGCAAAGAATAACGCCCATCTAGCTTGGCGAGGTCGTAGCCTTTTGGCTGTGCGGAGATATTCCAGGTTGCAGTGGTCTGTGAACACGACTACAGGATGTTTTGCCCCTTCGAGGAGGTGTCTCCATTCCTCGAGTGTGCTCTTGATTGCCAGGAGTTCTTTCTCACCTATGCTGTAGTTCTTTTCGGCTGGGGTAAGACGCCTGGAATAAAAAGCTACTGGATACATAAGGTTCTTGGTTCTGGATTTCTGCGAGAGAATCGCTCCTAAGGCAAAATCAGAGGCGTCTGTCTCCAGATAGTACGGCAGGTTGATATCTGGTTGTTTCAGGATCAGGCTTGGGTAAAACTTTCTTTCAGTTTGTTGAACGCCTGCTGAGCTTCTTTGGTCCAGTGAAATCGCACATCTTTCTTGGTCAAGGAGGTGATGGGTGCGCTGAGATGAGAAAAGGACCGGATGAAACAACGATAAAAATTGGCGAATCCCATGAACTGTTGAACCATTTTTTTGTCTTTAGGTGTCGGCCAGTCTAGAATCGCCTTAACCTTGGCTTTATCCATTTCAACATGTCCTGGCGATAGGATGTAACCCAGGAATTCTATGGAGGATTCCACACAGGTGCTTTTTTCGATTTTTCCATACAACTTATGCTGACGAAGACGGGACAGTACAAGACGAACATTTTGTTCATGTTCTTGGATGGTTCGGGAGTACACCAAGAGATCATCGAGGTAGATCACCAGGAAGGTATCCAGGACGTCACGGAAGATGTCATTGAGGAAATTCTGGAAGGCGGCTGTGGCGTTGCATAACCCAAACGGCATGACGAGATACTCAAAGTGGCCAAATCAGGATCGGAAAGCTGTCTTCCACTCATCTCCTTCTTTCATGCGGACCAAGTTATAAGCTCCTCGGAGATCGATTTTGGTAAAGATACACGCATCTTTCACTCTATCGAGCAGTTCAGGAATCAGTGGAAGCGGGTAGCGATTCCATACTGTGATTGCGTTTAGTGCTCTGTAATAAACACAGGGACGAAGGCCGACGTCTCGTTTCCCAACAAAGAAGATGCCAGCTCCGGCAGGAGACGTGGAGTGGCGTATGAATCCTTTTGCAAGGCTATCTTCTATGTAGTCCTTCAAAGACTGTGATTCAGGAACGGACAGATTGTGGAGGAAGCGTGTCAACCCCTTTTTTCTCGAACACGTCTTGGAATTACGAGTACTTAGCTGGCAATGCAGAAGACGGATAGGTGGAAAAGGCGATCTTCTCGGACTTTGAGTTGTTCATGCAGATGACCCGGCAATGACAGGAGGGGAAGGAGACGGAGTTTGACGACCAATTGATATAAGGGTTATGGGTGCGAAGCCAAGGAAGTCCCAGTACGATAGGGAACAAGGGAGAAGGTACGATGTCCCATTGAAGATATTCTTTGTGCTTGGTTCCAATAACCAGCAGCAAGGGAGTGGTTTTGTGAGTGACGGGACCAGTGTGTAGGGTGCTTCCATCGACCATTTGCAGAGGTACGGGTTTCTTTTTCAGTTGGGTAGGAACAGCCAAGGAGGTAGCAAGGGATAGGTCAAAGAAGTTTTTACTGGCTCCGGAGTCGATGATGGCGTTCAAGTTGACACTTCTATCTCCCCACTGTAAGGTGACAGGAATGGCTAGGTGAGTAGAAGCAGAGCCAACCACACTTTGAAGAGAGGCGACAGTTGGATGGTACTAACCTCTCTCAGAGGAACGTGGTGGTCGTGTAGGGCAGCCATGTAACAGATGACCTGGTTGACCGCAATACAGGCAGAGGTTCTGGGTGCGACATCTGTTGCATTCAGCGGGTGACAGCGGGCCTCTTATAGCGCTGATCTCCATGGGTTCTGGGATTGAAGAAGAGGAGGTCGGTCGGGAAGAGGACAGAGGGGAAGGCTCGTGTCGTCGAGGAGATGGTAAGGGAGCATTGGTGGATCTCTCCTGACGCCGTTCTCTGAAGCGTTGGTCCAGGACCACAGATTGGAGGATCAAGGCCTCCAAGGAAGCAGGTACTACTATGCGAGCCAATTCGTCTTTCAGTTGTTCAGAGAGACCATGACGAAAGTGATCTTTAAGGCCCACATCATTCAGGCCTGTGTCGGCTGCCACCGCTCGGAACTCAGATGTAGTCCTCTACTGGTCGCCTTCCTTGTCTTAGGTTTCAGATGGTAGTCAATGCGGCAGAAGACCTCAGAGGATCATCATAGACAGGGTTCATGGCCCAGACAAAGGAACCCCAGGTAGTCAGTAAGGGGCTTCCTTCACGTAGCAACTGAAAGGCCCATTCCTGTGGAGGTCCGGACAGTAAGGAGATGGCTGACCGTACCTCACAGAGCCTGACCCATAGGTACATGGACAAAGGGAGAACATGAGTTCACATGCGGTGATGAAGGTACGATATTTTGTGAGTCACCAGAAAACCGTTCAGGCAAAGTGACTCTGGGCTCTGGAGCGGGCAGGTCTACCTGCTGTGTCATAGAGCCAGACGGTGATGGAGGCAATGCGGTACTCTCAGCACGGCTTCTTTCCTTGTGGAGTAAGACTTCTTGGCCGGTCTGTAGGTTCTGTACCACCTTGGTTAGCGCTGCCATCTGTTCCATAAGTATAGCAAGGAATTGGTTCAAGCTTGCGGGTTCCATGTTGAACCAGGTTATTCTGTAAGGGCAGGGGCTGTGACCCCTGTATAGTGTTGTGCATATGGAACCCAATGGCAAGCCGTCGAAGAGACTCAACTGCGTACCACATTGAGCTATTCAGCTCTATACTTGTGAGTTTTTTCTCCTTCTCAATCCTTCTGCATAACGCATACGATATTGCCCAATTTGTTTTTTCCTTTTTTCTTTTCTACTCGGTACTCTCATCGTGTTACCTGAGAACATCTTGGACTATCTTCAAAAAGAGACTTCCTCTTGGAGATTTTTTGAGACTCCATACTCAAAAAGGACTAACTTTATTTGCGCTCCCGAATACATTGTGGTATTTTTGTTTATTAATTCTTTATTGGGTGAGGGATACACCCCACGGTGAGCTGCATAAACCGTATAATTCCTTTTTTCCTTCATCACGGTGAAATACCAGCGCCTATAACACTTTCTGACCTTCTTGGTCATCTTTCCTCTTGAGTAAGACTTCTTGGCCGGTCTGTAGGTTCTGTACCACCTTGGTTAGCGCTGCCATCTGTTCCGTAAGTATAGCAAGGAATTGGTTCAAGCTTGCGGGTTCCATGTTGAACCAGGTTATTCTGTAAGGGCAGGGGCTGTGACCCCTGTATAGTGTTGTGCATATGGAACCCAATGGCAAGCCGTCGAAGAAGGAAACCAGAAGATGTATAAGTAAGCAATTGAGTTTTTACTGAAATGAAACAAGTAAGTCCAGGACAAAAGACTATAACTCAAAAGGTATCCTTGGTTTGGTGGAAAGTCCAGAATGGGGAATTACAAGTAAGGGTCTTCGGGTTCAGAAGTGGAACAACATAAAGTCCAGAACGAAGGGTTGTAGAAGAGGGTAACGTGGGCTGTAGCCTATTGAAACAAGCCTGGGTTGAGGAGTAGGGATGAGCTGTTCGGGTTCGGACAGTTCGGAGTTCGACCCGAACTTTGGCAGTTCGAAAGTTCTCAAATTTCGAACTTTTTGGGTCTGTTCGGTTCGAGTTCGAAAAAAAAAAG
The DNA here is from genome assembly GCA_009667805.1 of Leptobrachium leishanense. Lineage (NCBI taxonomy): Eukaryota > Metazoa > Chordata > Amphibia > Anura > Megophryidae > Leptobrachium > Leptobrachium leishanense. The sequence goes on along the minus strand of CM019064.1, from coordinate 326,352,355 downwards.
ACATTTTGAAAAAGTATAGAAAATGCTTAAAGAAATACTAAAAAATCTAGAAATAAAGAGACTCTTTACTGCAGAATATTATAAGCAACAGTTTATTAGATATTGAATTAAAAACTAATGTGTACGTGGAAAGATTATCAACTCTAAATGACCTCTGTTCACAAACGGGCATAACACCAGGTGTTTTTAGTCTGGTAATCAATTTGATACATTGTACAACATACTGAGGGTGGGGTGGCGCCTGCGATGACATCTAATTGCTCCGCCGGGGTCCCGGAGTGCTGGGCTGACATCCAAGATGTCAGCCCGCACCAGGGGGCGCAGCAATCCGCCGGAATCAGCGCGTCCATAGCACAGGAGAACCACTTGGCTGGACGCGTTGAGCGCGTCCATAGCAGCCAAGTGGTTAACTTGTGTTTGAAAAAAATTCAAAATAACATCTAAGGCTAGGGTCAGATGAGCGCATTTTGTACAGACTGTGCGTCCGTGCAGTACGGACGTACTTACTGACTGACAACAAGGTAGTGGCCAAACAGTCCGTTTTTTTCACTGACGTATTTTTTGACTGATGTAGCAGGGAAAATAAATTAAAATGAAAAAACATTCTGTCCGTCAAAAATGCTGGACGTATAAATGCAGTCCATCTGACCTCGTTTCATCACTCACATACAAAGCAGCACGGACGTTGCGGACGTGGCACTCCGCACGTCCGTTCTAGCAGTATTACGTTCTTGCCTAACCTGCGTCCGTTTGCTGCGTCCGCCATGCATCCGCACTTCCGTGCGGACGTACTTCGTGTGTGGGGCTCCATTGTCAGAATGCTATGCTGCCACGGACGTACAAATGTGCGGCAAACACGGACGTGATAACTGCGCTCGTCTGACCCCAGCCTTAAGCAATATTATTTTTCACCTCGGGATTAAACATTCACAGGGTTATTCAGAGAGCGGTGAAAAGCAGGAGAATAACTGGAGAAGTGAAAATTCTAGGTCAAAATAGCCAAACCAAAAAATTTCTCCCATTTAACTCACTTTCCAAATTGGCTATTTGGTCTAGATTGTTCTCTTCTCCTGCCAGTTCTCCTGGCTTTCACCTCTCTCTCAGGGTTGTTCAGAGAAAGGTGAAAACCAGGAGAATGGCAGGAAAAGAGAACAATCTAGACCAAATAGCCGATTTGGAAAGTGAGATAAGGCTAGGGTCAGACTAACGCATTTTTCACAGCGACCGTCAAAAAGTGCGTCCGAACGCATTGCCTTATTTTTTCACGGAATGCACGAAAACGGTCATACGATACGCATTTTTGTGCGTGATTTTTTATGGATCCAAACCAGGAAACTTTGGGTGTCTGGACGTTATGTTGGCCGGACATGAGCAGGGTCTGACGTCTCCAAATCACGCACACACGCCGCTAGTGGACGCAGCGCACTCTGTACGTCCGTACTAGCGGTTCTGCGTTCTCGAAAAAATGCGTTCATTTTCCACTTTTGTTGCGCAGCCGGACTTTCGTGCGACCGTACTTCGTATATTGGCTGTCATTGCCCGACATTTAGCTGCTAGTGTGGCCGTGATTAAGTGCGCCTAAACGCATGTTAAAAATTCGCTAGTCTGACCCTAGCCTAAATGGGAGAATTTTTCTGGTTTGGCTATTTTGACCTAGAATTTTCCATTCTCCAGTCATTCTCCTGCTTTTCACCGCCAAAAAATCAGTAAACTTTTTCTGCGTGTCCGAAAATGTCTCCTCTTTTCATACAGACTGCCGCCCCAAGCAGTTGTTTATGGATAGATTAAAGGAAAAGCATTTACCGTCATTTGAAATGTCATTTTTTAGTTTTTACATATTTCTATACATCCTAGAAATCCGCCACTTCACGGGCAGGTTATGGGGACCTCCTAGGCACGATATTTGAAGGAATTTTTCGTTTTTATTTTTAACCCTTATTTCATGGAAAACTCACTGTCCCTTTAAAACTGTTTTTTTTTTTACTTTTTGTCCTTGTTTCCTGTCCCCCAGGGCACTACCCAGACCCCCATACACTTTTTATGGCAAATATCTAGCATATATGCCCTCTTGGAGGGCACTCTAAAAACCGAATTTTCAGCCCCATTGACTTGTATGGGGTCCGAATTCGGGTTCGGGTTCGGACCAGAACATTTGGAAAGTTCGGGTTCGGCTTCGAACCGAACTCGGGGAGTGTTCGGCTCATCCCTATTGAGGAGCTGGAGCTGATACTATAGTCGTGGAGGAAAGCTTGGATAGAGGATCTGGAACTGGTATCGTGGACGTGGAAGCAAACCTGGAGATGGATCTGGCGCTGGAACTGTGGACATGGAAGCAAGCTTGGAGATGGATCTGGTGCTGGTACCGTGGAAGTGGACGCAAGCTTGGAGATGGAGCTGGTACTGGTACTGTGGAGGCAAGACTGGATACAGGGTCTGGAGCCGGTACCGTGGAACCAGGACTGATGCAAGCTCTGGAGCTGGTACCTTGGAGGCAAGACTGGATGCAGGGTCTGGAGCTCAGGATTCACTTGGAACAGGAACGAAGAGGGAAAACTGGATAACTGAAGCGGTGAACCACAGTATAACCTGGTTAATGAATTGAGAAAGGCGGCAGGTTTAAATAGGGTTCAGAGGATCATAAGAACACCGTTCACCTGGGACTCGTAGGTGGAGCTGGGATACCTGAGCATTTGATAGGTTAATTGTGGCATTAGAGGATCTCCAGTGCAGGTGTCATGCAGTACCCGTAAGCTACCAGCAGAGGGCGCTACCAAGTTCGTTTCCTAGGAAGGCATGCGATCGCACGTGCGCGCTTCCGGCATTATGATCCTGGCGGCGGCGAGGGGCGGACCTCAAGCTCTCTCCTGCTTGTGGGCAGAGAGCGTGGAGCGATGTGCCACGAGGGACTTCAGGTGAGCACCGCAGGTGTCCTGACATGACGGCCGGGGCTGAGAGCGGGGCATGACACCAGCTCGGCAGGATCCATCATCCACCAGACCAGGAGGTGAGTGAGATACTGCCTGCCCCGTCTGCTCCTCTCCCCTATACTTCACACCCCCCTCTCTGTCCAGGCGAGATAGTGACCCCGCCCCCCTCCTGTCTACACACTCAGCCTGGGTCTGTCCAGCACAAGAAGCTGTGCTATGTGAGGGGGGGTTACTCCTGGACAGGGAGACCCCTCACATAGAGCACAGCTTCTTGTGTTGAACAGACCCTGGGTGTACACAGGAGTGGGGGCACTATCTCAGCTGCACAGAGAGGGGAACCTGTGCTCATTATATACATTTATATCTATCATCTCAGTCCCTAATTTAGTATATTTAACATTTTTAAATATGGATTTGTTTTTTATATATTAAAATAATTTTAAATATATTATATAATCAATTTAATAATCTGTATTTAATATATTTTTAAAATGAATTTAAATGCTTTCCTATGGAACTTAAATAAAAAATAATAAATATGTTTGTGTTTATTGCAGTGGATCCTGTGAAACACTCCTACACACCGCACATTACTGGGAGTTTTATTGCTGTGGAGCTCTGTGATATGCTCATACACACAGCACATTACTGTGAGTTTTATTGCTATGGAGCTCTGATTAGGGTTCCCACCCGTCCGGTTTTGACCCGGACCCGGTTTTGGAGTCATGTGTCCGGGTTTGACACCCTCTGCCACCCAGACACATGACTCCGAGCCGGTACCGGCAATCTCCTCCCCATACTTATATTTCAGCGTTCCCCCGTCGCCGCGATCCTTTCTTTCGGCTGTTTCTCCATTCACTGGAGACGCAGCAGGTCCGCACTGCCCGCTGTCAGTTACGCACAGGCGCAATGGCTCACATGATGTTTACATGCATGCTCGTGCGCCTGGCGTGCGTGCGGCGATCCCGGGCCGGCTCCTGCCTCCAGTCCTGCGAGACTCCCAATGAGACATGCGTGCAGTGCTCAGCCTCCGTCAGTGGTACCTCATTCGTGCTGGTGCTAGCCGTCAAGAAGTCCTCCTCCTGGTGACTGGTCTCATCCACTGTCCCTCCAGATCTACACTACTACGTATCCAGGGCGGCTCCACCGACTCCGAGACAAGCAACTGTGTGAGTGAGCACAGTATCAGCCATAAAACCAATCTGCCTGCCAGCCATATTTCCAATGTGCCAGCCATAAAACCAGTCTCTCTGCCTGCCAGCCATAATTCAAATGTGCCAGCCATAAAACCAGGCTCTCCACCTGCCAGCCATAATTCCAATGTGCCAGCCATAAAACCAGTCTCTCTGCCTGCCAGCCATAATTCCAATGTGCCAGCCATAATACCAGTGTGCCAGCCATAATAACAGTGTTCCAGCTATACCAATGTGCCAGCCATAACACCAGTCTGCAAGCCATAATACCAGTGTGCCATGCATAATACTAGTGTGCCATACGAGTCTGCCAGCCATAATACCAGTGTGCCATGCATAATAGTGTGCCATAATACCAGTCTGCCATGAATAATACCAGTCTGTCATGCATAATACCAGTGTGCCATATTACCAGTGTGGCATATTACCAATGTGCCATGCATAATATCAGTGTGCCATAATACCAGCCTGACATGCCATGCATACCACGTGTCATAATGTATACTCTACAAAAAATAATAGCTGCCTGAACCCAACACTAGAGTGTTCGGGTTTGGCTTGATGAAAAGGTGGCATCTCTATCTGTGATACACTTACACAATGCACATTACTGTGAGTTTTATTGCTGTGGAGCTCTGTGATACACACTGCACATTACTGTGAGTTTTATTGCTACATACCCCTGGGGTGTAGGTGGGATATTGCTATGTATGTGAATGTATGGCTGTGTGTGTAAATGCATGTATTTGTCTTTAAACAGGCTCCTGTGCATATAATTATGCGCCTGTGTCCTTGTCGCAGTCCGGCGTTACCCCATTGCCCTGCGCCCTAAAAGCTGGTATTGCTCATAGAATCGCCACATTATCTGCTGCCTGCACTCCAAAAAGTAAGAATGACAATGGGTGTCTTGGCAGCATTGTGAGGAACAGGGAGGAGACTAACTAGTGGCGCTGGGCAGCAGGAGGTTACAGGGAGACCCTGCTCAAATTTGACCTCTCTTTTCCCCTTTAACCTCTTTTGCTGCTGACGACGTGCTGCGAGCATCCTCTGGTTTCATGCTTGTGTGCAGAGGATGTTCTCAGGACGCCGTTGAAATCCTCGAGCTCTGTGTCATTTCTTTCTACTTTCACAGCAGGCTGACATCTTTCCCTCACTGTATGACTTCCCCTGGACACTGATATAATCACTCAAGAGCGTGATGATGTCAGAGTCTCTCCCACTCCCCTCCACAAGCTGGGAAATCCCTTTACTGGAGACACAGGTGTCCTTTGGGCCACTGTATCTCTGGTACTGTAAGTTTAGGGCTGAAACAACTAATTGATAATGAGAATAGTTGTCAACTATTCTCATTATTGATTAATCAGTTTATTGATTAATCGTCACATTTAAAGCACACACTGTTTAGAATCAGACCGAGCTAAACGATAACCTCAGATGCTTCAGAGCCGACTGGAGAAGACATGCCGCTGCTTTACTCTGTATGGTTTAGTTCTAGGGTTATGTTCGACATTGACAATTTGTTTTTATTTAGTTTACAACAGTAAACTTGCCCAAACTCTCTCCCACATCTGGTCCATCCCCACAATCATGCACCCTGACTATAGCTTATTGAAGTGGTCAGGCTGCATCGATCGCCTCCCCTTCTCACCCTGCTTTATAATGACAACCTCATAAATCGAATAATCGATTTTGAAAACAACTGTCAGTTGCAGCTCTACATATGTTCTACAGGGCCATATGGGGCATTAGTGGAAAGGCAAGAGTCTAACTTATTACACATTTTATCTAAAACAAAAGCCATTGTACTGGTGCAGGGAGAGGTGGGAGTCCTATTGACCCCTGCATCACCATTCTGTACACACCACAAGGTCAAGTGAAGTGTCATTGAAAAGGATAGAGTCTGACCTTTCCGATGATACCAAACATGACCATATAATGTGTAAAAATAAAAAAGTAAAAAAACAAACAATTGCAAAACATCTTTTTTTCTCTCTGTTCTAAGGTCACTGCAATAATTCACCTCATTTCCCACACTGAGCAAATTTGAAAGTGACTGCATAATGCGTTACTATGCATTATTTCAAATAAAAATGGGGGGGCTATGGGAGGACTTGCCCCTGGGCGCCTTATGACCTTGCTACACCTCTGCATCTATTCACTGGCTGCTTCTCTGTCCTCTGCCAGTTTGGGAGGAGAAGCCAGCCACATGACCCTGCTTCCTCCCAGGCTGCATGTCACATTACTCCATGCTGCAGCAGCACTGGGAGGGAGTGATAATATAACATCACTTCCTCCCAGTGCTCCATTCTGCAAAGCAGGAACAAGGCAAAGACCTGCTGCAGGCTCCCAGCTTCAAAGAAGGTGAAGTAAATATGAGAAGGTGGGGGAATGGACTGGAAACGGAGGGGGTGTCATGAAAATGAGAAATATTGGGAAATGAGGTGAAATGAATATGAGAAGGGGGAATGGACAGAAAAAAGGAGGGGTGCAATGAATAGGAGGAGGGGGGAAATGGGTGAAATGAATATGAGAAGGAGGGGGAATGGACAGAAAAAGGATGGGGAATGGGGGAAATGAACATGACAGGAGGGGAAATGGATTAAAAAAGGGTGGTGAAACATGAAATGAATATGAAAATGAGGGGGGACTGGACTGGAAAAGAGGGGATGAAATGAACATGAAAAAGAGGGGGTGGGCATAAAAACGAGGGGAGAATGGTCTTGGAGGGGGAGAATTTACATGGAAAGAAGGGAGGGGGAGAAAATGGGCATGAGAAGGGGAGAAAGAGAGGAAGGGAGGAAAGGGGTAGAGAGTAGAGGAAGACAATGGAAAAGAGGGAAAAAAGGTGCACGGAACGGGGGGCATGAGCATCCCTAGCTCTATCAAATTTTGCACTCTGCTGATATGCGTACCCTCCATATAATGTGGAAACGGGATCACCTGTGCATGCGCCCCATAAACATGACACCGTGATATCTGATTGGCTGAGAATGCAAATCACAGATGATTCGATAATAACTTGACACTGTGTTATGAATTTTACAGATCTTCAGTTTCAGTTTGTCCTTCTGACAGTGTGCAATTACTTTGCTTTGCAGCCCTGCTGCCGGTGAGTTTGAACTGGAACTGAAGATCTGTAAAATTCAAAACAAAGTGCTAAATATATATCCAATCTGTGATTCGCATTCTCAGCAAACCAAATATCACGAATGTTATATATATATAACACTGTAAAAATATTGTGGGGGGCACAATTTACTGTTCTTGCCTCAGGTGCAAAAGGAGCTAGCTACGGCTCTGGTTTTTATTATTTATATTTATCACATTTCTGACCCTATCACCTCCTTAATGCTAGCACTTGTGCTCACATAATAAGTGAACATTAACGCTAGTTTAATTGAGGTGATACCATTATGGCCAGATCCAAAAATCCATTAGCACATCGGTATTAGCAGGTTTTAATGCAAGCTTACTGTACTTTGCGCTCCCTATGCTTAACATGGGGAGCAGAAAGTGTAAGCAGAGATTAACGCTAATTACCACCCGCTGCGACTAACTGAAAAGTTAGCCACAGCTCTATTCTGCTCTTCTGCAGAATCAGTTAGCAGCAGCTGGAACACCCCCAAAAATAATTACCCCGTATCTCCACCATGGGATTTCCTTGGGAAAATGCGCGATCATGTCAGGAGGCAAGGGGGAACCTGGAGGTGGAGCCACCATCCAAGATGGCGGCCCCCACCCGAGCTAGACTGCAATTCAGCGCTGCATGGCGCCGAATCGCAACTCGTTGTCTGAGAGGTTAAATCCAGGCACCGCTTAAAAAGGGGAGACTCTCCTCTTTTAACCGGCGCCTGGTTTGCAGCGCTGGTCCCTCCGATTGGGAAGGAGAGGGATCCGAACGGACACCCCTCCCTTTCAGGCGATCTCCCGGCATTGCCAGGGGGTCGCCTGGAAATGACGTCATCCGCATGGAGCGATGACGTCATTGACGTCGGGAGGGTTTAAATTCAGCATCTGACTTCACTGAAGTCAGAACGCTGCGGGACCCCGGACAGAGAGGTGAGTATCTCTGAGGGGGCTCCCGCTTGCGGATGACGTGTGGGGAACGTCCTCTACATATAGCGGGAGTTAATGAGGACGCTCCCCACACGTCCTCCGCAGTAAAAGGGTTAAAAAATATTAAAAGGTGTTTTAAAAATATAAGAATAAGAGGTCTTTAGAAAAAAAGTTAAATCAATATTACATTTATTAAATTGCAACCTATGGGACTCACTTGTTGAATTGAAACAGTGAAAATCTGATAATTTTGCTTGAATTTCAGTGCAATTTGGCACTCTCTGAATAGACGAATCGATAGTTTTCAATGGTAGAAAATCGGTGCCACTGAATGCTTCCAAACTGCAGAAAAACGCACTGTATTTTACTGTAAATACGCCTGTATTTGGTGAATTGACAGCTTAGTGAAGAGATGAATTACCTTGAAATTGCCCCTTATCAGTTTGCTTGGTAAGTGATCGTCATTTACTACATTTTAAGTAAATAACTGCCATATCTCAGTAATATTTGTTGCTCAAGAAGAATGCAAATGATTAAAGTTGCGGAAAGAAATCAATGAACACCAGCAAACTTCTTTTTTTTTTTTTTTTTACAAAGAACCCTAAGGACAGGATCCCAGAGACAAATTGTCTAGAGTTCCTGTGATCCAAGTGGTTCAAAAAGGTGACAGAATAATGTGATACGTTGCTTGATACTTTTGTATGAGACAAATTCCATCAGTAACAAGGTGCTGTGATGGGCTGGGAGTTCTTTTGGTGTGACTATCCTGGTCTATATTGCATTGAATCATTGGGGTCAGGTAGGTGAAGAAACATACTGCTATTGGGAATCATTATTTTTCAGTGTCCTCATTTGTTCCATGTTTATTTCTTAAATATGAACATGATTAATGCTAACAGTCTGTGCACAAAAAATACATAATAGTAATGGCCTCTGGGCATAGAGATGAAATTCCTGTATTTTGAATAACACCTGCTCTCATGGGAAAATCATTCATATCAGGTCCAATTATTGTAAACCATCATTGCAAAATAAATTATGCAACTATAATGTGAAATTTACCTAAAGGGGCTCTGATAGGTAATAAATATTGACATGCACAGACATGTACTTTCTGTTGTATAAAATTAAGAAGCAGGTTTGATTGGTATAGTGCCCACAGAAACACTCAGGCATATATCTGACAGAAGCCGACAGATTATACAACCTTTTTTTCTATTAATTAAACTCATGCTGGAGGTTTGTGGGAAGAAATAATAATAATAATAATACCTGAAGTCAGTGATTCCGAATTAGGCTAGGGTCAGACGAACGCATCTTTCACGTGCGTTTAGCCGCACGAAATCACGGCCGTGCTAGCAGCAAATGACGTCCAATGCCGGGGAACATACGACGAACAGCCGCACGACAGTTCGCCTGTGCAACGCAAGTGGCCAACGAACGCATTTTTTCGAGAACGTCAAACCGCTACTACTGACATACAGAGTGCGCTGCGGCCGCATAGCGGCGTGTGTGTGTGATTAGGAGATGCAGACGCTGCTAATGTCCGGCTAACATAACGTCCAGACACAAAAAGTGTTTTATTGATGATCCGCACAAAATCACGGACGAAAAGGCGCATCGTATGACCGCTATCGCGTATTCCGGGAAAAAATACGTACGTTCGTTCGAACGCACTTTTTCACGGACAACGTGAAAAATGCGTTCGTATGACCCTAACCTTAATCTGTAAACCAACTGGTTCTAACTATTAGAATTAATTTCATGACAAGAAAACATGAAGAGTACCGTAATAATATTACAATGTGACAAAAAATACAAATCAAAGTAAAATAAAAAAACAAGAGAAACACAATTATGTGGATCGGACAGATGAGAAAAAAGAAACAAACAAAAATAACTGATAATATAAGAGGTGCCTTCTAGTAAATCAGCTATCTAATATTAGGCTTCATTTGAGAATAGATCATTAGGTGCTTTATGACAAATTATTAGGTCGGTAAGGATTGTAAGCATAGAGGTTGTTTGGACTAGAGATGAGCCGAACACCCCCCGTGTTCGGTTCGCATTCGAACTCACACAATTTCAAAAGTTCTCCTGGTGGAGCAGGCTCCTTATATAGTGGAGTAATGAAAGCAAATACCATATGTCTGGTGCAGGACAGGGGTGGTCCCATGTATGTTGTAGCAGCTTGAAACTGGTTCACATCCTCCACAAAAATGCATATGGTTGTGCCATGTTTGGTGCTATAACACTACATAAAAAGTGCATGCGCGCCAAAACCCCCTTCGTACAGAAGAGTAGGGCACCATGGAAAAATCCATGTACAATATAGGGTTATTAATCTGTGAGCATCTAATAATTAACACACTTTACTGTATCATTAAGACAATATACCAGTTTAAAACTGGTTCACATCTTGCACAGAGCTGCACATGGGCTCATTATGTGCCATGTTTAGTGCTATACACTGAAACACTGGACACTTACAGAGACCTACTCCTGTATATGGAGAGGGGAGACAGGGAAAAGCACAGAGGGAAAAAAAAGGGAAAGGGGAAGACAAGCCTAAATAAATGTATCATGAGACAGAGACATAGTAATACAATAAGAATGGTACCACATATGCTCATACTACGTTTCAGTCATGAGTAAGACAGGTGGACTTTCATTTATACCCTCCCAGAAACAATCTCATTTATTGAGAATACTGCTGAACTAGAAGAAGAGGAAATAGATGAATGGAGCATTTAACAGGCATTTTGCAAATGGAAATATCAAACGTGCCAGATTAGGTAGATCTGAGATCGGGAGGGTGAGGGTAATGTCACTTAGTGAGCATTTCCATCATGCAGATTATGTCACTGAGCGTGGCCATGCCACCCAAAAGGGATCATTTCATTATTGATTGGGTTTTCTGTTTCTGATGTTTTATTACTTCTAATCAATCACAATCCAGTCACTAAAGTGCAAGACAAATAAATGAGATTGATTCTGGGAGGGTATAAATGAAAGCCCACCAGTCTTCCTCATGACTGAACAGCATGAGCATCTGTGCTTCGCTACAAACAGCTTGTAGTTTCATTAGGTAGGAGTCGAACTCACCTTCACTAGAGATACCTTGACGTCGGCAGGTGAGCTTACACTACAATGGCCATTGCAGTAAATCAAAGCCTCTAATTGTGTTTTGGTTCAAACAATGTTATAGGGATAAGCGCAGATGACACCTTTTTTTCTTGTTATGTTTTATACATGTTGCTGGGCTGGATACATTTGGTAGTAGCAGCCGCCCCATTGGGGAATAGGTGCGACCCCGCTCCTCCTGTGCTATGTAAATAAATGACATATCTCATCAAATGGCTGAAAAACACTATTAGTAATGATACCAATTTCCTCAACCACAACTTTCCTCATAAAATATTATCGGACATACGTAAATAAACTTAAATTAAATCTATGGATTCAACCTCAAAGCTGACGATAAACCCTCCAGGAAGAAAATATAACCCTGGAATACTCCAAGGATGTGCTCAATACTATAAACCAACAATAAATGAATCCGGCACTCTTCAATATTAATGATGGATTTTATCCCTTTGCACAAAAACAATGTTTCGACCCTGACGGGTCTTTGTCAAGTCTGAAGTGGAGGTCTACTTCAGAATTGACAAAGACCCGTCAGGGTCGAAACATTGTTTTTGTGCAAAGGGATAAAATCCATCATTAATATTGAAGAGTGCCGGATTCATTTATTTATCGTTGGATGTTACTGGATTTGGAATGGATCCATTCTGGCACAAAACAACCGGGGCTCTATTACAGTCTTCACGCAAACGTTAACGCTCACATGCATGAGCATTAACGTTTGCTGCGGTATTTACCGCATATTACAATCCAAACGCAAACGGGTTAAAAAACCCGTTTGCGTTTTGTACCTTGCGCTCCTCTGCACGAGGTTACTGCACTTTGCTCTCCCTATACTTAACATGGGGAGCGCAAAGTGTTAATCAGTGCTGGAATTACAAAGTCCAAGCGCTGATTAACGTCCGGCTCTGGTTAGTGAAAAGTTAACCAGAGCCAGAACCTGGTGTTAACAGATTCCGCTTCTGCAGAATAACCGCAAAGGCTCGATGATAAAATGTGAAAAAAAAACACTTTACACGCTGTAGATGATTGAAAATTAAAATTTTATTGCATTTTTTGTTATAATAGTCAGGCAGGGCATGACGTATACATATAATAATGACATATTATGAATCTGCCAGAAAGAACGATATATACCGTAGATACTCGTGTATACCGCGAGTTTTTTGAGCAATAAATCAAGCTTAAAACTGTAGGGGTCGCGTTATACACGGGACAGCTGCGAGGGAGTGAAGATTTGATTGCTTCCAGGAGCTGTCTGACAGGTGCACGCTCTGGAATCCCAATTTAACCCTGCAGCCCTGACTTTAACCATTAACCCTTAATGACTGCAGCCCTCAAGTACCCCTGTACAAAACATCTCTAATACTATTCAGCCCTCTATTAACCCTTCAATCCAAAAACCTACATTAACCTTTGCAATAAAAAAACAGTAACATTAACCCCTTTAATAAATAATTTCTGTATGTCACAATTTATCAAATTTATCATATACTCTGCTTCATATAAACAATATAAATTTTTTTCAAGGTAAAGCAAGCTTTTATCAATTTCAAAATGTGTCTTTTTGTAGTGCATGAGTATATGCATAGGTTCCTAACAATATATATATATATATATATAATCTTATTAAATGCAATTGCAATAATTAAATCTAAAAAATGTGCCCTTATGCCATACCTGCGTTTACAGATTTTATTTATTTAGTTTCATGTGCAGAACTTTATCATAAGAGAATTATATTCCAAGCAATCAAAACGCTCAATTACATCTATCACCATTCTAAAATAGCCACGATAATGCATTACCTCTCACTCTGCACCCCTGCTCTCTAACAACTATTGGAGGAACGAGGGTGAGAGTGGGGTGGATTAAACATGAAATTAAAACATGGAACAACAGTAACTTAACAGACTTTTGTCGCGTTTTGGAAAATTTATACTTTCATAATTTTGCTCCTAGCGTTATATTCGAGTCTTGAGTATTATTCTTATTTCCATAATGAATCTCTACCCCTCGCATTATACTCGGGTCGCTTTATACTCGAGTATCTACGGTAAAAATGTCTGGGTCGTACAAAAAAAATGTGACTTCAAATCGCGTTTAAACATTATGAGCAAAAACAGTAAAAATGATCTGAGCACACGGGGTGAAATGGCTCAGCAGTGAAGGGGTTAACATATGTGCCATTCCAGGAAGCCGCGGGGTGCAGCAATACATGAGGCAATGTAACTATATATAAGAGAATCCCCAGTATATGTCACAATAATAAAATCACAATTATTATTATTGTCATCATTTATATAGCGCCAACAGTTTCCGCAGAGCTTCACAATGAATAGGCTAACACTATTTTAAAAGAACACTCTACTCATCCTGACCACTTTATGTTTTATAATGGATGTGAGGAGTGCCACCCTTCTAGCCCCCCCGATATGGTGAAAACGTTAGGCGAAGTGGAGGAGTTTCCTTCACTCCACCCAGTGTCACCTGTTGCAGGGATTTTTTAATTTTCTGCACGATCCTGTGTTAGTCGTTACTGCAGTAATCTCAACATTGTTTTGATAAGTGCGGAAACTGTTGTCGCTATATAAATGATGATAATAATAAAATAATAATAAACAAATTTACACAGCAAATTTTTCTTTCGTATAACACTAATTTGGGGTTTAATTTATTGTACTAAAGGAACACAAATAACATGATTAAGAATACTATATTCAGGACAATCACATCGTGAGATCACTTAACGTTTACTTAGTCTGTGATCACAGAAGTGGATATAATTGATGTTTGGGCTTTTAGTAACCGTTTTATTAACATTTGTATTGTTAGTGTCTCTGCCACCCAGTGGTCTTTCTCAGCATCAGATTTCCTTACAGAATGTTATGGGGATAATTCTTAAAGCAATGAGACAGAATTTCTACCTCAAATACTTATGGGACATCAATTTGATGATGTGCAAATAAAGTAGCTAAACACAGTTCCCTTTTTATAAGCAAAGTCATCTTCAAGCCAGGTCTACAGCAGTTTAGATTGAAAGTCCCAAAAGAAACTTAAAACCTTAATAGCAGCTGTCAGTGGAATATTTTGGAACCAGATGTTGCAGTTAAAAGAGCACTTGTCAGATACTCAGAGTTCATAAACTTTTCACTTTTTCTCCCACATTTGTTTTATTATTTGTCCAGCATAATGATTAATATGAATCATGTCTGTCGCCTGTGAAGAAATAAAAAAGAAAACAAATGGTGTTTGTTCAAAAGAAACATCATCGGTGGCTGAATTGTAACATATGCATCAGGCAGCATATTAAAACCCAGCCACTAGTACCTTGCAGGTGTTAAAAATTCCATGCATAGGGAATATAGCCATGAGCCAAGCAGGCAGGCACACGGCCACTACAGACAAACAGACAGTCATATGGCTAAAAGGACAGGCATGAAGTCAATCACAAAAGGCTCCTGTAGGTAAAGCAGGCATGCACAGGACTTCTATCGGTCATGCATACAGCACAGCTCTAGCCCGGGACTGTCAAACTCTGGCCCTACAGATGGTTCTGAACTACAACTTCCATCATTCCCTAGCCATCTACTGCAAAGAATTCTGGGAATTGTAGGCATAAACACTGGGGGAGGGGGGCAAGTTTGACATTTTTGCTCTAGCCCTTAAGAGAGAAGTGCAGGAGCTGACCAATCTTTCCCGCACACACTCATTCACTCAAATACCACTTCTTGCTACAGAAACAATAATTTTGCCTACTTCTGTTAAAATGGAGACTTCTCAGTGTAGAAGGAGACTCAGCACAACAGACACACAACACACACACATGCAGCTCAGATGCACACCGCACACACAGACAATCAGCACCCAACACAGAGTGTTCCATACCCTAAACAGTTGTTTCTTGTTGCTCATTTTATGAATTAAACACAAGTGAGGTGACACTGGTGCACCATTCTGTAATACAAAGCGCAACTTTCTCTATATGCTTACAGATAGTTACATAAGCAAAGCCACATCAATGATGATAATAATAATTATTAGACATTACTTTACATTGGCACAATACAAAAGCGATCTTCTTCTGATCTGCATTTATCACTATTTTCAGCAAAAACAAGTTCCTTAACCCCTTCACTACCAACTGATTTTCCAAAAAAACATTATCAGAAACCAGGATTTTTTTGCAAAATCATTTTTAATTAACCACTTGCCTGCTAAGTGTTCCTTCTGTTCTACGGACGCGCTGAGTGCGTCCTAGCACAGGAGGCAGCAATCAGCCGGGATTCCGGCTGATTGCTCCCCCCTCCCGTGCGGGCTGGCATCTAGCATGTCAGCCCAGCACTCCGGGACCCCGGGGGGAAAGATAGATGTCATCGTGGCGGCGCGATGACATCTATTTCAGGCGCCCCCCCGCGAGTGCGGAGGAGGTGCCTGAAAGGGAGGGGGAGGTCCTTCGGACCTCTCGCCCTCCCGATTGCCGGGGTCCAGCGGCTGAAGGCAGGCACGGTTTGGAAGGGCACAGCCTGCCCTTCCAAACCGTGCCTGCCTTTAACCCCTTGGGTGCCGGATCACGATTCGGCGCCGAAAAGCGCTGATTCGTGATCCTCTCCCGGAGCTGGCCAACACCCAAGATGTCGGCCAAGCTTCCGGGAATGCCCCCTGATGACTGGCGTCATCGTGCATAGTCCTGGAGTTAACCCCTAACTGCCACCAATGGTGGAGATAGGGGATTCATTGGAACCAATCCGTGGCAGCTAGGGGTTAATGTGTGGTACTGTTGGATCGGCCAGAGCATGGCCTTTCCAACGATACCAAACATGACTATGTAAAAATTTAAAAAATTTAAATAAAAATAAAAAAATATTTTAAAAAAATAATAATAATAAAAAAATTAACAAGTTTTTTTTGTTTGATTTGTTAATGCAGCAATATTGTTCACATTTCAATTATAATGTGAACAATGATGTTGCACCAACGATTTTTGTATGTGTTTGTTAAAAATAGCGAAATTTTCCCCCAAAAAAATGTAATGAGTCCCCATTTCTAATTTTTTTCACAAGCACACCCCATAGAAAATATAACCGCAAATGCTCGCATGTTAAAATGTGAAACAAAACCACTTTACACATTGTAAATTATCGAAAATTCTAATTTTATTGCATTTTTGTTATAATATACAAACAGGACATAACGTATACATATAATAATGACATATTATGAATCTGCCAAGTCTTTCCCGGAAAGAACGATATATAATATGTCTGGGTCATATATAAAATAAGGCTTCAAAATGTGGTTAAACATGATGAGCGAAACCGGTAAAAATGAGCTCAGCACACAGGCGTGAAATGGCTCAGCAGCGAAAGGGTTAATTATACAGAACAGTAAGAAATATTTCTTACTGTAAAAAAACTATTTGGCCAGTAGATGGCGCCATCTACTACCAAATTGAGTTACAGATGCAGCTCATTTTTTCCCCTGCATCGACTGTTGAATGCTGCTGAAAGCTCGATATTTCAGAGCTTTCATCAGCTGATTTTACAGTTTGAGCTCTTTTGGGCTTCATGCCCAACATGGCTATAACTTTGGGGCACCTTCTGCAGTCCAAAAGCAAACAAAATTCATTTTCAGCAAACAAATATCATTTAGTTTTGGGCTGCAGATCAACATATCGAGATATATTATTGTTTTATTATTATTATCCTTTATTTATATAGCGCTACAAATTCCGCAGCGCTTAACAAGATCAGTGTACAAGGAGTTGATACATTAGAATATCACACATGGATGAGATGGCCTGATTCAGTGGGACCCTGTTCCCAAGGGAATTTACAATCTATAAGAAGTACAAGTATATTTTGTGAGACAGGCGTTTCAATATCGTTAGGTGTCTTGCCCAAGGACACTGCCACATTACAAACAGCACCCATCCTTTCTTGCAACATTCACCCCCATTATTCTGCATTCCTCCTCTTAGCCTTTAGGCACTCAAGATCGAAGTGTAAACACAAAGTAAGCAAAAATAAAGAGAAAAGGCTCATTAAAAAGAAAATAATAACATTTTTTCCCTGCAGTCTGTTAGTAATGCATTAGTAAGCAATTCAAATTCAAGATGGCGTCTCTGTAGATTGAATGGACTCTTGCTGGTTGGCTTAGGATAATGATATGTCAACATAACTATGAACAATAACACTGCTCCAACATATCAGTTTCTCATCAATGAAGTATTCAGCTATAAGTGGCTACTAAGGCTAGGGTCAGACTAACGCATTTATTGCGTTGTCCGTGAAAAAGTCCGTTCGAACGAATGGACGTATTTTTTCACGGAATACGCGATAGCAGTCATACGATGCGCATTTCCGTCTGTGATTTTGTACGGATCATCAATGAAACCCTTTTTGCGTCTGGACGTTATGTTGGCCGGACATTAGCAGCGTCTGACCTCTCCTAATCACGCACACACGCCGCTATGCGGACGCAGCGCACTCTGTACGTCAGTACTAGCGGTTTGACGTTCTCGATAAAATGCGTTCGTTTGCCACTTGCGTTGCGCGGTCGCACTTTCGTGCGGCCGTTCTTCGTATGCTGCCGGGCATTGGACGTCATTTGTTGCTAGCACGGCCGTGATTAAGTGCGGCTAAACGCACGTTAATACTGCGCTCGTCTGACCCTAGCCTAAGAACCACTGCAAGAAAAGACAGTTACATCTTTGCAGCATATTATGCGTTAAAGGGTCTCACTCAAAATGGAAAAAAGTGGATCATGTAAGACTTAACAGTTTCTAGAAAATATTAGTGGTTGTAGCAAAGTGAATAGAAATAGCTCAGCCTTCAAAGACATTAATGCAGATGATAAATTAAACTATAAAATTATAAACCTTAGTATCTAGTCCTTACAGGCGACTCACCACATGATTCCATTTTAATAACACAGGACCTGCAGCAACCTTAGTAATCAGAGACTGTACTTTCTCTGGAGCCTTAAGGTTGGAGCTCACCAGTTTGAGCAGGTCATCCTCCGGTCATGTACACCAGGTTGTGGTTGCAGTTGGTCCTGGCCAGCTCCTTCTCTACCAAGAACTCCATCTCATTCATCTGTGGCTCCCTGTACTTCAAAAGCAACTTATTTTGCACCCCTAGGTGGGAAGTCCTGAAGCTCTGAAGTGAGCCTCATCTCTCTGCACTGAAGACCCATGTGCTAAACGTGTCCTACCCTTGTGGCAGCATACAGTACCCTTAAACACACATTACCCCATCAGCATCTGTAACAGAGCATGGCTTTCTTACAGAAAAAGCTGAAGGAAGTGAGTAAGATACACAGCGGGAGATTAATCAGTGAGTATCCCCATGCATTCCCGTTCTACTCCACCCCTGGCATACACACACAATGTGGCTAAGAGCCAAATAGACACAGTGGTAATATATTTGCCAAGCAGGCAATGAAATGGCTACTTTAGACCAGCATGCAGGTGCTGTTCAACAACTTTTACATGGCTATGATAGGCCGAGCTCATGACAACTACAATCTGGCAGAGCAGCACTGTGACGGATCGGCCGCCACAGGATTTATTTAGTTTAATTTCCTTCTTATTTTGTTATATTTTGTTTACCCTTTATTTATAGGAACTAATTTCCTTTGTTAGATTTAGTGTAAAACTGTTGCTAGACTTCTAATTAATCATGTTTTTCCCCAGCACCATCCTGCTAGTAACCACGGAGTACATGCGTGCTACAATGTATCCGTCACTGACGTAGCGCACCACGCTTCAAACTCCAATATACTTTATGCTCAGTTATATTGTATGGTTTTAAATGTATTGTCAATTGCTCATTTTTAGTTTTAAATAGACTTATATTTCTTTAGTTAAATGTGTTTTTTTTTAAAGATACTACCTGCCGCTAGTGGCAAATGCTTTCCTTTGTATAGAATGTACAATAGGTTTGAGTAATTTGTGGATTATGCAAAAGTGCTTTCTCTTTGGGTATCTGTTTACCTGTCTGAAAGGTTGAGAGTCACGTTGTCTCAGCCACCCACTATCTGATTCCCTTTACAATGGGTTATGTAAATCACTGTATGTGGTCACTGTGGGGTCAAGACTTCATCTGCATACAACCAGTGGACCAAAGTGAAGACTGAAGAGGACCTGAAAGAAGCCTACAATGGTCTTGGAACCAACCAATCAGAACTGTTGGGGTGGGAAGGAAGTCTGAATGTGCATGGCTGTATTTTGTATATAAGCACTGTCTGTTCCCATTCTAAATACACTCTGATTTACCTACAACCTATACTGCGTCTCGACGAGTATTTGGGAGGGCATAATCACCGAATCCTTCGCTTCCAGACCATCCAGGAACCGCTGCCAATCTCTCTCCCACCTTGCTAGCTCGCTACCCAGCTAAGCTCTCCAGCAAGACTCGGCGCCGCAGACGGAGCTACACCTACAGGGTAGCTGAGCCGTTACATTGGTGGCAGCGGTGGGATCTCTGAGACCAGACAAGCAGGGGGTAATATAGCCACTGGCTTGACCTCGGTCTCGGGCACCACAACCGCCGAGCGCCTGGAGCAGCACATCACCCGGGGAGATTCTGAGACCAGCCCAGCAGGGGGAAATACAGCCGCTGGCTTGACCCCGGTCTCAGACACCCAGGGATTCGAGAGATTGCTACACCGTCTTACAGCCGTTCACCCCGTATTGCTCAGCGCTACGACGGCTGGAAGCGCACGATCCTCAAGGAACTTCTCAAAGCCAGGGAAAAAGCGGTCAGCGGTAAGCCAAAGGCTGCCCTCACCAAGGGCCTGATGGAGGACGAACGGGCAAGTCTGGCCCTCCACGAGGACTCAGAATCCACAGAATGGCGCCGGGAGGTACAATGGAAGCTGGCCCTGTTCGGAGTCAACCCCCCAGCGGATGTGATCACTATAGTTTTGGCAGGGGTCAGTCAGCTCAGAGTGGCCGAGTTGCGGTACCAGCTCGTGGAATCTACAGCGCCCCAGGAGATACTCCCTGCAGTCGTGGAAGAGGAGTTCTGGGACCAAGGAATGGAAGCGCTTGACCAGCACAGTGATCCAGGTTTCGGCCAGGAGGTGTTGTGGCATAATGACTCGGCACAGCAGCAGCTCTGGAGGGACGTCCTACAGCTTGAACAGGACTACCTTGGAAAGATTCTTCCTACCTTGGGTGAGAAATACTGGAGACTGAGGGACCTGCGGGTGCCATTCCTAGGAGTGCAACCCCAGGTAGAAAGACTGTCCCAACTGGAGAACCTGATCCAGACGGAGCTATGGCTGGAGGATGGGTACCGGGCACTGGAATGGTATGCTGCCAACCTGTGTCCAAAGTTGGAGAGGAAAGATCCTACGGAGGGCTATGACTACGGCAGCCCAGGATTAATATTTGACACTCTCCAGGACGACCCCTCCTTGGCAGTACAGCTAAACTGAGATGGGAAGAGATCCGGGACTTTCGGGAATGTGAGCACCTGGATGACCTGGGGCTGAGCAGTGATCTGGACTGGCTAGCCACCCAAGAGTGGGAGCTGGAGCAGGGATACACTAGATTGTTTGAGGACGCTCCCCCGCTCGCTCTCACCCCGATGGACATGGCAGAAGAGCTGCCAACAGAACCCGTTGGTGCCAACCTACTTTCAGGATCTTCTGCTGGTTCGGAGCACCAGGGTGAGGAGGCAGTCGGCCCCTCTCCCCAGCTGCAGAACACATCCCAGGCCTCGACTGCTACAGAGGAGGTGACTATCCTGCAGCCGCAGCGCAGCATGTCGTCCGGGGAAAAGACAGAGGACTCAGCAAGTACCGTTCCTGCAGAACCTGCAGCGGAGCAGAGTGACCAAGTGCTTCGGACACCTACCAAGGTCAGTGGAAGTGCACCGGTGGATGGGACTGCGGTCTCCACCAACGAGAGCCATCAGGACAGCGGTCCACTGTGGAAAGAGGAGAACTGGAAGACAATGGGTGAGATTGAGGCCCACCCAGGCAGATGGCCCGAGGGCTCACCAGGAGACCCAGAGTCCCAATGGAGTGCTCCTGCTCAGGGATGGGTGGAGGAGCTAGCGACAATGTCATGGCCCACCAAGGAGCCCAGGAGATGTGGGGCAGTTTGCCTGGATTCACCACTTGCATCAGCTGGCTCTTCAGTGCGTGAAGAGGATAATTTATGTATGGGGGAGTGGTTCCCCAACCCAGCAGCAGAGCTGGCATCAGGACAGAGGTCAGCTACCCTCTGCCCCCAGCTGGAGGCTCCAGAAACCAGGGAGAATATCGGGTGCCAGACGAGGGAGGGGAAGACTAAGGCTCCCCGTGCAAATTGCTGGCGTACCCGGCAGGGAACCCCAAACCCCAACCAAGCGCTCCTACCCACCTATGGATAGAGGCGTGGGGAACAGCGGACATGCTACGGCCTGCTGTGAAAGAGGCTACGGTTCGTTCCACGGTGCCCGAGAAGTGCAGGTCAGCTAGCCCGGGGCCCTGGCTGGTGGCGTCAGGGATCAAGGATAGCCATTCATACATAGAGGAGCAGCCCCCCCTCTTCAGTGGAAAAACTGTCACCGCGGCAGAGGACCGCTAACCTCTACCCCTGCCCTGCCACAGCAGAACTTGAGGAGAACTACCTTCTCGCCAAGGAGCCCCAGGGACTGACAATCTGCTCCTCTTCTGATCTACAGACCAAGCTCCTGGCCTCCACTGCTACGCAGGAGGCAGAGAGCCTACAACTCCAGCACAGCATGCCATCTGGGCCGGAGAAAGCATCAGACTGGGCAAGTACAGTTCGTCAGGAGCTATCAGCAGAATGCAGTGCCGGTGATGGTGCACCGCATTACAAGTTCCAGGGTGGGGAGTCAGTCAGTCTCCTTCCACAACAGCAGCGGCTACCCCAGGTAGAGAGTACTGGTGGTACCTCTCCCCAGCGACAGGTAATAATCCCAGAAGGGGAGATGGCAGGTCTTGCTCCCCAACGTTTTGAGCCCCAGCGTGAGGGTGGAGGTGTCCCCTGTGCCAAGCAATGGCGTGCTGCTGCTCCCGTTCCCCAGGATTTGGGAGACTCCTATTGTGGAATTGTTGATGGTGCTGGGATTTGCAAATGGGTGACCCCGAGACGCTGGGCAGACGGCCCAGATCCACAACCACTTTTTCTGGAGACACCGGTCACACCATCTCCCACCCAGCTTCTGACCGAGGCACCAGGAAAGGGTGCTATCAGCCCGTTTTTCCCACGGCTGACTGTGGCACTGGGAGAAGGTACAGGCGGTACCCCTCCCCAGCGGGTCATTGCCCCAGGAAATGGTGCCAGCAAGGCTGCCCACCAGCGAGGGGCTAGGAGACCAGGAGGAGAAAAAGCCCTCAACGTCCCACCCGGGCCAGTTGTTTCCCCATGGAGGGTATCAGCCCCAGGTGTCTTTATGGTCCGTCGGATACCGGTCCAGACCAAGGGGGCAGTTGGAGAAGCCCGGGGGCCAGCCTCCTCCCTACGGACTATGGACCGAAAGACTATCGGGGGTTGGCAAAGCATTGCCCCAGCAACCCAAACGTGAGACTTTTTAAAGACACTTTCACCTGGACATCCCCAGGCAGACCCGTAGAGGGTCTCACCGGGTCTGCCATCATGGGACTGGGGGAGCTATGTGACAGATCGGCCGCCACAGGAATTATTTAGTTTAATTTCCTTCTTATTCTGTTATATTTTGTTTACCCTTTATTTATAGGAACTAATTTCCTTTGTTAGATTTAGTGTAAAACTGTTGCTAGACTTCTAATTAATCATGTTTTTCCCCAGCACCATCCTGCTAGTAACCACGGAGTACATGCATGCTACAATGTATCCGTCACTGACGTAGCGCATGCTTCAAACTCCAATATACTTTATGCTCAGTTATATTGTATGGTTTTAAATGTATTGTCAATTGCTCATTTTTAGTTTTAAATAGACTTATATTTCTTTAGTTAAATGTGTTTTTTTAAAGATACTACCTGCCGCTAGTGGCAAATGCTTTCCTTTGTATAGAATGTACAATAGGTTTGAGTAACTTGTGGATTATGCAAAAGTGCTTTCTCTTTGGGTATCTGTTATCTGTTTACCTGTCTGAAAGGTTGAGAGTCACGTTGTCTCAGCCACCCACTATCTCATTCCCTTTACAATGGGTTATGTAAATCACTGTATGTGGTCACTGTGGGGTCAAGACTTCATCTGCATACAACCAGTGGACCAAAGTGAAGACTGAAGAGGACCTGAAAGAAGCCTGCAATGGTCTTGGAACCAACCAATCAGAACTGTTGGGGTGGGCGGGAAGTCTGAATGTGCATGGCTGTATTTTGTATATAAGCACTGTCTGGTCCCATTCTAAATACACTCTGATTTACCTACAACCTATACTGCGTCTCGACGAGTATTTGGGAGGGCATAATCACTGAATCCTTCGCTTCCAGACCATCCAGGGACCACTGCCAATCTCTCTCCCACCTTGCTAGCTCGCTACCCGGCTAAGCTCTCCAGCAAGACTCGGCGCTTCAGACGGAGCTACCCCTGCAGGGTAGCTGAGCCGTTACAAGCACAAAGCTAGTATAAGATCCTGAACCAGCGTACCAAACACAATGGCTGTAGATCCACTGAATAAAAGGTTCTCTATGCTGCGCCCATGAACAGCTGCTCTCTTTCCTATCCCTATCAAAATCCGATTTTAAAGATGTTAACACATGGGTTTT
Organism: Leptobrachium leishanense; assembly: GCA_009667805.1. Classification (NCBI taxonomy): domain Eukaryota; kingdom Metazoa; phylum Chordata; class Amphibia; order Anura; family Megophryidae; genus Leptobrachium; species Leptobrachium leishanense. The sequence goes on along the minus strand of CM019064.1, from coordinate 326,328,321 downwards.
ATGTTTGTGTTTTATCGTGTCAGGCTATTCAGATTTTATTTTACAGGATTCTTTCCATCACCTGTTTCATCGAGAACAAAACATGCCTTCTTGAGAAGGCCAAGTTTTTACAAAAAATCAAGTCTGGATAATAGACCCCTCAGATGTTACAACAATCATGGTTAGGCACTGCTACAATGTTACAAACAGGTAATACTCCCCGCTCAGCATGAGTTATATAATGATTATTGTAACATCTGAGGGCTCTATTAAGGGACCCAATGAATTTGATAGAATGTAACATTCATTGAATTAGCTGAGAGTGATACATATTTATATATTAAATGCTGAATGAAGATAGTTCTGTATCTGCTTTAAAGATTATACTCGTAGGTATATTTATGGGTAACAACAGGGCAGCCATCAGAAATGATGGGGCCCCTTACTGTACCTCACGATGCCCCCCCCATAAACTACCTCAACCTTTCACAGCTTTTCGCTCCCTTCCAAAACAAAAAAGGACATAACACAGTTCCACAGTAATAAAACTCACAGTAATGTGTGGTGTGTATGAGCGTATCTGTCACGTCTGGGGCTCAGAGGGGCGCCATCGACAAGCGGGGTGCCAGGAATTGTGCCGGCTTCCGGAGCTCGCAGGGCTGGCCAGGAGGATAGATACTCCTTGTGTACCGTTTTGGCTATCCCTGACCACTCTAACACTACGATTTGGGCTTGTGTTCGAATACAACCTTGTATACCGTCTGGCCTATTTCAGATATACCCTTTCCTGTGTGTTGGTAAAACATTCCCCACTCGCTGTTGGTAAAACATTTCCCACTCGCTGTTGGTAAAATATTTCCCTGGGGTCTGGCTGGGCCTTGAGGGTCTAGCTGGGCCTTGGGGTCTGGCTGGGCCCTGGGGGTCTGGCTGGGCCCTGAGGGTCTGGCTGGACCTTGGGTGTCTGGTTGGGCCCTGGGGTCTGGCTGGACCTGGGGGTCTGGCTGGGCCCTGGGGTTCTGACTGGGCCTTGGGGTCTAGCTGGGTCCTGGTGGTCTGGCTGGGCCCTGGTGGTCTGGCTGGACCTTGGGGTCTGGCTGGGCCCTGGTGTCTGGCTGGGCCCTGGGGGTCTGGCTAGGCCCTGGTGGGCTGGCTGGGCCCTGGCTCACCACTCCGCTGTCTTCCTTCCCTCCTTCTTCTTTTCTTCTCTTCTTTTTCTTTTCTTCTCTCCTCTCTTCTTCTTTTCTTCTCTTCTGCTCTTCTTCTGGCCGGGTCCTCCGTCTCAGGCAGCTTCACTGACTGGAGGGGGCGGAGCCAAAGCAGCATGCTTGGGAGGCCCCCACCCGCTGCTTGGTCCGCCCAGCCAGCGAAGCTGCCAGGGCAGGAGGAGACACACTCAGCTCCGGATTCGGACTCATAGGGCTGTATAACAATTTTGGTGCTAACTTAACCAGAGCTGTTGTTAACTTAACAGCTCCATAGGCTATAATGGCTCTGGGAAGTTTACAACAGCTCCGGTTAAGTTAGCACCAACTTTGTAATATAGCCCATAGAGTCCGGTACCGGAGCTGATAAAGGGCGCTGCCGCTACCGAAGGGGCCCCCACGGGCCGGGCCCCCCCGGCCCCTTACGGCAGCATGGGGTGTAATGCCCTGATGGTGGCCCTGGGTAACAATATCTCTCTCATCGTGCAAGTATGAGATATGGATACATATGGTCCAATGTAATATAATAGATCACCTTCATTATCGTGTTTCCACTTATGCCTACTGTATATATTTTTTTCAAGCATCACTTTAATATGTGAAGTTAGTACGACAGTGCTTCCAGTCTATAACTATTAAGCTGCCTTACTCATTATTATGGTATTTATACCTCAGGTATTATTTATATACCCCTTTGAGATTGTCCTTTTTCATGCAGAATTAGATATACCACTTATATCACTATTATATGACTGGTTATAAGATAGGAAGATAGGATTACAACCATCTAGCCTCTTTACATACGGTTGGAATTTATATATATGTGTATGTTGTGTTTGATTTTCTTCCTTTGTTAAAAATATTTTGCTCTTTTTTTTTTAATCCTTTATTTTTGGATTTTACATACAGGGTTATCCAAAGAGATTCGAATTGCTTGAGAAAGGTAACCGAACGCTGAAAATCAGCGTTCGGTTACCTTTCCTGACATTCGGCTATGCAGAGAGCAGGCAATTCGCCAAATCCTGTCGAATTGCCTGCACATACGGTGCCTGTTCGGTCCCTGTTCGAGGGCAGTGAAATCCCCATGAAAAAGCACTGCTTCGGCTATTCAGAGAACACAAACCAGCAGTGAAAGGTTCCCCTAATGCCCTGCCATTCGGTGGTTTCATTCGACAAGTTTATTCAGGAGAATCCCATAGACTTCAATGTTAAAAATATTCCTGTTTTAATTCAATATCTAATAAACCGTTCATTATAAAATTCTGCAGCAAAAACTCTCTTTATTTATAGATTTTTTAGGATACTTTAAGCATTTTTCTGAATTTTTTAAAAAAAATGTAAAAGTCCGATTTTTTTTTTTTTTTTCAGTTTGCTTATTTTTTTTGTAACAGCCCTCTTTATTATCATTCCCTGGACCTCCTGTGAAAATTTCAGACATTTTCGCTTAGTAGTTTCTTTGCAAACAGCGTTTCATTTTCCCAGATTCATACAAATGGTTTTTCTAATTTATTCACTGCCTCCTCTATGTCACAGCTGCTTCGGCTCTGTGTGATTCGGCTCCTGTTCGGCTTCTTCGAAGGTTAATCCAGATGTTTTTGCTTGTTTTCAGCGTGCATTCGGTTGGTTTTCGTCAGGTTTGCGGCAGCTTTTCCCTGCAATTCGGGGACAATGTGGTGCTTGCTGAATACACCGCAGGGTCACCGAAATGCAATCGGCAAAACGAACCGAATTGAAGAGAACGAAAAGTCACCGAACGTGCGGTGACTTTTCGAATCTCTTTGGATAACCCTGATAGACAAATAGGACAAACAGAAAAGAAAATGGCCAGGCACGGCCATAGCAAGTCATCTACTGGTGCACATTTGAAAGTGAAAAATAAAAATCAAAGTCATCTGAGAAAGAAAAACTCAGCAAAAAAATCAAAAAATGTCCTCAGAAGATGTCACAGAAAATAGGGGGAAACAAAAACATCCTCAAAATGTCACAAAAAGTGTGGGAAAAATCCCAGAGAAATAAGTCATGGCCAGCGGGGGAAAGAAGAGGTGGGGAAGGGGGTCAGCAAGTAACAACATTGTGGGGGGGGGGTTGTACCGGGAATCAGATTGGGTCAGGAACCGGGAGAGAAAAAATGCAGTCCATGCCATCCTGTATCCAGCCAGAGAGCTGGGTGGGCATCCCTGCCGGTTCAACCACCTCACGGAGGGCCCGTTGGACGAGCCACCCCCAGGGAACTCCGACTGTGGCACGAGCTATACTGTGGGACTGGGAGTGACACTGCACCCCTCCAAGGGGCAGCCCGCCACTGCCAGGAAGCTCCAAAGCCGTGGACATTACAGGGGGATAGACGCCAGTGTTCTCCGTGACCACCTTCCCCGCAGCATACTACTCCCCGGTGACCAGCACTTCCCAGTCGCACAGAGCAGGAGCCGCTCCCGGAAGCAGAGGGACTGGCAATCGCACCACGTCTGGACCTCCCGAAACAGCATAGCTCACTAGCTCTTCCACCACCTCCAAATGACCATCCGCACCACTGGTAAGTAAGGCCTCCTCAGGCTCTATCTCTTGGGCAGCCTCCACTCACCGCAGCTCTGCAGCATGGCCATCATCAGACGCCAGGTGCCTCTCGTAAACGGGCTTGAATCCACCCTTTGTAATATGTTATCCAGTTGATGCCAGACCACTCCAGACAAGCATCCAGGCCCAATATCACGGCCATCTTCACATCAGTGGGGGGAGTGGGGAACGTCCCGTTGCCAGGACTCACTTCTCCCGCTTTAGCTGCATCATCATCCATAGCGGCCGGGAGATGGGGGCTCTGCATTACGACTGCTCACAGCAGGCGTCCCCGGCAGGAATCTCTTTATGGAGACAAGGGAGCAGCGAGGCAGAGACTTGCCAGAGAACAGGCCTTAAAATGGCCGCCAGTAGAGCGCCGTGGCTGAGGATCAATTTTGCGTCTCAGCTCCGAAGGGGGGGGGGTAACACCGGCTCCGGAGGAGGTCAGCCCGATGGCCAGCCACTCAGAGAACACAAAGAAGGGCAAACAACTTGCAGGATTGCCCAAAAACCCCCATCCATCGAGACAACAGACAGAGCTCCAGAAAAACGTATCCTCTTCCTTTCACAGCTGGCCACGCCCCCCGTTTTGGTCTTTTTTAAACTGTGTTTTACATTTATATTATTGTAATATGTTATCCAGTTGATGCCAGACCGTTGTTTGGCTATTCCCTTTATCTTTTTATATGTATTATTGTAGGTTTAATCCCTGAATGTGGAGACCTTATAGGCCTATATTTTTCAAAGTATACCATAGATACTCAAGTATAGCGCGACCCGAATATAACGCGATGGATAGAGATTTATTATGGAAATTAAAGATTACTCAAGACTCGAATATAAGGCAAGGAACTAAATTTTACTGTACCGGTAAACAATTAAGATCCTTAACACAGTCAGGCTCCCCCTCAGGCCGGGGTGCTCTGCTCTTGAATGATTGCAGTTGTAACTAAGTATGAAGTCACCGGCCACTCGTCTTCTTTACTAGCGATTAGATGGCCGGTGGAGGCGAGTGAGGTGAAAGACTGGCTTAAACCGAGCGTGCTCTCTAGCTGTGATGAATACCGGAGTTCCTGAAGTGTTTGCAAGCATCAGGGAGCCCACAATCACTTCAGCAGACTACTGGAATTTCCAGGAGCCTTGGGATCCAGAGCAAGTCAAGGTTTTTTTTTTTTTTACACGCGATGCAGATGTCTCGAAAATAACGCGACCCCTACAATTTTAAGGTAAATTTTTGTCACCAAAATTTGGCGGTATACTCGAGTATCTACAGTACTTTTTTCAGGTTATATTGTTAGTTAACCTGTTGGACAGGCATTCTCTGAAAATGCTAATGCCATGTAGCAAATTCCAATCTAGAATGTAACCATTCTACATCAATATCCCCAAAACACCTAACATATGTCAACTTATTATCATTAATTTCTATTCTATTTAACGTATACTGTAATATTGCTGTTTTTTTACACAATTTCTAAAGATTACTTTATTACAGTAAATCTATATTGTCTTTTCAACACCTTGACAAAATATAATATTCACCAGTAATAAAGGTATGAACAGTACTGCTCTTGGGCATCTCGAGAAAAGGATTGTGCTTATTGTTTGTTTCTCCATAGTGGTTCACTGCTCAGATCTTACCTCCTAAATTATTCTTGTTAATCTTTTTAAAAAGTTCCTGTTGTGATGTGTACATCAAATAATTATGTTTTTTTTCTGAAGTTTCTTTAAAGTGACGTAAAGAAGAGTATTCCACCACGGGAAAAAATGTGTGTTCCCAGTCTGTTCTCAACCAGCCTAATCCATGGATAATCCTGTGGCTTTAAGTAGCTTTCTACTAGTTTCCTAGATCAACTCAAGTGCAATTTAAATGTAAACATTTCCTTTTAATATCATTTCTTTCATACAAAAAGGCTCATAAAATGGAGTTATGAGCATTTGCAGGTTAATGGAGCAAATGCTAGAAGAAACCCAAACTGAACAATAATTACAAAGTGAAGTGATATCAACTTATCTTTTCCATTTTCTTTCATGTATAAGCTTTGCCATTGTTGTAGATTTCCCCTAAAGATATATTACTAGTCATTGTAGAAAGAGCCGAGGGCCTACAGCAATGATGCAAAATGTGACACACCTTTCTAACATCTGTCCACAGGGTTTCTACAGATGTAAGCTCTGTTTATACTTAACCCAATTTACGTATTAGACCTTCGTGTTCCTCCTTAATAAAATCAAAATGTGTAGTTTTTGCTGAAGCGTGAGAATTCATTTCACAGAAACCCAATTAATGATGGCTTTCCATTATCATAATATCATTATATTAATACGTTCAGTGAAAACAATTTAAATACTGCTACTTTAATTTACATGTAATTTGGATGTAAGAAGGGAGCAGTCTACATATTAGGTATAAATATCAAGGAAACATTTTTCAACCCAATATTGAACTTTGCTATTACAATTGAGGATAAAAAATATCAGAAATAACATCAGAAATAATTTATATTATAAATATATATAGTGAAACACTAAAACATTGCACAACTAAATATAGAAATCACTAAACCATAGATAAACAGAAGCAACTTATGGACCCATAAGACATGTATGATTCTTTCATGTCAATAAATCTTGTTCTCCGGAATACAATCACAATAGATCACTATTAAAAGTACTGAGGAAAAGTTAAAGTATTTACAATTTATTACTGTGAGCAGTGACATTTAGGCTAGGGTCAAACGAACGCATTATTCGCAGCGACCGTCAAAACGTGCGTTCAAAGACATTAATGTATTTTTTCACGGAATGCGTGAAAACAGTCAGACGATGCGCATTTTCGTGCGAGATTTTTTACGGATTGTCAATAAAACACTTTTTGCATCTGGACGTTATGTAGGCTGGACATTAGCAGCATCTGACATCTCCTAATCATGAAAACACACCGCTAGCGAACGCAGCGCACTCTGTACGTCAGTACTAGCGGTTCTGCGTTCTCAAAAAAATTGCGTTCATTTTCCACTTGCGTTGCGCGGCTGGACTTTCGTGCGGCCGTACTTCGTATATTGGCCGTCATTGCACATCATTTGCTACTACTGCGGCCGTGATTAAGTGCGCCTAAACGCACATTATAAATGCGATAGTCTGACCTCAGCCTTAATTGAAGCACTTTTGGATTTGTAAAATGTAGTAAAACTGGATTAATACCGAGGAATGAGAATTATATTAATATATAAATATATATATATATATATGTTTATTATTGCAGAAGCCACTTGCACATCATAGCAATTCAAAGAATTGCATCCCAGAGCTCCTGTGCCACATTCCCCATATGCAGCAAAGAATTCTGGGTAGGATATGAAAATGAAATCTGTCTCACTTTTATGCATCCTGGATCTGTTATTACACAGAACCCTAAAATCAATGCTATGCCACACTGTGGCTTTCTAGCAAAGATAAGGTGACGTGCAGGTGGCTTCTGCAATAATAAACATAACTAAATATAGTGTGGAGGCTTTTTATCTCACTTTTAGTCCTCCACCACAACCCTTGTAAGAGAAATATATATATATATATATAATCACACACACACACAGACACACACACATTTTTAACCAATGCCTAATTAATTAAATGGACTCTACCACTTACATAAGCTGTAACTACATTACTTGTGTATCACAAATAAAAACACATGCTGCTGTTTTTTTTCTTTGTCTGAAGTAATTGCATGTAAAAAGGAACAATAAAGTTTGGTATTTTACCTCCAGGTTCTAGTTCCTGGATTTTCATATGATACACCATTTCCCAAAAGCTTTGCTTTGTGGTTCTTGTTTCTTTAATCGACAAAGTCCACCAGTTAATGAGGTGGACAATGTTTAAATATTTATTTATAAAGTATTTTACCATGATATGGCAGCAGGAGGTATATCGTGTGGTGTTGGCTAGCGGAGATGAGAGCTGGCAGCTGAATGAGATAAGACAGGGAGTTTAACCTCCCTGACGGTATTCCCGAGTGTGGCTCAGGGTTAACTTTTCGTACCGAAAGCGGTATCCCCGAGCCACACCCCGAGCCACACACTCGGGCTGTATACTTGCATGTCCTGCCGCTCGCAAATTCACACTGCCTGGATCTTTTCTCGCGAGGAGTGAACCAGGAAGTGTGACATCGCGATCGGCTGCAGTGTGACTGCGGGGACAGCGAGGGAGCGCAGGACATGTAAGTATTGGCCCGAGTGTGGCTCGGGGATACCGCTTTCAGTATTGAAAGTTAACCCCCAAGCCACACTCATACCGCTAGGGGGCCAAAATAAATAGGACCGATTCTGACATTTAAAATATGTCAGAATTGGACCGCCATGGAGGTTAAAATACTTCTAATCTATCCCCTGGTGATGTCCTTTGAATACATCCCACACGATACAATGATGTGAGTCAGCTGCCTGACCTATAGACTCCATTATATGGCCAATGCCACAAAGTGAGGACCAAATGATGGAAAGATACCGGGGAGAGGGGGCAGTTTACAACACAAAACATGCACCCAATAACACATACTGAGTTAAATATTTTCTTTACTAAACATAGAAGAGGAAAACAATGTACATGTAAGATATCAGAAACATAAAATAAACAAAATGAATCATTTAATTTTTTGGTGGTAGAGGCTTGTTAACACATACTGTGTAAGTGGGCAAAGTTTCTATTCCTTGCTTTCAACAAACTAAAATTCATTAGAGTATTTAAAATAAATAAGAAAATGTTGACGTTCTAGCACACAGTACATAGTATTATTAAGTGGGTGTGTTGGACAAAATCTTCTGTATCTTAACACTTCATTGAATTGACTGGAAGCTTTCCTGCCATGGAATTGCAGATCATAACTTATGCTCCCTTTTGTTGATTTCTTTTTATTTAGGCTGAATTTAGCACCATGCATAAAAAACACAATTATTGAAATAACTGCACTGTTTAATAATTATCAATTTATTTGCTTCACAAAAGCATCTTTCATCTTTGTAATGAGCACAGTCCAGTTGAAAATAGCTTTATCTGTGGAACAAAACTGAAGAACTCTGGTGGCGTGTCTGGACAATATCGACTTTAGCGATGACACTCTCAGTAGTGATCAAAAATCCACTAGAAATTGAACCATCAGATTCAACATGTTAAGTTTATTTAAAGAAGCAAACTCTAGCACCACATGTCTACCAATAAACAGAATCTATGTTACTTTAGCAACACGAGAGGCAAAAACATTAACGTGTGTGTGTATGCTCACCACATCAAACAAATATGGTACTGGTAATGCCATATGACCAAAGGATATAATTACAATGCAGATTCCCAAAACAATTCCAAAAAAATATAAAAATGATGTCTACAACTGTTCATAAATCACGAGCATATGCATACATAGACAGTTAGCCAAGTTACTGAAAGCAAGAGTCGCCATTACATCAGACAGAATCCTGTTGGGTAGCATCTTGTTTCCAACATTCTATTTAATATTTAATCTACCTATAGACTATTATAGTTTGATATATTTTTTGCTTAGTTAATATCTTTATATTGGTACACCTATTTAGTTAGGTTGCACGGACTATAGGGGTTACCCAGTAAGGGGAGAACTTGCTTCTGAATTGCACCGAACATTGAATTTCATGATACAGTACAATTTTGGAGCTGTTCGTCTATTCTGAAAGCTGTTAATTCTCCAAATTCTAACGAATTTACAGCGAAATACGGTGATCTTCGGCGGAAGCGAAATTGTCCCATAGAGAAGTAATGGTTAATCTAGTCAGAGAACACTAAACTGCACCAAATGTCAGGAAAATGACCTGATTTTCAGTGATTCGTTTCGACAAGTTTAAACAGGCAAATCCCATAGTAGTCAATGTAAAAAAAATATTATTGTTTTTATTTAAGCATTTATTCTTTTCATTTTCAGCAAAAAAACTTTTTATTTTAATTTTGTCTATTTTTATACTGTAACAGACATTTTTTATATTTTTTAAAGGACCTTTAACATTATTTCCACACATTTTAAGGCATCTTTATTGGCTTAAACACATATTATAAGAATATCAGAGTTCCATTTTTTTTACCTGTTCGGCGGTCTTTGGTTGTCAATTCGGCGGTCCTAGGAGACTCGGTCTTTGGCGCCCTTCGGTGACCCTACGGTGAATAGTTAATTCACCGCAGGGTCTGCGAAATGGAATCGCCGATGCACACCAAAGTGAGCCGAACTAAAAAGTACCGAAATTTTGGTGTTTTCTGAAACGTAGAAACAGAAAAATGTCGGCAGATAAGAACCTTTCGGCCCATTTAGTCTGCCCAATTACATGGATAACCCCTTATGTGTTATAAATTAATTTAAATTTATACGTATTGAAAAATTAGTAGGTTCCATGATAACAATCGTATAAATAATTGCTTTATTTTATATATATCAAAGCAATACTTTTGCTTTGTATTTAATTAGGCTATCTGTACATGTAACAGCGAGCCAATCACAATATATAATGGTTAGTTGAGGCATTAGCGTTATTGTCTTTCATCCAGCTTCAATGAAATTCATATGTAATGTCCATTTTGTTCTTCAATGCAGTGTTTGTTTATTTAAGTCTGCTGCCTTGCACTATGGTTGTGTCTCAAGCCTGGACTAAATTAATTCTCTACAAAGAAAACATCCTTGATGTCTCAGAAATATGTTTTTGTAGACTCTGCCTAGAGAATAAAAGGTAAACTGAAAAAAAAAGAAAAGTAAAGATAACTGAATCTTACATCATTAACCCTACACTCATCCAAGAACATGTGATATATTGCAGAGCGATGTAAGTCAAACACCCTTCTCATATGTAAGCGTTAAGTTTAATGATAGTCACGAGTCAAAAGAGCCCAGGGAGTGCTCAAGGTGAAAAAGCACATGTGGTGCAACCCTTTCAACATATGAAACTATTTTTGGAATTGCTCCCAATGTTTTGTTCACACCAGCGGGTGGTTTAAGAGATAATCCCAGAGAGATTCTGGGTCTGACTTTCAATAACCAATGAGTTGTTTTTCTAACTTGTTTCTCCGAGTTCAAAGCAATGTTCTGTCTATGGCACATTACACCACGGAAAGCATCCACCTACAGCTGAGCACCACATTCAAGGTTCCATATGGCATGAAAAAGTGCAGGGAAGGATAAATTGTATTTCTGTAGCTGTTCTATAAAGATATTCTCATTTCTTTAACGTGACATATTAAAATGGCCATAGGTAAATCTGCTTCATGCTACATTTTTGAGAGACAACACAGGTGTTTCAGAAATGCCCAATATCCTTGGCTTAATCTTCTCCATATGGAAATACATTTTGAGAAACATGCCTTATGAATAGGGAAGTGCACAGAGCAACCTAAAGCAAAGTAATGATAATTTTGTCAGACAAATGCTTCTTTATCAAATTACCATTGCTGAAAGTTGGTGGAAGCCACTTGACTGGTAGCTCAAGTTACTCCAGAGTTGACCCTTATAACTTAATCATATAAATTGAATACAAGCAGGTTACTTTCCCTTCTCCATCGCACATTTCCATGTGACCTTTCTATAGAAAATATATGAGAGCTACACTTGAAAAAGGTCCCCTCCATGCTCTCATCATCACTGATTCATGTACGTTCCCACTGCATCCAACGTTCCCTCTACGGCATGGTAGAGGTAGCTATCTTGGACGGGAAAGGCTAGGGACAGATGAGCGCATTTTCTGCGGCCACCATCAAAATGTACGTCGATGCGTGCGCACGCATTTTTTCACGGAATACGCTTAAGTGGTCAGACGATGCTGGACGTATTTCATGACGATGGGGTGAAAAGAAGTCTAGGGAAATCCGGCTGTTTGAACGTTATGTTGGCCGCACACTAGCAGCGTCTGACATCTCCTAATCACGCACACACGCTGCTATGCGGCCGCAGCGCACTCTGTACGTCAGTACCAGCGGTTTAACGTTCTCGAAAAAATGCGTTCATTTTCCACTTGCGTTGCGCGGCCGGACTTTTGTGCGACCGTACTTCGTATATTGGCTGTCATTGCCCGGCATCTGCTGCTAGTGCGGCCGTGATTATGTGCGCCAGAACGCGCGTTCGCACTGCCTCAGTCTGACCCTAGCCAAAGATGCTGGATCTCTGGAAATCGCTATAAAAATTTAGCTTTTGTTAAATACAATGAAATAAAACCACTGTAAATAGACACTAAACAAGTTACGTGGTATGAAAGTGAAGCAAAACGCAAAAATAAAGCATAAGTCATAAATTTTTGCTTTCTTGTAGCACACGTCGATTTTTTGCATTATCAGCTTGCTGTTAACCACACTGAAATAGGGTCCAAAAAAGTTAGGGGTGTAGCAGATGTTTAAGTAACTGTCATCTTGCAATGCAGAATTACAGGCAATTCATATACCACACAGAGATGGAAGATAAGGATAAGTAAAGATAAATATCTCTGTGTTACTGTTACAACTTTGCAAATTAATTACATATAAAAAGCAGTTTCTATGCTCTATTCCCAACCTGGGCAGCAGTGAAAACTGTCTGTATCCAGCATCACTATGTCCATAAAACATACCATAAGATCTGCACTACTGCACTAAAACTTCTATATTTATATTTAGCAGCCAGGTCTCGTTTTGCTGCTCTCCACCATCAGCACCATCCAGTTCTGGTGCATAAAAAGTATATCAATCAATAAAGGATGTGTAAACAAATACACCAATTAAATTCACACAACATAAATACAATATTTGGTGAAAACGGTCTCACGTTATTATCTTTAAGCTGCCTCCTTCTTAAGGAAACAATAGGATTCATTGCTTTCATAACACATCTCCTAAGTTCATATCCTTTGGTGTTTCCACATTAGCATACTTAGGGCCCCATTACATTCTTTGCGCAATTTCGTTTGCGCAGCAGGCGCAGGTCCATCCGCGTTAAACGTTGACACGCATCGTTGGCGCGAACGTTGTAATACGACGTTCTGCGCAAAGGGTTTTGCCCCTCACGTTAATGCATTTTTGCGCACGCGCACTTTTTTGCGCGACGAATGTAATAGGGCCCTTATATTGCACACCACTAAAGGAAAAAAGAATGGGAATATAGCATAAAATCCAAGATAAAAAATGATGTATATAAAAAATTAAATTCACACTTAACACAATTTTGAGCCCTTGCATATATCAGCTCAATTTTAATCAATTCCATGGCACTTTCATCCAGGGCACTTTTCCCTCTTTCAAATTGTTGATTTTAACTCCAATTTTATCCTTTTGCCAATAAAACCTGGAGTATCCTGCATCACCATGGAGGAATCACTAGGCCCCCAGGAGGGATTCTTCTATTTGTGTGAATCAGGAAGTGTCTCTGGACCATCCTGTCCCACCATGTTTTCTTCATTACTCCAAAGGGAAATGTGTTTGATGAGGGTATTATTATTATTAATCTTTCTGTACAAAGCGCCAGCATATTCCGCAGCGTTGTACAATGGGCACAGTATTGACAGGGTTACAATACGTTGAACAACATTTTGACAAACCAGTACAGGAGGAAACGAGGTCCCTATTCCCGTGGGAACACACAATCCATATAATTGCACTATTTTGTTATTTCATTCAGACACTTGTTTTATGGTTCTGAAATAAGTTTTTGATGTTGCAAATAAGCAAAATATATGTAAACTACTTGATTTCGCAAAAATCCTTCTCAAAATCTAACACCAATCCATGCCTTCATTCAGGGAAAATACATATTTCACAAATTATTTTTTTTTGTGTTCTTGGAATTAAATGACCTATATTTTCATTCGCTTCTTATCACAAAAATCCTCAGAACATTTCTTTCATTGTTTACTTCTCAGATGTTCAAATGACAGACTGCTATATTAATGTGCACAGCTGGGGAGGTCTTTCAGTGTAGGAGATCATTTAAGGTTTAACATATAGCTGTGTACATTACATATCAATTCTCATGTCTCTTACTGTTTGCAGATTAGAAATGAGATCAGAACTTTCAATATTTGTTTTAGGCAGGGGTTTAGCTTGTTGAATAAAAAGTTATTCTTTAGCATACAACCCACAATGACCTTAAATGAAGTGCCAGTTCCCTGCACTACCGAATATCTCCTGTTACCAGACGTGGTTTGATATACAAGAAACAACAACATAGATACACTAACACAATACTTAACTTCCATGAGGTGGTTTCAATCCTCCATAAATAAATAAATATACAAGAAAATATAAGACTCCTAAAAATAGAAACACAAATATAGTGCAATATTGCAAGGTAAATGGATCCCCACAAGATAGAATCACTTACGGGATTCACAATCATAAACCGGCACATCAATAAGCTGTATACATGGGTCATCTGACTCACGACTCCAGGTTCACCAGAGACAAAAAGTAAGAACTTCAGACAGCAAATTGAGATAGAAGGAATAAAATGCCTGACGTTTTTCGTCTGATAAGACTTCCTTAGGTCAACAAAAAAGAAAATCGATCCCATAACTCTCCAATTCCCCCAAATCCCATTAAATACAGTCCACATTTTCTTTAGTTTATATTGGATGGTGTTTTTCATGTATGGACTTCCGGGAACCATATCCTGTGGCTGCCAATGGAAATGACCGGTTTGCTCAAATATTTGCCAGGAAAACTCACGTGAGACCTCCGGGTACTCGTTCAGTAGGTGACGCTCTCTGACTTGCTAAAACTTCACATCTGGCAGCAGCGCAACATCTGGATTACCATTCACGGAAGTATAGTGTGTTCTACCTCTCAACTCCATCTTTAATGTGTGCATTCCACTTATGGATAGCCTCCTCGGAAGTAAAATGCGTTCTATTACATAGTTCAGTTTATATTATCTGTGTTCCACATCCTCACCATCAAAAACATAAAAACAAAGAAACCGCCATTACCGCAAAACACAGGCGCAAGGGAGGAAAAACTGCGCCCGCATTTTAATGGTGGATTACAATGCAGGCACAGAAAATGCTGCCTGCATTGTTACGGGCGCATTAAAATCAGGAATGCTTGCGGCAGCGCTGAGCACAGCCGCGAGCATCCACGCGATGGAGTCCATAGGACTCCATTGAGCTCCCCCTGCCGGTCACATGACCAGCCAGATCTCGCATCGCGAGATCCGGCCAGTCGGCGTAGTGATATGCAGGGAGAGACTGGGGGGACTTTTTCCACCAGTCTTTCTCTGCTCCCGCCGGCTGGAGGAGGGGTTTGAGCCGCCTTCCTCACCGCAGGACAGAGGGGAGTATGCGATTAATTTTTTAATTTTTGAGGCTGGTGTTAACGGGTTCCGCTTCTGCAGGATCCGTTAACACCAAGTCCTGGATCTGGTTAACTTTTTGCTAACCAGAGCCAGGCGTTAATCAGCGCTGGGACTTTGTATTCCAGTGCTGATTAACACTTTGCGCTCCCCATGTTAAGCAGTGCTTCATAATTTCTTTATTTTCTTATTTTCACTACAATACGCTTTAATGGTTTTAGAGTTTTTAAAAATGTCATACATTTATTTATTTATTTCCATTTTGCCTCTGTCATCTGCTGCTTGCCCCATGCCATCTTCCATCAAGAAGGACACCCCAATAGAAGACTCAGATGTTCCTTCTGAAGGTCAGGCGTTAACATAAATCATCCTATAATGCTTCCCAAACATTTTTCCGCTCTTGCACCGCAGGTATTCCAGCCTCTTGCAGTCGGGATAATTCAACGCTGCTTGTAATTTCCACATTTCGAGGGTCCCTTAGTTTTCTTTAGAAATGCAACTAAGAGGAGCACGTTAAAAAGACGTAAAACCAATAGACATATAACGTTTATTTTTCTTACCGTAGCCGATAGGTGTAAAAATCTAAATGTGGGTATCAAATAAACTTTAGTGCCCTATTAGAATGTGGTAACCATACCGTGAAACTTGCTACTTAAATGTATCTAAATAGTTTTCTCTTTATGTTGAGATTTGTGATTTTAGCCTAGTTTTCACCAGCAGTCACCGTGAAACAGTAAATATGTCCAACTGGCCATTGTCACATATCAATTTTATTAAAGGACCACTAGTACCAAAAAATGAAATGTCTTTATTGTGTTTATTTTATGTTGCTGATATCTTACATGTGCTTTGTTTTTATCTTCTATGTTTAGATAAGAAAATATTTTACTCTCTGTGTCACTAGGTGCATCAGTTTTGTGAACTTTTGTGTTGTAAACTGCCCCCCCCAGCACCATTGCATCCCTTGGACCTCGCTGGATGGCTTTGGCCGTATAATGGAGTCTATGGGTCAGTCACTGACTAAAATCATAGTATTGTGTGGCGTGTATTTAGGCTGGTGGCACAGTAGCAAACATTTTGCGTCCGTCTGACCATACTGTTTGACGTCCGTCGTAGCTTTAAAAAGGAGTCACTGAAACCCAGCACACGAAGCACCTGCGCACTTTTTCACGGACGGGCAAAGCAAATAGCTACAGACGCGAAAACAACATCGACGTGAAAAAGCTATTTTCCTAGGGTGTGGAGACATCAGAGGTTACAAACGCACTTTACGCAGTACTCACAATATCTCCTGTCAAAACGTGCGTCCAAAACGGACGCATTACAGTATGCTTGTGTGCCACCTACCTTAACCACTTCCATGCGGAGGACGCGCTCAGCGCGTCCTCCGCATGGCTCCCGCTGTGCGGAGGACGCGCTCAGCGCGTCCTCCCTTTGGGGTCAGCGTTCGGCCGAGTTCCGGCCGATCGCTGGCCCCTCCGGTGCGGGCTGACATCCTCGATGTCAGCCCAGCATCCAGAACCGCCGCCGATTAAATTAGGTGTCATCGCGGCAGCGCGATGACACCTAATTCAGGCGCCCCCCCCCGCATGTGCGGAGGAGGCGCCTGAAAGGGAGGGGGGGAGGTCCTTCGGACCTCTCTCCCTCCCGATCGGCGGCGTTGCGGGGGTTAACCCAGGCGCCATTTGGAAGGGCACAGCCTGCCCTTCCAAATGGTGCCTGGCATTAACCCCTGGGGAGCTGGATCGCGAATCGGCGCTGAAAAGCGCTGGTTCGTGATCCTTTCCCGGAGCTGGCCGACATCTTGGATGTCAGCCAAGCCTCTGGGAACTCCCCCTGAGGACTGGCGTCATCGTGCATAGCACGATGACGCCAGTCCTAGAGTTAACCCCTAACTGCCACCAACGGTGGAGATAGGGAGTTCCAATGAACTCCCTATCTCCCGATCCGTGGCAGCTAGGGGTTAACGTTTGGTATTGCTGGATCGGCCAGAGCATGGCCGTTCCAACGATACCAATCACTACAGTGAAAAAAGTTTTAAAAAATAAAAAATTAAAATTAAAAATAAAAATATATTTAAAAAAAAAATAAAAAAAAATAAACATTTTTTTTTCTTTTTTTTTGTATGCGGTGCGTTTGTTAAAAATCGTGTAATTTTCCCCAAAAAAAATGTAACGAGACCCCATCTCTAATTTTTTTAACAAGCGCACCCCATACAAAATATAACCGCAATTGCTCGCATGTTAAAATGTGAAAAAAAACACTTTACACGTTGTAAATTATTGAAAATACATATTTTATTGCATTTTTTGTTATAATATACAGACATGACATAACGTATACATATAATAATGACATATTATGAATCTACCGAGTCTGACGGAAAGAACGATATATAATATGTCTGGGTCATATACTAAAATAAGCCTTCAAAACACGTTTAAACATGATGAGCAAAACCGGTAAAAATGACCTCAGCACAGAGGTGTGAAAAGCCTCAGCAGCGAAAGGGTTAAAGGACATCAATCAAAGGGTTTTAAGCTCCCCACCTTATCTCACGCAGTTGTCTTCTCTTATCTCAGGTAGCAGAGGCAGGACAATAGCCTCCTGCAACCTTATATAAACATTCCGTCCTCCACCTCATTAACTGTTAAATACTGTATAAGATAAAGCACAGCTATAAAGTAAAATTCGCCATAAGATTTTGGAAAATGTTGCATCATGGGAAAAGTACACAAAATAGAAGCGAGAAATAAAACAACTAATTTTATTTTCCCTTTTTACTTGCAATTACTTCAAAGAACCCCCCCCCCCAGCAAAATGTGTTTTATAAGGTGGTTTTGTTTGTAATGCACAAGTAACCTAGTTACAGCTTATGTAAGTGGTAGTGTCCCTTTAAATCTTTTTATAATAAATTGTTTTTAATACTCTTAATCCCAACTGTTCAACACAACCAAAATATACTGTCAGTTACTAAATGAGCACACGTGTAGCTGGTCCCTTGGGTTTCAAGCTAAAGAACAATGTACAGACTTTTGGTGTTTGATGACATGTAGGAGATTTATATCTATGGAATATGGCCTGCAACCTCTTTCTGCTCCGATTTCTGCTGACAGTTATTGTTTTCATCATTGAAGTCTGGTTACTGTAGCTGTTAGATTATCTGTTGCTGCGGATTTTGAATCTTGTGTGAATTCATCCTTTCTTCTTTTCTGATACTATATAGCCAGAAAGATTCCAGCCTACAGCTCACTCAACATTTCTTCCTGTTTTATCTAGTGGGGAATATTCCAAACGTTCCTTATGACAGTAATAGCATGGCATCGGTATTCTACGCTGTATTATATACGCTGTGAGACATTTAACCCTACCAAAATCTACTAGCAGGAACTGTTTTCTTTTAAAAAAAAAAACCTTTAATTACCCCTTAAACAAAACACATACAAACATATACACAACTCTAGCTTCCAACCCCCTTCAGTTTCAGTATGTTGATTGAATTCAGTGCTGCTGCGAACCCAGAGGGTGTACCCCTCTCAGGCCATCGGAAATGAATTTGGGGTGCTAAATGCAAAAATTACCATAGATTTGTTCCATCCCATATTGTGTTTTTTTTTTATTTACTTTTTAATGATGGTTTAAATGCAATTAGTGCAATATTTCCGCATGAAACCTATTTTGCAGTCAGCTCTGAATATATTTATGTACAAGAAATATAATATACCTCAATACAGAACGCACCTGTAAACATGTAACATAGTGACTATATTTCCTACATATTTATTTTCTGTGTTAATCTGTATATTTGTGTTTTGTTTTTAATATCTTGCATTTATTACTTTGTATTTCTGTAACGACTGTAAAATTTCAATGTTCTTGAATCCAGGACATACTTGAAAACGAGAGAAATCTCAATGTATCCTTCCTGGTAAAATGCTTTGCAAATAAATATATATACAGGTTGGTTATCCCGACTGGTGTCAGGAATCCAGGACAGTCATACAGAGACGCCAGCGGAAGACTAACAGGGTTATCCAAAGAGATTCGAAAAGTCACCGCACGTTCGGTGACTTTTCGTTCTCTTCAATTCGGTTCCTTTTGCCGATTGCATTTCGGTGACGCTGCGGTGTATTCAGCAAGCACCACAGGGCCCCCGAATTGCAGGGAAAAGCTGCCGAAAACCTGACGAAAACTAACCGAATGCACGCTGAAAACAAGCAAAAACATCTGGATTACCTTCGAAGAAGCCGAACAGGAGCCGAACAGGAGCCGAATCACACAGCCGAAGCAGCTGTGACGTAGAGGAGGCAGTGAATAAATTAGAAAAAACATTTGTATGAATCTGGAAAAAGAAACGCTGTTTGCAAAGAAACTACTGAGCGAAAATGTCTGAAATTTTCACAGGAGGTCCAGGGAATGATAATAAAGAGGGCGGTTACAAAAAAAATAAGCAAACTGAAAAATTTTTTTTAAAAAAATCGGACTTTTAATTTTTTTTTAAAAAATTCAGAAAAATGCTTGAAGTATCCTAAAAAATCAATGAATAAAGAGACTTTTTGCTGCAGAATTTTATAATGAACGGTTTATTAGATATTGAATTAAAACGGGAATATTTTTAACATTGAAGTCTATGGGATTCTCCTGAATAAATTTGCCGAATTAAACCACCGAATGGCAGGGCATTAGGGGAACCTTTCACTGCTGGTTTGTGTTCTCTGAATAGCCGAAGCAGTGCTTTTTCATGGGGATTTCACTGCCCTCGAACAGGGACCGAACAGGCACGTATGTGCAGGCAATTCGACAGGATTTGGCGAATTGCCTGCTCTCTGGATAGCCGAATGGCCAGGAAAGGTAACCGAACGCTGATTTTCAGTGTTCGGTTACCTTTCTCAAGCAATTCGAATCTCTTTGGATAACCCTGTAAGAAACAAACTAGTGCTTCTGGCATCTGAGTGCTGTCTCTCACTAAGCCTGGGTTCACACCTGCGCATTTTTTACGTGCTGCAATACGCACATTTTTTGACAAGCTTATCGTGCAACTGTAAAAAACACGCGAATGCGCATAGACTGCAGAGTGAACGCGCTGCAAATACGCGCCAAAGAAGCTCCCGTACTTCTTTGGGCATAAGATGTTTTACAGCGCGTTCCTGCGCGCTGTAAAACGCCCAGGTGTGAACAGGTCCCATAGGAAATCATGGGATTTCCGTGTCTCGGCGTTTAACAGCACGCAGGAACACGCTGTAAAATGCTGAGGTGTGAACCCAGCCTTAAGTGGATTTATAAACCTGGTTTTTCCTTTTTCCCTTTCTTCATTCCAGAATTGTGACCCCCTAACCAGCTATTCCTCTCTCCACTACAAAACCAGGTGTACTCCAATTACCCTGAGTTCCTCTCCAGAAAAGGGAATTCGGCCCTCTGCAACATGCTTCTGCATTAAGTCGTTTTACTACTAAAAGAACTACCTTTCCTGATTCTCCAGTCTAGCCAAGCTTTCTGTGTTTTACCCCAGGCTTCCAACGCTTATACCAGGTAGGGATGAGCTGTTCGGTTCGATCTGTTCGGAGTTTGCATCAAACATCAGCCATTTGGCTCTTCGCGAACTCCAAACATTTCTGCGTGTTTGGTTTGAGTTTGCCCACAATGCACCACAATACACTTTTCCACTGGCCTGAAGCTTGTAATTGGCTACAGCCTTGGCTACAGCCTTGCAGCCAGCTTGTAATTTTTTTTTTGTGAAAGGATTTTACCAGGAAGGATACATTGAGATTTCTCTCGTTTTCAAGTATGTCCTGGGTGGTGAGCATGTACTGTTAGGTGTCTTGCCAAGGACACTTACTGGAGAGGTTGCTCGCTGGGATCGAACTCATGACTCCACAGGCTCTCTCCATGCAGAGTGGTGACATTACCTCTACTCCACCCAGCCAGTTACAATTGGCTACAGCTTTGCACCTGACCACAGGTCAGGTCCAAGACAGGTGCAAGACAGGTACAAGACTATGCCAATAAGGCTCAGAGTCCTGATTGGGCAAATTTGATTGGGCAAATATAGCACACTATATAAGGCTTCACACAGCCTTCCGCACGTGTTTTTTGAGAGGAGATTGTTCTATTAGTGTGTCTTCTCAGTGCCAGCAGCTATTGGGGGGGTCTCTCACTTCTACAAAATATCTGGTCAATTGTTGTAATCTGTGTGTTCTCACTGCCAGCAGCTATTGGGGGGTCTCACTTCTACAAGATATCTGGGAATTGTTGTAATCTGTGTGTTCTCACTGCCAGCAGCTATTGGGGGGTCTCACTTCTACAAAATATCTGGGAATTGTTGTAATCTGTGTGTTCTCACCGCCAGCAGCTATTGGGGGGTCTCACTTCTACAAGATATCTGGGAATTGTAATCTGTGTCTTGTCACTGCCACCCACCAGGGGGTTTCACTGATTTATAGGAGGTTCCTGGGAATTGTAATTTGTGTCTTGTCACTGCCACCCATCAGGGGGTCTCACTGATTTATAGGAGGTTCCTGGGAATTATAATCTGTGTCTTCTCACTGCCAGCTATCAGGGGGTCCCACATACTTCTAGCAGATATCTGGGAATTGTAATTTGTGTCTTGTCACTGCCACCCATCAGGGGTTCTCACTGATTTATAGGAGGTTTCTGGGTATTGTAATTTGTGTCTTGTCACTGCCACCCATCAGGGGGTCTCACTGATTTATAGGAGGTTCCTGGGAATTGTAATCTGTGTCTTCTCACTGCCAGCTATCAGGGGGTCCCACATACTTCTAGCAGATATCTGGGAATTGTAATTTGTGTCTTGTCACTGCCACCCATCAGAGGGTCTCACAGACTTGTAGCAGATATCTGGGAATTATAACCTGTGTCTTGTCACTACCACCCATCAGGGGGTCTCACTGATTTATAGGTGGTTTCTGGGAATTTTAATCTGTGTCTTGTCACTGGCTGCCAGCTATCAGGGTGTCTCACTGAGTTATACCAGAGTTCTGTAAATCTTTAATCTAGATAACACAGTTGAATCAGAGTTCTGCATATTTCCAATTTTAATAACAGAGTTGAATCAGAGTTCTGTATATCTTTAATCTATATATCACTCACCATGTCAGAAAGACCAAAAAGGACAGGCAGACGCTCCCAGACACAGATAAGAGGGCAAGCAGCCTCTGTGTCGGGAGACTGTGCCTCTGGTCGTCGTGGACGTGGTGCATCCTCTGCAGGGGCACGCTTGTCCTTTCTAACTGGCGCTGGCTGTCTTAAGCAGCAGCAACATACAGAGGATTTGGTGGATTGGCTAACCAGGTCATCCTCATCCTCTGAGTCCTCTGCCAGCCAGGCTTGTAGTGGTTTACAGTCCACCTCAGATGCCAAAACATCTAATTCAGCCTCTATGTCCACAGCTACTCCTGCCGTAGCCTCACTATCGCACACGGAGGAGTCAGCTGAATTGTTTGACTACAATGACAGTGACATGCTGCTTGAGGACGTGCAGCAACTACAGTGCTCTGATTCAAACTCTGAGGTTGAGGAAGGGAGTATAATCAACCTAGAGGAAGGGGGTGCCAGTGACACACAAATACCTGGCACTCATGTTGCCTCAGCAGCTGCAGCATACTGCCAAGTTGGCTCCAGTGACGAAGAGATAGGGGGTGATGATGATGATGAGATCACTGACTCCACCTGGGTGCCTGATCGAACAGAGGAGTCAAGGGAGGAGGAGGAGGAGGAATATTTAAGTAGTGGGGGCATTGAAGGTGGGGATCCCTCAAGGGAGGGTTTTGTGTGCCCAGAAACCCAAGGACTAGTACGTGGCTGGGAGGAGGAAGTGCACGATGGGGTCATCCTCATTGACCAGGAAGACTGGGAAGCTAATGCCACCTCCAACCTACGCTGCATGGGCTCCCTTATCCTGCAAAGCCTGCTAAAGGACCCCAGGATTCGTGCTATCAAGGAGAGGGATCATTCCTTTTTTGCAAGCCTTCTTGATCCACGATACAAGGGTAAAGTTGCAGAGCTCATCCTGCCCGCACAGAGGGAGCACAGGATGAAACAACTTGAGGACGCTCTAAAGCGACAACCTTTCCAGGCACTGGTAGGTTACCAAGTGATGAAACAGGTGCTTCTGAGGCTGCGGATGATCAGAGGAAGAGCGGTGAAGGCCAGGGCTGCTTGACTGATGCCTTTTTAATTTTTTTTAGTCCACGACACCCAGGGACGTAAATTTAGGCACCCATTGCCAGCGTCTTCACCATATGGTGCAGGACTACCTAGGGGCAAGGGCAGACCTGGATACCTTTCCTGCAGATGATCCATTGGCTTAGTGGGTGTTGAGATTGGATCACTGGCCAGAACTTAGCCAATATGCTATGCAGCTACTAGGTTGTCCTTCATCCAGCGTGCTTTCTGAAAGGACGTTCAGTGCCGCTGGAGGTTTTGTCACAGAAAAAACAGTGCGTCTGTCCACCGACTCTGTAGACCGGCTGACATTTATAAAAATGAATCAGTCCTGGATCAGCAGCTATCAATCCCCTGATGCTGACGTAACTGAATAGATCGGGGATCTCTTCTGCATTCCCAAAACCTCCACCACTGCACTCTTCCACAATACCACGAAGGGGTTACGGTGTGAAGGCACTTGCTGCCACCAAAGGCACAATATTTGGGTGCACTGACGGCTGTACCAGATTCATATCATTTTAATATTGGACCGCAGGGTCCAACCCTGCACTCTTCCACAATACCACAGAGGGGTTAATTATGGTGTGAAGGCACTTGCTGCCACAAAAGGCACAATATTTGGGTGCACTGCCACTGACGCCTATACCAGATTCATATCATTTTAATATTGGACCGCAGGGTCCAACCCTGCACTCTTCCACAATACCACAGAGGGTTTACGGTGTGACGGCACTGTTGCCGACACTAAAGGCCCAATTTTAAAGCACCTATTGTTACTTTCATCCAAAGCCTGCATATGTATCACCATAATTAAGCCAAAAAATCACTAAACTTGTTCTGCGTGTCCTAAAATGTCTCCTCTTTTCATACAGGCTGCCGCCCCAAGCAGTTGTTTATGAATAGATTAAAGGAAAACCATTTACCATCATTTGAAATGTCATTTTTTTGTTTTTAAATGTTTCTATACATCCTACAAATCTGCCACTTCACGGTCAGGTTATGGGGACCTCCTAGGCACGATATTTGAAGGATTTTTTTATTCTTAACCTTTATTTCATGGAAAACTCACTGTTCGTTTAAAAACCTTTTTTTTTACTTTTTGTCCTTGTTTCCTGTCCCCCAGGGCACTACCCGGACCCCCATACACCATTTATGGCAAATATCTTGCATATATGCCCTCTTGGAGGGCACTCTAAAAATAGAACTTTCGAGTCCCATTGACTTGCATTGAGTTCGGTTCGTGTTCGAGGTCGAACTCGAACTTTTGAAATTGTCCGAGTTCGAATGCGAACCGAACACGGGGGTGTTCGGCTCATCCTTAATCCCAGGCTTCCAGGCCCCAACGCTTATCCCAGGCTTCCAGGCCTCCAACGCTTATCCCAGGCTTCCCATCCTCCAACGCTTATCCCAGGCTTCCCATCCTCCAACGCTTATCCCAGGTTTCCAGGCCTCCAACGCTTATCCCAGGCTTCCCATTCTCCAACGCTTATCGCAGGCTTCCCATCCTCCAACGCTTATCCCAGGCTTCCAGGCCTCCAACGCTTATCCCAGGCTTCCAGGCCTCCAACGCTTATCCCAGACTTCCCATCCTCCAACACTTATCCCAGGCTTCCAGGCCTCTAACGCTTATCCCAGGTTTCCAGACCTCCAACGCTTATCCCAGGCTTCCAGGCCTCCAATACGTATCCCAGGCTTCCAGGCCTCCAACGCTTATTCCAGGCTTCCAGGCCTCCAACGCTTACCCCAGGCTTCCAAGCCTCCAATGCTTACCCCAGGCTTCCAAGCCTCCAACGCTTACCCCAGGCTTTCAAGTTTCTACGTTTAACCGAGGCATTTACATCTTCTCCTACCAACCCAGGTATTTAAAGCTCCTTCTGCAAATCCAAGCTCCTTCTGCAAATCCAAGCTCCTTCTGCATTTCCAAGCTCCTTCTGCAATTCCAAGTTCTTTCTGCAATTCCAAGCTCCTTCTGCAATCTACAGCTTCACCTGCATTATCCAGCTTTACCTGCAATACCAAGCTTCACCTGCAGTACCAACCTTCACCTGCAGTACCAAGTGTCTCCTGAAATTTACAGCTTCTTCTACAATGCCTAGATTGTCTTAAGATTTATAATTCCTAGTTTTCTTTTTGTCTGCCTCTATCTATCATCAGTCAGTCAGTCTTTCTGCATTTATCTATCATCAGTCAGTCAGTTAGTCTTTCTGCATCTATCTATCGTCAGTCAGTTAGTCTTTCTGCCTTTATCTATCGTCAGTCAGTTAGTCTTTCTGCATCTATCTATCATCAGTCAGTCTTTCTGCCTCTATCTATCGTCAGTCAGTTAGTCTTTCTGCCTCTATCTATCATCAGTCAGTCTTTCTGCATCTATCTATCGTCAGTCAGTTAGTCTTTCTGCCTTTATCTATCGTCAGTCAGTTAGTCTTTCTGCATCTATCTATCGTCAGTCAGTCTTTCTGCCTCATCTATCATCAGTTAGTCTTTCTGCCTCTATCTATCATCAGTCAGTCTTTCTGCATCTATCTATCGTCAGTCGGTTAGTCTTTCTGCCTTTATCTATCGTCAGTCAGTTAGTCTTTCTGCATCTATCTATCGTCAGTCAGTTAGTCTTTCTGCCTTTATCTATCATTAGTCAGTTAGTCTTTCTGCCTCATCTATCGTCAGTCAGTCTTTCTCCATCTATCTATCGTCAGTCAGTATTTCTGCCTCATCTAGCGTCAGTAAGTCTTTCTGCCTAAATCATCAGTCAGTCTTTCTGCCTCATCTATCATCAGTTAGTCTTTCTGCCTCTATCTATCGTCAGTCAGTCTTTTCTTTTTCTATCCTTGTATCAGTTCAGCTATTTCCTATATCTCGCTTTTATCCTTTGTTTATTCATTGTATCCTTATTATATAATAAAATTCTACCTTGCTTCTATTCTAAAACTGCCTCAGTCTCTGTGTTGCTGCACATTGGGCTCAAACCCCGTACTCCCTAACAACTGGTGACACTTCCACAGCTAGACATGTTTCACAACTGACTACAGCACGGAGGACGAAACAGGAGTCTAACTTTTCAGAATCTTAATCCTTTACCACTGGACAGTGTGTGCCTGGTGGGAGGGCTGTAACGCCAGCAGGGCATCCACCGGCCCAGCTACGCAGCTCATTGGTTGCAGGGGGACAGTCTGAGTTCAGACCAACTAGTGGACGAGTTATTAAGGGCTATAGACACCAGCGGGGCGTACTACGGCACCCGACAGTGTTAAGGCCCACCTACCTCAGGGACGGCATAGTACACCCCACCACTAAAAAAAACATTGTAATTTGGGATCGATTTGATGTCGATTCGAATCACTAAATAAAGACCCAATTGATCAAATTTTGCTGTTAAAAGGCAAGCTAGGGTTAAATATTGCGCTGCCCATTGGCCTGTGGTGCGAACAACACCAGTCAAGCTAATCTGATTTGTTTCATAATGTCGTTTGCTTTAGTACATGTATGTAATGTAAGTTCGGATTGTTTCGATATCGATTCGAATGTCGGATCACTAAATAAAAATCCCCAAAAAACAAATGCTGCTTAGAAATCATTTAATCAATGGTTTTCTTGTGAAAGAGTATAATGAATCAAATTCATTATATACCATTTCGTTTTCGTTTCAATTCGGATTAAATCAATTTGTTATTTCAGAAGTACTTCCAAAATAAGAATTAACAAATTTCGTAATGAATTGAGATTCGTTACAAAACGAATGCACACTTCTAGTTATGAAGACTGTCTTAAGTATTACAGTGGGGGTTGGTAGTTCATCCATGAGTTTACCGTTTAAAATCTTAGAGATTAACTATAAACATAGGCTAATGCATGTACTAAATGCAATGATATTTTTTGCCCCTCAATCAATTTGTACAGTGGTCTTGGTGTTCTTAGCTAGGGCTAGTTTAGCCAAGTAACATTTAAATAATCTCCTGGTTCTGTTCCTCAAAGTTGTAAGATTTTAGTGAACACGTCTGTATAAGATATAGATTGGTCAAGGTGTGACACCCAAAGAATATGACCTTTCTCATAACTATTTATATCCTGTGAACTGCCTAAAGCTTGAAAGGTTTGCAATTATTTTTTCCTCTCTCAACAAAAGCTACACATCAAACATAGGGCTATTTAACAGCTCATTGAATGACAGCAAAATAATTATTTATGACAATGTTCACTGATAATCTAATTTCGTCATCTATGATTATGGCACAAGAACCTCTCAAACCTGCCTTTCTGCATGTTGAAAACGATTTGAAAACCACTCCTGCTTTTCATCCAAACTGTTTTGATGCTTTAAATAGGATAGTCAATGAACCTTCAGATGAATTACATGCTTCGACCTAACAGGTGCCTGTCAGTGTTTATGCATAACTCAATGTCTAATATGTAATTTCAATACCTAATGCATGTTATGCTGTGTAAAAAATTAGATAAAGCCACTTTAGTTTGTACAAGACCTGCCAGAATGTTTGCAAGACCCAAGGCATAACATACTGTATTTCCAGGTACCAGATCCCTCCACTGTATGCACTGTCTACTGCCCTCATCCACGTGTATGCTTACATAAATACGTACAAATATATATGTGTCTCATACACACACAGTCACTTGCAGACATACACACTCAGATATAAAAATAAAGCTGCTGCCAGAACTCCTTCTTTGTGAAAAATAACTGGAAAAAGTAATGCCTGATGTTGTTTACATCCAAGGTGAACTTAGTATAAGTACAGGAATATAAAGACACTTGACTTTATAAAAAAGTTATAAAAATAAATGATTAAGTATGCATTAAAAAAGCTAACCAATGTTTTGCTGTCAGCTTACTTAATAAAAATAATTACTTTTTATTAAGTCCTTGAGTGCATCTATATATATACATATACATACATACATACACAAGGAGGGTAGCACTTAACCTTTACTAAGCACAGACTGTGGGTGCTTCTCAAGACCTTGTGCCCTCCACCACAACCTAAATAAGTACTGATTTACCCTACGGGACACGCATCAAACTGCAACTGGTCATGCCTAGCTCCTGATGAATAGGGTCCAATAAACCTGAAACACCACTGTCCAGGAGTGGCTTTGACCAGTTGCATAAACCTAATCTCTGCTAAAAAAAAAGCCATCTAGTATGGCATGGCATTGATTGAAGGGTTCTGTGTGAAAGCAGAGCTAGGATGCAAAAAAATGGGAAATTGCAGACGTCATTTGCATGTCTTACCCAGAGTTCTGAGCTGTATATGGGGAATGTAGCACATGAGCTCTGGGTTGCAGTTCTTTGAATTGCTGTAATGTGTAACTCGCCTCTGCAATAATAAACTTAAAAATTTGCAGTGTGGAGGCTTTTAATGTCATTTTTGCCCTCCACCACAACCTAAATAAGTACATATATTCACTATATTGCCAAAAGTATTCGTTCACCCATCCAAATAATCAGAATCAGGTGTTCCAATCACTTCCATGGCCACAGGTGTATAAAATCAAGCACCTAGGCATGCAGACTGTTTTTACAAACATTTGTGAAAGAATGGGTCGCTCTCAGGAGCTCAGTGAATTCCAACGTGGACCTGTGATAGGATGCCCACCTGTGCAACAAATCCAGTCGTGAAATTTCCTCGCTCCTAAATATTCCACAGTCAACTGTCAACTGTATTATAAGAACGTAGAAGTGTTTGGGAACGACAGCAACTCAGCCACAAAGTGGTAGGCCACGTAAACTGGCAGAGCGGGGTCAGCGGATGCTGTGGTGCATAGTGCAAAGAGGTCACCAACTTTCTGCAGAATTAATCGCTTCAGACCTCTGAACTTCATGTGGCCTTCACATTAGCTCAAGAACAGTGTGCAGAGAGCTTCATGGAATGGGTTTCCATGGCCGAGCAGCTGCATCCAAGCCATACATCACCAAGTGCAATGCAAAGCGTCGGATGCAGTGGTGTAAAGCACACCGCCACTGGACTCAAGAGCAGTGGAGATGCGTTCTCTGGAGTGACGAATCACGCTTCTCCATCTGGCAATCTGATGGATGAGTCTGGGTTTGGTGGTTGCCAGGAGAACAGTACTTGTTTGACTGCATTGTGCCAAGTGTAAAGTTTGGTGGAGGGGGGATTATGGTGTGGGGTTGTTTTTCAGGAGCTGGGCTTGGCCCCTTAGTTGAATGCTTCAGCATACCAAGACATTTTGGACAATTCCATGCTTCCAACTTTGTGGGAACAGTTTGGAGCTGGCCCCTTCCTCTTCCAACATGACTGTGCACCAGTGCACAACGCAAGGTCCATAAAGACATGGATGACAGAGTCTGGTGTGGATGAACTTGACTGGCCTGCACAGAGTCCTGATCTCAACCCGATAGAACACCTTTGGAATGAATTAGAGCGGAGACTGAGAGCCGGGCCTTCTCGTCCAACATCAGTGTGTGACCTCACAAATGCGCTTCTGGAAGAATGGTCAAAAATTCCCTTAAACACACTCCTAAACCTTGTGGACAGCCTTCCCAGAAGAGTTGAAGCTGTTATAGCTGCAAAGGGTGGACCGACATCATATTGAACCTTATGGATTAGGAATGGGATGTCACTTAAATTCATATGTGAGTCAAGGCAGGTGAGCGAATACTTTTGGCAATATAGTGTATATATATATACATATACATACACAAGCACAATCTTGGAAGTTTAGTGGAGGGAGGTTGAGTATACTACTTGTCTTAGTTCTCTGTGTCTTTGCCCCAGTGACCAGAGCGCCAGATGTTGAGTCTGGATTATGTCCACCCTCAGGCATCCTCACACACCTCAGAGAGATGCACTCCCTGCAGCTTTGTACAAAAGGGGAGCCAGAAAATATCTCATATATATTTCCTTTTTTGCAACTCATCTTTGCTTATGGCATGTCAGACGGGGAATCAATTTACCATTAGTTTAAGATTGAGAAGAAAACCCTAGTCAATTTGTTTGGGCCTTTTGTCTGATATTAAAGTAAAATTAAAAGTTTTAGTGGGAAAAATCTCCTGCCACTAAAGTTATTTTTACACAATACAGGTTTATTTTGGGAATCAATAAAACACAAGCCCATAAATTAAGTTCAATTGAATAAAGAAGTAAAGTTCGAGGACAATGATAAAGTCATAAACCAGTTCCAAGTATAATTTACAGCACGACGACCATTTGGATGTGAACAAGCTCTGTCTCCCTGCTCATAAACGTCAGCTTTAATTATGGCCCTGTCAAGGTTTGTACAAGATCTTCATAAGTACACTTTGTTTATAAAATGAATTCAGGTGAACAATAGTCGGTGCCAGCCATGCAGACAAAAGATATCTGTGTGTGGCAAAGAAAAAAGGAACCAGTGCACACTAAACAATAACACTGCAAAGCTAACAGAAAGCCTGGTAACGTAAGAGAACATCAAAGGGACATCAGACGGAACAACAACGCACATATAACTTTTTAGAACAATGCACTTAAAAACCCTTGAATAAATTCAAATAAAATTTGGTGAGATTAACTAAACATGCCTTGACAGTTCTATAAATCCCTTAACAAATAGCCTAAAGGCCTGGCAATCACACTCAATACCAACCTTTAACTGGTAGAGATATCCTCAGTATGAGGCTACATTTAAACAAGGGCAAAACATATTCTTACAGGGAGAATCAATCCACTACTTGCAAAATGGACATCAGAAACCTAGGTATAATAGGTATAAAATTCAGAGCACTCTGCTATAATATAATCTTAAAGAGTGCTCTGAATTTCATATATTGTGTATTTTATACTCAATGGTATCTCAGAAGCACCCACATGTAAAATGCATGTTCAGGTTGAGTGCAACCATTTGGGTTTTGTATCATGCATGTTGAGTGATGAACACCCTCTTTGGTTTTTGTAGACATCACTGTTACACCTGCCTTAATGTAGGTTCTATTCAAAACTTGATCTGGTGGGAGCCCTGGGAGGATGCACATCCCTAGAAAGTAGACACACCGCAAACGAGCAATCATACTGTAGGACCTGCCAGGGTGAAGTACATTGATGTTGTGGTAGGCTTATGCAATATATGATCTTTTAACAATATCTCCATCATTTATTTTCAATTCAGGTGGTTTTAAAATCTTTAAGACTATATTATAGTGGTTTGTTTTGAGTTTTGTATATTTTGGATGCTATTCTCCTTGGTCCCTCAGAAGCACCCGTAAAAATGCATGTTCAGGTTGAGTGTAACCATTCCCTTTTTGTATATTAAATGGAAACCCAGGTGGCAGCTGAACTAACAGACACACATACACTGTTGACCCTAACAAAAATGGCCGCCAACAATGTCGGGCTGTCACTGTGCCTGCACATGACGGCGCGTCATTGCTAGAAGCCATTTTGTTATGGTTGCTGGCATAAATAAGTGGCATCATAGGCAATGCCCAGGTGTATCAAGTGCCCTCTGCCATCCTTCCTGATATGCTGCTCGGCCTAGGCACCCTCCTGGCCTCCCCTATGGTATGCCATGGCCTGTCCAATACTGTCCATAGTGTTTTAGTTATTCTCCCAAACTCTTCCAGCTCAAAACAGCTGCAGATGAATTCACTTCCATACCATGTGTGAGAATGTGTGTGCATTTGTGTCAACTAATTTTTCTGATATAATATAGCAATAAAAAAAACAAAAACAATTTCTCACATTTCTTCTGGGACTTCGTAGTGGTTTACTGATATCTTGTTTTGTAAAAAACAATTAACCCACTTTAATATAAAAAAATTATTTATAAGAGAGACTGAGAATGATAATGATGGATGCTACCAAAATATAGCAAATCACTGGAACATGTTTCCTTCACTTGAAGCAAACAATGCTAATGATTCAAAGATGTTCCTCCCATAGGCGTGTACAACCAATTTTTAGAGTGTGCACACATGTCACATTCACTTAAAAACTGTAAATAAATAATTAGAAGTGGCTACTTTTCACATTCTTTATCATGAACTATCACGAATCTCCCTTAGGTCTATGATGCTGGTCCCTGTACACAGTATACTATCTAGGTCGTCAGTAAAGCTATCTTCAGGGAACAGAATGACACGTACCCAGCAAGGGTTAACAGATACCAGAATACAATGATAGACTTGGTTGGGAAAACAAGGATCTTAGTACCAGGAAAGGATGTGAGCCGTACAGCCAGGTACACAGAGCAGGGTCGTCAGGAATCGCAAAGTCAGTACACAGAGCGGGTTCATTAGGAATTGCCAGGGTCAAAGGCACAGAGTAAACAATAGAACAGAAATCACTGAGGGATATTAGAACCACGTCAGGGCACTGGAGTAAGTGAGACGCTGGGCTTTAAACACGGCGTCTGCCGCGTCATCAAGCCGCACCCCGCCTCCTGGCACCTCACTTGACTACATTGATCCTGCTCTTCACTCGGCTCACGGCCAGCGAGCAGCAAGCAGGACACTGCGGAGCGCCAGGTACTGCCAACATGGGATGTGACATGAACTAAATAAGAAAAACAAAAATGGGAGATGCAAATTTTAAAAAGTCGAAAGCTGGAACAATTAACTGCGTGGATACCCTATTCTACACACATCTATGGTACCTCCACTATTGAAATGTATCCCAATTGTAAGGGTTATAGCCCCCCTATAAACTATTGCAGAGCAATTGGTGTGATTCTTGATTTTCCATTGAACAGAAACAGAAAAAACTACTGGCAACTGCTACTCCACACCAACCAGACACAAGATTAGAGGTAGGTCTATAGGGGTGCTGTGCTGAAAGGTGCTACTCTCTCTCCAAAATTATTATGTAGCAGCCTCCATTAATTTGCTCACTGATATGCAGCTCACCAGATGTTAGTCTACTCACTTTCTAGGTTCAGATGACTAGTATCTAGAAAAAATAGCCAATGTCTTTCTTTCTACGCTGTCTCAATGTATGAATGAATGGAGATAGTTTCTAGAAATACTATTGTTAAACAATGAATCAAGGCCATTGTCAGTGTCTAGATAAAGTTTATGCTCCATTGAAATATTTTTATTACAATGCAATTGTGAATTTGAAATCTCTGCAATTCACTTTTTTAGAATGAAAAAAAAACATAAAAAAATTTATACAGGGTAATTCAAAGAGAATCGAAAAGTCACCGCACATTCAGTGACTTTTCGTTCTCTTCAATTCGGTTCGTTTTACTGATCCCATTTTGGCGACCCTGCGGTGTATTCAGCAAGCACCACAGGGTCCCCAAATTGCAGGGAAAGGTCGCTGCAAACCCGCCGAAAACTAACTGCAAAACCCGCAAATGCACGCCGAAAACCCGCAAAAACATCTGCATTAACCCGCCGAAAACCACAGAAAAACCCGAGCAGGAGCCGATCACATGTAGCGAAGCCGCCGGAAAAACCCGACAGCGCAGACGAATGGAGTGAATAAATTAGCAAAACAGTTCGCTTGAATGTTTGAAAAGTGAAACGCTGTTTGCGAAGAAACTACTGAGTGAAAATGTCTGAAATTTACATATAAGATCCAAGGAATGATAATAATTTAGCACTCACTCCCGGAGGAGCCGCTGAATTTAACCTCGGGTCAGTCTCCCCGCACTAGGGAATAAATATACACCAGCACTGTTGTGGATTTTACAAGTTATATAGTTTACTGGTCTCGAATAAACTGGCATATATAAAGTAAACACGGTATATATATATTTACAGGAATTCGTAATGCGAGAAACGCGTAGCGGTAAAAAAGGAAATTTTAACCCCTTCGTGGCCGGAGTGTAAGTCCCGTACAGGTTGTGTCCCAAGAAGGTGCGCGTGTATGTGTATGTTGGTACCCGGGTACTAGATTCAACTGGCCAGTGAATGGATTCCGTGTATCTTCGACTAGTCACGTTGGGGCCCTGTAGATTTAAACAAACTGCAGCGTGCTTTGGTAACATTACTGTGGTCTGGAAGGCCTCTCACCCATCCGCCAGACAAACTGCTCCCCTGCTTGACCAAGGACGTCTCTCCGCTCGATTTGGCTGGGACTCTGTGCCACCGGATCCGCCGTTCTTGCTTGTCCGTCTTTGGAACAAGATCTTTAGCTTACCGCCTGCACTCCCATTAGATCATCGCCGTCTCCTAACTCGGGGTCCAATCTGCAGCTCTGTGTCTTTGTAAAGTTCTCAGCGGTGGATACTAGGTCTTGGCAGCCACTGAAACCGATCTGCCAGCGTCCGCAAGGCAGCACCTGCTCTCCGGCCTGGTCGCAATCGTTCCCTGTCTCATGTGCGTCTGGTTCTCTTCACCTCTCGGCGCGCTCTGCTCTCCTCCGACGAGGCTGCGGATGTCTGTTCATTCTCCCCACCCACTTCCTGTCTCTGCCCCAAAGCATGCTGGAAAACGTAGTCCCAATGTGTCCAGTATAGTTAACATTGCGCTTATCTCCCCCTGGTGGCCAAAAATGGGTAATTACAGCAACAGAACTAAAACAGCGCTACAATAAAAAGGGCTGTTACAGAAAAAATAAGTAAACTTTAAAAAAAATCAGACTTTTTTTTTTAAAAAAATCCAGAAAAATTCTTAAAATATTCTAAAAAATCTAGTAAATAAAGAGACACTTTACTGCAGAATATTATAATCAATGATTTATTAGATATTGAATTAAAATGGGAATATTTTTAACATTGAAGCCTATGGGATTCGCCTGAATAAACCTGTCCTGTGAAACCACCGAATGGCAGGGCATTTCGGGAACCTTTCACTGCTGGTTTGTGTTCTCTGAATAGCCGAAGCAGTGCTTTTTTATGGGGATTTCACTGCCCTCTAACAGGTACCAAACAGGCACCGTATGTGCAGGCAATTCGCCAGGATTTGGTGAATTGCTTGCTCTCTGGATAGCCGAATGGCCAAGAAAGGTAGCCGAATGGCCAAGAAGGGTAACCGAACGCTGAATTTCAGCATTCGGTTTCCTTTCTCCAGCCATTCGGATCTCTTTGAATTACCCTGATAGTTGCTGGTATTGTGTCAAGAATTACTATTGAAGAATACAATAAAAACAAGACTTAAGCTTCTCTATATACAAAGCATTGCAATAAAGCTGTTCCTGCCATAGACTGTTCAATTGTTATTAAAACAGGTATGAATAATTTGGAAATATTTATACACTTAATAAAGAATGAATTGTTTTTGGATTACTCATAACAATAAAGGAAATATAACCGTTACAATAACAAGTGATTGATGTTTCCCAGGCTTGAGGAATGCTATCCTTGATAATTCTCCTTAAAACATTCAGGAAGGTTACATGGTTTGGTTGTTCAAGTGATGTGGTTAAAAATATTTGCAACCTTGATGATCTCTGCTACATCTACAAAGTGCTACCGTCTTTTAAAGAATATTTATGCTGGAACCAGCACAAATTGTTAGTCACACAACACAGGCAGTGATTGTCGATTTACCTTTTAATTCGCAGATCTCTGTGAAACAATGTTGGTTCCCTCAGCACTTTCTCAGTTACAGAAGAAATAGCTAGAGGGTTTTCACTTAAATGATGACTTATTATCCTTGTATCCCTAAATGAATTAGAAGCATTCTTTAACTATTTTTCAAAACTAATTTTAACTAATTTTAAATATTATATTTATTTTTAATTGGCAGAAACCACTCATTAGTGGTATAGTTTCAACTAATACTATGGCCTCCCTCTGGAGTTTTCTCTCTGTCCATCCTCTTCCATGATGTCACCTTATTCACAGTTTCCTTGCTTTTTCACGTAAAACATGACTCTAACATAAGGAATTCAGCATTCACCGCAGGGTCCCCGGAGTGCAGGGAAACCCCACTGCAAAACCACTGCAATCCTGCTTCAATCCTGCTGAAAACCCACCGAAAACCTGCCAGAACCACGCAAAACATGCCTAACAAGCCGACGAGCTGCTGATCACAGCGTAGAGCAGCCACCAGAAAAAGCCGACAAGCAGACGAATGGGGTAAAAAACCCAAAAACTGTACGCTTGAAAGTTTCAAAATTGAAACGCTGTTTGCAAACAAAACTACTGAACGAAAATGTCTGGAATTTGCATATAAGATCCTATGAATGATAATAAAAAGGTCTGTTATAGAAAAAAGAAAAAACACTTTAAAAAAAAACGGGAAAAAATCTTGCCAAAAAAACCCCCCAAAAATGCCTAAAAGATCCTAAAAAATCTGTAAATAAAGAAACTTTTTACTGCAGAATAAAATAATAAACCGTTTATAAGATATAGAATTAAAACGGGAATATTTTTAACATTGAAGTCTATGGGATTCGCCTGAATAGACTTGACGAACGAAAAACACCAAACAGCAGGGCATTTCGGCAACTTTTCACTACTGTTTGGTGTTCTCTGAATAGATTAGCCATTGCTTCTTTATGGGGGATTTCACTGCCGCCGAACAGGCACCGTACGTTCAGGCAATTCGCCAACATTTGGCGAATTGCCTGCTCTCTGAATAGATAAATGGCCCCGAATACCTGATCCAATCAAGGTTTAAATTATCCAGTCACTTTCTGCACAAAACCCCAACTTTAACCCATTCAATACTCAGGTCGACAAATTCGAGTACAATCGATATGGTGATCTCTGGGAGCAATGCAAAGGAATTTTGTTTACTGCAAATTAAATTCATTTGCAATTAGGGCCCAGAATATGCACCTAAAGTTTTGGCACCACAGATTTGATATTTGAAGTGCTAACACTCTTTAAAACCAGCTGAGAATATGAGTCTGGAACATATATCCCTGCTAGTCCAGCATGGAATCCAGTGCTGCATTAACTCCATTTGGTCAACAGATCTTGATATCTGTCTGCCAGAAAGGTTATCATAGTAAGAAATACATTGGGAATATTTCTAAATATTTCCTTTTTTTTATATAATAATGTTTTGATTTTGAAAAGCAATCAGCATTACAATACATATTAAGAAAGCATGGCCACGCAGGGCCAAGTTACATAAGGGCCACTTCAAAAATGTGAACATCAAAGGGTACAGAAAAAGAAAATAGAGAAGTGGGTTACTACACATACCAGACTAGCAGATGGGGACCTAATAAAAAGGGGGGAGACAGCAGAGGCCATTGCTGTGATGTTCCTGGCTCACTCCCGAAGGAGGCCATGGAAGGACAATGTCACGAGACCCGGACGCTTGTGGGTCAAGTATGGCAGACAGAGCCATGGTGAGTGACATAGTTGCGCGCCTCAGGGCAGCTCGAAAAATGCCAAAACAAAGGGGAGGGAGGGTACACCATCACCAATAGGGCAAGCGTCAATGAAAAACAAAAGTGGGGGGAGGTAAAAGTGGCAAGAACATCAGTGGAAATCACAAAAAGCAAGAGTCTCAGGTGTCATCGGCCCCAGAGGGGGTATCAACATTAGTGACTCAAGTGTACGCATAACAAGGGGGGCTGTCATCAGCCCCATACAGTGTATGTATGCACACAAAAGAGTCTCCTAATTAAAAAGGCACATAGTGGGGGAGTAAAGATTTTGAGCAAGGAAGGGGAAAGTATGAGTGTCATCATCCTGTGTCCAGGTAGGGCTTCGGTGCCGCAGCCGGTAGAGTGTCGCAAGGGAAACCAACATCCTCTATGCATATCAGGCAACAAAAAGTCAGCGGCCGAGTGGACTCCTGTTTCAGTCACAGTGCTCCTTGAGTGGCTCCGGGATCATCCACGGCCATCTCCAGGATGTGGGAAGAGTCAGGCGGGGAGGACAGCGGGATGCCGGTCACAGGTGTAGCCTCCAACACCACTATAGAAATCACCTCCACAGGGCAGGGGAGCACTCCCCTCGAGCACGGAAGGACCACATCAGCCATCTGAGATTCCCAACCCGCTGCGACACCGCACACCACTCTAACGGAGCATCTCCCCGCCTCTTCAAGTCAGCATCCAATTGTGCTTCCAACTCACTCACCGATTCCTCTTCAGGCTCTGCAGCAATCTCCCCCTGAAACAAATGTAAGTGTTGTATCATCCACAACACGTTGCCTTTCGTCAGGGGCAGGAGGTCCAAATCTTCCGGCCATGTTCGGCCGCTACGTGGCTGCACTCCAGTCATCCCAGGAGTGGGAGAGGTGCTGCGTTGATGCCGCCGCAGCAGCCCACAAACGCCCGGGTCTACATCTGACTCCTCACTCAAGGGGCCTGAGGGACGCGGGCCCATTGTCGCCACAGCTCGGAACTGCCCAGCGGATGGCGTCGGAGACAGGAGGAAGAACCAGAAAGGACCCCAAGATGGCCGCCGACCTCAAATCACGGCGAAGGAGCGCCAAAGAAACAGTCCAACCAGGGGTGGGAGGATCGCGCGGGAGCCCCCCCCCGGGTCACAGGCAAGTATTATCTGGTAGGAAGCTAGGTGAAGCAGAAATTAGCCGGGAAAACCAAAAAATCGTCATGTGATTGTCTGCAGGTACGGAGCTCCTCCAATTTGCAGCCGCTCACCTTGACTTCCAGTCACGCCCCCCTTTACAAATATTTCTTGTATGATTAATTAGAATTGATTTTCCATAAAAAAACACTGGTTCCTGACAGTGGTCCTGGACATCCATTGGTAGTGGAGGAGTTAATTGGGTTTTCAGTTTTGGTTTAAAATTTCCACTGAATTTATTTTTAAAGTCATTAGAACATTGGTAATATGTTTATTATACAATTTGCTCAAATAATGAGGCTTTTGGGAATTCACTCAAGGTGTCACAAACATTCAAATCGAGATTCAAATATTGACTGCATTGGGAACAAAAGCTGCTGATTTGGGCTTAATGATTCAAACCGCCTGCAATCAAACAGAAGTGCTGAACTGAAAAATAAGCCAACAGCTGGAAGCAGATATTTTGATTTGAAAAATAATTCCCACTGCCTTTTACAGCAGCCACGATTGAAATAATTTTTAAAGGCATTAATAGAGGAACAAGGGTTGAACTTTTTTTGAATGGTGGAATTCAATAAACGGCATTATGTATTTGCAAAGTAAATATTGGCATTTTGATCGGAACATAATCACATCCAAAAAGATTAGCCAGTAAGTATTTTATTCTAAGTCACTGAACATTGCAGTTTGCAAGCAACCAAATCAATCCCCAGGTGATGTTTTAAGCTTTCTGTTTTCCTAATTAGAATTTTTATTTCTCCGTGTAACTAGTTCACTTGAAACTGAATCAAATATAAAACAGGTTCATCTTTAACTGAGGAAACATACAGAGGCCGTTGGACTTCACAAGATGACAGGAAAATACTACTACTTGTGATAAAAACCTTCTTTTGTGGAGTATAACCTGGATTACATTAAAATGCAGTTACTTTGACAGAAGCAGAATAGAATCAGGATAAATAATCTGATCTAATTCCTGGATGAATGCCCAAAAAAGTATAAGAGGAATTTTCAGCCTTCGGGCCCCTTATCAAATTTTCGGCAGCAACTTTGGAGGTCTGTTTATTGTTATGAATGTATGATGGAAAGAATCTAGGCACACAATGCCGCAGGTGTACAGCTCATGGAGTAGTGTTTCCAAGTAATATATTTGTTGTGTTTAAGCTCATGCCAAAATAGGATTATTTTTCTTTGTTTCTACATTTTAAGAAATGGATTGCTAGATATAAGAAAAAAAAAATCATATCTTATCCTGCAGGGAAAAAAAAGTTTTGTGTTACCTTTAAGCAAATAATACTTAAAATGAAAAGACATTATAGACCCAAGGAATATTTCAGGGTGATGATCAGAACACTTTGTGCCAGTTGTAGAATAGATTCATAAAAATAGTGGAATGCAGGTAAAATTTATAAATATAGTCCAATAAAAATGAGCATTTTTTTCTCTTTTTGATGAGTTAGTCTATTAATCTATCTTAGATCATTTTATTAAGAAAGAACAGGACTGCCTTTTAGCTATAACAATTAACCTCTACAGCAAACAAAATTAGCTTATAAAACCTCATATGAAATACACTATGTTGCCAAAAGTATTTGCTCACCCGTCCAAGTAATCCGAATCAGGTGTTCCAATCACTTCCATGGCCACAGGTGTATAAAATCAAGCACCTAGGCATGCAGACTGTTTTTACAAACATTTGTGAAAGAATGGGTTGCTCAGGAGCTCAGTGAATTCCAGCGTGGAATGGTGATAGGATGCCACCTGTGCAACAAATCCAGTCGTGAAATTTCCTCGCTCCTAAATATTTCACAGTCAACTGTCAGCTGTATAAGAACGTGAAAGTGTTTGGGAATGACAGCAACTCAGCCTCGAAGTGGTAGGCCCAGTGGCGTAGCGTGGGTTGTCAGCGCCTGGGGCCAGCCAAGAATTGTGCGCCCCCCCCAACCTGTGGACATGTTATCATGCCCTGATTCCCTTCCACCATTAGGGCATTGAACCCCTTAACTGTGATACAACAACCACTCCCGACTTGGTTCCAGCCAAACAACATGGTACTCTAGGGTATAAACAGCCGCAGACTTGAAGCTGTGAAAATGAAAGGTCTTTTTATTCCAGCATAAACAAACACCACACTTACCTTTGAATCACTATTGCAGGGGATTAAACAAAAAACTACAAATGAAAACTAGGGATGCACCGATACCACTTTTTTTTAACACTGAGTACGAGTACCGATATTTTTTAAAAGTACTCACCGATACCGAGTACCGATACATTTATTTTATGTCATGTGACGCTTTCCAATAAGAACAGACCTCATATAAAAATGCCCCCAGCTCACAAGTATATATTAGGCTTGTGCACCGATTTTTTTTTCGGTTCGATTTGGTTCGATTTTTCGGATTTTTAAACTTTTCGATTCGGCTCGTTTCGACCGTTTTCGGTTTCGATTCGATTTGGTTCGGCTTGTTTTTCGGGTACATTTTTTTTTCGTAATATCGACCATTTTTCGTATTTTCGTGTCACTGTGCTCAGTTTTTATATCGACTTTTCGTGATTTCGGAAATTTTCGTTTTTTGGAATTGTACATTTTTCGGAATATCGACCATTTTTCGTATTTTTCGTGTCACTGCTGGTTTTTTGTATCGACTTTTCGTTTTTTCGGAAAAATTTTGTTTTTCGGAAAATTTTTGTTTTTCGGAAAATTTTCGTTTTTTCGGAAAATTTTCGTTTTTTCAGAACGTCTGTTCTCCTCGTTTGACACATTTCAAGTCCATTCGAAAAATCCAAAAATATTTCGTTTCGGCTCGGAAAACGTTTCGGATCTGACATTTTCGGATCTAAATATTTTCGGAAATTCGGCCGCATCCGAAAACAAAAAATTCCGAAATTCCGAAACCCGAAACGCACATCCCTAGTATATATCCCCCAGATACATATGCACAGAATGTCCCCAGCTCACATGTAGATTGCCCCCAGCTCACATGTAGATTGCCCCAAACCTCACATGGATATTGCCCCAGCCAGCTCTCATATGGATATTGCCCCAGCCAGCTCTCACATGGATATCTGCCCTAGCTCTCACATGAATATTGCTCCAGCCAGCTCTCACATGGATATTGCCCCAGCCAGCTCTCACATGGATATTGCCCCAGCTCTCACATGGATATTGCCCCAGCGGCAGCCAGCTCTCACCTGGATATTGCCCCAGCGGCAGCCAGCTCTCACCTGGATTTTGCCCCAGCGGCAGCCAGCTCTCACATGGATATTGCCCCAGCTCCGGATGCCAGCAGGGGTTGGGGGCCAGATGCCATGCAGCGGGTGTGCCACTGCCCGGTCCTGAACAGCGTGAGAGTCCGTGTTGAAGGGGAGGTGGCTGCGTGCGTGCGCAGGTCACGCGGTCCGGCCAGTCAGGTGGTACAGAGACTCAGTACCACCTGACTAGCCAGACCGCTTGACCTGTGCCCGCACGCAGCCGCCTCCCCTTCAACACGGACTCACACTGTTCAGGACTGGGCACTCCCACTGCACGGCATCTGGGCCCCCTCAACCCGCGGGCCCTTGGGCGGCACCCGAGGGCCCAGTGGGTCAGTCCGGGCCTGAACTTTTAGGGGCGCCAATTTCTTTTGAAATTATGCACCCTTAAGAAAACTCGCCCGGGGCCACCACCCCCCCAGCCCCCCATGCTACACCACTGGGTAGGCCACTTAAACTGATGGAGCAGGGTCAGCGGATGCTGAGGCGCATAGTGTGAAGAGGTCGCCAACTTTCTGCAGAGTCAATCGCTACAGACCTCCAAACTTCATGTGGCCTTCAGATTAGCTCAAGAACAGTGCGCAGAGAGCTTCGTGGAATGGGTTTCCATGGCCGAGCAGCTGCATCCAAGCCATACATCACCAGGTGCAATGCAAAGCGTCAGATGCAGTGGTTTAAAGCACGCTGCCACTGGACTCTAGAGCAGTGGAGACGTGTTCTCTGGAGTGACAAATCATGCTTCTCCATCTGGCAATCTGATGGACGAGTCTGGGTTTGGTGGTTGCCAGGATAGCGGTACTTGTCTGACTGCATTGTGCCAAGTGTAAAGTTTGGTGGAGAAGGGATTATGATGTGGGGTTGTTATTCAGGAGCTGGGCTTGGCCCCTTAGTTCCAGTGAAAGGAACTCTGAATGCTTCAGCATACCAAGACATTTTGGATAATTCCATGCTCCCAACTTTGTGGGAACAGTATGGAGCTGGCCCCTTCCTCTTCCAACATGACTGTGCACCAGTGTGCAAAGCAAGGTCCATAAAGACATGGATGACAGAGTCTGGTGTGGACGAACTTGACTGGCCTGCACAGAGTCCTGATCTCAACCTGATAGAACACCTTTGGGATGAATTAGAGCGGAGACTGAGAGCCAGGCCTTCTCGTCCAACATCAGTGTGTGACCTCACAAATGTGCTTCTGGAAGAATGGTCAAAAATTCCCATAAACACACTCCTAAACCTTGTGGACAGCCTTCCCAGAAGAGTTGAAGCTGTTATAGCTGCAAAGGGTGGGCCGACGTCATATTGAACCCTATGGATTAGGAATAGGATGTCACTTAAATTCATATGCGAGTCAAGGCAGGTGAGCGAATACTTTTGGCAACATAGTGTGTTTATATATATATATATATATGCAAATATACATATACATACAGAAACACAATCTTGGAAGTTTAGTGGAGGGATGTTGAGTATGCTACTTGGCTTAGTTCTCTGTGGCTTTGCCCCAGTGACCAGAGCCGAAATGTGGCCGAAACATAACCGGACACTGGATTTCAGCGAACGAGGACATTTCGGGACTATTCATCTATTCAGGCGTATTGCCTGAAAGTACGGTGCCTGTTCGAGAGCAGTGAAATCCTCCATAGAGAAGCAATGGTTCGTCTATTCAGAGAACACCGAACAGCTGAGGAATGTCAGTGAAGTGCCCTGCCGTTCGCTGGTTTCATTCATCAGATTTATTAAGTCGAATCCCATAGGCTTCAATGTTAAAATTATTCCCGTTTTAATCCAATATCTAATAAACCATTTATCATTTTATTCTGCTGTAACTTTTTTTTTAATACAATTTGCAATAATTTAGACCACTGTATCTCTGAAGCCCTAAGGGCTAGAGGGACATTTGGGATATCATTGGAAAGGTCAGCTTATAGCCTTTCCAGTGATACCAAACATAACCAGGTTAGATTTATGTAAAAATAAAATATCTATTAACCACTTCCATGCGGAGGACGCGCTCAGCGCGTCCTCCACATGGCTCC
The DNA here is from genome assembly GCA_009667805.1 of Leptobrachium leishanense. Lineage (NCBI taxonomy): Eukaryota > Metazoa > Chordata > Amphibia > Anura > Megophryidae > Leptobrachium > Leptobrachium leishanense. The sequence continues at coordinate 326,284,405 of CM019064.1, read as the reverse complement.
CGCTGTGCGGAGGACGCGCTGAGCGCGTCCTCCCTTTGGGGTCAGCGTTCGGCCGGGTTCCGGCCGATCGCTGGCCCCCCCGGTGCGGGCTGACATCCTCGATGTCAGCCCAGCATCCGGAACCGCCGCCGATGAAATTCAGGCGCATGTGCGGAGGAGGCGCCTGAAAGGGAGAGGGGGAGGTCCTTCGGACCTCTCTCCCTCCCGATCGGTGGCGTTGCGGGGGTTAACCCAGGCACCATTTGGAAGGGCACAGCCTGCACTTCCAAATGGTGCCTGGCATTAACCCCTGGGGAGCTGGATCGCGAATCGGCGCTGAAAAGCGCCGGTTCGTGATCCTTTCCCGGAGCTGGCCGACATCTTGGATGTCGGCCAAGCCTCCGGGAACTCCCCCTGAGGACTGGCGTCATCGTGCATAGCACGATGACGCCAGTCCTAGAGTTAACCCCTAACTGCCACCAACGGTGGAGATAGGGAGTTGCAATGAACTCCCTATCTCCCGATCCGTGGCAGCTAGGGGTTAAAGTTTGGTATGGTTGGATCGGCCAGAGCATGGCCGTTCCAACGATACCAAACACTACTGTGAAAAAAGTTTTTTAAAAAAAATAAAAATTAAAATTAAAAAGAAAAATATATTTAAAAAAAATTATAAAAAAAAAAATAAACATTTTTTTTTTCTTTTTTTTGGTTCGTTAATGCAGCAATATTGTTCCCATTTCAATTATAATGTGAACAATGATGCTGCACTAACGATTTTTGTATGCGGTGCGTTTGTTAAAAATCGTGTAATTTTCCCCAAAAAAAAATGTAACGAGACCCCATCTCTAATTTTTTTAACAAGCGCACCCCATAAAAAATATAACCGCAATTGCTCGCATGTTAAAATGTGAAAAAAAACAATTTACACGTTGTAAATTATTGAAAATACATATTTTATTGCATTTTTTGTTATAATATACAGACATGACATAACGTATACATATAATAATGACATATTATGAATCTACCGAGTCTGACGGAAAGAACGATATATAATATGTCTGGGTCATATACTAAAATAAGCCTTCAAAACACGTTTAAACATGATGAGCAAAACCGGTAAAAATGACCTCAGCACAGAGGTGTGAAAAGCCTCAGCAGCGAAAGGGTTAAACTATTATTTTTCTCTTTTTTTATAACTCTGCACTATTATTCAGTTTACAATTATAAAGGGAACAGTGATGCTGCACTAACTCACCTAATTTACCATACTGCCAGCAAGTTTGTATCTGGTGAAGCAACGCATTGTTTAATTCACAACCTAGACCGTGGTGCTGCAGTGAGGAGGGAGAGGAGGACTTTGGAACCTGCATCCCTGAATTGTATACCTCACAAGGTTAAGTGAGGCGTCATTGGAAAGGTCAGTCTAGTCTTAAGTATGATACCAAATAAGACCCTGTAATGTGTAAAAATAAAAAAAATGAAAGTAAAGTAAATGCAAAATAATTTTTTTCTGTTCTACAGCAGAGGCAATATATGCTTTTACGTATAAAACAAACAATGCTGATGCATTCACTGCCCTCCTCCTTCAAACATTCTACCCCACTGACTCCCTCGCTCCCTGACCCCTCTTCTACTATATCTTCCTTTTCCCCAGTCTCGGAGGAGGATGTCTCCACAGTTCTCATGTCCTCCTACCCGACCACCTGTCCACTTGATCCTATCCCCTCACACCTTATTTGGTCTGTCCTACCAATTACTGTCCCTGCTTTGACTCATATTTTTAACCTCTCCCTCTCCTCTGGAATCTTCTCCTCTGTATTTACATGCTCTGATCACCCCCATTCTAAAACAGACATCTCTTGATCCTACTTCCCCCTTTAACTACTATCCCATCTCTCTGCTCCCCTTTGCCTCCAAAATCTTAGAACGTCTGATCTATAACCAGCTCGCCGGTTTTCTTTCTGCTAACTCTCTACTCAATCCACACCAGTCTAGCTTTCGCTCCCAACAATCTACTGAGACTGCTCTGACCAAGGTGACTAATGATTTAGCTGCCGCTGAAACCAAAGGTCACTTCTCCCTCCTTATTCTTCTTGACCTTTCCGCTGCATTCAACACTGGTGATCACACTCTCCTGCTCCTCACGCTGCATCAACTTGGCCTCAGTGACATCACTCTATCCTGGTCCTCTTCCTGTCTCTCTTTTCGCTCCTTCAGTGTCTGCTTCGCTGGTGTCTCTTCACCTCCAGTTCCTCTTTCAGTTGGGGTATCTCAAGGCTCTGTTCTGGGTCCCCTACTCTTCTCGATCTATACTGCCTCTTTGGACAACCTCATCTCTTCCTGTGGATTCCAATATCACCTCTATGCTGAAGACACCCAAATCTACCTTTCCTCTCTCAATCTCTTTCGCTCCTCACGGTTGGATCGTGTTACAGCCTGCCTATTGGCTGTCTTCGACTGGATGACTTCCCATTTCCTAAAGCTCAACCTCTCTGAAACTGAACTTCTCATCTTCCCTCCCTCTAAAACCTCCATTCCTGTGCCAATTTTTCTTCAGGTGAATGGTGCCACCATTACTTCTACCTCTCAAGCTCCATTGCCTCAGGATCCTCTAGGACTCCAATCTATTCTTTACTCCTCACATTCAGTCTGTAACCAAATCTTGCTGCTTCCACCTAAAAAATATTGCACGCATCCGTCCCTTTCTTAACCCTTTCGCTGCTGAGGCTTTTCCCGCCCCTGTGCTGAGGTCATTTTTTACCTGTTTTGCGCATCATGTTTAAACGTGTTTTGAAGGCTTATTTTAGTATATGACACCGACATATTATATATCGTTCTTTCCGTCAGACTCGGTAGATTCATAATATGTCATTATTATATGTATACGTTATGTCATGTCTGTATATTATAACAAAAAATGCAATAAAATATGTATTTTCAATAATTTACAACGTGTAAAGTGTTTTTTTCCACATTTTAACATGCGAGCAATTGCGGTTATATTTTGTATGGGGTGCGCTTGTTAAAAAAATTAGAGATGGGGTCTCGTTACATTTTTTTTTGGGGAAAATGACACTATTTTTAACAAACGCACCGCATACAAAAATCGTTAGTGCAGCATCATTGTTCACATTATAATTGAAATGGGAACAATATTGCTGCATTAACAAACCCAAAAAAATAAAAAAAAGTGTTTATTTTTTTTTTTAATTTTTTTTTTTTTTTTTTTATTTTTATTTTTCATTTTTTTTTTTTTTTTACAAATTTTTAACTTTCATGTTTGGTATCGTTGGAACGGCCATGCTCTGGCCGATCCAACGATACCAAAATTTAACCCCTAGCTGCCACGGATCGGGAGATAGGGAGTTCATTGGAACTCCCTATCTCCACAGTTGGTGGCAGTTAGGGGTTAACTGTAGGACTGGCGTCATCGTGCTGCGCACGATGACGCCAGTCCTCTGGGGGAGTTCCCGGAAGCTTGGCCGACATCCAAGATGTCGGCCAGCTCCCGGGAAGGATCGCGAATCGGCGCTTTTCAGCGCCGATTTGCGATCCAGCTCCCCAGGGGTTAATGCCAGGCATCATTTGGAAGGGCAGGCTGTGCCCTTCCAAATGATGCCTGGGTTAAGCCCCTGTGTGCCACCGATCGGGAGGGAGAGAGGTCCGAAGGACCTCCCCCCCTCCCTTTCAGGCGCCTCCTCCGCACATGCGGGGGGGGCGCCTGAATTAGGTGTCATCGCGCCCCCGCGATGACACCTAATGTTGGCGGCTGCTGGTCCGGATGCCGGGCTGACATCCAGGATGTCAGCCCGCACCGGAGGGGCCAGCGATCGGCCGGAACCCGGCCGAACGCTGACCCCAAACTGAGGACGCGCTCAGCGCGTCCTCAGCACACCAGCGGTAATGCTGAGGACGCGCTGAGCGCGTCCTTAGCATTGAAGTGGTTAATACAGACTCCATCCAAGCTCTTATTATCACCTGCCTTGACTACTGTAACCTCCTTCTCTCTGGCCTTAAGAGATCCCAGATTCTCCCTCTGCAGTCTGTAAAGAACGCCTGTACCAGACTCCTACACCTCACCTCCAGCACCCCTCACACCTCACCTCTCTGTCAATCTCTACACTGGCTCTGTTTCCTTTAGAATTCAATTCATTATACTGGTGCTCACATACAAAGCTCTCCATAACCGTGCCCCTGCCTACATCTCCTCCCTTATTAGCAGGTACATCCCATCCCCACCACTTTGCTCGGTCAATGATCTGATGCTATCAGTCCCTTGTACGAGCACCCCCAACTCTCGCCTTCAGGATTTCACTCGAGCTGCCTCCCTGCAACATCAGACTCGCCCGTCTCTCCAGTCCTTCAAGAAGTCTCTGAAAACCCATTACTATAGAGAAGCCTATCAGCTCACTCCATGATCCCCCACTGTACATTTCTTGCTCCATCTTCCCATTCAGTCCTCATGCAACCCGCTACTTCAAATACCCTATTTATCCTCACCTAGTGTTTCACCCCTCTCCTCTTAGATTGTAAACTCTGGAGCAGGGTCCTCTCTCCTCTTAGATTGTAAACTCTGGAACAGGGTCCCCTCTCCTCTTAGATTGTAAGCTCTTTAGCAGGCTCCTCCCTCCTTCTGTTCCGTGTGTGTAACATATATGTATATTTGTTATTCTGTTTCTCCCATTGTACAGCACTAAGGAATTTGTTGGCTCTTTATAAATACTTGTAACTGTAACTAATTCAACAAAGGCAACAGATTCTGCCCCTTCTTTTGATTTGAGCGCAGAGAAAAAAACAGTTTCAGTTTTTTAAAATGTATTTTATTTTAGTTTTTTTGCCTCAAAACAAAAATTTAAATAGTAATTTTGGCATATTTTTTTTGTTTGGGGGGTAGGGACGCTCCGCATTTCTGTGCCTACAGGCTCCTGAGCTGCAAATCCGGTCCTGATGGTGGAGCACCTGTGAACAGGGAGGGGTGCATACAAAATGGGAGTTGTCAGCTCCCTATATATAAAATACAAAACAGCAGAAGGTTGCACTCTACCTCAAAACTAAGCGGGTGCATCTAAGACACCAAATACAAAACACCTACAGGGTGATTCAGAGAGCGGTGAAAACCAGGAGAATGGAAAATTCTAGATCGAAATAGCTGATTTGGAAAGTGAGATGAATGGGAGACTTTTTCTGGTTTGGCTATTTTGACCTAGAATTTTCCATTCTCCAGTCATTCTCCTACATTTCACTGCTCTCTGAATAACCCTGCAAGAAAGAGCACTGCACACTATTGACCACCTTCTTCCATCATTTTCTTTGGCAAAAAAAAAAAAGCACAGTTTTTAAAATGTTCAAAAAACTTGACTGAGGTAAAATGATGGGGATAGTTTCTGTGTTAATCTGTATATTTGTGTTTTGTTTTTAATATCTTGCATTTATTACTTTGTATTTCTGTACCTACTGTAACAATTCTATGTTCTTGAACCCAGGACATACTTGAAAATGAGAGAAATTTCAATGTATCCTTCCTGGTAAAATCCTTTGCAAATAAATAAATAAACTAAGGAAACAGATTCTGCCCCTTCTATTGATTTGAGGGCAGAGAGAAACTGGTTTTCAGATTTTTAAAATGTTGTTTTTTTGTTAGCTGGCCAAAACAAAAATTTAAAAAGCCATATTGGCATGTATTTTTTTTTTTTGAGGGAGGAAGCGCTCCTCATTTCTGTGCCTCCTGTAGGCAAGATGCAAATCTGGCCCTGTAAACGGTACTGCTGCATTACAGCAGCCAGGGAAAGGGCAGAATACAAAGGGACCCTAGGATCACTCACATCTGTTCGGGGATAACATTCAGATCGGTTATGGCTGAACTCAGTGGCTTCACTATGGTTTGGTGTCACCCGGTGCGGTAACTTATGGTGTCACCCCCCCCCCCCCCGAGTTTTACAGATTTTTTTAACTACTCTTACTCCTAAATCAGTACTCCCATATAACACTGAATGCTCATACACACAGCGCACATTACTGTCAGGTTTATTGCTGTAGAGCTCTCTCATATGCTCACACAACTTTTTTCCAATTGCCAGCAAGTACGATGCCTGTTCGAAGGCAGTGAAAGCCCACATGGATATATATTGCCCCCAGCAGCTCTGGATATATTGCCCCCAGCAGCTCACCCATGGATATATATTGCCCCCAGCTCACATATGGATATATTGCCCCAGTTCACAATTATATATTGCCCCCAGCAGCTCACCCATGGATATATATTGCCCCAGCTCACATATGGATATATTGCACCTCAGCTCACATATGGATATATTGCGCCTCAGCTCACATATGGATATATTGCGCATCAGCTCACACATGGATATATTGCCCCAGACCAGCTCACAAATGGATATATTGCACCAGCTCTCATGGATATGCCCCCAACACACATGGATACTGCCCCAAGCACACATGGATACTGCCCCAGCACACATGGATAATGCCCCAGCTCACATGGAAATGCCCCAGCTCCTCTCATGGATATTGCCCCAGCTCCTCTCATGGATATTGCCCCAGCCCAGCTCCTCTCATGAATATTGCCCCAGCTCCTCTCAAGAATTTTGCCCCAGCTCCTCTCATGGATTTTGCCCCAGCTCCTCTCATGGATATTGCCCCAGATCCTCTCATGGATATTGCCCCAGCTGCTCTCATGGATATACTGCCCCAGCTCCTCTCATGGATATACTGCCCCAGCTGCTCTCATGGATAATGCCCCAGCTCCTCTCATGGATTTTGCCCCAGCTCCTCTCATGGCTATGCCCCCAGCTCCTCTCATTGATATTGCCCCAGCTCATGGATATGCCCCAGCTCATGGATAATGCCCCAGCTCATGGATATGCCCCAGCTCATGGATAATGCCCCAGCTCATGGATACTGCCCCAGCTCATGGATAATGCCCCAGCACATGGATAATGCCCCAGCTCATGGATACTGCCCCAGCTCATGGATATGCCACAGCAGCTCATGGATATACTGCCTCAGCTCATCGATATACTGCCCCAGCTCATGGATATGCCCCAGCTCATGGATACTGCCCCAGCTCATGGATTTGCCCCAGCTCATGGATATGCCCCAGCTCATGGATACTGCCCCGGGAAAGGGATATGCCCAGCTCATGGATATGCCACAGCTCATGGATTTACCCCAGCAGCTCATGGATATGCCCCAACTCATGGATATGCCCCAGCTCATGGATATGCCCCAGCAGCTCATGGATAATGACCCCAGCTCATGGATATGTCCCAGCTCATGGATTTTGCCCCAACTCATGGATATGCCCCAGCAGCTCATGGATAATGACCCCAGCTCATGGATATGTCCCAGCTCATGGATTTTGCCCCAACTCATGGATATGCCCCAGCAGCTCATGGATAATGCCCCAGCTCATGGATATGCCCCAGCTCATGGATAATGTCCCAGCAGCTCATGGATACTGCCCCAGCTCATGGATATACTGCCCCAACTCATGGATATGCCCCAACTCATGGATATGCCCCAGCAGCTCATGGATAATGGCCCCAGCTCATGGATATGTCCCAGCTCATGGATACTGCCCCAACTCATGGATATGCCCCAGCAGCTCATGGATACTGCCCCAGCTCATGGATTTTACCCAGCTCATGGATACTGCCCCAGCTCATGGATAATGTCCCAGCAGCTCATGGATACTGCCCCAGCTCATGGATATACTGCCCCAGCTCATGGATACTGCCCCAGCTCATGGATATGCCCCAGCTCATGGATAATGCCCCAGCAGCACATGGATACTGCCCAGCAGCTCATGGATATGCCCCAGCAGCTCATGGATTTGCCCCAGCTCATGGATATGCCCCAGCAGCTCATGGATATGCCCCAGCAGCTCATGAATACTGCCCCAGCTCATGGATTTGCCCCAGCTCATGGATACTGCCCCAGCAGCTCATGGATACTGCCCCAGCTCATGGATATGCCCCCGCTCATGGATTTGCCCCAGCACATGGATATGCCCCAGCACATGGATACTGCCCCAGCTCATGGATATACTGCCCCAGCACATGGATTTTACCCAGCTCATGGATACTGCCCCAGCTCATGGATAATGTCCCAGCAGCTCATGGATACTGCCCCAGCTCATGGATATACTGCCCCAGCTCATGGATACTGCCCCAGCTCATGGATATGCCCCAGCTCATGGATAATGCCCCAGCAGCACATGGATACTGCCCCAGCAGCTCATGGATATGCCCCAGCAGCTCATGGATTTGCCCCAGCTCATGGATATGCCCCAGCAGCTCATGGATATGCCCCAGCAGCTCATGAATACTGCCCCAGCTCATGGATTTGCCCCAGCTCATGGATACTGCCCCAGCAGCTCATGGATACTGCCCCAGCTCATGGATATGCCCCCGCTCATGGATTTGCCCCAGCACATGGATATGCCCCAGCACATGGATACTGCCCCAGCTCATGGATATACTGCCCCAGCACATGGATACTGCCCCAGCTCATGGATATGCCCCAGCTCATGGCTATGCCCCAGCTCATGGATACTGCCCCAGCTCATGGATTTGCCCCAGCTCATGGATATGCCCCAGCTCATGGATTTGCCCCAGCTCATGGATATGCCCCAGCAGCTCATGGATATGCCCCAGCAGCTCATGGATATGCCCCAGCAGCTCATGGATACTGCCCCAGCTCATGGATTTGCCCCAGCTCATGGATACTGCCCAGCAGCTCATGGATACTGCCCCAGCAGCTCATGGATACTGCCCCAGCTCATGGATATGCCCCAGCTCATGGATTTGCCCCAGCTCATGGATATGCCCCAGCACATGGATACTGCCCCAGCTCATGGATATACTGCCCCAGCTCATGGATATGCCCCAGCTCATGGCTATGCCCCAGCTCATGGATACTGCCCCAGCACATGGATACTGCCCCAGCTCATGGATATGCCCCAGCTCATGGATTTGCCCCAGCTCATGAATATGCCCCAGCAGCTCATGGATATGCCCCACCTCATGGATAATGGCCCAGCACATGGATATGCCCCAGCTCACCTCCTGGCCGCGTGTTTGCTCCCTCTGAGCCTCCGGCAGCGTGCAGCTTGGGCGCTCGCTTGGGGGAGCCACGTGACCAGCCGCGATTGGCTGGTGACGTGCTTCCACCAGGCGAGCGCCGAAGCTGCATAGCTTCGATGCTCGCAGGGAGCGAACACGTGGTGCAGGGTGAGTGTCACCTGGTGCGGGCCGCACCACCCGCCCCCATGTAGCGACGCCACTGGCTGAACTCCCTTTACAGTACAGACAAAAGGTGTAACTGTTATTTCCATATGTGTCATGCACACTCCTATTGGTATTTTGTGGAAGCTGCATTGCTAATGATCTCATTATGATCACTACAAACCCCATAAGCTGCACCCGGGCCCGTGTGCCTACGTGTGTGGAATTGTTGGTGGCCCGGGGGTAGCTGTTCAGGGGACTTGGTAGAGACCGTATTTTATATGTGTTGCAGGGCAGGCGCGTCCCTCCTTCCTGTTCAGCGGCTGCAGGGCTGCCAGCAATGTGGGGCTGGCACAGAGCTTCAAGGGGGGCTGACGAGCATGGAACAGGGTGTACCATTGGATAATGCTGCGCTGCTTCATGTGACTCATGTCAGTGTTAAGGAGGAGTCAGAACAGAATTTTCTGTCCTGGTCCTCCCTTCCAGATGCTGAGTGCTAAGTCACCGCCGGCACTGTAAAACTGGCGGCTGCCCGTGCAAGGGCCTCTCACGGACAACAGTGTCCGTGAGCAGGCACCTTGCTGATCCCTGCTGGAAAATATTAGTGGTTCAAATTCGTTTTGAAATTTTGCGCCCCTAAGAAAATTGCGCCCGGGGCGACCGTTCCCAAGGCACCCCCACGCTATGCCACTGATTGTGTGTGTGTGTGTGTGTGTGAGCAGGGATTGTGTGTGTGTGAGCAGGGATTGTGTGTGTGAGCAGGGATTGTGTGTGTGTGTGTGTGTGTGAGCAGGGATTGTGTGTGTGTGTCTGTGTGAGCAGGGATTGTGTGTGTGTGTCCTACACTGTTCACCTGAGTTGGATGTACATACCCTCAAATTAAAGCTGACAGTCTGCAGTTAAAGCACATTGTGTTTGTTCCATTCCAACTCCATTGTGGTGGTGTATAGAGCCAAAGATGTTAGAATTGTGTCAATGTCCCAATATTTCTGGACCTGACTGTATGTCCATTTTTATTATCTAGCTTTTTCACATTTACTGTATTTTAATCAAAACCCATTTCTGCTGGTAACAGAGCTCTCATAACCCTTTGGGGTATCTCTGCTATTTAGTCTCCCTATGTAACCCTTAGAATCCCCAACAAGCGAATACAGCATTTCCCCAAAGAGGAGATGTCACTTGTATCAGGTTTTAAGCAGGAATTAATTTAATGCATATCCAAACAGGTACAAATATTATTTATATAATAAGCATCTTTCCACCCAGGGGAGAGAAGCACAAAAGCTTGGAATTCATAGCCCCACCCCAGGTGACCAGCGGCAGTCTAAAGAGGAGTGACTTCTTACAATATAACAACAGAACATACAGTTGTGTTCAAAATTATTCAACCCCCAATGCTGTAAAGGGTTTTAGGGAATTTAGTGTACATTTGTAATTGTATTCAGAATGAAATCCTACAAGGACATTTTAAAGAACCATATGCAACTAAAATGACATCAATTGGTTTTGTAATACAGTAGTAAATGTTTCTTTTATGAATTCTTCATTGACACAATTATTCAACCCCTTAAAGACTACCACTCTGAAGAACAGAGGTTCATTCAAGTGTTTTCAATCAGGTATTGAAAACACCTGTGGATGTCACGGAGCAGCAATAAAGCATAATAAGTACCAATTCGGCAGCTTTAAAATGACTGTGATACTCAGCTCCTTCTAGACATTTACTGTGTGGTTACAAACATGGTGAAAGTCAAGATAATGGTCCAGGAAGACAAGAGAAGAGGTGATTACTCTTCACAGGAAGGGCAATGGCTTAGAAGGATTGCAAGATGTTAAACATACAAGAGAGACAATAGGAAGCATCATTTGCAAATTCAAGGCAAAGGGCACTGTTGAAGCGCTACTGGTCGTGGCAGAAAGAAGATGCTGACTTCGACTGCTGTGCGCTACCTGAAGCGTAGAGTGGAGAAAAGTCCTGTGTGACTGCTGAGGAACTGAGAAAGATTTTGTCAGATGTGGGTACTGAAATTTCAGCTCAGACAATATGGCGCACACTGCGTAATGAAGGCCTCCATGCCAGAACTCCCAGGCGCACCCCCTTGCTGTCTCCAAAGAATAAGAAGAGTCTACTGCAGTATGCCAAAAGTCATGTGGAGAAACCACAGAAGTTTTGGATAGTGTTCTGTGGACTGATGAAACAAAATTAGAACTGTTTGGGCCCATGGATCAACGCTATGTTTGGAGGAGGAAGAACAAGGCCTATGAAGAAAAGAACACCTTGCCTACTGTGAAGCATGGCGGGGGGTCAATCATGCTTTGGGGCTGTTTTGCTTCTGCAGGTACAGGGAAGCTTCAGCGTGTGCAAGGTACCATGAATTCTCTTCAGTACCAGGAGATATTGGATGACAATGTGATGCAGTCCGTCACAAACCTGAGGCTTGGGAGACGTTGGACCTTTCAACAGGACAATGATCCCAAGCATACCTCCAAGTCCACTAGAGCATGGTTGCAGATTAAAGGCTGGAACATTTTGGAGTGGCCATCGCATTCACCTGACTTAAATCCGATTGAGAACCTCTGGTGGGACTTAAGGAAAGCAGTTGCAGTGCGCAAGCCTAAGAATGTGACTGAACTGGAGGCTTTTGCCCATGACGAATGGGCGAAGATACCCGTTGATCGCTGCAAGACACTTGTGTCAAGCTATGCTTCACGTTTAAAAGCTGTTATAACTGTAAAAGGATGTTGTACTAAGTTCTAAGATTGAATGTCACTTGGGGGTTGAATAAAACTGATAATGATGTGAGCACAGAAAAGACATTTGTGGTTATTTCATTATATATGTTATGTTATATTTGTCTGACCTACACGTGCCTCTTTGATTTATTGTAAGCAAGATGACCTGAATGATCAAAATCAATGTCAAACTGGCCAAAACACTCAATTTCAGTGGGGGTTGAATATTTTGAACACAACTGTAGAAAAGAAAATAATATATATATATATATATATATATTGTATATATAGGGCTGCGTGTCAGAAACCTTGGGGCCCCTCACTGAACCACTGGTCAGAGCCCCCGTCCCTCAGCTGCCCATTTCAGTAAACTAATTAAAAATAAAACATTTTCCTCCTCTTCTAGTTACCTTATTTTACAGTGAGTAGGCTAAATCCCTGGTGTTGCATCCAGGAAGGAGAAAAAGTGTGTGATGGTGGGAGAGTATTCACTCTGCATTTCTACCTGATACAGACCATAATAATCGCTCACACACTGGTGATGAGTCAGACCGCTCTGAAAGCCCCAGGTGCCACGGCCCATCAGGGAAGTGGTAGTGAAGGGTTAATAAAAACATGGGGCCATATTCCATCCTAGATGATACTGGACACCCACAAATGGAAAAATAGGGATAGAGCAATTTTCAATTTGCAGGTCACCATAAACACCTGTATTCTGACCAAGCCTCAGTGCCAGCAGCTCCAGTGGTAATATCTCTGAACTGCAGGTGGATAATAGAAGCTGCGTTGTGAGCTGCCATTGTTATAAACGCTAGTTCATAGGATTCCATGTGGCCAGGCATGACCCAGGAGCTCCCGTGAGAGGGGTCACACATTGATGGCGGAAGAAAAGTGGGAACTGTTTATTCCCAGTGTTTTGCTGCATATTCTGCAAGGAATCTGAGGGATCTGACGTAAGTATGAGATTTTCTAGTGGGGTTAAATTAACGCGTTAAGTGATTCTGCAAAAGAAAATTTATCAATTAGTCACACAGTTTAACCCCTTCACTGCTGAGGACTAGGGATGAGCTGTTCGGTTTGATCGGTTCGGAGTTCGATTCGAACATTGGCAGTTCGAAAGTTCGCGAACTTCGAACTTTTTGGCATGTTCGGTTCGAGTTCTAAAAAAAAAATTAGAAAAAAGTATAAAAAATGCTTAAAAATACTAAACAAATCTAGAAATAAAGAGACTCTTTACTGCAGAATATTATAAGCAATGGTTTATTAGATATTGAATTAAAAAACTACCCAGGGCAAGAAGGCACGCATGTGGGCGATGATTAGCAATGGACAGACTGTGTACGTCGTCAAGAAGCGATATGTATAATAGCATAAACATGTTACATACACATAAGACTAGGGATGAGCCGAACACCCCTGTGTTCGGTTCGCATTCGAACTCGTACAATTTCAAAAGTTCGAGTTCGAACACGAACCGAACTCAATGCAAGTCAATGGGACTCAAAAGTTCGATTTTTAGAGTGCCCTGCAAGAGGGCATATATGCAAGATATTTGCCATAAAAGGTGTATGGGGGTCCGGGTAGTGCCCTGGGGGACAGGAAACAAGGACAAAAAGTTTAAAAAAATACGTTTTTAAAGGAACAGTGAGTTTTCCATAAAATAAGGGTTAAAAATAAAAACGAAAAATTCCTTCAAATATCGTGCCTAGGAGGTCCCCATAACCTGCCCGTGAAGTGGTGGATTTGTAGGATGTATAGAAATATCGCTATCAGAGACCCACAACGACACCTAGCCACCCTTAAGGGGTTAAAATGCACAGGGACTGGCTACTATCCTGTTAGATGAGGGAATGTATTATATGTATAAAGCAAGGTATATATGACAATGGATAGTCAGAGACTCTAGGGACTCAGCTTGTACGCTTTATGATAGACATATTCACGTTGTGTTGTGTTACTAATGCAGAAGCAGCAAGCCCTTCCACCACGCTTGCACCAAAACTATAGATCTAACACAATAATAATTGTCTGCTCACATAGGCCCTTCGGGAGAGGTACATGACATACAAATACTGGAATATTACATTTAAATCTAAGGAGCGTGATAAAGATTTTATTAAGCCCTTGATGGCAAATGATGTAACATCTACATCATTAATGATTGGCTTTACAGAGCCCTGGTCCTTAAGGGGTTAAACAGCATATCAGAGGAAATGTAGTAGAAATGAACACATCTTAGAATTCAGAAGCACAGTGTTCATACATGTGCAGGAGCCACACTCAGTCTGCAGGCAATGTATCAAATTCATAAGGCCAGACTAATTAGAAGCACATGTTATTTCCAAACACGAATTAACACCTGTTGTTTACGCCGTTTGAGAGCCCTGCTGCGAGCACATGTCATTTAGAGGTGAGAATCTTTGCACCTAGACATTAGGCAGACTGTAAAGCATGCTTTCCTTGTAAGCTAGAAAATCCACATCACCCATTGCAGCATTTAAAAGATGAAACACACAGGCGGCGCAAAAAATCCTATGCAAGCCTCATGCACAGTATGCCAGGGTTCTCAAACTCACGGCCCCCAACATGATTTGGACTACAAGTCCCAGGATGATTTCAATGCAATACATGGCGAGGGAATCCTGGGAGTTGTAGTTCAAAAACATCAGGGGCACCAGAGTTTGAGAGCCCTGCTGCGAGCACATGTCATTTAGGGGTGAGAATCTTTGCATCTAGACATTAGGCAGACTGTAAAGCATGCTTTCCTTGTAAGCTAGAAAATCCACATCACCCATTGCAGCATTTTAAAGATGAAACACACAGGCGGCGCAAAAAATCCTATGCAAGCCTCATGCACAGTATGCCAGGGGTCTCAAACTCACGGCCCCCCAACATGATTTGAACTACAAGTCCCAGGATGATTTCAATGCAATACATGGCGAGGGAATCCTGGGAGTTGTAGTTCAAAAACATCAGGGGCACCAGAGTTTGAGAGCCCTGCTGCGAGCACATGTCATTCAGGGGTGAGAATCTTTGCAACTAGGCATTAGGCAGACTGTAAAGCATGCTTTCCTTATAAGCTAGAAAATCCACATCATCATTTATGGAAAACTCACTGTTCCTTTAAAAACATCTTATTTTAAAGTTTTTGTCATTGTTTCCTGTCCCCCAGGGCACTACCCGGACCCCCATACACCTTTTATGGCAAATATCTTGCATATATGCCCTCTTGGAGGGCACTCTAAAAATCGAACTTTTGAGTCCCATTGACTTGCATTGAGTTCGGTTCGCGTTCGAACTCGAACTTTTGAAATTGTTCGAGTTCGAATGCGAACCGAACACGGGGGTGTTCAGCTCATCCCTAATAGTCTCCCACTGTATGCTGAGGACGTTCCCCACACGTCTTCAGCTTAGCGGGAGCTTGCTTCCATACTCACTCTCTCCTCAGTCAGAAGTTGCTTTTGACACCCCTCAGGGTCTCAGGCAAAGCCGGGAGATCGCCTGAAAGGAGGGGGGGGGGTCCTTTCGGATCCTTCTCCCTCCCTCCCAATCAGGAGGAGGTAGGGGGAAAAGTCAGGCACCGATGAATAGGGGAGAGTCTCCCCTTTCAAGTGATGCCTGACATTAACCCCTGAGGTGCCGGTCCATCCTCTCCTGGTGCTCAAGTATGTCAGAATGGCAATTTTTCACAGATTTCCTTCACGGTTCTTCCAAAGTTATTGCAAGCGCCCATATTACACAGATGGTCTGACTCGAGGAGCAATGATGCTCTTACACATGAGTAAATTATGAATCAAGCAGGACAGAATATATACCTCTCACACACACCCAACATAAAACTCCACAAACTCCACATCTTTTTCTATTCCATGTAAAACCACACATAGCAAAACTCCCACAGAAATGATACGTGGGAATTTCATTCTCAGCAGTGAACCAAGGGGGGCAGTGACAGATATTGTTCCAGAAATCATTTGGATTTACAGTTTTAACTGCTCCTGACTCAATAAACCTGCTGATATAGATTATATTTTATTGATATTGCATACTATATATTGATTTACTAGTCAGTTAATACTGGTTACTTCTCATTCTCGTGTTCTCTGAGGACTGAGCAATAATACTTTAATGCATATATATAAGGAAAAACAAGCAATCTTCCAAGCAAAAGAGATTTTATCCTCAAGTTATTACATTTGTTTTATTAAAATATCTATTCCCTAACCGTAGTTGTTTTATTGAAACAATTGTCGCTTTTCTTTGGCGATCTACGGTTGATCAGCTACAATGACTTCATTGTCTATGGAGCTTTCATAGTAGCATGCCAAAGCTTTCACTGTTGGACCCATCATAGGGCTAAATTACAAAGTTGGTGCTAACTTAACCAGAGCTGTTGTAAACTGAAAACCTCCATAGGCTATAAATGGCTCTGGAAAGTTTACAACAGCTCTGGATACGTTAGCACCAAGTATGTAATATTGCCCATAGTTTTCATCAAAGTCATTCAGCGTTTTTCATTAGAAGTGCAATGAAGAATTCCAATTTAAAATTGCCAAAGTAAAGTATATGTACTATTGTTGAAAACAATGGTGGAAAAATGCTACAGTTCTCCCAATAGGAAACTGACGAAGCTAAAGTCTTCTACAGAAAACAATCGGTAATTAACAAGTAAATAATGCCATTAATAAGTTAATAATAACTTTACTAAAGTGTCAATGTCGTTTGGGTTTCAGAATTGCTTTAATTAACACTTTCTATATACACATGTAAACAAATGTAATAATGTTATTCCTTGTCTCATAATGGCTGAAGGTAATGAGAGTTATAGACCGCAACTCATAAATGTCAGATACTCCAGACCACTAAATATTGAAATCACTAAACTTTACTAACAGGGTAATTCAAAGAGATTCGAAAAGTCACTGCACGTTCGATGACTTTTCGTTCTCTTCAATTCGGTTCCTTTTGCCGATCCCATTTCGGTGACCCTGCGGTGTAAGTGCAAGCCTTCAAAGTGAGCACTTAGAGATCTTCTGGAGATACTCTGGAGGTAGTCTGAGGTTAGAAAGGAGGTAGAAAACCTACAAAAAGGTAAGATTTGCTGGTTTTAAATCCATTCTTTTATAATGGCAGGCTTGGTCCAGTGTAAGAGCTGTCATGCATTTGTTTTTAGATCCAATTTTTGGAGGTTTGGAGTGTGCCTGATATGTAGACAGTTGTCTTTATTGCAGCAGGAAATTGCCTGTTTGAAGTCTGAGATTTGTAAATTATCTGTTAGGCAAACTCAGGCTATGACTGTTACAAACAGGCCTCCTAGGAGCGGCAGATGGACTACTGTAGGATCTGGTAGATTTAGAGTTGTGGATAGAAGGCATGTCCCACAATCTGTGGCTCTTCTTAATTCTTTTGAGGCACTTTCAAAGTGTAGTGGTAAGACGGATGTAGGCTCAGACACCATAGTTGAGGAACCACCATCCCCTATGCCTAAGGTATGCAGGACTGCAACCAAGGACAAAAAGGAAAAGGTGGGACTTGATAGAAGGCAATTGTTGCTGGGTGATTCTATCATAAGAGGTGTTGAGCTGGAGAGTAGTGTTTTTTTTGAGATGTCTTCCTGGGGCTACTGCTCGTAGAGACAAGAGACGTATTCTCAATATTGTCAAACAAGCAAAGCAGCAAGGGGAAGTGGACGTTCTAGTCCATCTAGGGACAAATGACTTGGCTAGCAATGAGGTTTCTGAGATTAAGGAAGATTTTTGTGTTCTTGGAGGTGAAATACAGCAGATTGCGTCCACTGTGTCATTCTCTGAAGTTCTGCCTGTGCATAACATTCAGGACAGGCAGATGCACAATAGGGAATTTAATTTGTGGCTTCGGAATGGTGTCGGGAGCAAGGATTTGGCTTTGTGTCCCATGATAGCTCTAATTGGAGCAGAAAGGAACTGTATAAAAAAGATGGTTTGCATCTTACTCATAGGGGAACATATGTTCTCAGGGAGATGTTCAAAGGTTTCACAAAGGAATATTTAAACTAGGAGAGGGGACAAAAGGGTAAAAAAACAATCTGCCCGATTGTCCCCCAAAACTAAATCAGAGGGTGCAAGCAACATGCGGGGTAAAAAATGACAAGCTCAGAGTCGTGTCTATAAATGCTCGCAGTTTAGTCAATAAAATCAATGAACTGGAGGCAATGATGGCAGCTGAAAAAGTAGATTTAGTGGCGGTTACTGACACATGGTTCAGTGAGAAAAATAACTGGGACATAACAATACCGGGGTACTCTTTATATAGAAAAGACAGAGAAGGTAGGAAAGGAGGAGGAGTGGCCCTGTATGTGAAAAACAACATAAAAGCGAACCAAATAAAAGTGAGCGAGGTGACCCCTGGACAAGTAGAAGATCAAGATAATCTGCTGTTTGAGGAAATAGCCAAAATGGCAATGAAGGGGGAAGTTATTATCATGGGGGACTTTAATCTTCCTGATGTGAACTGGAAAACCAAAATAGCTGGGTGCACCAGGAGTACAAATATTCTAAACTCCCTACTGGGATTATCTCTAACACAAGTAGTTGAGGAGCCGACCCGTAAAGAGGCCATATTGGATTTAATACTCACAAATGGAGGTTTGGTATCAGACGTTGTTGTAGGTGAAAATTTGGGATCTAGTGATCAGCCAGTGTGGTTTAATATAAGAACAGGGATGGAGCCGCACCACACAAAAACAAAAGTTTTAGACTTTAAAAAAACTGATTTTTCTAAAATGAGATTTTGTGTGAATGAGTCATTATCAGACTAGAGAAGTTTAAAGGGAGTCCAGGAGAAATGGGATTATTTAAAGGAAGCATTGAAGGCCACAGGCAATTGCATTCTACTTGTTAGCAAAAAAAAAAGGGAAGAAACCACTGTGGTACTCTGGAGAAGTGGCCAAAATAGTGAAGAACAAAAAGATAGCATTCAATAATAATAAAAAAACTCAGAGTGAAGAAGATAGGCAAACCTATAAGATTAGGCAAATCTATAAGATTAAGCAGAAAGAGGCAAAGCAAGTTATAAGAGCTTCCAAAGCACACGCAGAAGAGAAAATAGCTCAGTCAGTAAAAAAGGGGGACAAAACATTTTTTAGATACATAAACGAGAAAAGAAAAGTAAAACAAGGATTAGTTAGATTAAAACAAAAGAAGGAAGGTATGTAGAAGAGGATAAAAGTCTCGCTGACTGCCTCAATGAGTATTTTTGTTCAGTCTTTGCAGAAGAAAAGGAAGGAAAGGGATCTCATTAGGAGGAAACACTAACGAGACATTTACATATGAGTTTACAGAGGAGGAGGTTCTACAGCAGCGGCAATTGAGTTTTAATGTGGATAAGTGCAAGATAATGCACCTGGGACGTAAAAACCCAAGGGCTGAATATAGAATATTTGATACAGTCCTAACCTCAACATCTGAGGAAAGGGATTTAGGGGTTATTATTTCAGAGGATCTAAGGGTAAGTAGTCAATGTAATAGAGCAGCAGGAAATGCTAGCAGATTGCTTGGTTGTGTAGGGAGAGGTATTTGCAGTAGGAAAAGGGAAGTGCTCATGCCACTGTACAGAGCACTGGTGAGACCTCACTTGGAGTACTGTGTGCAGTACTGGAGACCATATCTCCAGAAGGATATAGACATCTTAGAGAGAGTAACGAGAAGGGCTACTAAAATGGTGTACGACTTGAAGGAGAAAAGTTACCAGGAAAGGCTTAATGATCTTAATATGTACAGCTTGGAAAAAAGACGAGACAGAGGAGATATGACAGAAACATTTAAATATGTAAAGGGAATCCACAAGGTAGAGGAAGGGAGTATATTTATAAGGAAACAAAGTAGCAAAACAAGAGGACATAGTCTTAGATTAGAGGGGCAAAGGTTTAAAAGTAACATCAGGAAGCATTATTTTACTGAGAGGGTGGTGGATACATGGAACAGCCTTCCAGTTGAAGTGGTAGAGAACAAAACAGTAATTGAATTTAAGCAGGCATGGGATAGGCATAAGGCTATCCTAAACAAAAGATAAATCCAGGTAAAGTATCCATGTAATTGGGCAGACTAGATGGGCCGAAAGGTTCTTATATGCTGACATTTTTCTATGTTTCTATGTTTCTATGTATTCAGCAAACACCACAGGGTCCTCAAATTGCAGGGAAAAGCTAACGCAAACCTGACGAAAACGAACCGCAAAACCTGTCGAATGCACGCCGAAAACCCGCAAAAACATCTGGATTAACCTGCCGAAAACCACGGAAAAACCCGAGCAGGAGCCGATCACACGCAGCGAAGCCGCCGGAAAAAGCCGAGACCGCAGACAGAGGGCAGTGAATAAATTAGGAAAACAGTTTGTATGAATGATTGAAAAGTGAAACTCTGTTTGCAAAGAAACTACTGAGCGAAAATGTCTGAAATTTGCATATGAGGTCCAGGGAATGATAATAAAAAGGGCTGTTACAGAAAAAATAAGCAAACTTAAAAAAAAATCTGAAAAATGCTTAAAATATCCTAAAAATCTATACATAAAGAGACTCTTTACTGCAGAATTTTATAATGAACGGTTTATTAGATATTGAATTAAAACGCAAATATTTTTAACATTGAAGCCTATGGGATTCTCCTGAATAAACTTGCTGAATTAAACCACCGAATGGCAGGGCATTTCGGGAACCTTTCACTGCTGGTTTGTGTTCTCTGAATAGCCGAAGGAGTGCTTTTTCATGGGGTTTTCACTGCCCTCGAACAGGCACCGAACAGGCACCGTATGTGCAGGCAATTCGCCAGGATTTGGCGAATAGCCTGCTCTCTGGATAGCCGAATGGCCAAGAAAGGTAACCGAACGCTGATTTTCAGCGTTCGGTTACCTTTCTCAAGCAATTCGGATCTCTTTGAATTACCCTGTAAATCTCAATAACACTTAAGTCTAATAATGTGACCCTGATCACATTATTTTAACTCCCCTGTAACCTACAACAAGCTGCCTTTATACTTGTTTTGTCTGTTAGTGATCTCGTTACTCACATAGGCCCCTATTACATTGTTCGCGCAATTTCGTTCGCGCAGCGCAATTTTTTTTGCGCGCATCGTCCAGCGTTATCGCGCAAAAATTAACGGTGGTATTACGATCCATAAGCATTTTCTCATCCGTCCAAAAATAACGTTCGTAAAAACGACGCGCAAAACGAAGAGTAATACGCGCACAGTAACGTAGCGCACGTAAATCAGTATGCGGACTGTTTTTTTCGCGGGATTCAGCCAATCAGAATTAAGAACCTTAATTGACATCAATTTACCTTAAGTTTTTGCGCCTGTCAAAGTAAATCTGAGTATACCTGCTGCAGCAATAATAAAAACACGCACAAATTCACAATTTTATTGTTTGGGTATGTGTAGAATGTGTAACTGTACTGTGCTGTATTTTTTTTTTCGTGCTGGTGTTTTTCGTTTCGGCCAGAACGTTCAGATTTGCAGTTGCCACCAGCTTTTCAAAGACGTTAAAATTATGCGCGCAAACGTCGTTTGTAAAAAGATGCGCGTCGATTGTAATACCATCTGCATACCAGCGCACGAACAAATTTGCGCTCACAATGTTAAGTATAGGACGCATACAATTCATCACGCTCGCGCAGGTCCATCCGAGTTAAACGATGTAATACGACATTCAGCGCAAAGGGTTTTGCCCCTCGCGCAATTGCGCATTTGCGCGCAAAAGAAAATGCACGCGGAATGTAATAGGGCCATAGAGTAGCACTCCAATGTGGTTCAGTGGGTGCCAGCACAGTCCTAGAGTGACCAACGTTCCGACACAATAGAAGAAAATTGAAACACTTTAATTAACCAGACAGGTTTATTTGACCATACCGGACAACAATAGCAACATTAAGGCACACAGGCCTTTCTCAATGTTTGTAATCCAACCCACAAACCTTGATATTTATCCAAAGAGAAGCCGGTCATTCCGTTAAGATACAGAGTTGATTTATTCAGGATGTGATGTGTTAGCGTTAGCGCTGCATAAGTAAGTTTAACGTCTGGCGTCGATACTCCATGGTTAACGATACACTGGAGTGAAATCAGAGCATCGCAGCTCGTGCAGGCTTACTGTACTTAGCGTCTCCTACACTTAACATGGGAAGCGCAATCAATTTTTAGCGTCTTGACAAGTGAGGTATTATAAAGTGCTGGTCTATGTTACGGTCGGGATGTGAACTGATATATTTTAACAACTCCTGAAAGCTGGTGTTAATTCCAAACTCAGATAACCCGGCCAAGCGTAGGATCCTGAGCTTATAAAAAGGAAGATAGCACAGTCTGTATTCTAAGGGCCCCATTCCATAGTTGATTCCAAAAACTCATGAATGCTGGGACAAGAAGATATTACAATAGTTAAAACGTAACTTTTAATCAAAAATCGATAAAACTTATCTTGTTATAGAACTCAGAAAGAGGTAGCCTTAAAAAAGGACTACCAGGGTTATTCAGAGAGCGTGAAAAGCAGGAGAATGATTGGAGAATGAAAAATTCTAGGTCAAAATAGCCGATTTGGAAAGTGAGATGAAAGGGAGAATTTTTCTGGTTTGGCTATTTTGACCTAGAATTTTTTATTCTCCAGTCATTCTCCTGCTTTTCACGCTCTCTGCATAACCCTGTAAGTGTATAAACATCTCTTTTATGTATGCAATTGCACATCATTTCCATCAGATACATTCCCGTATATACACAAAGGTTTGCTACTTCAAGCGAAGCAACTTTGCATCCGCATATACTGTATATTCTCAGCAGAATCGCATCACTATGTCCCTGCATATTCAATACATAGAACAAATGTCCCTTCCTAAAAGGAAAGCTGTGCATAAACTCTTAGAGAGCGTTATTTCCATCTCTTGTATCGATCAGTGTAGAGGCATTTCGGCATTTGGATGGAAGTTGAATGTTTACAATCATGCTGGCTAGATCATATTATAAAAAATGACAGATTTCAAAGTCAGCGTTTAACCCTTTGGGGGCCAATGTGTCTAGATTATATATCCAGCGCATCTCAGTTCTAATTAAGTTTTCTTTCAAGTTATCTCCTCTCCAGTTCCGTTTAACCTTTTCAATACCAAAAAACTCTGCGCCTTTCGGGTTGCAATTATGGTTGTCTATAAAATGCAATGAAACATTATGTTTGATGTAACACTTGGTGATGTTGCAGAGATGTTCAATGATCCTAATAAACAATTGCCTTGATGTTTGGCCTATATAACTTTTCCCACATGGGCACTCCAACCAAACCAATTCAACCATCATTTCCTAATAGGAGGCTCAGTTTAAAGGAGGATCCCACAGTAAGAAAGAAAATTATCACATCTAGACCAAATCCCCACCTTAGAAGAAACAGTAGTACGTTCCATCAGAGTCCACCAAGAATAAGGGAAAAGAACGATTGGAGTTCCCCATCTACATCAACCTTTGCTACATTATAAGACCAGCTATATAGACCTACGTTATTGCGCAATTGGGATCTGTTTTAGGTACTACCATATAAGAAATTTCTGGATCTAATTGAACTATATTCAAGCATTTGCCACGAAGGAAGAACAACACCATTGTTTGATTACCGTTTTTGCGCTCCCAATTTACAGATTTGTGTATTTTATGACATGTTCTTCATTTGGGCTGTGATTATTGTATTAAGCATGACATCTTTCCATGTTTGTTTTTAACAGCTCTTTTAATCTATCTGCCACGTATTTTGTTTATGTATCTATTGTAACTGGACGCACTGGGCGTGTGTGACGTTATACGCTGCGACATGTTCCTGGTAAGGCTAATGTTAGATAAACGTAATCTGAGCGCACTCTGCGTGCGTGCACAACGGATGGACGTACTGACAGAAGATACTGTAGACACCACACGGTCTGTTTTTGTTGACGGTTGTAGGGAAAAAAGGGAACTATGGGAAATAAAATTAATATGAAAAATGATAAAAATTTGAGAAGGATATGAAAAGCCATTTTGTACGTCAAGGTGCTGGACGTCGCAAATGCGCTGCGTCTGACATCTCCTCATCACGCACACAGAATGCTACGCGGACGTGGCACACTCTGCGCGTCCGTGGTAGCGGTTTTACATTCTTGCCTAACTTGCGTCCGTTTGCCATGTGCATTGTGCGTGCGCAGTTCGGTGCGGACGTACTTAGTGTGTGGGTCTCTATTGATCATGATTCTATGCTACGACGGACGTTAAACTGTGCGGCCACACGGACGTGATCACTGCGTTCGTCTGACGCTGGCCTAAGCTGTCAGTAATTGAGTGCATCCACCTGGAGCTAATCACACCTGTAAGCAATCTGTTTGGTGAGTGAAATCTTCATTCTCTTTATATACTACGTTAAGTCTGCCTGAAGAGCAGTCTATTGTTGTAGAGGATATGGCTTCTCAGTGCCCCCCCCCCCCAGTGTCTGTGTGACGTGTGTGTAGCTGTGTGGGTGTGTGTATGTATGTGCTGTGTGATGTGTGTGTATGTATGTGCTGTGTGATGTGTATATATGTGCTTTGTGATGGGTATGTGCTGTGTGATGTGTGTGTATGTATGTGCTGTGTGATGTGTATGTGCTGTGTGGTGTGTGTATGTATATGTGCTGTGTGTGTGTATTTATATGTACGCTGTGTGTATGTGGTGTGTGTAGTTATATGTGCGGTGTATGTGCTGCGCGGTGTGTGTATATTTATATGTGCGCTGTGTGTATATTTATATGTGAGCGTTATGTGTGTGTGTATATTTATATTTGCACTGTGTGTGTTGAAAAATTCTATTTTTCATTATAATTACATAAACCTTTACCGAAGTAAGAGCTGTGCTACGCCATGGCGGAGTCCCCCAAAAAGAATCAATCACAAGACTGTGTTGGTCTTTCTCAGAAGTCTAGCTTTCCTCGTTAAGCCAGATCTATTTATTAAAATTCACAGAATTTATAGCCAGTCAGTGTACAGATACATTACAACATCAAAGTTTAGCCACTCAGTTAACTTACTACCATATATGGTTCACAAGAAATCCTTTTCCCATCTTCCCGGCTGTACGGTGTGTGTGTGTATATATTTGTGTGTGTGCGCATGTGCTGTGTGTATGTGCTGTTGCCGTGTGTACATGTGCCGTGTGTATATGTATGTGCTGTGTGTATATGTGCCGCAGTGATGTGCGGTGTGGTCAGCGGCTGGTGAGGCACTGGCTAGTATCAGAGCCAGATATACACTTTTTTGTGTTCTGTTTGCCAGCCTGTAATGCAGTGGCCCTCTTATGTATTCTGTTTGCCAGCCTGTAATGCAGTGGCCCTCTTATGTATTTTCCATTCTGTCTGAGGTTGCCAGCCTATTTTTCACTGTCATTCCTTATGTTTCCTGCATACCAGACTGTGATACAGAACCACTCTTGTGTCTGAATACCAGCCTAGCACACAGTGCCATCCTTTCAGCTTTGCAGCACAGCACCCCATTCATGCCATGTCACTCTCTGGCAGATTTGTAATGCACAGGCAGGAAGAGGGAGGCCTCGCAGGGCCCTGGTCTGTCCCCGGTTCTTATCACTTCCCTTAGGGCCCCTCTTTGCAAAGCACCATGGAGGGAGGGTGTGTGGGGCCCCTGGCCAGCTCTTATCTGGAATAGCTAATTATACCAATTACTCACAGGCAGTTCCTGTTAACTGTGTGTGTGCCGGGAGCCAGAGCAATGCACTGAAAATGACAATAGATCCTGCCAGGAAAGACCCAATCCTCCTCAAATTGTGCAGACTATCAGCCAGGCTTTGCCTTGTTACTTTCTGCTGTGCTCTGCCTGCCCCCCCTGCCCCAGACTGAGGAGGACAGTCACATGACTGTCCTGCGTCAATCAAACCATGGGGAGCTCTGCCTCCCATGGTGGGCATTTAAAAAAAAAAAAAAAAATGCTTCGGACCAATGGAGCTTTCCCATTGGCTGAAGCTTTCATTTGCTCTCAGTGCCTGGAGGCACTGGAGAGCGTACCACCAGCTTGGGCTTCGCAATTAGCTGCGCAAATTGCATAGCCTAGGCTGGCTCAGTGCTTCCCCTGCTGTCTGTGTAGTGAATCACAAACACACAGCAGCCGGCAAACTGAAGTGAAAGCGGAGGACAGAGAGAAGAAGCAAGCACAGCGAGGGAGCGTGGAGCAGGTGAGTATGAGAACTTTTTTCAATAAATAACCATTTATTTACAGTTTAAATATACACACACACATCAATAAAATCTGGATTTAAGCAAGGTGATGTCATTACAACACAATGAATACATTAATTTACTGGAATGGCAGGGGAGGCTCTGTATATGTTCTCTGTTTGTATGTGCTGTTGCTGAGTGTGTGTGTGTATGTATGTGCTATTGCAGTGCGTGCGTGCTTGTGTGTATGTGCTATTGCCGTGCGTGCGTGTGTGTGTGTATGTGCTATTGCCGTGTGTGGGTATGTGGTGTGTGTATGTGTGTGTGTAAGGTGCCTGTATGAGCAGCCAGATCCTGGGTGCATCGAGCAGCTGCATCATGGTTGGCACCGAACAGCCAGACCCTGGGGAGCAGCTGCATCATGGCGGCACTGAGCAGCCAGACCCTTGGGGGGGGCACTGAGTAGCCAGACCCTGGAGGGGGCACTGAGCAGCCAGACCCTTGGGGGGGCACTGAGCAGCCAGACCCTGGGGGTACACTGAGCAGCCAGACCCTGGGGGGGACACTGAGCAGCCAGACCCTGGGGTGGCACTAAATAGCCAGACCCTGGGGGGGCACTGAGCAGCCAGACCCTGGAGGGGGGCACTGAACAGCCAGACCCTGGAGGGGGGCACTGAGCAGCCAGATCCTGGGGGGCACTGAGCAGCCAGACCCTGGAGTGGGGCACTGAGCAGCCAGACCCTGGGGGGGCACTGAGCAGCCAGACCCTGGGGGGGCACTGAGCTGCCAGACCCTGGAGGGGGGCACTGAGGAGCCAGACCCTGGAGGGGGGCACTGAGGAGCCAGACCCTGGAGGGGGCACTGAGGAGCCAGACCCTGGGGGGGCACTGAGCAGCCAGACCCTGGGGGGGCACTGAGCAGCCAGACCCTGGGGGGGCACTGAGCATCCAGACCCTGGGGGGTGGG
Source organism: Leptobrachium leishanense (assembly GCA_009667805.1). Taxonomy (NCBI): domain Eukaryota; kingdom Metazoa; phylum Chordata; class Amphibia; order Anura; family Megophryidae; genus Leptobrachium; species Leptobrachium leishanense. Next base: position 326,257,310 of record CM019064.1, on the reverse strand, counting down.
CACTGAGCAGCCAGACCACAGCACATACATACACACACACACCACATACATACACACACACACCACATACATAAACACACACCACATACACAGCTCATACATATACATAACACAGCACATCACATTCATACACAGCTCATACATAAACACACACATCACATAGCAAATACATACACACACACACACACACACCTCATACAGATACACATACAAACCCCTGTTGCTGTTCCTCCAGTGCCATGTGCAAGGGGACTTGAAGTCACAGGGGATTGGGCCCATGCAGGTCCCCTGGTGACCGCTTACTGCCATTAGCTGCCCTCCCTGTGCCAGATGTGTGCAGCCTGTTTGTCCTCCCTCTGTCCAGCAGAGCTCCTGATACCCGGTGATACTGTGTTCAAACAGATCACAGACACGTGTGTACTAGGGAGCTGTTGGGTGGCCGTTGCCCGGGCTTGATGCGCCTGCATCTACCAGCGGCGACGGAGAAAACAACATTTTTATATATAGAGACAGGGCCAGCCCGTTCATGGAGCAGGGTGGAGCAACGGCACCAGGCGGCCCTTTGTCAGGGGCAGGATTTTGGCCACCTGTCAAGGGCCACGGCGTGGAGCTCCGCCCTACTCCATCAGGTTCCGTAGCCAGGCTGCGCCCTCTCAGCAGCGCTGGCGCCTGCCCCCCTTCATACAAACAAATGGCAGGCGATGTGAGAGCCCTGCAGGCTGTCTGGCCTTCCCCCCCATTTGCAGGTGACATGGCGCCAGCAGATGTAGCAGGGGATTTGCCCGTGCTGCCGGTGTAATCCCTCAGCCATTGCTCTATGCTCGGCATCCTTTGACAGGACGCAAGTCGTTTCTCCCTCCCTCCCTCCTGTTCTGGTCGCTGCCATAGCATTCACGGTTGCTAGGCAACACCAGGAAAAGGAAGACACATGCAAACATGGCGAATATTCACTGGAGTTCATGCTGACCACAGCCTGCATTCAGACCCCAGTGAACCCGGACCCCCATCACCCTGTACGAGAGGGAAGAGGAGGAGAGGCGGAAGCTGGAGACTGAGAGGCCTGCAGAGGTATGAATCACATTCCAATGATTCTGTGCAGCTCTAACCCCGACCTCCTGCCGCCTGGGATAGCTGAGAGGGGGAGACCCACTAAAGGAGAAAAGAGAAACCTTCCACTCCCGTGTAAATAAAAAAACATGCAAAACATGTACACATGGGAGCATGTACATGTGTGGATATTTTTGTGTGTGTGTGCTTGTCTGTATGTGGATGTGTGGGTATGTGTGTGTGTAAAATCCCTTGTGTGTATTTTAAACATCCTTTTTTTTGCCATGTATTTTAAATATCCCTTATTTTTGCCATGTATTTTAAATATCCCTTTTTTTTGCCATGTATTTTAGATATCCCTTTTTTTTGCCAAGGTATGTGTGTGCTTGTCTGTATGTGGATGTGTGGGTAATGTGTGTCTGTATGTGGATGTGTGGGTAAGTTTGTATGTGGATGTGTGTGTCTGGATGTGTGGGTAAGTTTGTATGTGGATGTGTTGAGATAGCACCTCTTGGGATTTAATTTAGAAATATACTAACACAGCTAATCCGCCATTTTGGTGTTCGCTCAAGGTATGCTACCAACTCCATTTTGTGTTTTAAAAGTCTGCAGTCCCTTTGTGCTCACTAGAGTCAACTAAGTTTGCCTGCTCTAACTAACAGCTAAGTGTAGCCTCTAATAAACCTGATTTCTGCTGACTGAAGAATTATCTCTTCTCCCCCCAGGTCTCTAACTCTAAGCCATAAAAGTTGCTTAATATATCGAGACAGCAGAAGGAATGCGTAAATCCCATAGCTTGCCATATTTGTTTTAGAAGAATGATTCCTTTTTATAACCATATTGACTAGACAGAGAATACAGAGTGGGCTCAAGGGTCGTTTCTTTGAAGTGAACCTTGCTGACTTGCAAAATGATGAATAAAGTCCAATATGTATAATGAAGGTTGATATGCTAAGTGGGAGGGTAACCTGGGGAGGGGAATAAGGTGTGCATTTTTACTCGCCATGTATAAATTCTTTGTTTCTCTGTTGGCTCGGGACTTGAGCTTTGATTTGTGAGCAAGACTTGCAGCTCTCGTCCGGTACCGAATAAAACCTTTTTTCCTTTCAAGAATCAAGGCCTCCGTCTGGCATTTCTTTTTTCGAGTCATCACCTAAATACCCGGTCAGATAGCCATTACATTTCTGGGGGCTCGTCCGAAGGGATAAAAGGCCTTGACTCGGCAAAGAAGCCTGAACGGCAGTGATTGCTGCATTTCAGCGGAATCCGGCGGGAGATGGCCCAAGTATGCTGATCTTCTACTAGGTGCCAAGGCGAGAGTTCTCGCTCTGTGGACCATCAACCTGCTGAGGGCACGCTCCCGACCGAGAATCCAAGGAGAGGAACAGGCCGAGGAAAATTGGTGATGCCGCGGCAGAAGGGGTAAATAACGAATTGTATTTCTTTGTGTTGAATAAGGTAGCACCTAGTTTCAATCTGTGTGTAAAGAGTTGTCCGCGCAGCGGAGGGGGCCGAGCTCCAGACTTCTGCACCTGTGTGTGATACAGAGGCTGGGGATCGACTGCCCTCTAGCAAGGATAGACGAGGTCTGTAGAGCCTCAAGAGAGCCTGTGATGCTCATAGCCGTCCGGATCAGTTACGGTAAATACTGATCCCAGACAAGGGGACATGCCACCCCCTTTGTGCTAAAACCCCTGCAGTAGGGTAATAAATACTGATGGTGAAGTAAATAATGATTGAAAGCTAGCTGTCTACGACAAGAACTGTTACACAAATATTGTGTTTGTATTTTATGTTTACTGTATCTGGTGTTGAGTGTGTAGGAGAGTGGACTTGTTCTCCCTGAGGAAAAGTAACCTGAAAAAGTAAAACTGTTTATGTACTGTTTTGTGCTGAATGTATCTGGTACAGTATGTGCTGAGAGTGTTGTGAGTGAGTGTGCGCCTACACCCTTCGGGGTAAAGCAAATACGAGAGTGGCCCTATAGTAGGTGAGATTCCAAGCTGGGTGACCACGACTTGGCCACTGAATTAGGGACGCAAAAGAATTGTTGAGTGAAATATCAGATTGTGCTTTTGTGTATTACTTGGTGATGGTCTCCAAGTTGCGGAAATGGGAAACACCAAATCCCATAAGGGAAACAAAATTGTGAAAGGTGAAACACCGCTTGGGTATATGTTGCAGAACTTCGAGACTCTCTTTGCAGTTCATCAATATGGGAGGAAGCTGCATAAGAGCAGGCTGCGAGTTCTGTGTGAGGTTGATTATTATTATTATTATTCTTTATTTATAAAGCGCCAGCATATTCCGCAGCGCTGTACAATAAGCACAGTATAGACAGGGTTACAATACATTGAACAACATTTGACAAACAGTACAGGAGGAGATGAGGGCCCTATTCCCGTAGGAACTCACAATCTGGGAGGGTTGGGGTTGGAAACAGGAGGAGAGGACTGTAAGGTGAGAGTGATTGATGGTTGCGTCAGTGAGTTGGGTGGTAGGCTTCCCTAAATAGGAATGTTTTCAGGGAGCGTTTGAAGGAAGAGAAGTTAGGGGAAAGTCTGACAGTACGAGGGAGAGCGTTCCAGAGAGTGGGGGCTGCGCGTGAGAAATCCTGCAGTCTATCATGGGAAGAGGTGATGCGGGGAGAAGCTAGGCGCAGGTCACTGTTTGACCTTAGGGAGCGGGCTGGGGTGTATTTGGTGATTAGTGAGGACAGGTAGTGGGGAGCTGAGTTAGTGAGGCTTTTGTAGGTAAGGATAAGGATTTTGAACTTAATTCTGCAGTGGATGGGGAGCCAGTGAAGGGACTCGCAGAGGGGAGCGGCAGAGACAGAGCGGCGGGTGAGGTGAATTAGCCTGGCGGAGGCGTTCAGGATGGATTGTAGGGGGGAGAGGTGGGACAGAGGGAGGCCAGATAAGAGATTATTGCAATAGTCGAGTCGGGAGATTACCAGGGCGTGTATGAGTTGTTTTGTGGCGACAGCGGTAAGAAATTGGCCCCTCCTTTCTCCTTCATGGCCGCAGGAAGGATCAATGGAGCCTGAAGAGATCCAAAAGGTTCATTCAGTGGTCACTGGACGCCCAAGGCATCCGGATCAATACCCTGTATGGATATATGGAGTAGTCAATGTAACAGAGCAGCAGGAAATGCTGGCAGAATGCTTGGTTGTGTAGGGAGAGGTATTAGCAGTAGGAAAAGGGAAGTGCTCATGCCACTGTACAGAGCACTGGTGAGACCTCACTTGGAGTACCGTGTGCAGTACTGGAGACCGTATCTCCAGAAGGATATAGACATCATAGAGAGAGTTCAGAGAAGGGCTACTAAAATGCTGTACGGCTTGCAGGAGAAAAGTTACCAGGAAAGGGTTAATGATCTTAACATGTATAGCTTGGAAAAAAGATGAGACAGAGGAGATATAATAGAAACATTTAAATACGTAAAGGGAATCCACAAGGTAGAGGAAGGGAGTATATTTAAAAAAGAAACAAAGTAGCAAAACAAGAGGACATAGTCTTAGATTTGAGGGGCAAAGGTTTAAAAGTAATGTAGCGCTGGGTTTAATTCCCTGTCGTGGCAGTACCTATTTTTGGCCACCGGAGGGAGACAAGCGCGATACGAGACATTGAACATCGGGACTACATTTCCCGGCATGCTTTGGGAGCGGACACAGGAAGTGGGTGGGACGCAGACCCTTACATCCTGAGCCTCGTGGAGAGAGCGGGCAGAGCACGCCAGGGAGTGAGAGGAGCAAGACGCAGAGCAGCAGAACGAGACATTGACTAGGCCGGAGCGCAGCTGGGGCCTGACAGAGCTAAAGACTGGGTTATTCAGCCTTACCAGAGGAAGACCCAGTGATTCACAGGAATACCCACGCTGATACCAAGTGAGCGAGAGGACCCTGAGTTAGGAGCACCGCAGATCGATTGGACAGGGAGAGCAGGCGGTGAGCTGGATATCTTGCAGCAGCTACAGAAAGGCAAGACAGCGGATCCGGTAGCCCAGAGAATCCCAGCCAAGATCGAGCGGAGAGACGCCCTGGGTCGAGCGGAGCACCAAGTATCTGGCGGATGGGTGAGTGGCCTTCCAGGCCGTTTGTGAATAAAGAAAGCACGCTGCTGTTTGTTTCCAAAACCCACAGGGCCCCAACTTGACTAGTCGAAGATACCTCATAAGCAATTCACTGGCCAGTTGAATATTGTACCCGGGTACCATAACACACACACACACACGTACATTCTGGGACATAACCTGTGCGGGACTCACTCCCCAACCTCAAGAAAGGGGGTTAAAGATACATTTTCCTTTTTTTCTTTTCCGCTGCGCGTTTCTCAAATTACGAAGCCTTGTATTTTCTCTTTTCCACTGCGCGTTTCTCGAATTACGAAGCATCGTATTTCTTTTCCGCTGCGCGTTCCCCGAATTACGAAGCATCGTATTTCTTTTCCGCTGCGCGTTTCCCGCATTATGAAGTACTGTAAATATATCTACGAACACCGTGTTATTCATTATATGCCATTTATTCTAGTAAACTATATAATTTATAAAATCCACAACGGTGCTGGAGTATATTTATTCCCTAGTACAGGGAGACTGACCCGAGGTTCAATTTCAGCGGCTCCTCCGGGAGTGAGCGCTACAGTAACATCAGGAAGCATTATGTTACTGAGAGGGTGGTGGATACATGGAACAGCCTTTCAGTAGAAGTGGTAGAGGCCAAAACAGTGATTGAATTTAAGCAGGCATGGGATAGGCATAAGGCTATCCTAAACAAAAGATAAATCCAGGTAAAGTATCCATGTAATTGGGCAGACTAGTTGGGCCGAAAGGTTCTTATCTGCCAACATTTTCTATGTTTTTATGATATATGGAGGTATTGTATGTGCTCTGTATATATGTGTTGTGTTTGCTTTAAAAAAAAAATGCTGTGTGTGTTTCCTGTAGATATGCTTTTGCAGTATGTATACAGAAGCTATTATTTGTTGCATTGAACGAATACACTATGAGTGTGTGCTGAGTAGTATTATATATGGCTGCAGCCAGTGTGGGTATGTGCTATTTACATAGCAAATGTGTATAAATGTTATGAATATGGATTTAGAGTTGTGTGTGTATATGTGCTCTGTGCAGTAAGTGTATATATGTGCTGTTTGCGTTTATGGCGCAATGTATATGTGCTGCCCAGTCTGTATAAGTGCTATATATGTGTATAGTGGGTTTATATGCTCTTTGGTTTTGTATGCATTGCAATGAAAATGATCTATGTATGAAACCTCTGTTGAGTGTGTGTATATGTATTATGGTGTGTACAGTCTGCGAGTGCAGCCGTTGTTTTGTGTTTTTCGGGTGTGCCCCTAAAATGCATAGTTAAAATGAATGTAAAATTGTAAGACAGGATGAATTCTAATGAACACATTTCAGAGAGCATTGAGTAAAAAGGCTAAAATTAGGAAGAGACCCGCAATTAGCAAGAGAAACAAAAAAACCTGTTTTTGACTGAGGAATGTTTGAAGTCTGTTCAAACCAAGACAAAAGGTGATTTGTGTGTGCTAAACATGCGTTTTTTTTGTAAGTGTGTGGCGTACTGTGCTACAGTTGTTCATTAAGTGTATATGTCTACGGCAGAATTGCCACTTGTTCTGGTATGTTATAAATGCTTGATTTAAAGATCTAGTATGATTTATGTACCAGTATTTTTGCTCCAGTAAGTGAATGTGTTGTGTGTTATAGGCTGTGAGAGTTTGTTGACATTTTATGTAAAACAGTGCTGTTATATCTCAATTGCATTTGTGTCTATTGTAAGAGACTCTGCTGATTTAAAAAAAAAAGAAAAGTTGTTGCCACTTTGAAGCCCAACCCCCCCCCCCTTATGCAAACAAGTAACACTGATAGAGGAGAAAAGGTGGGAGGGAAGGTTCTAGGAGAGGAGTCTGAGAGATACAGCAGATATAGAGGAAAATACTGCAGGCGTTAGATCAGTTTGGAGAAATTGTAAAATAAATAGAAAAGATAAGAAAGTGATAATAAGAAAGTAAAAGACAAGTAAAATGGGGAATGCACAAAGAAGTTGCTTATGATGAGAAAAGAGAAACGTGTTAAAAAATGTGTATTATTGAAAGTAAGATGAATAAAAAAAGTAATAGCCCGTGGCGCTGCGCCAGTACCACATCCCGAGAAAAGCCAGACAAAGCTACCCTATTGCAGTATGTTGATGAACTCCTGCTTGCTTCACCAACTGAAGAAGATTGTTTCAATGCCACAAACTGAACTGTTAAGTATTTTATGCAAGGCAGGCTACAAAGTTTCAACAAGAAAGGCCTAAATCTGCCAACGCAGTGTGAAATACCTAGGCTTTCAACTTACAGGTACCAAGCGTGCAATCCAGAACGCAAAGAATCAGTCTGCCGTGTCCCTCAACCACAGACTCGTTGCCAAGTAAGAGAATTCTTGGGAGCTGCAGGCTTCTGTCGCCTGTGGATCCCCAACTCTGCCATCATTGCCGAGCTTCTGTACCAAGCCACCAAAGGTGCAGAGCCTGACCTATTCATTTGGGGTGAAGAACAAACTGAGGCGGTCACCCAATTAAAGACTTTGTTGCTTGAAGCCACTGCCCTCCTGGTTGCAGAAGCAGACAAGCTCACAATAGGCCAAGAACTCTTTGTGAAAGTCCCTCATGCAGTCCAGACTCTTCTAGACCAAAAAGGCAATTACTGGGTCAGCAATGCAAGAATGACCAAGTACCAAGCCATGCTGTGTGAAAACCCAAGAGTTCACTTGGAACTAATCTCCACACTGAATCCTGCTACATTGCTTCCAGATGCTTCAGAAGACCATGAACATGAATGCCTCGAAGTAATGGATGAAGTATATAGCAGCAGACCTGACCTCAAAGACATACCCCTAGACAAATACGACTTGCAACTGTTCACTGATGGAAGCAGTTTTGTAGAAAATGGAAAGAGAATTGCTGGGTACGCAGTAGTCACTCTTTACTAAACAATTGAAGCAAACCACTGCCCAATGGCACTTCTGCTCAACTGGCTGAAATTAATGCCCTTACCAGGGGTATAGAACTATCTGAAAACAAAAGAGTGAACATATACACCGATTCCAAGTATGCCTTCATGACAATTCAGGCTCACGGAGCACTCTTCAAAGAACGTGGCCTCCTAACATCTGCAGGCAAACAAGTTAAATATGCCCTTGAAATATTGAATCTACTGGAAGTGGTATTGAAACCGTCCGCAGTTGGTGTCATACATTGTCGAGGACACCAGAAAGGCAAAGAAGAAGTTCCCAGAGGAAACCATAAAGCAGATCAAGTGGCAAAGGAAGCAGCAAGACAGACACAAGCCCTTGAGCGTGGCTGTGATTGGAAAGAAACCAATGCCAAGAGAACTCGACCCCAAAAGGAGAATCACTTGAAAAGCTTCCGGAATGGAAATCCGGAACACCGAACAGAAACTTCGGTTCCCCAGAGAGGACTGGTTCAAGTTGACTCACCTATCAAGATTCCGGTATGTAAACCCATATCACCGCAAATGAAAGTCGAAACTCTGCTCTGGTAAATACTGTGCTTCAAGATTTGCCTAACGTTGACTTCTATATAAATAAGAGAAGATTTGCACCTCATGGAGAATTTATTGAAGATGTTCTTTGCCATTGGTACAGTGAATATGAACTTCTAGAGAAGCACCACAGCAATAACCAATGGTTGTTTCCCCTGCGTGAACAAGGCCAGAATGCACATGCAAAGCCTCTGACTACTTCTGAAATTGAAATTATGAAGAACACCGCTGAAATCCAACATAGGCTACGGAGAGCCTATAAACTGATGCTGAATTTCTTCGGCGTAAAATTAGTGGGGGAAGAGGAGATAGAAGTGATACGAGACTCAAATTTTTCTACACGCTTCTCCAATTTGAATACCAACACCCACAATAACCTGAGAATTACCCGAATTGTGAAAAGCATGGGAGAGCTGGGAGCTGCACAATACCAAGCTCCGCTGGTGAAGTTCTTATTGAAAGAGATACTGGTTGAAGACCAGCTGCAAAATATGAAAGAAAGTGCTTTAAAGTATTTCCTGCCGACTGTAAAGAATGAACATGAAAGAGATGCACTGTCTGAATATGCTCTGAAGCACAGAATACCCAAGTATGTCAAAAGACTTCTCTCAGTGGTGATACCTACCAACACCCATTACTCACTGGACTCCGGCCTACTCTGAAAAGGAGAAGAAATGGCTCTCCGAAGAGCCAGGAGAATACAGAGAAGACTGATGGTACCAGTTGGAGAGTGAAAGAATTGTCTTACCAGCCACCCTGGCACCTGAAATTGTCCGGGCCCTGCATTCCAGAACACATGGAGGAAAGACAGCTATGGAGCAACAACTAGAACCGCACTTCTACGTTCCTGGACTCACCTCCGTCTGCAGAGTAATTGCCCAACAATGTGTCACTTGTGCTAAGAACAACCCAAGGCAAGGGATAGTATAACCACCAGGAGTATTATCGGTTGGATTATCTCCAATGTCCTCCCTACAAATTGACTTTACTGTTCTCCCACCATGCAAAGGATATAAATATCTACTGGTGCTAGTATGCACACTAACGGGATGGGTTGAAGCCTACCCAACTCGAACAGAAAAGACTGCAGAGGTAGTAATGTGCCTCGAGAGAAAATTATCCCAAGGTATGGACTGCCTCTTGAAATCGGATCAGACAATGGCCCAGCCTTCATACAAAGTTGCTTGCAGCAGCTCGCCCGATTGTATACAGATTTCAAAGCTCTGGAAAAGAGGAAAGAATGAATAGAAATCCAAAGACATTGATGGCTAAAATATGCCAAGAAACATCACTGAAATGGCTGGATGTGTTGCCAATTGTTCTACTGCATGTGAGAAGCAGCCCTACCTCACTCCTAAAATTGAGCCCATACGAGATGATGTTTGGTTATCCCACCCCTTTGATAACTAGGTTGAGGGGGGATCCCCAGGTATTAGGAGAAACTGACCTACGCCAGCAAGTGATCAGGTTAGATCAGACGATGCAGAGCATGTATACATGGTTTAGTGAACACATACCACATTTCCTATACTTACCTTTACACAGATACTGTCCTGGGGACTCAGTATGGGTTAAGGAATGGAAGGTAGACCCGTTAGGGGCTAAATGGAGAGGTTTTTATGTTGTCTTGTTATCAACTCCCACAGCAGTGAAAGTGGCCGAAGTGGAGCCATGGATACACCACTCACGATTGAAACCTGCTGCAGAGGTTACGGACCAGGCATGGAAAGTGATAGCCAGTGAATCTGACCCACTGAAGCTACGTTTCTACCGTACCCAAGCAGCTGCACAGACCGGAGAGAAATAAGGGAGATCCAAGTCTAGTTGACCACCGGATCTCCAAACTCCAGTCTTTGTGCCTGTTGTTATTGAAAGACTGTTAAGTTTACCGCATTCCCAATCGATGGAAGCTCCAGAGGTACCCCAGGAGGCCCATGAGCCTCTGCTTCCAGATACTATTTTTAAGAGGTTTAAAAAAGACCATTTAAACAGTACCAAAGGATCCTTATATGTATTGGGATTATTGTTTTATTTTTGACCTTACTGACAATTGTTGCTGGACTATTTTTTCCAATCCAGCTCCCTAAGGGAGTGATGTCAGCCCCTATTGTGTTGACACCGGAATTTGACATGACTGTCCTACCGGCACAGGATCGCCGGAAACGAGAATTGACAAGACCAGAGGATAAACTGCTTATTAAATTTACGTATGCATATGCAAAGAAGTCAGGATATGAATCCTGTTGGGTGTGTAACAAATTGAACCAAGGGTCATCAGTTATTCCCACCTTAGCGGTACCCCTTAACTTGTCTGACTTCCCTGTGAATAAAGGTGTAGTGGTCCCTAGTGTTCTTAAACTGACTAAGAGCTTAATTATGCCAAAAACAAACCACACTATTCAGATCAATAATTGGGCTTACTTCCCTTTATGGTGTTTTAAACTAAAGAAAAATCAGGCCCCACCTAGTTCAATGTGTAAAGAATCCTTGTTTAATGCAACACTAGATGTATCTGATCCAGGGGCATTGGGAAATAGTCTCCAAGTAATGGTTTGTTGCGGAAACTTATGTCACATGTGGATAAATACTGATATAAAGACGTGGTGTTACCTGGTCTGGGTAGTCCCCCTCCAGCGGATCAAAGGTGATACCCTGGACCAAGGGACACCACAACCACGTTATTCCTTAAATTTTGCTAAACGAGAACTGTTTTCCAAAGGTGATATGGCCTGGTCTTGGTTTCCTTCCTTCACAGGATGCGGCATTGAAATGATGAGAAGACTTAATATGTTGTACTAAAGGATGAAATTGTGAATATTACTATTGCTGACATCCAACTGTTGAATGCGGAGCTCCGAGAAATTCATAAATTAGAGTTGTATCAGAAAATAGCTATTGAACAGATTCAGGCTGTATTAAATGGAATGTGTGAAATGATGATACAATATAAATGTTGTACTTATCTCCGCACAGCTACTGATGATGTACCTGAATATTTTGATGTAATTCTCAAGCACCAAGAGAAAGTGTCCCATCTGGGGTACATTTGGGTCATGGTTTGGCTCAATCCTAAGTGCTATTTCCAGGGTAGGGTCCCTGATCCTCATTGGTATACTAATTCTTCTTATCTGTGCACTAACCTACAAGTTAGCCATGTGTCTGTGGCCAATCTGCCGTAAATTCCTGAAGCCAGAAGATAGGCCCCTGGGGGACACTTCAAATTACCATCCAATGAGCCAAGTAACCCCTACTGATTAAAAATCCTTAATGATTTAGTTAGTTGGCTGGGAGAGGTCATTGTAGACTCTCCGCCAAGAGGAGGGAATGAGATAGCACCTCTTGGGATTTAATTTAGAAATATACTAACACAGCTAATCCGCCATTTTGGTGTTCGCTCAAGGTATGCTACCAACTCCATTTTGTGTTTTAAAAGTCTGCAGTCCCTTTGTGCTCACTAGAGTCAACTAAGTTTGCCTGCTCTAACTAACAGCTAAGTGTAGCCTCTAATAAACCTGATTTCTGCTGACTGAAGAATTATCTCTTCTCCCCCCAGGTCTCTAACTCTAAGCCATAAAAGTTGCTTAATATATCGAGACAGCAGAAGGAATGCGTAAATCCCATAGCTTGCCATATTTGTTTTAGAAGAATGATTCCTTTTTATAACCATATTGACTAGACAGAGAATACAGAGTGGGCTCAAGGGTCGTTTCTTTGAAGTGAACCTTGCTGACTTGCAAAATGATGAATAAAGTCCAATATGTATAATGAAGGTTGATATGCTAAGTGGGAGGGTAACCTGGGGAGGGGAATAAGGTGTGCATTTTTACTCGCCATGTATAAATTCTTTGTTTCTCTGTTGGCTCGGGACTTGAGCTTTGATTTGACTTGCAGCTCTCGTCCGGTACCGAATAAAACCTTTTTTCCTTTCAAGAATCAAGGCCTCCGTCTGGCATTTCTTTTGTCGAGTCATCACCTAAATACCCGGTCAGATAGCCATTACAGTGTGTGTCTGGATGTGTGGGTAAGTTTGTATGTGGATGTGTGTGTCTGGGTGTGTGTGTGTGTGTGTAAGTTTGTGTGACTGTGGATGTGTGTGTGCGCGACTGGATGTGTGTGTGTGACAGTGGGCCCGGGATATGTGGCGAGCTGTGATACTCGTACACACCGCACATTACTGTGAGTTTGATATGAGTTTTATTGCTGTGGAGCTCTTTGATACGTTCAAACACGCCGCACACTGTGAGTTTTATTGCTGTGGAGCTCTGTGATACGTTCATACATACCACACATTGCTGTGAGTTTTATTGCTGTGGGGCTCTGTGATATGCTCATACACACTGCACATTACTGTGACTTTTATTGCTGTGGGGCTGTGAGATATGCTCATTAGGGATGTGCGTTTCAGGTTTCGGAATTTCAGAATTTTCACGAAATTTCCCGATTCGTGTTTTCGGATGCGGCCGAATTTCCGAAAATTTTTAGATCCGAAAATGGCAGATCCGAAAAGTTTTCCGAGCCGAAACGAAATATTTTCTGAATTTTCGAATGGACTTGAAATGTGTCAAATCAAAATTTATTGCTTTGAAACGAGGAGAACAGACATTCCGAAAAAATTAAAATTTCCGAAATTACGAAAAGTCGATACAAAAAACGAGCAAAGTGACACGAAAATACGAAAAACGGTCGATATTCCGAAAACATGTACAATTCCGAAAAACGAAAATTTCCAAAATTACGAAAAGTCGATACAAAAAACGAGCAAAGTGACACGAAAATACGAAAAATGGTCGATATTCGGAAAAAAAAATGTACACGAAAAACGAATCGAGCCAAACCGAATCGAAACAGAAATCGGTCGAAACGAGCCGAATCGAAAAGTTTAAAAATCCGAAAAATCGAACCGAATCGAACCGAAAAAAAAATCGGTGCACAAGCCTAACGCTCATACACACTGCACATTACTGTGACTTTTATTGCTGTTGAGCTCTGTGATACGCTCATACATGTCATGTGTTTTTTTTGGGGGGGCAGCATTTCATCCTTCGCTCCAGGCAGCACAGTGGCTTGGGCCGGCCCTGTATAGAGATATTCTTTACTTGCTTGCTACGTAACCTTGAAAATGGCACCAGAGCCGAAACGTCAGTAACTATGTTTTAATTCTGGTATATAATAGATTTAGTATTTTTATATTTTTGAGTGCGGCCACTCCTTGGATTTTTATATATGTATATATATATATGATGCCAGTAGCAGGAGCACTCACGGTCTTGTTAAATAAAATTCAATTCTTTATTAGCTAGGCATTGCTGTTGCACCACGACAGAACAGAATGAGTTCCAAAGCGTTGTGCTAAAGATTTGGCATTTTTTTATATATATAATTCTTATATATGAAATTAAAATTTGTGTGAGGATCCTGAGGACGAGCAACAGCACAAATGGCCTGCTCTATGGTAGGTGCCCGCTAAGGTCTCACAAGGTTTTAGCTTGCTTGTGCCATTACAGGGATGAATGCTCCATATGCAAATCAGTCTGCTCTCACCCAATGAGGGTGGCCAGTACTGACTGCCAAGGACGTCATCCCTGCAAGCGAGGTGCAGCAACCCCTGACGATCATTTCGGGCTTGTTAGGCCTCGTCAGGAGGGTATAGCTGACACCCCTCTAGGCACCTCAAGCAAGGGGTCCACATCTGGATTACCCTGTATACTTATAGTGAGAGAGAGGGGGGGTGTGAGGATCCTGAGAACGAGCAAAAGCACTAATGGCCTGCTCTACGGTGGGTGCCCGCTCAGCACTCACAAGGTTTTAGCTTGTTGTGCCATTACAGAGATGAATGCTCCATATGCAAATCAGTCTGCTCTCACCACCTTCATCCACCATTTTCTGTGAAAAAAAAAAACGTTTTAAAATTGCTCAAAAAACCTGACTGAGGTAAAATAATGGGGATTCAGTTCACAAAGTTATGATCATAATTTGCTTAAGCCTGTCACAGTCGCCAATGTACACCATCTTTGACAGGTCCTATCTAACTTGACCGAGTCTGCACTTACAGGATCAACTTACTCTGGAGCTCCCCGGCTGCTCAAGGCCTTCATAGGCTGTCATGGTGGAGCACCTGTGAACTGTGTTTTTTTTCACAGAAAATGGTGGATGAAGGTGGTCAATAATATGGAGTGCTCTTTCTTGGTGTTTTGTAATTGATGTCTTAGATGCACCCTCTTAGTTTAGAGGTTGAGTGCAACCTTCTGCTGTTTTGTATTTTATATATATAGGGAGCTGACAACTCCCATTTGGTGTGCACCCCTCCCTGTTCACAGGTGCTCCACCATGACAGCCTATGAAGGTATTGGAAGGGCGGCTTTTCCCAACAGCAATTTTAAGATCTCTCCACAGGTGTTCAATGGGATTTAGATCTGGACTCATTGCTGGCCACTTCAGAACTCTCCAGCGCTTTGTTGCCATCCATTTCTGGGTGCTTTTTGACATATGTTTGGGCAGGGCCGCCATCAGGGCATTACAGCCCATGCTGGAGTAAGCGGCCCGGACACTGGGGGGGGCCCGCCGCCGGCAACTATGTTTACTTTAGGCCGCAGGCCTCGGAGGAGGTCCTGCGGCCTTCCTGGGCCTGGTTGCCGGCGAGCAGGGACTCCAAGATGGCGGCTGGCGGGCCCCCTCTGATGATGTCAGAGAGGGCGCACCAGACGCCTGTAGGCTCATGCTCCACCTGGCTGATTGGCTTTCAGTGGCGTAGCGAGGGGGGGCAGGAGACCCCAGGCGCCTGTCAGGGGGCGCGCCACCAAGGAGGAAATTGGCATTTTTCTGCCCCTGTCAGAGATCGGGATTTGGAGCCTCTCGTGCTGCTGCATTTGCTCCTCCCCTTCCTCCTCCACACAGCTTCCTGCCCACTCCACGTGCCTTGAGAGAGGGAAGAGTTGAGAGCATCCGCAGGCCCAGGCAGTAACAGCTCTTTAGAGAAAACTGCAGGCTTGGAAGCTGCACTGCTTCTCTGTCACAGGGAGACACACATCCCCATGTGTGCTGAAAGCACTGGCAGTGGCTCCCAGGACCAAAGAAGGTAATGCAACACTGGAGGGGGTGAAGTGAAATCGGAGGGGGGGGGGGTGAAGTGAAAACTGAGGGGGGTGAAATGAAAACAGAGGAGAGGGGTGAAAGCAGCAGGGGGAATGAAATGAAACCAGAGCAGGGGGAATGAAAACAGAGGGGGGGGGTGAAATGAAAACAGCAGGGGGAATGAAAGCAGAGGCGAGGTGGTGAAATGAAAACAGCAGGGGGAATGAAAGCAGAGGGGGGTGAAATAAAAACAGCAGGGGGAATGAAAGCAGAGGGGGTGAATGAAAACAGCAGGGGGAATGAAAGCAGAGGGGGGGTGAAATGAAAACAGCAAGGGGAATGAAAGCAGAGGGGGTGGTGAAATGAAAACAGCAGGGGGAATGAGAGCAGGGGGGGTGAAGTTAAAACAGCAGGGGGAATGAAAGCAGAGGGGGGGTGAAATGAAAACAGCAGGGGGAATGAAAGCAGAGGGGGGTGAAATGAAAACAGCAGGGGGAATGAAAGCAGAGGGGGTGAAATGAAAACAGCAGGGGGAATGAAAGCAGAGGGGGTGAAATGAAAACAGCAGGGGGAATGAAAGCAGAGGGGGGGTGAAATGAAAACAGCAGGGGGAATGAAATGAAAACCGCAGGGGGAATGAAAGCAGGGGGGCGGTGAAATGAAAACCGAAGGGGGAATGAAAGTGGAGGGGGGGTGAAATGAAAACAGCAGGGGGAATGAAAGCAGAGGGGGGGTAAATGAACACCGCAGGGGGAATGAAAGAAGGGGGGTGAAATGAAAAAAGCAGGGAGAATGAAAGCAGAGGGGGGGTAAATGAAAACAGCAGGGGGAATGAAAGCAGAAGGGGGGGTAAATGAAAACAGCAGGGGGAATGAAAGCAGAGGGGGGGTAAATGAAAACAGCAGGGGGAATGAAATGAAAACCGCAGGGGGAATGAAAGCAGAGGGGGGGGGTGAAATGAAAACAGCAGGGGGAATGAAAGCAGAGGGGGGGTGAAATTAAAACCGAGCAGGGGGGCATGAAATGAAACCAGAGCAGGGGGAATGAAAGCAGGGGGGCATGAAGTGAAAACAGAGCAGGGGCCATGAAATGAAAACACAGGAGAGGGGGGGAGGATGAAATGAACATGAGAACTAAGAGGGGGTGAAATTGACTGAAAAGGGAGGTGGGGAGATGGACATGATAAGGTTGGGGTCAGACGAACGCATTTTTAACGTGCGTTTAGGCGCACTTAATCACGGCCGCAGTAGCAGCAAATGACGGCCAATATACAAAGTACGGCCGCACAAAAGGCAAACGAAATAATTTTTTCGAGAACGCAGAACCGCTAGTACTGACGTACAGAGTGCGCTGCGTCCGCTAGCGGCATGTGTGCGTGATTAGGAGATGTCAGACGCTGCTAATGTCCGGCCAACATCACGTCCAGACACAAAAAGGGTTTTATTGACGATCCGTAAAAAATCACGCCCGAAAATGCGCATCGTATGACCGTTTTCGCTCATTCCGTGAAAAAATACGTCAATGCGTTCGGACGCACTTTTTGACGGTCGCTGCGAATAATGCGTTCGTTTGACCCTAGCCTAAAGGAGAGACCCCCTGCCTATACCGTTAAATTTCTATTGCTGTGGATTCCTGTGTACGTTCATACTCACTGCCTTTACCGTGAGAGTTCTATTGCTGTGATGCTTAACCAGTGGAATAATATAATATAATAATACTTTTATGGTACATTGTTTGCACTATACACATTTTAGGTGATTTTAAGGTATTGGGAGTAACACTCTGTAATACGATCTTGATTCATATTATTTTTAATCACAATTTCAAACAGTCTTAAATTATTTAAACCAGTTAGATACTATATGTTTGTTAAATGTGTGAGCAGTATGTGTGATTTTAAGATATTGGGACAAATACTCTGTAATGTGACCATGATTCACAGTAAATATTGATTTCCTATGGGAAGAAGGGATCGGGGGGGCCCATTCTGAGGGTCAGTAAGGGGCCCCAAAATTTCTGATGGCTGGCCTGTGTTTGGGGTCATTGTCCTGCTGGAAGACCAAATATCTGGGACGCAAACCCAGCTTTCTGACACTGGGCTCTACAGTGCGACACAAAATCCTTTGGTAATCCTCAGATTTCATGATGCCTTGCACACATTCAAGGCACCCAGTGCCAGAGGCAGCAAAACAACCCCAAAACATCATTGAACCTCCACCATATTTCACTGTAGGCACTGTGTTCTTTTCTTTGTAGGCCTCATTCCGTTTTCTTTAAACAGTAGAATGATGTGCTTTACCAAAAAGCTCTATCTTAGTCTCATCTATCCACAAGATGTTTTCCAAGAAGGATTTTGGCTTACTCAAGTACATTTTGGCAAACTGTAGTCTTGCTTTTTTATGTCTCTGTGTCAGCAGTGGGGTCCACCTGGGTCTCCTGCCATAGCGTTTCAGATCATTTAAATGTCGACAGATAGTTCGCACTGACACTGATGTTCCCTGAGCCTGCAGGACAGCTTCAATTTCTTTGGAACTTGTTTGGGGCTGCTTATCCACCATCCGGACTATCCTGCGTTGCAACCTTTCATCAATTTTTCTCTTCCATCCATGCCCAGAGAGATTATCTACAGTGCCATGGGTTGCAAACTTATTGATAATGTTGCGCACTGTGGGCAAAGGCAAATCTAGATCTCTGGAGATGGACTTGTAACCTTGAGATTGTTGATATTTTCCCATAATTTTGGTTCTCAAGTCCTCAGACAGTTCTCTTCTCCTCTTTCTGTTGTCCATGCTTAGTGTGGCACACACAGACACACAATACAAAGACTAAGTGAACTTCTCTCCCTTTTATCTGCTTTCAGGTTTGATTTTTATATTGCTCACACCTGTTACTTGCCCCAGGTGAGTTTACAGGAGCATAACATGCTTGAAACAATCTTATTTATCCACAATTTTGAAAGGGTGCCAAGAATTTTGCCCAGCTTATTTTTGGAGTTTTGTGTGACATTATGTCCAATTTGCTTTTTTTCATCCCTTTTTTTGTTTTGTTCCAATACACACAAAGGGAATAAACATGTGTATAGCAAAACATGTGTTACTGCAATACTTTTCTGTGAGAAATACTTGATTTTCTAGAAAAATGTCTGGGTGCCAACAATTTCGGCCATTTGAAGATAAAACAGTTTGAGCATTATTGGTAGTCTGCAAAGTTCATCCTATACTTTTGAATGTATTCTTATGACTCAGATTTCACAGGAGTAAAGGTTTATCACTACATCAGTGTGCAGGATCATTGGTACAAACTTACATACATATAAAATTATATGAAAACATGAAATGATACATAATGAAGTAATTGCATACATATTATTTGCATATAATAATCATGACAAACTGGGAAAAATAAATCCTTTCTTGACCCCCAGATGGTGGTCAGATTCCTCCTTGTATCAAGAACCTGTTACCCCCATATTAAACCATATAATCCTTCCCCTGGTTGGGAAATCACTTGCAGAATAATCCATAATTTGCAGAGTAAAACAAAAAAATCCTTTTTATTTAAACCTCAAATAAGCATAAAAAGCCATTGCTTTTGTATGGAACATTTTCAGGACAAAAAATGCTGACCTGATAACATCTCCTCCGGTTTCCATCCCTTCTAGATTGTGAGTTCCCATGGGAATAGGGCCCTCAGCTCCTCCTGTACCGGTCTGTCAAATGTTGTTCAATGTATTGTAACCCTGTCTATACTGTGCCCGTTGTACAGCGCTGTGGAACATGCTGGTGCTTTATAAATACAGATTAATAATAATAATATATGCATATGCATGTGTGCATCAGTGTTTATTTATAATGTGTATATTTATATTTATATATATATATATATAAAAGTGTGTATACATATTACATTTAAATGATCTATATAATGTATGAAATTAATTACAAAGTGACCTCTTATGAAAATTGTAGTGCTTTTTCTTTTTCAATTTGTGTGTGTGGGAATAACTGTTGACAGATGAAGGGAAAAAAAGAAAAGTGATATCACATGTACTGGTGGGCGAAATATCCATTAAACAAGCACCAAATCCCCACAGTGCTAGAAATCTTTATAATGCATGAAAAAAAGCAATCATTTGAGGTTTACTTAACTAGCATCAAATGTGCACATAAGGAAAACATTAAATATATAACGTGATTACAGTTCCTGCCATATCTTTGTCATGCGGGATAACTGCCTGAAGATAATTCCCGTTTTGTGTGGGTAGTTTATGCTTCCACCACTGGTGATATTAAAAATCAGGTTCCCATCGCAGAGCATGTGATAGCCAGAAAAAAAATAAACTATTTACTAGTAATGTATATCATATGTTGTGGTCATGACTTACTACAAAATTGACACCAACACATTATTTATTCCGATTTATCATTCTATCTCTCTTAATATCTATCTACTAATGTGTCACTCCCATCTTTAATAAACCATGAAGAAAAGGCGTGCAATGAGGTTTAATTTACTAAACCAATAACTGTTAAAAAAAATCACAAAGACCAGAATGGCTGAACTGTAACCTTATATCAAGCTTGTTCTTCCAAATTATTATTATTATCCCTAATTTATATAGCGCTACATATTCCGCAGCACTTTACAGGATCAGCAAACAAGGAGTTGATACATTAGAATACCACAAATGGATGATGACCTGATTCAGGGGGGACCCTGGTCCCAAGTGGACTTACAATCTATGAGATATACAAGTATTTTGTGACGTATCCATATCGTTAGTTGTTTTGTTCAAAGACACTTGCTAGTGACGTCTTCTGAGTGGGATCGGGTCATCTTTCCATGATTGTAGATCAGTGACCTGGTGGTTAGGTTGAACCTGCTTCTCGTAAAGTCGAGTCTTCTCCACAGTTTTACTGGAAGGATGTGCTAAATGGGATTTTGACTTGCTTCTCCACGTTAGACTCAACAGCTGATATTGTGTGGTAGGCAAGTATGTACCGTTAGATGTCTTGCCCAAGGTCACTTACTGGAGAGGTGCTCTGGCCAAATAGTGATATTGGTCTGTATATCCCCCAGTGGTCCTGATTTGTGTCCCACTCAGCTATTTACCCTCACCTCTGTGTCACACATGTACTGTAAGCTCTTGAGAAGGGTCCTCTTTATCTATTGCTCGTCAAACTTATTTTTCAATTTTATATTTGTTTTGTCCTACCCAGTGTACAGTGCTATGGAATATGTTAGCACGTTATATATATTTTTTTAGTTTACAATTATTTATGATCAGAAATTCAAAATTTCCATGGCCTATTCTCCTCAATACTTGATATATGTGAGTAATCATGAGTCTTATATTTAAAATTAGACATAATTACATATTCTTCCCAGAAAATACTAAAAGAATGAGTGAAGGTTAAAAACATATTGCTGATTACCTTCTAAATTATTCATGCTATAAAATTAGACATACTGTGTTTTACCCTGAATGATCCCCAAAAACATTTATAGCCCCAATGATCCCCATGGTATTCGTTGATCTATAAATATAACCTATGGGTAGCAAGCTTATTTTTACATTAAATGATCACACTGATACAATATTATCATGGCTTTCCAGTGAAGCATAGCTATGTTATCCTATCTAGAAGCTTACCTTGGCAGTCTGAGTATTAACAATGTATAAAGGCAGACTTGTGAGTAAAGTGATTGATACAAGGTTAACCCTCACTTCCTTATACTAAATTTTCCTTCTAATTGTGAAGAAATACTTCTGGTTCTGGATTTTACAGATTCAATATATGAATATTTGGAAATAAAAAGCATTAGACCTCATGGTTACTAACAGTGAACAGGATCAGGCGTTTATAGCAGCCTATTGTAATGGCAATAAGTTGTGGTGGCTCCCCTTTAGGCCCCGTTCACACTGTGCGATTTGAAAATTGCGCAACTTTCCGCACGAGTTTCATATTCGCGACACGGTGCGATAGTGTCGCGCGACATCGCTGTTTTGTGGGATTTTTGCAAAGCACCACCAATACAAATCACAAAGTCGCAGATAGCAAATCGCAAAAAAAGGTCATGTACCAGCGACATGCTTCTGCGACAAGATGTGAACAGCTCCATTGAAGTGCATTGGAGAAGCTACACAGCGTGACGTCGCGGCAAAATCCGCACGATAAATCGCACAGTGTGAACGGGGCCTTACATTTGACTTTACTACATAGAATATTTGGAGCGACGGGTTATAAAACAAAAGAAACAACTTTTTCTTACCACCAGAACGTTACGCGGAAATCTATACTAATACCTGGTTTCACTGGAATGCGCTCCTTTCTTCCAAGAATTTCCACTTATGGTTAGGGGTTCCCCGACGGACCCGGATGAGGGAGAGCGGTGCCGAGTGCCCTTCTGCGCGGGAGCTCGCCAACTTCACCATTGCTATGTGATTCCTATGTGGATGGCCTTTTGGACTATTCGTGTCGACACCTCTCGACTCCCCTTCCAACTCCCCCTTCCACTTTTTTTTTCCTCTTCTCTTTTTTCTTTCTCACATCTCCTCACTTCCCTTCTATATTGCTCTATCTCTTCCTTCTCCCTCCTCTCTATGATTCCTATCCTCTCTTTTCATTAACCTCCTTTTGTCATTTCCTGATACCCTCGTTCTCTTCCTTTTAATCCCACCTGGTTCGGAAGGGGCTCGAGCCTAGTCTCGGACCTCTTCTTATCAATGCGTACACATACCAAATCAATATGACTGAGTGGTGGTTCATGCACTATCTTTCATACTTAGTCCCCTTTGTCGGGCAATTGTAACATTAATCGTTACGTGTTCTGATCTATATTGTATGCATGTGCACGTACCATCGCTGTGTCATTCTTGCCACCTTTTTTTATTTCAATGTATTTTGTACAACTCTGCTCACACTCTTAATGAACCTTTTATTTGTAAAATAAAATAAAAATCACAGTCAACTACTGAACCAAAAATTGATCACCCTTTGCTAAGGAATGAAGTTTACACTATATTTACTAGTATTTCTATACTGGGTGTTTTCATTACAACCACCTATCTTTGCCTGTAATACTATTTACACTAGTTTTCCTTTCAGTGGCATATTGCACCCATCAGAAAAGGAACACCATTTTTGAAGAAATTACACACACAATACAATAGGGAATATTCCAAATGTATCCCTTACTGTAATAACCTATTTGTCTGGCAGATCTGGTGGCCAAAAGGAGCTACTGCAGTTCTGGTCTCTGTGCCGGATCAGCTGGAGAAATGTTATTTAGACACATTCATAGCTGGTTTTAAAAAGTGTTATCACCTCAGGCATCACGCCCAAGGCACTAAAACCTGAGGGTCATGTTTTGGAGACAAATGCAAACAAATATTGTTTGCAATAAACAAAATTATTTTGCATTGCTCCTGAGGAACAGCATATCGACAATACTCAATAACAGGGCACCAGGAGATGCCTTGCAGATCGAGTATAGTTAATCTTGGTAGTAAAGGGATCAAGAAAGAAACTAATGTGAAAAGTCCATAAATACCTTCAACACTTTTATTGATAAAAATGCCTGTGTGCTTTGAAAGGAAAGTCTGTTCATTCATTATCATTTTTGAATTACGTTGCTATTGTGATTCTTTTTCTGTGGTTGTAATATTTGTGTAGATTTAGGAATACATACATTATAGTTCAGTGCTTTAAATGCCAGACACCCAATGGAAATGTAACAGGAGAAACACTTATTTACAAATAACACACACGTATAAGACAACAGACATTAGATCTATAACGCTGAGAATTTGTTTATTTTTATCCTATACAAAATGCTTTATTTACCATCATGCCTCCATTCAAATAATTATACAAATGCATACATTTAAAGTGTTTTCATCTATATTTCAGTTCACAGTTCAATCCATAGGAAACTTGAATACAGAAAAGCAAAGCACCAACGTAATGTCTTAGACACTATTTAAAACAAATAACACTTGTTCATGTAACACTTTGAGTGCTGGGTGGGCAAGCTGCATCGCTTGTAGAACTGGCACTCGAAAGGTTAAGCCTGTCAGCAGAGATCATAATTCTCATCATCCAACAGACTTGCATTAGTAGGTTCTTTCTTATACAGTGGCCTAGGAGCTAAATCACCACTGTACGGCATTGTACAGAAAACAAGGGAAAATAAAAAGTAAGAAAAAGATAAAAACAAATCTCATATTTACAATACATATACCATACATAAATACAAGAACAACACTTAATATTATTTAACTTATATAACAGAGGTATGGCCTAATCACTACATAGCATATAATGCAATGAGAACGCAATGGGGGAAGGAGACAGCTCGGTGAGGTCCATGTTTGGGTAATTAAACTGCTATTAGGTAAAATCTTCTGCAAGAAAACATAAAACATTAAAAAAAAAAATCATGTGTGTCCATACTTTTGCTGGTATTTTCATTCTTATAAAGAACACATGCTGATGATTCCCCCACAAGTAATACATTTTTTTATAGTGAGAATTTTACATTATTTTTTTGGGAGTCACGAGGATAATTTTCCATGTTTATACAAATTTAATAACATGTACAGTTGTCATGTTTATCATTATACAATCACATTAAAAACGCCAAATTACCTCTAAATTCATTTCAATCATGTAAAACACAACATTTGCAAATGCAATATGATTCCTGCACCACGAGGTGCAAAACATACCTTCATGAAATAGTAAATGGATGAACACTGTCGTTAAAAGACAGAAAATTTCAAGCCATGACATATATTCATAGAAATTAAAAGACACCAGTAATAATACAGTTACATATAACTTGATTTTGTAAAAAATTATACTTTAGATTTATTGAATATGGTTTGATAAAAATGCCACTTTAAAAAAGTGTAATTCTTGTGCATTAGATATTTCTTGTGCAAGGGTCTGTAAAAGTTGATCGGGGTTCGTTGACAATGCAATTGGTCCTCTTTGAGAAGAAAACAAAACGCATCCAAATTAGCTATTGACAAGATTAATTAATTAAAGTTAATTGTCGAGTTACGCAGTGAATGGCTTGTAAAACGCAGTAAAGTTTGACAAATCTGAAGCCTTTTAGCCTGTTTCACATCAATATTTTTGAGGTTTTAGATTTAGGGAGAACATTTCTTTCAAGTTAAACTGACACTCTAGGTACGGTGACCATTCACAGAGAACTGAATTAACACAGTGACTGGAATGTCATCCCCCTCTCCACAGGGAGTCCAGGTCAGCTGAGAAATTAACCCAGCCTAGAAAACTCAGATCTGCGATCGGTCATCGGACTTCCTGGAAAAAGTCAGGAATAAACACTCATTGTACCTACATTTTACTCATATACCTCCGCAACACCACTTTCCACTCCTATCCTACCCAATTCAGCTGAAATAAGCTGTATGGTTTTGGTGTTTTGGTGAGACGAGAACCAACATAAGAGAACTCATGACATCACAACTCCTCAAACATAACTATTCATGAATTAGAAACCTAAAATCGTATAAACTGATCTGATACCGACTGCATCCAACAAATTGCTTACGTTATCTATTGTTTGTGCTTTGCCATAGTTTCTTTTCCTAAAATCAAGTAATTAACATTTATTCTATCGAGTCAGTTACATGGTATTGCCATTATTATTGCCTACTGTTTTTACTCAACGTATGCTCCAAAATCTGGTTATTTAAGACAATGTTTCTCAACTCCGGTCCTCAAGTACCCCTAAAAGAACAGATTTGCAGGATATCTGAAGCACAGCACAGGTGATATGATTTGCTGCTCAGTGATTGCAAGATTCAGTCTGCATTTCCCCAAGGTGATCTGCAAAACCTGGCCTGTTAGGGGCATCGGAGTTGATAAACACTGATTTAAGGGAATGGTGAATTAAAGGTGTCATACTTAAACTGGGAAAATGTATATTAATAATATTCTAATCACAATAATTTCAAGTTGGCACATAGAAAGGGTTTGAATACCCTTACTTAAGGCTGCAAATAACCATAAGATTAAGAAAAGGCAGATTGATTCCCTTTAATATATGTAATATATCCTAAACAGAATTCAAATTTGCAATGGGAATTTAAACACGAATGAACACGTTTTAAGACAAGTGCGCAGTTTTAAGGCTCATGTAAAACCTATATACTTTTCTGTTGATGTAACTCGCCAGAGGTTGTCAGTGCTAGGTAAGAGCAAGTTGTGGGAAATAAGTAGGATGTAAGATATACTTATCAAAACAAAACCATACAAAATTTTGCTCTGCGGCCAACACACTCAGAATCAACATCTGTCATGTGACTTACACAGGAACTAACAATACAATTAAGATGTTGCAGTTTAAACTAGACAAATCACTCTGCACAAAGAAACATCCGCCAACATGTGAGAACACTTTGATGAAGTAATAATTGTACTCAAGCATTATTTCTAGTTCTGTTGTTATGTAGGTAACGTAATGAGAAGGAGGCTAATGAATGAGTTAGCCACTTCTTAAAACGAGTTATTAAAAAAGTAAAAGTTTGTTTATTTGGGATCCAGCAACTTTCCGCTGCTATGCAGCCGCCATCAAGCCTTAATTCTTGCCTGGTGAGAATATAGACTTGACAAAGGCTGCAGCGCAGTCGAAACGTTGCTCAATTCCAAATAATCCAACTTTTACTTTTGGGTATCTGGCTCTTTTGTTTTTTTTTCCTGTTTCTGACAAGAATTAACTGAAAGTAGTCTGTCTCTCCATTGGCGCGATGATGGATTCCCATTAAGATGATTGAACATCAATACTCAAATGTATTGTAGGTTTTACAGGATGTACTGGATAAATGTGTATGTCTAGTCGCAAGGTTATTTGTGCTAAATGTACACCACATACAAAACACGAATGTACCGTCATTCCTTACTGAATCAAAATCAGCGGGTGAATTATGTCATAATACATATTAATTATATCGAACACATAATGTGGCATGTGTTGTATCATTTTTTATATATCTATTTATATAGGATTTCACTGTGATGTTAAATTTAAATAGCAAGATATGTATAAAATACTTTTGTATGATTCTTACTTTTTTCTGAAATTAGTCCTATTCATATCATATAGCACTTTTATGTTTTAGGTTTCCTTTTATTTTAGGCTCTCCACTCCAATTTTTTATTTTTTATTCTATTCACTATTACTGTACAGTTGTTCCATTCCAAACGTACGTGTGATCGATATTGCAGTTAAAGAATCCAGTAAAACAAGGCATAGCACACAGGTAAGTATTCAAATTAATCTAATGGAGTCATGGATGGGATGTTAGTGATTGGTCAAGTCCTGAGAGTTTGGATCCCAGCAAAAAGCACTGCCCACCAAATGAATAAGATCTGACCCACACACTGTGAGTAATGGCCTTTAGCCATTGCAACACACCAGTAATTGCTCAGTTTGCCCAATGAACAATTCTGTACTACACCTATACATCATGCTATGCTTTAAGAAAATCACCATATTGTAATAGGTGGAGCGCTAGAAGTTACTTGCAACCACAGAAAAATATCAACGCTATCTTTATTTTTCATTCTTTCTTTACCAAAACCATTCTCATATGACATTTTAACCCCTTCATTACCTAAATGTGTGTGTACAGGTTTAAATATCAAAATCATTGCATTTAGCGTATGAAAACCCACTCATACACCATTTAAAGCAAGACTCGTGTTTTCCCTGTGGAGAAACAAAAATCCCATTTAGACCTCACACCTGCCACACTGTATGACTGTAAAAGAGATTAAAGGGAAAGCCCCAACCACTATTATTAAAAAAGTTTAATGACCATAGTAGCTGTCAGGAGAGGATATACTGAGGGAGACCCTGGGAGACACTCGCTACTGTATAGGGATAAGATTCAGGTTGTTACAATTACAGGAAATCCCTGTACAGTACAGATACAAGGTGTTACTGTAATTTCCATATACAGGCATTATGCCACATACAGGTATTATTTTTATATTCTATTTTTTTTTGTGGATGCTGCATTGATTAGATTCTCATTACGATCATTACAAATCCCCATAAGCAGGAGATCTGAACATTTTTATTATCTTTGTCCCAATTACTGTTTTGCACAAAGGCTATTTCTGCATCCATTTGAAACTGTCCAATATAAGGGACAACATCTAATGTCTAGAACATCTCTACCCAACAACATTTCTGTTAAGGATAATGTAATACATTAAAAAATATGGAACGTTATATTATTCTTTTGATTTTCTCATAATAACGATGCATATACAAAACTGCTGATTCATTTTACATTCGTGTGTTAGCTATGCATCCCAAGTTTTAACAAATTGTTATGTTAATATTCTTTTCAACAAAAACAGCCTGGTATTGACAGGGTTAAAACTGCACCATAATGAGAACATTTACAACCAGCATACAAATTGATAGAAAAATCAAGACATGTAATATAGAGCTAGATTCTACGATGCTAGAAACAATGTCAAGACTGTAATACAATAAAATTAATTGTACAATAAATTAAGAATATTATATGCATGAAGAATGGATGAAGGGACCCATCATCATAATGTTTTTTCTTTTCTTAAATGGTTTAAGGTTTCATCTTTTGTATAAATTTTTAAAAGCCACTAATTAATCCGAGACAGTAAAAGGGAGCTGCTAAAAGCAAAGCGGCCCGTTACTTGCCAATTAGGAACTACTAACTATATTAACTGCTCTTCGTGTAATGTTAAGGAAGCCGCTAAACCAGTGGGCAGCAACCTTGCCCCTCTAGAATATATTTTGCAATTATGTTTTCCATCATGGGAATCCCATGAGACTTCGCCAACCTAATGGGTGGCTAAGCATCATGGGAAGGCCATGGTTGCTCACACCTAAGTTAAAGAATACTAGCAGTGGGGATGAACTGGGTGTTCCTGACCTACAGTTTTTGGTGAGGTGACCGAGAGTGAAATCCTTTTCACCTATGGAGTAAGTATTTGATATGTTAAGCTTTTTTTTGGCTACAGATAAGAATAAAAGTGGCCTTGGAATAGGGCCCAAAATATGGTATTATTTGATGTGGTATTCTTTAGCAAAATGGGGTGCAATATAATTTTTATCTGAAAATAAAATAAATTAAATACAGCTGGATCAGCCGAAGTCTAGTTTTTTGTTTGAATTAAAGTATTAAAACCCTTAGTTTTACTTTTATAATTTTTTTAATGAAATATTTAAAAATAATGCTGTGAAAAAAGGACAAAATACTTTTATAACAATTTAGAGTAAGTATATTTAAATGGCACTAATACAAATGGTACAATATAATAAATTTGCAAATTGACCCAGTAGAAGCCTCTCTCGACATAGTTCTGCTTGACAGCCCAAACGGCATTTAACAGACGGGACAACTAATAAGTGTTATCTTCTTACAGAATATATTAAGTCATTGATAGCTATTTGTCAATACATGTATCTATCCTTTCAATGATTATACATTATAAGGGATATTGAAGTTGAGAAATAATTGTGAAAATGTCAGAAATCTTTGAAGAAGAAAAACAATTTGGTGCAAATCTCTTACAAGCAATGAAATATAAGCCAGGATTGAGCCAAAATATTAATTCTACAGAACCAAACTCCTGCTGTAGTCAATAAATGTAAAGGGTTGTTTCAGACCCATTGCTGATTGGCTAGTATGTGCAACTCTGTTTTGATAGGCAATGCATCACGGTAAAAGATTAAGGGGAAGCCAAGTTACCAGCTGTGTGCAGCCTTTCCTTAATGTTATTATAAATTAACAGCATAGTTCTTGGGTGCTAGATCTACAAGATCTATCAGTGTTTAATTAAGATATTTATGGATAACATTTAATTTTGTTCCATATTTTAAAAAAATGATGTCATTGACGGTCTGTGAACAAACATTTGTCTGAATCTCTGTACACATTTTATTATTGTGAAGCAAAATGTATTTTGTGATTTATTGCAAGCTTATACTTTTAAATTGGGTGGTTCTTTTAAATATTATAGTTACATTCTTATTTGTAATTAATATATGTTCCTTCTGTGCATACCCTAATGAAATAGGCAGCACATGCTTATGGCTCTAGAATGGTGGTTCCCAACCGCGGTCCTCAAGTACAGGCCAGGTTTTAAGGATTACCTTGGAGAAATGCAGACTGAATACTGCCATCACTGAGCAGGAAATCATATCACCTGTGCTGTGCTTCAGATATCTGGAAAACATGACCTGTTGGGGTACTTGAGGACCGCGTTTGGAAACGACTGCTCTAGAAGAATAGGGTAAGGCTGGGTGATTTTTTTCTATTTGTGCATCATTGTACAAGAATATTCCTCAGGAACAGATTTCCACTTTCAGTAATCTCATATTAAATTAATAACACTGGTCAATTTAATTAAAAAAAATATTCTGAAATAAAAATAAGTTTAAAAATTAAAAAGTGAGGTTGCGTTTGAGAACTTTGATTGATTTCTGATTAAATATTTTAATTCACAAGGGCAATAACTATTTTCCCCCCACACGTATGTTTCAGGAAATAGACACAATCATGCTTAGATAAATTTAAATGCATGATTGAGCCATATATTTTAAAGTAAATTAAGGTTTGTCAGTTGTGTTAAAAACATTTTAAAAAATAAATAAAAATTGATACCACGTGGACAATTAATAAAAGAATACCACCAAAAGTTCTAGAGACACTGAAAATGTATTTTTAACACATTAAGATATTACTGCTGTTTTATTTCATAATTTATATCTAGTTTGCAAAAAGAACAATTGTAAAGAAATATATTATGAGATTGAAGCTTTATTTATAGCAAAATTTACAAATATTTGGACGGTACTAACTTCAAATCAATGTCTCATATTTAAGTAGACAAAGAGAATTAAATATTGAAACAAAGTTTTTGAGAATATACTTTATATATTTCAGTTTTAGCAAATGTTTCCGTATGTATGTAACATATGGGAGAAAATCTTTACTTGTGCTCTGAAAATTTGTGCTTATAGATATCACTGTCTTCATGTGAAATATTGTACTTATTGAATTGCATTATTAGAAATTACCCTCAGCGTGGAACTAATTTAAGTGATTCATATTATTCCAGCACTGACATTGTACTATGTGACTTGTTTTACATATGATGACATACTCTATTTCAAAAAAAGTTTAAAAAGGTGAAAGGATAAAAATCTAATTTCACTAAGCTTTCAAATCAAAAACAACAGCCACAGTATTTTTTCTAAAATTGCCAAAATTATGTGTATTAGCTATTTTTATGTTTTGGATGGACTGTATATATAAAAAAGGTTTATTATTTTGTAGTCTTTTAATAATATCATTTTAAATATATAACTTTAATTTACCCTTATTAACGGTGGCCTTACGAAACAAAAAATGCACAAGGCTTATAAAGCCAAGGCTATAGAATACCATATATGCAGGAATGCCTATACGGAAGTGTCAGCAGAACCTACATTTTGGAGAACACAGTTTTAAAATGTAATCACTTTTCAGCCACACTGTCATCCATTAACGATTTCCCATATATCTTGACACATTTTCCTTGTTTCTACTGGTTATAATTTCTATATGAATAATTAATGTTTTATTGGAATAAGTTAAATATAATGAAATTATATGTATTAGTAACACCCCATCAATAGCACAACATGGACTGTTATATAATGATTATATGTACCCACTAATGGGAAAATGTGGTGTGGGCTGTTAACCATTTGCAACAGTCCATTATCGCCTCTACTAAGAGTAACTGCTATATTAGCAGCTTATCTTGTAATATATAGGAGTTTCTATTAATTACCATCAGCAGCGTAGCATGTTGCCACTGGCAGCATCTTAAAGACTCAAGAGAGACCAAAGAAAGCGCTATGCAAGATCACATGTACGATCTTGCAGGACCAAGGGAAGGACACTGGAAACTCTTCGTTCCCAGTTTTCTTCAGCAAGAAAATGCAAAATCAATTAACTCCAGGTTTTGACAGCTAGTATTTTTTATATATATTATATTCTTAAATACCAGCTCGAGATGAGAAAAACTAACGACTTTGGAACTGCTCATTGTTTTCGGTCTTCCTTCAAAGTAACGCTTCCTTTACAAAGTATACAAAGTTGGAATTTACAGCAGGCAGCCACAATATCTGAGCCATAATGGATGTTTGCAGCATGGCTGGAATAAAACTAAATTATTGGAATTATACTTAAAGGCTCCTCATTAACTATAACGCCTCAGTTCGAATAGGACCCCACATATTTTTTGTTTGAACATTCTACTCTACATAGACTCTCCACATTTATATCAATATTACCGTAACTTTTCAGATTTACTCCTTGCCGTAAGTGCTACAAAGAATACAGATATACAATTACCGTAAGAATTTGATTAAAATAGTTTTAATTATTTTAGTATAAATTACTACACTGTGCAAATGACTTTACGGAAATGTTATCATGTAGAAAAACATTTTTCACATTTTTAAGTAATTCTGATACTGCTGGTGTGTCCATCTAGATTAATAACCCTCAATTGAGGAAATTAGTCAGTTAACAAAATTACAATTCTTTTTTTTAACATGTAGAATGCGGAGGCACCAAAATATCTCCCCATCAACAGTGTTAAAACTAAACATTTAAATGAAACTTCAATGTAAAATTCCAAAGGGTTAATTGCAAAATCTACAATAGTGAATAGGAGAAAACCCCGTTTTTGTATATTTTAGACCAAAATAGCCAAATTGGATTATTTTTCTAAAAATCTTTAATATATTTTGATTATTTCCTCATCAGTTATACACAATTTCCGGTTTAAGAGATACATTCCTAATTCTATCGAGTACTTTTTGATAATCCATACTGGAATCTCAAACAGAAATATCGTTAATTGCAAAGTATATTAATTAATGTAATATAGATAGCAAATTACAGTACCATTCTCCTGGGGTTAGAGGGGATTATTATTTCAGTCCTAACTCAGCATGGACTAACTACGTTTTTTTTTAAATGATAGATTGTTTGGTACGGTTATATAGTTTGCAAATATTTTTCAATTTCCCAAAAGTCATAATTTAGGAAATAACAAAATGAAACTTCTCTGCAAAAAAATAAAAATAAAAAAGGACCTTCTTAATGACTAGAATAGAGAATTCAGCATGAACTGTTGAATATAAACATAACTCTATATTCATTTTGCCAGTTCCTATAAATGGTTGAAACATGACAACAACAGAAACCCACTTTTATGTTTGTTTCTCACATAAACATTAATGTTCACAATTTTGCATTACATATGTTACTATAGTTTCTATGAAAGGTTATCAGTTGTGCTTTTTTCCATTCTTCTCTAACAATAAATATATAAAGTAATACCTTCACGACATAATCACCAACAGATTCTTACTCCAGCAAATATCCACATAATAATACTCAATATTTATGAACCATAATAGATTGTGAAAAAAACGTATCTGGCACTGTAACTGTTAAGGATATTTTTGGTAAGGCTGTATTTCAGAATTCCCATGTTGTCTGAGTTCTTGGTTTTGCCCATTCAATACAAACACTTAAAAACCCTTAAGATAGGATATAAGCTGTCACGGTTAATAAAATACCAAATAAAAGTGGGAGAAAAAAATTGGGGTACAGCCCGGCAAGCCTAAAATAAATCATCTTTACACAGTAGAATATTCATTTAAAATATGCTGCAAGATCTGACATATTTATTACTTTATATAAACTTAAAATAGGCTGTGTTGTTTTATAGAATCAAAGTAAATTTACATTATGAACCCTACTTCCTGAATAAGACACACTGGACCATTCAGCAGGGTGTAAGATGTGCTATAGGTCTTGCCAAGTGTTAAAGCTTAAAGAATAATAGAATTTTAACTGCACTGTGAGCTGTAACGTTATGATGGGTTCATTGGGGCATGTCGATTAGTAAATTGGACGAGAATGCCAGTGCAGAACAAAAAAATACTATATTGCTTTAGAATACACGACTGATAGACTTGTTTTAATCCATATTGCATCTTGTGCTCGCTAAGATAATGCCAACCATATCCTTTTTTTGTGATATGTTACTTCCTGTTATTTTCTATGATTTTATATAAAATAGATTTTAATGCATATAAATCACATGCATTCTGATGAACTCTTTGCGTATACTGTAATACTGGTGCTGTATCGTTTTTTTTTATTCTTTTCCCCCTCAAATCACATATTGCTTTCTTCCCTTTAATTAAACGCAGAGATTCAGTAGAGATAATGAGAGTTACCTATAATGTAAAGCAGATGGTTGAACGCTATAGCCCAATATGCATTATATAAACAGTGTGGGAGTGAAGCAAAATGTAATATTGCTCCACGTGTGAAAGCTGGTGACATTCCATTTGATTGTAGCAAAAACTCTGTGGTTTGTGGACAATTTCCAAAGAGTACTCATTTCCCTATAGACCAGATTCCACGATGGAGCGGCACAGGGAGAAATACAATGCTATTCTACAATTTCTATTCACAAACGTTGTCTTAAGTACGCAGAGTATTTTTTAACCTTTCTTTTTTTTTAAGAATTCTAATATTTAATGTAGGACATTTTATCAAAAAGGCCTCCTGTGATATGGTAAATAAATGCTGTTTAAGTATTTATAATACTACTAATAATTAAGTAATTATTGCTCCTTAGCAGCAAGAAATACAACCATTACAGTTTGTGCTATCTGAATGCTGGGTATTTCAGATCCATGGAGATCCCCACTCTCCATCCCTTCACTAGTGGAAATAAAAGACCATTTACAGTTTTTATTTCTATTAAAATTAATCCAAGTTTCTGTGCGATCACTGTGGCTCTGGAATAAAAACACAGAGGATTATGGGAGGTAAATTAAACCTAAACAATAAACTTTAAGCAAGGCCAAGTCAACTCACGAACCACATACAGTACTTCACCGGCCGACGTAAATTCACGAACAACAATGTAAATTGGAAACGTCAAAATATGTAATGAAGTGGTGAAATATTCTCCCGCAACTCCTAGCCTGATGGGAACTATGAGTAAGATCACAGTTATTGCAAAATCCCCATTTATTAGATTCTTTTTTTTGCTTTTGCAGATGAAAACATGCTGCCAGGTCTTGAGTATTTTCTGCAGCATATACCAAATCCTCCTTTTCTGCCACGTTGGAAAATAAAAAAAAACCCTGTGAAACATAAAAAATATATACCACTCAGAATTTCAAAGGTCTTCCAACCACTCCATGACACAATATTTCAAAATTGAAGAGAAATCTTGAAAAAAGACCTGTCCAAATTTAAGGGAGATGTACAAGAAAAACTGGTGAAAACTACGTAGGTCAAGGCCAAGAGAACATGCCTGCTGCCTCAGAACAAAAATTTCTGTTTCTGGATCTGAGGCACAGATATTTTCTTAATGGTTGAGACTTGAAGTCACTTTCCAGAGGCTTCGAGAAGCACGGCGCTGATACTTTGTCCTGTTCCATTCTTTCACTTTGGATACATTGGGAGCATTCCATGGTCTTAACACTGTGGGTCAGATTCAGTCCAGCTGACTTGATCACGAATGAGAGATCCAGCTCTGATTTACGATGGGTTGGGGACTCAGACAAGCATGTGCCTTCGGCGATGCAATGCTAGGTGATCTGAACGGGAAAAACTGCGATCACAGTCTGCACATTTAAATGGCTTCACTCCTGTGTGTTTGCGGTAATGTCGTGTCAGTTCATCTGAGCGTGCAAACTTCCAGGTACAGCCTTCCCAGGTACACATGTATGGTTTTTCTCCTTTGAAAAAAGAACAACAGGAATATACATTATATAGCGCAATATCATGGTTAAAATATATGCCGTTTTAAAACAATTATTTAAATCACATTCTGTCTATTAATACTTTTGTGTTTATCAAAAAATAAGCCACACTTAAGGGAAACTCCGCTAAGTTTACAGTCCACCATAATTGAAGAGATAAAAATATAAATTAAAATGGAAAGTCTATAATTTAATGTTGTGCTTATGTATACTTTCAAACCACTCTATGGGCACTATCATGTGCCTGTCGCCAGGGCCGTCTTTAATATTGACTGGACCCTGGGCAAAAAATGTTTTTGGGCCCCCCCATTGGAATTTACTCTCCACCCCATCCAAAAAAAAGCGCGAAAAACCACACATACAGGGTTATTCAAAGAGAAACGAAAAGTCAGCGCACAATTGGTGACTTTTTGTTCAATTCAGTGCGATTTGGCGATCCCATTTTGGCGACCCTGCGGTGTATTCAGCAAGCACCACAGGGCCGTCGTAGTGCAGGGAAAACCCGCGGCAAACCCGCCGTACACTCACTGCAAAACCAGGCGAACGCACACCAAAACCCGCAAAAAACATCTAGATCAACCCCGCCGAACACGCCGGAGAAACCGAGCAGCCGCTGGAAAAAGCCAACAATGCAGATGAATGGAGTGAAAAAAACAAAAACAGTTTGCTTGAATGTTTGAAAAGGCAAAAGCTGTTTGCAAAGAAACTACTGAGCGAAAATGTCTGAAATTTACACATAAAATCCTATGAATGATAATAAAAGGGCTGTTACAGAAAAAAGAAAAAACAATTTAAAAAAAAGGAAAAAAAACTTTTCGCACAAAACCCCCAAAAAATGCCTATAATATCCTAAAAAAAATCTATAAATAGACTTTTTACTGCAGAATAAAATAATCAACGGTTTTAGATATGGAATTAAAACGGGAATATTTTTTACATTGAAGCCTATGGAATTCGCCTGAATAAACCTGTTGAATGAAACCACCGAATGGCAGGGCAATTCGGCAACTTTTCACTGCTGGTTTTTGTTCTCTGAATAGACGAAGCATTGCTTCTCTATAGGGATTTCACTGCCCTCGAACAGGCACCGTAAGTGCAGGCAATTCACTAGGATTTGGGGAACTGCCTGCTCTCTGAATAGCCGAATGGCCAAGAAAGGCAACCGAACCCTGAATTTCAGCGTTCGGTTTACCTTTCGGCCACAATTCGGATCTCTGAATAACCCTGATAGATTCAATAGTTTTTTTACAATTACACATCCTTTATACACGTACTGTAAGAAAAACACAATAACACAATATCTCTGTGTATACATCATATCTAAGTGTATTTATACGTACTATTGTATATACATCCTTTGTAAACGTACACATCCTATATACACATTCTATACACTGTACATATACACATCATATATACATCATATACACACACTTGCATCATATACACATTTCCACATTATATACACTTACACATAATACACACACATATCATATATACACTTGATATTTACATCACACACATTTCCACTCCATATACAGATACAGATACATCACACACATGCATCATATATGCACATAATCTACACTCACACACCATATATACATAATCCACTCACACACCATATATACATAATCCATACACTCACACCATATATTACATAATCCATACACACACCATATATACATAATCCATACACACACCATATATACATAATTCATACACACACCATATATACATAATCCATACACACACCATATATACATAATCCATACACTTACACCATATATACATAATCCATACACCCACCCACACCATATATACATAATCCATACACTCACACACCACATATACATAATCCATACACTCACACACCACATATACATAATCCATACACACACACCCACACCATATATACATAATCCATACACACACACCCACACCATATATACATAATCCACACACACACCCACACCATATATACATAATCCACACACACACCCACACCATATATACATAATCCATACACACACACGCCATACATACACACCATATATACATAATCCACACACACCATATATACATAATCCATACACACGCACCATATATACACACCATATATACATAATCCACACACACCATATATACATAATCCATACACACACACCATATATACATAACCCATACACACACACCATATATACATAATCCATACACACACACCATATATACATAATACACACACACACACCATATATACATAATACACACACACACACACCATATATACATAATACACACACACACACACACCATATATACATAATACACACACACACACACACCATATATACATAATCCACACACACACACACACCATATATACATAATATACACACACACACACACCATATATACATAATCCACACACACACACCATATATACATAATCCACACACACACACACACACCATATATACATAATCCACACACACACAATCCACACACACATACATATCCACACACACATACATATCCACACACACATACATATGAACATGTGACATACCCAAGCTGGAGGGGTGGGGGAGCTGCTTCTTACTGCATGCTTGCGGTATAGGCTCAGGCTGTCTCTCTCAGGCTGGCAGAGCAGAGCAGAGCAGGGCTGAGCAGAAGCACTGACTGCTTCCTGAATCCTGTCTCTGTGGAGGGGAACTGCATGGTGAGGAGGAGGGGAGGAGCCAAATGCAGCTCCAAGATGCCTCACCTCCTCGCTGTGGTTCCATCACCACGGAGGGGAGGCAGCCCGTACCACCACGATTTTTGCCGGCTCAAGGACTCATGAGCAGCTGCTTTGGGCCCCATGACACTGACTGGGCCCAGGGCAGCTGCCCCTTTTGCCCTGCGTTAAAGACGGGCCTGCCTGTCGCTAAAAAAGGGATGCTGACAAGAAAAACCTGCGCATGCGTCCCCGTTTCAGCACCGTATTACGGGGCAGGTACTGATTCAGCAGCCTGACCCTTAACACAGCGCAAAGCTCTTGGATAATCGCAGCAGCGCTAATGCACCATAGGAATTCAAGTAGACTTGTGCTACCGGGCCACGTCAACTGCACGATCTCACTCTTGCGAGATCCTGCAGGGCCGTGGAATGATTTGTGGAGGGAGACTGGGGGCTTTTTGTCTCACTTTGCTCCCGGTGGCCATAAGCAGTGGATCGGGCCACCATTTGTGCTACAGGATGAGAGGTGAGTATCTGATTTTTTGGGGGTTTTCAGTGGAATCAGTTAGCACCAGCTTAGTGCTGTGGTTAACTTTTCAGTTCGCCGCAGCGGTGTGATAATTAATGTTTGAATTTTGTAATCCTAACGCTAATTACTCTTTGCATTCGCCATGTTAAGTATAGGGAGCACAAAGTACAGTAACCTCACAAATAAAAAGCTATCACCAATGCGCTAACGGGTCTTTTAACCAATTAGCGTTTGGGATTTGATATGGGCGGCATGTGTTAACCTCATTTAACCTAGTGCTAACACTCACGAATGTGAGCGCTAGTGCAAGCGTTAAAGAGGTAATATGGCCCTATATGTGTAAATCAAGATGTCAAGTCTACAGTGTTTTTAACGCTGAACAAAATGGCACATCATATTCCCATTGCTTTCGACCAAGACAATAAGGAGTCTGTATAGTCCTTGTATAGATCATGCGTGACAATCAACCATTATTAAACTCACAGACAAATACATTGCCAAGCAAATATAGTTTCTCAGTTACTTTATGGATCCATAAATGTAAAAAGTAATCTTTGAATAAAGAATAAAGAAACACAGGTGCAATCCAGTTAACTAATCAGTGTTCTGACATATAACGTTATCAGTAAAATTCTGATTATTGCAGGGTAAGCAGGGACAAAGACTGAGGAAATAATACATTATTTGACTAGTTTCACCTCTTCAAACAATAAGAATTTATAGATTTAAGTAAGGTAGTTTACATTTTATATGATATACATTTTTCTTTCTTTGACTGTCTATCTGGTGCAGGAACATCTTTGTAAAAAAAGGATGTATGGTTTAGCTCAACATTTTAATGATACTTTCAATAACAAAGAGCATCTTAAAAGGACACTCTAGTCACCTTCATCATGCCGACAAACTCTGGGGCTAGAGTAAAGGTCAGTTTTAGCTACTTTATGCTAAAAACAGGAAGAGGGTCAGGTGAGGATTCTTATTAACCAATTTGGGTCCCTTAACTTTATTTAATCAACATTCATTTCCACTACCATTCCCCTAACATCTCCATTACTGTTGATGGCATCAGCATATCTCCTTAATCTCAAATTCCTACACCTAGGAGTCTTTCATTACTGGATTGTTTATCTGGACCATACTCGTTTCATCCTGTCGTTGGACGCTGCTTGTTTTGTGGACTCCAAGTTTTCTTTTTCCCCTGAATTCTGGCTGGTATATTGGACTCCACCATAATAATATAATTTGCATTGTGAATTTTGACTATATTGTCTTTATTCCTGGTCTTGCATTAAACTATCAACCTCTGCTCAGAACAGCTGCCAAGATCCATATAATACCAGGACCACGAGATAAAGTCAATATATATGAGGTTGCTATCTCTGATAGTGTTATATCAATTCTGAAATCAATACCACAGCTCCTGGGTCCCAGAACCGAACTCCAAACATGGGCTTCCCTAATACTACCAGCCCACTACTTCTCTCCATTTTTATCCATACTTGAAGCTGCTTTCCACCTTTACCTAAGCAAGTCCACTTTATCAGCCTCTCTGCCAATGTTTTCATTGGCTTCCAATACCAACAGAATACAATTTTAAATCCCTACGCTAATCTACAAAGTGCTCTCTAAAAACATGCCCTCTCTAAATAATCCTCGTCCCATCCTCCATATCCTCATGATCTGAGATCACTTCAATTTTTTTTTTAAAACATATGTTTTAATTTAAGGAGAAGTGGTAAACATTTTATGAGTGCAACATTAATAGCCCGCACTCATCCCTTGCACCATAAAATTCAACCAACTATATGTTAAAATGTCACAAAATTAACCAATGATTCATATGAGCTTCAGTTAACTCACCTTTGGGAAAAAATAAAGGAGTGTCGTAAATATATTTCAGAACTTTTTAATTATCCAAACCTATATTTCGGAAAGCAGGACCATTTCAGATGTGAATTTAGATTGTAAATATACTGATAATTCTTAATTCACATATAAAACTTACAGGGTTATTCAAAGAGAATCGAAAAGTCACCGCACGTTCGGTGACTTTTCGTTCTCTTAAATTCGGCTTGATTCGGCGACCCTGCTGTGTATTCAGCAAGAACCACAGGGCCGTCGTAGTGCAGGGAAAAGCCAACGCAAACCTGACGAACACTCACCGCAAAACCCAGGCGAATGCACACAGAAACCTGCAAAAACATCTGGATTAACCCCGCCGAACACACCGGAGAAACCCGAGCATGAGCTGATCACAGCGCAGAGCAGCTGCTGGAAAAACCCGACACCGCAGACGAATGGAGTGAAGAAAAAAAAAACAGTACGCTTGAATGTTTGAAAAGTGAAACGCTGTTTGCAAACAAACTACTGAGCGAAAATTCTGAAATTTACATATTAGATCCAATGAATGATAATAAAAAGGGCTGTTACAGAAAAAAGGAAAAAAGTTTAAAAAAAAAAAAAAGGAATTTTTTTGGCAAAATAATCCCGAAAAATGCTTAAATAAAGAGACTTTTTACTGCAGAATATTATAATAAATATTTTTAACATTGAAGCCTATGGTATTCGCCTGAATAAACCTGTCAAATGAAGCAACCAAATGGCAGGGCGTTTCGGCAACTTTTCACTGCTGGTTTTTGTTCTCTGAATAGATGAAGCTATGGGGATTTCACTGCCCCCGAACAGGCAACGTATGTGCAGGCAATTCGCCAACATTTGGCGAACTGCCTGCTCTCTGGATAACCGAATGGACAGGAAAGGTAACCGTACGCTGTTTTTCAGCATTCGGTTACCTTTCGGCAGCCATTCGGATCTCTTTGAATAACCCTGTTTATCTCTGAAAGATTGTTAATTGCAGTTATTAATTAAGAATGGGAACATGAGTCAATCATATGTCATCCATTATGTAGCTAAATGCAGCTACCACACGGCATTCGGAATGTATTGAGCAATACTCTAATGGACCAGTAAGAGTATTTACAACTTCGCTATTTAATCATCACGCATTACAAGGTGGCTAGATGAAGACATTATCAGTGTTTGGTGGTACCAGTCTTCAAGATGCTAACGAGTGGCCTAGAGCTACACCCACAGCATCTACTATCTTTACAAAGGGTAGAGGGTAACATGTTTAAAATGCTGTTGCTCCCTATACTTTATGCTGCACTCCTATTTGAAACACTATTGGACTATTAATATGTTGCAAGCCATTTTCTATAAACCTTTTTTATGTGTTAATGGCAAGTTCCAAGCAATCTACAATAAGCAATACAGACAGAATTGTGAATACATGTGAACATCACATGAAAGAAAAATAAATGGCTTATTAGCGACACAAGTTAGGAATAGAGTTCCAGGACATTGAACCACATCCCGGCAAGAGCACCTCTCCAGTAAGTGTTCTTGGGCAAGACACCTAACGGTACATACTCGCCACCCAGGACATACTTAAAAACGAGAGAAATCTCAATGTATCCTTTCTGGTAAAATCCTTTCTCAAAAAAAAAACACATAACTAAAACTGACCATTTCAGAAATAGTATGTTCAAAAAAAGGATAAGAGTTTTCAAAAGGCCATGAGAGATGAGGGCTGGGAGTGAGAATAGCATTTACTTAGGTTGAAGGTGTTTCTTAGTGATGAACCGGTGTCCTCACGGAGGTGAAACGGAACCCAAATTGAGAGACATTTACCTGCATGTCTAGTCTTATTCAAAGTAGCTCCTGCCCAATCATATTAGAAAATGTAGAGCGGCCTTTTGGTCACAATTGTTAGGTACCCACTCTAAAGAGGTGCCTTGAAGTGGCGAGTGGGCTTACGTTGCAATGGCCATTGAAACAAACAAAAACCTCATTTTTGTTGTACATGGAACACATAGAAACGAGCGCAGATGACACTCTTTTTCCTTGTTATGTTTTATGCATTGACTGGGCTGTTACTCCTGGCAGTTGCTGCCCCTCCGAAAATAAGTGAGTATGGGCGCGACGCCATTTTTTCTGTATATTAGAAAATGTATTTAAAGATTTTATTAACAGCTCACATTGCACACAACGGAGATCAATACATGAAAATAACAATAGTCATAAAATTCTAGCGTGAACAAGGAAATACAGATGGAAATGTGCACATGAGCAAAGTGTAAATTGGTTGCATAACATTTTAAAAGTAGATTATTTCTGACAAGCAAAGGCTACAATGGGTTAGACTAACTATGTCACCATGTTAAACCTAGAAATGAGCTGTGAGATCTCATGGAGTCTAACAGCCTTAAAATGTAAATAATGTCAAGGGCTGACTTCCCTTCGGGTTATATTGTTAAAGA
The DNA here is from genome assembly GCA_009667805.1 of Leptobrachium leishanense. Classification (NCBI taxonomy): domain Eukaryota; kingdom Metazoa; phylum Chordata; class Amphibia; order Anura; family Megophryidae; genus Leptobrachium; species Leptobrachium leishanense. The sequence continues at coordinate 326,214,171 of CM019064.1, read as the reverse complement.
TGTGGCCATTAGTAAACTCAGTCCTTGATTATTTAAAATTTTAAAGGGGTTATTCTATGAGAGCTGAATTTGCCACCGAATAGCACCGAACAGTGAATCTCCCCCATATGGTGCAATTTTGTGGCAATTTGGCTATTCAGAAAGCTGTCAATTCACCAAATATTGGTGAATTGCCAGCGAAATATGGTCCAATTCGGTAGCAGTGAAATTCCCCATAGAGAAGTAATGGCTACTCTATTTAGAGAATGCTGAATAGCATCGAAAAGTTGTCAAAATGCCCACATTTTTGGTGCTTTTGTTCGACAGTTTTAAACAGGCGAATTCCATCGGTTTCAATGTTATCACATTTTTATTCTGTGTTCAATGTCTTTGCAAATGCATCATACCTATCATTGATTGTCTAGTCTAGTATTTTTAGTCGAAGAAGATTAAATTAATGTAAATTTGTGAAATTTAGTTTTTCATGCACTGGATTATCCTGTACAGAAAAAGTGCTGGGTAGAAAGGTTCTAAACTCTAGTTGCTGTTCCTTATCTTGCACAACCTCGAATGGAGTCGGCATTATCAGCATACAGACATAGTTTTTCTGGCCAATATGGTAAACCATATATAGATAATAAAAATGGTCACATCTCCTGCTTACAGGGATTTGCAGTGCTCAAAATGAGATTGATAGCACTGCAACTTCCACAAAATACCAATAGATTATAAAAGTAATATCTATGGAGGTACCTAATACCTGCATACTGAAATTACAGTAACACCTTCTGTCAGCATTGTACAGTGATTTTAAGCAATTATAACCACATTTCATGTACAGGAGTGAGTGTCTCTCTGTATTCTGCCCTCTCTCTGGCTGTTGTAATTCAGCGGTAACAGTGAGGGTGGGGACGGCTCTTTGTAGCTTCTTTACAGTAATGGAGGAGGACAGGAGTGAGATCTCAGTGATAACTTTGTTTCTTCCCATGGGAGAACATTAATCTTGCTTTAAAAAAAAAAATAGGGTTTTATATGCAAACTTTCACTTATCAATTATGAACGAACTTGACTTGTTCATTGGATCAGCTGTTATCATTTTATTTTAATGCATAATCATGCCTAAACATTTCTGGTTGTGACAGGGTTACTCATATGTGGGGAAAACATGAAACAAAATGCAGAGCCATGGCCTAAAATATTAGATAGTTAATATGAGTGTAACAAATGAGGTAATATACTGTTTTAATCACAAGATTATTCTTTATTCCTTGAAATGTTGATGATTCTCACTAATGTATGTATTCCGCAGGTCAGTTCAGTAAGTCCCCAGCTAGCTATGTTTTTACAACTCCTCCACTCTCCTCACAGCTGCCCAGACAGTTTTCCCCCTGTAGGTCTCTTTTACAGTTTACAATTCTGTAATTCTCTGTGGACGCCTTGCCTCCCACTCACATCTGTACCTTTGCTCCTGCTTACCATACAGACCTATCACATAATTTATCCAGACCACCTTCTATAGCGTATTCTTTAAACCCTTGGCAATTCTATGTTTTTGGATGAAAAATTATGTTTATTTAATTATAAAAACAAAGGTTATTCTTTGCTCTTTAAGGGTAGAACAAACTTCATGGGTATTTCTAAAATCAATTTATATTTAATTTAACCTCGAATTATTCTTTAGATAATGTATTGTTTTATATTATAAGGAGTCCATTTTAGAACTATACAAAATCAATGGATCGGGCACATCAGTGGGCTGCTGGGAAAATATTTGCCCCTAATCTGTTTGGGCCAGTAATGGGGAGCTGCCTAGACGAATTAAGAAGTGCAGACGTGAAGTCTCAGCACCTCCCTATTACCAGGTAAATTGTGTGCAAGAGGCTATATTAGAGGCTTAACTTGTAATTATAGGAAACCACTAATGAATATCAGCAGCTGTATTCTCTTCTACAGTCTATAGGACTCCATGGGGAATCACGAATGATTGTTAGCGATCTTGTGCAATGCAGTTTCTGATTAAATTGTTATGCTTGTTTGATGACTATGGTCGATATCCACGAATCACCAGTACAGAAGTGTCAAAAAACTTTGGCACTTCTGAAACCTATGTCAGTGCTTCTCTTGAGTTTAAATTGCCCTTGATGTAGTCTGTTGGCTGAAGAAACATATTGGGCCCTATTCCTTATTCAACACTAAAATGGGGAAGCGAACGTGGAAAACTTGCACCTTTTTTCCCCAGTCTCACTCAGCTCACGGTGGCAAGAAGCGGCGGATCGGGCCACCATTCTCACCATGGGACGAGAGGTGAGTATCTATTTTTTTGGGGGTTGTGGTGAGTTCCAGCTGCTGCTAACGGAGTCCGTAGAAGCGGGATCATTTTGCTACAGTGTAGAGCTGTGGCTAACTTTTCAGTTAGCCGCAGCGGTTAGTAATTAGCGTTAGGACTTTGTGATCCTAACGCTAATTACTCTTTGCTTACACTTTGCTCTCTCCATGTTAAGCATATGGTGCTTAAAGTACAGTAAGCTCACGCTAAAAAGCGCTAATACTGATGCGCTAATGGATTTTTTAACCCATTAGCGATCGAGAGGTGATCTGGCCGTAACCCTATCACCTCATTTAACCCCCCTGACGGTTATCCCAAATGTGTCTCGGGGTTAAATTTCACCGCTGAAAGCGGTAACCCCGAGCCACACTCGGGCTGCATACATCACCTCTCCCTGCGCTCCCTCGGTGTCCCCGCAGCCTCCTCCAGCGATCGCAGCGTTTTAATTCCTGGATTCCCTTCTCGCCAGGAGGGAACCAGGAAGTATGAGATCGCGATCGTTGGAGGAAACTGCGGGGGACATCGAGGGAGCACAGGGACAGGTGATGTATCCAGCGGCATCCCGAGTGTTGCTCGGGGTTACCGCTTCCAACATAGGAATTTAACTCCGAGCCGCACTCGGGATATCACTAGGGGGGGGGGCAAAAAAAAATCAGACCACTTTTAGACATGGAATTCTGCAAAATTAGACCACCAGGGAGGTTAACCTAGCGCTAACACTCACTTATGTGAGTGCTAGCAGCAACGTTAAGGAGGTGATAGGCCCCAAAATTATCAGTCATAAGTATAGGAATCCTCATACACACCAGCGAGTACAAGTCAACGTACATGCTGCCCAAAATGGAGTTACTGTTCACATCATGAAAATAAAACTAGCCTAGTGCAGCTCAAAGAAAACCAAATCCGCCTACAGGAAAAAAAAAATTTAACATAAAAGCTAATATAAGTAATAAGTGTTTCCTGGTTGTGATATCATGATCGCAGTCATACCAATTCCTTCTGGTGGTGGGTGACTGGCTATAATATCTAGTGTGTCCACCACAGCTCTCTTTATTCCTGTCAGTGACGCCCACCAGTGATTAGTTCAGGGATACGGGATGCATTGTGAGTTTGGCATTTCTACTCTTAATGTGAACAACAACTATCATTGTGACCTTAATGACCACTACAGAATCTAGTTAGCAGATTATTTTTCTTGTGTGTGAAAAAAATAATTATGCAATATTACCTTATGTTTGTGTTTTTGTTCCCTGACTACAACATCAATCTTTTCCTAATTACTCATCACAAAGTACAAACGTGCCTATTTTCCAAACCCCTCAAGGACAGTATTTTCTGATTGGTGTCAGAAGGGAACATCCGTGAGGTAAAAAGAAGTAAAAAAAAAAAATTGATTAAAATATAGGCAGTAATCTAAATATTGCCAAATAATAATAAAAATATTAAATTCTAATCATGCATCTCCTCTATTGATGTCTCAGATACCTTGCTAGCTAGGGCACAGGAAAGACTAAAGGGTTACTCCAAACTCCAAACAAAGCCACTGTCATGTATTACAATAAAAGTTTGGTTTCGGTTGCATTAAACACTTTAGCTTTGTTTAACATATGTGTGGTTACTGTGTAATAAAAGGAAGGCAAACAGAGTCTGTTTCTTAGACCTGTCACAGCAAGGAAGTATACAATACAAATGCTTTTAAAAATTACCCTTAAATGCTTTCCAACCAACACAAACACTGCAGTTAAACTTAATCTGGCACCAATTAACAGACTCACAAAAAAAAAATCCTTTGTAAGATTCTCATGGTAAACCATACCTGTCAAGGTACGGCGAAATGTAATGTGTTAAAATATATCCACTTTACAGATCCCTCACATATAGAATGATTGGCACTATTCAACCGAGTTCTAAGTAGCAAAATCTAGTCACACACATAGTTTTGGCTCTTGGGCAGGGAGTCACATAACTCTAGATCATAAACACATTTGTTAATTATATTTTGGATCTGTGCCTAGATTGCACGCAATCATAGAGATGTACAAAAATACCTGCGGGTTAAAAGACAAGAATATATAATTAGCAAACTTAAAAATTAATGACAGAGAAAAAAAAAGCTGACAGCTTTCTTGGATAGATAATAAAAAGTTTGGCTCCTCCTATTGGTGTTTATTGAAAAACATATATTGGTTGGCGGCAGCAGCAAAATGCAAGGGGCCAGATCGCAAGTCTGGTGTATTTAAAGAGCCACTAATAAAAAATACCCCTTCCCCTTTTTTGCCGGTAAAATAATTGGGCAGATGCTGCTGGCAGCCTCTGCCCAATTATTTTTTTCTATTTATTTTAGCAGAAAATATTCACTTTTTTTTCCCTTTGTGACTGCTCCTCCTCCAATCAACTCAGGACTTCCAAAATGCAGAGGTTCCTGCAGCATATTTATGCTGTTTGCATGCCTATGCAAATTGGGCTGCATGGGGTTCGCAAATAGCATATCACTCAGAACATGTGTACTTTCTGTACACAAATTCAGAAGCACCTAAACATTGTGATAGAATGGAGCTCCGTGCACATCCACAGAACTGATCCATAGGCTGCCTTCCTCAGGATGCTTGTTATTGTGGATGGTCTGACAGAGGGTGATGTCAGCATGCACAGCGGGTTGACATCATTAACCACTGACCAATCTGATGACAAGCAATTGAAAAAAAAAAATTGAAATACTGGCTGCCTGATGGCACATGTGTGGGAGGAGGAAACCCTTCCTCTTCAATCAGCATTTCCTGTTAAACTAGGCAGGAAGAAAGTGGAGGGGCCTCGTCACACAGACTGACCATTTGAAAAAGTTAAAATGGTCAGGATGTGTAGACAGTCCCTTTAAACCAGAACTCTGGTAAATGTAGCAATTCTACAGTGTAGACTGTAACTGCACTGGGATATTTATCACTGATCTGTTTTAACCAGTCTTTAAATTTAGCCCCAGAATTCTAAATGTGCACTTTAGTTGCTGCCTGAAATTACTGAAAGACAGTTCGGACATAGATTTGTGTTCATACATAGATCTATAGGCTTTCAGTAACTTTGTTATGGAAAGTTCACATCCATTGCTCACCATCTTTCTTACCAGCAAGGTTTTAAAATATACAAATGCATGGCTGGTATACAGGGAATAAAAATAAAAGATAATGCGCAGGAATAATCTCTTGATCTCTACATCTGCGATTGAAAATTTCTTTTAATTGTCTCCAACAGTTAGTCTAGAGCAGTGGTTCCCAACCGTGGTCCTCAAGTATCCCTAACAGGCCAGGTTTTACGGATTACCTTGGAGAAATGCAGACTGATTCCTGCAATCACTGAGCAGCAAATCATATCACCTGTGCTGTGCTTCAGGTATCTGGAAAACCTGGCCTGTTAGGGGTACTCGAGGACCGCGGTTGGGAACCACTGGTCTACAGAACCGTGGATCGGAAAACTAACCTGGGAATATATGGAAAGTTGTGTTTTACAGACATAAGCTGTGTGATAACAGTGCTTGTTGCACTATTTACCTGTACATATACTGTATAACACAGTGCTTTGATAAAATAGTCAGAACTTTGATAAATTCTTATATATTACTGAGGAACAGTTGATATTTTTGTTCTGTGCAAAACTTTATTTAAAACAAAAAAATAATCACTTTGCTGTAGTCATTCACCATCCTTACCATCTGTAACAGATCTCTGAACCCAGACTGGGTCACATCTGTAATGGCACTCTTTGCAGGACCCCGGTCTCCCACTAGCAGCCTTTCGTGCCTTTCTCCAGCCCTTAAACGAAGCTTAAGGGCAGGTACACTGAAATCGCAGGAATAGCATTCCCCTGAAAATGAGGTAGCACGCAGATCTTGAGGTTAGGACAGTCAGGCAGGAACTGACCAAACATATACAGTGCCAGGCTGTGTAGGCCAATGGAAAATTACACCCTGGCGTCTTACTGCGCTACATCAGGAATCCCTTCACCGACATATTGCTGCACTAAATCAGGAATCCCTCCCCTGACGTCTTGGTGTCTGGGACATAATTAGATAGGGACAGCTAATGGAATTAACGCTGGACACCAAGACACATGTGGAACATTCCAACAAAACAGAGCAATAGTAGATTGTGGGGATAAATAAGGGATTCAGATTTACAGTATCTGATAATGGAGCAATGTTTGCCAAACAAGACAGACAAAGACCACTCACACCTTTAACAAATGTAAACACATTCTAATAATCATATTAGCCATAGTAACCAATAAGCATATAGACAATAACAATATTAACAATAACAGTATTCAAACATAACACAGACAACACAACCACAAACACCCTGCACATCGAATTATAGGTACAGGGTGACTTCAGCATTGGAATGGGCAGGGATACAAAAGAAAACATCAGGCCCGCACCTCCAAAATGCATCTCTAAGTCCTTGTACCCCAAATTCAAATTGACTCTCGTCACACCATCCGATTGCTCAAGCATCAATCTGCCTCTTTTCTCCCAATGGATCAACCTGCAGACCATGAAGTCATACTGGGAAATCCCTGGAGTGCACAGATATGACATCAGGAAAACTCCATTATTCCAGCAGAGCTGGTGTGAATTTAGAAGTGGAGGGTGGGGTCATTTAAACCTTTTGTTTCTCCGCTTCTCGGTGGTCTACAAAGTCAGGGTGTCATTGGAAAGGTCATGTTAGTTACCAATAATGGCTATTAGTAGTGTAAGCCCACTAGGCAGGTTGACGGAAATCGCCTTGGTGCGTACCTACATCAATACACTGTGAAAAAAGCAATTGTGAAAAATATATTTGTAAAAAATACATATGTGAAAAAAATATAAATAGTGCTCTATCAAGAATATCTATAAAGTGCCAGTATATTTCTATTTAACTTATTTAAAGATGCTGCTAGATAGTGCTACATTATTATAGAAATTTTAAAAGGCGTAAAGTGAAAACTTAAAGCTAATGAGCAAACACCCTAAGGTACCCTACAAGATCTCTGGTATGTTTCAGCACAGAAACTGTCTAATGGGTTATATGTATACCCTTTCCAGGATCTCCCCAGGAGAATTTGCTCTGTTTACTTTTAGTGGCATAACAAACACACTTTCACACACGCACACACAATGACACTCACAAAGAACCCGAGTTACTCATGCAGCACTTTCAATCAGTATATTTTACTTCCTCAGTGTAGTGAGGCTGGTACATGTAGCGGCCTGGGGGTAGGACGGCTTTCTGCATCGCATAGTGCCTTGCCCATTTTGTTTGCAATGGGGAAGGGAGCAACATGTCTTCCTCTGATCAACAGCCAGTACCAATGGCTGCTATTATTATTCTATTATTGTTGTTATTATTTATAAATAATAATAATAATAATAGCAGCCATTGGTGTGTGCAGCACAAACTGACCGAATACCTCCACTGATTTACACACGTTTAAGAAAAAAAAAAACACACACTTAGGGCCATATTACATAGTTGGTGCTAACTTAACCAGAGATGTTGTAAACTTCCCAGAGCCATTATAGCCTATGGAGGTTTTAAGTTTACAACTGCTCTGGTTAAGTTAGCACCAAGTATGTAATACGGCCCTTACACAGGAGGCAAAACCTTGCTGTGTAAAGAGGTCTTGAATTCTGTGTTCATAGCACATGAATCCAGAAGTGAATAATAAAAAAGCTACTTAATGTAAGTGATGAAAATGTAATATAAAATAATTGCTGTAAGCTAATGGCCTTTTTTATAAATGAGAGTTGAAATAAATGGTTTTCAGTGCCAGAGCTTTTTCTGTTTAACATTGCTGTTAGATTTACGTGTGTTGATCCAACTAAGCTGTTTTGTGCTGAAGAATAAAACAATGCAGCACATAGGTGAAAGTCACACCCTGCCCATAGCCATTGTACAGCTTTTGCAGTACTGATTAACATTGGTAAATGTAATCTCCAGAAATATATGTGCCCGGTTCAGATCAATTTAAAATGTAAAGTTGAAAAATCCTACAGACACTGCAGTAGCAATTCTAAAATGTTGCAAAAAAAATATTATGAGGGATATTCAAAGAGCACTGTGGCTTGCCGAGGTTACAAAAGGTGAAAATTGTCATTGTTGCAACAGTGACAAACACAAAAGGGAACTCAGAACAGTGGCAGAAGAAACTTTGCAGTGAAGCTTCTCCTGTTTCTGTTTTGATTTCCCTTCTGAAAAACACTGTCGCTCTTTGAAAAACACCCTATGTAACTCACTTATGTTTGATTAAGCAGATGTTTATTATTACAGAATTCTTAGGTGTAAGGTTAGCAGAGTCTTAAGGTGTTATTAAAAGCTTCGTATACTTCCATTCTGACAGGCATGTACTGGCCACCGGACTACCGGGAGATTCCCGGTGGGCCGATGACTCAGTGGGCCGGCCGAGCCTATGAATCTCCTTGGCCTGGTAGCTGACCGAGTCTGGGTGTGCCTTTTTTTCTTCCTTAGTATTTTATATTTTTTTAAACACCATTCTTTTTATATTTTGCAAAAACACATTTTGTAATTTTTTTAAAAGATCCTTTTGTATTTTTTGTATTTTATTAGACATTTTTGTTTTTTACTTTCAAAAGACTTTTTAGCTTTGTATTATTTTTTAATGGACTTTTTTATTCAGGGTTATTCAGAGAGATGAAAAGCAGGAGAATGGCTGGAGAATGGAAAATTCTAGGTCAAAATAGCCAAACCAAAAAAATTCTCCAATTCATCTCACTTCCCAAATTGGCTATTTTGACCTAGAATTTTCCATTCTCCAGCTTTTCATCTCACTCTGAATAACCCTGATTATTTAGACACTTTTTTAATTGATTTAAGCTCCTTAGGGGACTTTTTTTCAGTCAAAGGAATTTCCGATGGCAATTCGTCGCAATTCAGAGGCTATTGGCGCATTTAGGCAGTTTTCGTCGACGTCCGATAACAGATTCAACGACTCCATTTTCAGCAAAACAGGGTGATCATTCATAAATAGTGAATTCACTGTATTTTCAGTGAAATGGAAAAATGTGGCGAAACACAAAGCACAGAAATCTTTAGCTCCAACCCATAGAGATCTTATAGACGACCCTGCATGTTTGCATATCGGAGCGGGTCGGTCTGGATGAAGTCCAGGGCCGCTTTTTTGTCCCAGTTCAGCCCTGCCTTCCGGTGTCCATGGACTGTACATCGAATTACCTTCAACTAGGCTAGACATAAATCACCCCAATACTTCTCCAAAGCTCGCAGGAGGATTCACTCCTCCTACACTTAAACACCATTAACCCCTTCACTACTGAGATCAAGATATTTTGAGCTTCAAAAGGCACCACCCGGTCGCTGATCGAGATATCTCGATCTGCAGTTCTGATGGGCAATAGCAAATTAAATTTGTTTGCTGCAAACACATTTTGTATGCTTTTGGGCTGCAGAAGGTGCCCCCAAAGGTTTAGCCCCGTGGGCATAATGTCCAAAGAGCTAAAACTGTGTATGATAAGCTAACTAAGTGTCCTGACATCGAACATGGTTTTAATTAACATATAAAGGGCAATGTACACAGGTTTCAACCAAGTCAGGGTGAGAAGGGTGCTCCAAGGACCATGGAGCGGTCAGACTATCCTCCACATGAAATGAAATAGAAGATGAAGGAACCCAGAACTCTGTAAAAAGATCGGGTTATTGGGCTAGTAGCAATGTTTCTGCTGATGCTCAAGCATTACTGAGCTTGAGAACGATTGTTGCTTCAGTAGAAATGTTGCTGCTAGCCCAATAAAATGGCCTTCATACAGATTGGAGTGCTGGGTTCCTTCATCTTCTATTTAATATATGGTTTGAAACACTTTGTCATGAAGATACAAAAAGGCCCATAATAATAGGACTATAAAATCAATCACAGTCAACATAATCTTCTATATTCTTTGCAGGAAATGGGAATTCTCTGAGACAACCAAACATTTAACCAGCTACATAATAATTCTGGGAATAACAGGATACAATAGGGCAAAATTGTAGATTCATTTATAGGGCTATTCACTTAGATCAGTGGATCCCAACCGTGGTCCTCAAGTACCCCCAACAGGTCAGATTTTCCACATATCTGAAGCACAGCACAGGTTATATGATTTACTGTTCAGTGATTGCAGGATTCAGTCTGCCTTTTCCTAAGGTATTCCTTAAAATCTGGCATGTTAGGGGATACTTGAGGACCCCAGTTGGGAACCAGTGACTTGGATCATTGTAGAATTATTTCATTTTGCCCCCCCCTCACGTAATTTCCTAATGAGAATCTCCCCCCCCCCCACATCCATCGGTTTTCTGTACTGATGCCACTAAATCACTAATTTTAAGTCAGGGTGGTAAAAGGCATGAGGAAAAGGTGGGTTTGTAAAGCAATAATAGCAGTGTAGAACATATTTCTACATCACCAATGAATGAGATCACATTCAGAGTCCATACACAAACCTTGTTATTCCAGTACTATTAGGAGAATCTGTTAAGCCTAATACATCATAGCAAAGACTGAAGCCATGAAATATATAGTATGTAGCTCCATCTATTGATGTTTAACTGGTAGTTCTAAGGTTAATATTGCTACTAAATCACTTAAATCGAGAGCTTGCAAGGGTTATCTTTATAAAGGTGTGTTCCACTTTTAGAACTGGAGTGCTCAACCTTGGTACTCCAGATGTTTTGCCGCAATATTTTCCTCACGGTTCTGACTTATTAACTGCATGATGAGTCTCTGGATTGGATAAATCTTTTGTTTTTTATGTTACAGCTTTCATCTTTCTGTCTCTCTGCTCCATAAGTGTATATCAATGCTTTCACACTTGCTATAAACAGCAGAAACCCTCAACCCCTACTGTGTACCAGGAGGATAAGGAGCAGGAAGTCGAGTCTGCAGTATCCAGAAAGTAGGACCCTGCGAATCATAAATTTTTGCTCGAATCGAATATCGAATCGAATCGAAAACTTACAAAAAGTGCCGCTTTTGTGTACGATACAGCCTGGATAGAAAAAAATTGGGTTTGAGTGAAGCAAAGAATGCACTTTATTATACATGCACACATTTCTTATGTTATATGGGGTATCTTTCACTCTGAAGCAAAATACAACATACACACTGATAAAGACCACTTGTTGATGGGGTGGGTGGGTAATATATAAATAGACACAAATACAAGGTAAGCTGGTGTGCTGTGTATAAGATATACATGTTCTGGCTGATTGTATAAATATACAGAGGACACTGTATTTATATATTTTATGCATCATCTGTATTATACAAGTTATTCAAAGTTTTTCTGAAATGCTAGAACAGTTTGGGTGTATTCCTGCCCCATGTTTAATCACAGTTTGTGTATCAGAGACTACTCTTTCCAGGGTCTTCACATGTCACCCCCCCTCATGCCTCACATACAGACTGAGGCATGAGGGGGGGATGTTCTTCATACTACTGCTTTTGTTTTGCAACAATATACAGTATTTCACCCACCAATATGCCTTTCAGAAATCTGCTGCTACGCTTCCCCTGCCCACTCCTTTGAGATATTTAGACATACACAGTGCAGATTGGATTCGCCATATTAATCTATCTGCCAAAATCACTAGAGAGTTGCTGGATGCAGAGACATCTTTACTTCGACGCTCACTTGTTTAGAAGACAGGTTAACCTCTCCTCCTTGGTTTGAAAGAAATACTGATAACTGGTCATTTTTAGCAATCTCATTTAATGTGTGATGAATAAAGCTAATCTTTTAAAGGAAATGGCACTGCCACATAGGGAAAGGTATTACTGCATCCTTCCATACCTGGCGAGTGTAAAATGCGTATAAAAACAAAGAAAATCCATATCTCCAAGGGATAATCTAAACTCCACAAAAAGGTGTTTAGGCAAGGTCCTGCTCCACAAAAACAAATACTATAGGGATGTAGTCACTGGCTGAAAGGTAAAGGTTCCTCGAGACAAAAATAAAGTGTCACATAGGCTCGGATCGAGCTGAAACTGTTTTTAAACATGACACAAGAAAGGAATGCAACTTTCAGCCAGGGGGTGCATCTCTATACCATTACCATGAGACAATATTCAAACATGGTGCTAGGTGACCATTGAACAGGGCCTCGGTGCCCCCTCTTCCTACTAAGCTGTGATGGCTAAAATGTCAGAACTACATGTCCCATTTTGCTCAGCTTCTGGGAAGCTGCAGAGTGCAGAGTGTGATTGGGAGACTCTTGGGCAATGATGGACAGCTCTCACCTGCAGCAGCCCAATGCTGGCTGAGCGTGCCAGGCATTGGAGTGCATTACGGCTGCAGTGGGTGTCACGGGGCTTCGTGCAGTGCCCCTCCCCTCGGGACGTGCTTCCAGTCCCTGCAGGGGAGGGAGGGCTAGCAGCCCTGCTCACTTACACTTACTCTGACCTGGCTCCTGTCTGTGTCCCTGCTCCAACCATGTCCAGACTTCACTGCAGGAGGTCGGGTCCCCTTCGCACTGCAGCTGCCTTCCTTCCACCGCAGCCTCCCTCCACTGTGAACGGACCTTGAGGTGGGCAGAGCCTAGCAGCATGCCGTTCCCAGCCATGTGCAGCCATATGCTGCGCATCTGGGAGGCACGCTGCGATCTTACAGATTCGACTAAATTTAGAAATTCTCTCTGCAAACTCGAATTCGAATCGAATTCGCCCAGCGATTCGATTTCAAAACGAATTTCGAAGATTCGCAGGTCCCTACCAGAAAGTTACCCAATGAACAGGATTGTATGTAGATAAAAAAAATATATAGATTTGAGGGCGTGGCTGGTCCCACGAGGGAACAGACGTGCTTCAGCAGAGCTCTGTCCGAAATTGCCAGCGGTGGCAGCTTAGACCTGGACTTTCTTTTGATTTATCCAATAGGGGAGTCCCTGCACGGCTGGCCATCGGGTAGTGTGCTACGGAGCCCGACTGGCCCCCACCTCCGGAGCCTAGCGGAGATTGTGGCCCTGTTTTCTGGCGGGAGTGTTCAGCTGTCAACCATTTTAAGGCCTACCTTTTGGACCTGCCTGATTCGTCCCTCACTTCCCAGGCCCCCCTCCGAGGAATTACCTGGCCCGAGGAGTCGGCTGTCGTGGGATCAGAGGATGGAGGGCCCCCATCTTCTGGATGCGGCTGCTGTCCCTACTGCGGAGCTGGGGCTGGCAGGGAGGCCTGGATGAGACCATGTCAGGAAAGGTCTTGCCCAGACACGGGGAAGGCTTTCCTACCACAGCAGTGGATCGAGGTTCTGGGGACAGACTGGATATCGCTGGGCTGGAGGCCGTAGTAGGGGCTTCTGAGCCATCTGCCTGTCACATCTTTGGCGCTTGGGGGACCTGGGCGCCCGGTGGTGTTGCTGGCTGGCCAGGTGCCAGGTCTTCTGGCTAGCGGATCGGTGTCTCAGGGGGCTGGGCCTGGCGTGGTCACGCAGAGACGCCGGTTTTAAAAGCAGGGCGCCAGGATTAGCTCGTCGCCCTTACGTGGAGTCATTCCCGCATCGCCTGTAGAATGAGTGTAGTCTCAGTCTGTTTAGTTGCCAAACATATCTGCTTGTAAGAGGACCCTGAGTGTGTATCGAATCCGGACTGTTTTTGACTATTCTCTCACTCTTGCCCTTTATTGTGGTTTGTATACTCTGCTCATGCTAAGTGGATATATTGATCTTTGCTGCATGGTCTCCGGTTGTGGGTCTGCCCTGCAGTTTGCAGAATCTATCGGTCTTTCCTATCAACCGGCTGGTAATAATCTTATGCACAAAGTATATCGCAAGTTCTCTGATCGTGGGTCTGCCCTGCAGGTTGCTGAATCTCTCAACCCCTCATGTCAACCACCGGGTACTGAACATATGTACAAAGTCTATTGCAAGGTTTCTGATTGTGGGTCTGCCCTGCAGGTTGCTGTATCTATCAAACCCGCATTGCAATTGTCTGCCACTAAGCATATATACATTGCATTCTGTATAACCTCGCATTGCAGGCCTGCCCTGCAACTTGCTGAATTATCTGTACGTGCTTTATACATTGTTGAGCACAAGCATAAGAGAGTCCCCTCTGGTACCATCACAGAGCGTAGCATTGACTACGAGTTGTCTGAACCTAGTTCTATTTCTGTCTCACTATACTGTCCTGATGAGTTAACTGGTTTTCACTCTGCAGCCATTTGATCATGAAATCACTTGCTGCTGAGCGGTTTCTAGGTTTATACCTCACCTCTCTGGCTGGGAGTGTTGGGTGTGGCAGTGGTAACTGCTATCTAGTCAAGTACCAGGTGAATCTGTCCAAAAGGATCCAAACAACCCAGGTGAGCACCATAGCGCCCATTACACTGCCGTTGGACTCCCTGTTCAGTCTGGGTTGGAGGAGCTGCCGGGCGCTGTTGATGGCTGTACTGGAGGGCTGTGGCGCACGTCCTGGCTTCACGGTATGGCTTCGACATCAGCCGGATCGCCTTGGGGCCTGGTCGCCGGGTGGCCTTCCTGGGAGGGGAGCACGCCCCATAATGCTGTCCATTGCACCCTGCGCTTGCGTGCAGGCTGGGTCACGCTGTGTCTTCCGCTGGACTTGGTTGGGGCGAGAGGGGACCTCGTCCTGGCCCTGTCTCTCCTGCGTTCTCCTTACCGTGCCTGTACACCGGGGGGGGGATCGGGGGACCTGAGCGACCCGGCATAGCCCTGCCTGTAGTGACCTGGCCGCCCTTGTTGGACACTGGCTGACTTTGGCTGTATGTTGCTCGGTGACTTTCTGGCTGCGTTTTTTTCTTTTGCACGCTGCTTTTTTGATGCCCTTTTCTAGTGTTATTTCGATGCCGAGTCCTCACCTTTTGAGCAAATTTTTATCTTTATTTATTTATTTTTCTCTCTGATCCTTGCTGAGTGAAAGCGGACATATATATGTATATCCTTTTTTTTCGTCTCTCTTTTCTTCCTCTAAAGTGTATTAGAGGTTTTCTGTGTTATTTCTTTTTCTTTGATGACTATTGTTGTTGTCTCTTTTTTGATTTTATATTTTTAATGACGTGCTGATTTAGATGACTTCAAGTGGCCCTGCGAGGCCCTCACTTTCTGATTGATTGTTTGATGCTGTCATTACAAAATAAAAATTGCAAATTAAAAAAAAAAAAAATAGATTTAAGAAATGCTAAAATGCCTCTTTTAACAGACTGGATTCATTAAGGTATAGTTAAAAAACACAACAAACTAGGATGACCCTTTAACGGTCCATGGATGTTTAACCTTGACCCTCCATTTGTTTTGGAACTAAATTTCCCACCAGGTTCTGTTGAGCTTATCAAGTATCATGAAACATGTAGTTTCAAAACATCTGGAGGGCCAAAGTTGAGTAACTTTAGAGCGACCTGAATCTTTTGCATCCATGACATTGCATGAATAAGAAGCTATAAAAATTCAGTCAGTCCCTGCATACCTTTTCATGCTGAAGCCGTGCGCATATAAGTAAGCATAAATGAACCTGTGCTACAGAAAACATGCTTTGGGACCTACACTTGAGGCTCTGAGCGAATTACAAGAATTAGTAAAACAGATGTGAACATCTTGCTAGATATATAGAAATATTAAAGTTTGGTTCGCTTGGATAATTTGTTTTGTATTTTATTAATGCATCAATTTACTTTAAATGGATCTTAAACCCCCACTTTTATCCATCTCTAATATGGAGATTTAAATCATTTCTGTCACATTCGCCAAACATCCAAGCCAAGGCTTGGGTATAAATAACAGACCTGGCAGCTGTAAGGGACTTTTAAGCCATTTATCAAGAAGGAGGGAGCTGCATTTACGTTTTTCAGGTGTGGTCCGATTTTTTTTATTTTTGAATGAAGGATTTCAAGGACAAGTCTGGAGTATGTGAGCATTATTTTTTAATGTTATTAAATGTTGAGCTTGGTTTTAGCACCAAGTTATGGTACTTTTGCACATTTTATTCTTTACATGTAACATGCTAACATGGTTCTACCATAAGACTCAAAGATTTTGCAAGTTGCTGCACATATACTTTATAAATAAATATATACAAGAAGAGATTTAATTTAAAAAAATCAAACCCAATTTAAAAGTGAATTCACCAATGCAAAATCACATTACTAGTAAAATAAAATATTTCTACTAATTAGGATTCCCTGAAAGTTTTTCAGAATTAGTTAGACTCCCCTGCCCCCCCCCTCAAAAAAAATCATATACTCTCCTCTCATCTTGCAGCGAGAACGCTGGCCCGATCCGTCGCTTCTCCTGGCCGCGAGCAGAGTGAGACTAGGGACAAATAGACCACAGTCTTTCACCATGATCACTCCACGGCACTGAGCAATTTTGTGGCCTGGCAGAGGTGATATTCTCGGCGGCACAGAAGTGCTACCACCGAGGGTACCGCTTCGTTCCTGGGGCACCGTGTTGAAGTAGCCCCTGTCCCGGAACCTAACACTAGAATGGGGAAGCTACAGTGTAACCCACAGGCACATGTCCCCCCCCTTTAAGCATCCCCATTTTAGCATTAGGAAGAGAATTGTGCCCATAGTCGTTCCAAACATACACTTTGGTGTTAATTTAGACAACTAATAATTTCCATCAAATACTTATCTAGTTTTCATCACTGAAAACATGTAGGGCTATATTACGAAGCTGGTGCTAACTTAACCAGAGCTGTTGTAAACTTCCCAGTGCCATTATAGCCTATGGAGGTTTTAAGTTTACAACAGCTCTGGTTAAGTTAGCACCAACTTTGTAATATGGCCCGTAGTCAACTAAGTTATGACTAAAACTATGACAAAAATCTATTGGCAAAAACTTAAGTCAAACCTCTGTGTCTACACAATGCATGAAATGTGTTGTAGATCTCATTACTCTATTCTAAAGACATGACAACCAGTTTTGTAATGATAAACCCTCAATACAGGTATAACCAGCCACCTCTTCACATTTAAAGGAGCGCTATTGAAGAGTGTCCCTTTTTTGCCTTTAAATAATTGGGCAGAGGCTGTCAACAATAATTTTTTATTTTTTTTTGCCCCAATTTACTCACTGTTTTTTTCTCGCCGTGCACAGTTCCTCCTCTTTGGCTCAGGTACTCCCAACCCGGAAGTCCCTGACGCATTTCTGTGCAATTTGCGTTTCCTGCACAGTTCTGATCCAAACTCCTCCACTTCACACAGATTTTAGCAAAAACGGGGGGGGGACGCAGAGGAGGGAGAAGGGGGACACTCCTCACATCCTGACCATTTTAAAAATATAAAGTGTTCAGGATGTGTAGATTATTCCTATAATAACTCCCTACAACTTCCCACTAAGCTAGGGTCAGACGAGCGCAGTAATAACGTCCATTTAGCCGCACTTAATCACGGCCGTGCTAGCAGCAAATTACATCCAATGCCGGGCAGCATACGAAGAACAGCCGCACGAAAATGCGGCCGCGCAACGCAAGTGGCAGACGAACGCATTTTTTCGAGAACGTCAAACCGCTAGTACTGACGTACAGAGTGCGCTGCGTCCGCTAGCGGCGTGTGTGCGTGATTAGGAGACGTCAGACGCTGCTCATGTCCGGCCAACATAACGTCCAGA
The DNA here is from genome assembly GCA_009667805.1 of Leptobrachium leishanense. Taxonomy (NCBI): domain Eukaryota; kingdom Metazoa; phylum Chordata; class Amphibia; order Anura; family Megophryidae; genus Leptobrachium; species Leptobrachium leishanense. The sequence continues at coordinate 326,196,265 of CM019064.1, read as the reverse complement.
TGCAAAAAGTGTTTTATTGATGATCCGTACAAAATCACGGACGAAAATGCGCATCGTATGACCGCTATCGCGTATTCCGTGAAAAAATACGTCCATTCGTTCGAACGCACTTTTTCACGGACAACGCAAAAAATGTGTTTGTCTGACCCTAGCCTAAGAAGTAAATGGTTTTGCCCTAAACAAAGTTTTCAAAATAAGAAAATCTGAAACGTTTTAGTTGTGAATTCAATAAAATGTTAGAGAGGAAATAATACTATACCGCAATTAAGTTATTTTATTTAGTCAATGCATAACAATACTGCTTTGCCTTGTATTAGTTAAGTGCGGACATGGTCTATTCTCTTGTATCTTTTTTTTACTATTTATTTAAACAATTATGTGTTTTAAAATCCAGATGTTAAAAATGCCTTCCCACACAGATAAGTATGACAAATTGAAAACAGAAATATAAGAAGCACAAAGACACCAAGAAGAAAACCCACAGTACAATATAAGGCTGATTTAATATATAATGAATAACCTACTTTACTCTGTTCTGACATATTCTGCATTCTGATAAAGCCCACACTATTTAGTAAAAACAGTAAACACCTACATAGTATAAGACTTATTGCTATGGAATAACCAACTGAAGGCAAGTACTTTTGTGGGTTAAATGGAAACAGATGACAGGATTCTGTGGAATGATATTTTCATGAAATTTTAGTTAAAAGGATCATTTGATCATTTGGAACATCAAATAAAATGTCTGTATATATATATAAAAAAAACAATAAAAAGGCATCAGTAGGAGAGTGGTTGGGTTTCCACTGCCCTGCTGCGGTTACTGCAATAAATTGTTCATAGCACAACAGTTCCCCGCCTTTTCCAACCTCTCAAAATCATGGGTTGCTGGTTTAGTTCCAACCTCTGATTTTTCTATTACCATTTAATTGGTGCCCAAGGCCACAGATATTCCTGTTCCTGAGTGACAGAAGATCTGTGTGGTAGGCAGGGCCGGATTTGCACCTCAGGAGCCTGTAGGCACAGAAATGTGGACTGCCCCCTACCCCCCAAACAAAAAAAAGAAACATACCAAAATGACTATTTTAATTTTCATTTTGAGGCAAAAAAAACACAAAAAAATACATTTTAAAAAACGGAAACAGTTTTTCTCTGCGCTCAGATCAAAAGACGAGGCAGAACCTGTTGCCTTAGTTGAGTTACAGTTACAAGTACTTATAAAGCGCCAACAGGTTCAATGGGAGAAACAGAATAACAAATATACATACCCGTTACACACACTGAACAGAAGGAGGGAGGACTCTGCTCGAGACCTTACAATGTAAGAGGAGAGTGGTGACACATTAGGTGTGTGGGAGAATGGAGCAAGAGATGTACAGTGAGGGATCATGGAGGGAGCTGATAGGCTTCTCTAAAGTATTGTGTTTTCAGAGACTTCTTGAAGGACTGGAGAGACGGGAGAGTCTGATGTTGCAGGGGAAGGAGTTCCATAGAAAAGGGGCAGCTCAAGAAAAGTCCTGAAGGTGAAAGTTGGGGGTGCGGGTACGAGGAGCTGATAGCATCAGATTATTGCCCAAGCAAAGTGGTCTGGATGGGATGTACCTGTTAATAAGGGAGGAGATGTAGGCGGCGGCGCGGTTATTGAGAGCTTTGTATGTGATCAATATAATGAATTGGATTCTAAAGGAAACATGGAGACAGTTTAGAGATTGACAAAGGGATGAGGTGTGAGAGGTGCGGGAGGTGAGGTGTATGAGTCTGGCACAGGTGTTCATTACAGACTGCAGAGGGAGAATCTGGGATCTCTTAAGGCCAGAGAAAAGGAGGTTACAGCAGTCTAGGCGGGAGATGATAAGAGCTTGGATGAGCATTTTAGCAGAGTCCTGATTAAGAAAGGGACGGACGCGTGAAATGTTTTTTAGGTGGAAGTATCAGGATTTGGTGAATGACTGAATGTGAGGAGTAAAAGAGAGATCAGAGTCCAAGAGTACCCCGATGCAACGAGCCTGAGAGGTAGAAGTAATGGTGAAAAGTCAATAAACTCAATTAGCCACACCGCAATCAAGGCCCTACCTTATTTTTCAGACTCTCAATAATCAGTGAGTTTATTCGATATTGCCTCATAGAGATTGAATTGAAATTTTGCCGTTTGAAATAAATGGACAAAGAGACTTTTCAGTCCATAATTTAAGTCAATATATCAGCATTAGGATACATGTTTGACTGAATCTGGGTCACTAGTGTAATCTCTTTGTAGGGTGATTAAACCACACCTTTCTACCAGAAGTGCAGCATCCTTTTACGCACTATCGTTATTTTTATATTTACTGTGATTTTATGATTAAGCAATTCTAACTGGGTTGACAGTAACAGGATTGTCACTGTGTGGACGTGGGGAGAGAACGTTAGGTCAGAATCGAAAGAGACATGTCCTTCCTCATAGGTTTAATATGAAAATGAACTGAAAGCATATTTAATAGACATGTCTACTCTCCCATAGTTATATTTTTCCTGCCCTTAAATGCACTATGGAAGAGTCATTTCAGGTTAAATTTTCTATTTTAAGCACCTGGCCAGGCATTTTGTGGGTCACCAATTGAAAGTCCAGGCTCTCTTTCCCTGAAGAGAAAGTGAAACGCCAAAAATTCTGGCCAGAACATAAGAGTATAAATCCTGAACTGAAACAGCAGGTTCTTTCCTGGTGCTGTAGGTGAAAGGAAAAAGAGTGACTTTTAATGAGTGCATGTAAATGATTAGTGATTTGATGTTGAGTGGAGGAACTCCCCATATATTAATGCTGCTGTGGGTATTGAACAGGATAGAAAATTGCACAAACTGTCATTCTACCAAAAGCTGAATGTCACTATCCCTGACGAAGTTGCAAGGCTTTGACAGCGTGCAAGAGATCTTTGCATCAATTTCTACTAGGTGTTGGCATCATGAATAGCTGATAGAATTGCACAGAAAAATAATGTTATATTTACCAATAACAGAATGATTTAGCAAAAGCATGTTAAATATAGTTTGATGTTATATAGTTTTTTATTACCTTCTCATAACCCTCCATTGTAAATATTTGGTATTGATGCTATCAAGTTAGTATCAGGAGAAACAGCACCTGCAATCTTCAGAACTCACCGGATACATGTTTCCGCCTATTGTTGTTATTTTTAATATAAGTACCGTATTTTCTGAAGTATAAGACGACCGGGTGTATAAGACGACCCCGTAATTTTCCAGTTAAAAAATAGGTTTTGGGCTATACTCGTCATATTGTATTGTAAATCCTGCGTATAAGACGACCCCCAATTTTTGGGGGATGTTTTGAAGTATAAAATGTAGTCTTATACACCAGAAAATACTGTATTTAATCCCCAGATGGTGAATTGGCTGAGAATTGCACATTTTAGATTAACCCTTTCGCTGCTGAGGCTTTTCACACCTCTGTGCTGAGGTCATTTTTACCGCTTTCGCTCATCATGTTTAACCGCGTTTTGAAGCCATATTTTGATATATGACCCAGACATATTATATATATCGTTCTTTCCGGCAGACTCGGCAGATTCATAATATGTCATTATTATATGTATACGTCATGTACTGTCTGTATATTATAACAAAAAATGCAATAAAATTTGAATTTTCAATAATTTACAATGTGTAAAGTGTTTTTTTTCACATTTTAACATGCGATCGGTTGCGGTTATATTTTCTATGGGGTGCGCTTGTTAAAAAAATTAGAAATCGGGACTCGTTACATTTTTTTTGGGGAAAATTTCGCTATTTTTAACATACGCACCACATACAAAACTCGTCAGTGCAGCATCATTGTTCACATTATAATTGAAATGGGAACAATATTGCTGCATTAACAAAACCAAAAAAAACTTGATTTTTTTTTGTTATAATTTTTTTTTTAAATATTTTTTTATTTTTATTTTGAATTTTTGATTTTTTTAAAAAACTTTTTACATAGTCAAGTGTGGTATCGTTGGAAAGGCCATGCTCTGGCCGATCCAACCATATCAAACATTAACCCCTAGCTGCCACGGATCGGGAGATAGGGGGTTCATTGAAACCCCTTTTCTCCACCATTGCTGGCAGCTAGGGGTTAACTCCAGGACAGGCATCATGCTATGCACGATGACGCCAGTCCCCAGGGGGAGTTCCCGGAGGCTTGGCCGACATCCAAGATGTCGGCCAGCTCTGGGAGAGGATCACAAACCGGCGCTTTTCAGAGGAGGAGCGCGTCCTCCGCAGTGAAGGGGTTAAAAGAAAATAAAAAATACTGAAGTTGAAAAAAAATTCAAATCCAGCTATTCTATAGCAATTGCCCATCTTTCCAACACATTTTTTAAATGGACAACTTGATCTATGACAAAACTTTGACATGTCAAAGATCTGGCACCGGGGATAATAATAAGACTTGAAAGTCCTTGTGCACAGTATAGGAACACTAATCTAAGGTCAACTATCAGGGTTATTCAAAGAGAATCGAAAAGTCACTGTACGTTCGGTGACTTTTCGTTCGCTTCAATTCGGCGAGATTCGGCGATCCTGCGGTGTATTCAGCAAGCACCACAGGGTCCCCGAAGTGCAAGGAAAACCCGCCGCAAACCTGCCGAACACTCACCGCCAACCCGCCGAACGCTCACTAAAACCCGCAAAACAGCTGAATTAACCCCGCCGAACACGCCGGAGGAACCCGTGCAGTCGCCGATCAGTGTGCAGAGCAGCTGCCGGAAAAAGCCAACACCGCACACAAATGGAGTGAAAAAAATAAAACAATACGTTTGAATGTTTGAAAAGCGAAATGCTGTTTGCAAAGAAACTAGAGTAAAAATGCCTGGAATTTACATATAAGATCTAAGGAATGATAATAAAAAGGGCTGTTACAGAAAAAAGAAAAAACTGTTTAAAAAAAAAACTGAATTTTTTTTTCTCGCAAAAAATCTCCAAAAAATGCCTACAAGATTCTAAAAAAAAATCTAAAAAAAGAGACTTTTTACTGCAGAATATTATAGTCAATGGTTTACTAGATATTACATTAAAACGGGAATATTTTTAACATTGGAGCCTATGGGATTCGTCTGAATAAATCTGTCGAATGAAACCACTGAACAGCAGGGCATTTCGGCAACTTTTCACTGCTGTTTGGTGTTCTCTGAATAGATGAAGCATTGCTTCTCTATGGGGATTTCACTGCCCTCGAACAGGCACCGAACAGGCACCGTATGTGCAGGCAATTCGCCAGCATTTGGCGTACTGCCTGCTCTCTGAATAGGCGAATGGCCAGGAAAGTTAACCATACGCTGAATTTCAGTGTAAAGTTACCTTTCGGCCACAATTTCGATCTCTTTGAATAACCCTGTGTATTTAAGAAATGATTTGACATTTTTTATGTAATAGTACTCATTATCACATATTTAGTGCACCTTACCTCAAATACAGCCCCTTATTGTACATTTGTCACTCCTTATCAAACTATGACGTGGCTTATTTGTGTTCCACACCCTTTATTTGGTATCAACCTGTTTATTAAACTTACCCAGAATCGTTATTGTGATCTAAGAGATCTTATCTAAGATCCATCTATCCTTGGATATTTAAACACTAAACAGATTTGCCCTGCTTTGTCACAATAGCACTCTGTGATCAATGTTATACAGTATATTTGCTAAAACCAACACAATCTTCGAAATATTACTTTTCAAAGAATGCTGATAGTTTTTTCTTATACACTAAAGAAAACTGGATTAACCAGTGTTATTGTATCCAGAGTACACTTGAATGTAGATACTTTCCACTAAAGCCTCTTTATTCCACCTGTAAGGAATCTACAGTTGTGTTCAAAATTATTCAACCCCAATGCTGTAAAGGGTTTTAGGGAATTTAGTGAACATTTGTAATTGTATTCAGAATGAAATCCTACAAGGACTTTTTAAAGAACCATATGCAACTAAAATGACATCAATTGGTTTTGTAATACAGTAGTAAATGTTTCTTTTGTGAATTCTTCATTGACACAATTATTCAACCCCTTAAAGACTACCACTCTGAAGAACAGAGGTTCATTCAAGTGTTTTCAATCAGGTATTGAAAACACCTGTGGATGTCACGGAGCAGCAATAAAGCATAATAAGCACCAATTAGGCGGCTTTAAAATGACTGTGATACTCAGCTCCTTCTAGACATTTACTGGTGTGGTTACAAACATGGTGAAGTCAAGAGAATGGTCCAGGAAGACAAGATAAGAGGTGATTACTCTTCACAGGAAAGGCAATGGCTATAAGAAGATTGCAAAGATGTTAAACATACCAAGAGAGACCATAGGAAGCATCATTCGCAAATTCAAGGCAAAGGGCACTGTTGAAACGCTACCTGGTCGTGGCAGAAAGAAGATGCTGACTTTGACTGCTGTGCGCTACCTGAAGCGTAGAGTGGAGAAAAGTCCCCGTGTGAATGCTGAGGAACTGAGAAAAGATTTGTCAGATGTGGGTACTGAAGTTTCAGCTCAGACAATACGGCGCACACTGCGTAATGAAGGCCTCCATGCCAGAACTCCCAGGCGCACCCCCTTGCTGTCTCCAAAGAATAAGAAGAGTCGACTGCAGTATGCCAAAAGTCATGTGGACAAACCACAGACGTTTTGGGATAGTATTCTGTGGACTGATGAAACAAAATTAGAACTGTTTGGGCCCATGGATCAACGCTATGTTTGGAGGAGGAAGAACAAGGCTTATGAAGAAAAGAACACCTTGCCTACTGTGAAGCATGGCGGGGGGTCAATCATGCTTTGGGGCTGTTTTGCTTCTGCAGGTACAGGGAAGCTTCAGCGTGTGCAAGGTACCATGAATTCTCTTCAGTACCAGGAGATATTGGATGACAATGTGATGCAGTCCGTCACAAACCTGAGGCTTGGGAGACGTTGGACCTTTCAACAGGACAATGATCCCAAGCATACCTCCAAGTCCACTAGAGCATGGTTGCAGATTAAAGGCTGGAACATTTTGGAGTGGCCATCGCAGTCACCTGACTTAAATCCGATTGAGAACCTCTGGTGGGACTTAAAGAAAGCAGTTGCAGTTCGCAAGCCTAAGAATGTGACTGAACTGGAGGCTTTTGCCCATGACGAATGGGCGAAGATACCCATAGATCGCTGCAAGACACTTGTGTCAAGATATGCTTCACGTTTAAAAGCTGTTAGAACTGTAAAAGGATGTTGTACTAAGTACTAAGATTGAATGTCACTTGGGGGTTGAATAAAACTGATAATGATGTGAGCACAGAAAAGACATTTGTGGTTATTTCATTATAAATGTTATGTAATATTTGTCTGACCTACACGTGCCTCTTTGATTTAATTGTAAGCAAGATGACTGAATGATCAAAATCAATGTCAAACTGGCCAAAACACTCAATTTCAGTGGGGGGTGAATAATTTTGAACACAACTGTATGTTATGCTAGTCCTGCTTTATCAGGTACAACACAACATGTGCACACGGACACACACACATACAGTACACAATCAGCAGTAAGCATGAATAAATTAATGTTAACTAATGAAACCGACCTGTGAGTTTTGCCAGTTCACATTACATAATTGGTTGCTTGCTTCAGTCAGACCATCATTTCTAAAATCAAATAATGAGAAGAGTGTATTCCTTGAGCCAGGGATGCTCAGTTCATGTCCTGGGCACCACTTGTGGTCCAATGGACCCTTCAATGTCCCCCTCGAACACAATAATCCAATATATAGTGGGACAGTGTGATTAGGGGCAGGGTGGCAGCCCATAGATTTATCAGCCAGCAGATGGAGGACTCCCTTTTTCCCTAAAGGGTTAACTGTAGCTGAGGCCTGATTGGGATTGCCCTGCACTTTAAAGGAGGTGTGTGAGTGGGGTTCCCTCAGTGTGCAGTCCTGTGTGCAGGGTGCAGAGGGAGGAAAGTAAACCAGATTTTACTTTTACAGGTTTGCAAACGGCTTAGCCACCCACCATGTTAGACAGGTCTGTTCTAGTGTTTAGTCAGCCTCCTCATCCAGGAATAGGTGTTTATTTTGCATTTGTTTTATTTTGTGAAATTGCACCCTGCAATGGCTGCACAATAAAAAGCAGAAATCTGAAGTGATATTCGTATCCAGTGATTATATCGCATTGATCAAAGCATATTATATATTAACCACTTGGCTGCCAAGGACGCGCTCAGCGCGTCCTGCCAAGTGTTCCTCCTTTGCTACGGACACGCTGAGCGCATCCTAGCACAGGAGGCAGCAATCAGCTGGGATTCCGGCTGATTGCTGCCCCCCCCCCCCGGTGCGGGCTGACATCTGCATGTCAGCCCAGCACTCCGGGACACTGGGAGGGAGATAGATGTCATTGCGGCGGCGCAATGACATCTATTTCAGGCGCCCCACCACGCGAGTGTGGACCCTCCCGATCGCTGGGGTTCTGCGGCTGAAGGCAGGCACGGTTTGGAAGGGCACAGCCTGCCCTTCCAAACCGTGCCTGCCTTTAATCCCTTGGGTGCCGGGTCACGATTCGGCACCGAAAAGCGCTGAATTGTGATCCTCTCCCGGAGCTGGGCAACATCTTGGATGTCGGCCAAGCTTCTGGGAATGCCCCCTGATGGCTGGCGTCATCGTGCATAGCACGATGACGCCAGTCCTGGAGTTAACCCCTAACTGCCACCAATGGTGGAGATAGGGGGTTCCAATGAATCCCCTATCTCCCGATCCGTGGCAGTTAGGGGTTAATGTTTGGTACTGTTGGATTGGGCAGAGCATGGCCTTTCCAGCGATACCAAACATGACCATGTAAAATATAAACAAAAAAAATATATATATATAAATGAAAACTATGTAACGAGACCCCATTTCTAATTTGTTTAACAAGCGCACCCCATAGAAAATATAACCGCAAATGCTCGCATGTTAAAATGTGAAAAAAACACTTTACACATTGTAAATTATTGAAAATTCAAATTTTATTGCATTTTTTGTTATAATATACAGACAGGACATGACGTATACATATAATAATGACATATTATGAATCTGCCGAAGGAAAGAACGATATATATAATATGTCTGGGTCATATATTAAAATAAGGCTTCAAAACGCATTTAAACATGATGAACGAAACTGGTAAAAATGACCTCAGCACAGAGGCGGGAAATGGCTCAGCATTGAAAGGGTTAATCTCTGTATATGTGGAGGTGGCATAGAGGTGAATCGATGGACACAAGGAAGGGTTGGAGCTTCTGAGCACAGGCACATGATTTTGACTGCATGTGCGCTGTAGAATGCTCGAGCTGGACTAAAGACATGGCTTAACAACATGACTGAGTCACGTTTGGCTCCTTCCCTCCCCTTCACCATTTCACCATTAAGCCAACTGAGCTCAGATGTTGAGTGCATATGTGCTACGGCATGGACATAGATGGCACTCTGCAGTAAAGGGGGAGCCAATGCCCCCTCTATATGATTTCTCCTGCCCTGGGTCCTGGCATGAGTGAACAACTGTGAATAAACCAACTGTGAACTGGTGACTCTAATAAATGGAATGGGGGATAATGTATTAAATAGGGACATAACATGAAATGAGCAACAATGAAGTGTGGCATAAAATGACAAGGCAGCAGAATAATGAATATACTTATGTTAATTAACAGGTTGTTCCAGAATAAGCACTCCAAGTCAGTAATACAGAGGACAAAAATACTGACTGTCATCAAGATATCATGACAGAATGAGTTGATTGTGTGACAGTCTGATTCTATTCAGCCCTTATTTTTAATAATCCAAAAATCGAATCATATTGATCTAAAACTAAATTTTCTGCAGTTTTCCCCCTAGCGCCCGCGTTTTAGCGTTAATTACAATGCAGGGGCTAAAAAACTACCTGTATCGTTTGCGGGCGTTAAGCCCCGGGATGCACGTGGCAGCGCTAAACGCAGCCGCGCGCATCCTCTCAAAGCAGACGCCGGTGGTCTTGCGAGATCCGGCCGGTCAGCGTAGTGATACGCAGGGAGACTTTTTCCCCCAGTCTTTCCCTGCTCCCGCCGGACTGAGGAGGCAGACAGAGCCACGGTCCTCACCGTTGGACAGGAGGTGAGTATAGAGATTTTTTTGGGGGGTTTCTGGATTGTGTTAACCGCAGCCGAACGTTAATCAACGTTAGGACTTTGTAATCCTAATGCTGATTAACTCTTTGTGCTCCCCATGTTAAGTATAGGGAGCGCAAAGTACAGTAACCTCGCGCTGAGAAGCGCAAGGTGCCAAATGTTAACGGGTTACTTAACCCGTTAGCATTTGGATTGAAATATGCGGTAAATACTTGGGCTAACGTTAACGCTCACGCAGGTGAGCGCTAACGTTAGTGCCAAGTATGTAATTTGGCCCAATATATTAAAAAAAAACTTCAAAAATAATCTTTAAAATATCTAATTTATTCATGTAGCAGAGTAACAAACCGGAGCCTCATTCATAGTATTAGACTTGTACATTTGTTTTCAGACAAACTAATTTTTTTTGCCATACATAAGTTCACTCAATAATATAAATAATGTTTATATTTACTAAGTAATGAGTGGATTGAAACCTGAAATATATTTATATTTTACCTGATACCTGAAATATTTATAAATGCCGCTCAGTGGAATTTTGACACGTAATTTGAAAGGGATATGAAATCCTTATGCAGAATAAAAATATGAACCTTTTCAAACAAAGCATCTTTGCGAAACAAACATCTTCAATGTCAGAATCATCTGCCCAATTATTTAACCCCTTAACGACGGGTGGGTGGCACTAGTACGCCCCGCCGACAGGTGCTGCTGCAGGCCTCTAATATGGCCAGCCCCGAGGGCCGTAGCGCAGCAGCTAACGCCATGTGTCACGTGCCGGTTGCGTGGAGGGGCTGAGGCGGTCCACTGAAGTCAGCGGGGCGTACCAGTACAACCGCGTCTTCAAGGCACACCCGACGCACGGATGGCATAGTACACCTAGTGGCAGGAAAGGGTTAAGGGCAGAAAATGGCCTCTATTCCATCCATGATGCTAAAAGGGAGACGGTAAGCAGGAAAATCTGCACCTGCTCCACTTTAGCGTCATATTCCAGGGATATGTGCTATCTTGGCAACTTGCCCCAGAACAAAGCGCAAAGCTCGCCGATACCAGCAGCAGCGATCGGCACCGCCGTGTGTATCGGCTCATGGAGTCCTAGGAGTCCAAAGCTCCATGGAGCTTTGTGCGTTCCTGCCACATGCTCTACGCAAGCTCGCTCTCGTGAGATCGCGCAGAGCCGCAGAGTGCTCACGAAGGGAAACTAGGTGCTATTTGTTCCCAGTCTCACTCCCAGGCCACTCCCAATGAGGAGTAGCAGTGGATTGGGCTGCCCTTTTAACCCTGGGATAAGGGTTGAGTATGGAATTTTTAGGAGGGGTCTAGACAGTGTTAAATGATATTCCAGTTGCAAAATCATTTAACACCAGCTTTAAGGAGTTGATTTGTAAAATTTGATTTGAAAATTTGTCAATTCGCGTCCAGACATCAACTTGCACCAGCACCTTGGAATACCTTGTCGAGACATTAAAAACGGATTTTGATCCACATGTTAGGTATAGGAGAGGCAAAGTACAGTAAGCTTGCGCAAGCTGGGAAGCGCAGACTGATTCCACACCAGTGTAACGTCAACTTTGGAATATTGATGCCAGACGTTAAACTTATTAATGCAGGTGCTAGCGTTTACATATCGAGACGAAACCAAAACAATAACTATGCAATAGAGCCGAAGGATTGTTTTTATTCAAGGGGCTCTGCAATTGGTTTATGATTCTTTTAACACTTATTTAAGAAATACTTTGATCTTTAGAACAATCTAGAACACTCGGATTAACCATTTCATTATATTATTCGCCCCAAAATAAATCATGTGTCCTGAAAAATGGCTTTAAGGCTTTGTTCTCGGAGACGAAATAACGTAATAAATCAGTGTTGCGAACGTGAGAATTTAGAACACATTTTTATTACATCAAAATAATTACACTATAAGCGCTCCAGGGTTATTGAAATACATCACACAAAAATGAGGAAGAGTTGAAAAGTTTGTGTCATGCGAAGGCATTGTGGTTTCTTTACTCTCGTTGCATATTGGCTGTATTTTTTATTTCAGATTTTCACTATATACATATGAACAACTGGCAACTAAAGAATACACGTGACGGCATCATTTAAGTGATTCTTTTCATGGGTTGGCAGGGATTTTCTAACCTCAAAATGACGACATATCCTAGGGCTTCATCGCATTTTGCCTTCATCAGCCGTGTTTGATGTTTAAAATAAAAATAGCAATGATGTAAAGAAATTAAGATCAAACGAATATAAAATAAAGACAACAACACTATTGTTTTAGAATTAATATAGTCTACATCATTCGTCTTGATTTCAAGCAACCAAATCTGTTGTTCTATTCTGCCATCTAGTGGCCGTATTCTTAACAACCGTGATATCTTCAGAAAACATGACAGAAAGGGGGTAAGTTACATATTTGAAGGTTATCTGTAAGTATGTAAAGGCATATCCATGTGAAGAATCATTTATAAGAAGAAAATGGGCAACACGCACTCCACCAGCAGTTCCCTCATCCTATAACCTCAGATCCAGGACCAGCACCTTACTTGCAATACCGCAATACAAAAAGAAAATGGCTCGATCCTCATTTTCCTACAGAGCACCGAAAATATAGAATAACCTCCCAGACACCGTCAAATCTTCCCCCAGTCTAAAGTCCCTTAAGAGCTCCCTATTAACATACCTCAATACGAAATGCACCTGTAAACATGTAACATAATGACTTTATTTCCTCCATATTTATTTTTCTGTTAATCTGTATATTTGGTTTTGTGTTAATTTCTTGCATTTTACTATTTTGTATTTCTGTAACCACTCAATGTTCTCGAACCCAGGACATACTTGAAAACGAGAGAAATCTCAATGTTTCCTTCCTGGTAAAATCCTTTTATAAATAAAAAATAAAAATAAATAAATAAAATTGTCAAAAATAATAATAATTATGATAAAAATGAATGCGTAGCGGCAAGGGCCATTGAATAAGACTGATAAATACGCAACTTTATCTTATGCAATGATACACACAAACAAACCGTACTCTCATTCTCTCAAAGCTGCAATAGCTCCTTTTATTGATGTGAATAACAACTTGGGGCATTTTTGACATCTCCAAAGGAAGCCAGTGCTTCACAATGTTTCAAATATCAGCGGTGGGTGAAGCAAAGTAAATTATTTACGTGGCAGGATTACATAGGCTCAAGGAACAGTTGGTTCAAGCTTTGTAGAATTGCTGCTATCCTCACCCCAGCATAACATTTACATGCATAAATAAAAAAAAAAGCTTTGCAAAGCACACCCAGAAACATCCATCGGCTAGACGTAGTGCTTACATTTCCACGTATAGAAAGAATTTAGCTTGAATTTCCTACAAATACCGTATGTACACATCCAACTTATTCATATGGTGAATATAGCAACAATCTAACATAAAGACAAAACAATCTGTTATGTAGTTTACCTAAGCACAGGACTATTTAATCCAAGACCCCTGGTTTCGGTACACAAATATCTATTTTGGATTGTAGATACAAGGAGAAGGATTTGGAAATACCTTACAGGGTTATTCAGAGAAAGGTGAAAACCAGGAGAACTGGCAGGAGAAGAGAACAATCTAGACCAAATAGCCGATTTGGAAAGTGAGATAAATGGGAGAATTTTTCTGGTTTGGCTATTTTGACCTAGAATTTTCACTTCTCCATTCATTCTCCTGAGTTTAACCTTTCTTTGAATAGGCCTGTATGTTTAGCAAGTTTACCCACTCTTCCTAATATTCAAACAATTCATATTATTTACGTGGTCACCAGACCTGGACAGGCCATCAGACACATCAGGTATTTGACAGGCAGACCACTGGGCTTGCAGGTTGGTAGGTAAGTGCACCAGTGGCGTCACTAGGGTCGGTGTCACCCGGTGCGGTAACTTATGGTGTCACCCCCCCCCCCGAGTTTTGCGGATTTTTTTTACCTACTCTTACTCCTAAATCAGTACTCCCATAGAACACTGAATGCTTATACACACAGCGCACATTACTGTGAGGTTTATTGCTGTGGAGTCAGCATCTTCTTTCTGCCACGACCAGGTAGCGTTTCAACAGTGCCCTTTGCCTTGAATTTGCGAATGATGCTTCTTATGGTTTCACTTGGTATGTTTAACATCTTTGCAATCTTCTTATAGCCATTGCCCTTCCTGTGAAGAGTAATCACCTCTTATCTTGTCTTCCTGGACCATTCTCTTGACTTCACCATGTTTGTAACCACACCAGTAAATGTCTAGAAAGAGCTGAGTATCACAGTCATTTTAAAGCTGCCTAATTGGTGCTTATTATGCTTTATTGCTGCTCCGTGACATCCACAGGTGTTTTCAATACCTGATTGAAAACACTTGAATGAACCTCTGTTCTTCAGAGTGGTAGTCTTTAAGGGGTTGAATAATTGTGTCAATGAAGAATTCACAAAAGAAACATTTTTTCTACTGTATTACAAAACCAATTGATGTCATTTTAGTTGCATATGGTTCTTTAAAAAGTCCTTGTAGGATTTCATTCTGAATACAATTACAAATGTACACTAAATTCCCTAAAACCCTTTACAGCATTGGGGGTTGAATAATTTTGAACACAACTGTATATTGCGCCTCAGCTCACATATGGATATATTGCGCCTCAGCTCACATATGGATATATTGCGCCTCAGCTCACACATGGATATATTGCCCCAGACCAGCTCACACATGGATATATTGCCCCAGACCAGCTCACACATGGATATATTGCCCCAGCTCTCATGGATATGCCCCCAGCACACATGGATACTGCCCCAAGCACACATGGATACTGCCCCCAGCACACATGGATACTGCCCCAGCTCACATGGATATGCCCCAGCAGCTCTCATGGATATGCCCCAGCAGCTCTCATGGATATTGCCCCAGCTCCTCTCATGGATATTGCCCCAGCTCCTCTCATGGATTTTGCCCCAGCTCCTCTCATGGATTTTGCCCCAGCTCCTCTCATGGATATACTGCCCCAGCTCCTCTCATGGATATACTGCCCCAGCTCCTCTCATGGATTTTTCCCCAGCTCCTCTCATGGCTATGCCCCCAGCTCCTCTCATTGATATTGCCCCAGCTCATGGATATGCCCCAGCTCATGGATAATTCCCCAGCTCATGGATAATTCCCCAGCAGCTCATGGATAATGGCCCCAGCTCATGGATAATGGCCCCAGCTCATGGATATGCCCCAGCAGCTCATGGATATGCCCCCAGCTCATGGATAATGGCCCCAGCTCATGGATACTGCCCCAGCTCATGGATACTGCCCCAGCTCGTGGATACTGCCCCAGCTCATGGATTTGCCCCAGCTCCTGCATACGCCCCAGCACATGGATATGCCCCAGCACATGGATACTGCCCCAGCACATGGATACTGCCCCAGCACATGGATATGCCCCAGCAGCTCATGGATAATGCCCCAGCAGCTCATGGATATGCCCCAGCAGCTCATGGATATGCCCCAGCAGCTCATGGCTATGCCCCAGGCCCTAGCAGCTCATGGATATGTCCCCAGCAGCTCATGGATAATGGCCCCAGCTCACCTCCTGCGCCGCGTGTTCGCTCCCTCTGAGCGTCCGGCGGCGTGCAGCTTGGGCGCTCGCCTGGGCTTCATGAGCTGCAGCATCTCCCACGACTGTGGGGGGGGGGCTAGAGAGTGCTACCAATCCAAAGGAACCGAGTAGAAGAAGTCCAGCTTCCTGGTCTTAAATTCTGAAGCTCAGGTTAGCTCTTACTGATCTGAGCTAATAGAAAGAGCTAAGTCCCTGCACTCAGTTGGCTGAATTAGACCTCCTGGAGTCCCTCTTGAGGTAGGAGAGGGGTGAATCAGCTCAGGGCACTGTAACCACTCGATTCACAATTAGTAATCAAAGTGCTTAGAGAGTCCTCTTAATTATCATAAATCTAGTTCACAAAATGTAGATGACTTCACGTTCCCTCCCACTGGATCCTCTGCCTTTGGAGGAGGCCTAATACTGTTTGCAGGTCATGAAGAAACACAATAAATAAAGATGAGAAGCTTTCTGTGTTTTAGCTATAACAGTGATATATTTACAGAATAACTCATGTTTGTTTTTGGAGAATAATGCACCTCCCTATATATTATTATATATAAGAATAGTGATATGTACGTCTGAACCTAGAACAATCTTAATATCCCTATATTAATTTAGATGCACCACTTAAGTAATGTTTTTTTGTTAAGCATTTTATGCCTTACTCATTTTTGCAGAAAATAGAAGATAACGATAAAGTTTATCAACACTATATAGATAGAAGAAAATGCAAACTGAGGTCAAGGAGGTCTCAGACCTTCAGAATACCTTGCTGAACATAGGCATCTCATTTTGTACAGTTCAAGTGGATAGGTTTACGTAATGCACCTGCCATCGGCATAAAGGGAGAAAGAAGTGGTAGTGGAGATGTGGAGGACATTTGTTTGTTGTGAGTTTGTCTTTAGAATTATGGAAGGAATTTGTTATAAATATTGATATTTCTGGCATCAAGGTTAGAATGGATTTTCTCCCTCTTTTTCTTCTTCAGGCTAGGGTCAGACTGAGGCAGTGCGAACGCGCGTGCAGCCGCACATAATCACGGCCGTGCTAGCAGCAGATGCCGGGCAATGACGGCCAATATACGAA
Source organism: Leptobrachium leishanense (assembly GCA_009667805.1). NCBI lineage: Eukaryota > Metazoa > Chordata > Amphibia > Anura > Megophryidae > Leptobrachium > Leptobrachium leishanense. The sequence goes on along the minus strand of CM019064.1, from coordinate 326,179,437 downwards.
GTACGGTCGCACAAAAGTGCGGCCGCGCAACGCAAGCGGCAAACAAACGCATTTTTTCGAGAACGTGAAACCACTAGTACTGACGTACAGAGTGCGCTGCGTCCGCTAGCGGCGTGTTTGCGTGATTAGGAGACGTCAGACGCTGCTAATGTCCGGCCAACATAACGTCCAGACCCAAAAAGTGTTTTATTGATGATCCGTACAAAATCACGGATGAAACTGCGCATCGTATGACCGCTATCGCGTATTCCGGGAAAAAATACGTCCATTCGTTCGAACGCACTTTTTCACGGACAACGTGAAAAATGCGTTAGTCTGACCCTAGCCTCAGCTGCTGTCATGGTGGTGTAAAAGAAATTGTACTTCTGATTATCGATGGGTTTGCATTTTTTAACTTATATGAGTGCATATTTTATCATAAAAGACATATTGAGAGTTTAGTTCAGTTGGAATAGTGCCAGTTACCATGACGCCTGTAAAAGGTCAATGGGATAATTGATAATGGATGGCTGAGTACCCATTAAAAAAGGCATCAGTGCATTATATGCAAGCCGAGAAATATTAAAGTTGTGTTCATTTAAGCCAATAATAGCTGAGTTACACAATAAACGTCACAGTATTAGATTGATTCATCTCTATGATGGGAAAAAAACCAAACAAACAACATATACTGTATATTAGGGATGCACCGAAATGAAAATTTCCGGCCGATACCGAAACCGAAAATTCGGGATCGGTTCGGCCGAAAACCGATACCGAAAATCAGACATGAGAACCTGGGCCTGGAGGCCGGGGACTCGCCTGATCCCTAAGGCCAGCCGAGCAAGCTGCTCGGCCGGCCTCCAGGCTCAGGCGAGTCCCCGGCGCGGCTGGGCCTTGAAGGACCAGCCGAGCCAGGGGCTCACCTGAGCCTGGAGGCCGGCCGAGCAGCTTGCTCGGCCGGGCCTCCAGGCCCAGGTTCGCATGGCTGATTGGTTGCACCATACTCATCTACATCCTCCTACTTCGATCCTGAGCTCCAGCGGTGACAGTCTTCCGTCTGTCGCAGGCTGCTTGGCCGTCCTCCAGGCTCAGGCGAGCCGCGGGCTCACCTGAGCATGAAGGATGGCCGAGCAGCCTGCGACAGCCGGAGGACGGTCACCGCTGGAGCTCAGGGCCGAAGTAGGAGGATGTTGCCTACACATACTCACCTAGATCGGCCCTGAGCTCCTCCAGCGATGGCAGTCCTGCATCCAGTGCCCGCTCTGTGTGTCGGTCGCCGGTATTTGACCCAGGGTCAAAGGCTTCCATGACGTCATACCGGTGACCAACGGAGAGAGGACACTGCCATCGCTGGAGGAGCTCTGGGCCGATGTAGTTGAGTATGTGTGCAACCGGTGGAGGACTCGAGGGCGATGTAGGTGAGTATGTGCTCTCCACACAACACCCCCCTGCTTGCTCAGCCAGCATCCAGGCTCAGGCGAGCACCCGGCTTGGCCTGGGCCTAGACCAAGGCCGAGGCCAGGCCGGGGGCTCGGCTGAGCCTGGAAGCCAGCCGAGCAAGCAGGACATTTTCGGCCATTTTTTTCGGCTGAATTTCCATTTCGGCTGAAACCGAAAAAAACGTTTTCGGCCGATAATTATCAGTGGCCGAAATTTTGGTCCATCCCTACTGTATATGTTAAAATATATATATAAAAATCAATGAACAATACAGAAAAGAAGGTGAAAAATGAAACCATAACATGCATAATATTGTTTGATACCTGTATGGGTTCGTCTGTGTGCCTTGAGGTGAGAGCTTTTTGTGTAGACCTTGTTACAGCCTTCAAAATCACACCTGTGTATTCTTCGTCTTCTTGAGTCTGGGGACTCTGACCTCCTCTGACGTCTTGTGCTTTCAATACTGAAGGGTGAGACTGAACTGTAAAAAAGAAATTTGTGAAAACTAATGAAATGGAGTTGCATAAATTTTTTTTATTTACAATACATTATTACAACGCATTTCATATGTGATTTTAAAAATCCAAGACTCCTGTAAAGTGTTGAAATACAAACCGGTGTTTATCTGCTCATAGGCAAATGTATAGTTCTATTTATAAGACCTTAAAGGGTCACTCTATGCACTGTGAGCACTAAATGTAAAGTGAATAGTCCTATACCATGATTGCCCTCACCACTCTCCTCACTACTCTCCATTTTCAGGGATTTTCTGGTGGCTTATTCAGCACTCTAAATGCAGGGCTAAACTCTACCCAAAACACCAGATTAGCGAGCGCTGATCTGAATTTCATAGATGGAGACCTTGAAGCAGCAATCAATTCAGGAACGATCTCCCTTCAATGGCACTAAATGTAAACGTATTGAGGGCCATTGGTTTGGCTGGACAATCCCTCAAGGAGAAAAAGACAGCAGCACGTCTCGTCTGGACCAGAGCTGCATATAAAACAAGTTTTAAAAAGTATCTAAAGGGCTAAAAGAAGAAAAGGGGGTTAGGAGGAGTCAATATCTTACCCCTCCAGTACTAATCCGAGAGTATCACTTTAAGGACCGCAGGCATAATACTTGACAGAAAAAAAACCAATTACTATTAACACAAGGAGATAAATACTTGTAACTGTAGATAAAGCAAAGTTATTGGTGCGTTCCGATGAATACAACACTTCCAGGTAATTGCATTTCGATCCCAAAACAAAATATTCTTTTAGTCCCCATAATAATCATCATAAAAGAAGAAAAACATAATATAAACCTCAATAAATTGAGCACACAATTAGAAAACGTCTAGAAACACACAGTTAAAATGAAGGTTTTAAATTAGAGTATCGAACTCAAGTGGCAACGAAATTTCATTATTTGCAAAAATAGATAGAAGATGATTTTTTGTCTCTAAGAGGAAAACCGAAAAAGCCTGTAGGTGGCAGCATATAACCATATTTTGCTGTGTAAGTAAATATAAGACCTTGTTCACTTGATGCCGGGGTCAGATGAGCGATTTTAAGAGCAGAAGGAACGTCCGTGAGAGTGGACGTTTTTGCCACACTGATGCCTGTCTGGCCACCTAGCTGAGCACAGTTAGTGCACCCAGGGCTGCAAGGCTTGATCCTCCTATGGAGGATCGGGCTTTGCAGCCTGGTCAGAGGCACGTCATTGCGTTTAAACGGGGAGGCTTCCAGCACGGCCCCAGCATGTCGGCTGTAGCACACGCAATTCGTGCACACACTACTGTGTGTGGCCGGCTCCGTCGCAGTGTCACAACACTGCGACGGACACCGGGAGGCACGTCAGTACAAGCGCACGTAGTGAGCTCATCTGACCCCGGCCTAAAGTGTAAAGTTGTATAAGCCATGACATTTTAGAAGCAGCTGTATAATACATGTTACATAGAGCTATGTGTGACATGCAAAAAAAAGCCTAATATTGATAATCTTGATCCCACAATCTATAAATCTTGATTCAAAATACCTTTAGTTAATCTTGCTTTGTGTCAAGTCCTGTTATATATATATATATATATATATATATATACAAACACACGTGTGTAATTTGGAGCACAAACGTTTTAAAAGCCAACCTGCTTTTGAAATGTTGGGTTTTTAAACTTTTGTGCTCCAAATTACACATGTGTGTTTATATATATATATAAACAGGACTTGATACAAAGCAAGATTAACTACAGGTATTTGTGTAAGTGTGGAGCAATCACCATGACAAACAATACAATGGCCCTAACAACTCTGATAATTGTTCTACGTCAGACTGTTGGACCAGGAATTATCTTTACCCATGACCCCTAAAGCATGATGACCCTTTGAACTCTCAACCTGCATTACCTGTTGCTCACCATATGAGAAGATAAATGGTTAATTGGGCAAGTAGGCTACTAATCTAGATAGACACCTCAGCTTTAGTCATGGAGGAATATACCCTATAGGGCTTCGGTTAGTCATTCACACTTATAGTCTAAACCTTCTCTTGCATTACACACAATAGATGTCGTATGTTTTCCTGGGGCAAAATGGAATGCTGTCAACAAGAATATTGTAACACAGCTGGCATTATGTCATTTATTTCTAATAAATATCTGAAAATGTGCTTCCATCGTCATTTGGGCTGTTTCGGGTCAGTGGTGAGACTGTATTACTAATACATTAGAGGAAAGCTAAACGTACCAATAATCACAAGAATATATACACCACATCCAAAAAATACTGAAACTATACATCAAATCCAGCTCACATATTTCTTCATCATTCCTAAATATCATGTATCAAGCTATATTAGATAGATTGACATAGTAAATATATATATCTAAGTAAGAGCAATATGTGAAAATGCAAATTATTAACAAATATTTCCACAAATAACAGTAGACGTTATAGTAGACATATATCATATACCTTAAAGGAAAATGATTGCGACTGTTGGTAAGTGACCATTGCAATTATTTGCTCCAAGCTGTTTTTGCTGCACAAACATTATGTCACTGCTCCATTTTTCTAATGGTACATGTGCTATGCATTTTTCTGTTTACCTTCTTCACAGCCTGCATCGTTCTGATGACACTGCACTACAACAAATTCTGAGTGAACAATGGTAGAGCCACCATTTATAGGCTCATACACAGGAGTGAACCACTTTCCTTTAAAATCACTGTCACGCCTACAGTGCTGCACTAAATATTTATGCTTATGCCGATATACACACAGGCTATAAAGAGTCCCCACTGACAGAGGCTAACGGACGGCCGTCAACCAGTCCATATGCATCAAACTGGAGGCACTCACAATGATACAGTCTATGTGAATGGGACCAATTCTTTTATATAAAGATATCATAGTTAGGAATATTCTTTTTAACATATATACAGTATATATATCCTGAAGAAAGTTTACGATGAGTAAACTGAAACATTGAACAATAAAGATAGTGGTAATTGGAAAGACCCTGAGTGCCGCTGTTTTGGATACTATCACAGTGAGCTGAGCGTTGCACCGGGCAAGTATGCAAATGGATTCAGAGTGTCAGATTCATGGATAAATATATATACTGTATATATTATATATATACATATATACACATATACACAGGGGGTCACATTACATAGTTGGTGCTAACTTAACCAGAGCTGTTGTAAACTTAAAACCTCCATAGGCTATAATGGCTCTGGGAAGTTTACAACAGCTCTGGTTAAGTTAGCACAAGCTTTGTAATATGGCCCAGGGTGTCTATAAAGTCTCTTTACGATTTCAAAATTATATTACAAAGGCAAATGAAAAGACAGATAAGTGAAATTTATTACAAAATGAGACGTATATATTTAAGTATTTTTGCCTCATTTAATGCACCTCTATATGGGCACCATTAGTTGCACGAAGCACATCAAGACGGTTCTCGATTTCTTGCCATGTTCGCTGTAGCATACCCTCATCAATGGTGGTAATGGCATCAGTGATCCTCTGCCTTAGTCTGTCCTCGAGCAGCTCAGGTGACACCACACGGGAATGCGCTGCATTCTGGCACATGCTCTGTCAATAAGAATCAAGCACCACCAGCAATGACATGTAGGGGGCACAAACACACACTAACACCCATACAGAGCCATATAACACAGAGATACAAACACATACATAGCTATACACACACCATTTAGGGAAGCCGCTATAGCAGGCACAGAAACTCATTTATTTGTAAACTTTATAAGCGGCATCACACAATATTGGGCCATTTATGTTAATAAAAAATTGAACGAAAATGAAAGCGACGCATTTTATTTACATTTATTATAGTTTACAGACTCATTGCTGGTATTTTTTTTGCTGTGCAGCTCTGTTATACACCTGCACACCCTGAATATACGGAGGAGTTCCTAGAAGGAGAAACATTAGAAAGCAAGAGGGAAAGGGGGATTTGGGCCCAAAATAGGGACTGTTCTTTAAACACAGGGACATTTGTGAGATATGCACCCAAATGTTACACACCTATACCCAGCTGTATACAGACATACACTCAAAAGACACATACACATGCATAGCTACTGTATATACACATCCATATACTATATACACAGATACACACACAGGCTTGGACATACAGTATACACACTATAGAATTTTATATACTGTAGTTTGAGTATATTCAGGAAACAGCCTTGTCAGGTGAACTCCAGAGGTTTGATAAATAGAAGTTAACCCCTTTGCTTCTGAGCCATTTCACTTTCCATCCCGCAATAATCCATTTTAAACAAAATTAAGAAAAACCCAGTGTTGTCTTGCATTTTATTTTTACACTGTACATTGCACAGTCATATTTAGGATCATTTGAAAGGTCAGAATCTGTCCTGTCCAATGACACCTTGCTACGGAACTTGCCTAAAGGTCTATATAACATGGATGCATAGATATATAGGGAATCTAGAACAATTGATCGATTAAACAATGATAATACCACTGGACACAAAATAGTGAAACCAATAAATCAGTGATACAAGTAACCTTATTCACATGCAGGTCTAAAAAGTATTGAACATAATAGGTTAAAGTACCAACATATTACATAGTGCAAGATACTGTATGTGATAAATAATATCTAAAAACTAAAACAATAGTAATAATAATATGTGGTGCTGTAAAGTGCCCGAATTGCCCCCTTAAAAACAATAAGTATGTTTATATTGCTAACCTTTATACAGTTTACCAGAAAGGGACAAACTACTGGCTGGCAATAATCTACACTGGCTGAGCCTCTGGCAGGGAGAGATGAAGTAGTGCCCAGGAACTTAAAGAGTTAAATTCAGGTAAATAAATAAATATTGGATGAAAGCCTACGTTGTGATAACTGGTGCCTCCAGTGATCTATTCATAATATCGATAGTTCAGTGATTGCTTCCAAATATTGTCAAGTAGGTGAATTCATTATATTTTTATATCCATATTAGCAGTGTCCTCTTGAACTCAAAATAAACAGAGCATTGTGGAGTGAACTCAATACAACAGTTCATAAATGGAAACCAATAAATCTTGAATAATTGGATAATTTTATTTCTTAGAGAGATGGCCTACAGGTCTTAATGTGAAGTTATACAAGCTTATGGCACACACGCAGTTTATTCTTACAATCAAAAATGAAGGAACAGTTGAGTAAGCATTGGAATGTGATTAGATTTGTTTTCTATTTCTGAAGAATGCCGCCATTAAATGTTTATAATATGTGTGACTAAAAATCAACCTGTCAGACTCTTGTCATACTCCAAATCTCTCTGCCACCTTATTTGACTTCTGTCCATTTCCCGCATTCCTCTGTGTCCTAAATGCCCAATTCAGAACCATCTCAACCTTATTTGTTGTAAGTATTATATATATTAGCCAAACATATCAGCACAAATTGAAAAGTCAGACCATATTCTAAAGGGAGGATACCTTATGGATATGAATGGGACATGCAGCCCAACCACATAATCATACCATATATGCTGTGCTTCAACTACCAGATACAAGTTGAGCACCTTTATCTGGAGTAAAAGGAACCCCGAGCATTTCGGATTTCAGATTCTTCCAGATATTGGGATCCGGGAGAATCCAATGATTGAGAGGAAGATGGAGGCAGGGGAGGAGCGATCCCTTTCCTACTGAAACACTAAAGATCTGTGCAGCCTTTTTTCCAGGGACATGCTGCACAGAGCATGTCTCTGTGCTGCATGTCACTCGCTGGGACTGTGCAGAGGTTTTCGGCATGTCGCGCTGTTCTGCAGGGATCAGCAGCTGCATCACTGATGAGCGAGACCTGTCTTGAGCGTCAATAAGGTGAGTTTAAGTAAAATCCATTAGGCTTTGAAATTTCCAGATAAGGGTTGCCCAATCGGCATTTATTTTGTTACTCCAGACTTTGCCTACAACATTAAAAAAAATTATCCTCAGTTTAGCTTCTATTTGATTTCTTAAAAATGTCAAAATGTGTTATTACATACTACTCAGAGTAATCCTAGACTGGAAGGAAAGCATAAGCATAACGCAGATAAAATAACAAAATATTCCATACAGAAACAGTAGATACTGTATGTTAACATGACCTTGCCATACAGAGGTTCACTTTATTTTTATATTGCTTGAAATTAATAAATAGTAAAAATATTAGAAAATTGTCGATTACACTGGAGAACAATTTGGAACATATTTTCTGTTGAGTTCGATATTTCATCGGTTTCAGACTCAATTATGCGCTGATTTCAAAACTGCAGTTCGTTTTCTTCTCTCATGTCCGATTTTTTTTCTACAGCTTATCTGAATGCAATTACTCGATGTATGGGAGCACGAGTGCTCTCCTATTGGCCGAGAGTGGACCTCCCTCGAGTGTGGAGGGGTGGGGGGCGAGCTTGGCGACCGGATGTTGCGTGCCTCTGCGTTTCAGTTACATGTGAAATAGTGTGGTGAGAGGGTGTGTATAGCTGTATTTAGTGAATCGTATTTTTAGATTGTAAGCTCTTGAGCAGGGTCCTCCCTCCTTCTGTCCAGTGTGTGTGTAACGTGTATGTATATTTGTTATTCTGTCTCTCCCATTGTACAGCGCCATGGAATTTATTGGTGTTTATAAATACTTGTAACTGTAAATGTATTCTGAAAGTCTGCATATAAGGCGTAAGCAGGATTTATTTTTTTATTTGCATACGTTTTTCCTTTCCTTTCGAATCATGTCTGCCTCTGCTATTTCTCGTCGCAAGTGCCAAAACAGCCCTGATTCCTTTTGTTATATCTGTGGCAGTTTCATCGTTCCCAGTCAAAGGGTGAGCATCAGCACATTTGTCAGGCAAGCCTTGTTGCATATTTCAAAGTAAAACTTAGTGATCAAGATAAGTCTTGGGCTCCTCACACTGTGCAAGCAGTGAGTCGAGAGTTTACAGATGTGGACAAAGGGAACATGTGATAAGTTGCCATATGATATACCTATGGGTGGGCGAGAGCCCACAGATCATTCCAGTGACTGTTACTTCTGTAAGATTCCACCAAAATTTGAAGGTCATAGAGGAACGGTATCAGGGTAGATGGGAAGAACATATGATGGCTGACTTATTACAGAAATCGCTAATATGACCCACACAAATGGTGCTTTTTTTTTGTTGTAAATTGTTGTTTTTTGGTGACGGGAAGCACCAATTGTGTGGGTCATATTAGCGTATCCTATCGTATTAAGTGCCACGGAACCTCTCTTTCCTTTTACTCTTTATATGATGGCTGACTATTGTTGGAGCATCAGGTGAGATTGAACACAGACTGAACACTCCAGGAAAAGCTATAAGCGTAAATTTGTACCTTAAGTGCTACCTAACTTGACTACTTGCACCCAATTGGACTTTTAGGTTAAATCTGAATTTGATATTCAGGTAATTTTTTCATTATTTTCCATTGTGTGCACATTTTCGATGTTTTTTGAAACAAAGAGAGGGTATCCTGCACCTTAAAAAATTGACGTGATAGAAAAAAACTGGGGTAATTTTTGTATACTCGACATCAGTCATAACTAACTGATACAATATAACCACAAAGTGCATCTGTTTCGCCGGACATGCTGTGCGCAAAAAGTGTGCTCGTGTGACCGTAGCCTAAGGTAACATTGGAAAGGCTAATGTATGGCCTTACCAATGGTTCTAAAGATGGCCAGGTTTATTTAAAAGTGAAATAAATAAAATATAAATCATTTTACCACCCCCCCCCCGTTTACTTTACAATTATAAAGTGACCGGAAATGCTGCACTCACCTTCTCAATTCCCACACCACCAGCAAGTGTGGAGGTGATGGCACAATGCATTGTTTGATCGAAAACCTCAACTGTATCACTGAAGTGAGGAGAGACAGGGGGACCTTGGAACCTTTCATCTTTGATTTATATGCTACACAAGGTCAAGTGGGATGTCATTGGAAAGGTCAGAGTCTGGTCTTTCTAACAATACCAAACACCACCATGTAATTTGTTAAAAGAATTAAGAATTTAAATGAAAAAAATGAAAAGCAAAATTAACTTTTTCTCTGTTCTAAAGCATTAGCATTATGTTCTTTTAAATATAAAGCAAACAATCCCACTGCACTAACTCACCTTCTCATATCCCATGCCGGGACCAAATATAGAGGTGATGGTACAATGAGTTATTACGCATTGGTTCCACCAAAACACAAGGGCCCCTCTATAATCTCTAGCTAACGCTGCAACGTGGACGCTAACGGGGAAAACCTGTGCCATTAATGCCGTAGTATCCACATTTTAGTGTTAGGTTCCGGGAAAGGCGCTACCACAGCACCTAACCCTGGGACAAAGTGCTACTCTCGGTGGTACGTGCGGTAACGCTTCTGTGCTGACACAAGTATCACCTCCTGGAGTCAAAAGGACTCCATGAAGGTTTGCGCTGCCAGGCCGTGAGCCCTGCGCGATCTCTCTCTTGCAAGATCACGCAGCACTGCGTAGTGGTGGCAGAGGGAGACTGGGGACTATTTGTCCCCAGTCTCACTCTGTTCACGTCCAGGAGAAGCAGTCGATTGGGGCACTATTCTCACCGTGGGATGAGATGTGAGTATGTGATTTATTGAAGGTGTTTTAGGTGGTGCTAAATAATTCTGCAAAAGCAGAAACAGCACCAGTTTTTAGATGTTACTAACATTTCTGTTAGCGCATCTGTGCGGTAATTAGCGCTGGGACTTTGTAAATTGTAATGCCTTACTTATACTAACACTAATTAGTAACTGCGCTTCCCATGTTAAGCATAGGATTAGCAAAGTACAGAAAGCTAGTGCAAGCTAGCGCAATCACCGATGCACTAATGGATTTTTCAGGGGTTTAGCGTCATGAAGGTAATATGGGGGCATGCGTTTAATAGAAATTAGAGTTAGGTTACTATTTGTGCTTGTTTTAGAGTTATCCCAATAATTCTGCTCCATTTTTGTTTAATTTAACCACTTCAATGCGGAAGACGCGCTCAGCGCGTCCTCCGCATTCCTGCTGCTGTGCTGAGGACGCGCTGAGCGCGTCTTCCATTGGGGTCAGCGTTCGGCCGGGTTCCGGCCGATCGCTGGCCCCTCCGGTGCAGGCTGACATCCTCGATGTCAGCCCGGCATCCGGAACCGCGCAGCCACCGAATTAGGTGTCATCGCGGCAGCGCGATGACACCTAATTCAGGCGCCCCCCCCGCATGTGCGGAGGAGGCGCCTGAAAGGGAGGGGGGGAGGTCCTTCGGACCTCTCTCCCTCCGATCGGCGGCTCTGCGGGGGTTAACCCAGGCACCATTTGGAAGGGCACAGCCTGCCCTTCCAAATGGTGCCTGGCATTAACCCCTGGGGAGCTGGATCGCGAATCGGCGCTGAAAAGCGCCGATTCGCGATCCTTTCCCGGAGCTGGCCGACATCTTGGATGTCGGCCAAGCCTCCGGGAACTCCCCCTGAGGACTGGCGTCATCGTGCGTAGCACGATGACGCCAGTCCTGGACTTAACCCCTAACTGCCACCAACGGTGGAGATAGGGAGTTCCAATGAACTCCCTATCTCCCGATCCGTGGCAGCTAGGGGTTAAAGTTTGGTATGGTTGGATCGGCCAGAGCATGGCCGTTCCAACGATACCAAACACTACTGTGAAAAATGTTGTAAAAAAAAAAAAAATTAGAAAACAAAATAAACACTTTTTTTTTCTTTTTTTTGGTTTGTTAATGCAGCAATATTGTTCCCATTTCATTTATAATGTGAACAATGATGCTGCACTAACGATTTTTGTATGCGGTGCGTTTGTTAAAAATTGCGTAATTTTCCCCAAAAAAAAATGTAACGAGACCCCATCTCGAATTTTTTTAACAAGCGCACCCCATACAAAATATAACCACAATTGCTCGCATGTTAAAATGTGAAAAAAAACACTTTACACGTTGTAAATTATTGAAAATACATATTTTATTGCATATTTTGTTATAATATACAGACATGACATAACGTATACATATAATAATGACATATTATGAATCTACCGAGTCTGACGGAAAGAACGATATATAATATGTCTGGGTAATATACTAAAATAAGCCTTCAAAACACGTTTAAACATGATGAGCAAAACCGGTAAAAATGACCTCAGCACAGAGGCGGGAAAAGCCTCAGCAGCGAAAGGGTTAAAGGCAACAGATTCTGCCCTCTTTTTGATGCAAGAGAAGTGAGAAACTTTTTTTTTTTTAAATGTTCGTTTTTTTGTTACGCCAAAATTTATAGAGTAAAGTATTTATGGTACTTTTTGGGGAGGGGAGGTAAGGGCGCACCAGATTTCTGTGCCTACAGGCTCCTGAGATGTAAATCCAGTCCTGGAAGCGGAAGGCAGAAGTGACAAGGAGAATACCAGGCGCTGCATGAAAGAAATTATCTCATTAAGTGATGTCATATCATTAATCTCTATGAGCAATGATTTTATTCATGGCCTGATGGAATAATACATTATTTTTATTTTATTCCATTTTTTATGGCTGTTTCAAGTTAAGGGAAAAATGCACATACTGTATTTATGTATGTCCTGAGACATAGTAACTACACCAAAACAAAATCAATAGAGGTTATAAATGAAGTTGGAATTGCTTTAAATTGTTTTATCAATAGATGGTGCTCAAGGGTTGTAAAGCGAAATTAATCTACATTTAGCATTACAGAAAAGCCAAATAAATGAGATCATCTTCAACATTTACGTATGCGTATAATAGAGGAAAAATTAAACCCTTTTGATTTTACAGAATTTTGTCACGTACTGGTATGATCACTGTATGCAGAGAGAGGTCAGAAATATGCGTATGTGTTAACAATCCTTAGAGGTTTTTTAAGTAAATAATTTTTTCCTGTATCAAGACAAGAAATTTGTGTTTTTTTAAGTCATCAACAAAATATTCAGTTCGCTTCCAATCCATTCCCTCAGAGGAATTCACAACACGCTAACTTGTCAACGTGTAGAAAAAAAATAATACATTTTTTAGTATATTCTTAAAGGGATATTCTTGGTTTATACCTGGGTTGGAGAAATGCCCCTCTTGACCCCAACCCCTGCACCCTTCACTCCTCTTATTCCCCAAGGGTTCTTATACTCACTCTTAACTCCAGATCTTGTCAGAATCTGGTAACTGCAGTTAAGTTCTGTATTGACAAGGAAGCAAGCAAGAGGCTTAACAATCATTCATTCAGGTATCCAGTCCTTTCAACTAGTGATGAGCCGAACACGTCCGAGTTCGGGTTCGTATTCGAACCTGAACTTTCCAAATGTTCGGATCCGAACCCGAACCCGAACTCCATACAAGTCAATGGGGCTGAAAACTCGGTTTTTAGAGTGCCCTCCAAGAGGGCATATATGCTAGATATTTGCCATAAAAAGTGTATGGGGGTCCGGGTAGTGCTCTGGGGGACAGGAAACAAGGACAAAAAGTTAAAAAAAAAAGTTTTTAAAGGGACAGTGAGTTTTCCATGAAATAAGGGTTAAAAATAAAAAACAAAAATTCCTTCAAATATCGTGCCTAGGAGGTCCCCATAACCTGCCCGTGAAGTGGCGGATTTCTAGGATGTATAGAAACACTTAAAAACAAAAAAATGACGTTTAAAATGACGGTAAATGCTTTTCCTTTAATCTATCCATAAACAACTGCTTGGGGCGGCAGTCTGTATGAAAAGAGGAGACATTTTCGGACACGTAGAAAAAGTTTAGTGATTTTTTTTGGCTAAATTATTGTGAAACTTATGCAGGCTTTGGATGAAAGTAACAATAGGTAATTTAAAATTGGGCCTTTAGCGTCGGCAACAGTGCCGTCACACCGTAACCCCTCTGAGGATATGAATCTGATACAGGCGTCATTGGCAGTGCACCCAAATATTGTGCTTTTGGTGCCAGGCCAGCAAGACTGCCAGGCCAGCATGTACTATCATACAGTAACCCCTCTGTAGTATTGTGGAAGAATGCAGGGGTGGACCATGTGGTCCTATATTAAACAGATATGATTCTGGTCAAGGCGTCAGTGCACACAGATATTCTGCCTTTGGTGCAAGACTGCCAGGCCACCCCTCTGTGGTATTGAGGAAGGCCTATATTAAAAAGAATCAGTCCTATATTAAAAAGATATGATTCTGGTCAAGGCGTCAGTGCACACAGATATTCTGCCTTTGGTGCAAGACTGCCAGCCCAGCAAGTATCATCATACAGTAACCCCTCTGTGGTATTGTTAAAGGCGTCAGTGCACCCAGATATTGTGCTTTTGGTGCCAGGCCAGCAAGTACTATCATACAGTAACCCCTCTGTGGTATTGTGGAAGAATGCAGGGGTGGACCATGTGGTCCTATATTAAAAAGATATGATTCTGGTCAAGGCGTCAGTGCACCCAGATATTCTGCCTTTGGTGCAAGACTGCCAGGCCAGCAAGTATCATCATACAGTAACCCCTCTGTAGTATTGTGGAAGAATGCAGGGGTGGACCATGTGGTCCTATATTAAAAAGATATGCATCTGTTAAAGGCGACAGTGCACCCAGATATTGTGCTTTTGGTGCCAGGCCAGCAAGTACTATCATACAGTAACACCTCTGTAGTATTGTGGAAGAGTGCAGGGTTGGACCCTGCGGTTCAAAAAATTCAAATGTTATAAATCTGGCACAGGCGTCATTGCAGCCAAATATTGTGCCTTTCATGGCAGCAAGTGCATTCACACTGTAACCCTTTTGTGGTATTGTGGAAGAGTTCAGTGCTGGAGGTTTTGTGAATGCAGAAGACATCCCCGATCTATTCCATTACGTCAGCATCAGGGGATTGATAGCTGCTGATCCCGGACTGATTCATTTTTATAAATGTCAGCCGGTCTACAGAGTCGGTGGACAAACACACTCTTTTGTCTGTGACAAAACCTCCAGCGGCACTGAACGTCCTTTCAGAAAGCACGCTAGATGAAAGGCAATCTAGTAGCTGCATAGCATATTGGCTAAGTTCCGGCCAGTGATCCAATCTCAACACCCAGTAAGCCAGTGGATCATCTGCTGGAAAGGTATCCAGGTCTGCCCTTGCCCCTAGGTAGTCCTGCACCATATGGTGAAGACGCTGGCAATGGGTGCCCACATTTGACGTCCCTGGGCGTCGTGGACTAAAAAAATGTAAAAATGCATCAGTCAAGCGGCCCTGGCCTTCACCACTATTCCTCTCATCATCCGCAGCCTCAGAAGCACGTGTGCTATCACTTGGTAACCTACCAGTGCCTGGAAAGGTGTTACACAAGTGTCGCTTTAGAGCTTCCTCAAGTTTTTTCATCCTGTGCTCCCTCTTTGCGGGCAGGATTAGCTCTGCAACTTTACCCTTGTATCGTGGATCAAGAAGGGTTGCCAACCAGTAATGATCCCTCTCCTTGATAGCACGAATCCTGGGGTCCTTTAGCAGACTTTGCATTATTAGGGAGCCCATGAAGCATAGATTGGAGGTGGCATTAGCTTCCGAGTCTTCCTGGTCAATGAGGATGACCCCCATCGTGCACTTCCTCCTCCCAGCCACGCACTAGCCCTTGTGTTTCTGGGCACACGAAACCCGCCCTTGAGGAATCCCCACCTTCAATGCCCCCACTACATAAATATTCTGCCTCCTCCTCATCCTCCTCCTGTCTGATCTGAGTAGGACCCGCTGGAATGCTGTCTGCGGAAAGACTGGGGCCTTGAGAGCTAGGGAAGGCCTCCTCTTCCTCCCGCTGCTCTGCCTCTAGAGCCACATCTATAATTCCCTGTAGAGTGTGCTCCAGCAGGAACACTAAAGGAATTGTGTCACTGATGCATGCACTGTCCCTGCTCACCATCCTCGTTGCCTCCTCAAATGGTGACAGTACAGTGCATGCATCCTTGATCATCAGCCACTGCGGGGGGAAAAAAAAAACAAGTTGACCTGAACCTGTCCTTGTGCCATACTCACACAGGTACTCGTTGATGGCCCTCTGCTGCTTGTGCAGACGCTGCAGCATTGCTAATGTCGAGTTCCACCTGGTAGGCATGTCACAGATCAGACGGTTTGTGGGAAGGTGGAATTCTCTTTGAATTTCTGCCAAGCGATCGCTTGCTGGGAATGACCGTCTGAAGTGGCTGCAGACTTTTCTGGCCTGGCTAAGAAGCTCTGGCAGCCCTGGGTACTTGGTTAGGAAACGCTGTACCACTAGATTTAGGACGTGTGCTAGGCATGGTACATGCGTCAATTTACCCTTGCGTAGGGCGGAGAGAAGGTTGCTGCCATTATCACAGACGATCAATCCCAGCTAAAGCTGGAGTGGTGTTAACCATCTCTGCACCTGGCCCTGCAGAGCTGACAGAATTTCTGGCCCGGTGTGGCTCCTGTCCCCTAAACAAACCAGCTCAAGCACAGTATGGCTTCTTTTTGCTTGAGCCATTGCGTAGACCCTGTCAGGCGTCGGTTTAACTGCCACTTCGCCAGAGACAGAGAAGGAGGAGGAGGAAGAGGGAGAGGTGGTGGTGGTGGAGCAGACAGACCTCATACAAGGTCAGCGCTGCGGAATATGCTGGCGCTTTATAAATAAAGAATAATAATAATAATAATAATAATACAAGCAGCTTTCTGGAGGCGTGGTGGATCAACAAGCTCCAGCACAGAGCCCCATCTTGGATCCCTCCCAGCTGCAATAAGAGTTACCCGGTGTGCCGTGAAGGAAATGTAACGACCCTGTCCATGCTTGCTGGACCACGTGTCTAAAGTCACATGCACCTTGTTGCTGACTGCCTTTCCCAATGACTGGATAACATTGTCTTCCACGTGCTGGTATAGTGCTGGAATGGCCTTGCGTGAAAGTAATGGCGTTTTGGAACCTGCCACTGTGGTACAGCACATTCAGCAAATTCACGGAAGGGAGCAGAGTCCACCAGCTGGAAAGGCAGCGGCTGCAATGCGAGTAATTTTGCTAAGCTGGCATTTAGACGCTGTGCTTGGGGATGGTTGGGACTATATTTTTTCTTACGCTGCAGCAGCTGCGGCAACGTAATCTGACTGCGTAAATCTTCAGCTGCTGGGATGATGTCACATTGTGAGGAAGGACCTGGTACATCCATTACTGTAGCATCATCCCGGTCAGTGGAGGTTGTAGGCAATGACATGGCAGGACATACAGTGGGGGTAGAGACAGATGAGGAGGAGGAGGACCTACGCAAAGTTTTGCGCCAACGGTATGTGTGGCAGGAGGTCATATGTCTGTCACGGGGACCCAGGGGATGCGGCGCCTGGCAGCAGCTTCCTCGCTGCTCGCTGGCCAGGCGCCGAATGTAAGTGCTTCCGGGCCCGCTCACGTGGGACGCCAAGGGGCGGGGCCTGGCGCTGTGACGCGGACCCGCCGGGTTTTAAAACCCAGTCTCTCCCATACACCGGTGCCCTGACGTGGTATTCACCTCCCGCAGAGCTCTTGTGTGATTTTGGCTATCTCCTGTGTTAACCCTGTGTATGACCCTTGGCATTGGCAAACGAACCCTCCTGTGTATGACCCTTGGCATTGGCAAACGAACCCTCCTGTGTATGACCCTTGGCATTGGCAAACGAACCCTCCTGTGTATGACCCTTGGCATTGGCAAACGAACCCTCCTGTGTATGACCCTTGGCATTGGCAAACGAACCCTCCTGTGTATGACCCTTGGCACTGGCAAACGAACCCTCCTGTGTATGACTCCTGGCATTGGCATTTACTCTGTTCTAGGTTCTGCCCTTAACGTTGGTACCGAGGTCAGTCTGTGTGGCACCCTAAGCACACATCAGACTACCTCTGCTATTACTAAAGTCCTAGGGAGGACTTGTGATCTGGTCTGTACCCCTGTCTGGTATTTCCCTTTCTTTGTCTGTTACCAGTTTCGTTGCCTTTATAGCTTTGCCGACCATTCAAGGATCGGAAGAGTAGAAAGGGAGCTGCATAAAGAGATTTATATCTTAGTAGTCAGAAAGATTCGTGACAATACTCTATTCCATACCTCTGTCTGGTGTTACCCCTTGTTTATATATTGTCTGGTTATTTGTCTGTTTAGTATCACCGACCATTCAAGGATCGGAAGGGTAGAGAGCGGTCTGCGTAAAGGGACCACACTTTTGGTAATCAGGGGGATCCGTGACAATGTCGCCTCAAGCACGTGGTACCCAAGTGTCCGGTGTCTATCCCACGCTTCAGTCTCATCTGACATAGCTTACAAATAGCAACGGTGGGGTCTGCTGCACATTTCTTAAAGAACTCCCAGCAGACAGCAGAGTTCCTGCGTGTGTGCTTTGAGACAACAGCGCTCTGCACCGGAGCAGCTCTGACATGTGATGCCTTGGACTGGCTAGTGCTACGGTTGGTCATAGAGGATGTTGTGCCTCGTGTTTACTGTGCCTCCTCCTCCCCCTCTTCCTCACTTGATTCCTCTTTTCGATCAGGCACCCAGGTGGAGTCAGTGACCTCATCATCATTGTCATCATCATCCCCTATCTCCTCGTCACTGGAGCCAACTTGGCAGTACGCTGCAGCTGCTGGGGCAACATGAGTGCCAGTTATTTGTGTGTCATCACTGGCACCCCCTTCCTCTAGGTTGATTATACTCCCTTCCTCAACCTCAGAGATTGAATCAGAGCACTGTACTTGCTGCGCATCCTCAAGCAGCATGTCACTGTCATTGTAGTCAAACAATTCAGCTGACTCCTCCGTGTGTGATAGCGAGGCTACGGCAGGATTAGCTGTGGACATGGAGGCTGCATTAGATGCTTTGGCAGCTGAGGTGGACTGTAAAGCACTAGAAGCCTTGCTGGCAGAGGACTCGGAGGATGAGGATGGCCTGGTTAGCCAATCCACCAAATCCTCTGTATGTTGCTGCTGCTTAAGACGGCCAGCACCAGTTAGAAAGGACAAGCGTGCCCCTGCAGAGGATGCACCACGTCCACCACGACCAGAGGCACAGCCTCCCGACACAGGGGCTGCTTGCCCTCTTATCTGTGTCTGGGAGCGTCTGCCTGTCCTTTTGTTCTTTCAGACATGGTGAGTGACATATAGATTAAATATATACAGAACTCGGATTCAACTCTGGTATAAAGATTAAAGATTTAAAGAACTCTGGTATAACTCAGTGAGACACCCTGATAGCTGGCAGCCAGTGACAAGACACAGATTACAAGTCTCAGACACCTCCTATAAATCAGTGAGACCCCCTGATGGGTGGCAGTGAGAAGCCACAGATTACAAGTCTCAGAAACCTCTTATAAATCAGTGAGTCCCCTTGATGGGTGGCAGTGAGAAGCCACAGATTACAAATCTCAGAAACCTCTTATAAATCAGTGAGACCCCTTGATGGGTGGCAGTGAGAAGCCACAGATTACAAGTCTCAGAAACCTCTTATAAAATCAGTGAGACCCCTTGATGGGTGGCAGTGAGAAGCCACAGATTACAAGTCTCAGAAACCTCTTATAAATCAGTGAGACCCCTTGATGGGTGGCAGTGAAACCTCCTATAAATCAGTGAGACCCCTAGATGGGTGGCAGTGAGAAGCCACAGATTACAAGTCTCCGAAACCTCTTATAAATCAGTGAGACCCCTTGATGGGTGGTAGTGAAACCTCCTATAAATCAGTGAGACCCCTTGATGGGTGGCAGTGAAACCTCCTATAAATCAGTGAGACCCCTTGATGGGTGGCAGTGAGAAGCCACAGATTACAAGTCTCAGAAACCTCCTATAAATCAGTGAGACCCCCGATGGTTGGCAGCCAGTGAGAACACACGGATTATAACAATTCCCAAATATTTTGTAGAAATTAGTGACCCCCAAAATACTTGCTGGCAGTGACAAGAGACAGATCACCTCAATTCCCAGATATTTAGTAAAATTAGTGACCCCACAAAATACTGCGTGGCACTGGCTGTGTGACAAGACACAGATCACCTCAATTCCCAAATGTTTTGTAGAAATTTGTGACCCCCAAAATACTTGCTGGCAGTGACAAGAGACAGATCACCTCAATTCACAAATGGGGCCTAGAGTATCCCATTAAATATAGGAGAAGGAAAGGGATGTAGGGGAGCTACTATGTGAGAGAGATCACATGATACCTATGTGTGGTGAGGGAATATAAATGTTGGTTACTCAAGGTTTGCATAACTTTTTCAATGGGTAAATAATATTATATAACGCTATGGAGGTTATTCGGAAAGTGCCAGTGTTTGCGGGTACTGCAAGGCCAACAAATGTCAGCATTACGAATGACACCAGAATAAAATTAAAACTAAACAATCCAAATGAATTTGAAGTGCAGACTTTCAGCTTTAATTCAAGCGATTGAACATAGATATCAGTACTGCAACCATTTTTACACAGTCCCCCATTTTTAGGTTCTCAAAAGGTAATTGGTCAAATGAATAGAATCATAAATAAAATGTTCATTTTTAGTATTTTGTTGAGAATCCTTTACTGGCAATGACTGCCTGAATTCTGGAACCCATGGACATTACCAAAGATTTGTTTTCCTCCTTTCTGATGCTTTTTGAGGCTCTAACTGCAGCTGTCTACAGTTGTTCTTTGTTTGTGGGTCTTTCTACCTTTAGTTTTGCCTTCAGTAAGTGACATGCATGCTCAATTGGGTGGATCAGGTGATTGACACAGCCAATGCAGAATATTCTACTTTTTCTTCAAAAACTCCTGTGTTGCTTTTGCAGTGTGTTTTGGTTCTTGTCCATCTGTACTGTGAAGCGCCGTAAAATCAACTGTGCTGCATTTGGCTGAATGTGGGCTGACAATATGCAGTACCTCTAAACACTGCTGAATTCATCCGGCTGCTTCGGTCACATCATCAATAAACACCAATGACCCAGTGCCACTGGAAGCCATGCATGCCCATGTCATCACACTGCCTACACCATATTTTACAGATGACATTGTGTGATTTGGATCATGAGCTGTTCCAAGTCTTCTCCACACTTTTTTCTTCCTGTCATTCTGGTACAGATTATTCTTAGTTTCATCCGTCCAAACAATGGTTTTTCAGAACTGGTCTGGCTTTTTTAGATTTTTTTTTGCAAAGTCTAATCTATCTTTTCTATTCTTCAGACTTATGAATGGTTTTCACCCTGTGGTGAACCCTCTGTAATTGCTCTACGTTAAGTCTTCTCTTGATTGTAGACTTTGATTATGATACGCCCACCTCCTGAAGAGTGTTCTGCACTTGTCTGGATGTTGTGAATGGGTTTTGTCACGGAATGGCCCAGGACCCTCAGCCAGGGACAGTCCTTTGTGACATTTGGGTTACCATAGACTCCTAGGTGCCGTTGCACCAGCAGAACCCCTTGTTTTATTTTATTAGATGTGGTTATTGTGTGATGTAATAAAAGTGTTCCCGTTTGTTAACTGTGAACGTATGTTAAAACCCCCATTGTATGCTTTGCTCACCGCCATTTCCCAGAGGCCGCTGGCCTCTGCCCACAACCCACAGTCTGCCAGGAGGAGCAGACAGATGGTTTCCCCGGGCTGGGTTGCTCGCAGCCATTGATTGCCCTGGGGACGGAAGAAACCATCCTCCCGCAAGGAGACCTCCACCCAGCCGAAGAGCTGGCAACGGGGCAGAGTGCCGCTGGCCTCTGCCCATCCTCCACCATCTGCCCCAGGGAGAAGGAGGGGGATACCCTCGGGCTACCTATCCCGCAGCCACGAACCATTCTCCTGCCTGGGGTCCCCTTCTCGGCCTCGAACCACCCAGCCGATGCACTGGCCACGGGGAAAAGCCTGCTGCCGCTCTGCCCATCTCCACAACCCTTTGGCCCGGAGGCCCCACGCAGCCACTGTTCTCCCCAACGGCTGACCAGGGCACTCGGGGCGCGTGCATTTAGCACCCGTTTTTCCCGGGTGCGAGATATGCCCGGAGGTGGTACAGGCAGTACCCCTCCCCAGCCACAGGATCCCTATTCCAGAGGGGGTAACCCCAAGGACTTGTGGCCCCAACCCACCTGGCACGGCCGCAAGGCCAAATGGAGAAGCCTGGTGGCTCGGCCCCTTCCGACAGACTATGGACCTGGGAGTACTGACTTCCCCGGTACGACCCGTTGGGGTCAAACCGGGTGCATCGAACTTTGGGAAGGGGGAGGAGTGTCACGGAATGGCCCAGGACCCTCAGCCAGGGACAGTCCTTTGTGACATTTGGGTTACTATAGACTCCTAGGTGCCGTTGCACCAGCAGAACCCCTTGTTTTATTTTATTAGATGTGGTTATTGTGTGATGTAATAAAAGTGTTCCCGTATGTGTAACTGTGAACGTATGTTAAAACCCCCATTGTATGCTTTGCTCGCCGCCATTTCCCAGTGCCTCGTGGATCCGGCCGAATTGGTCGGATCGAAAAATGGCCGATTCGGACCATCCGGTCGAATCGAAAAATGGCCCAGGTACACTAATTCAGCAATGGCCAATGAGACTCATGGGGGCGGGCAGGGATTCCCATTGTTTTGACTCTGTGTGATTGTTTATAAATATATGTGAAGTTCCAAGTAAAAGTTAGTTCATCTAGTGCATACAGCTCCGCCTAGTGTCCTTTATTGACGAGCGTACTGCTGAGATCCCGCGCGGTCTCCAGGCTACGTTACCCACAAACGAGGTGCGATCCGGCTACCCTGTGTCTGCATCTTGGATTTAGAACAGAGGTGCATCGTACGTGCTTCGACCAACGATCGACCACTCTTCAACTCCGCTACCCTGGGCCTGAGTTCCGAATCGAAGTAACGGCGCGTCTTACGTGCATCGACCAACCGAAGGATCGACCACGCTTCGACTCCGCTATCCGATCCGAAGCAGCGGCGCGTCTCCCGCGCCTTGGTATATCGAGCGCTACCCGATCGAAGGAAATCCGAAACGTTTCCCATCCGAACAGCTCAACGGACGAAACGTTTCCCATCCGAACGCCGCTCCACAGACGATCCGATCTCCACCAAGGTCAGTAGATCAGCTGCTCGAGACGCTGAGTGCCGTGTCACTCGGTGGTCGGGCTGATCTCCCGCAGGGGTCCCTCTCCACAGCCCGCCAACCCTTCCCCAGGGTCACTCCAGACCGCTCGAGACGCCGAGTGCCGTGCCACTCGGTAGTCGGGTCGGCGGTAAGCGCAGTGGGAGGAGCAGATAGGAGCACACCCGCAGGCGGACAACACCCATTCCGCCACAGGTTTTTCTTTACCATAGAAAGGATCCTGTGATCATCCACCACTGGTGTCCTCCATGGACGTCCAGGCCTTTTTATGTTGCTGAGCTCACCAGTGCATTCTTCTTTCCTCGGAATGTACCAAACTGTTGATTTGACCACTTCTAATGTTTTTGCTATCTCTCTGATGGTTTGGTTTGTTTTTGAAGCGTTAAAATGGCCTGTTTCACTTGCATGGACAGCTGCTTTGAACGCATGATGTAAGTTCGCAGCAATAGCTTCCAAATGCAAATACCACACTTAGAATCAACTCAAGACCTTTTACCTGCTTAATTGATGAATAATGAAGGAGTAGCCCACGCCTTTGCCATGAAACAGCTTTTGATTGAATTGTCCAATTACTTTTGGTCCCTTGAAAAAGGGGGGTGGCTACTCTTAGGAGCTGTAATTTCTAAACACTTCATCCTATTTGGATGTACATACCCTCAAATTAAACCTGAGAGTATGCACTTTCAGCCCATATCCATTATATAACTATAGCTTGAATATGTTTTGGTAAATACCAGGAAAAAACTAAAATTGTGCCCGTGTCCAAATATATATGGACTTAACTCTATATTGACAATGAATATTTGCATATATTCTTATTTAAAATGGTCGTGTGCCTTGAAAAACTGCTTTGTCCTATCTCACCTTGCAAATGAACAAGCTTGCGAGATACCTAATTGAATATTCAAAGCAGCACTAATATTTACATTGAATATGCATAACCCATTCATCTATGCACAGGTTTCCTACACATCTCCTTCTGTATATCAAAGAAGCTCGTATAACGGGTGTCTATTACTAATCTACGCAAAGAGTACCTGTCTGAAGCTTTTACGGAGTTCACGAGGACCTTCCATAGAGTGGGCTATTCTTTTCTGTTGTATAATAAAGATCATCCTCTTTCATATAAACTGAATGCAAATTTAAAAAGATGTATGAAGCTAGGTAACTTTAATACCAAAAATAATTAATGTTGGAATTTTTTTTACGAATGAGAAGACTTTCAAAATCTTGACTATTGTTAATGAATATATTTATTTGATATCATGGAAAAAACATGCAAAAATTACAGTTATTATGTGTGCATTTAGGCTAGGGTCAGACAAACGTGATTTCTACAGACTGTACGTCCGTGCAGTACGGACGTACGTTAGTACGGAAGACGCAGTAGTGGCCACAGAGTCCGTTTTTTCACTGACGTTATTTTTGACGGATGTAGGAGGGAAAATAAATTAAAATGCAAAACCATTTTGTCCGTCAAAAATGCTGGACGTATAAATGCAGTCCGTCTGACCACGTTCCATCACTC
The DNA here is from genome assembly GCA_009667805.1 of Leptobrachium leishanense. NCBI lineage: Eukaryota > Metazoa > Chordata > Amphibia > Anura > Megophryidae > Leptobrachium > Leptobrachium leishanense. The sequence continues at coordinate 326,154,966 of CM019064.1, read as the reverse complement.
ACACACAAAGCTATTTAGACGTTGCAGACGCAGCGCACTTTGTGCGGCCGTTCTAGGAGTTCTACGTTCTTGCCTAACTTGCGTCCGTTTGCCGGGGTCATTGTGCGTCCGCAGTTCAGTGCGGACGTACTTCGTGTGTGGGACTCCATTGGCCTTTATGTCATGCTATCACGGACGTACTTTTGTGCGCCATCACGGACGTGAATGCTGCGCTCATCTGACCGGAGCCTAAATCAATATGACAACCCATTTACTGTGGGTGGACTGTCCATTTAGTGGACTGTTCAATAGACAAGAAGACATTCCTGTTACTGAAGAAAAGTGATTCCACCTAAACCAAAGGGTAGGGGCCTGTGAAAATTGTATGAAGGCATGCGTACGGAGATATATGCCAGTTTTAATCTTTCATGGTTTTTCAATACATAATCATGCATAATTTTGGTAGCGTAAGGGTGAATATACATATAGAAAACTATTGTGAACAAAAAAATAGACACATTTTTCCTTTCACATATAAAGTTTGTTCTCTACAAAAAAGTCTGTCAGGTCTATTCAAAGAAAGGTGAAACTCAGGAGAATGATTGGAGAAGTGAAAATTCTAGGTCAAAATAGTCAAACCAGAAAAATTCTTTCATTTATCTCACTTTCCAAATCCACTATTTGATCTAGATTGTTCACTTCTCCTGCCAGTTCTCCTGGTTTTCACTTTTCTCTGAATAAACCTCAGGGTTATTAATAGAGCACCGAAATGTCGCCATCATTTCGGTGCCCTTTTGTTCCCCACACTTCAGGGCGATTCTAGTTCGCCGACCCTGCGGTGCATTTAAGTACAATCACAGGGTCCCCGGAGTGAAGGGAAAACCTGCCGAACACTCACCGAAAACCCACAGAAACCACTGCAAAAACCATGCCGAACAAGATGGAAAAAGCCGATGAGCCGCCGATCACAGTGTAGAGCAGCTGACGGAAAAAGCGGACACGCTGACGAATGGGATAAGAAAAAAAAATGCTTGAAAGTTTCAAAATTGGAACGCTGTTTGCAAAAAAACTACTGAACGAAAATGTCTGGAATTTACATATAAGATTCTATGAATGATGATAAAAAGGTCTGTTACAGAAAAAATGCTTTAAAAAAATAAACGGGAAAAAAATTGCTGAAAAAGTCCCGAAAAATGCTGAAAAGATCCTAAAGATCTGTAAAGAGAATTTTTACTGCAGAATAAAATGATAAACGGTTTATTAGATATTGCGTTAAAACGGTAATATTTTTAACATTGAAACCTATGGGATTCGTCTGAATAAACCTGCCGAATGAAACCACAGAACAGCAGTGCATTTCGGCAACTTTTCACTGCTGTTCGATGTTCTCTGAAACCATTCCTTCTCTATGGGGGATTTCACTGCCTTCGAACAGGCACCGTACGTGCAGGCAATTTGCCAAAATTTGGCGAACTGCCTGCTCTCTGAATAGCCGAATGGCCCCGAAATATCCCTGTACGCTGAATTTCAGTGTCATTTCAGACTTCTCTAAATAACCCTTCCTATGTATTTAACTAATATTTTTCCAGTCCACACTCACCAATAAAAACACACCAGATACTGTTGAAAGCTAGATAATTACACACCCAGATGTAATAATAAAAGCATTGCTTATTTAAAGACTGGTGTCATACAGGAGTTAAGATTAATATTTAAAAAGATAACACAATGTCAAGACTGTATAGATAAAATGGGCTACTCAATATGAATAATTCCAATCACATTTAATTTTGATTTACTCGATTAGCATTTTATAACGATAGCTATTTTACCTTAATTATATCTGAAATTCAAATTGAAATAAAATGTTCATTAATATTACCGTGAACCCGTCACCTTCACAAAACACTGCTTCACATAATAAAAAAAAGGAGTCCAGAAAATATATATATGCCATTATATTCCCTACCATGCAACTGCACGAGTATTTATTTCATTTCCAATATAAATGGAATCAAGTCATGGATCTATTATACGTGTTTTTCCTCTTATCCAAGAATTTGTGAACACGCAAATGAAGGGCAATAAACTTGCCCATGCTTTATACCCCTCTAATGTAAATGAAAAGGGGGGTGAATGATTGGCTGTGATTGAAAAGCTACTAGATGCCATTTTACTTTGAGCACAGAGAAATGTGGTGGCTGCACAAAGTGTACAATTGCAGTGAATCTCATAAATAAACTGGACTTCAAATAAAGGAAGATCGTTTTTTGAATGACATCCACTTGCCAGCAATTTAAAGTATCTTAAGTCAACTACTCCAAGCCAAAGAGTTTAAGATGGTTTCAATATAAAAAATACCACGAAGTACAAAGAGCTATCAGAAAATGTGTGGGATTTAGTTTAGGAGAAACACCAAGCAGGATTTACAGAGATACAAATAAATACAGGCTCCCCATGTTAATCAGCAACCAGAACATTGTTAAATCTATCATTATACATCAAAATGACAACCAACCAAAACTCAACTTGGTTTGGGTGGGGGTGGTTTAAAGCAAGTGTCAGCAAGGGGACCCATAGGTAGCTTTGACAGTGCTGAAGAGATCCACAGCTATGACTGAAGAAAGCGTTCTTAAAAATACAGATCTCAGCTGGAGTTTGCTAAAATGCATGTTGATGCCATAACAAGCCTGGTTCTATGGTATAATGAGAGTCAAGTAACAGTTACGGTCATCCACTGGTCCTGGAATATGCTAAGCTTGGTGCTGAATGGACTTCAACCTTGAAACTCCAGAATCATCATTCAGACTTCCCTATCCAGTCCTCTAAGACAGTGATTTCCAACTCTGGTTCTCAAGGACCCCTAACAGGACAGGTTTAACAGATATCAGAAGCATAACACAGGTGATATGATTTGCTGCTCAATGATTGCAGGATTAAGTCTGAGCTTCTGTTACGTTCTGGGTCCCTGGCTCCCCCTCTGGCGGAAGTGGACATTGCTCTTCAGGACTTTCTTTCTCTTTTTGAACTTCAAGCCATGGATTCACACCTGGACTCAATTGTTAATTTACTCATGTGCTTAAAAGCAGGCAGCGCCCAAAGAAGGACGCTGCCTCATTTTGTTCTGGAGCTCGGTTCTGTTAGGTACTCTTTGTGATCCAAACCTCCTAGAGATTTATGTTCTTAGTCTAGTCAAGTCTGTTTTCCCTTTGAGTTCAAGCCTCATTCTGATCCTGATCCTGCTTATGTTTTCTCAGTTCTTGTATTCTCTGTCAGGTATTGTCTTGTGTATTCCCAAGCCTAGTTCTGTTCATGTCTGTCTGATTATTGTTACCTAGGTCCTTGGTTGTTTATCTGTTATGTTTATCTAGTTTAGTGTCCATTGTATATTTAGTTCAGGACGGTCTCCCTTTCTGCTTATGTTTTGCTAAGCTCCCTGGTCTCTAGTTTCATGTGTATTTAGTTCTGGATATCTGCTCTGTTTTATCTGGTTCTTCGTTGTTTATTAGTCTTGTTGTAAATAAATTATTTTATTTACTCTTTAAGTTCATGTCTGTTCATGTCTGTTCATGTCTAGTCACTGCAAATTAGCTCACACCCTCCTGCTCCATGTCTAGTCAGCCCCCCCAGTCGTTAGTTTCCCCAAAATAATCCTTAAAATCTGTCCTGATAGGGGTACCTGAGAACCAGGGTTGTGAACCACTGCTTTAAGAGAACATTGGCAGTTCTTGCAATAGTAATCATGTCTATTGAACCTACTCATGGGCTTCCACCTTCACTTGCTTACCTGATTTTGAACAATATCAACTGGCCCGGATCGATGGAATAGTATGGCCACATTTTTTGATTTACTTTTTGACCCATGTACCTGTCTCAGTGCACACTTCCACTACTCAAGAGACTTGGTACATCTGGCCTGGGGATCATCTGCATCCTGGGTTGTATCACTTAGTAAGTATTTACAATTTCGGGTGGATATGCAGGTCCCCAAGCAAAAGGTTTTTGAGGACTACTTTGCTCCCAGGTGGTGCAGATGCCCAGTGACTACAGGTAGAACTTCAATGGAAACTGTACTCTTCATGTCCCACATCTTACTACCAATTGGACTCCAATGGGCAGGCAAATCTCAAACAAAGCTCCTCGGATGCATCCTACATGCCAGGAAGCAGATCTTAAACTTATTGTAGCATGAAGATAACTCTATCCAAAAACACATTCTGCAAGCGAATTATTGTTTTGAGAAAGTTTTCCTTTTGACATATACTGAGAAAATAAATGAATTTGAGGTTAGTTTGTTTTTGGTCCAGTCTGGTTACAAAAACTCACTGTTCTACTTGAATTAAAAGGGTGAACATTAAAAGAATATTTATTTATTTATTTATTTATAAAGGGCTCAATTACGATTTTAACACAAACGTTAACGTTTGCTGCGGTGTTTACCGCATATTACAATCCAAGCGCAAACGGGTTAAGTAACGTGTTTGGTATCTTGCGCTTTTCAGCGCGAGGTTACTGTACTTTGTACTCCCTATGCTTAACATGGGGAGCGCAAAGTGTTAATCAGCGCTGGATTACAAAGTCCCAGCGCTGATTAACGTCTGGCTATGGTTTGCAGAAAGTTAACCAGAGCCAGGACTTGGTGTTAACGGATTCCGCTTCTGCAGAATCCCTTAACACCAGCCTTAAAAATAAAAAAATGTAATCACATACTCACCCTCTGTCCAGCGGCGAGGACCACGGCTCCAACCGCCTCGGCCATCCTGCGGGAGCAGGGAAAGACTGGGGGAAAAAGTCCCCCCAGTCTCTCCCTGCGTATCACTACGCTGACCGGCCGGATCTCGCGAGGCGATATCCGGCTGGTCATGTGACCGGCGGGGGAACTCAATGGAGTCCTATGGACTCCATCGAGTGGATGCTCGCGGCTGCGCTCAGTGCTGCCACGAGCATCCAGGAATTTTACGCGCGGTAAAAATGATGGCAGCATTTTTTGTGCCTGCATTGTAATCCAGTATTAAAAGGCAGGCGCAAGGGGGTATACTGCGGGCGCAGTTTTTCCTCCCTTGCGCCCGCGTTTTAACGCTGAGAACGTAATTTAGCCAAAATATTTTACCAGGAAGGATACATTGAGATTGCTCTCGTTTTCAAGTATGTCCTGGGTTCAAGAACATTGAAATTTTTACAGTCGTTATGGAAATACGAAGTAATAAGATATACAAACACTTACAGGTTCACTTTGAGCTAAATAAGTCCTCCACAGGGTATAATATAAGGATCATAAAGACAAATGCTATATCTAATCACCTGAATTATTTGCAAACCACTAACTATTTTGGTCCGGTAAGAGAAGTCAGCCATCATATGGTTTCTTGGACCTTGCTAGGGCTTCCTTACGAGTTGTGCAACTGGCCATCTGCAAAGATACGGGCACACTGACTCTTAGACAGCTCTCACTCTTCACACGTCCATTGGTATAGACCTCCATGTCAATGGAAGTGAGTGTAAGATGGGGAAGTAACCAGCTCATTTTATAAGAAATTAAAATATATACATTTGCTAGCCATTTGGGCATGACAGGCCCACCTTAAATATCATTTTTTACTACAAAGTTTGAATCACTGTGTATTATATTTTTGTACCTTTAAAGTGTTAGTTACGACATAAATGAGATTGTAAAAATTCTAATAAAATCTATTTTATATAACAATAAAAACCAGATAATTTTAACATATCCAAGCTTTTGCGTAAACACCTCTATTGTTTCAATTTTATTAAGACATTATTATTTCTTTAAGCAACTTGAAACATGCAGTACATTACATGTCTCTTAAATGAAGAAATACTAGAATGGATCTTATAATGCAACTGCAATAGTGAATCAATAAAGAAAACATCACTAAGTAATATTGTACAAGAATAAGTTGACACGATTTCCAATCTGCCATTCATCGAATAATTGCGCTCATTAAAATAGACAAGTAGAATAATAAAAGTAAATAACTGGAAAGCACTGTACACGTGGAAACTACAGCCTTTAAAATGAATTAGCTTTTTGTGAATATTTTCCAAAGTAGGACATGGCATCTGTTTTAGTATTTCTCATATCTGTGTAATCTTAATGATCGTCTACTTTATTTTCTTCAATTTAATTTAATTCTGTTATTTTCTGCCAGACACCTACCAGGAAAAATCCAGGAGAATGAGTAAGTGTCACAACTAAAGAAAGTAGAACATTTATATAGTATAACAAAACATAATAACATATGTAACTGCGATAATTCACAATAGTGTCAGTGTATAAATTAACGCCAGCGATCACAGACAAGAGAATCCCATGAAACCCTGACAATAATAACACTGTAAATTAAGGTGAAATAAACCAGCGCTTATAAAATATGCTGACGATGCCAGAATCTTGTAAAGGAGGCAATACAAACAGGGTTATTCAGAGAAAGGTGAAACTCTGGAGAACTTTAGGAGAAGTGAAAATTCTAGGTCAAAATAGCCAAACCAGAAAAATTCTCCCATTTATCTCAGTATCCAAATTGGCTACTTTGACCTAGAACTTTCACTTCTCCAAAAGTTCTCCAGAGTTTCACCTTTCTCTGAATAACCCTGTAGGTCTACAAAAAAGCAACCTCTTCCGTGGCTATTATCACTATATTATCATTATAAAACCATACGCTAACATGACAATAGAAAAAAAATAATCTCACAAAAGGAGAGATCAACGGTAATTAAATCCAGCCTAGTAAATTATATAAAAAAAATTATTTAGGTTATTTAACTTACAGGGTTATTCAAAGAGATCCGAATTGTGGCCGAAAAGTAACCGAGCAGTGAAATTCAGCATACGGTTACCTTTCCTGACCATTCGGCTATCCAGAGAGCAGGCAGTTCACCAAATGTTGGTGAATTGCCTGCACATACGGTGCCTGTTCGTTGCCTGTTCGAGGGCAGTGAAATCCCCATAGAGAAGTAATGCTTCGCCTATTCAGATTACAAAACCCAGCAGTGAAAGTTGCCGAAATTCCCTGCTGTTCAGTGGTTTCATGGAGCAGATTTATTCAGGTGAATTCCATAGGTTTCAATGTTAAAAATATTCCCGTTTTAACCCAATATCTAATAAACCGTTGATTATAATATTCTGCAGTAAAAAGTCTCTTTATTCATAGATTTTTTTAGGATCTTTTAGGCATTTTTCTGGATTTTTTTTGCGAAACATTTTTTTCTGTTTATTTTTTTAATCATTTTTTCTTTTTTCTGTAACAGCCCTTTTCATTATCATTCATTGGATCTAATATGTAAATTTCAGACATTTTCGTTCTGAAGTTTCTTTGCAAACAGCGTTTCACTTTTCGAACATTCAACCGTACTTTTTTTTTTTACTCCATACGTCTGCGGTGTCGGTTCTTTCCGGCGGCTGCTCTGCGCTGTGATCAGCGGCTGCTCGGGTTTCTCCGGCGTGTTCGGCTAATCAAGATGGTTTTGTGGGTTTCGGTGTGCCTTCGCCGGGTTTTGCGGTGAGTGTTCATCGGGTTTGCGGCGGCTTTTCCCTGCACTATGACGGCCCTGTGGTGCTTGCTGAATACACTGCAGGGTCGCCGAAATGGGATTGCCAAATCGCACCGAATTGAGGAGAGCGAAAAGTCACCGAACATGCAGTGACTTTTCGATTCTCTTTGAATAACCCTGGTAGTAGGGGTTAACTTTGCCTCGCCCATGCCCTGGAATACCTTGGTGCTCTTCCTGGTTGACGATACTGATTATTTGCACTGGCCATTTGGTTTTGAAAAATCTATGCAAAGATGGTCATAACCCAAGGAGGCTGTCCAGCAGGAGCTAAATGAAAGCTTTTTGGACAAAGAAAAGGTTGTAGTTGTTGCTTTCAACTAGCAAGTGTGGCTCAAAACTGATCAAAAAGGCATTTTACAGCTTAAGACACATGTAAAAAGTATTTGGGAATCACAAGAAAACTTACAAACGTGCACATTCACAGCTCACTCACTGGTGAGGCACTTTGCAAGCCCATTGAGAATGTTTGGGACTCAGAGAAGACACTTTGGCGCCCCATGCTAACTCCTTGAAAGTCCAAGATGAGCAAGAACAATTACATTTATCAATTGTTTAAGGTCAATTAAGGGAGGTAAGTAACATTTAGACTTATTTATAATTTCAGGATGCTTCTCTATGTTTTAAGAAACCATCCTGAATTTCATCCCAGCCTGCAGCATTAATATACAGAGTGAAAAAAACTAGCAATTGGCACATATTTTACTAATACTGTGCAATCTCCATTAGCAAGAAATACATAATTGCCAAATGATTTCAACTTTGTGAATTGTATGTAATAGTCACCAAAAGTGTCCCTCACTAAATATAGTTATTTTGTCCTTCAAATATACTATTGTTACAACACAATAAACAATAGTATCATTATTAAAAAAGTAAATAAAACGCCTCAGCAAGGCAAAATACATCATAATTTGTGAGCAAGAGAAAAAGAGCAAAACCAAGATTAAAAATCAAGTGATTGGTTAACTTTAAGGATTACTAAACCAAAGAGAGTTAGGACGACAAGTATCTAAATATTGTACAGAAATAGATTTTAATTACAAATAAAACATAACTTTTATTGATATCTTAAAACCTAATAATGTTCTTTACTGCAAAATTAGGATTGCCTCCTCTATTAATGTGCTTATTTGTTATAATCTGTTTTTTATTAGAGTCGATTGTGTCTTCTCTAATTTTCTATATATTTGAATCCCTAAAATTGTTCAAGCATATACACTGGGTTATATTGTATAATGACCATTTTCAATTGTGCTTTGAATTAGACACTAGAAAGGATTCCATAATAAATAGAGCTTGTTGTATTCATGCATTATCTATATTACATTTTACTTTATACTTGAGAAATGTTAATAAACCCATAAAGTCTGCACATAATAACGATAGATAGTAGCACAATTCTTGCTCTGTTCTGTTCAAAATATAATCCATCTAATCTAAAACTAATTCAATCCCAGCTGAGAATCATTTCCCTCCCGAACAACTGTGTAAGCAAAATAATTGTTAAAAATTTATCATCTAAGCACTGTATTAAGTTACACAACAGTTTAATCTGATGATATTGCAATTGAAACAGTCTGTAAAATCCTTGTTGATAAATTTGAAGATCAGCTCATTTGAAAGGTAAAAAATGTGCAGTAATGTAGAAAACAATCTTCTGGCTTCTTCACATCTTAACTCCTTGCCGTCAGAAGCTCCCGGTGGCAAGGCCATAGCTCAACACTGCAAGACGGCATAGCGTGTCTCACTGGCGTTCAGGCCGGCCTTCGGTCGGCCTTCATTGCACATGCACCAATCAAGTCATTGGCTGCCGCCGGACATTAGTGTAACGGGAGCCATAGCGCTCACACAGGAGTAGCGAGGTTGAGATCTTTTTGGACAGAAATACCTGCTTGATTTTTACTAAATACTCGGTATTCACAGACTTATACTCCAAAGCCAAGGAGCACAAAAGAACAACTGATTTGACACTAAGTTCCAAAGGTTTCAAAACCAACGGATAACTTAGAGCTCATCCAGAAACACAATGAATCGTTTGACAGTCAATGAATTGTGCAGGCTGCAGGGCAGTCAACAAATGTACAGATTTAGCATTATCTGATAAGCTCGAGCGGGTAAGAAGTACCTTACAATTATCAGAGGTGGCTGACACACATACGGGTATACAGTTGGTACAGAACTGGGTATATTTAGCGGTTAGGGTGCAATGATCATATGTGGTATTTAAACACTATTTCTCTACCGCGGTTTGCACATATGCTCGTAGCAATGAAGCATACACCTTGGGTCTTAAATAGTAACCTGATGAGGCCACAAATGATACCCCAGATCGAGATGGGAATAATCCCAGATAGAGAGTGAAAGCCCCAGCTGCAAACATATAGTTAATTCACCAATGCACAATACTAGCAATCGCTAATGGTAGAAGCAACAGAATGGTCAGATACAAGCCGGGTCCCAAAATCAAGAGCAGGAATCGTAGACAGAAACGGGTCGGCAACTTAAACAGCAATGAGTATTAGCTTAGCGATGTGGGAACAGAACTCCACGTCAGGGCGACGAGGCAACTCCTCGCACTCTGCTTTAAACCCGGCAGCTCCTCGTGACCACGCCAGGCCCTGCCCCCTCAGACACCGCTTGGCCATTACAAGGTGCTGGCAATTGTCCAGCCAGTGCCACCGAACCATGCCCAGGCCCCCCAGGCAGCACAGCAGGGGCTGAGGACGTAACAATTAGTCTGGCGGCAGCCAGTGACATGATCAGCGAATGTGCAATGTAGGGGGGCGATTACATCTATGGGCAGAATGCAGAGCATGCTATGAAGTATAGTGGCCTTTAGGCCCACCTCGCATAGCACGCCCTCTGGTGTCAAAGGGTTAAAGTGCCATTTTCATTCAACAGGGCAGCACTCCCTTTATACAGAACAATGTTTTGTTACTGATCTATACCATGTGACCGTGGCATGCTCTAGGTGGGAGGGGCCACTGAGAACAGAAAGGCATCCTACAGGATGGCCCCGGCTCAATCATTGGGCTGTATTTGCCGTCAATTATGAGCTAGTTAATACCGACAGCACTAGTAATCTGTACGCAGAGTACAAACGCATTTTATCTTTTTCTCACACACATTTAATACACACACACATACATAGGGACGGACAGAAGATACATGGAGAGAGAGGTGAATGGGCAGACATATACATAGATAAACAGAGAGAGGGATTGATTGATAAACAGTAAAGAGAGAGGGATGGATGTAAAAACAGACAGATACATGATAGATGGATAAATGGCAGGAGAGGGTGATGGATGTAAATATAGATATTTATAGACAAGCCGACAAATAGGTAGAGATAGAGAAACAGCATGACAGGGGCACTTTTAGTATATCCATATACAAAGCAGATTTTTTTTTAAATCATACTTGATGGCTAGTGGGCAACCTATGCATTTGCTGCTGCAGTGAAACACTTAAAGCTATTATGCATACAGCACATCAGCTGAACAGCAGAGAACTAACCCTGGGGTAAAGAGGGTGGGATGTAAGACCATTTTTTCCACACAGTTTTTTGGGGAGATATATCCCCTCCCAGTTCCGATGCCCATACTTGTTACAGTACTTACATGCCTGTAAGTTCCCCATTCTTTAATGTAATGTGCTGCAGAAAGTGTTATTACTGAAGATAATAATAAAATCTACTTCTTATTATTGTGTATCCTTGCTATAAGGCTAAAGTCGAGGAAATCTCTAAATTACAATATGACTAGAAATTCTAGATAAATATCAGATTTCAATTATAAAACAGACATTATGGAATATTTTTAGCATAATGAGAGACTAGACCTAGATCTGACAGGAAAACTGGTTTCTTCAAGCAACTTGTTTCATAATCAGAATTATTGATTTACATTACTAGGAAAATGTATTTTTTCACACATACATATGAAAGATTAGACAAGACTTTCCTAATTAATTATTGGGATATTTTGACTTAGAAAATTAAAAGTGAAACTGATCTCTTGTGGTTTGGATTCAGTTTCTGTAACTTAAGTGCTTTTGTCCCATTCCAAGACATATGTTAATGCTTCAGAACGGAGTTCTGTTAATTGTCAGTGTAATTATATTTAGATTTATATTTACCCTACTGACGAGGCCCAGGTAGGCCAGAATGGTCGCCAGGGGTTACTCTATTTCTCATACAGAGGAAGCTTCCTTGGCATCTCAGTTCTGTCCACCCTTGAGAGTAGACCAAAGAAAAAATAAATAGCGATCACACTGCAGGATTTGATATGGCTGTTATAAAGTGAGCAAGGAAATAGAATATTTTGATCCAAAACGAAAGTTTGCATCAAGCCGATATGTTGTAATTCCTCACTCGTATTATAGTAACAATATCAAGTCTTGCAGTGTGACCGCCATTTCTTTTTTCTTAGGCTACGAACATTTGAGACTGATAGCCGTACCATACTGTGTGAAACGTGCATTGATTGATTCCCAAGCCTGTGCTTCAACTATCCTCTGCATATTCCAAGATCTGACACTTTTGGTTGATGGCAGTTTGATTTGCACATGATATAATCTTCTTTGAAGTGGCACCATCGAGCTAAAACCTTATGAGAGCTGAGCAGATACACATTAATGGGCAAGCAACAAATGCTGTCGCCCATTCTCCATGTTCTCATTAACGAGTTAAAAGAGGTCAACTTGCTTTCCTCTCTTATCTGTGTTAGATGGGTACAGAGAACCTGGCAGGAATTTACAGTAGGCGTGGCTAACACATGTTTTTGTTTTCTTATTTTCCCCATACACCTTACTTACACCAAAGAGTTATTGGGTGGTCTGTATTTGTATTGCTTTAGCAATATACTCATCTTAACCAAACAGGGTTTGGTTTGTCAGTGCAAAGATTTCCACACATTTCTCTCTGACCAATTTTCACATATAATATCCCAAGGTTTTTGTGGACCTTCTGAAGCTGATTAGTTTAGATGTATATCAGTGGGGTACTGAAGTGCAAGATAACGGGAAACTGAACACTCATAAGATAAATTAATCACACTTTTGACACAAAGATTAAGAAACAAATTAACTAAGGACCTTTAAACTGGCTCCATTGGTGTGGAAACAAGGAAATTTCCTTTGAATTGCTGGAGTGGAAGATGGGGAGGAGCTGTGCAATGTGGGCATACAGACACCAAGGTGTGTAACAGAAAATAATATGTGTTAAGCTGGGGAGCATAAGGGGTAAAAGGCTGAAACAACCATTAAAAGATACTACCTGCATACTTATGAACTGTTTTCTAACATTAGACTGAAAATATATATATCTTGTTTCCCTCCCTTGAACACTTTAACATTAAATGTACACACTACACATGCAAGCCAATAATTTAAGGGAAAGAAACTAATATTTCAACAGATTTCTGATTAACATTTTTGATTTTTTTTTCTCCTTTCCTAAAACTCTTCAATACTAAATCAAATTTAAAGCTTGAAGCCATTCCCAAACACCTCGTTATCTGCCAGTAAACACACTATCTTCATACTCTGAGCACGTCATACTTACTCTTGTACTGCCCTGGCTATGGAGAGTGCTGTGGATCCAGTTTCATTAACACTGTCTAAGGTCACGTTTGGCAGATCATCATCATCACTGTCACTTTTTATGTGTCTAGGAGAAAGTCCTCTGGGTTCCACGTGTGCTGCAAAGACAAAGAAATAGATATATTTTGTATAAATTATTTAATAAACAGATTATTAATTCCCATTTACACATTAAGTTCTGACTTTCAGATTATCATACACACACAAAAATGTCTATGTCCTATGACTATTCATATTAACCCTTTAAGTTTAGTTCTACTTCACTAAAAGACTTCTGACTGTTGTCCCGGGCCCCTCTGTCACGACCCCTACGCACGCTGCTGCGAAAGACGCCGGGTTAAGCCACCCACTATCTGTCTCTGCACACTTCTCTCTCGCAACAGGGACGCAGAGTGCGATACAATGATCCCAGGATTGCAACGCAGTACAAGTCTTCTCTTGAAGCGGGTAATGACTACGTCTCCCACAATCCCTGGCCTCACTTTCCTGTCCTATTAGTTACGCTGCCACCAGTTCTCATGGACACTATGCGCATTGCAGCGAGAGACGCAGGGCTAAGCAACCACACTGTCACAATCCCTGCCGTCCCTAGCGACCGCAATGCACACTTTCGTATCTACCGAGCGTAAAACAATCAGCAATACTCCAATCTCTTAGTTAGGGTGGATCTCATCAGCCAGAAGCAGAACTTAAATAGGTTATATTTATTTATGATATAGAAACAAAGATATATATATATCACAGTGCATTTGTTACAGGAAAAATTATAGATAGAATAAATCAATTAATTACACACTACACAGCAAATAAAAGAAAAGGATTAAGCACAAAGCATTACTTACAAACCAAAAAAGCTAGTGTCAGTGATAGGGAGGCTCTATTAAGAGCTGGCAATATTCCCTCAATCCTCGATTGACCTCCAAGGAAATAGCCCCGAGCCATGCTTGATTCAGAATATATATAGGGCTGCCTTTTTTCTAAGTCCAGCCTCCTAGCTGGCAGAGCCTTTGCCTACAATCCCCAGAATTCCCCTCTCCGGAGCATGCTCAGTACGCTTCGTCGTTAATCTTTAATTGCCCAAAGGTGTCCATCTTCCCCCCAGACCCCCCTTAGGGATCAAGGGATGTGCTTCCTTTCTTTGAAGATAGGGCCTAAATCTTGGTGCCGGGCTGGCTCCCAAGGTGCGACTAACAGGCTACACGACATGTCAGTTCACAAAAGACATTTCATTTTACAGCCACGTGTTATATCCTCCCCCCAAGGGAGAAAGCTAACCATTTTAATTACATTTTAGCACTCACTCCCAACAGCTGTGGACACAAAGACACGCTCCCCAAATGGTCAGACACAAATATGAATATGACTCTATATGGAGGAGATATGTATAAACAGGCACATAGACACATATACACAGGCAGACCCTTATATAGATAGAAATACAGATCTAATCTGCCCCATCTCCCATCTCTAATCTGCTACACCCTCTGCCACAGGGTAAAATGCAACTGCCACAACATATTTAAAAAATGCACTATCCCTTCCCAGGATATTTTTTGCTTTGTTGTGATGACTTTTCTTTGTTAGTAGTGTTGTATTGTGTTGATAATTATCATAAATTATAAAAGTATGTTTATGGGAATGTAAATTAAATTTACTTGCTTTGCCTACTGTGAAGCCAAGTGTACTTCTCGATGCTTATGGTGTAGGTTTTCTAGCGCCTACAACCATATGGACATACAATTTCATGCTGAAATAAATATGCAGGGTTATTCAAAGAGCACCGAAATTCCATCGGACCTTCGGTGCGCTTTCGTTCCCCGCACTTCGGGGAATCAAATTCTCTGACCTTGAGGTGAATTCAGCATTCACTGCAGGGTCCCCGAAGTGCAGTGAAAAGCAACCGAAAAACCGCTGAATCAAAAATAAAAACCGTTCCAAAACAACGTATCCAATAAGCTGCAGAAAAACCCGTCAAACGCGTCCGAAAAAAGCCGACGATTGGCCAAATACAGAGCCGATGAGCTGCCAGAAAAAGCCGACAAACCGGGTAAAAAAAAAAAAACTGACTGCAACGTTTAAAATTTTAAGCGCTGTTTGCAAAAAAACTACTAGGTGAAAATATCTGTAATTAACATACAAGATCCTATGAATAATAATAAAAAGGTCTGTTACAGAAAAAAAGAACACTAAAAAATTGTAAAAAAAATTTGCCTACAAAATCCACAAAAATGCCTAAAACAAATCCTAAAACTTCAATAAAGAGACTTTTTGCTGCAGATTAAAAGGATAAACAAATATTTTTTACATTGAAACCTATGGGATTCATCTGATTAAATCTGTCGAATGAAACCACCGAACATCAGGGCATTTCACTGCTGTTCGGTGTTCTCTGAATAGATTAACCATTATTATTATTTATTATTATTCTTTATTTATAACTGCATATTCCGCAGCGCTGTACAATAGGCACAGTATAGACAGGGTTACAATACAATACATTGAACAACATTTGACAAACAGTACAGGAGGAGATGAGTCCCTATTCCTGTAGGAACTCACAATCTAGGAGGGTTGGGGTTGGAAACAGGAGGAGGGGACTGTAAGGTGAGAGTGATTGATGGTTGCGTCAGTGAGTTGGGTGGTAGACTTCCCTAAATAGGAACGTTTTAAGGGAGCGTTTGAAGGAAGAGAAGTTAGGGGAAAGTCTGACAGTACGAGGGAGAGCGTTCCAGAGAGTGGGGGCTCTTACTTCCATTACTTCTCTATGAGGATTTCACTGGTGTCGAACAGGCGCCGGCAATTCGCCAATATTTGGCAAATTGCTAGCTTTTGAATAGCCGAATGGCCACGAAATTGCACTGTACGGGAGAAATTCACTGTTCGGTGCAATTTCGGGGCCAGTTCGGCTCTCTTTGGATAACCCATATGGTCTTTGGGGATCCTCCTGAATTGCATACACATTCATGATCTAATGCAGGCCTGATGCTTGCTTCCCAATGGAGGCTATGTGCTCCTCGCATAAACTGGACACAACTTGCGGAGGAGGAACTCCAGGAAAGAGGATTCAAAAGAATTGTGGTATTTAAATGCTATTCCTGCAGTACCGGTATACCCTTAATCTATCTGCTATCAACTGCATCACAATTCTCTTTAAACCTGTGAAAAAGCTGGCCAAATAATGACATTTATTACCCTTTTAGCTGTATACTCTGCTTGTTTCCTGATGTCTTTAAATCTTCATCCCCTCTCCTCCTCAGCACTGATCAAAGCAGCAGAAATCCCTACACTTGTAGTGAACAAGGAATACAAAGAACCACAAAGGTTGGCGTGCAACCAAAGGCTTCTGAAGCACTAGGATTAACTTCTACATAGAAAATAAACGGAATATCTTACCAGAAAAAAAGAGAGATGGGGGACCCACAACAGGAACCCTCAAATTTAGACAATCACCTGACTCTCATCCAAATGAGTGAGAGCAGCACAACCTCTTACTCAGGATTAAACCTGACCTAAATGTATATATATATATCTCAATAGACCACTTGGCAGCTCAAAAGAGAACCGGCAAATGGCACTGGAGGAGTGGCTACAGAAAAATTAATCTTTATTAGAACGAATATAGACACTCTCAGATGCAAGGAAAAAATCAATTAAAAAACATAAATATGACAGCAGACAAAGCAGGGTGTACTGGAATTGACGCCAGTGTATAATGGCTGTGCATAAAGGGGTGTGGAAAGAGGATTGCAATCAATGTATTAGGCACCATAATAGAATTCCATAATTGCACAAAGGGATTAGCATCAAAAAGCAAACCATAAATCACCTTCACAATCAGCACGCCAACACTGACCCTTAGCTAGTCGAGCTCATGCTCAAGATTTCTGTCCTCACCCTGCAAATGCTACACACACAACAAATCACGGCTTAAAATCAAAGTTGATACATCAGCTCAACATATGTTTCGCCAACTCAACATTGGCTTCATCTGGAGCAAAAAAATAGTTAGTAATGTTGTATGTACCTCCCTCTTTTTATTCCCTATCTGGTCTGGAATCAACCAATCCGTGGTATAAGAAAAATCACATGTGTCTCCAAGCAGTAAAGCTGGTTGATTAGGTCCATGTGACTAAGAAGGACCTATAGTATGAATGAAAGGTCACATGAACAGCCAGATCCTATCTGCTGGGGGAAGGTCACATGGTGCACCAGTGGAATATTCCCTATTTGGTCTGGAATCAATCAATCAATGGTGTAAAAAAGTCACATGTATCTCCAAGCAGTAAAGCTGGTTAATTGGGTCCATGTGACTAAGAAGGACCTATAGTATGAATGAAAGGTCACATGAACACCCAGATCCTATCTGCTGGGGAAAGGTCACATGGCACACCAGTAGAATATTCCCTATTTGGTCTGGAATCAATCAATCAATGGTGTAAAAAAGTCACATGTATCTCCAAGCAGTAAAGCTGGTTAATTGGGTCCATGTGACTAAAAAGAACCTATAGTATGAATGAAAGGTCACATGAACACCCAGATCCTATCTGCTGGGGGAGGGTCACATGGTACACCAGTAGAATATTCCCTATTTGGTCTGGAATCAATCAATCAATGGTGTAAAAAAGTCACGTGTATCTCCAAGCAGTAAAGCTGGTTAATTGAGTCCATGTGACTAAAAAGGACCTATAGTATGAATGAAAGGTCAACATGAACACCCAGATCCTATCTGCTGGGGGAAGGTCACATGGTACACCAGTAGAATATTCCCTATTTGGTCTGAAATCAATCAATCAATGGTGTAAAAAGGTCACATGTATCTCCAAGCAGTAAAGCTGGTTAATTGGGTCTATGTGACTAAAAAGGATCTATAGTATGAATAAAAGGTCACATGAACACCCAGATCCTATCTGCTGGGGGAAGGTCACATGGTACACCAGTAGAATAGTAAAATGAGGGTAAAAAAAAAAAAAGGGGGAACCATTATGTAGATAATATTGGAGTGTATGTGGGTCAAATGGGAGGCCGATCCTCTAACCATTTCTTAAGGTTATGTCATCATAACAGGCAGCATTCTAAAGACCATGTTATATATGTCCAATGATTCCTTGGGTTGCCAGGGCAACTGGATAGTACAAGGCTTAAACAGAGTGTTCTTTATATATATGGTTGGACAGATGTAATTCGTGAATGACTTGTTCTGAAAAAGGGAGCATTTTATTATGGTACAAATGACCTTGAGTTTGTTAAATTCTTGGACGATCCGTTAAACATGCCGGGCTATAAGAAAGGAGTATAAGAAAAACCCTCATTAAGACCTGATGGAGATAATGTGTAAAGTTTATAAATCCACGACATTCTTTCTGTCGGAGCTTGCGATCGAAATTGCCCTTTCTTGGTGATGGTAATACGATTTCTAATCCGCAAAATTTCAGGACATTAGGGTTATTACCGTGACATTGTGCTAAATGGCGTGAAATAGGGGTTTCTTGAATTCGTTTTACAGAATGGATATGTTCCATAATTCTCCTCTTAGGCTAGGGTCAGAGTGGGGCAGTCGGAACGCGCGTGCAGGCGCACTAAATCACGGCGGCAGTAGCAGCACATAACGGCCAATGACGGCCAATATACGCAGTACGTGCGTACAAAAGTGCGCCGACACCACGCAACCAGCAAATGAACGCATTTTTATCAGAACGTGAAACCGCTGCTACTGACGTACAGAGTGCGCTGCGGCCGCATAGCAGCGTGTGTGCGTGATTAGGAGATGTCAGACGCTGCTAGTGTGCGGCCTACATAACGTTCAAACAGCCGGATTTCCTAGACTTCTTTTCACCCATCGTCATGAAATACGTCCAGAATTGCGCATCGTCTGACCACTTAAGGTATTCCGTGAAAAAATGCGTGCGCACGCATCGACGTACATTTTGACGGTGGCTGCAGAAAATGCGCTCATCTGTCCCTAGCCTTAAAGGGACGGAGTGTTTTGCCAACATACATTTTGCCACATTGACAGATGGCCAATATACCAGGCCACAGGAATTACAATTAAAAAAGGTTTTGATTTCAAAATCACATTTTTTCCTTGAATCTGTAACCTTCTTTGAATTTTTTGAGATGAATTTACATGCGACACAATGGCCACATTGATAAGTACCACGTAAATTGTTAGATAGCCATGTAGTAGGTCTTTTGTTTATAATGGGATTATGATGGCTGTGTACCAAACGATCTCTCAGATTCTTGCTACGTCTAGCAGTAACTGAGGGTCTGGCTCCCAATTTATCCGATAGCTGAGGGTCCATAGTGAGTAACGGCCAAAACCTATCTAGGATGGAGTAGATCTGATTCCATCCTCTATCAAATGTACCAATACATCTAATGATATTATTATTCTTAGGTTTAGAATCTTGTAGGAGATTATCGCGGGATTTAGACATGGCCTGTTGAAATGCTCTTTTCAAGTGTCTATTAGGATATCCTTTTTCGCAAAAGTCTTTTTTAAGTTTTTTGGCCTTAATCAGAAATTCATCATCAGAGGAACAGATTCGTCTTAATCTTAAATGTTGGCCCACCGGAATTCCTCTTTTCAAAGGAAGTGGATGAAAACTCTGCCAATGTAACAAACTGTTTGTAGCTGTTGCCTTTTTATATAGTGTTGTCGATAAAGTTCCACCATCGGTCTTAGAGATTTTGATATCTAAAAAGGAGATACTGTCCTTCTGAATTTCAAAAGTGAACTTCAAATTATATACATTGTCATTCAGAAGAGACACAAACTGTAAAAACTCTTCTTCGGAACCCTTCCAAAGTAACAGCACATCGTCAATGTATCTGAGCCACAGTTCAATTTTGTCAATGTAAGATAGTAACTTGTCATTGATTTTACAATTTTCTTCCCAAATACCTAAGTATAAATTGGCATATGATGGTGCCATCGAGGAACCCATTGCTGTCCCTCTGAGTTGCCTCTGTTTGAGAGCAATGCTAGCTCTGAATTTAGTCCAGCGTCAAGGAGGGGAATTTTGAAGAAGGGCGTGTCTTTTTTAGAGAGAGATGTTCTCCCAGAAAAACTGCGAGACCGGAAGAAATGGGGATATCGAGGATACAGAGGCAACAAAAGAGATCGAAATATGTACAATTAAGTAAAGGCAACCACTCTCTGTGTCAAGGTAACAATGTAGGATCTCGTTACCCCTCTGTCCTTAATGCCTCTTTGCCAAAACAATATGTCAATGTGCGACCCCATAACTACCATCATACCGTCTCATAATAATAATACTGAGATTCCCAATAAGACGGGGACTTCTAGTTCTAGCCCCGGTATTCCTATGGCGAACCAAGGTTTGACAGTGATTAACCTGTCAAATTTTCAACTTAATGAAGCCCACCTTTCCGTTCTCAATAAAGGTCTTTCATTTGTACCTGTATCCAATCTTGACAAATTTGAATGGACCAAAGATATTCATCTTTTTGTGCGTAAATTAGCTTTGCACAAAGTACATAAAACTAAGGATGAACAGAGGTTAAAAAGTATGGGTCTAGAAATATCTGATCTTCCCTGTTTAAGAATCTTGACTGATCTATTGGAAGAACAAGAAACTAATCAGGAAAGCCTCACTAATGTTCACATTAAGAGTCGTTTTACTCCTAATTTCAAAGAGTTTGGCAATCTTGAAATGTTCTGTAATCTTGTCTGTGCTGAAATTGATCAACTAAATGATTCAGACGTTTTGATGTCCATAAGTGATAATCTTACTCACGTTGAAAGGAAATCTTTAAAAGAACTTGAATCTGATAAGTCTTTGATAATTAAACAGTCAGATAAAGGTGGAAATGTAGTTCTGATGTCCATCGATTTTTATGAAAGGATGATTTAATATTCTTGATGATACTGATACTTATGCCAGACTACCTAAAGATCCTACCATTCATTTTTCTCGTCAGCTTAAAGATTTGATTTGCCTCTCTTTTGAACAGTCCCTCATTACCAAATCTCAGTATGAATTTCTTTTACCATCTTCACCTACCATTGCTACTTTTTATGGGATTCCCAAAACCCATAAGAATATCAATGAACCTCCAGGTCGTCCGATAGTGTCTGGCAATGATTGCCTGACACAGAACGCCAGTATTTTTTTAGACAAGATTTTGAGAAAATATGTAGTTAAGCTGCCCTAATATTTGAGAGATACCAAACAGGCGCTACAAATTTTGAAGGGAATAAGTATTAATAAAGATACTTACTATGTAGTTTAGATGTTGAATCTTTATACTCGATATCCCGCATGATCTTGGTCTTAAGCACATTAGGTTATTTCTCGAGAGAGATGATTCATTGAATGGTCCATTTATTGAATTTTTGGTTAAATTGACCAGTTTTGTCCTTACTCATAATTATTTTCTTTTCAAAGGCCAATATTTTCACCAACTCAGAGGCACAGCAATGGGTTCCTCGATGGCACCATCATATGCCAATTTATACTTAGGTATTTGGAAGAAAATTGTAAAATCAATGACAAGTTACTATCTTACATTGACAAAATTGAACTGTGGCTCAGATACATTGACGATGTGCTGTTACTTTGGAAGGGTTCCGAAGAAGAGTTTTTACAGTTTGTGTCTCTTCTGAATGACAATGTATATAATTTGAAGTTCACTTTTGAAATTCAGAAGGACAGTATCTCCTTTTTAGATATCAAAATCTCTAAGACCGATGGTGGAACTTTATCGACAACACTATATAAAAAGGCAACAGCTACAAACAGTTTGTTACATTGGCAGAGTTTTCATCCACTTCCTTTGAAAAGAGGAATTCCGGTGGGCCAACATTTAAGATTAAGACGAATCTGTTCCTCTGATGATGAATTTCTGATTAAGGCCAAAAAACTTAAAAAAGACTTTTGCGAAAAAGGATATCCTAATAGACACTTGAAAAGAGCATTTCAACAGGCCATGTCTAAATCCCGCGATAATCTCCTACAAGATTCTAAACCTAAGAATAATAATATCATTAGATGTATTGGTACATTTGATAGAGGATGGAATCAGATCTACTCCATCCTAGATAGGTTTTGGCCGTTACTCACTATGGACCCTCAGCTATCGGATAAATTGGGAGCCAGACCCTCAGTTACTGCTAGACGTAGCAAGAATCTGAGAGATCGTTTGGTACACAGCCATCATAATCCCATTATAACAAAAGACCTACTACATGGCTATCTAACAATTTACGTGGTACTTATCAATGTGGCCATTGTGTCGCATGTAAATTCATCTCAAAAAATTCAAAGAAGGTTACAGATTCAAGGAAAAAATGTGATTTTGAAATCAAAACCTTTTTTAATTGTAATTCCTGTGGCCTGGTATATTTGGCCATCTGTCAATGTGGCAAAATGTATGTTGGCAAAACACTCCGTCCCTTTAAGAGGAGAATTATGGAACATATCCATTCTGTAAAACGAATTCAAGAAACCCCTATTTCACGCCATTTAGCACAATGTCACTGTAATAACCCTAATGTCCTGAAATTTTGCGGATTAGAAATCGTATTACCATCACCAAGAAAGGGCAATTTCGATCGCAAGCTCCGACAGAAAGAATGTCGGTGGATTTATAAACTTCACACATTATCTCCATCAGGTCTTAATGAGGGTTTTTCTTATACTCCTTTCTTATAGCCCGGCATGTTTAACGGATCGTCCAAGAATTTAACAAACTCAAGGTCATTTGTACCATAATAAAATGCTCCCTTTTTCAGAACAAGTCATTCACGAATTACATCTGTCCAACCATATATATAAAGAACACTCTGTTTAAGCCTTGTACTATCCAGTTGCCCTGGCAACCCAAGGAATCATTGGACATATATAACATGGTCTTTAGAATGCTGCCCGTTATGATGACATAACCTTAAGAAATGGTTAGAGGATCGGCCTCCCATTTGACCCACATACACTCCAATATTATCTACAGTTGTGTTCAAAATTATTCAACCCCCAATGCTGTAAAGGGTTTTAGGGAATTTAGTGTACATTTGTAATTGTATTCAGAATGAAATCCTACAAGGACTTTTTAAAGAACCATATGCAACTAAAATGACATCAATTGATTTTGTAATACAGTAGTAAATGTTTCTTTTGTGAATTCTTCATTGACACAATTATTCAACCCCTTAAAGACTACCACTCTGAAGAACAGAGGTTCATTCAAGTGTTTTCAATCAGGTATTGAAAACACCTGTGGATATCACGGAGCAGCAATAAAGCATAATAAGCACCAATTAGGCAGCTTTAAAATGACTGTGATACTCAGCTCCTTCTAGACATTTACTGGTGTGGTTACAAACATGGTGAAGTCAAGAGAATGGTCCAGGAAGACAAGTGAAGAGGTGATTACTCTTCACAGGAAGGGCAATGGCTATAAGAAGATTGCAAAGAAGTTAAACATACCAAGAGAGACCATAGGAAGCATTATTCGCAAATTCAAGGCAAAGGGCACTGTTGAAACGCTACCTGGTCGTGGCAGAAAGAAGATGCTGACTTCGACTGCTGTGCGCTACCTGAAGCGTAGAGTGGAGAAAAGTCCCCGTGTGACTGCTGAGGAACTGAGAAAAGATTTGTCAGATGTGGGTACTGAAGTTTCAGCTCAGACAATACGGCGCACACTGCGTAATGAAGGCCTCCATGCCAGAACTCCCAGGCGCACCCCCTTGCTGTCTCCAAAGAATAAGAAGAGTCTACTGCAGTGTGCCAAAAGTCATGTGGACAAATCACAGAAGTTTTGGGATAGTGTTCTGTGGACTGATGAAACAAAATTAGAACTGTTTGGGCTCATGGATCAACGCTATGTTTGGAGGAGGAAGAACAAGGCCTATGAAGAAAAGAACACCTTGCCTACTGTGAAGCATGGCGGGGGGGTCAATCATGCTTTGGGGCTGTTTTGCTTCTGCAGATACAGGGAAGCTTCAGCGTGTGCAAGGTACCATGAATTCTCTTCAGTACCAGGAGATATTGGATGACAATGTGATGCAGTCCGTCACAAACCTGAGGCTTGGGAGACGTTGGACCTTTCAACAGGACAATGATCCCAAGCATACCTCCAAGTCCACTAGAGCATGGTTGCAGATTAAAGGCTGGAACATTTTGGAGTGGCCATTGCAGTCACCTGACTTAAATCCGATTGAGAACCTCTGGTGGGACTTAAAGAAAGCAGTTGCAGTGCGCAAGCCTAAGAATGTGACTGAACTGGAGACTTTTGCCCATGACGAATGGGCGAAGATACCCGTAGATTGCTGCAAGACACTTGTGTCAAGCTATGCTTCACGTTTAAAAGCTGTTATAACTGTAAAAGGATGTTGTACTAAGTACTAAGATTGAATGTCACTTGGGGGTTGAATAATACTGATAATGATGTGAGCACAGAAAAGACATTTGTGGTTATTTCATTGTAAATGTTATGTTATATTTGTCTGACCTACACGTGCCTCTTTGATTTAATTGTAAGCAAGATGACTGAATGATCAAAATCAATGTCAAACTGGCCAAAACACTCAATTTCAGTGGGGGTTGAATAATTTTGAACACAACTGTACATAATGGTTCCCCCTTTTTTTTTTTTTTTTTCCTCATTTTACTATTCTACTGGTGTACCATGTGACCTTCCCCCAGCAGATAGGATCTGGGTGTTCATGTGACCTTTTATTCATACTATAGGTCCTTTTTAGTCACATAGACCCAATTAACCAGCTTTACTGCTTGGAGATACATGTGACCTTTTTACACCATTGATTGATTGATTTCAGACCAAATAGGGAATATTCTACTGGTGTACCATGTGACCTTCCCCCAGCAGATAGGATCTGGGTGTTCATGTTGACCTTTCATTCATACTATAGGTCCTTTTTAGTCACATGGACTCAATTAACCAGCTTTACTGCTTGGAGATACATGTGACTTTTTTACACCATTGATTGATTGATTCCAGACCAAATAGGGAATATTCTACTGGTGTACCATGTGACCCTCCCCAGCAGATAGGATCTGGGTGTTCATGTGACCTTTCATTCATACTATAGGTTCTTTTTAGTCACATGGACCCAATTAACCAGCTTTACTGCTTGGAGATACATGTGACTTTTTACACCATTGATTGATTGATTCCAGACCAAATAGGGAATATTCTACTGGTGTGCCATGTGACCTTTCCCCAGCAGATAGGATCTGGGTGTTCATGTGACCTTTCATTCATACTATAGGTCCTTCTTAGTCACATGGACCCAATTAACCAGCTTTACTGCTTGGAGATACATGTGACTTTTTACACCATTGATTGATTGATTCCAGACCAAATAGGGAATATTCCACTGGTGCACCATGTGACCTTCCCCCAGCAGATAGGATCTGGCTGTTCATGTGACCTTTCTTTCATACTATAGGTCCTTCTTAGTCACATGGACCTAATCAACCAGCTTTACTGCTTGGAGACACATGTGATTTTTCTTATACCACGGATTGATTGATTCCAGACCAGATAGGGAATAAAAAGAGGGAGGTACATACAACATTACTAACTATTTTTTTGCTCCAGATGAAGCCAATGTTCAGTTGGCGAAACATATGTTGAGCTGATGTATCAACTTTGATTTTAAGCCGTGATTTGTTGTGTGTGTAGCATTTGCAGGGTGAGGACAGAAATCTTGAGCATGAGCTCGACTAGCTAAGGGTCAGTGTTGGCGTGCTGATTGTGAAGGTGATTTATGGTTTGCTTTTTGATGCTAATCCCTTTGTGCAATTATGGAATTCTATTATGGTGCCTAATACATTGATTGCAATCCTCTTTCCACACCCCTTTATGCACAGCCATTATACACTGGCGTCAATTCCAGTACACCCTGCTTTGTCTGCTGTCATATTTATGTTTTTTAATTGATTTTTCCTTGCATCTGAGAGTGTCTATATTCGTTCTAATAAAGATAAATTTTTCTGTAGCCACTCCTCCAGTGCCATTTGCTGGTTCTCTTTTGAGCTGCCAAGTGGTCTATTGAGATATATATATAGAAAATAAACGTACTAAATTGCTAAAAAAAAAAAAAAGCTTTACTTAAAACCTGGCTTACTTTTATCAAGATCTGTGTATAATAAAATACTAGAATCCTCCTTTAAAAGTTTATTAGAGTTTAACCACTTGAATGCTAAGGACGCGCTCAGCGCGTCCTCAGCATTCCCGCTGGTGTGCTGAGGACGCGCTGAGCGCGTCCTCACATTGGGGTCAGCGTTCGGCCGGGTTCCGGCCGATCGCTGGCCTCTCTGGTGCGGGCTGACATCCTGGATGTCAGCCGCGCATCCGGACCAGCAGCTGCCAGCATTAGGTGTCATCGCGGGGGCGCGATGACACCTAATTCAGGTGCCCCCCCCGCATGTGCGGAGGAGGCGCCTGAAAGGGAGGGGGGGAGGTCCTTCGGACCTCTCTCCCTCCCGATCGGCGGCGCACAGGGGATTAACCCAGGCATCATTTGGAAGGGCACAGCCTGCCCTTCCAAATGATGCCTGGCATTAACCCCTGGGGAGCTTGATCGCGAATCGGCGCTGAAAAGCGCCGGTTCGCGATCCTTTCCCGGAGCTGGCCGACATCTTGGATGTCGGCCAAGCCTCCGGGAACTCCCCCAGAGGACTGGCGTCATCGTGCGTAGCACGATGACGCCAGTCCTAGACTTAACCCCTAACTGCCACCAACTGTGGAGATAGGGAGTTCCAATGAACTCCCTATCTCCCGATCCGTGGCAGTTAGGGGTTAAATTTTGGTATCGTTGGATCGGCCAGAGCATGGCCGTTCCAACGATACCAAACACTACAGTGAAAAATTTTGTAAAAAAAAAAAAAAAAAGAAAAATAAAAATAAAAAAAAATAAAAAAAAAAAATTAAACACTTTTTTTTTTTTTTTTTGGGTTTGTTAATGCAGCAATATTGTTCCCATTTCAATTATAATGTGAACAATGATGCTGCACTAACGATTTTTGTATGCGGTGCGTTTGTTAAAAATAGTGTCATTTTCCCCAAAAAAAAATGTAACGAGACCCCATCTCTAATTTTTTTAACAAGCGCACCCCATACAAAATATAACCGCAATTGCTCGCATGTTAAAATGTGGAAAAAAACACTTTACACATTGTAAATTATTGAAAATACATATTTTATTGCATTTTTTGTTATAATATACAGACATGACATAACGTATACATATAATAATGACATATTATGAATCTACCGAGTCTGACGGAAAGAACGATATATAATATGTCTGGGTCATATACTAAAATAAGCCTTCAAAACACGTTTAAACATGATGCGCAAAACAGGTAAAAATGACCTCAGCATAGGGGCGGGAAAAGCCTCAGCAGCGAAAGGGTTAAAATTAAGGGAGAAATGAAGAAAAAAAGGATTTTTTTTATGATGCTGTTGTTACAGAAGAATAAAACGCTGCATCAGCCAAATTCAGTGCTGACAGTGACTTTTTTAAGCAGTCAGTCCTTGTTTCACCTTTTAAAGCCTGAAAAGCTTAATAAGGCAGCGGTGTCCAAACTGATGTTCTGCTAAATGAATTAAATAAATGGTCCTTGCTGCTTCTGCAACTACTACACCAGAGTGTACCATTACAACTGCGACATATCCAATTCACTGTATTATGAGCAAAACAAGGCTTCAGCATCAGGTGGTGTGAAAGATACATAGGAGTCACCCATTACTACTCCGTCCAGTTCCATCCATGCCCAATTGCCCATCCCATTCTCCCCATACTCTGCACCATCTACGTCCATCCCATCTGCGATCTTGGATGAATGTGCATCAGACAGGCCATTTTTCACCTTAGCTAATGGATAGAATAATATTTAAAGGTGAATTTCCCCAGCATTATTATATTTATTATCATCATGAATTTCATACCCATCAGTTTCCGTGCTTTACAATAAGGAAAGGGGGAACAAAAAAGAAGTGTAGAGGGAGCAGCCTTGGTGAGCTTTCAATCTAGAGAGGTAACCGTGGAGAGAGACTGTGGAGACACAGGTTTGAATCCTGGCAAGAGCACCTCTCCAGTAAGTGTCCTTGGGCAAGAAACCTAACGGGTACATACTCACCACCCAGGACATACTTCAAAACGAGAGAAATCTCAATGTAGCCTTCCTGGTAAAATCCTTTCTCAAAAAATAATAATAAAAAAATAGGAATAACAGCTAATTTCTGGTTCTAATCATCGGTTCCACTGTTTTTTTTCAAAAAATAGTAAACAATGCAGGAATGAAGCAGACTTTTCATGTTCGAGCCAAACCAAGCCTTTGGGTGCACCCCACTGGCGTGTGCAGCCCGTTGCATTAAGGTGTGCACCAATGGAACATTTCTTAATTTAAAACATATTTAGATGTTGTTCAAAATACCCATTTCGCATTAGCTATAACAAGTCTGTAATCAGAGATACAGTCTGTTTTTATGCTTTTCATCATGAACCAAATAAGGGACATCTCAAATGTCAATGCAGGAGGTAAAAGACTCTTCACTTAACATTAGGGTGTGCCTGGTCACACCAGGCACAACCCCTGCGCACACCTATGGTGCAAAATAAATCTCACTTTACAGACTTTACTGTCGAATTACAACAGCCAGGGAGAGGGCAGAATACAGGAAGAGTTGTGGGGGTCTGCAATACTGTACAGGCAAAAGGGGTTAGAATGACTGAAAATCCCTGTACAGTACAGACACAAGGCGTTACTGTAATTTCCATACACGAATTATGCCATATACTGATATATTTATATCCTAGAGATTTTTTGAAATGTGCATTGCTAATAATCTCATTATGATCACAAAATCCCATAAGCAGGATATCTGATCATTTTATTTTCTCTATCATATTTACTGTATTTTACACAAAGATCATTCCTATCTGTATGTGGATAATGCAAATCCTATTTGAAATCATGCAAGACAAAGAACATGATATACACTCTCTTCCTAGCTATAATTCAGTAATGAGAAGGCAAATATGAAACATTAAAAATTAACAATTTACATTATTGGAATCTTTTGACTATGTCAGTGTATCTATGTAAAATTGCCATTTTACCTTGCATTTAATTGTTAACTCTACATTCATTGTTTCAAATTAAAATAATGATAGGATAATATGTTTTTCTACACAATGTTCTTGGTATTGAAGGGATTATTATGGAACAAACATTTAGGCTAGGGTCAGACGAGCGTTATTTCTACGGACTGTACGTCCGTGCACACGGACGTACGTCAGTACGGAAGACGCAGTAGTGGCCAGACAGTCCGTTTTTTTCACTGACGTATATATTTTGACGGATGTAGGAGGGAAAATAAATGAAAAAGCAAAACCATTTTGTCCGTGAAAAATGCTGGACGTATAAATGCAGTCCGTCTGACCACGTTCCATCACTCACACACAAAGCTATGCGGACGTTGCGGATGCAGCGCACTTTGTGCGGCCGTTCTAGCGGTTGTACGTTCTTGCCTGCCTTGCGTCCGTGGGCCGCGGCCGTTGTGCGTCCGCAGTTCAGTGCGGACGTACTTCGTGTGTCGGGCTCCGATGGGCTTCCTGTCATGCTATCACGGACGTACTTTTAGGCGCAATCACGGACGTGAACACTACGCTCGTCTGACAGCAGCCTTAGGGGGTGTCATGCCCCATGACTTAAGATTTATTGTATATTTTTCTGTTTTGTGTTGAATCTGCCTTTGCTGCTTACATGCTATTGATTTCATATTTTGTCCCTGCGGGGTTTCCTTAGGCTTCTGTATTCAGCTAGTTCCCACCCCCCTGCTCAGTGTCTTGTTGTTAGTTACTTCCTGGTCACATAGCAGCCATTCTGTGATCACTGCTGGATAAACTAAAGTCTTTTTACCTGCATAGCTGTACATATTACAAGATTGTCAGTCTGATCATTAAACTCTTCAACTGGATTTATCTTTCTACGTGTCAGTTTTGCTGAGTTGAAGCTATCTGATGAACTTCATCGTGTGAGTACTGGTCAAATACAGACCTCAGCTAGTCTAAAGCACCCCGCCTCACAGCTTTGCTTAGGGAAGCAGAATAGGGGGTTATTCAGAAGGTAGTGCACTCTCGTTCGCCGCATTTCGGCAAGTTCAATTCGGCAACCCTGTGGTGAATTCAGCATTCACCACAGGGTCCTTGACATGTGCCGAAGAGATCCACCTACCACCACTGATCAATCTGCCGAACGCAGCAGCCGATCTGCCGAATGCCGAACAGACCGCCGAACGCAACTGCAAACCACTGAATGCAGCCGATGATCTGCTGAGCAGACAGTCGAACGCAGCCGCAAACCGCCAAATGCAGCCGACGATCTGTCGAACGCCTCCGATCAGTTGCCAAACGCCGCCAAATACAGGTAAAAAAAAAAAACGGAATTTTTAAAAGGAGTTTAAAAAAAAATGCAGGAAAATGCATGGAAATAATAAATAAGGTCCTATGAATAATAATAAAAAGTCTGTTACAGAATAAAAATAAAAGTCATTTTAAAAAATTGGGAATAAAGAATTTCGCCCAAAGAATCCAGAAAAATTCCAAAAAATTTCAAAATAATAGATAAAAAGGCTTTTTGCTTCAAATCAAAAGAATAAACGGTTGACTAAAAAAATTATAAAAATGTCTCCCCCATTGAAACCTATGGGATTTGCCTGTTTAAACCTGTTGAACAGAATCACCGAATATCTGGGCATTTCGGTGCTGTTTGGCGTTCTCTGAATAGATTAACCATTACTTCTCTATGGGACTTTTTCACTGCCGCTGAAGGTTGTCGAATTGTGGCGATCTGGGGTGAATTGCACCATATTTAGCTGACAATTCGCCAATATTTGGTGAATTGACAGCTTTCTGAATAGCTGTTCGGTGCATTTCAGTGGCAAATTCGTCACTCTTTGAATAACCCCTTTAGTTAGCCTCCCACATTCCCATGTAATTCATTAGCCACTCATTAACAACTCTGTCACGGCCAGACACTCTCATGTCAATTATTTACACAGCATATTCTAACCAGGGTATCAGACATACTCACTGCCCACAAAACATGTTATAGGCCTGTTAAGACGTGAAAGTCCTTATTCTGTACACAAATCACACTTTTTCTCTCCCATCGTTCCTTTTCTCAGGACCTCCTCTGCACACTGGAGGACTTCGGGAGTATAACAGAGCTGCAAAGCAATAAACCAGCAGCAGCTGCGAGTCTCTAAACTACTGTATAATAAAAATTGCTACAGATTGCTTGGTTAAAAAATAAATAAAAATACACCAAAAAGTCCCTGGAAATACCCTAGTTATTGACTCCAGAGACATCCCTTAAAATAGCAAATGTTCATCTAAGTCGTCTCCTCTCCTCTCCAGTAAGTGTCCTTGAGCAAGACACCTAACGGTACATGCTCGCCACCCAGGGCATACTTGAAAACGAGAGAAATCTCAATGTATCCTTCCTGGTAAAATCCTTTCTAAAAATAAAAAAAAAGTCTGTTTGAGTATCAATGTGTACATTTCAAATACACAGATTGCATCCATGCCCCTCAGTTCAGCATACAAGGGTCATATGCAAAAACGTTGCTTGATATTACATATCAAGCTATGGGCTCTCACTGTATGCTGAGAAATCCTACTAACAGCCATCATTCTTGTATGTGATAAAGCCAATGGCGTGCGCAGCCCATTTCATTAGGGGGTGCACCCATGGAATATTTATTAATTACACATTTATGCCCAGATCATTTAGCACAGAACAGTTATTTTAATTGGGAATAACCAATGTTTATGCAGTGATACTGTAAATTGTCATACTATTTATCATGAACCAGATAAGGAACGTCCAAAATATCAATGAAGGGGCAAATAGGAAGCTGTTACCCTACATTAAGGTGGGCCTGGGCACACCAGGCACACCCTGTGCACACACCTATGGATAAAGCCTAAAACACAGTGCATTATGATTTTCTCCACCACTGCACTGTGCAACAGGTGGAGACTGCAGTATAACCTTTCTCTGATCTGCTAATACAATGCAGCACATTGCTAAGCTTCACTTCATTAAACCTGCAGATACAATTATGGCAGTTACATATACGGCATAATCAGCGCTTTCCTCACATGCAATTTCATTTCTAGCAGTTTAAAAATTGTCAAAAGTCATTAGCATCCAGTATCAATAAGTGTGAGAAGAATGGGGAAAAATGCAGCTACAAATCATGAATTATTCTTAATGCGCAAATTCAGAGATCTGTATAATCATTACCTACGTGAAACAAAACACACATAACAATTCAATCATGGGATTTTAAAGTGCTCAAAAAGGTGTCAACACTGTGTCATGTGCTGCTCCCTCTTGGGTAAAAGGTGTTTAGAAAAAAAGCTGAATGAGAGTTCTAAGCTGTCACATCAAAATATATGCTTAAAGATTCCCACAATCAGGTAAAAAGACTAGCCCCGTAAGCCACCTTTGTGATCAAGTCTGAACTGGTCATCTGGCACAGGTAGCTGTGACAGCAGTGGGAGCCCTGCCGATTACAGCTCAAACCCTGATCCTGGTCAGCCCCATATATTACTGTATGTATGGGGTAATTTTTTGGGCTCGCCCCCTCACCCCTGACCCCATCCAGGGCTGTTTTTGTGTTGCCAAATCAATTCAGTTCCTATGTGAAATCATAGGTAAAACAGAAAAGTATCAACTTCAGATGCCCAACAGTGACCGAAATGGTCCTAGAAAAGTTTACAGGTCTGGTAAAATTTGTATGAGCTATATTAGAATAGTCAAAACTCAATTTCATGTGTGCTGAGTGCTGAAATAATTAAATCAAATCTTAGCAACTCACATCTGTTATATAGCTGACAACTTAAATCAACACACTGATATTTTTTAAAGTTTTATGGGTCATATAAGCAATAATGTCTATTTAACCATAGTTTTTCATTTAAAAAAGAGAATAAAGAAATGTAGGATTTCAAAGTGAACATCCCTTAAATTTTTAATACAAAAATAATTGCTGCAGCTGTATATTGTTCTAGTTAAAACTTTTTACTACTACTAGAATCTCACGATTTACATTAAGTTTGCACTGTAATGCATTGAAAAATACTCCTTAGCATAATAAAACCCAATTTTCACACCTTTTAAAGGAAGATTAGTGTGCCCCCTGTGGAGAAACAACATCCATTCTCGTATCTCCAGTCATCCCATAGAAATATAAAACTTGCTGCAAACAGCAGCCCCAATCCTCACTGTAACAAAAAGTTCAACCACATTGCTGCTGTATTACAACAGCCAAGAAGAGGACAGAATACAGGGAGAGCGCTGGGGACACCCACTGCTGTATCCTTATAAGATTCAGGTAAAGAACAGATACAAGGTGTTACTGTAAATTCCACACACAGGAATTATGACACACACACACACACACACACACATACAGATATTATTTTTTACTCACTATATGGAACCTATATTGCGAATTATCTCATTATGATCTCTACAAATCCCCATGAGCAGGATATCTGACCATTTTTATTATTTATCTTTATCACAATTACAGTATTTGACATAAAGGCCATTTCTGCCGGTTTGCTGATAATCCAGACCCCATGTGACATTGTGCAAGATTAAGGTTGAATCTCGAGTTCAAAATCTTTCACTACAACAATATCTCTGTAATTGATAAACTAATACATTAACCCCTTAGTGACCAGGCGGTTTTACGATTGTCTGTCCGAAAGTACCCACTGTGGTTTTTACGTTTCTGCGCTGTTTGAGTTTAGGTCTAATTTTCCTCTTCCTCGTTTATGGAACCCACACATATTATACACCGTTTTTCTCACCATTAAATGGACGTTATAAAGATACCATTATTCCCATCATATTTTATAATTTACTAGAAAAAAAGTTATGAAATATGATGAAAGAAATGGAAAAAAAAACTTTTTTTTAAGTTTAATCCCCAAAATCTACAACCGCCAAAAAAGACCCCGGCTAAATAGTTTCGAAATTTTGTCCTGAGATTGGAAACACACAATTTTTACATGTTTTTGCTTTCTAACCCCTTCACTGCTGTGCCATTTCACCTCTGTGTGCTTTTTTTTTCTACTTTTACACAAAACCTAGTCATTTATGGTAGGATTGGAAAGGCCATCATCAGGCCTTTCCAATGGTACCAAACATGATCCTATAGCTTCACTTGACAGCTAGGGGGTTAACTAGCCGACTGATGTCATCGCACATACGGCGACGACGTCAGTGGATGGGTGTGACCCAGAGGCTTGGCTGACATCCAAGATGTCAGCCACTTCCGGGTTTGAATTGCGATGCAGCACTTAAGGGGTTAAAGAGAGGCACCGCTGAAAAGTGCAGACTCTGCCCTTTTCAGAGGTACCTTTCTTTTTTTTCTAACACAGTTGTTTGGGAGGGATAGACATCCAAAAGACCCCTCCTCCCCTTTCAGGTTCTTCCTGCAGGTGCAGGGGGATGCCTGGAAGTGACATCATCACGACGGCTGGGGCCCATAAAACCGTCGGCTGACTTCAGGGAAGTCAGGTGAAGTGGGACCCCGTCCAGAGAGGTGAGTATTCGGAAGGAGGGGGGTTAAAGGACCATGACGTACATAGTACATCCTTGGTCCTTAAGGACATTTTTCCCCAGGACGTACTATGTACGTCAGTGGTCCTTAAGCGGTTAAAAATTAAAAATGAGCAAATTTAAATTATATTAATTGTTTAACTATCTCAGAACAACAATCTATGTGCAGATTTTCTATTTTACCCTATATTTAATTGCTAAGTTTGCATCCTGTGTTTAAAATAAATGATATGATAAAAAAAAAACGTAACAAAAATCACTTGGTGGTGAAGTAATTAAATTACCTTTGAAACGCTTTCAAGAAAGGAAGAAGAGACACATATAAAACAAAATTGTTTAAGGAGCATAACAAATACATAAAAAAACCAAAGCATACATTTTTTTTCCTTTTCTTTCTTTTTGTGTATATGAATACCTTGATTTATTTTGATTCAGGAAATTAATGGATAAACTAGTGGTCGTATTCTGTTAAAGTATGATGTGTCAGTTCATTCCTTCCTTTTATCCTTTTATAGATATAAAGAAAAACAATGTCCTTGTCCTTGGCTCCTGGCAGCAGTTTGATTTCAGAATGGAAAAAATAATAAAGAAAATTCTAGTAGCAACAATCTATAAAAATAAAGGTTTCTATGGTACCTCCATAAAAAGGTTACTGAAATTCCTCAATAGGAGTATTAAAATTAATTAATAGCCAACAGATAAGCGTTAAAGAATACAAAACACAAACTTTGAGATTAGCAGTAACAAGGTAAAGATTCAGCCAATGTCCATTCTATGTATCTTGCTAAATCATTGCATTTCACTTTATACCAAGTGTAAAATGCACCCCCCTGCATTAGTACTCACCTCCCAGGCTCTCGTGAGGTTCTCGCGTCCATCTGGTTGCGATGGAATCTGGAGTAGACTGAGGGAAAAATGGTTCCTCAGTCTTCGTCCATCACGCATTGCAAATTGCGAGATCTCGATTATGCGCAGGTCTTGCAGATACAAACAATGGAGTCTTATGGAATCCAATGGAGTCCTGCAGAGTCCAGAGTGTATCGTGCAGTCACTCCTTGTAGTAGTAGCGCTTGGCTTGACATGGCTGGAGCGACTACTGTAATATCACCCGTAACTCACTCACTCCCTCAAATGGGTTAAAAGGCGCCGTAATTCAACAACCTGCACTCCCATATTACTGCTCCTAAAAGAATAGGTCCCCAAGCCTAATGTAAACCTAACCAGAGCTCTGGTAAACGTAGTAACTCCGTGGACATTAATGGTTGTGGGACGTTTACCAAAGCCATTGCTAAGTTTACATTAGACTTAGAATGTAGCCCATTGACCGTTAATTATGAAGGAGAACATTCTGTAATATAGAGAACATGTTAAAAAAAAAAGACCTGTGTTAACACCAAGGATTTACTATAAAGAATTAATACCCCCTCATTATAACTTACATTTTATTTTACATATCTCACCTGAAGTAAAACTGTTATTATAAAATTATCACAACTGTTACTATTTTATAAATATATTGGGACCATATGAAGAGTAACTATGCTGTGCTATCGGCCAGAGTTAGCGCTGTGACACACACTTTCATTTAATTTATCACTTGGACATTATTCATGCATTAAACATGGGGTGCATACATTTTTTATTAGTTAACTGAGACACTTGCTCTATTAACAGTAAATATTTATAAATTGGTCTGAAGCTAGTATCTTGAAGATGCTTTGTGTAATGAAGTGTATTAACTTGGTTATGTTCTCCATACTCATGATGGGAGTGTGTTTATTACTTATTAATAAATAATTCTTATACATGCCTTTGGAGAGAAAAAGGTAAAAAGACAGATCTAAGGCCGGGGTCAGACGAGCGTTTTGCAGAGTGGAAGGAACGTCCGTGAGAGTGGAGTCAGTGGACGTTCCTTCCACTCTGATGCCGTCTGGCCACCTTGCTGAGTGCAGTTAGTGCGCTCAGTGCTGCAAGGCTTGATCCTCCTATGGAGGATCGCGCTTTGCAGCCCTGTCGAATGCTCGTCGTACCTCTTCGACGGGGAGGCTTTTAGAACATCCAAAGCATGCCTGCTGTAGCACGCGCAATTCTTGCGGCGCTACAGTGTCGCCGGCCTTTCGAAGCTTGCAACGTTGCGATGGACGCCGGGAGGAACCTCACATAGTGCGCTCGTCTGACCCCGGCCTAAAAAATTGAGGTTTCACGATGCCTTTGATTATTTCCATCGTGTCATATGAGGAATTGGGTAACAATCCAAGGTCTTGATGGATTTTCCATAGGCATAGATCTGCATTTTTCCTCTCAAGGATATCCTAAATTAAATATTTAGGGGTCATTCAGAAAGCACAGAAATTTTGGTGCTTTCTCGTTCAGCGTACTTCGGTCCAATTTGGTGATTTCCATTCGCTGACCCCGCGGTGAACTATTCACCGCAGGGCCCACGAAGTTTGCAAACATGGAGCTGCTGAAGACCACCGCCGGCCGCTGAACTGACCGCCGCCACCGAAGGCTGCTATGCAGACCGCCAAACTGCAGAAATAAAAACAGAACTCTGCTATTCTTTAAAAGCTGTTTCAAACAATACAAATGCATGAACAGGTGTGGAAATAATAAAAAAAGCTCCTATAAATAATAAAACGCCTTTAAAAAAATTGGGAATCAAAAATTTCACCTAAACAAATCCAAGAAAATACCAAAAAAATTCCAAAAATAAATTAAAAGACGGTTTGCTGAAAATGTCAAGAATAAACGGCTGAATAAACAACATTAGAAATTATAATATTATTTAGCATTGAATCCAAAGGTATTCGCTGTTAAACTTGTCAAACGGAATCACTGAAAATCAGTCTATTTCATGGACACATCGATGCAGTTCTGCTTTCTCTGAATACAGTAGATTAACTCTATGGGACAATTTCACTGCTGCCGAAGAAAGCCGAATTGCGACGATCAGCACCGTATTACACCAGTATTTGTAGAATTGACAGCTTTCTGAATAGCTGAACTGCCATGAAATTGCACCGTCCAGTGAAATTCACCATTCGGTGGCAAGTTCAGCGCTCTTTGAATAATCTTTTCAGGGTTACCTGTAGATACTCGAGTGTACCGCTAGATTTTGGTGACAAAAATTTACATTAAAATTGGAGGGGTCGCGTTATATTCAAGACATCTGCATCGCTTGTAAAAAAAAACTCGACTTGCTCAGGGATCCCAAGTCTCCCGGAAGTTCCGGTAGTCTCCCTGAAGTGAATGCGTGCTGATGCCCACAAACACTTCAGGAACTCCCGAGAAAGGTGGGATCCATCACGGCCAGAGGGCACGCTCGGTTTAAGCCAATCATTCGAGACTGGCTTAAAACTGAGCATGCACCCTCACTCCGCATAGCACGCTGGGAGGTGTAGTTTTCTGACCTCCAGCAGGTAGGCTCATCCACCGCGTCATCTGTCAATAGTCAGCCCCACCTCATAGCTGCTACATCCTGACATCACTGCAGAAATGCTGTGCGATTCTCCTCACATTCTGAATGTGAGTGAAATTTCGCAGCGCTTCTGCAATGACATCAGGAGCTCGTTCGGCGGACTATCGGAGGAGGACGCAGTGGATGAGCCTGCCTGCTGGAGTCACAGGTCAGAAAACGACACCTTCCGGCATGCTGGCTATTAGTGAATTATGTACTGCATTGGCCACCTCGCTTCGCCGACCATCTTATCGCAAGTAAACGGGTGGCTGGCGGCTTCATACAACAACTACAATCATTCTAGAGCAGAGCACCCTGGCCTGAGGGGTAGCCTGACTGTGATAAGAGAACCTGGAAGGATTTAAATTGTTTACCAGTACAGTATACTTTTATAATTTTGCTCCTTGCGTTATATTCGAGTTTTGAGTATTCTCTCATTTCCATAATAAATCTCTACCCATCGCGTTATATTCGGGTCGCGCTATACTCGAGTATCTACGGGTAATTAGTATCCAGAGAATAACAAACATACCTATTCCCTTTTCTCTTACCATGCTTTATCTATCAATAGATATATGAGACAGTATGCAGAAGAGATATTGCATTATCTATCAGGCCGTGTTACAATAAGGGCAAATATGTTTTGTGGACACCCCAAAATATTATACTGTACATTGTGATAATATTATATACAATACACAACTTAGCTTTTTCTAATGATTTGATGTTTTGCATTGGAACAGTATCCAGAATTCAATAAATTGCATACTTTTTTTTACTCCAAATGCTCATTGTTTATCAGCAGGTTTTTTCAGCCTTT
This sequence comes from Leptobrachium leishanense, assembly GCA_009667805.1. NCBI lineage: Eukaryota > Metazoa > Chordata > Amphibia > Anura > Megophryidae > Leptobrachium > Leptobrachium leishanense. Next base: position 326,115,896 of record CM019064.1, on the reverse strand, counting down.
TTAAAAAAAATATTTTCACAAAGATTGACATCTTTTAAAATGCTTTGTAAAACGCCAGCAGACAGAGAGGGTGTGTCATCTAGTTTGCCCATTAAAAATTAGCATTGCATTGATTTCCCAGAACTTTGATCACAGCGGGATTCTGCTGTATCAATTCAATTAGTCTCCGAATACAAGGAGTTCTTAGGTTCCCGTAAACTTCTTGCCCCACTGTGAGTAGTCCGCTTGTCTTCTGCATATGAAGCCCACATGAAACAAATCAATTAAAACACCTCATTTCTAAAAATAAGCTACAGCTGTATTTAAAAGCGTTTCAATACGAAGAATTTACTAATGATTGAAAACGGAAGATAAACTATAAATGTAGTATTCAGAGGAAATAACAAAGAGCTTGGCGAAACAAAGCAGCATAACAAAGATTTCTATATATTGTGTCTGTGCACAGAAAAAATACAAAACACCAACATAGGTTGTATTTTTTAAATTAATCTATATCTCAATTGGCAGCCATCAAAATAAATGATTACTCACATGAAAAAACATCCTCGGTCCTCTACATACACCATCTTTAGAGGACCTGAAAGTGTAAGCTAACATAACAGCTATCGTTTAACTCATTCACTACCATGATCAAGTTAATGATCTTCAAATGTACCATCAGGTGTCAGGTATCGAGTCATCTCAATCTGGACTTTTTCTGGAGAATCACAAATAAATTTGGTTTGCAAACGGCTTTCAGAATATGTTCCTTAAGTTACGGAACATTGAACATATCAGACAACGTACTGATAGAACCTGCCATTTAAGTGCTCGATTTAATTCAGTTAGATCCCCACAGACACATAATAACAGAGGCTGTGAGTTACAGGTGTGCCTGTATTCTTCATCACACAGTTGCTGCTGTCACAGCAACACTTGGAACTGACGGCCTCTGGTGTTATAGTGTGTATCTGCTCTTAAACATCCTGGTGTCCAGGAGTTAATTAGGGACAACACAGAGCGGTAGTCTCCAGGCTTTGAAAATGGATCAGGCAATCCCAGACTAATATTTATATCCCTTGCATAATAACCTGATGGAAAGTACAGTTTAGAGGATTTCTATTGTCTGCATATTGCATTTGGTGACTTTTTAATGTCTGCAAGTGATGCCGAAATAGGATTTTTCACTGTTTTTGGCCGAATCTGTTCAAAAGTATCACGTCGTGTCTGGATCAAAAATAAAAATAAATAGACTTGCCAAGAGCATTAGGGCTATACATGGATTGACCAGCAGAGGGGCCTGTCTATCAAACACACTGTATACAGTCTAAATGCACTGTGATGACAAAGATGGCGTAGAATGGAATGTCTGAGTGTAGGTGGGTATGTGTGTGCTGGTTAAGGGTTATTTAAATGGTTTTATTAAAGATCCTGTAAGTGGTTCGACAGCAGTAGGTGATGTGTGAGAGGCTGAACCCGATGGACACATGTCTTTTTTCAGCCTATGTAAATATCAGGGTTATTCAGAGAGAGGTGAAAACCAGGAGAATGATTGGAGAAGGGAAAATTCTAGGTCAATACAGCCGATTTGTAAAGTGAGATAAATGGGAGACTTTTTCTGGTTTGGCTATCTTGACCTAGAATTTTCACTTCTCCAGTCATTGTCCTGAGTTTCACCTTTCTTTCAATAGACCTGTATGTAACTATGGTTTTATGGAAAACCATTTGATGGTGAAAAGGTTCTGATTCAGTTCATAGTCTGGACAACTGAAAATGTGTAGAGTACCTATATGAAACATTGTGTAGAGTGCTTCTGGCTTTTGTCAATCCTATTCAAAAAGCAGAAGCCTAAGGTGTCTATAGCACCCACATATCAATCCCAGACCCTTCAATATCAGAGGAAATTGTTCTTTTTCCCCAGTTATATTTAGAGAAAAACTGAAAGCACCAATTTATAGAGTGATGTGGTTGACATCCCATTAAAGGAAGCAGAGACTCTTTCATATCACTTTTACTTATTTCATGCCCGTGGCATGCCCAACCACCATAATTGGCTGTCGTTTTATCAATTGCACAGTCTTAACAAAAGGTTTATATTTTATGAATGAATGTTTCCTTGAAGGGAATACACTAGAAGTGGATGTCACAGACAGAATGGCATATAATCATGACAAGAGAACCTTTAAGAGTATGAAATCAGCCATGAGTTTGGCCACGGACTATCTTTAGTGGAAAGGTTTCCTTAGGAGTTATTTGTGGGTTTCTCAATATAGCTCAAAGGCTAATAAAATCAAAATTACACATGTGCCCACATTATCCTTGCGTCTGTAAAACAGCATTTATATTTAGTCTACTTGAGTTCCACAAACCTTGAGAGATAGACATCGCAGTGAATTTACTACAAAGTTGAATTATTATAAAATCCAATCAAGGCAGAGTTTGCAAAACTCATAATAAAACGTTACGTTGTCATTATGTCCTATTCTTTCATTGTATCCACTATTTATTATTACGACAATAAATGTTGGAAGCACTTAACCTTAAATGTTTTTGCATTTAAACATTAAATATTCTTTGATTTGATAATTTAACAACAAATAAACTAGGTGTATTTTCTGATAAAAACCAAAGACTAAAAGAATATATTGTAATAGTGTAGGTATTTCTTTTCACATGGCTTTGTATTGTAATATAATCACATAGCTCAACAAATCCAGTCGCCAAGTTGCCAATGATGCTTTAATAAGTGGCTTTCAGAAATAATGTGAAGTCCTGCCAGGTGTGGTTAGAGCAATAGTCTCTACAAGTACGTGTGGATACATGCATGAACCTGCCTACATGTATACGCAAATGGCTGGGTCTTAGCCTTTTTGTGTATTTGTTCAAGCCCTTGCCAATATTTTTCGAAGATCATTATATACGTTTGACATACTATGGTTCAAATGATAAGCAAGAATTTTCAACATCATCTAAACAGGGATGGTGGATGACAGCATTTTCTGCTTTCACTTGTTAACTGTTCTGGGCTCAGGTAAGTAAATCTGAGAGAATTTCTTCCTAATCCTAAAGTGAGGAACTTGGAGACTCGCAAGCATGTACACAGGCTTCCCTGTTAATTTACATATTCAGTGTGATTGTGCAAGGGTAACATCTGTAGGATGTTCCATTACAAACAGGATTACATTATTGAAATTCCATGTATCTTAATAAACAAAATAGTACAGTACTTTATAATGTGAAACATTTGTCATGAAAATTGCTTAAATGGATTGTGTTACCTTTTATGTGACTTCTACCATCTTCCAGTAGAGGTACAACAATGGTGGAGTTCACATTCCCAGGTGACCTCACGGCTGTGTAGACAACAGGAACTGACTGTACAACAACAGGGATACGATGAACATGACTCAATTTGTTTGATTGCAAGTTCATGGGGCTTGAAGATGGTACTGGGTGAATAATGTGCAAAAATTGTTGTCCACCAACACCAGATGCAGAAGCTACAAGAGCTCCCGGGGTTAATACTGTAGGCATTGATGTCGTTGAAGGTACAGAGGTTATCACTGTTGGAGATGATGCTGGACGGCTAGATGAAGATGAGGAGTTGGAGGAAGGTGATGCAGCAGATGTCGTAATAGAAATTGGAGAATAAGATACTGCTCTGGGCGACGTTCGAGCTTTATTTATTGACAAGTCCACTGGCTCAGTTTGTGTTTGAAAGTGGTCAGTGGATAATAAATCCTCTGGAGGTTCTGCCTTCACACTGTTGAGAAGAAGAGGAACAGCTTCCATATCTGGAAAGTTGTGATTCTTAGGGGACTGTTTGGGACAGAAAGCCACAATTAAAACATGTTCAATTTACAAGATTATGACATGGCTTAATAAAGGTAATTGCAAACTGTGATACACTTAAAGTGCCAATGTTCTGCATACAATTCAGGGGTGTATTATTCCGAAATGTAAATATTTATGGAAAAATGTTTTCAACATGAAAAACTCTCATTGATACACTAGTAATTCTTGTGTTCATTTTTCTTGAATAGCATAGCAAACCTAATCTGAATTCAAGTTTTCTCTGTATAACAGTAGGTGTGATTTCACTATGCGAGTCTGCCAGTAAACATCAAATTAACTATGATTTATGTTTCAAATAATTGTAGTATATGAAATTACTCTCCAGTTAGCCCTAAAACAAACTCGTAAACCTTAAAGACAATTACTTTGCATGGTTTATGGCAGGAGTTGCTTAACATTTGTAGTTAATTAATCAATGTGTGACTATAGCAACTGTCCTGGTATCTAGTTTTGTTCAAAGAGACTGTTAATAGAGGATTTTGTAAATATATAGCAAAAATTAAAAAAAAATTTGAGAAAGTATTTTACCAGGAAGGACACTTACTGGAGAGGTGCTCTTACCAGAAATCGAACCTGTGTCTCCACGGTTATAGAGCAGTGATGTTACCTCTACTACTCCATCCAGCTCGTAAATAGTCAAATTCCTATAGGGTTATTCAGAGACCAGTGAAAAGCAGGTGAATGACTGGAGAATGGAAAATTCTAGGTCAAAATAGCCAAACCAGAAAAATTCTCCCTTTCATCTCACTTTCCAAATTGGATATTTTGACCTAGAAATTTCCATTCTCCAGTCATTCTCCTGCTTTTCACCGCTCTCTGAATAACCCAGATAGTATTATGTGTTTTATTCAAATGCTATGTGTGCAGTGTTATTGTTCCAGTATATCCAATTTCTGTATAAATGCAAACCACTTGTTAATGTGGCCACAGGCCCGACACACAAATGAGTTGGACATCTCCTTCAGAACTCCCAGTCAATTGCCTTCTCCATTATATACAGGTGAAACGCAAAAAATTTGAATATCATGCAAAAATTTATTTATTTCAGTAATTCTACTTAAAAGGTGAAACTAATATATGAGATAGTTCAAGCTGTGATTTGTCATAATTGTGATGATTATGGCTTACAGCTCATGAAAACCCCAAATCCACAATCTCAGAAAATTAGAATATTACAAGCAATCAATAAAATCAAGGATTGTACATAGAACAATATGGGACCTCTGAAATGTATAAGTATGCATATGTACTCAGTACTTGGTTTGGGCTCCTTTTGCATCAATTACTGCCTCAATGCGGCGTGGCATGGAAGCTATCAGCCTGTGGCACTGCTGAGGTGTTATGGAAGACCAGGATGCTTCAATAGCGGCCTTCAGCTCTTCTGCTTTGTTCGATCTCATGTCTCACATCTTTCTCTTGGCAATGCCCCATAGATTCTCTATGGGGTTCAGGTCAGGCGAGTTTTCTGGCCAATCAATCACAGTAATCCCATGGTCATTGGACCAGGTTTTGGCGCTTTTGGCAGTGTGGGCAGGTGCCAAGTCCTGTTGGAAAATGAAGTCAGCATCCCCATAAAGCTCGTCTGCGGAAGGAAGCATGAAGTGCTCCAAAATCTCCTGGTAGATGGCTGCGTTGACCCTGGACTTAATGAAGCACAGTGGACCCACACCAGCAGATGACATGGCTCCCCAAATCAACACAGACTGTGGAAACGTCACACTGGACTTCAAGCATCTTGCAGTGTGTGCCTCTCCATTCTTCCTCCATACTCTCGGTCCTTGGTTTCCAAATGAGATGCAAAAGTTGCTCTCATCAGAAAAGAGGACTTTGGACCACTGAGCAACAGACCAGGTCTGTTTTTCTTTAGCCCAGGTAAAACGCTTCTGACGTTGTTTGTTGTTCAGGAGCGGCTTGACAAGAGGAATACGACATTTGAAGCCCATGTCCAGGATCCGTCTGTGTGTAGTGGCTCTTGATGCACTGACTCCAGCCTCAGTCCACTCCTTGTGAAAGTCTCCAACACTTTTGAATGGCCTTTTCCTGACAATCCTCTCCAGGCTGCGGTCATCCCTGCTGCTTGTGCACCTTTCTTCCACACTTTTCCCTTCCACATAACTTTCTATTAATGTGCTTTGATACAGCACTTTGGGAACATCCAACTTCTTTTGCAATTACCTTTTGAGGCTTTCCCTCCTTATGGAGGGGGTCAATGATGGTTTTCTGCACAACTGTGAGGTCAGCAGTCTTTCCCGTGATTGTGATTCCTACTGAACCAGACTGAGAGACCATTTAAAGGCTCAGGAACCCTTTGCAGGTGTTATGGCTTAATTAGGTGATTAGAGTGGGGCACTTTGAGCCTAGAATATTGCACCTTTTCACAATATTCTAATTTTCTGAGTTTGTGGATTTGGGGTTTTCATGAGCTGTAAGCCATAATCATCCCAATTATGACAAATCACGGCTTGAACTATCTTGCTTTGCATGTAATGAGTCCATATTAGTTTCACCTTTTAAGTTGCATTGCTGAAATAATTTTTCGAGTTTCACCTTAAAATGTGACCCCCCCCCCCGTTCGTAGAGTCGCCACTGGTATCAAGTATCTATTTACTGAATAGAAGCCAGTGAAGTTATTTTCCTCTTCATTTTATTGTACCACAAAGGCATATTTCAGGTTTATAAAATCCACTCAGACATTTAAATTATGAAACATCCTTATTAATATTAAAACAATCGCAATAAAAAAGTGAGGATAACATTTTATGAAAAGGTTCTAATATCAATTAAAATAACTATGGCACGCTGTAAGTGAAGCATCATATAAATTGTCCTAACGCGTATTGGATATCTGTAATTATCCAGTTATTTTCAGTGGGAAAAAAAATCATTTTATTTTTTCTGTTACTGCATGTTCCATTTGTTCTTACAATCGTGAGAAATCCTATACCGATCTCAGTGCGCCAGTCTATTTAAACCTGACAATTTCCAGGATTTGACCCTGAATATTATTATTATTATTCTTTATTTATAAAGCGCCAGCATATTCCGCAGCGCTGTACAATAGGCACAGTATAGACAGGGTTACAATACATTGAACAACATTTAACAAACCAGTACAGGAGGAGATGAGGGCCCTATTCCCGTAGGAACTCACAATCTAGAAGGGTTGGGGTTGGAAACAGGAGGAGAGGACTGCAAGGTGAGAGTGATTGATGGTTGCGTCAGTGAATTGGGTGGTAGGCTCATATTTTTCTCAGTCATATACAGCATTGCCGATCACTTGTAGTTTCATACGTGTTAAACATGAAGGAAGCATTTACAACAATTGTGGTCTGTCTTATTTTTACACTAGAAAAGTATATGTAACGGTGTGGCAACATATTTTATTATTATATTAGAGGTGTTTTAAATATATACTATCTTCGGAAGTAATCTCTTACAAATGTATCCTCTGGAGTGTATAAGACACGTACAAGTACATATTGTTTGCAGGTAGGAGAATGGGAGATTAATTAACAAAACGAACATATACGCTAATGAAAACACTTAATTGAATACAAACACCTTTGGATGAAAATGGTGATGCTTGTTTTAGGTGTGCATTGGCCATGAGGAATAAAAGCTTTAAAGGGGAATGATCACGTTATTACAAATTAATGAAGCGTGATAGGAGCGTCACCACGACTCGCACCTGCAATCAAAATAAAATCTATTTTCGGTGTGATGAGCTGCATAGTGTTTCCCGAGGCACACACACGCAGAGGGATTTTCAAATGTTTGAAAAGAATGCAAAATAAATATGCCTGAAATAATATAAGCATTCTCTTTAATGGAAAAGTAGTTGCTGTATGCCAGTAAACATAACATAGTGTAAACTAGACCATTGGCGTAAAGAACTGACCATCCGTTACATGCTCAAAGGGCTATTTAATACATGAGTCTATGGCGATTTCCACATAATTATTAATTATTATTAGTATAGCCATAAGTATATGGTATTCATATTAACTGGATTATCTCCAGTTTTCTAGGTATTCTCCAAAAATACCATATGGAGGGGGACTGCTTGTATTTTTGGTTACAAGTATTGGACATTGAGAGAGTACGTAATAGTAAGCATTCCTTATCACTCCTGCAGTAGCAAACAAAAATAATTAAATCGCTGACTCCAAAGAACTGGCATGAAATGGCCTACTCACAAGGCACCCCCGAAATTGCATGCAATTTTGGTGTTTTGTGTTTCGGCCAGTGGCGTCACTAGGTTTGGTGTCACCCGGTGCGGTAACTTATGGTGTCACCCCCCCCCCCCGAGTTTTACGGATTTTTTTTAACTACTCTTACTCCTAAATCAGTACTCCCATATAACACTGAATGCTCATACACACAGCGCACATTACTGTGAGGTTTATTGCTGTGGAGCTCTCTCATATGCTCACACAACTTTTGCCAACTTCCAGCAAGTACGGTGCCTGTTCGAAGGCAGTGAAAGCGCACATGGATATACATTGCCCCCAGCAGCTCTGGATATATTGCCCCCAGCAGCTCACCCATGGATATATATTGCCCCCATCTCACATATGGATATAATGCGCCTCAGCTCACTCACATATGGATATATTGCTCCAGATCAGCTCACACATGGATATATTGCCCCAGAACAGCTCGCACATGGATATATTGCCCCAGACCAGCTCACACATGGATATATTGCCCCAGACCTGCTCACACATGGATATATTGCCCCAGACCGTCTCACATATGGATATTGCCTCAGCTCTCATGGATATGCCCCCAGCACACGTGGATACTGCCCCAGCTCACGTGGATATGCCCCAGCTCTCATGGATATGCCCCAGCTTCTCTCGTGGATATTGCCCCAGCTCCTCTCATGGATACTTCCCCCAGGCCCCAGCTCACCTCCTGCTGCCTCCGCGTGTTTGGCTCCCTCTGAGCGTCTGGCGGCATGGAGCTTGGGCGCTCGCCTGGGGGAGCCACGTGCCCAGCCACGATCTCGAGCGAACTCGGCTGGTGACGTGGTTCCCCCAGGTGAGCGCCAAAGCTCCATAGCTTCGGACGCTCGCAGGGAGCCAAACACTGCATTGCAGGGTGAGACACCCGCCCTTAGGGTGAAGGTGTCACCCTAAGGGTGGGTGTCACCTGGTGCGGGCCGCACCCCCCGCCCCCACCTTGCAACGCCACTGGTTTCGGCCCATTTCGCTGCATTTAGGGTGAATTTACTATTTAGCGAATGGTTACCATATATTCCCAAAATTGGAGTCGCCGAAGCAGTTATCGGATGTCAGCAAAAACGGTCTTCGTGCATATGCCAAATTATAATCAGGGAACGCCGCTGAACTGCAAAAAAAAGGAAGACTCTTATTCTCCTAAGAAAAATACAAAAAGGTGCTCTACAAATTTTTTTTTAAAGAAATTCTGAAAATGAAAATAAGCGGTTTCAAATTTTTTAAAAAGATATTACGTTTGTACATTGGCGGCTATGGGATTTGCCTGTTTAAAACTATGGAACTGAAACACCGAAAATCAGGGCATTTCACCTGCGTTCTGTGAATAGAAGACATGATAGTCTTCTATGGGGCAATTTTGGTGCTGCTGAATGCTGCCAAACTGCGGCGAATTGCACTGTAGGGCAAATTAACAGCTTAGGCTAATGCCAGACGAATGCAGTCAGAGCGCATTCTGCGTGCACAGGGGCGGACTGACCATTCGGGCACTCGGGCACTGCGGGTCAGTAGGGGCCCGGTTTCGTAAGGCAAGTTCCGACCACGGCGTCGCACTACCAACCCGCCTCATCGGCAGCACTGCAGCATGTCTACCTGGGCCCCACGTTCTAAAACAGGAGTGCACTCTGCATTGATGCCGCCCCCTCACGTGATGCGTGCACACATCACATGGGGGGGGAGTCAATGCAGGGTGCACTCCTCCTGTTTGAGAACATGGGGCCCAGGTAGGCATGCTGCAGTGCCGCCAACGAGGCAGCTTGGTAGTGTGCCGCCGTGGTCGGAACTTGCCTTACAAAACCAGGCCCCTGAGCTGCTGGGGTCAGTATATATCAATGTGTGAGCTACTGGGGGCAATATATATCAATGTGTGAGCTACTGGGGGCAATATATATCAATGTGTAAGCTACTGGGGGCAATATATATCCATGTGTGAGCTACTGGGAGCAATATGTATCAATGTGTGAGCTACTGGGCCAATATATATCAATGTGTGAGTTGCTGGGGTCAGTATACATCAATGTGTGAGCTACTGGGGGCAATATATATCAATGTGTGAGCTACTGGGGGCAATATATATCCATGTGTGAGCTACTGGGGCAATATATATATCCATGTGTGAGCTGCTGGGGGCAATATATATCCATGTGTGAGCTGCTGGGGCAATATATATATCCATGTGTGAGCACAATAATGTAAATTATTCACCAAAACTGTGAAATTCACCATCCGGTGCAATTCGGGGCAAATTCGGAGGTTAGTGAATAAGTTATTCTTCAACCACAAATTCACTTAACACCTTAAAGAAAAAGGTTCTCTGGTGTTCTGCCTGCATTGCATGATCTTGCATGGGTCTTGTTCAACTAATCATGGAGTCTTGTGGGCACCAGGATAGAGTATTGTACCACTTATAGCATCTTGATCATAATTGAGCCAGTATTGGGAAGCCTCAAATACATAGGGCAGTATTACAAAGCTGGTGCCAACTTAACCAGAGCTGTTGTAAACTTACCAACTCCATAGACTATAATGGCTCTGGGAAGTTACAACAGCTTGGTTAAGTTAGCACCAACTTTGTACTATTGCCCATAATGGGCAGTATTACAAAGTTGGTGCTAACGTAACCAGAGCTGTTGTTAACTTAACAGCTCCATAGGCTATAATGGCTCTGAGAAGTTTACTACAGCTCTGGTTAAGTTAGCACCAACTTTGTAATAGCCCAATGTCTTTTTGTCTTTCCGGATTTATGTTACTGGTTGAACTTTTATATACACCGGTGACAGTATACTGCATTGAAATGGAATAACTAAGTAGAATGCTTTGAAACAGAACATAAAACAACAATAAGCAATAAATCTATAAGAGGAAGCCATTGCTCTACAGATGTATCCAAATCACCCACCACATCATCACTGGCTGCTAATTAAAAAAGTGGTTCCAGATCCCTTGACTATGGGTAGAATATGCACTTAATTGCATGCAGCACAAATCAAGTTTATAATCAGTTTTCACTGTATTTCTTAATGGTTTCTCTTGGGTTCTCAAAAACCTGAAACCAGAAAATAAATTTAGGATGGCAGAACAGTGGCCAAAAATTGGATGGGCAAAAAGGCACAGACAATACATGGAAAAAAAAGGAAAAGAACCACAATATAGATAACATGCCTAAGCAGCACACAATTTTATTGAACTTTGGCTTTCAAGTTTATTAATATAGTCCAAGACACTGAACCTAGACATGCAGACTATTGGGATGAGCCATATTAATACAATAGAGTTGAAATTTGACCAGGCAAGGAAAAGCCAGTAAGATCCAGGCAAAAACATACACAATGAGAATAAACAACTATTTATATTAATTTATACTGGTTCTTTAATACATGGAACTAATTAAATTTTATCATCTCGATGGTTAGCAGGTCACCTACTTTTAATATCTCAGAACATATTCTCCACTGAATCCTAAAAATAATCCAATTATATCAGCGTAATTACAAGTAGTTTCTCTATATAGCACAGGAACAGCATGTTTCCAACGTATGGGATACAAGTAAACATGATTTAATTGGAGCGATAGATCCAGCTTAAATGACATACTGCCTGCTTTGTGTGTTTCATATAGAATCATTGCTGCATTAAATGCTTTATTTTGTTGAGCTAGGAAAATAAGGTCTGTATTAAGGAGGTTTGTTAATTTAAATTCTCATGCTTACTGCTGCATCACACCTATGTTTTACAACTCAAACAGCGACTGCAGGTCATTTCCTGGAACTGGCGGATCCTGAGAGAGGACACAGGGGGCATGTAGTCTCCTGATTATAGGAGAAATGAGGACTTAGTTGGACCCCTGTATCTCCAGTTCCATGCACCCTATACAAGTCAATTAAGGTGTCATTGAGAACATCAGAGTGTGACCTTTTTAAGGATACCATGCATGGTGTAAATGTCATGAGCAAAAAAAAAAGTGTATGTCAGCACACCAGGGCGAAATGGCTCAGAAGTGAATAGGTTAACTTACTGTATATGTATCTAACCTCCAGACTTGACAAGGCTAGTTCGTGGATACACTCAAAATGTATACACCTCAATAGTGTGTATACTGTATGTCCAACCCTGTGTGTATATCTGTAAATGTATGCATCTGGTGTATATAAGGGTGCGCGTATATAGCTAGGTGTGTGTGTTTGGATACAGTTGTGTATATGTAGGTGCATACCTTCCCAAATGTCCTATTTTGGACCCATATCACCCTATTGCTTTTTTTTTCCTAATGTCCCTCCTTTTAGGAGTTCCTATATTTTCAGGGTGTGTATGTGTAAAGCAATAAACTGCCCAGCAATGTGTTTCTAAGCTATAATAAATGTTGTTAGAAATTGCTCTGTGGAAATAAGATACTGTATGTTGCTTTTTTTATTGAGATAAATAGCCCAATAGTTTGTGATGCTGCCTAAAAAGTGTGTGAATAGCCTAATTTCTGAGCCTGTCTCAAGCGGCTTCTCTAGCTGGTATGTGTATATAGCTATGTATGTGTTTGTATCTCTATCTGTGTTACATTGCTATGTCTGGGCATCAGTGTGTGTCTGGGCTTGCAGCATGTTCTTGCTGGTGGTGCCCGATTCTCAGTGATAGGCAGAGCATGTGCCAGAATGCAAACTGCAGAACATTGGTTCTGTCAGGTGTCACCTGAGCGGCAGGAGGACATACCTAAATGTTGCCGCACTGGGTAAGAGTGAGTGTGACGAGCGCAGCTGGCAATCCGGCGCCCTCTCTGCCGGTCACTGCTACTACGAGTCAAACAACAGCTCTTAGCCAAAATTGGTAGAGTACCCCTCCAGAAACTTGTTCCTGGATCTGCCCCTTTTTTCCTAGGCTTGGATAGCCTCAATAGGATGTGGATAACCAAGAGCATCTTATTTGTAATTAAACATTTGATGGCAGGATAGAATAATATACACATACACAGCATAGTCTTAAAGCAGGGTTTTCAGCAAGTCTGAATTCTCTCTAGACTCCCCTCTGGGGAATAAACCATTCATCTCAGATCGGGAGAAAGAGGTTGTGACCACCAAGTTGCATGACTGACATGATTTGCTTCATCGCCGTCACGACCATGCCCCCAAAAGAGGCGTGTCAAGTCAGTCTATGTGTGGCAAAGAGACCAGCGGCTCTACTGAGCTGCCAATCAGGACTGTTAACAAATGTTGGCTTCAAAAGCTCTGACTAAAACCATGTAAGCACCTTCAATGTCATAAGCAGATGTTCGTGGTGCATATTCCCTCAGGCCTCAAGTGTGTTGGATGATTGTGAAGGCTCCAGGAAAATCATGTTTCACACGGCCAGACCATGTAACAAAGCACGTTTGTTCTTGAGTATCTGTTGGGTTCAATCATATAGATTGTCACCAGTATAAATGCGTTGGGAGCAAAATCCCCTGATGTTTTTACACAGTTTCCAATGGAATATCTGTTCCAAAGTTGCTTAACACGCTTGTAATTGGATCATAGACACAGTTTAATACTGATGTTAGATTCTATGTTGAATTTCTGCAAGCATTTTTATTTTTTTACTTCAGTAAACTGATATTTTAGGGCTTCAATATACTGAACACAAAAACCATTCATCTCCAGCATTCCTCGCTGTCTATTTTCACCATGTTATTCCAGACATTCAACAAAATCATTCAGAAAGTAAAACAAAGCAATGGGAGGAACAGCAACAGCAGGACTCGAATGGGAGACGGCAGTGAGTGGTCACATCTGCTTCGAATTTACGCCCTATAAACACTGCTAATGCTGCAGCTATTCCAGCATAATCCCCAGTCCGTAATTTTCAACAGTTAAAAAAACAAAACAGACCTGTTAATAATGTAAAGCAATAGGCTTGTCTGGGCCTTTTTTAACAATTTTTTTACATATACGGTAAGTACTTAGCCCTGAAAATGTCTTATGCCAAACGGTTTCTATGGTAAGTTATGCAGACCAACGTTCTCTCGACTGACTGGCGTGGCAGGTGTACACACTCTGGGATAGACTGAAAATAGAACGATAGACAGGCAAATTATTAAAGCTGTCAAAAAAAACAACTAAACAGTCCACCCACATTTGCCGCCTCTTTTTACCTGATGCTGATGATAATTACAGATTGCTGATCATGCAACATCCAATAAACTGCTTAATGCGCACAGAGAGATATCAGTACTTTTCAGTTTCCATGGAAATCTTTGCTGGACACATTCTTAGATGTTGTACCCACACGGGGAAAAAAAATGTATGTTCCCCTCTAAAATGTTTTAAACTTCATATGCTCAGGTAAAGCTATAAGATCTACAAGCAGGGTAGCCTTGGGGGGTGGCAAGACATGACCAGGGAACCCCTGTCACTGCCGCCAACCCTAAGGGCTTAGCCTCCTGCAGCTGCTTTGAGTCAAGGCTTTGGAATCGGTTCTCTGAGCCTGAATCTGGCTCTTCCCTGGCCTGCCACAGGAAGGTAGTTGCTACAGGGGCGTAACTACCAGGGGTGCAGAGGGTGTGACTGCACCCGGGCCCTTGAGTCCGGGGGGACCCACACACCCACACCCACCTGCCTGGCATGGGGGCTTGCCTATAATATATATTTATTCTTTTAATTTATTTTATACTTATTTGTGAGTTATACACACCACATATTACTGAGAGTTTTTTGCTGTAGACCTCTGATTTACACTGATACACACCGCACATTATTGTGAGGTTTATTGCTGTTGAGCTCTGTGATACACTCATACACACTGCCCATTACTGTGCGTTTTATTGCTGTGGAGCTCTGTGATACACTCATACACACTGCACATTACTGTGTGTTGTATTGCTTTGGAGCTCTGTGAGATACACATAGTGCACATTACATTAAAAATGGGATGGACTGAAGAGCTCATAGTGAACCTGGAAAAAATGCGATACTGTCTGGAGTCAACATTGTGGACCAGGAGGGGACCAATGAGGTTTCTAGTTACGCCTCTGTAGTGGCACACTGGGGCTCCACCAGCAGAGCTGAGGAAAAGGGGTGCATTACAACAGTGGCAGGGAGGGAGAAATATGTCTCACTATAGGGAAAATGATGAGGGTGAATGGGGCTGACCGCTGGTGTAAGTAGGATGAATGGGACAGATCACAGAGTTTTGTTTTCCTACTTAAAATAACTGGATCATTTCTTAGTTATTTTATCTACATATAATCTTATGAATGGGAATGCCAATCATTAAGAACTCTTCAGAAACACTAAGGCCCCGTTTACACTGTGCGATTTATCGTGCGGATTTTGCCGCAAAATCGCGGCAAAATCCGCGCAATGTCACTCTCTGTAGCATCTCTAATGGAGCTGTTCACATCTTGCTGCATGACATCGTGCGATGTCGCATGTTGCGCATCGCGGTAGCATGTCCCTGGTACATGACCCTTTTTTGCGATTTGTGTTTTGCGATTTCCATTGGTGGTGTTTTGCAAAATCATGGCAGTGTCGCGAATATGAACGTCGCGAATATGAAAATCGCACGGAAAAACGCACGATTTTCAAATCGCACAGTGTGAACGGAGCCTATAGACAAGTGATCCTAGGGCATCCCCAGTCCAAGCGTGTGCGTGTGCTGCGCAGGTTTGTCATTCACATGATTGTGGCGGGATGGAAGTCCGCCTGCGGTCCTGCTCTATCTGACCCCCCCCTTTGATGGCGTCCGGCCCGACTACCGAGTGGCACGGCACTCGGCGTCTCGAGCGGCCTGGAGGATGAAATCGCGTTGGTCCGGCGTCTGGAGAGATGGTGCGGTGTTGCCTTGGGGATCCCATTCCTGGGTTGAGTGGTGATGCAGGAGACCGCTGAGTGTCTCCTGCAATAGTGATTGTAGCTCTGAAATGAAGACACCAGACGTGGCTGTATGCTTTAAAACAGTGAACTGAATTTTATGGGTTTCAACAGGGTCATTTATACAACTTCACACAAACAGATTACCAACTCCCCCACCCACACAACCAGCACTGATTGGCTCCTTTCCCAGCCTCCTGTTCCCTATCAGGTCCCCTTCAGCCTTCCCATTGTCAAGGGATTAGGCAGATGAGGTCTTGGAAAAGCCTCCAATCAGATGGCTTGCTGTATCCTCTATCTTGCCCTTTCAGGCTCCCCCATTGTCCAGGGGATTAGGCAGATGAGGTCTTGGAAAAGCCTCCAATCCTCTGGCCCGCTGCATCCTCCATTTTGGGGCGTGAGATCCTTTGTTCTGTGAAACCATGCTGGGATGAGCAAAATGGCGACAGGGAAAAACACATACAAACGGTTTCTTTCATACTTTTACAGTCACATCATACAGGGTACATTTTTCATTACATTACACCAATAAAACCACATCTAGCAATAAAATAAGAGGTCCATAGGCTCACACGCAAAACCAAAACGAAAACAGGAAAAATGGTCTTTAAAAAGGGTTCAGTCTTTAGTCCTGTGGCTCGCTGAAAAGAGCTCTCATGTCCGTTCCATGACAATGATTAACAAAAGGATCTTAAAGGAAAATAAGAGTTTCTGGTGTTTCTCCTTTGCCAACAAAACATACGATCAAATTCAGCAGCTTGGCGACTTAGTCATACATAAAATAAGCTGTAACGCATGAACTGACGTCAGGAAAAGTGTGTCAAAAATGAGAGGAAACAGCAAAAGACAATGTCCTTATAACAAGGGGTTTGTTCATTAATGGGATACTCTAGGGCTAAACTGAGGGGTAAATGGAAGGGTTAAACATTAACACCTACTGATCCCCTCCACATTCCTTCATCCTCTTTTAACTCTTTAGACTTTAAAAACTTAAGCGAGAGTCACACAAACAGAATAACTCTCAATGTGAGTTTGAGACAGTGGAGACACCGGGCTGGATTTACATCTCCAGAAACGGTGGGCACAGAAATCTGGAGCACCCTCCCCCAAAAAACAGTGCGAGAACTGGGGAAATACTTTTTTTATTTTAGTTTGGGGGGCAGGAACAAAAAAATAATTATATATATTTTTAAAAAATAAAAAACTGTTTTGCGCTGCGCTCACATCAAAAGAAGGATCAGAAACTGTTGCCTTAAAATAACTGTTACCGTAACCCTAGACAAAGTACAAAGAGCAACCTAACCCTAACGCTAATTTGCAAGCCTAACCGTAATTTCTAACTGTAGGCATGGAAAATGATGCTCTATTTCTGCCCAGAGCATCCAAAATAATGGGCATCAAAATCAGACCGTGGACGAGTGTCTTTTTCAAGACGTGACATTTTTACCAATTCATTTTCTGATGACCCCCTGTTAACACCTTCCAGGGCCGGCGCTAGCGTAAGGCGGCACAGTCGGCTCCCTTACTATCTGGCTTCCTGCCAGTTTGTGGGGGCGGAATTCCCCGGCTCCGAGCACCGCCATCTTGGTCGGCTGGGGAGATCCGGCGCAGCGCATGGGGCCGAACCACCTGACCAGCGCCGCGCGCGATCTCGCGAGAACGCGACTGCACTGGTCATGTGGTTCCCGCCCGGCGAGCGGCAAAGCTGCATCATGTCAGCGGCCGCTCGCCACCATGGAAGAGGAACGCCGGCGGAGCCTGGGGGGCCTGGCAGCAGGTGAGAGCTGGGGGCAGATATATCCACATGTGAGCTGGGGGCAAATATATCCATGATTTGGGGGCAAATATATATATATCCATGAGCTGGGGGCAAATATATCCACATGTGATCTGGGGCCAAATATATCCATGAGTTGAGGGCAAATATATCCACGTGTGATCTGGGGGCAAATATACCCATATGAGCTGGGGGCAAATATTTCCATATGAGCTGGGGCAATATATACCCATGTAATCTGGGGGCAAATATATCTACATGTGATCTGGGGGCAAATATATCCACATGTGAGCTGGGGGCAAATATACCCATATGAGCTGGAGGCAAATATATCCATATGAGCTGGGGCAATATATACCCATGTAATCTGGGGGAAAATATATCTACATGTAATCTGGGGCAAATATATCTACATGTGATCTGGGGGCAAATATATCCACATGTGAGCTGGGGGCAAATGTACCCATATGAGCTCCTCTATCCTGTTTTTCTTCACATGACACGGATGGGGGGGCACCAAAATGCACCTTCGCCTGACTAGATAAAAATGCTTACACCGGCCCTGACCCCTTCACCAGGGCCGGATTATCATAGGGGCGGATGGAGCGGCCGCTCCAGGCCCCGTTTCTAAAATAGGCCCACAGCAGCCGCAGGCCGGCCTGCCACACACACTAAAGCAGAGGCCGCTGGACTCAACAGCCGGCCCGTTTTCTCCAGATCCGGCGGCTGAGTGCTGTGTGGCCGCGCCACCGGAGGCTTACAGGCCGTTCGCGGAGGTCAGGAGAACACGTGATGTGAACACGTGGCATTTCATGTCACCTGCCCCACCTAGTCCCTCACCACGTGCCGGCCCGAGTCATATCATTACGGGGAAGGAAGGTAAGCGCTGCACAAGCAGGACAGTGCGCAGGCGCGTGGATGAATCCGCTCAGTCTGCACTGTCCTGCGGCTGCCTCGTCCTCGCCAAAGAAAAAAAAATTAGCACTGCCCAGGCCACCAGCGATCGCGCAGCCAGCCCAGACCAGGTCAAGATTTGAAAAAAAATAACTAAAAAGGAGCCAGTAGGGACTGCTATCTAGCCTAGTGTCAAGTGTCACCGTGTGCCCTTCAAGAGACCTGTCTCACCTCACCCGCTGATGTCTGCCCCGTCACTCTGTGCCAGCTCTAGCTGTCTGTCATCTGACCTGCTGTCAGTGTCACCAGCGACAGGCAGCCCACCACAGCAGTGTGCCAGGCCAGCTCAGCACAGTCAACCGGCAGGGCAGGAGTGGACAAGGATTTATTTGGAGGTGGCCAGCGCAGCCCCAGCCTGCAAGCAGTGTCAGAGACTGCCACACCAATGGTGCCAGCCTATGGGTATGGTTATGTGTTTGGGGGTGATTGTGGATTTGTGTGTTTGTAGGTTTATGGAAATGGCCATTGTGGCATGCGTCCTCTTTGGGGGTGATTAGGTTTGTGTGTGTTTAGGTGTATGGGAATGGTTGTGTTTGGGGGTGGTTAGGTATGTATGTATTTAGGTGTATGTGGGTTGGTGTGTAGGCGTACATATAGGTGTATAGTAGGCACATGTAAAGGTGTATAATAGGAGTCCATAGGCGCACGTAAAGGTGTATATTATAATAGGGGTCCGTAGGCGCACGTATAGGTGTATAATAGGGGTGCGTAGGTGCACATGTAGGTGTAAAATAGGGGTGTGCAGGGATACGTTTGGTGTATAATAGCGGTGCATAGGCGCACTTTTGGTGTATAATAGGGGTGCGCAGGTGCACATGTAGGTGTAAAATAGGGGTGCGTATATATAAAAAGGCCCACCATAATACTCAGCACCAGGCCCATGATACCCTCAATCCGGCCCTGCCCTTCACTGCTGAGGCATTTCACCGCTGTGTGCTGAGCTCATTTTTACCGCTTTTGCTCATCATGTTTAAACACGATTTGAAGTCACATTTTATTATACGACCCAGACATATTATATATAGTTCTTTCCGGCAGACTCGGCAGATTCATAATATATCATTATTATATGTATACGTCATGTCCTGCCTGTATATTATAACAAAAAATGCAATAACATTTGAATTTTCAATAATCTACAGCATGTAAAGTGGGTTTTTTTAAAAAATTTTATCATCCGAGCCTTTGCAGTTATATTTTCTATGGGGTGCACTTGTTAAAAAAAATTAGAAATGGGGACTCGTTACATTTTTTTGGGGGGAAATTACCAGATTTTTAGCAAACGCCCCCCATAGAAAAAATCATTAGTGCAGCATCATTGTTCACATTTTAATTGAAATGGGAACATATTGCTGCATTAACAAAACAAAAAAAAAATTTTTTGTTTTTTATTTTTTTATTTATGGTTTTATTTTTAATTATTTTTACTTTACATTTAACATGGTCATGTTTGGTATCTTTGGAAAGGCCATGCTCTGGCCGTTCCATCTATCCCAAACATTAACCCTTATCTGCCACAGATCGGGATGTAGGGGGTTCATTGGAACCCCCTATCTCCACCATAGATGGCAGCTAGGGGTTAACTCCCGAACTGATGTAATTGCGCTATGTGCAATGAAGCCAGTCGGAGATCCTGGAAGCTTGGTCGACATCCAAGATGTTGGCCAACTCCGGGAGGGAACCGCGATCCGGTGCCTGTTGGCGCCGAATCACGATCCAGCCCTCAAGGGGTTAAAGACAGCCACCGCTTGGAAGGGCAGGCTGTGCACTTCCAAGCAGCACCTGCCTTTTTTTCTGTGCCCCGTACGGACCTCACCCATCCCCTTCAGGCACCTTCCCTGTTCTGGCCAAGTGCACATGCGGCTGGATGCGCTGAGCACGTCCTCCGCATGGAAGGGGTTAATGTACAGTGGCAGCTGAGCTGCCAGAGAGATTTTCAATTTGGCTAAAGTAAAAAGGGACCTGTTAACACTGACAAGTGGGGCCATTGTACATAACAGCTCACTTATTAATGCTACCGGCTCAGGTGGATTAGGGCCTGCTATTAGAAATCACTTTGCATAAATAATGTAATTTTCATGTGTTGTATATTACATGTTTATTGACATAAGTAGCACCTATAGGGCTTAATTTCATATTTACATGCATGTTTAGATTTGATATCAGGTCGAGAGGGGCAGCAGAATTCGGAGTGCCTTCAGCATCACCAAACCATTATACAGCCCTTAACTGCTCATAATTCAATACAATGGCCTGGCTGCTCAGTAATGAGTGGTCAAAACACAAGTCTCTGCAATTCCCAGGTATGAGTCCTAATTTCCTAGTAACAGCAGTCCAGAGATTCCATTACAACATCCGAATACATTTCCATACTAATTAGTTCTTAT
Organism: Leptobrachium leishanense; assembly: GCA_009667805.1. NCBI lineage: Eukaryota > Metazoa > Chordata > Amphibia > Anura > Megophryidae > Leptobrachium > Leptobrachium leishanense. The sequence continues at coordinate 326,094,874 of CM019064.1, read as the reverse complement.
TATCCCTTTCATTCTGCCTTCACGCTGACCCTTCCTCACATATTCTTAACACCAAGGAACCGATACAAAACATCAGGTATTAATATTCTCTGGCAATCTAGTACAATTTAAAATACAAGCTCCCTTTAGGAGTTTTATTAGACATAAATGAACAATTCGATTAACTCTTACTGACAGCATATCGTTATTTATATATTTTTTCTGCTTTACTTTGCAAAGCATGAGCATTAAAACAAAAATACTATTAAACTACCAGAATGCGTGTGCAAGGGATCCACACTTCATCCCAAACGGAGCTTTAGCAAATAAATTATTTAGAAGACATAAACAGTTTTGAACGCTTCTTTCATATTTTCCCTCAACTGCCTCTGAATTTTTGATGACTGGTCTTGAATTACTTAGATTTTCATACATGAGATTTATGTCGAAACTGTGTTTTAAATCACAAAGGAAATCTAGTTATTAAAACCGTGTGCCTCTCTATTCCTTCCAAGATATGATTTTACTTAATTGCTTCCCACCCTTTCGTCGTTGCAGATTTTCTCCAGCTGAAGAGGTACTTTGTTTCCATGGGAACGCAATCCCACCCTAGAACTGCGGTTCTAGTCGAAATTCTTGAATTATCAAATCTCTAAGCTGAAAGCATAGACACTTCAGAAACTCCCAGTATTATATAAATATATATATATATGCATATTTAAAAAAAATTATATTTATTTATTTTCTATACTAATGAGCTTCCAAAAAAATTAAAATAGATATGTGCAACTGTTAGAAATAGTGAAGAAAAGAAAAAATGTAAAGAAGCTGTAACTTGAGAACACAGCATGTTAAAATATGATATTACGTTGGCAGGTGTGCTGCACATGTCTAGAGCCACCATAACGAGGGGGACAATAGACTGTTCACAATTTAGATTCACCCAATCAATATTTGATTGTTTGTTATTTGCTTAGATATAAAAGTGTCTAATGACATATAAAAGCAATGGCATAACATTGGCTCTACATCACATCAATTTCTTAGATTATCACACTTTCCACTAAATACTTTAGACTAGGGGCCAGCAGCTTTAACCCTCCTAGGAACTAGAGCTCTATTTATGGGTATCCACTCATTAGCATGGATGAGCCTCATGGGCAATGCTGTTCCAAAACATTGGGGGAGGGGGCAGTGAAGGCTTGAAGGAGAAAAGTTACCAGGAAAGACTTAATGATCTTAACATGTACAGCTTGGAAAAAAGACGAGACAGAGGAGATATGATAGAAACATTTAAATACGTAAAGGGAATCCACAAGGTAGAGGAAGGGAGTATATTTAAAAGGAAACAAAGTAGCAAAACAAGAGGACATAGTCTTAGATTAGAGGGGCAAAGGTTTAAAAGTAACATCAGGAAGCATTATTTTACTGAGAGGGTGGTGGATATATGGAACAGCCTTCCAGTAGAAGTGGTAGAGGCCAAAACAGTGATTGAATTTAAGCAAGCATGGGATAGGCATAAGGCTATCCTAAACAAAAGATAAATTCAGGTAAAGTATCCCTGTAATTGGGCAGACTAGATGGGCCGAAAGGTTCTTATCTGCCGACATTTTTCTATGTTTCTATGTTTCTATGTTTCTAACTTGCTGATCCTTTGTTTAAACTACAATTTTGCTCCATATTTGTGTTGTTTGTATGGAACATATGGATCGTATCCAAATATTATATTCCATTCTTTTTTGTCAGAATAAATATGTAAAAACATTGCATATTAATAAAACTGTAACCTGAAATTTTCTTTCCACAAATTGGTTAAAGAAAATCACAATAATTTACCATATTAAGATCTGTCAGTGTTTCAATGTGGAGGCGGCCATCTTGAAATTACCTCACAATATTCAAATCCCAAAATTGCAGTTACAAAGACAATACAACAAATTATTTTTAAGTTTATAGATTGCTACTATTTAAAATCAGGGAGTTTGATTAAATCTGATTTATCTATTACTAACATGAGCCATGTTACCTTGAAAAGGAGATGGCATGTGAATTTTACCTCATGAAAATAACTAAAAGAATATAGTTTGGAAATGATCAGGTAAAAATAAAATCAAGAACGAAACCTTTTCTGTATATTTTATTTAACTACATAGGATGTAAAATTGTTTGTTAGTGCTTCAACTATAAATTTCAGGGTTTGGTTTAACAGAAATGTTAAATTTATGATATTAAGTTGATTTGATTTCTCTTTTGGAGGGGGGTATTTCTTTATCTAGGTGCTTATTATTCAGTAAACTTTAGTAATGACCACTTGACATTTCAACATATGACTCTTCTATTAGGGAAATTATGGTAGCATTATGCATCTGCTAAATGAACCAAATGATTTTAACTAATTACAGACTGTATAATTATTACGCTTTACAGTTGGTGACAAGTTACACGTAAACTATTGATAAAAAGGGATAATTATTAGTCCTAACAATTTAACGTAGTGCATTATAATAGCAAACCCTTATCAGTTATTTGTACCCGGCGAGTGATTTACAGTAGGTAATAAAACTCACAATGCAAGCAGAATATTATACAGTACCAAAAATCTATTCCTGTCATTATTTTATTCGGTAGTAGTACCAACTTGATACCATTTGCAGTAAATTCTTAAATATACATTGACTGCACAGAAAATTGAAATAGATGGGTCCTATTTATAGTGGAAATAATTCAGAATCTTCTAATATGCCTCTAAAGTAACCCGACAGTACGAAAAGCCATCAAGGCAGTCAGCTCTAAATAATAGCTTATTAAAACACTTATTTCTCAGCTTGTAACAAATAGAAATGAAACATGGTTAAGTTGCCTCTTTCAGCAAAGTGAAATTCATTTCTCGAAACAACCATCCTGAACATAACTAGATGAAGAATGCAAATGTTAGATTGCGCTCATTTCCACTTTCCTAGTTATGCATTGGTATATACAGTTGTGTTCAAAATTATTCAACCCCCAATGCTGTAAAGGGTTTTAGGGAATTTAGTGTACATTTGTAATTGTATTCAGAATGAAATCCTACAAGGACTTTTTAAAGAACCATATGCAACTAAAATTACATCAATTGGTTTTGTAATACAGTAGTAAATGTTTCTTTTGTGAATTCTTCATTGACATAATTATTCAACCCCTTAAAGACTACCACTCTGAAGAACAGAGGTTCATTCAAGTGTTTTCAATGAGGTATTGAAAACACCTGTGGATGTCACGGAGCAGCAATAAAGCATAATAAGCACCAATTAGGCAGCTTTAAAATGACTGTGGTACTCAGCTCCTTCTAGACATTTACTGGTGTGGTTACAAACATGGTGAAGTCAAGAGAATGGTCCAGGAAGACAAGAGAAGAGGTGATTACTCTTCACAGGAAGGGCAATGGCTATAATAAGATTGCAAAGATGTTAAACATACCAAGAGAGACCATAGGAAGCATCATTCGCAAATTCAAGGCAAAGGGCACTCTTGAAACGCTACCTGGTCGTGGCAGAAAGAAGATGCTGACTTCGACTGCTGTGCGCTACCTGAAGTGTAGAGTGGAGAAAAGTCCCCGTGTGACTGCTGAGGAACTGAGAAAAGATTTGTCAGATGTGGGTACTGAAGTTTCAGCTCAGACAATACGGCGCACACTGCGTAATGAAGGCCTCCATGCCAGAACTCCCAGGCGCACCCCCTTGCTGTCTCCAAAGAATAAGAAAAGTCGACTGCAGTATGCCAAAAGTCATGTGGACAAACCACAGAAGTTTTGGGATAGTGTTCTGTGGACTGATGAAACAAAATTAGAACTGTTTGGGCCCATGGATCAACACTATGTTTGGAGGAGGAAGAACAAGGCCTATGAAGAAAAGAACACCTTGCCTACTGTGAAGCATGGCGGGGGGTCAATCATGCTTTGGGGCTGTTTTGCTTCTGCAGGTACAGGGAAGCTTCAGCGTGTGCAAGGTACCATGAATTCTCTTCAGTACCAGGAGATATTGGATGACAATGTGATGCAGTCCGTCACAAACCTGAGGCTTGGGAGACGTTGGACCTTTCAACAGGACAATGATCCCAAGCATACCTCCAAGTCCACTAGAGCATGGCTGCAGATTAAAGGCTGGAACATTTTGGAGTGGCCATCGCAGTCACCTGACTTAAATCCGATTGAGAACCTCTGGTGGGACTTAAAGAAAGCAGTTGCAGTGCGCAAGCCTAAGAATGTGACTGAACTGGAGGCTTTTGCCCATGACGAATGGGCGAAGATACCCGTAGATCGCTGCAAGACACTTGTGTCAAGCTATGCTTCACGTTTAAAAGCTGTTATAACTGTAAAATAATGTTGTACTAAGTACTAAGATTGAATGTCACTTGGGGGTTGAATAAAACTGATAATGATGTGAGCACAGAAAAGACATTTGTGGTTATTTCATTATAAATGTTATGTTATATTCGTCTGACCTACACGTGCCTCTTTGATTTAATTGTAAGCAAGTTGACTGAATGATCAAAATCAATGTCAAACTGGCCAAAACACTCAATTTCAGTGGGGGTTGAATAATTTTGAACACAACTGTATGTAAAGACTGCTTGCTGACGGAATCCAGTAATTGGAAAATAAATCTTTCAATGGCGGTCAACTGCTATGGGTCTAGTTTAGGTTGGTTATAAAAATAAATTTAAACACATACAGTTTATAGACTATGTTGATTTTCATCAATATTAGTATTGACTAAATATTTTTACTCTGTATATTACTATTAAACCCCCTTTTAAAAGGGATACTCTAGGGTTAAAATGGGAGGAGGAAACGGACAACCTAAACATCAACTCCTCCGACCTGCACCTAACTCCTGTTAATCTTCTTTTCCTTTCATTACAGTGTCAGGTTCCTCCAGCACTGCATTATACATTAGACTTTCTCTTAACCCCATCACTACCAAGTCATTTTCCAAAACCCAGTGGATTTTTGAAAAATCTTTTTAATTAATTCTACAGTGAGATATATTTGGGAATATTCCCAATGTATTTCTTACTGTAATAATCTATTTGGTAGGCAGATGGCAAATTACTACAGATAGGAGAGCAGCTTGTGGCTCCCTGCATTGGCTTCTGAAAGTCCGATAACGAAATTCAATAACCCATTGGGCTAAAACCTTGGGGGCACCTTCTGCAGCCCAAAAGAAAACAAATTTCATTTGGTTTGTCTAGCACAGCTGTAGATTAAAATAACTTGATATCAGGCGCCTGATGGTGCCTTTGAAGATCTGAGTTACCTCGATCTCAGTAGTGAAGGGGTTAACCTGCAAATGTTACGTGACCGTTGACAGGCTGGATGCTTAGGTGAGCATCCAGCCAATCCAATGGCTCTCAATGCAAGCCATTTGAGTCCACTCATATATTTTTTTTATATAAAGTATCTTACCAGGAAGGATACATTGAGATTTCTCTCATTTTCTAGTGTGTCATGTGTGGCAAGTATTTACTGTTCGGTGTCTTACCCAAGGACACTTACTGGTGAGGTGCTCTGGCCGGAATTCGAACAACAAGCTTGTAAGCCACAGCGGCCATATGATCGCCTGGGGGCTCGAGCAAACATCTAGCCAACCCAGTTGAGCTATGGAGGATCTGGTTCCTGAAATGGGCTCCACTTTTGGGTCTCCGTCCACAAAAGATGAGACCAATCCCACTTGACAAAAAGGCTAGTATATTAACCAAAATGCTGCCACCTCTGTCCATATTAATAAGGTTTTGCCACTTTGAATCACATTGAGGAGTGCCTGGATTCCTTCTTTTGTTCCTTCTGTTTCAAAGTTATTATTGAAATGGTCTAGTCATTATTTGTAATAACCAACATTTTCTGTTCAGTATTTTAGCATGTTTTATCAATAGGATACCCTAATTTCTACAGTATGTTTTAGCATAAGGAAACACTCTTCATGATCGCCAATCAAGTCAGTGCTCACACCAAAGCAGATTAGCTGTACAACACTGCATCTATTAAGTCACATGCCAATTAATATGTCAGTCAGGTTTTTGTTGAACCCTCCAATAGACGCTTTATAGTCTTCTCTAAATAAAAATCTAAAAATTTAGATTGATTAACAAGCCATTAAATGTTTATTGGTTTCCCGAGTGTTCATAATTAAATGGTTCCGTAACAGAAATATTTATTACAAGAAGAATTGCTAATATATTTTCAAGCATTGTCCGGTGTAAACGTTTCCTCATGCTTGCAGGAACATGTTGATCAGATCGGCGTATGCTGACAATGCTAGCCTTTCATCCTTCTACTCACAGCATGTGGAAAATGTCACTTTAAAAATCACATTTCTTGGCATTTCTATTGCACCTACTGGCAGTTCTAGGGCACGAGTAAAAACACTGGCATACTCATTATCTAGCTACACAGACATTTGTTTACAGATGTGCCTTAAGACAGAGGAATTCAATCTCATGAGACCTTTCTACACTACACATGGCAAAATTCACTGGTAGTTTCAGAATATATATATATATGGAAAACATTTCAACCGTTGAACAATAGCTAAAAAATGTAACCAAGTTTAATTTTGGTAAAAAAAAATTATTCTCATTACAAGGTTGCTAAAAATGGCACAAATGCTAGTTCAGAGCATAGAAAGGTCATTCCTAATTGACATTATATCACAGCAGATAGAATGAATGATAAAACTATTCTACAGCCGTAACAAGCAGATGTTTATATTCCACTTTTAAAAATTGGCATGATTGTGCACGATTCTACACAGAATCAAAAGTAAGCAAGGCCACCATATGCGGCAACACCCCATGAGTGCCATCAGTTGGAAGGACACCTTCATGCCGTCCAGGACAATACCAGGAGATTTCCAAGTGAACAGCAGGATTTGGAGCTAGCCAAAGCAGGGATTACCAGGCAGCAAAGGCACTTTAGAGGTATGCCAGCAGCTTAGTTTTTAGTTAATAGATTACTGAATCTCTAGTGGCCCAGAGGAGGAGCAGTGTGGTCTTCACCTCCATTGTGAGCAGGCAGCATACACGTTAATGTGCGATGCCAGCTCCTAGTGTGCACTTTGACTCCTCGCCAAGCACTGACTGGAATGGGCAATTAATATTATCTTCTGCCTCTGGAAATGCAGATCGACTGCCCTCCAAAGGACCACCTAAGAATACTTTTTAACCCCTCACTGGACAACCAAGGATTTAGCTCTCTCTGTGCTAAGAGAGTCAGAAGAACAAACCAAGGGCACTATTAAAATCTTCGCGCATACGTTTGCAAAAATGCATTAACGCGAGGGGCAAAACCCTTTGCGCTGAACGTCGTATTACAATCTCAGCGCAACAAACGCGCGTATACGTCTACCGCGGGTGAACCTGCGCGAATGCTGCACGAGCTTACTGCTCGCGCGTCCTATACTTAACATTGTGAGCGCAAATGCGTTTGTGTGCTGGTATGCGGATGGTATTACAATTTATGCGCCGTTTGTAACGCTCAGCCTTTGCGCGCATAATTTTAGCAACTCCCAAAAGCTGGTGTTAATGGCAAATCTGAATGACCTGGCCGAAACCGATTACACCAGCCCAAAAAAAAATACGCAGCAAAGTATAGTTACACATTCTACACATACCAAACCAATAAATTTGAGAGGTTGTGCGTGCATTTTTTTTTGATACAGCATATATACGCAGATTGACTTTGACAGGCGCAAAAACTTAACGTGAGGCAATTGTGGTTCTTAATTCTGATTGGCTGAATCACGTGAAAAAAACAGTCCGCACACGGATTTCTGCGCGTAACGTTACTGCGCGCGCGTTATTGCGCGGCCGTTTTACGTGCATTATTTTTTGACGGATGAAAAAATGCATGAGGATTGTAATAACAGCGTTGATTTACGCGCGTTAACGTTTAACGCTTCACGCAACAATTTACGCGTTGCGCGTGCGTTTTTGCGTGAACAATGTAATAGGGCCCCAAATGTCTTATTGTGAAACAATTGTATGAGATTGCAATTGATTAAAAACTGACACATATTACTTTACACATCTCACACATTACATAAAGCCTTCATTTATTTTGGTCAAAATATTTGTTTTGTGTCATGGGGCGTGTTGGTGGCTGGGCAAATTAGGTGGGGAATGTGAACAGTGGTTTATTAAGAGGCTCCATGGTTTCTGATGGCAGCCTGGATGCAATGTTTGGGTACATTGTGGGAAGCAACTTTCTCAAAACGTCTGCTTACCCCTTGTTCAGATTCCAATATGTCAGCTTTGACTCTAACTGCAGGCATCCCGTCCAGCATTAACATTCTTCTCTCAAAGACGTCTTTCTGGTAGAAACAAGACAGTAAGAAAACATTAAAGATGCACAAAATTGTGTATTATTTTTATATATATGTACACACAATCACATTGAATGGGGATAACAGTAATAAGAATATTTTTAAATATACATTATATACTTTAATACACAAGTTATGATGCTACTAGCATACAAAAGTTGTCTACCCAGTCGTTAGATTAGCAAAATAAAGATTGAGATTTACCAATATTTTGTAAATTTATATTCTAGTGTGCAACACAAAACAATACAACAAACTGGGTGTATGAATCTGTATCAGAAAACAGGAATTGAGGCAAGTAATATTCATTGTAATTAAACGGCCGCTTAACTCATCCTGACCACTTTCCATTTTTATAAACTCACAGCTCCCCCGATCTGCATGTGCACAGCTCCGATCCATCGTTCTGTGCAGGTGCTACAGAATTTATGTGTGTGACGTGTGCAAGTCCCGTAGTGGTGCACAATTTGCAGTTCCTACTCTAGGGAAGTTGTGTAGGAGCGCATATTGTGCAGAAAAGCTTCAGGGACTTATGGGTTCAGGAGTCCCTTAGCCAAAGAGGAGGAGCTGAGAGCGGCAAGGGACAAAAGGTGAGTAAAATCAAATGAACCAAAAAAGTTTTTTAAAGAAACTGTCAGGAGCCACTGCCCAATTATTTAAAGCGAAAGAAAAAAAGGAACTCTACTTTTCAAAGTAGTATACCTTTAAGTTCTGTTCATTTAGAGCAGTGTTTCCCAAACCTGTCCTCAGGACCCCCTGACAGGCCAGGTTTGACAGATATCTGAAGCACAGCATGGGTGATACTATTCACTGCTTGATCATTGCAGGATTCAGTCTTCATTTCCCCAAGGTAATCTGCAAAATCTGGTCTGATTAAGGGTCCCGAGGACAGGTTTGGGAAACACTGATTTAGAGGTACACAGGTACTACCTAGAATTTGTCTGAAAATGACCATTTGTTTGCGGGCACAGGTGAAATAACATGAGACACACTTTGGGCCCTATTACATTCTGTGCGCAAATGTGCTCGCGTAACGCAATTTTTTTGCGCGCGTTGTCCAGCGTTATCGCGTGAAAATTAACGTGATATTCGGATCCGAACGCATTTTCTCATCCGTCCAAAAATAACGTTAGTGAAAAAAACACGCAAAACTAAGTGTAATACGCGTGCAGTAACGTTGCACATGTAAATCAGTGCGCGGACTGTTTTTTTTGCGGGATTCAGCCAATCAAAATTAAGAACCTTAATTGACATCAATTCACCTTAATTGACTCACTAATGTTTTTGCGCCTGTCAAAATAAATCTGAGTATACATGCTGCAGCAATAAAAAAATATGCACGAATTCACAATTTTTTTTGGGTATGTGTAGAATGCGTAACTATACTATGCTGTATTTTTTTTTCGTGCTGGTGTATTTTGTTTCGGCCAGAACATTCAGATTTGCAGTTAACACCAGGTTTTCAAAGATGTTAAAATTATGCGCGCAAACGTCGTTCGTAGGATGTTGCGCGTCTATTGAAATACCATCCGCTTAACGCATTTGCGCTCACAATTTTAAGTATAAGACGCGCACAGTTCATCACGCTCGCGCAAGTCCATCCGCGTCAAACGATAACGCGCATCGTTTGCGCGAACGTTGAAGTACGACGTTCTGCGCAAATGGTTTTGTCCTCGCGCAAATGCGCAGTCGAAGCGTGAGGAATGCAATATGGCCCTTTATGTGCAAATGAAATGGGTAACTCTGGAATGAAATGGTACATGAGGTTTTAGATATAGATAAATACCCTGAAGTTCTAAATGGGTCTGCAAGTTAACATGGAATTTCAACCTAAAGGGTCATTCTAGGACGCTGTTCCCAAAAAAAAGAAAAAAAAAGAAACCTGTCCTCAAGCACCCCAAACAGGTAAAAATTTAAACATTACCTTGTGAAAATGCAGACTGAATACTGCATTACTGAGCAGCAAACCGTATCACCTGCATTGTGCTTCAGATTTCTGGCAGACCTGGTCTGTCAGGGGTACTTGAGAACCAGATTTGGGAACTACTGTTCTAGGGGACAGTCATATGCCCACTGCTAGCATATGATCAACTGTTTGGGTACGTGCCAATTAGGGATGAGCTGTGCGGTTCGATCCGTTCGGAGTTCGATTCGAACTTTGGCAGTTCGAAAGTTCGCGAACTTCGAACTTTTTGGGATGTTCGCCAAAAGTTCGAAAAAAAAATAGATTTTTTTTTTAAAAAATGCTTAAAAAATCCTAAAAAGTCTAAAAATAAAGAGACTCTTTACTGCAGAATATTACAAGCAATGGTTTATTAGATACTGAATTAAAACGGGAATATTTTTAACATTGAAACCTATGGGATAAAACATTCTTGTTGCTAAAACATCAGGCAGACGAGGCCCTCTAAATCAGGCACTGTAGAGGGCAGCCCGCTGGAGGCTCCCTCCCAAGGACCCCTTGAGGAGCATGTGGCAGCAAGATTACAGAGCTGCGACTGTGCGGGCTGGGCAGCCGGGTGCATGTGGCAGAGAGGTGGCGCAGGGACTCAAGGGAGGGAGCCACGGCAGACCCCCCTTCCGCACAACCAGGATCCAGGGAGCCCCCACTGACCACCAGGCTAAGGTAAGGCGACACATTTTTTTTAAAAATAAAATCCGAGGACATTTTTAAATGTCCCCAGCAACATAAAATACAACCTTTTTCTTTCTTTCTAATACTCACCTGATTCCTGGATCCACAAACTGTAGAGGTGCTGCCCGGCAGTGTGCGGATTCATATGCTGCATTAATTATACTGTAAGGCTGGGTTGACACCTGCGTTTTTTTTACGCGCACAATACATGCGTTTTTTAACGCGCGTATCGCGCAAACGTAAAAAACATGCGAACGCACATTGCAGCACGTTCACGGCCATAGACTGCAGAGTGAACGCGCTGCAATACGCCCCAAAGAAGCTCCTGTACTTTTTTGGGCGTAGGACGTTTTACAGCGCGTTCCTGCGCGCTGTAAAACGCCCAGGTATGAACGGGTCCCATAGCATATAATGGGATTTCCCTGTTTATGCGTTTTACAGCGTGCAAGAACGCGCTGTAAAATGCTTAGGTGTGAACCGGGCCTTGAGGTGCTGCCCGGCAGTGTGAGGATTCATATGCTGCATTAATTCTTCTTCTTACAAATTTGGTTACTTAACCCATTTGCATTTGGATTGTAATATTGTGACATCCAGGGCCCCGGGTGGCGATCTGGGCGGCCCCGGACGCATGGTGCCGCCAGCTGGCTGAATGCCAGGAGCTCCGGCGGCACCCGGCGCAGCTGTGAGTGATCAGGGGGCAGGGCGCGGCGTGATGACGCAGAGCCGCTGGGACTGGTGTGCGCCAATTCTCACCATATACAGTAGCACAGTACTAGTGCCTAAACGTTGTTGAGCTGGTTTTGTTATAACAACTACTCTCGCTCTGTGCCCCTGTCTGGTATATTCCGCTGCTTGTTACTGCTGGTGCACTTCCATCCTGCCATACACTATAGCGCAGTAATATTTGGGTGCACTGCCACTGACGCCAGCCTATATTACCAGATTCATATAATTTTAATATTGGACTGCAGGGTCCAACCCTGCACTCTTCCACAATACCACAAAAGGGTTACGGTGTGAAGGCACTTGCTGCCACCAAAGGCACAATATTTGGGTGCGCTGCCACTGACGCCTATATTACCAGATTTATATCATTTTAATATTTGGCCGCAGGGTCCAACCCTGCACTTGAAGTGGAATCAGGCTGGAAGCTGGCCGCCATTATGAGCCAGGCGGCCATCTTGTTCAGAATATTGGTTCACTTGAACATAACTAGGTAGGTTTTAGCTGAAACGAGAATGAAGTATACATAGAAATTTAGGAATGTGTTAGATTAGCAGAAAAGCAATTAAAACCCTGAGAAAGATCTCGGCTGTTCCTGGCACGAAGGGACAGAATGAGGAATGGATACACCAAGGTCATAGAGGCCCGCTGAGAGACAAAGGGAAGCATAGAAGATAGACCAGGTGTTAGCCGCAACAAATAAGTACAGGTGTTAGGGAGGCGAGCATAGCCCGGACTGAATGTAAGAACTAATCATGATCTGTCGAAACTAACATGAAGCTTGCCAATTTACGGCAAATTTAATGGAATGTCTTTGTAATCGACCAAGGGAGGTATTAACCCACGTGGGGTGGGATAGTGTCACCGGGAGGTGGGTTAATTGGGATGTACCTAATTATGTATTTGGGGTATAAGATTTTATGTCAGGGTGAGTTCGAGGCTCACTCTTTGCGATTCAATCCTGTGTGAGCATTTGTGTGACGACACAAATAAAGTTTGCCTTTCCTGAAGAGACTCGTGTTCAGACAATCCTTGCTCGTGTCCGGTCCGGCCTCGTCCTGAGTGAACTTAGCAGATTCCGGTTACATTTCTTGGGGGCTCGTCCGGGATATGAGGCCCTTTGCCGGCATGGCAACGACTGCTGAACACTGTAGCGGTTGACTGCAGGTGCGAGTGATCCCGCTGGTTGTGCGTCCGTTGAAGGTGAGCTGACATCTGCAGGCGCCAAGCAGGATTTCCTGTTCAGTGGACCTCGTCTCGTCCCAAACGGACCCCCGGCCCGGGAACACTGGGACACCACCGAGTCCGAGGAAACAGCAAGCAGCGCGGCGATAGGTAAAGTGTCTATGTTTGTATGTCTAATGGAGATACCGGTATAAAGGGAAACGTCCGGCCATAGTCGGATAAGGAGACCCGCGACCATTGACATACCGCACCCCACTCCGACAGCATGGACAAGCAAAGGAGCCAGAGTGGCTAGCGCGTGTCTGAACCCAGGGGATTGGATGTTAACTAAACGGTAGAGTCTGTATGTGAGGGAGAAGGGAGCCACGTGGAGTTGCATAGTCATAGTCAGTGTTTGTAAATAGAGCTTCTGCACGTGGAGAAAGGAAAGGAGGAGAGATTTCTGTGACTGGGCTGAGAGCCCTGAGTCAGTGCTAGTATGTACGTCGTGTAGTGAAGAGGGCCCATTGGGGCCAGGGGTAGCTGCAGAGGAAGTGGTGCCAGGTGGGTAGATTACCCATAGGCAAATTGGAATTGCAGACGGAAGTGTAGTTATAGAACGGAGTGCACATAGTCACAAGCAGTCAAGAGTTAGAGTTCAATTAACGGGGTATAAGGAGCCAAAAGGAGGGACGGTGTGCCCTCGGCTAGTAGAAAGAGTTGAATTGTTTATGTATTATTTTGTGCTGAAAGTATCTGGTACAGTATGGGTTGTGAATGATTGCTGAGAGTGCTGTGAGTGATTGTGCGCCTACTCGCCTAGCGAGAAAGCAAACTTGAGAGTGGACTCCCAAGGTACGTTTCCGGCTCAGGCGACTGCAGTCCGGCTACTGACGGAGGAAGCGAATCCGATATATATGAATTGTTAACTGAAGTACCAGACAGTAAATTTAAAGTGTTTTGTGCTAAACGTAATAGCTGCATTGTGAGAAGGTTACCGCCCGTAAGAGTAACAATAGGCAACGGGTCGTCCAAACCCAAGACGGCTAAGAATATATGGTGCGGAATTTTAAAGTGTTATATACAACACATGATTATAAAATAGATTTAAGTAAAGAAAAGTTAAAATTATTATGTACAATGGTATAGCCACAGTTAGTTCCTGAGTGGCCAGAACAGGGGTCTATGGACCCGGAGATAATACAGAGAGTGTACTCCCAGGTAACCGGGAGATATGGTCATCCTAAACAATACCCGTATATAGATTTATAGAGGTACTGTGTGAGAGATAAAAGCCATTTTTGTTATGTTAGTAGGGCAAAGAAAAAAAATATGCCCTCAAATAAATGTAAAAATAAGCCTATATATATATATATTTAGTGTTTTAATATACCAGTAAATTAAACAAAGATAATTTACAAGTTTTGTGTGTGGCTTATGTAATGATCTGCAGGAGTCTCTGAGCCCCCACTTCCCCCTGGGCCAGAAGAAAGAGAGAACATTTTTTTTTTTTCCGTATTCGCTCCCCCCCTCCTTTCTGGCACACACTGTCTGCAAGGAGAGGGAGGGAGTCCATTTTTTTTTGTTCTCTGATGAACAGAGAAAGTAACCCTTTATGTGTCTGTGCAGCGAATTTTAGTTTACCAGAGAGATAAAGAAGAAAAATTACTATGTTTAGCTAATTTTTAATGTGTGCTACAATAGAATGCATGAAGTCTGTCGAGTGCAAGATGTATGTTTTTATTTTGTGTTGAATATTTTTGGTTAAGTCTGTCTTGACAGACTATTTTAAAATAGTTTTATATAATCTAGGCTATATGTAAGAAAATTTTATATTGTCTAGTATTGTTGTCCGTTTGTTTCAAGCAATATTGTGTAATGTGCTGATATTATTCCAAAAACTCTAGTCTTGTTTACAGAGCTAGAATTAAATAAAAGAGGGTATCCGGTTTTTTATATTGTTACAGAGTGTAACAATAGTAAGTATTTATAATACAACATGTATTTTATAAAGTAAAACTAAAGTATATAATAATATACAATATTGTCTAACAAAATATAATAAAATTTATTAACAAATTAAATAGAAATATATTAAATGGTTAGAAGAGAATATTAAAAGAGCAGTTCGAGAAATAATTAAAGTAACTAGTTTTATACTGTTTCATGTCCTATATAGTTAAGATATAGCGAAAGTATGATTAAAAAAAATATATATATATTTCTATTTAATTTCTGATAAGATAGTTATTCTATTATTATAAGAGTATTTTATATGATTACTGATTTTATTTTTATTTATTTTTCTCTGATGCGGTATTAAGAGTCTGTTTTGGCTACGGGAGAAAGATCTCTGTAAATATTGTTTATATACAGTATGTAGATATTTATTTTTTTAAATTAAAATATACAATGTGTATATGTATATGCCCGAATGTCCCATCCAGTTCCTGGGGCGGGATATTTTTGCAAATTACAAGCCCGAATTATATGCTAGATTAGACCTGCCTGAGAGTGGCAGCTCCACACGGCAGTACAGCCCAGCCAGCCAGCATACCCAACCTGTAAAAATTGCAGTAATTATGCCAAAAAAAGAAGAATAATGAACGGCACCAACCCTGCCGGCCGCCCCAGACCCGTACACACTACTCCTTAAAATTCCTGGAGTCTGGGCAGAGGAAAACCCACCCGGATTAGCTGTAAATATCCCTCCAGTGTACGTCGATTTAAAACCTGGTGCAACACCTGTGGCTTTAAGACAATACCATATCCCACAAAAAGCCAAGCAAAATATCCAGACACATTTGCAGAGACTTAAAGACCATGGCATATTGAAATTCTGTGTGTCACCGTGGAACACATCCCTGTTACCAGTACTGAAAGAGGGCACACAAGAGTACTGCTCAGTCCAAGATTTACGGGCCGTCAACGAAGCCACAGTAACTCTACACCCTGTGGTTCCCAATCCATACAATTTATTAGTATTTCTGGTGATATAAAATATTACACGGTGTTTGATTTCAAAGACGTTTTTTTTCTGCATCTGTCTGGCTCCGGCAAGCCAACCCCTTTTTATTTTTCAGTGGAAGGAATCTACAATGGATGCGCGCTCAGCCAGGACCTTCTGTCCTTCAACGCTCAGCCAGACAAAGTTATTTTACTACAGTTTATAAATGATTTATTACTGGCTTCTCCCACAGAAAAAGACTGTTTCTCTGCCACAAAAAACCTGCTATATCTGCTATGCCTTGCAGGTTACAGAGTGTCCAAAAAGAAAACACAAATATGTAAACAGACTGTGAAATATTTAGGTTTTCAATTAACAGGAACCAAGCGTGCACTGGGGGCAGAGAGAAAAGAAGCAGTATGCCGAATACCCCAACCAAAGACAAGGAGACAAGTCCGTGAATTCCTGGGAGCTGCAGGCTTCTGCCGCCTGTGGATCCCCAACTTCGCAGATATTGCTAAGCCCCTCCATCAAGCTACCAAAGGAGGAGAGCATGAACCCTTCCTCTGAGAAGAAGAACAAACAGCAGCTTTTCTGAAATTAAAGACTGTTAATGGAAGCTCCTGCACTGGGACTGCCAGATCACAGCAAGCCCTTCCAGCTGTACGTGTATGAACACAATCAAATAGCTACAGGAGTGCTGATTCAGAACTTTGGCTCATGGCCAAGGCCTGTGGCCTATCTATCCAAGCAACTTGACCCTACGGCCTACCCCCATGTCTGAAAGTTGTGGCAGCCACCGCAATGCTGATAGCAGAAGCAGACAAGCTGACCCTTGGACAAGTTTTTCATGTCAAGGTACCACATGCTGTCAAAGCCCTGCTGGATGTAAAAGGAAGCTACTGGTTCAGCAACAGCCAGACGACAAAGTAGCAAGCTATGATGTGTAAGAATCCACGGGTTCATTTGGACCTCATCGTTACCTTGAACCCTGCTACTTTACTGCCTGCCTGCGAAGAGGATCCAGATCATGAATGCCTCCAAGTCATAGAAGTGTTCAGTAGCAGGCCAGATTTGAAAGATGTACCCCTAGACAAATACGATTTACAGCTATTCACTGATGGTAGCAGTTATATGGATGATGGGAAGAAAGTCTCCGGCTATGCAGTCGTCTCAGCAGAAGAGATTATTGAAGCAAATTCTCTACCAGGCCATACATCTGCACAATTGGCTGAAATAACAGCCCTAACCAGGGCTCTATAACTTTCCGAAGCCAAAAGAGTGAATATCTACACTGACTCCAAATATGCCTTTATGACTGTCCATGCACATGGTGCACTCTACAAAGAAAGAGGCCTACTTATTTCCTCAGGACAACAAATCAAGTATGCAGCTGAAATCGCAGCCCTCCTAGAAGCTGTATGGAAACCAAGTGCTGACAGTATTTATTTATTTATTTTTTTAATTTTTTTTTTTTTTGGGTTTAAAATGTTTTATTATGCAAATAAAGTCAAGCATACAGAAAAGAAAACTTTGGCAGTACAATTTCCAAGTACATATTAATGAGCTTGGGTTGTTGACATATGACCAAGCCTTTTGGCAAGGAAACAGTAAGACAACTCGACAGGGAAGTAATCCACCGCGATGGAGGCCTGGGAAAGGCCCGAACCACCGGTATCTTGTGCCGTTCAAATCGTCAGATTCGCCAATACATGTGCTGGACCGCATAAATCCAGATAGAATAATCGTTCCAGATGGAGGAATAAACTGCTGACACAGGGAAAAGGAAGGTGGGAGAGGGGTTGAGGATAAGAGGGGTAAGGACAACTGTGACAGGGAGAGAAAAGGAGAAAAGATAAAGAAGAGGAGATGTGTGAGAGAGAAGTGAAGAGTCAGAGCGTTATTTTAAAGTAAAATAAAATAAATGTTGGAATAATGAGGGTTGGATGAGGGTTTCCGCCCCAGCCCGGTGGGGTCGCACCCCGGGAGACGTGGAGAGTGAAGCCAAAAGAGACCGCATCATAGTCCGGCAACTCCCAATGGTCACCTACCGCAGATCCAAGAGGAGAGAGCCACGGTCGACCCAGACGCACGCCCCCCCCCACTCAGCCACCCCAGTAGAACCACGTCCGCGTGAATCTTTCCCTGGCATCTGCACTCAGCACCATTGTTTCCTCGGCGCCCCGCAGCCCACTCACTCGTGCCACGAGCTCAGCATGGGTTGGGATCGTCACCGTCCTCCAATGTGCCGGTATTAGCAATCGTGCACATAATAATATACGGAGCAGTAGTGATTTCTTCAGGGCCGCAGCCGGAAGGTCAATAACCATTAGCAAAAACGTTTTTGGTGTAAAAGGTAAGTCAAAGTCACATTTGTCCTTGATGATTTCTCTCACCATCCTCCAATACGGTGCCAGATGTGGGCAGAACCACCAGACGTGTAAGTATGTTCCCGTCTGTGAGCACCCTCTCCAGCAACGTGCGGAATCCAAGGCGCCAATCCGGAAGAGGAGGTGGGGAGATCTGTACCAGAAGGTCAGAATTTTAACCACTTCAATGCTGAGGACGCGCTCAGCGCATCCTCAGCATTCCCGCTGGTATGCGGAGGACGCGCTGAGCGCGTCCTCCCATTGGGGTCAGCGTTCGGCCGGGTTCCGGCCGATCGCTGGCCCCCCCGGTGCGGGCTGACATCCTCGATGTCAGCCCGGCATTAGGGACCGCAGCCGCCGGAATTAGGTGTCATCGCGGCAGCGCGATGACACCTAATTCAGGCGCCCCCCCGCATGTGCGGAGGAGGCGCCTGAAAGGGAGGGGGGGAGGTCCTTCGGACCTCTCTCCCTCCCGATCGGCGGCGTTGCGGGGGTTAACCCAGGCATCATTTGGAAGGGCACAGCCTGCCCTTCCAAATGGTGCCTGGCATTAACCCCTGGGGAGCTGGATCGCGAATCGGCGCTGAAAAGCGCCGGTTCGCGATCCTTTCCCGTAGCTGGCCGACATCTTGGATGTCGGCCAAGCATCCGGGAACTCCCCCTGAGGACTGGCGTCATCGTGCGTAGCACGATGACGCCAGTCCTGGACTAACCCCTAACTGCCACCAACTGTGGAGATAGGGAGTTCCAATGAACTCCCTATCTCCCGATCCGTGGCAGTTAGGGGTTAATGTTTGGTATGGTTGGATCGGCCAGAGCATGGCCGTTCCTACGATACCAAACATGAAAGTGAAAAAGTTTGTCAAAAAAAGAAAAATATATATATAAAAAAAAATAAACACTTTTTTTTTTTTTTTGTTTGTTAATGCAGCAATATTGTTCCCATTTCAATTATAATGTGAACAATGATGCTGCACTAACGATTTTTGTATGCGGTGCGTTTGTTAAAAATAGTGTAATTTTCCCCAAAAAAAAATGTAACGAGACCCCATCTCTAATTTTTTTAACAAGCGCACCCCATACAAAATATAACCGCAATTGCTCGCATGTTAAAATGTGAAAAAAAACACTTTACACATTGTAAATTATTGAAAATACATATTTTATTGCATTTTTTGTTATAATATACAGACATGACATAACGTATACATATAATAATGACATATTATGAATCTACTGAGTCTGACGGAAAGAACGATATATAATATGTCTGGGTCATATACTAAAATAAGCCTTCAAAACACGTTTAAACATGATGAGCAAAACCGGTAAAAATGACCTCAGCACAGGGGCGGGAAAAGCCTCAGCAGCGAAAGGGTTAAATGAGGTCTCAACAATTGCCATGGCCTGGGACCCAGAGTGGACCAAGATAAGGATTTTATTCCATTGTTCTTGTGCGATCTCTTCCCCCAGCTCCCTCTCCCATCGCCGCATATATGAAGGTACCATCGGGCCCACACCCCGTATGAGGAGGTAGAAGGTAGAGACAGCATGCTCCACCCGCTGTCCCCGGCTGCAGAGAGTTTAAAAATGTGTGAGAGGGCGCGTCAGCTTCGTGTTTCCAGGAACCCGCCGTAGGTAATGTTGAACCTGGTGGAAATTAAATTGGTGCTGTCAGTATTATGCACTGTCGTGGCCACCAGAAAGGTCATGATGAAATCCCAAAAGGCAACAGGCGCGTTGACCAGGCCGCAAAAGCGGCTGCAAAACCATTGCTAACAACTGATCAAGCCAAAGTCCTGCTCTGCAAGCAAGAGGACCAACCTGCCATGCCAAACTACGAATTCTATATGAATTGGAGAAAATTTGATCCTGGAGGCGAATTTATTGAAATTATGTTGCACAAATGGCACAATAACTATGAACTATTAGAACTCAATCATGATTATATCCAATGGCTCTTCCCAACCTGGTCTCAAGGCCGAAATTTCTACTCCACTCCTCTGAACCCTCAAGAGGCACGTTTTATGATTAATACCTCAGAAGTTCAGCAAAGACTCCGCAGAGTATACAAAATGATGCTGAAATTCTTCGGCGTAAAATTAATGGGGGAGTAATGGAGAAGATACAAAAGAAACCGAAGTTGAACGAGCAGAAAATTTCGCCTCACGTTTTGACAGCCTAACAGCCAACCCTTATAATAATCTGAGGATCACACGAATACTGCTAAATTTGGGAGAATTGGGAGCAGAAGAATATCAAGCTCCGCTGGTGAGGTTCTTTCTCAAAGAGACCCTTATCAAAAACAAACTGCCAAGAATGAAGAAAAGTCTGATGAAGGAAATAATACCACGCTATGGACTTCCTCTCGAAATAAGGTCAGACAATGGCCCCGCATTTATACAGAACTGTCTACAACAGTTTGCCCGCCTGTTAGGCATCACCTGGAAGCTATATACTGCTTACAGGCTCCAAAGCTCGGGAAAAGTCAAAAGAATGAACCGCACCCTAAAGACTTTGATGTCCAAACTGTGCCAAGAGATATCACTAGGCTGGTTGGATGTGCTGTCAATAGTTCTATTGCACATTAGGTGCAGGCCAACCCCCAAATTGAAGCTAAGTCCGTATGAACTCATGTTTGGACGGCCTACCGCTCTGATTAATGGACTAAGGGGGGACCTTCGGGCATTGGGGAAAACTAAATTAAATGATCAGGTTGTACTGTTGGGTAAAGCAATGCAGAAATTAAATACTTAGATGGGAGATAATATACCTCACTTTTTATACCCCCCACTGCATAAGTATTGTCCAGGTGATTCAGTATGGGTGAAGGAGTGGAAAAATGACCCACTAGGCCCAAAATGGAGAGGTCCTTACCTTGTCCTGTTATCAACCCCTACAGCAGTGAAGATTGCCGAGGTGGTCCCGTGGATACATCACTCCAGACTGAAGGTAGCTGCAGCCAATCCTGAACCAGCATGGAAGGTCGTCACCAACGAGACCAATCCATTGAGGCTAAAGCTGACAAAGACCACAGTCATGAGCACCTGAATGATCCTATTGAGAGCACCCAAAATATTCAACAAGTGGGTGTTTTGATGGACACAATAAAGCCTGACCATCCACCGACAGGGGAACAAAGGGATCCCCCGGGGGACGCCCAGAGGGTTATTTTTAGGGGCCCGGCCCCAACTTTTGATCAACCGGAAATGTTTTTTTGTTTTTGAAATTCCGGTGGGTAGGGATTGGGTTTATGTGACTGTGAAAAGAATTGCCCAAGGGATTTTGATATTTGGGGCATTTGTGGTACTGATTTTGTAACTTGCAAATTTGATTTATGGACTCTCGTATGGAGCATGCCCCAGGTGCCCAAGCACCGCCAAGAAAGTGGATATTTCCCATATCTGGAATGGTACGCACCCAGTGATGGAGAACCGTACCATGAGGAGACAAAAGCGACAGGCGATATCCGAGATTATGCCAAGAGGACACTTACTTGTGCAATTTAAATATCACTATGCTAAAAAGTCTGGGCAAACCGCATGCTGGGTGTGTAGTAGACTGCACCCAGAGACAATTCACATACCATTTGCCTCTGTTCCAATGAATTTGAGTATGTTTGCATCAGGAAATGTCACAATACATGCTTTTGATGCACCAAGGGAAAAACCAGAATCATTCATAGAAACATAGAAACATAGAAAGATGTCGGCAGATAAGAACCTTTCGGCCCATCTAGTCTGCCCAATTACATGGATACTTAACCTGCATTTATCTTTTGTTTAGGATAGCCTTATGCCTATCCCATGCTTGCTTAAATTCAATTACTGTTTTGGCCTCTACCACTTCTACTGGAAGACTGTTCCATGTATCCACCACCCTCTCAGTAAAATAATGCTTCCTGATGTTACTTTTAAACCTTTGCCCCTCTAATCTAAGACTATGTCCTCTTGTTTTGCTATTTTGTTTCCTTTTAAATATACTCCCTTCCTCTACCTTGTGGATTCCCTTTACGTTCCCAGTCCCGGGTACCCCATAATAGGACCAGTGTACCCACCAGAATGGTGTTTTCAACTAGGACCAGATAAAGAAACAAATAACAAGGGTGGGTTGTGTTACTCAAGTAAATTCAACTGGATATTATATATTTACACATTCAACACAAAAGAGAAGGCAAATTTTCTATACATACGATGTAGAAAGCTCACAAGCGATCAGGAGGAGGTGATTGCGAATGTGACAAATGGGAGGCAGAGTGTATTGGATATGATGAAACGACTGAGACAACTGATGATAGAAATATCAAAAGGAACACTACATTTGTCACCATTTATATTGAAAGGGGGATACCAGGTGTGTTGTGAAAGGGTGTGTTACACATGGGTACCACCTACAATAACGGGAATGTGTTATCTAGCTAAATTGATCCCAATTCAGAGGGTAAGGGAAGAAGACACTAATACAGACACAGCACTCCACCCTAGGTACCCACTGGTGTTTGAGAGACAGAAGAGAGAGCTGTTCAAGAAAGCGGATCGAATATGGGCATGGCTCAGTTACTGAATCTGGAAGTACGAGAGATAAGGAAGGTACAAATGATACATGATATGGCACTAGAACAGATCAGTGCGGCTCTGAATGGATTGTGTGAGATGACAATGCATTATGAATGTTGCACCTTCATCAAGAACACTACACATGACGTCCCTGACTATTACCAGGTAATCCAAGATCACCAGGAGAAGGTAGCACAGTTGCAGAACACAGCAAGGAGGATCGCTGCTGAAGGCTGGAATCCACTTCGTGGGTTCAGAGCAATCGGAGATTGGTTCGGATCCATTCTGAGATTTATCTCACAGATTGGATCCATGATTCTGATGGTGGTGGTGATCTTGGTCATAGGGACACTACTGTACCGCATAGGGCTCTGTCTCTGGTCACTATGCAAGAGGGCACTGACACCCACACGGACACAGAAGATACCACTGATTATCCCACAAGATATGTTCCCAACCAAAATAGGTCCCCTAAAGTATGAGGAACTTAAGAATAATAGTAGTGGGGTGTAATGGCTACAAGTCTCAGGAGAAGAACCTGAGGCTTGAGCCAAGGGGGGAATGAAGTGGAATCAGGCTGGAAGCTGGCCGCCATTATGAGCCAGGCGGCCATCTTGTTCAGAATATTGGCTCACTTGAACATGACTAGGTAGGTTTTAGCTGAAACTAGAATGAAGTATACATAGAAATTTAGGAATGTGTTAGATAAGCAGAAAAGCAATTAAAACCCTGAGAAAGATCTTGGCTGTTCCTGGCACGAAGGGACAGAATGAGAAATGGATACACCAAGGTCATAGAGGCCCGCTGAGAGACAAAGGGAAGCATAAAAGATAGACCAGGTGTTAGCCGCAACAAATAAGTACAGGTGTTAGGGAGGCAAGCATAGCCCGGACTGAATGTAAGAACTAATCATGATCTGTCGAAACTAACATGAAGCTTGCCAATTTACGGCCAATTTAATGGAATGTCTTTGTAATCGACCAAGGGAGGTATTAACCCACGTGGGGTGGGATAGTGTCACCGGGAGGTGGGTTAATTGGGATGTACCTAATTATGTATTTGGGGTATAAGATTTTATGTCAGGGTGAGTTCGAGGCTCACTCTTTGCGATTCAATCCTGTGTGAGCATTTGTGTGACGACACAAATAAAGTTTGCCTTTCCTGAAGAGACTCGTGTTCAGACAATCCTTGCTCGTGTCCGGTCCGGCCTCGTCCCGAGTGAACCTAGCAGATTCCAGTTACACACTCTTCCACAATACCAGAGGGGTTACGGTGTGACGGCACTGTTGCCGACACTAAAGGCCAAATTTTAAAGCACCTATTGTTACTTTCATCCAAAGCCTGCATAAGTTTCACCATAATTTAGCCAAAAAATCACTAAACTTGTTCTGCGTGTCCTAAAATGTATTTTAATACAGACTGCCGCCCCAGGCAGTTGTATATGAATAGATTAAAGGAAAACCGTTTAACGTCATTTAAAATGTCATTTTTTTGTTTTCATATGTTTCTATACATCCTACAAATCCGCCACTTCACGGGCAGGTTATGGGGACCTCCTAGGCACGATATTTGAAGGAATTTTTCGTTTTTATTTTTAACCCTTATTTCATGGAAAACTCACTGTTCCTTTAAAAACCTTTTTTTTTACTTTTTGTCCTTGTTTCCTGTCCCCCAGGGCACTACCCCCAAACACCTTTTATGGCAAATATCTTGCATATATGCCCTCTTGGAGGGCACTCCAAAATTCGATCTTTCGAGTCCCATTGACTTGCATTGAGTTCGGTTCGTGTTCGAGTTCGAATGCGAACCGAACATGGGGGTGTTCGGCTCATCCCTAGTGCCAATGAGAGCATGATATAAAGTGTGAATTAACTCTTTTATGGGTGTTAAAGCCACACTTTTTAAACCTGTCCTACTGAAACTGTTCAGCTTTCAACTAGAATATAATAAATTTGGAAATCTTTATTACAGCTAGACAGGGAGGGTTTGTTCATTTTCTGTACGTTTCAAAAATATTTCCTCAAACACAACTGAGATTCAGTTAGACTCTCTTTTGTTTGTGAGGTGTCTTTCTTTTCCAGAGACCAGTGAGCAGATCAGACCTTGAGAGGTTACATTGTGTTTTTGGTATTTTTAACAATCACAATGTATTTGTTTTCCCCTACGCAAAAATATAGTTTGTTTCAGGTAAAATACCTTTCTTATTTTACGAGATTTAGCAAAGAATGTAACTTACTGTTGCCCAATATTAAATGGTAAATGTCTGAAAAATACTCAAAATATATATTCCAAACATTAAAACATACTAATAATTACCGCTCAGTTTTACTTTTAAGCATAGATGTCAATGTTTAACTATAACTAGATCATAAGAACATCTAAGCCTTGGGACTCTCTTCATCTCTTGTTTCAGTCTGACCTTTTATTCCCCCATTTCATATCATAAAAAGCACAATCGTAAGTGCAGTAAAAAGCATGATGATAAATTGATATCTAATCAAAGCCATTTTCGACTTTATTTTGTTTTTTAATAAAAGTTTTATGCACTGGTTAGGACACAGAGACGCGTTGCTGAATTTTCTTCCACCTGATGTGCGTTTATATTGTATAATACATCCTTCCTTAGCTTTCCATATTTGCTGCTATCTCCTGTATATGAAAATACTGCAGACCTTTCATTTATTAGCTGCTGCCTGCCTGTTTGTTTGCCCCATTTCTCTGACTTTGACATATACTGTAAAATTTGACAAGATCCATAAATAAAGAATATTCAAGTTATCATTTGATAAAACACTCAACGTTATACAGGTCTATACAAAGAAAGGTGAAACTCAGGAGAATGACTGGAGAAGTGAAAATCCTAGGTCAAAATTCTCCCATTTATCTCACTTTCCAAATTGGCTATTTGGTCTAGATTGTTCTCTTCTCTTGCCAGTTCTCCTGAGATTCACCTTTCTCTGAATAACCGTGATTGTTTAATCTAAGGTCATTAATATTAAAGGATAAAAAGAAACATGCAGGGTAGTTGTTCAAATAAGGTCAATTTGTTAATCCCATAAGCAGACAATCTCAATATTCTATGAAACACAACATGTATCAATAATGAACCTTGACATTGAAATCCACCTGAGCACCAATGTTTTGTCTGTCTCTTATTGTAGATCTGTGATCCGTGTGTTATAGGCAGCTCTAAGGCATGGAAAATTCAAGACATAAAGAAACAGTGCACAGGTCACATTACTTGTCAGATTACATATCAATGAGCAGGTGCTTCTGGAAATGAAGGTAACTGATTACATAAAAAGTGTTATGCGCAGTTAGGTTTAATTAGTGCCACGCAGGCTCTATGGCAATTTAATGCAGAGTGTGCCGCACAAGTGGATTCCCTACAAATGAATTAGGAATACTGAAAGGCATAGAGAAATAGCAATTTAATCACAGATATCAAGTGCACACTTGAAAAAAAATCCATTATGAATTAAGCAGAGCGTATTAATGCATTAATTGTATAATTGGAACACCGGTGAAAGCGCATTTCCTCGGTTGTAAAATTTTGAAAATGCACACTTTGTCAAATGCTACACACGGCTATATAATTAACAGGTATTTGGCAAAAAAATAAATGGATAAAGCGGTCTCCTAACTTTCACTACAAATAAGCTGTACAACACAACTTTTTTGAAACTGTTAATGAACAAAGTGATATACAGATAAATTCTGATAAGGAACTCATAAAACAGAAACAAAAAAAACATAAGAATTCTGTTGCAGCGGCACTCAGCCGCTGATACATACCCAAAGGTTTCACCAAAATCTGTCTGGTGGAAAATATTCAATAAGCCTTCAAAAATCTAACAAAAATAGTATTTAAAGGGATGCTCTATTGAAATATGCAGGGTTATACAGAGAGAGAGAGAAATGTCGGTGACATTTCGGGGTTTTCCCGTTCTCTGCACTTCGGCTAGTCCGATTCGCCGACCTTGCGGTGAATTCCGCAAATCCGGCCGCACCTTAACAATTCAGACACTGTCAAAGTCTTACCAGCAGATATATGTGCAATTTACAGTATATTGCAATGACAATGTAATGTGTATCTCACGGTGAATTATTGACAAATAAAACAGTGTGACATATGTCATGATGCAATAAAAAAATATATACACAAAAAATATGCAATAAAAAAATATATGCACAGGCGGCAGCAATGGGCCGGGATTCTGGCCGATTGCTGGCCCCCCCGGTGCGGGCTAACATCTTGGATGTCAGTCCGGCACCCCGGCGGGGACATTAGATGTCATCGCGGCGGCGCGATGACATCTAAGGCTAGGGTCAAACGAAAGCATTTTTACACGCGACCGTAAAAAAGTGCATCCGAACGCATTGACGTATTTTTTCACGGAATACGCGAAAACGGTCATACGATGCGCATTTTTGGGCGTGATTTTTTACGGATCCAAACCAGGAAACTTTGGGTGTCTGGACGTTATGTTGGCCGGACACGAACAGGGTCTGACGTCTCCAAATCACACACACACACCGCTAGCGGACGCAGCGCACTCTGTACGTCAGTACTAGCGGTTCTGCGTTCTTGAAAAAATGCATTCATTTCCACTTGCGTTGCACAGCCGGACTTTCGTGCGACTGTACTTCGTATATTGGCCGTCATTGGCCATCATTTGCTGCTAGTGCGGCTGTAATTAAGTGCGCCAGAACGCACGTTAAAAGTACGCTGGTCTGACCCCAGCCTAATTCAGGCGCCCCCCCACCTGTGCGGAGGAGGCGCCTGAAAGGGAGGGGGGAGGTCCTTCGGACCTCTCTCCCTCCCGATCGCGGGGGGCCACAGGGTTAAGACAGGCACCATTTGGAAGGGCACAGCCTGCCCTTCCAAATGGTGTCTGACATTAACCCCTGGGGAGCCGGATTAATAAAATCATGTTTCGGCACCGAAAAGCGCCGGATCGTGATCCTCTCCCGGAACTGGCCGACATCTTGGATGTCGGCCAAGCCTCCGGGAACTCCCCCTGATGACTGGCATCATCGTGCATAGCATGATGACGCCAGTCCTGGAGTTAACCCCTAGCTGCCAGCAATGGTTCATTGGAACCCCCTATCTCCCGATCCGTGGCAGCTAGGGGTTAATGTTTGATATTGTTGGATCGGCCAGAGCATGGCGTTTCCAACGATACCAAACATGACCATGTAAAAAGTTTTTTTAAAAAAAAATTAAAAATAAAAATAAGAAAATATTTTAAAAAAAAATTATAAAAAAAAATAAAAAAGTTTTTTTGTTTTTTGTTTTGTTAATGCAGCAATATTGTTCCCATTTCAATTATAATGTGAACAATGATGCTGCACTAACGATTTTTGTTTGAGGTGGGTTTGTTAAAAATTGCGTAATTTTCCCCCAAAAAATGTAACGAGACCCCATTTCTAATTTTTTTAACAAGCGCACCCCATACAAAATATAACCACAATTGCTCGCATGTTAAGATGTGAAAAAAAAACACTTTACACCTTGTAAATTATTGAAGATTCTAATTTTATTGCATTTTTTGTTATAATATACAGACAGGACATGACGTATACATATAATAATGATATATTATGAATCTGCTGAGTCTGCCGGAAAGAACGATATATAATATGTCTGGGTCATATACTAAAATAAGGCTTCAAAACGAGTTTAAACATGATGAGCGAACCAGGTAAAAATGAGCTCAGCACAGAGGCGTGAAATGCCTCAGCAGTGAAAGGGTTAAAAAAGACATTCAAATACAGATAAGGCTGAAGATGACGCCTGCTCCAATTTGACTCCAGTGAAAAATTTTTTCAATTGCACCTAAACTGGACCATTTTCAGAAGTAAACAATTTCTAGGGATAGGGTTAGAATTAGGGTTATGTTATTATTGTGCTTGTTTAATGGATAGGGTTTATTTTAGGGTTAGAAATTATACAACATAAACACACTATATAAGAAGTGTCTATAATGTTAATACGGTGCATGTTTAATATGGGCATGACTGAAATACCAGATTTACTGACCTCTTTTTCTAATGGATTTTATGATGTCACAGAAGGGCACGTAAACTTCTGAAAAGTAACGCTCTACATTTTTTGCTAATGTGTATTTGAAATATAAAATAATTTAGTTTCATTCTATCTATATTGCAGTATAGCAGTGACAGGACATGTCGTAATCCAGGGATTGGACTGAATCACATTAACCACTTTGGATATATTTGTAGAATGCTTTTAGTGAAACGTTTTTTAAAAATCGTAGGAAAACACAGAAATGATTAATGTCATAAGCTTTCACAGACTCCTAGGTATATGCTTTGACAGAATATATAGATTATGTCTTTGAGGATTTAAGTATAAACTATTCAGTTTATTCTTCTGAATATCAACCTTACTTTTCACAACAGTATTTTTTTTTTTTTGAGAAAGGATTTTACCAGGAAGGATACATTGAGATTTCTCTGGTTTTCAAGTATGTCCTGGGTGACGAGTAGGTACCGTTAGGTGTCTTGCCCAAGGACAATTACTGCAGAGGTGCTCTTGCTGGGATCGAACCAATGTCTCCATAGGCTCTCTCCACGCAGAGCAGTGATGTAGTATTATTCTATTAGTTGTTATTATAACTTTTTGGTTATTCTGTTTCATATTTTGAAGCAGTTAACCACAAATCATGCAATGGCTATAATGTCACCCTAGTTACAGATCCTTCCCACAAATAGATGGTTGGGGTAGCACTGAGTGCATACGAATCAATGAGGCAAAACAAAAATATAAATTAATTAATTTATTTATTTATAAAGGATTTTACCAGGAAGGATACATTGCGATTTCTCTCGTTTTCAAGTATGTCCTGGGTTCAAGAACATTAAAATAAAAAAATACTGACCTACAGATGGTCAGATTAATATTACACATTGAGGTAAAGTAATTCAACAGGGCAACCAAGAGTCAGGTGAGATAAAATCATAGCCAGATTAATTAGACCTATCAAACTAATTTTGCAAAATCAGAGAAATCACTAACAGGTATACCTGGCCCCTACGTACATACTGTAAAGCTCCCTAAAAAGCATAACGTATTCAACTAATGTTAGCCAAATAGCCCACAATTTACCCGATAGCCATTTTTATTTGAGATTTAAGAAGTACTCTTACGTTTTATTGCAAGATCAGGACATGTAATGAAATGCATTGTTACGGTTGACTAGTTAGCAGACTCAGTAGACTGAGCAGGCATTGCTGCATGTCCCCCAGGAGGACAACCAGGCAGAGAGCAGAGATTGCTCTGCTTCTTAGAAGAATGCACAGAGTAGAAACACACAAGGAGGATTTTGGAAAGACCAATGTAATGAATTCCAAGTCAGTTAATAGGATAATATGTGGTTTAATGTTCTTTAGTGGCATCATAAAAGATAGAGTTCACTGCCGCTCTTCTTTGAGTAACCCCCCTATATGAAGATATACATATTTTATAAAACAGAAATTCTCTGAATGTAAAAATAGTTGAATGAGATATAAATCCATCTGTGAATGTATATATAACGGAGGTGGCTTTACGTGCAAAATTCTCATAGGTGCCACCAACACCTCCCCCCAAAAAAATATGTTTAAGGAATGTTTTTGAAAATCATAATTATAAAAACAGATTGCATAAGATGAAGTATCACCAACAAGTCATTCAGAAAACAGATGATTCATTGCCTTTTACACTGTACAAATATGTGCTATAGAGCATTTCAAAGTATGCTGTCACACATGGACAATGCTTGAAGAACGTAATAGGGCCCTATGTGTTTTACATTCTTCTGGCAGGTGTGAAAATTGGTAGAGCTCTAGAACAGCCACCACAGGCCCCAATAAAATCAAAGAAACCTCAAAAGCCCACCACAGATGTCATGTCCATCACAGTAATCCTATTGATTACACCACAGTCTGCCATGACTACTACAGTAAACCTATTGACCACCACAATATGCAAAGCACATCATAGTAAAGGCAAGGCTCACCACAGTCTGTCATGCATTGCTCACCACTGTCTAGTAAACACAGTTGTGGTGGCCCGTATATCATATCATACAAACCAGACTCTTACTCAAATGCAGAGATGCAGACTCACTTCAAGATGACCTGTTGCAATGGTTGAGCATCAGTCACTTTAGGTCTCTCCCTCTACTTATTGTATATTTCTCAACTGATTCAAGATAAAAAGTAGGAAAATTAACTGTATTGCTGTGAATGGACTTCATTGTTGCAGAGCAAAGTGTCTGTTTAGGGATACATTTTGTAAGCAAGGGTCAGTAATCAGAAATTGTTTCATTGGTGCACACTCTAATAAAATGGGCGATGATATATTTAATAAGACAATGCCTGAGATGTGCCAATTCATTGTTTTGCTACGCCTAGTCGTATAACTGCATTTACCTCATGCCCTCCAAAGTTGGGAATTTATATGCATTTAGTCTATGTATTATTTGAGTACAGTTGCAGATTAAACCCCATAATGATAACAAAAATGGACTCCCTGTAGGAATGGAAGGTCAAGGAAACCATTGAATAGACCGAGAAGATCTTCTGTTTCGAAATAAAGAATGTGCAGTTCAATGTTATTTTTTATAGTTCCATTAATAATTTTGACATCATGTAGAACTGAAATTACCCATCTGCGTGAGAGCCTAGGAGTGCCTAAACGATCACAGGTGACACCTTAACATATTTATGGAGGTATAGCTTTCTCACTAGGCAGTGGAAAGGCAAAATAAAATGCATCTGCTACAGACTGACAGGCTCAGTGTATTGGATACTAAACGTATCGTTCAAGTCATGTATATTATAGTAATCCAGTAGCTTAAGTGTGGTAAACTAAAGCATAAACTGTATCCTTATAACAATTCCTCAACTCCAGACAAACACGGTGCATATATCCAGGGCCGGATTAACATAGGGGCTGATGGATCAGCAGCTCCAGGCCCATGCCCCAGAATACGCCCAGAGAAAGGATAACAATGTCTGCATTGATGGGCATTTGGACCCCTTTACTCCACGTCCATAGCAGCTACAGGGTCATTTCTAACGCAGCAATATTTTTCACTTTTCAATTATAAATAATAATAATCATTACACCTCACAAGGTCAAATGAGGTGTGACTGGACAGGTCAGAGTCTGGTCTTTGCATTGATACCAAACATCACCATGTAAAATCTAAAAGAAAAGAAAACAAAAAAAATATGT
Organism: Leptobrachium leishanense; assembly: GCA_009667805.1. Taxonomy (NCBI): domain Eukaryota; kingdom Metazoa; phylum Chordata; class Amphibia; order Anura; family Megophryidae; genus Leptobrachium; species Leptobrachium leishanense. The sequence continues at coordinate 326,062,897 of CM019064.1, read as the reverse complement.
ATTTATTTATTTTTGTTCCAAAGCGATGGCATTGTCCATTTGTCAGGTATAAAATGATCAATACCACTGCCATTACTCACCTTCTCATTTATCACGCTGGGAGCAAGGTTATAATTGTGTATTTTCTTAGAAAAATGCAGTAACAGGTTCCCATTTAAAAAAATTAACAAGAATTCCCTATAGAATCTATAACCACATAGGTTTGGATAAGATGTGAAAAAATTATTTTACACGCTGTAAATGATTGAAATCGGAATGGAAATTTCCTCACACAGTATCTGCCTGGTTACATATACCTGTATCTGCACTATTAAATAACCTAAAATATGTTTTCATTTCACTAAATTCCAAAAAAGCCACCAGATTCTTCAGCTCCTGGCCCATAGAGATCTTAATCCGGCCCTGGCTCTAGTTGCTGCGCATTCAACACCTTTCAATAGGGTGGTGTTTTGACCCCTGGTGGAAGATATTGGTTTCCAGACTTCTTTTTCCATTTAAAAAATATATTTATTAGAAATTTACATATAAAATGCTTAAGCAAACACTGTTTAGAAATGGATTTTATGGGTCCTTGGTTGAAAATTAAGAAAAGATACTGCTCTTTGAATGGTTGTTCTTCGGGTGTTATTTTTTTTCAAGTTCAACAATTTTTTTTGGTTAGACAGATATTAGCAGATTGCTGTTTTTTCTGTCCTTTGTCCAACATTTGCATCTCATTTTACGTTAAACGTAAAGGGCCCTATTCCAAGGTTGGAACAAAAATGGAGACCGCAAGAAAAAAAATCTCCACCTGCAGATTTTTTTTATCGTCCCCCTTTATGTGTGCATTCCAAGGTAAGTGCTTAATTAGTGCCTAGCCCCAGAATAAAGTGCAATGCAAGCTTACACTTGCAGAGGTACAGCTCCAAGGAGCGTTGCGCGTCCCATCCACGAGCACTGCGTGAAATTGTTGTGGTGAGATCGCGCAGCACGACAGAGGAATTGTAGAGGGAGACTAGGAACTATTTCTTCCCAGTCTCATTCTGCTCCTGGCAAAAGGAAGCAGCGGATCGTGCCACTCTCTTCACTGTGGGACGAGAGGTAAGTATGGGATTTTTAGAGGTGGTTAGGACAGTGTGCTACGTGATTTTGGTACGTGAGTGCAGCATCACTGTTCACTTTGTAATTGAAAAGTGAAAAATTTTGTTGTGTTAGACAGCAAATATATTTATTTTTTATTGTTACAAAAAAAACTGGTCATGCTTGGTATCATTGGAAAGGCCATGCTGCTCCATCAGTCCCTATGTTAATCTGGCCCTGACTAGAGCTGACTAAAAGGGCTCCAATCTAGGTGAGTGGAACCAGCGCATGTTATTTCGCTCTAAATTCACAGTATCTTGCATTTTACTACTTTGTATTTCTGTACGCTGTAACAATTCAATGTTCTTGAACCCAGGACATGCTTGAAACGAGAGAAATCTCAATGTATCCTTCCTGGTAAAATCCTTTATAAATAAATAACTACTATATTATGACCTATGAGTGTTATCTCAATTCTTCTTTATGAGGAACTCCATATGCTGTTAGTGGACTGTGTCACTCCCAAAGTTACCACGAAGCATTACAGTAGACCCAAAGTTTAACAGGCCCCTTAAGATGTGAGTGTTCGTTGGGATCACTGGAGTTATTATCACTATATTTGTCGCATTATTGCACTATTATTGTTCTTTTCATTTTATTTTTATGTATGTCTTGAGGAACGGTTACAACAAGTCTGTCCATAACATACCATATTTTTCGCTCCATAAGATGCACTTTTCTCCCCCCAAAAAGTGGGGGGAAAAGTGGGTGCGTCTTATGGAGCGAATGCCCCATGATATGCCTCAGCTCACCTGTCGCCGCCGCGTTAGGCTCCCTCTGAGCATGCGTCCGGCGGCAGGAAGCTTGGGCACTTGCCTGGGGGAGCCACGTGACCGCGATCTCGCGAGATCGCGGTCACGTGGCTCCCCCAGGTGAGTGTCCAAGCTTCCTGCCGCCGGACGCACGCTCAGAGGGAGCCTAACGCGGCGGTGACAGGTGAGCTGAGGCATATCCATGAGCTGCTGGGGCACATCCATGAGCTGCTGGGGCACATCCATGAGCGAGCTGGGGCACATCCATGAGCGAGCTGGGGCAAATCCATGAGCGAGCTGGGGCATATCCATGTGCTGGGGCATTACCCATGTGCTGGGGCAATATCCATAAATTGGGGGGCAAATCCATGTGCTGGGGCATATCCATGAGCTGGGGCATATCCATGAGCTGGGGGGCATATCCATGAGCTGGGGGGCATATCCATAAGTTGGGGGGCAAATCCATGTGCTGGGGGGCAAATCCATGTGCTGGGGCATATCCATGTGCTGGGGCATATCCATAAACTGGGGGGCATATCCATAAGCTGGGGGGCATATCCATAAACTGGGGGACAGTATCCATGAGCTGGGGGACAGTATCCATGAGCTGGGGACAGTATCCATGAGCTGTGGGCATATCCATGAGCTGGGGGACAGTATCCATGAACTGGGGGCAGTATCCATGAGCTGGGGGGCAGTATCCATGAGCTGGGGGGCAGTATCCATGAGCTGGGGGACAGTATCCATGAGCTGGGGGACAGTATCCATGAGCTGGGGGCAGTATCCATGAGCTGGGGCAGTATATCCATGAGAGGAGCTGGGGCAATATCCATTATTACACTATTTGATTTCAGAATATTTATTTTCCTGTTTTCCTCCTCTAAAAACTAGGTGCGTCTTATGGTCAGGTGCGTCTTATGGAGCGAAAAATACGGTAAGTATTGAATTCTTATACACATAAAATCACACATGATTTATGGAATGTAATACCACTGGTCACAAATATTAATCACTACCTAGCACTTATATTATGAACCCTTCTTTTGAATCTGCCAATATCTGTCCAACCAAATAAAAATAGTTGAACTTGAATAAAAAACAGCCAAAAAACAACCATGCAAAGAGCAATATCCTTTCTTAATTTTCAACCGAGGACCCATAAAACCCATGCCTAAACACACACATATATCTATATATAAAAGCATATGCATTTACACTACTGTACATGCATATCTACTAACATATACACAGAAACATATCCAGTTAAGTCTGTATAATACGGCAACTTTTCAGATGAGAAAGAATAGAGCCATTCAGAATACAATGATTGGGCCTGACAAAACCAGGAGTCATGGAACCGTGGGGATGTCTTAAGAAGCTACTAAATACATCTTTATAAAAATGGCCCCGAATACCGCAGATTAGATGGTTCAATTGTGGTTTTTCTTTTTCATTTTCAGTCAAATTCCATGTTTATCTATAATAATTGAGAGTATCAGAAAAGAAATGACCCTCAAAGCAGAAGCAGAAAGAGAAGGGCAAAACCAGGAGCTTTTACGTCAATCTGTCTTTGCAGGAATTCAATACCATTCTCACAAACATTGTTATCTGCTGGAAACCAGACATCTACCTTTCAGCGGGTAACGTACTGTGACTACCAGGCAACTCTCAAAGAGGAGACAATTATGTAAACAGCCTTTATTCAAATATGTGCAAGCCTAATTCTTTATGTTCCGGTTTCACTTAACTGCTTGGATGCCAGAGGATCTGCCAAGAATGAAGGTCACGTGCAAACTTTGATATGTAGAAAGAATGCCAGAAATTCATGGGCCACGAGTCGAGCTATGACATGCATTTTGTTTAATTGTCTTCTCACCACATCTACTCCTCTACTTGCATAGAAATAGGACATATATGCCAGCAAACATTGCTTACACTGGAAGTCTACCAAAACATGTCAAAGAGGTTTCAAACAAAATTGCTCTAACATAGTCAAGCCTTCTCGCTTCTTATACCACACTTACAGGGTTATTCAAAGAGAACCGAAAAGTCACTGCACGTTCGGTGACTTTTCGTTCTCTTCAATTCAGTTTGATTTGGCGATCCCATTTCTGCAACCCTGCGGTGTATTCAGCACAACAGGGTCCCCAAATTGCAGGGAAAAGTCGCCGCAAACCCGTCGAAAACCCCAACAAAACCCAGGCGAATGCACAACGAAACCCGCAAAAACATCTGGATTAACCCCGAAAATGCCAGAAAAACCAAAGCAGGAGCCGATCACACGCAGAGCAGCCCCCAGAAAAAGCCTACACCGCAGGTGAATGCAGTGAATAAATTAAGAAAACAGTTTGCTTGAATGTTTGAAAAGTGAAATGCTGTTTGCAAAGAAACTACTGAGCGAAAATGTCTGAAATTTACATATGAGGTCCAATGAATGATAATAAAAAGGGCTGTTACAGAAAATCTAAGTAAAGTTTAAAAAAAAAGAAAATCGGAATTTTTTTAAAAAACAATCTCGAAAAATGCTTAAAATATCCTATAAAAAATCTATAAAGAGACTCTTTACTGCAGAATATTATAATCAACGGTTTATTAGATATTGAATTAAAATGGGAATATTTTTAACATTGAAGCCAATGGGATTCGACTGAATAAACCTGCCGAATTAAGCCACCGAATGACAGGGCATTTCACTGCTGGTTTTTGTTCTCTGAATAGTTGGGCTTCTCTATGGGGATTCTCTGCCCTCGAACAGGCACCAAACAGGCACCGTATGTGCAGGCAATTCGCCAACATTTGGCGAATTGCCTGCTCTCTGGATAGCCAAATGGCCAAGAAAGGTAACCGAATGATGATTTTCAGCGTTTGGTTCCCTTTCGGCAGCCATTCGGATCTCTTTGAATTACCCTGATAGAATCTTGTGAAAGGCTGAAATTTCTTCCAATAAATTATGGCGCCTATTCCACTCATAGAGAGACCTATTCCAAACTTGCCGTTATAGGCTGGCGCCACTATTCTGACTTTTTTTTTGAGAAAGTATTTTACCAGGTAGGATACATTGAGATTTCTCTTGTTTTCAAGCATGTCCTGGGTGGCAAGTATGTACTGTTAGGTGTCTTGCCCATGGACACTGGAGGTGCTCTGGCCGGAATTCGAATCTGTCTCTCCACGTTTATAGAGCAGTGATGTTACCTCTACTCCATCCAGCCGGTACAAGCTTGTGGCTCAGAATTAGCGGTTGTCTACTATACATTAATGGCTCGAATGCTCTTGTATTGGAGCTGTTAATAATGCCTCAGCAAAACAATAATGAGTTATTCCAACATTGTTCACTATTCTAGGATCCAGTCGATATTGTGCAGCATAGCAGCTGGGTGGGAGTACACCTGGTATCAGGGAATCAATGAGGGAAATCATCTAGAAACTGATTTTTTAACATAGCGTCTTCTCATTAATGGCAACAGTGGAAGAGAGCTTAGAGCGGAGATCTGTCAGAACTTGCCAAATCACTGATACTTATAATCTCTTACCACTAGTGCAGTGGTTCCTATCTCTGGTCCTCAAGTAGCCCAAACAGGTCAGGTTTGCCAGACATCTGAAGCACAGCACAGGTGATATGATTTGTTGCTCAGTGATTGGGAAAATGCAGACCTAACACTACAAAGAAATTCTTAAAACCTGGACTGTTAGGGGTACTTGAGGTCCAGGGTTGGGTAGCACTGCACTCATGGTTTACCAACCCTATTCAAGGTTTTTAATGCAGGTGGAGTGTTGTTCACTGGTATTCAACCCATGGATTGTCTTCCAAACGACTGGTTGGAGTGGACTACGTAATCTCTTTAGCATGCCTGATGTCTTTCTTTAGGTAAGTTTTAGTTTTTTTCTTAGATGTTGATCATAAGTCTATAATTAATATAATGTTAACGGGTTTTTCTTCTATGCTACCAGCAACAAAACTTCAGGTCAGCTTGGAACAGGTATATGGTAACAGGAACAGGTATATGAGCAAAGATTTTACCATACAGATCTCCAGAGCAGTCTAAAAGCTAAAGAGCATGTGAATACTTGGGTTCTTATTTAAACGCTACCAGTACCCGGAAGATCTGGAGCTGTAAAAAACTAAATGTAGAATTGGAAAAATAACCAAGCAGAGGTAATTGTGGAGATTGAAGCCAACAAAATAACCATTAAATCTTGGGTTGAAATCTGAACTATTTTGCTATCCATTATTTTAAGTGTTGCGTTCAAGCCCTCTTCACACAAAGTAATGCACCTTAAAATAAATATATGCTAGCAAAAGCATAACATTATTATCCTGCACTCATTACCAAAATGATGGTATACTAGAAGTATATTCATGTGGCTAGATTGACATTATTATTCATTGCACTCACCTGCTCTCACACTTTTTGTTATTTAACTAGCAGGGGAGCCCTGCTGGGGGTATAATGTGTTTTTTATGATGACTACACATACTTAAATCAAACCATTTCAAGGGCTTTATCTTTTGATTCAATGATAGCCCCAGAACCCATCTAGTTACATGAAATAATTTAATTCACAGTCAGTAAATTCAATTTATTAATTTTCCTTAAAAAACCTTAGGGAGTATGGAATGCAATCTGTTTGTACTGCTAATGCAGACTAGTTTATTTTATTGTATGATAAAAAAAATGCTATTTTAAATATTAGCCTTTTTATCTGCCATAACGATTCTGCGAGTGCCTTGGCTCTATCCACGTAAACATTAAAGATACTGTGAAAACAGCATGCTTCAACAACGATCCTGCAATATCTCTGGATCACTGACAGCGCATTGCCATTTAAAATACTTTATAATGGCACTATATCTGCTTTTTGTATCATCTGTTTCTGAAATAAATTGACTGGTTTCTGTGTCTTAATGCCTGCAACATTGCCTTACTGATTGAGTCAGTAGTGGGAAACTTTGGAGTAAACCATTGACAATCAGCAGCTCCCCATTAGGCCCCGTTCACACTGTGCGATTTTCATATTCACGACGTTGTTCGATGTCGCAATTTTGCAAAACACCACCAATGGAAATCCCAAAACACAAATCGCAAAAAAAGGGTCATGTACCAGCGACATGCTACCGCGGCACGCGACATCGCGCAACGTCACACGGCAAGATGTGAACAGTTCCATTGAAATGCATTGGAGATGCTACATAGTGCGACATCGCGAGGATTTTGCCGCGATTTCGCTGCAAAATCCGCGCGATAAATCGCACAGTGTGAACGGGGCCTATTTATGATACTTTCATGAGTGAGTCGCTGTGTTAGCATCTCCACTGATAATAATTGTGAGATATTAAGAGATGATGCAAGGGTCTCAGAAATATGACATTATATATATAAAAAAATGGTCATAATATGAGTGGTCATTGATATGAGCATAGCGCGTGTCAAAAATATCATATATCTATAGAGATATAGTAGAAAAGAGATACTGATTGCAAAAAAAACTAGCCCTAACCCCTTACCAACAGATTCTTCCATTTTTGATACATCCATTATTATAATTTCACAATGCACACATCACATATAGGCAACGGATTCTGCTCCATTTTTTGAGAAGATCGTTGCAAGAAGGTGGACAGAGGTTGAGGAGACAGGTTGTCCCTTTGATGGTGTCAAAGGGAAAGGTGGTGGACATTGCATACTTGGAATTTGAGATTTTTCTCAGACACTTGGGCAAAAAAAAGATATTTGCACACTAGCTTAGAGCCACAATAATTGCAGAAGGGACATGAGGTTTTATAAAGTCAATTACATAAAACGGTAATGTCATGCCAGGCACACAGGGTGCAGGGACATATGGAGAGTAGACTAAATAGAACATGTGTGAATTACTATACACATTCTTGTTATTTTTATAGTGCCAATAGTTTCTGCAGGTTTTTACAATCGGGAGTGATTTGCAATTCACGAAATTTAAACAAAACTTAAAAGCCAGAAACATAAGATTTAGCCAGGCTTCACACCTAGGCGTTTTTACATATGTGCGCAATACGAGCGTTTTTTTAAACGCGCGCATACGAAAAACGAGCGAACGCGCAATGCAGCGTGTTCGTGGCTAGTCTATGGCCGTGATCGCGCTGCACTACACACCAAAGAAACTCCCGTACTTCTTTGTGCGTAGAACGTTTTAAAGAGCGTTCCTGCACGCTTTAAAACGCCCAGGTGTGAACGGGTCCCATTGAAAATCATGGGATTTCCCCGTTCATGCGTTTTAAAGTGCCCAGGAACACGCTTTAAAATGCATAGGTGTGAACAGGGCCTTAGGGCACTATCATGTGTCCTAAGCTAAAATGGGGACACCAAGGGGAAAATTTGCGCTAGCAAATTTCCCCTTAGTGCCCCGTTTCACAAGTAGATTACAAGGCAGGCGATGAATCCAGCAGCCTACCCTGTAATGGCCGCTAGCCTAGCCTCTAGGATGCTCATGGCAGCACTAACATGCCGTCACGAGCATCCCCTCCTAGAGTCCATAGGACTCCATACAGGCTTCTGGTGCTGGGTTACGTGACCTGCAGGATCTCACCTCTCGTGTCGGCATAGTGATTCCGCAGGGAAACTGGGGACTGCCCCCCCCCCGTCTCACTCTGCTCCTGGCAGCCAGCAGGGGCGGATCAGTCTGCTGTTCTCACCTCAGGATGAGATGTGAGTTTGGGGGGGGGGTCCAGCTGCTGCTAACTGATTCACAGAAATCACTTAGCCACAGCTCTATGTTGTAACTAGGGATGAGCCGAACACCCCCGAGTTCGGTTCACATTCGAACTCAAACTTTTCAAAAGGTCGAATTCGAACACAAACACGAACTCAATGCAAGTCAATGGGACTCAAAGTTCGATTTTTAGAGTGCCCTCCAAGGGGGCATATATGCTAGATATTTGCCAAAAAAGGTGTATGGGGGTCCGGGTAGTGCCCTGAGGACAGGAAACAAGGACAAAAAGTAAAAAAAAAAAGTTTTTAAAGGGACAGTGAGTTTTCCATGAAATAGGGGTTAAAAATAAAAACGAAAAATTCCTTCAAATATCGTGCCTAGGAGGTCCCCATAACCTGCCCGTGAAGTGGCAGGTTTCTAGGATGTATAGAAACATTTAAAAACAATGTCCGGGTCTGGGTAGTGCCCTGGGGGACAGGAAACCAGGACAAAAAGTTTTAAAAAAAAGAAGTTTTTAACCCCTTCACCACTGGTGTATTTTGGCCTAGGCCAACAAGGCCTAGGCCTAGGGCGGCACTTTCCAGGGGGCGGCGGCCCACCGGTTGGCCCCACCCCAAAATTTTTTTTTATTTTTTTTTACTTTTGCAAACTATTTTACCAGGAAAGAAACATTGAGATGTCGCTAATTTTCAAGTATGTCTGGGTAGGCAAGGCCTAGGCTTTCACTTTCCAGGAGGCAACAAAAAACCTCACCACTAATTGGGTTACTCACAGAACACCGAAATGACGCCAACATTTTGGTGTTCTGTAGTTCCCTGCACTTCGGGGAATAAAATTTCCCCACCCTGCAGTGAATTCACCATTCACCGCAGGGTCCCCAAAGTGCATGGAGTCGGCCGCTGTATGCTGCCACCGCAAACCCGTGGCCTGCTGTTTTCAAAAGAACTACTGAACGAAAATGTCTGGAATTTATATATAAGATCCTATGATTGATAATAAAAAGTTCTGTTACAGAAAAATAAAAACCGCTATTAAAATTAAGGGGGGGAATTTTGCCCAAAAAAATCTGAAAAATTACTAAAAGGTACTAAAAAAAAATCAATAAATAAATAAAGACTTTTTACTGCAGATTAAAATAATAAATGGTTTATTAGATATTGCATAAAAACGGGAATATTTTTAACATTGAAACCTATGGGGTTCGCCTGAATAAACCTGCTGATTGAAACCACCGAACATCAGGGCATTCCACTGACATTTCTCTGCTGTATGGTGTTCTCTGAATAGATTAACCATTACTTCTCTATGGGGATTTGCACTGCCTTCAAACAGCACCGTACTTGCTGGTAGTTCGCCAAACTTGTGTGTGAGCATATCACAGAGCAGTGGTGTACTTAGAGGAGTGGCGAAGGGCGGGCCGCCCCAGGTACCAGTGATTATTGGGGTGTCATTAGGGGGTACTAGGAGGTGCCACTGTGTGTCAGCTTTGAGCTGTGTTCTCAAATAACGAGCAGCAGAGCATGGCGTTTGCATACGGAATAAAATCGAATAGATTATAAATCCCCCTCTCCTCCCTCCATAGCACCTCCCCTGCCCCACAGCAGCTCTAGGAGAGGGGAGGGGGATGTTATTTGTGTCCAGAGAGAGAAGATGACAGTAAACGGCAGGTAAAGGGGGGGGGGTACCAGCAGAATATGAAGCCCTGTCTGCTTACTGCTGTTTAAAGTGGCCTTTCCTTAACCAGCACTGCAGTGATAGAAATTTGTCATTGAGCTGCCTGGCTCCTGGTGAGGCTGCGTGCGTGCAGGTCACACTCGGTCCGGCCAGTCAGGTGGTACTGAGTCTCAGTACCACCTGACTGGCTGAACCACGTGACACGCACACACGCACGCAGCTGCCCGCCCTTTCCTTAACATGGACTGTCACTCTATTCTGGACTGAACACCCACCGGGAAGGGAATCAAAGCCACGGTGCACCCTCTGGCAGTGGCACCCCACTGCTGACAAGATGGCTCCACACACAGGCACAGCCGCGATCCTAACGTGGCCTGGAGGGACCTTCTGCAGAGTCTGCACACAGTCCCTGCTGACTCTGCACACAGGCCTACCGCGGACGGAGGCCGGTAAATGTAGAATAAATAATTGCTGTGCTCATATACACTTGGTTTCATGGGAGTTTTATTGCAGTGGATTCTGATGCACTCATACACACCACACATTGCATTGCTGGGAGTTTTATTGCTGTGGATTCTGATACGCTGACACACACCACACATTGCATTACTGGGAGTTTTATTGCTGTGGATTCTGATACACTCATACACACTGCACATTGCATTGCTGGAATTTTTATTGCTGTGGATTCTGATACGCTGACACACACCAAACATTGCATTGCTGGGAGTTTTATTGCTGTGGATTCTGTGATACACACTGCATAGTACTGTCAGTTTTATTGCCCTGGAGCTCTGGGATACACTCATACACACTGCACATTACTGTGAGTTTTATTGCTGTGCAGCTCTGTGATATGCTCATACACAGTGCCCATTTCTGTGGGTTTTATTGCTGTGCAGCTCTGTGATACGCTCATATGCAGTGCACGTTTCTGTGGATTTTATTGTTCAACCAATTAGAGCGGCTGTGATCCAGTATACTTGACATGCGTGGCTGTTCTTTGTAAAAATGCTTGAATTTAAACATTTCATAATTTTATTTATCTTAATAGAGAGATTTGAAATGGTATACAAAATATACAAGTAGGCGCTTGGTATCCAATTTTAATATAAAGAGAGGAAAAGGTGGAGCTTAAAGAGGAAGGGTGGGGATTAACCAGGAAGAGGTGTGCCCTTGACAGGAAGGGGTACCTCAAATTTAAATTAGGGGGTGCACGAGTTTAGTCAGGCCTAGGGCAGCACAAAACCTAAATACACCACTGCCCTTCACTGCTGACGACATGTGGGACACGTCCTCAGTTCTCCCGCTTTATGCTGCGGAGGACGTGTCCCACACGTCATCAGCTTTGCGGGACCCCTGGCGGAGATACTCACCTCTCTGTCCGGGGTCCCGCGGCATTCTGACTTCAGCGTCCTCAGACGCTGAAGTCAAGCTCCTCCCGACGTAAATGACGTCATCACGCCATGCGCGATGACGTAATTTCCAGGCGACCCCCGGCAATGCCGGGAGATCGCCTGGAAGGGAGGGGGTGATCCGTTTGGAAAAAAAAACGCTAATACCGGTGCGCTGACGGATTTTTTAACCCACTAGCAATTAGGAGGTGAATTGGTATATCAGTAATGCTATCACCTTAATTAACCTAGCATTAATGCTCACTTATGTGAGCGCTAGTGTTAATGAGGTGACAGGGCCCTTAGACGGCTCTACTCCGATTATCTAACTGTACACACATATTTCTATGGTTAAATATGGTTGTCAGTCAACAAAAAGGTTCAAAAGGCGACTAATGTCAATTTGCTTCAGATCTGCAGATATTGCGTTGAATAGTTGGAGATATACTAAAATGAATGACGTGAAGATCAATGCAGTAAAATATGTAACACTGGCAAATTGTATCGTGTGTCTATAATTGAAAGTTACAGACAATGTCATTTATGAACATGATATTTATAGGTAATAGAACTCGGACGTGCTTTTCATATCACCATAATGATAAATATATCCAAAAACATACAATATGTTCCACAATGGGAAATACCATTTAAATCCACAAATTAAGGAGGAAAAGCATGCACCATTCAAACCAGCATATTGTTATTGAGCAATCTGTCACAATTCGAGACTACACACCTTTTTTTTTTTTTTAAGGGGGCACCAAGTCTTAACGCATGACCCACTAGAAGCCCAGGATCATTCTATTTTGTCACAGGGGCATACGGTTATTGGATAAAGACCCAGAAATGGGGCCTGTTCATGTTAGCAGGGTCCAGCCCTGGGTTTGTGGGTGCTTTTGAAGGGCCTAGGAGTGCAGCCCTTTCAGTTGTGGTGGGGTCAAAGAGTTTGGGGTGCGATGTATGAAAGAAATATGACAGATGAGAGGCAGAGGGGGAAGGACATGGTTGGGGTATGCAAGGGTCCTTCCTTAATATTTGCCTAGGAGCACTGGTTGGTTTCAGTCCACATCTGGTACAAGATCAATATATACATAGTCTCAAACACATTGTAATTTAAATATATACTATACACACTATATTTAAAAAATTACCCTAAATATAGGTGTTATTAAATATTGTCTCTAATCACTTATGTCACCTGGCAATTTGGAATTTGTGGAAACACATTATCACATTTTTGTTTTCCATTCTGGGTTTCTAACATTTCTGTTTGCAATGACCTGCTGACAAAATACAGCTTTCTACAACGGTGGATGGATTAGGATCTAAATCAGCCGGTGCCCAGCCGTGTGCAACTGCTTTACTCTATCCCCAGTACAGCAAAAAGTCTGGTATCATTGTAGACTATTGCAGGATGGCAACAATCCTATGTTATGAAGGAATAGAAAAATAAGCAAACTCTTTATCAATGAATGTTCTTGACCTGGCTCTTTGCGATACAACTTGTCCCAGACCTAGTGGTCCTGAAAGATGGTATTCATTCATCTCTCCTAGAATGCTGCGCTGAGCATGCAAATGTGCTCTGACGGCATCATTACTCTTCACATGTCCACATCCCAGATCTCGTTGGTTTCCATTCTAAAACTCCTGTGGACTTCAGAATAGATTACACAAATGTTTGGAGTCTAACTCAGGTCATGCTGCTAAATGCACGGTTTGGGGGCTACAACTTAACATACACAGTTCAGCCAAAACAAAGCAACAAAATCTCTCCACTAAACTAAGTCAATCATCTCTTAAGCTGCCAAGCAGCATTTACACATCCTAAACATGTCCTGGACAGAGTATATGCCATTAGTTACATACAGGGTTATTCAAAAAGCACCGAAATTCTGAAATTCTCTTTGTTCCCTGCACTTCAGGAAATCAAATTCCCCGACCCTGCGGTGAATTTAGCACTCACAGTAGGGTCCCCAAAGTGCAGGGAAAAAGCCAACCACATCTGAAAAACTGCTGCAAAACCACCAATTCGAATGCAAAATCCACCAAAAAATAAATAAAATCGGAGAAATCCAAGAAAAAAACTAACGCACCCGACGATCCGCCGCAAAACTGCTGAATGCATCTGAAAACAGCAGACGACCCGCCGAACAGAGTGCCGACTAGTCGCTGGAAAAAGCCGGCAAGCCAACGAACGGGGTAAAAAAAAAAAAACACACCTCGACTTTGAAAGGCTGTTTGCTAAAACCTGCTGCACAAAGATGCCTGAAAATTACATATACAATATCTCACAGAAGTGAGTACACCCCCAAAAGTGTAGTCACTTTTGTTGCCAGCGGTTTAGACATTAATGGCTGTGTGCTGAGTTATTTTGAGGGGACAGCAAATTTACACTGTTATACAAGCTGTACACTCACTACTTTACATTGTAGCAAAGTGTCATTTCTTCAGTGTCATCATATGAAAAGATATAATAAAATATTTACAAAAATGTGAGGGGTGTACTCACTTCTGTCAGATACTGTAAGGTCCTATGAATAATAATAAAAAGGTCTGTTACAGGGAAAAAAAACACTATTTAAAGAGAAGAAATTAGAAAAAAAAAATTGCTGAAAAAATCCCAAAAAAATAAATATACTTTTTGCTGCAATTTAGAAGAATAAACCGTTTAATAAATTTTCAATAATAGCGGGAATATTTTTAACATTGAAGCGTATGGGATTCGCCTGACTAATCCTGCCGAATAAAACCACTGAATATCAGGGCATTTCACTGACATTTCTCTGCTGTTCGGGTTTTTCTGAATAGATTAACCATTACTTCTCCATGGGGATTCCACTGCTGCCGAAGATAACAGTTTTTCGCTGGCGAATTGCCAGCTTTTGAATAGCCGAATGCCGTGAAATCGCACTGTAGGGGGAAATTCACTGTTCGGTGCAATTTCGGGGCCAGTTCAGCTCTCTTTGAATAACCCTGATAGTATTTACTGATGGCTTTGGAAATGTAGCTTATTTTTAGGTATATAATTTTATTAATTCTTTAATTAAATGAATAGCTTATTAACCCATGCAATTCTTACTAAAACGTGCACAGTGAAGAAACCTGAGTGATAGCTTGTGGTGTCAACTCACATTCACATCTAAAAAAAGATTTATTAATGTGTGTAATAAAGTCCTCCTGGCAGGCAGGTCAACATTTAGACAGATGGTGCAGGCAGAAACCAGAGGTAACCACTAGAGGGCAGCATATCAACAAAATGTTTGTATTTCATTCTTGTGACAACAGACACTTCTTCCCATCTCTGAATTTGCCCTCAGGTTGTTTAGGAGTATAGAGCCTGGGGCCCCACAATGCAGGTCATTTTTTAGAAAGCATATCTTGGAGGTATAAATTATTAATTTCACTACAAAAAGTTGGTGGCGAATCCTACCCTGGATAGTCCCTTTTAGGTTTGAAGGGAACAGAAGATCCTATATATGTATTATGCAGCCTTAGGTTTAATATATTGCTTTTGATAGAATCCACTAAACAGGAGAATGTGTTAAAGGAAGAAAAAAAATCTCATGAAGGATTTATTATCATTTTCATAAATGTACTAAGTACTTGTAACTGTACTATTTTTCCTCAAATGTACATACACACACAATTGTAGATATTACGGTTTTTTTCTGCTAGCCGTTTGGGAATCAAAAACCTCAATTACATTACAGCAGGTATTGTACTAGGGCAGGGGTCAGCAACCTTGGTCACCAGTTGTCAACATTTCCTATGAGGCACAGTTAGCCTTAATTAGAGAGCTGTAGTTCCAAAATATCTGGAGAAATTTTGGCACCCCAGAACTACATGTCCCATGATTGTAGATAGAACAGGTAAAATCCCCACAACGCAATAAATCCATACCTTTATAGAATATATCGCAAGAAATATATCAGGAAATATATACTGTATAATAATTCTAGAGAATGCTCTTACACCCGCTCTGCTGTATAAAAAAAGGGTTGCCCTCTATGTACTGTCCACAACATACCATCACCTTAATAGTGCTGTCTTTACACCAATATAATATATTATCAAATTGTGTTCAGCACAAACAAAAGTTCATCGAAAGAACAAAAGAGGAGAGTTTCTCCTCAGAGACTTCTAGGTACCCAGGCTCTGGCAGAGAGCTCCACTTGTATTTCCTAAGACATATTATTGAGCCTCTGAAACCATCTCTTTTTCGTGCAGATTGTTAGCTTATGGGGTGGCGCAGCTCTTTCAGTCCCTCCTATCCAGTGGACCCACTTCTGGGCCGTACAAGGACCCGGCTCTGGTTTTGGCACTTATGGTAGTCTTCCAATGTACAGAAGATGTACTCCCATACTCCATTTGGTCAACAGCTGGAGGAGGTCCTCACTCCAAGGCCTCAAGACAGCAGAAATATTGAACAAAATCCAGCACAACGTGGTATATTAGAAATAAGGTTTAGTCCATCCCTAACAGAACAGACATTTCAACCGCACATAGGTCTTTGTCAAGTATCTTGACAAAGACCTATGTGAGGTTGAAACGTCTGTTCTAATATACCACCTTGTGTTGGAGTTCTTCAATATTTCTGCTACGGTATTCTTCTGCCGGTACCCAGTCTCTCCTACTGCTCTTTTGGTGTCCTAAGGGTCAGGCTCTCATCCTCTTTAGGTGAGATTGTTAGGTTAGGTGGTTAGCTCCACATTGCAACAAAACTCCAGGCAAATAATCCCCAATACACAGAGTACAGGGAATATGAAAGCATTTATTTCTTAAGCAAATAAAAATAATAATAAACTAAAACGTAGATTAAAACAAAGCAGGGTAAAAGGAGATGTGTTGCACCTGTATAATAACGTCAGGCTTCCTCAGTCAGTATCAGAATAAAAATGCAAACACGAGGCACCGGTTAAAGAATGCCATAGGCTCTAATACCAGAGCTGGGTCTTTGTAAGACTCGGAAGTGGGTCCACCGGATGGAAGGAGGAACAGAAAGAGCTGCGTCACCCCATAAGCTGACACTTTGCGTGCAAAACAAAGGCAGTTTCAAATGCTCTATAATAGGAGAATAGGAAATACACGTAGAGCGCGCTGCCAAAGCCTGTGTACCTAGAAGGCTCTAATAAGTGTTTGTTCTTCTCCTTTTCAGTTTTTTCTGGGAATGATGGACATAAAAATAAAATCTTCTATGTCTTCCTTTGGCATGGAAGCGTTGTGAAAATACAATGTAATGGAGTTTTTTTCTGCAGAAATGTGAGACAAGACGGAAACTGTGTTATAACAGATCTGCAGTTTACTGCCATGCAGCCTGCTTCATTGATGGTATAAACAGGTAAAATGCCGGACGTGTAAATTGTTCTGAATTACGCAATAAACTGAATTGTTTTGCAGTACACACACACACACACACAGGCAAGTACAGCTCTTATTACATGATCATTGCTGTTAGTCCTGTTTTCCAATTCAACGTCCATTTTTCATGTAACAAGATTACAGGTCACGTGGTTACTAATAGTCTGTATGTTTGTACACAATCTGATAAAGTGACAGCAAGATTGCTCTGTAATCTTAGCTTGCCATATAGTCATGAAATAGCTTGCTGCGTCGAATAATGGAGATATTACTGAAATGGAAAATTGATATAATGCTTTAAATAGGCCTTTTTTCTGTCAAATAATACTTAATGCTCAATGTAAATTTCACAAAATATTCTGCTTAGTCTGCACCTCCGTATTAAAAACCATTTGGATTTGGTGAGAACCAAGGCTAACTTAAACACAGAAATCATAAAGAATTTTATGCTATGCTCAATTTTATGTTAGTACTGGCTATGGCTTGTTAACAGACTGTTTCCATGGATTTAATGTACATGTAATGTAGTTTTGGCGTACATGTCGAAAATACATATTTTCTTGAAACTGTTGTATACATGTATGTTCATTCACTAAATTCCAAAATCAAAATTAGTACATTGCTTCAAAAGTAAAACAATTTGTTCGCTTGCAAGATCTTTTATTTGGAAAATATCAATTGTTAGCAAATTGTAAATGTTGAACTCATGGATTAAAAAACACAATTTTGTCCATAGATACATGTTAAAAATATATAGAAAATAATCATTTTTCCATATTGTATTTGTCCTGAGAGAATAAAGTCTCTAAAGACAGTTTATACTGTATAAGCAAAAGAAAAAAAAGATAGCAAAAATTGTGAGAATCTTATGCATTGTCAGCAGGGCTTAAACCAGATTGTATAATAAATGTTTTATGACATTGGTTAAAGTTTTTAATGTAATCAGAGGATATTTGAAATTTTTGGAATAAAAACTTTTTTTTTTTTTGGATTTTCTTAAAGAATTATTAATAAATACAAACAGAAGTGTCTAATAAGAGTGAAGTATTTATTATCATAACTATATGGTACGCCTAATTGTAACCTGTTTATAGTAAGTATCAATTGTAAGACGACTTACTGGTAGTAAGTGTACTGGTATTGCCTATATATAGCTTTGCATGTGTATTATTCTATAACCTGTAGACCAGTAAGGCCTCATCCATAGGGCGAGATGGGGCTGCGCCCTATCATTTGTCTTGCAATAAAAAAATAAACTATATAAGGTTTTTCTGTTGTTTTCTTTATCATTTAACATCTGCCTGATTGATAAAATGTGTTATGTTCCCGTAAGCAGTGTCATGGTCTCCTCAACTGTTGTAAGGCAAAGTAAAAAAAAAAACAGGAAAGAAGATAACGTGGTTATTTGCCAAGACCAGTGTCCAGAAGTCTGATAAGGGCTTGTAACCTAATCTCTCTCCATTTTTGTGCCCTCAGATGGATGCTAGCCTCCTGCTAGGTGACCTCAGACCAATGTGGCAAAAATAAATCTAATAGACATTGGGCATAAGTGGGCATATAAAGGTTAATGTTGTTAAATGTATAGGAATCATAAAACTGATTGTATTTAAGGAGTTTAGTTTGTGTAAGTAATCTAATGTAGACCTACTGTTCTTGCTGTCTGTCCCTGTCTGTATAATGGTTTGTCTTTAGGATTAGCACATTATCAGCAACAACTCAACATCAAATCAATCCATCTGTTGAATACTCAGATTTCTGAATCTCCTTAATTGATTCTCATCCCGCTCATATAGACATGTCCT
The DNA here is from genome assembly GCA_009667805.1 of Leptobrachium leishanense. NCBI lineage: Eukaryota > Metazoa > Chordata > Amphibia > Anura > Megophryidae > Leptobrachium > Leptobrachium leishanense. The sequence goes on along the minus strand of CM019064.1, from coordinate 326,044,108 downwards.
TTATAGTTTGTGTCATTTTACCACCACCTCCTATTTCCCATTTAAACTGGTCACCATTTCAAATAAAATATCATTATTCATCACTACACTAGCAGAGTTATTCAGAGACAGCCGATCTGGCCCCGAAATGGAACTGAAAGGTGAATTTCCCCGTACGGCGCCATTTCGTAGCTATTCAGAAAGCAGGCAGTTCGCCAAATTTTGGCGATTTGCCTACAAATACGGTGCTATTTGACGGTAGTGAAATCCCCATAGAGAAGCAATGGTTAATCTATTAAGAGAACACCGAACAGCAGTGAAATGTCAGAGAAATGTCCTGATGTTCGGTGGTTTCATTTGGCAGGTTTATTCAGGCGTATCCCATTAGGTTTCAATGCAAAAAATATTCCGTTTTTTATACAATATCTAATAAACCGTTTATTCTTTAAATTTGCAGTAAAAATTCTCTTTACTTTTTAGTATCGTTTAGGCATTTTTTGGGATCTTTTCAGCAAAATTTATTTAATTTTTTTTTAAGTTAGCGGTTTTTCTTTTTTCTGGAACAGACCTTTTTATTATCATTCATAAGACCTTATATGTCAATTCCAGACATATTCATCCAGTAGTTGTTTTTTCAAACAGCGTTTCAATTTTGACACTTTCAATCCTTTTGGTTTTTTACCTCGTTCGTCAGTTTGTCGGCTTTTACCGGCATCTGGTCGGCACTGTGTGCAGCGGATTGTCGACTTTTTCCAGACGTGTTCAGCATGTTTTTTGCGGCAGTTCGAGTGATCCAATACTTCAGATCTTATTGGAAGCGTTTTCCGGCAGATTTTCGGGTTTTGTTTGGCGATTTGTCAGCAGTTTTGTGGCGGATTTTCGGGTCTGTTCCTTGCACACCAGGGACCTTGTGGTGAATGCTGAATTCGCCGCAGGGTCAGGAAACTTGATTCCCAAAAAAAGCAGGGAACGAGAAAGCACCGAAATGTCACCGACATTTCGGTGCTCTCTGGATAACCCCTTAAGACTTGTCTGGGGTTCTGGCGAGCGATACTTAGAATTATACAACACTCCCTCAGGTTCTGGCTAAGAGTTGTGAAGGAGGGAAAGATGCTGTGGATTTGCTTGACTGGAGAGAAGGAACGGATGCTGTAACGGGTTCAGGTCTGGTCCACGAGCCGGAGACCAGTCATCCTCAGTTGCTGATACAGGACCATATGGCAAGTCTTGCCAATCATGGACCGCAGCTGGTTTCAAGCTCTCTACTGCTAGCTTTGATGAGTGTAAAGCAAACCCAACCAAAGCAAGCTCCTCTGAGAATTGAATGTAGATTTTATCTATCTGCTTCACAGTCACACACCAGGTGCCTGTCTTAAACCAATAATAAAAAAGTGAATGGTATGAAATCTACAAAGAACATGAACATAGAGGACTCATAGCGTTACACTGTTAAACAGTAATACAACATATTGCCCCTGCTATAATCTCATTCACAAGATTGAGAAATAATGCTCGCATATAACGTTACCCCTTCTTTGGGTATACTTAAAAGGCCCAGGATACCGCCATGCATTGATGTTCCTCCGTCAGACTCCGTATATTGCCACTGCCACAGCTATGGAAATCCAGGCTCCAGTCAAGGAAGGACTCAAGCGGGAATCAGGGTAAAAAAGATTTATTCCAGAGTAAAATTCTGACGCGTTTCGTTAGCTATCGCTAACTTCATCAGGGATAGCTAACGAAACACGTCGGAATTTTACTCTGGAATAATACCCCGCTTGAGTCCTTCCTTGACTGGAGCCTGGATTTCCATAGCTGCGGCAGTGGCACTATACGGAGTCTGACAGAGGAACATCAATGCATGGCGGTATCCTGGGCCTTTTTAAGTATACCCAAAAAAGGGGTAACGTTATATGCGAGCATTATTTCTCAATCTTGTGAGTGAGATTATAACAGGGGTTAATATGTTGTATTACTGTTTAACAGTGTAACGCTATGAGTTCTCTATGTTCATGGTCTTTGTAGATTTCATACCATTCACTTTTTTATTCATACGCACGTCCGTTGGAGGGGACGATTAAGATATCTACAAGGTTAATATACCACCATTAGTTCATTTATCTTGGGAAAGAGCACCCTTTTTGTTGTTCTTAAACCAATAATGACAGAAAATGCACAGCGACATTTGCCTTAATGCGCTAAATCGCTACAGTACACAGGATTTTGTTCTTTCATACACTAACCTTTTGTATACTCAGAATAAGATGGGTAACATTAGTGTTCAGTTGTTCTTGTACCAAATAATAATAAAATCACTTTTTCCACTTTAAGATTTTTTTTCCTGAATAATATTTTATGCGTATGTCTTGTGGCTATTTTCCTGACTACACTTGTAATCATTGAATTTAAGCCATTTTATTTGCTTCATTAATATGAATATGTCTATAAGGATCATTCCCTATATATGGGATCGGCCACATATTTTGAGGTAGTAGTGCCATATAGACATATTCCTATTCATGATTAAAAAACATTCATATTTCCAGTCTGGCCCTCACCAACTTGAAATGCTACAAGTCGCTACTGCTGTACACAGTTACACACACAAAATAAATCTCTTAAATTTATGTTACAGTAAACCGTCAAATAAACTGAAAACAAAGCTACCTTGGCTGCATTCTATGAGTTACTGTTGCCTCTATGATGAAGAGGCCTTTAGAAGTGTCACAGAGAAACCGCTTCCCTGTATGACCTCCTCGGTGGTCAGTTGTCAAATAAATTGTCATTAATCCATATAGGTCGCTTTAATCACCACGCCTCCCATTACCTAAGAAGATACAGGTTGCCCAATAATATCATAAATGTGTGCTGTAACTGAAAGAATTGATAGATATTTTTAAATTCATGTATGAATATATATGTGTTGCGATTCAAATACGTACCGAGGTTAATATGCATTAGTTTGAAAGGTATGTTCTAGTACACATGGGCTGTGGTTCCCCCTCCCCCCTCCCTTTTTATGGCACGTGATCCTGTTAGGAAAGTGCGCGAAAGTTGTAAGCCAGAAAAAACGTCTCTGAACCATATATGGTAATAATAAGTGCCTGTATGCTAATTGTGCTGGTCAAACTCTGACGTGGAAATATATCTGTACACTGATTGGCTAGAAGTCGTTTGAAATCTAATAAATAGATCTGTCTGAACAAAGACTAGTCAGACATGATGAAAGCTGTAGATTGTGTGTAGTTTTTGGAATTCCTGTTATGGTAATTATAAATAGAAAAACGGATTTGAGTTGTTTAATTAAGTTTTTTAACAGTAACCCAACTGTTTATTAAAAGTTATAGAGTTGCTATAGCCACCCCAACACCCTCCCCCAATGTTCATCTAGGAGTCCTACTGCTTAATTCTACATATTAAGTCGTCTTACTATGAGCATCTGAAGTATAACTTAAGTGCAAATTAATGGAGGTAAATTTCAGGCCAACCAGTTGTTAAATGGGAACAAACCTAATTATGACTGGTAAAAACATAATTTCCCTGCTTGACGCATTTCACTCTTTACATTACAAAATTCTCAAGAGCTGAGAGATAGTTTATCCGGACTCTCACCTTGTAATATTAGAGGAAGAGAAATATTTGCAAAGAAGCATGAATATTCTATTCTGTCACATTAGGTAAGTAAGGCAAAAAGCTATAACATTAAACACAGCCAAGTAATCCCAATCTTGTGCAAGCAATCTCATGGCATTTTTAGGAATGTAGGTTCCTAGCAATGGAAAGGAAACAGAAAGTAAAATAATCTCTATACACAGTAAATGTAGTTAAAGAAACTTCGAGTTATACACCGCAGGTCAGGCTGCTACTGCAGACTGTGAATAATCCCTGCAAACTGCAAAGAGCTTTCTCTCCTTCCCTTCCTCATTACTGACAGAATACAGCCATGAGGAGCGACCACAACCACTGCTGCAGAAAAATGGTAAAGGAATTCCTCTTACAGTCATATTACAGAGATTCCGTGGGATAGAAATGAACGTCATTAACCCCATCACTACCAAGCACTTACTGTTGAAAACATTTTAATCGTAATATTTATTTAAAGAATGGAATGTGACGGTAACAATTAAGGGCAATTTTCCAAAGTTGGTGTTAACTTAACCAGAGCTTTTGCAAACTTATCAGAGCCATTATAGTCAATGGAGTTGTTAGGTTTACAACAGCTGTGGTTAAGTTAGCACCAACATTGTAATATGGCCCTAAATATATGGTAAAATAGAAATTGTGCTAAGATAATTAAAATAATGTAAATTGGCTCTTTTCTAAATTTTCATGTATTTGTTAATACTTTACAGAAATATTGCTGGGCCTCTAAATTCTAGATGGCATACCTCATATTACAAAATGTCACACGAGGTATGCATTATCATCATACAGGCACAAATTACCTTGGTGTCAAATACAGTAAATGTGAGATAGAAATGTTCCAAAACAAAAAAAGGGTTAAGCGCACTTCTGATCATATATTTTGGGCCTCAGTGTGAGGATTTATTGCCATAGCTCACTTTATCGTCTATCTGGTTTCTTTTAGATAATAGAAATGATCAGATATCCTGCCAATGGGAATTTGTAATGATCATAATGAGATTATTAGCAATTCAGCTCCTAATAATACCAATAGAATATAAATATACTGTATGTGGCATAATGCCTGTGTATAGAAATACACGCGGGGGGGGCGCCTGAATTAGAGGTCATCGCGCCGCCGCAATGACATCTAATGGCCCCGCCGGGGTCTCCGAGTGCTGGGCTGACATCTTGTATGTCAGCCCGCACCGGGGGGCGCAGCAATCCGCCGGAATCCGGCGGATTGCTGCCTCCTGTGCATGGACACGCTCAGCGCGTCCATAGCACAGAAGAACCACTTGGCTGGACGCGCTGAGCGCGTCCTTAGCAGCCAAGTGGTTAAAAAAGATATGCAAATGGAGTTTTGATATGCTAATGACGTTTTTTCAATCTATTATAATGCAAAAGTGAATTAACTTTATTTTGGTAGTGAAACTCTTAAGAGAACTTTACTTATCCATAAAAAAGGTTTAGTAAGACCAGCAGAACTCCTGGTGGCTGTTGTTGCGGACACTCATCAAGTATGAATCAGAAAAGCTCCCATAAAGTCATTGTTTATACAAGATCGGCTGAGATTTCCAAGCCATTTTCTGGTAAAAGTAATAACTCAATTGATAAAACAGGGACTGTAGACTTGCAGCAAAGGAGACAAGTATCAATGGGTATATTTTTTTTTGGTATGTGTCATGTCTGTTAAACCACCATGAAAAATATATTCATATATCTTTACAATTTCAATCTATTTCTGTGTAAATTTGCTGAATTGTTACAAAGAAAAATCTATTAAAAAGTTTTTCAAAACAGAGATTTGCACGCAACAAAATCCATCACCTAAGAATAATATGGAACCTGTGTGCACCATCGTTCCTATCGTGGCAGAGCTGTCAGTCACCATGCTGCCTTTCTCGTGAAGTTCTCACAATTTATGCTAATATATACACAAGACAGTATAGTAATGTGACTCGTCTGGAAGACAGCTGTAATTGACAACTGCATATCCAGTGGGACTATATTTGTTGTCTAGGGTTTTGTCCAGGTGTAGCCTTATACATAAATATACATTATGCCATCATGCATGGCTTCTGGGGGGCTTCAAGAATTGAATAAAAGGCAGGAAGGGGAATAAGCACAATCTCATGTGAGCAGGGAGGAAGTAATAAACAATATGTACAATATACAGGACACAAATATAGGATTTTATATGTAGTAGTTTAAAAGAATTGAAAGAAAGGTATTATTAGCCCCCCGAATAAAAAAAATTGCAATGGCTATTCTGAGATATTTTAGATTACTTTACAACCTGTTAGCACTTACTGTACAGCGCTGCAAAAACTGTTGCCACTACGTATTGTAAATAATAATACTACTTTATGTTAATAAATACATTTTAATATGAATGTTTGTTAAGATTTCACCTTGAAGGGGTACAGAAAAAAGAAGACAGGTTAAGCCAGTAGAGGGCTGGGGGGAGGGGGACAAATGCAAATAAGTGGTCTATTTGCAGGGAAAATAGCCCTTTTTTGCAGACCATTTTTTTAACTAATATGTTGATTTGATACTTTAATCCCTTTTGTGACAAAGGGTGTTCTTGTCCAGTGGACCACGACACCTTTTATGTCAAAATACCATGTGGTCAATGCGAGCACCAATCACAGGAACCATGTGGTCACTGTGACATTGATGACCAATCAGGCAGTCAGAAGCATACCCACTTAACTCCAGCATAGCTTGAAAGGATTCACTTGTAGAGCAGGGGTCCTTTGGATCCTTGTATCTCCACTTTTATACACCCAAATCAAACAAGTCCATGTTAAGAGTATAAAAGTAAAAAATATATATATTTATTTATTGGGGGTTTGTGAAGCAGCAGTATTTTCCACTTTTTAATTTCTCGTGCTGGAAGCAAGAGTGTAGAGGAGATGACACACTGTGGTATTACGTACTGGGTCATCTAAAACAGTGTTTCTCAAACCTCTCCTCGGGACCCCCAACCAGGCCAGATTTTGCAGATAGCTGAAGCACAGCACAGGTGATATAATTTGCTGCTCAGTTATTGCAGGATTCAGTCTGCTTTTCCCCAATGTGATCTGGAAAATCTGGCCTGGTTGGGGGTACTGAGGAGAGGTTTGAGAAACACTGATCTAAAACATAAGTCAGAGTACTGCTGCAAAGGTGAGAGGGGATCCTTTAGATTCTAAACACCCAATAAGGGGCCCTATTCCAAGGTTGGTGTCAACCTAACCAGAGCTGTTGTAAGGTTAACAACGCCATAGACTATAATGACTCTGGTAAGTTTACAACAGCTCTAGTTAACACCAAATTTGGAATAGGGCCCAAGTTCAAGTAAGGCTTCATTGGACAGATCAGAGTCTGGCCTTTTGAATTCAAACCAAACATGATCATGCAATGTGTAAAATGAGAAAAAAAAATATATAGTTCCATGATCTGCTTCACTTAAAATGCAAACAATCACTAGGAAACTCAGGTCTTATGAAGATATGAAGATCTTAGTTTATTGCTCACCCCAGAGTACCTCCATCCGGTCTATTACCTTTTGCTACATCCCAACTGAAGCAGTTGACACTTTTAGATTTCAATAACCTATTAGACAAACTAATGAACACCTGCCCGTCCATAGCTGCCTGCTGATCGTTTATTTGTCTTTAATTGCTTGGTCCTCTGCAACCTCTGGCTTGGCCCACTGGTGTGTGCATCTCCCCAAACAATCCCTCTTTCCGTATTTGCAGCTTCTAGAAATTCGCAACGCCAGATTCCCTAAGTTCAATATTGGAAAATGCCTTTTTAAAACACGGCATTGGGCCTATCTGATTCCAGCGGGATTGGCTCTTCTTTCCCCACCCGGTCCTGGATTTAATATGTCAATGTCCATCTGCGGACCTCTTAAATTGTTTGTGGTCTTGCCCATTCATTGCCCTGTTTGGGATGAGGTGAGGAGGTTTGGTTCCCAAATCTTGAAATTGAAGGTACCGGATAGCCCGAATTGGGCGTTGTTTAACATTCTCCCCGTAAGAGAATACCATTCCATACCTAGACCACAAAAGATCTTGGGCCCTATTCCCTTGTTGGTGCTAAAATGGGGATGCTATGTGTGAAAAAAATGCATCTGCAGGTTTCCCTGTAGAGCTCCCACCTTAGCACCATATTCCGGGCAGATGCTAATTTGGCAGTCTGCCCCGGAATGCACTGTTACCCTCAATGATACTCGCGGTAGCGCTTCCGTGCCGTGATCGCACAGCGTCGTAAAGTGATCGCGGAGGGTGACTGGGGACTATTTGTCCCCATCTCACTCTGCCCTCGGCTCGGCGGCCAGAAGCAGTCGATCGGGCCACCGTTCTCTCTGTGGGATGAGAGGTGAGTATCTGATTTAATGGAGGGGTAGCTGATCCTGATTCTGCAGAAGCGGAATCAGTTAGCACCAGTTTCTGGGTGAAACAAAAAAATCAGTTTAACCCATTGGTGTGTTAATTAGTGTTAGGACTTTGTGATAACTTACTTATGCTAATGCTAATTACTCTCCATGTTAATTATAGGGTGTGCAAAGTACAGTAAGCTCACGCAAGAGGCTACTCTCAATTAGGGATGAGCCGAACACCCCCCAAGTTCGGTTCGTACCCGAACCCGAACTTTCCAAATGTTCGGATCCGAACCCGAACTCGAACTCCATACAAGTCAATGGGGTTGAAAATTCGGTTTTTAGAGTGCCCTCCAAGAGGGCATATATGCTATATATTTGCCATAAAAGGTGTATGGGGGTCCGGGTAGTGCCCTGGGGGACAGGATACAAGGACAAAAAGTTTTAAAAAAAACTTTTTAAAGGGACAGTGAGTTTTCCATGAAACAAGGGTTAAAAATAAAAACGAAAAATGTCTTCAAATATCGTGCCTAGGAGGTCCCCATAATCTGCCCGTGAAGTGGCGGATTTCTAGGATGTATAGAAATATGTAAAAACCAAAAAATTACATTTCAAATGACGGTAAATGCTTTTCCTTTAATCTATCCATAAACAACTGCTTGGGGCGGCAGTCTGTATGAAAAGAGTAGACATTTTCGGACACGCAGAAAAAGTTTACTGATTTTTTGGCGGTGAAAAGCAGGAGAATGACTGGAGAATGGAAAATTCTAGACGAAATAGCCGATTTGGAAAGTGAGATAAATATGAGAATTTTTCTGGTTTGGCTATTTTGACCCAGAATTTTCTCTTCAGTCATTCTCCTGAGTTTTACCTTTCTCTGAATAACCCTGTCAGGGTTATTCAGAGAGCGGTGAAGAGCAGGAGAATGACTGGAGAATGGAAAATTCTAAGTCAAAATAGCCAAACCAGAAAAAATCTCCCATTTAGGCTAGGGTCAGACTAGCGAATTTTTAACGTGCGTTTAGCCGCACTTAATCACGGCCGCACTAGCAGCAAATGATGGGCAATGACGGCCAATATACGAAGTACGGTCGCACGAAAGTCCGGCTGCGCAACACAAGTGGAAAATTAACGCATTTTTTTGACAACGCAGAACCGCTGGTACGGACGTACAGAGTGCGCTGCGTCCACTAGTGGCGTGTGTGCGTGATTTGGAGACGTCAGACCCTGCTCATGTCCGGCCAACATAACGTCCAGACACCAAAAGTTTCCTGGTTTGGATCTTTAAAAAATCACGCACAAAAATGCGCATCGTATGACCGTTTTTGCGCATTCCCTGAAAAAATACGGCAATGTTCGGACGCACTTTTTGACGGTCGCTGCGAAAAATGCGTTAGTCTGACCCTAGCCTTATCTCACTTTCCAAATCGGCTATTTGGTCCAGATTGTTCTCTTTTCCTGCCATTCTGCTGGTTTTCACCTTTCTCTGAACAACCCTGAGAGAGAGGTGAAAGCCAGGAGAACTGGCAGGAGAAGAGAACAATCTAGACCAAATAGCCGATTTGGAAAGTGAGATAAATGGGAGAATTTTTCTGGTTTGGCTATTTCGACCTAGAATTTTCACTTCTCCAGTTATTCTCCTGCTTTTCACCGCTCTCTGAATAACCCTGTGAATGTTTAATCCGGAGGTGAGAAATAACATTGCTTTAGATGTTAAAAGCGGGAAATGAGGAAATTTTGTATTTTTTCTACATGATCGTGTTTGGTCTCATTAGAAAGGCAGTATATTAGAGGAGAGAAATTAACACTTCTCAAAAGCAGACACCACACCCCTCAGTATAGTCTATATACATACAAAGTATCAAATTCATTAGAACAGACTAAAAACACCTGGTGTTTATGCCTGTTTGTGAACAGAGGTCATTTAGAGTTGAGAATCTATGCACGTACACATTAGTTTTTATTATTATTATTATTATTATTCTTTATTTATAAAGCGCCAGCATATTCTGCAGCGCTGTACAATAAACACAGTATAGACAGGGTTACAATACATTGAACAACATTTGACAAACAGTACAGGAAGAGATGAGGTCCCTATTCCCGTAGGAACTCACAATCTAGGAGGGTTGGGGTTGGAAACAGGAGGAGAGGACTGTAAGGTGAGAGTGATTGATGGTTGTGTCAGTGAGTTGGGTGGTAGGCTTCCCTAAATAGGAACGTTTTAAGGGAGCGTTTGAAGGAAGAGAAGTTAGGGGAAAGTCTGACAGTACGAGGGAGAGCGTTCCAGAGAGTGGGGGCTGCGCGTGTGAAGTCCTGCAGTCTATCATGGGAAGAGGTGATGCGGGGAGAAGCTAGGCGCAGGTCACTGTTTGACCTTAGGGAGCGGGCTGGGGTGTATTTGGTGATTAGTGAGGACAGGTAGTGGGGAGCTGAGTTAGTGAGGGTTTTGTAGGTAAGGATAAGGATTTTGAACTTAATTCTGCAGTGGATGGGGAGCCAGTGAAGGGACTCGCAGAGGGGAGCGGCAGAGACAGAGCAGCGGGTGAGGTGAATTAGCCTGGCGGAGGCGTTCAGGATGGATTGTAGAGGGGAGAGGCGGGACAGAGGGAGGCCAGATAAGAGATTATTGCAATAGTCGAGTCGGGAGATTTACCAGGGCGTGTATGAGTTGTTTTGTGGTGACAGCGGTAAGAAATGGCCGAATTCTGGAAATATTACGCAGTTGGTATCGGCAGGAGGAGGAAAGAGACTGGATGTGGGGGATGAAGGAAAGAGCAGAGTCAAGTGTAACTCCAAGACAGCGAACTTGGTTTGATGGGGAGATGGTGATACCCTCCACCATGATAGAGAAGTCAGGAGGTGGGGAGGCATTGGAGGGAGGAATAAGTAGGAGCTCAGTTTTTGACATGTTGATCTTTAGGTGGTGGGAGGCCATCCAGGAGGAGATGCCAGATAAACAGTCACTGACTTTTGAAAGGACAGGGGGAGAGAGATCAGGGGTAGAGAGGTAGATCTGAGTGTCATCAGCGTAGAGGTGGTAATTAAAGCCAAAGCTGTTGATGATTTTGCCCAGGGAGGAGGTGTAGATGGAAAAGAGCAGAGGACCAAGGACAGAGCCTTGAGGTACACCAACAGATAGAGGCAATGAAGAGGAGGAGTTACCAGCAAAGGACACACAGAAGGACCTGTTGGATAAATAGGAGTCAACCCAAGCAATGCAGTGTCACCGAGACCCAGAGAGTTGAGGGTCTGTAGAAGGAGGGGGTGGTCAACAGTGTCAAAAGCAGCCGAGAGGTCAAGCAGGATGAGAATAGAATAGTGGCCGTGTTTTTTAGCAGTTAGGAGGTCGTTGGTGACTTTGGTGAGGGCAGTTTCAGTTGAGTGTAGGGGACGGATTGAATTTTTAATTCAATATCTAATAAACCCTTGCTTATAATATTCTGCAGTAAAGAGTCTCTTTATTTCTAGATTTTTTAGTATTTTTTTAAGCATTTTCTAAACTTTTTTCAAAATTTCTTTTTTTTTTTTCGAACTCGAACCGAACACACCCAAAAAGTTCGAAGTTTGCGAACTTTCGAACAACCAAAGTTCGGGCCGAACTCCGAAACGTCCGAACCGAACAGCTCATCCCTACTCTCAATAGTCAATCTAAAGTCAAGAAATTCTTTGATGTATGGGGGTAATATATTCTACAAGCCAGAGGATGTTGTTGCCAAAATACAGAGTACTTTTGAAAATTACCTGTTTGTACTTAAGTCGCTCATTGTCTGGTTCCCCATTATTACCTTCTACTTGTCCTCCTTCCCACTTTTCACAGTTTCTGGGAAATGACCCTAGGTGAATAAGTGAGATACCAATCTATGGTTACTTTGAATGTTTTGAATTTTATTCATGTTTTCTTCAGCAGGAATCTTTTATACAAATTAAGTATATATAAAGAAAAGGCAAACAATGCTGCTGTAATAACTCATCTATTAATTTCCCACAATGACAGCAAATGTGCCGGAGATGACACAGTGCATAATTAAGCACTGGTCATCTAAAAAGTAATTTAGAAAGCCCTCAGTACCGGCAGCGGCTCTCAAAACCTGTTAAGTGATTTTGTAAAATCACCACATTAAATAAGCCCCCTTTAAAATCCAAAACATTCCTCTGATCCTAATGTCCTTGTGTGGTTCCTTCATGATTTCTGTGTGACCCTGCTCACACACAGCTTGTGGCAGGGTCATGCTTGGCTCCATGGAATCCTTTGACTTCCAGGAGCAGACAACAGAATAGGCATGCAGTCATGCTGCTGCCATCTGTTTGCAGCTCCCAACAATTCCAACTCTAACTGCTAGTACAGCAGCTTGGCCAGACTAGACCCTGTAACAGGAATCAAATATGAGTTAAGTAATGTTAAAAAAAAAAGTGGGCTATTTGAGAAAAAAAGAGGGACAAATGTAGTTGGCCTCAAAATAGGAAGGGACCACCCAAAATAGTTCCAAGCATAGTGTGTATAATGAATGTGGTGGTCTAGAGATATAAAAGTAGTAATATAGAGTGACCTTCAGGACTTATGTAGAGGGCAACTAGTTACTACATGCGATTAAGCCCCCATATCAGATGGCTTCATAAATAGTAACTGGCATACATGCCTAAGGCAAGTTGAGCTAACATGGTCCTGGCCTGTGTTGACCTATGTAGGGGAGTCAATCGGATACACTAGAATATGTTCTGTAAACGCTTAAAAAGAGTATCTACAGACAGGATCACAAATTTTATAACTTAGAGGAAAAAGAAAACATTTTCATGGAGAGCAGATACACAGTGTCACTGAAATGGAAGTTTCCTACAAAGACCACAGTCAAAAAAGTTGAACTTGGTTTCTTGGGTGTAGAACTAAAAATCAAGGAGTACATGCATAAGTCACAAAGAAAATAGCATATGTATAATAGTAGCCTTATCTCCTGCTAAGGATCAAAACACAAATGAAGAAAAGGTAAAGGTAAGACTTGGAATATGATTAGTAATATGGAACTGAACTGGGTAAAAGAAGTGGTAAAATTGGCTTTGGGAAAACATAATGAAAATTATGCTACTTAAAGAGACATCCAAACATAAAGGAATTCAATACATTTTATAGTAGAACCAGTTCTATCTGATATTTAAGTCATTTGATGAATTATTTATTAAGCACAAAGGCTATCTTAATGCATTCTGCCCAAGAGGTTTTTCCTTTGGACTTCTGGGCATTATTTAAAGAATTTATTTTACATTCTGTGTGGAGAATAGCATAAAACCCTTCTCGAAGATTTGTTGTTAAGCTGTAAAAATGAAGATTGATTTCATAAACAAAAAAATATAAACTTACAAAAGGTTTAAATAACATGAATGATGTAATCTTTACTAGACTTGTTATGCTTAATGTTTTGAGCAGATCTTTACAATATAAACATTGTATAGAAAACATGCAAGTGTAAATGGTTTGAGAGTAACAGGACACTGGTTAGACTTTGTCTTCTAACGTTAAGAGTAGACAGTAAAAACATTCAAGCATCTAACTTGAGCTTCAGTTTAGAAATTATAAAACAAAATATCCTGACTGTCTGATATGTTAAAGAAACCGCAATGCTTTAATTTAAATTGACATTTTAGTCGCCCACCCCTACAGCTATGCCGGTGTTCTGTGACAGAGTTCAAAAACTGAGGGCCTTACTGTGATCAGAAGGCTGTCAATCATTTATGTTTGGCAGCCTTCTACGGTTAAGAAGTGGCCAATGCCTTGCAGTGCATTTGTACAGTTAGTGCCAGGGCCGCTGGCCCATCGGCGCCTGGCGCGGCCGACCTCGCCACTCTCCCGGCGTTGCTGCTCGGGTTTTGGCGAGGCGGCCTGCACAGGTGCCTGGCGATACCGTGCGGCCAAGGGTTGTCGGCTCACCTCCTCGACGTGTCCTGAGGCCCTGGGGAGGTCGAGCACCGGCTCCCCCACAGATGGCTCCTCTGTCACCGGCTGGCCTCTGTTGCAGCACCAGGCTTCAGGCCTTGCTCAGGCCTCTGACCAGGTGCGTGCGAGCGCGTGACTGGTCTCCAACAAGATAGCGTCCAGGGTGTGGCACGCACCAATGACATCACAGGTCTCCTATTGGAGGAGAGGGAGCTGCAGGGTTTAAGGCTAGGGACAGATGAGCGCATTTTCTGCAGCCACCGTCAAAATGTACGTCGATGCGTGCGCACGCATTTTTTCACGGAATACGCTTAAGTGGTCAGACGATGCGCAATTCTGGACGTATTTCATGACGGTGGGGTAAAAAGAAGTCTAGGGAAATCCGGCTGTTTGAACGTTATGTTGGCCGCACACTAGCAGCGTCTGAGGTCTCCTAATCACGCACACACGCTGCCATGCGGCCGCAGCGCACTCTGTACGTCAGTAGCAGCGGTTTCACGTTCTGATAAAAATGCGTTCATTTGCCGGTTGCGTGGTGTCGGCGCACTTTTGTACGCACGTACTGCGTATATTGGCCGTCATTGGCCGTTATGTGCTGCTACTGCCGCCGTGATTTAGTGCGCCTGCACGCGCGTTCCGACTGCCCCACTCTGACCCTAGCCTTAAAGGCCAGAATGCCAGTCCATCATTGCTCCAGTATTGAAGCAGTTCCCCCTTGCTTATCTCTGCCTATTCTTCCTTGTTCTACTTGTGCATGACCCAGTTAGTGACCTCGACCATCGATTCCTGCCTACCTTCTTTGTACCTTCACTCTCAACGACGTCCCTTGATTTATTCATCAACCACCACAGAGAGACAGTCCTGACAGTTAGAAATGGAATTAGTTGAGTGCTCAGCACAATGACAGCACCTGCTTCAGGGAGAAGCAGACATGGTGTTCCTGTAGTCCACGTGGAGACTCAAAAACTTGAAAGGATATATGGTCAACCCACTTTAAGTGAAAAATGAAAGGAAATTGGAGATCAGGACCAGGGTGGGGTCAGGAGAAGTTAATATGTAACCTTTCTATTTCCCCTAGCTTTTTGATTAAAGTGCCCCTTTTAAGTTCAGTTCAAAACGCAGAAAAGGTCAGAGACAATCAACATATCTGTGAAACTTGCCACATTTTATATCTATCATGAAATAAGCCACGGCTGGGGCTGCCAGACTTTGTTTATTCGCCTCTGGCCTTTCTAGTCACAGACCATGGTATGAATTCAAACTAACTTATGCAGGGCAGCCAGAAGGAGCAATTGGGGCTCCAAGCCAAAGACCTCACTGAGGACACAATTATTTAACTGGTGACTCAATCTGAACCTGTTTATTAGAAGGGAAGTGCAGAGAGGTGGGACACAACAGAAAAAATGCACTTCCTTCCCGTTAGCAGCCCTGACATACTGGAATGACACTGAGAAAGGTCCCACTTTTAGGAACATGAAGGTTAATAGTGTTGGACATCGAGGAAAATGGTTGTGGTTGAACCTCACATCTACAATTTGCCAAGGATTCACAAATGCTTATGATTAACTTAAATCATTATGAATTCTATTAGAGTAGTTTTTAAATATTTTAAGCAGAAAACACGTGTAATTTCCAACCTCATAGCCTTTTGTCAGACTCAACCATGGGCTCTAACACCTCCTTAACATTAGCGCTAGCGTTCACATACGTGAGCATTAGTGCTAGGTTAAAAGAGGTTACTACAAGCCAGCCAGATCAAATCACTAACCCTAATGGGTTAAAAAATCTGTTAGTGCAATGAGTGATAGCGTTCCGCCTGTATCACTTCCCGATCACTAATGGGTTAAAAAACCTGTTAGCGCATCGGTAATAGCACTTTCTAGTTTGCGCTCCTTATACTTAGCAATAGGTTCGCAAAGTCCTACGCTAATTACGCCGTGCTGAAAAGTTAGTTACAGCTCCAAGCTGGTGCTAACGGATTCTGCATTCTGCCATCGCTTTGGAACTAAAAATAACTTTTTTCTTTTCTCTTAGATTTTACATGGTTATGTTTGGTATCACTGCAAAGGCCAGACTCTGACCTGTCCAATGACAGCACACTTGACCTTGTAAAGTGTAAAGATTAGTGACGCAGGGGTCCAAAGTCCCCCGCCAGTGCTCTTCGCTGCAGTGCGGCAGTTTAGGTTTTTGATAACAATTCGTAACAATGGGTTGTGTCATCACCTCCACACTTGTTGGTGACAAGAGAAATGTGATGGTGAGTTAGTGCAGCCTCATTGTTCACTTTATAATGGAAAAGTGAAAAATATTGCTGTAGTAGAAAAAAAAATAAAGAAATATTAATTTTTTTATTGTTACACAAAACCTGATCATGTTTTGTATCATTGGAAAGGCCATGCTCTTGCCATGCTCCAGTGATACCTTACATGACCCTGTAGCTGCTATGGAATTGGAGAAACAGTGGTCCAAATGCCCATCAATGCCGACATAGTTATCCTTTCTGTGGGCTATTCTGGGGCATGGGCTGCTGCTCCAACAGCCCCTATGTTAATCCGGCCCTGACTGTATGTATGAATGTTCTGTTGCACCTGTGCAGATCGGTGGAACGGAGCTGCACGCAGGTGCATATCTGATCTTTTGGCTGAGTCTCTGAGACCACTCCTTTTCATTTGTGGACTAAGAGGGTGACTATGGCATGCTCTCAGACTGCTGATGTCACAAGTGACTGTTCAGGAGACTGGCAGCCAGGAAATTCAAAATCCCTGGCTGCTGTGACGCTGGGTGGCTTGGAGGAAACTCCTCTGTGTTAGCCCGTGATTCACCAGATCGGGGCAGCAGGGACGGGGAGGGAGAAGGAGGGGACCTCCTCACATCCTGATCACTTTAAAATCAATTTTAAAAAAAATCAGGACTATGGCAAGTTATCACCTTAGTTTTCTGGTAGATAATTATATTACTATTGAAATAATGCATAAGAGTAATTTACACTTAACATTCATTGTCCTGTGTAGTTCCATATATGTAAGACACCAATAGCATAATTTAACCCCATTTCACATTAATGAACACACCGGTTTCACAAGCAAACTTACTAGGTTTCATTTTGCAACTTTGTATTTATGTGTGAAAAAACCTTGATTTTATGTCCAGAACAAAATGATCCCATGAAAAATTATGATCTTAAATAACAGGTACCGGCTGGATGGAGTAGTAGAGGTAACATCACTGCTCTAGAACTGTGGAGACACAGGTTCGATCCCGTCAAGAGCACCTCTCCAGTAAGTGTCCTTGGGCAAGACACCTAACGATACAAACTCGCCACCCAGGACATAATTGAAAAGGAGAGAAATCTCAATGTATCCTTCCTGGTAAAATCCTTTCTCAAAAAAAAAAAAAGGTCAAACAAGAATGTAACTACAACACTCAAGGCACCTATTAAAACATTACAATTTAATGTTATTGTTTTCCTGCATCCAATAATATCACACTGACACTTATATTGATAGTATATGAGAGTAGAATATAGGGTACTATACATATATTAATAGTAGAGAAATGCACATAATTGTGTTTATTTGATGCCCTTCGGCTTTATTTTTATATTCAGGCAGTTTCAATTTTACAGAAAATATTTAATATGCAGTAAATCACCCTGGTCCAGTGCAGCTACAATACTGCATTACGCCCAGAAGTTAGCTTTGTAGACTGCAGGAAATCCAGTAATAAAAGAATAATGTCAAACTGAGCTGAAACAAATAACAGGCGGATCAATAAGATGTGACAGGTTCTCAGCTGAATGCTTGCCCTATGGTGACCTGTCACTGCCCCCTGCACAAAGAAGATTTAATGAATGGTCAGAAGCACATCAGATAACCGTGATTCGTTCTGGATACCTTTATGTGCTAGGAATTTAAAGTACTTGCTCAAACAGTCCCACAGGTCTCCTCTCTCTCTACTGAGCACCGTTCACATTGCTCCATACTTAATTTGCGGATCAGGCTGACCACAATACCATGTTGGTAGATTTTATCACCGAGAAACAGACTAAGCAGGGCCTTTATGAGACAGAACAATGCATATTTAAATGCCATTTTTCTTACAGTTGTTGCAAGACGTAGGAATACACTTGGGGCGACTCAATAGGGAAGCCTTGTAATTAGAATAAGAATCCAAAGAGACATGAATTCTCAGACTGACACATACTTCTTTAAAATTTAAATTTTTTATATTACTAAGCCCTATCATTGAGTGACATTAGTTACACTATCTTACGTCATTTGACAATTTACCAGCTGGATGGAGTAGAGGTAACATCACTGCTCTATGACCGCGGAGACACAGGTTCGAATCCTGGCCAGAGCACCTCTCCAGTAAGTGTTCTTGGGCAAGACACCTAACGGTACATACTCGCCACCCAGGACATACTTGAAAACGAGAGAAATCTCAATGTATCCTTCCTGGTAAAATACTTTCTAAAAAAAAAATAATAATAAATTTAAAGCGAACATGTAATACTTACCTAAAGGGGACCGCCATCTTGAAAATAGCAGTGACACAGCAATCTAATCTAAGCTCCCAGACCATATAAAGGAATGACTCATTTCTACAAACTAAAAGGTTTCCAACTCCTTTGATTATGAGTGACAGGAGCAGTGAGCACAGCTCAGGTAACCTCTTTATCTTTTGGCCTCTATCCACAACTGATGGAATGGGGTTAGGAACTAGTGTTTAAGGTCTGATTTTTTTTTTATACATCACCGGCAGACAAGCTGAGCACTTGTGAAGAACCTTATGATGGTCCCACAGTGCAAGGACAGCCCAGGACCATTAAAAAACCCCCATATTTACAAGACGTTGTGGAACGATCATACTTTTGTTTGAAGCAAAGTAGATTGTATTTTGTAACCGTACACTGTCTGATTAGAGGTTCACTGTACTGTCAGTATTTTGATGCCACTTTACCATGCGTCCAGGGGAGGACTGACCCATCGGGCACTCGGGCGCTGCCTGAGGGCCCGCGGGTCAGTGGGAGCCCGGTTTTGTAAGGGACCACGACGGCGGCGCTCCAGCGTACCTTCCTGGGCCCCACGTGCACCCTGCATTGATGCCGCCCCCTCACATGAAGCGCGCGCATCACATGGGGGGCGGCGTCAATGCAGGGTGCACGTGGGCCCCAGGAAGGCACGCTGGAGCACCGTCGACGAGGCGGTTTGTTAGTGTGCCCTTACAAAACCGCTGCTGGGGTCAGTATATATCCATGTGTGAGCTGGGCACTATACACCCATGTGTGAGCTGGGCAATATACATCCATGTGTGAGCTGGGCACTATACATCCATGTGTGAGCTGGGCACTATACATCCATGTGTGAGCTGGGCACTATACATCCAAGTGAGAGCTAGGCAATATACATCCATGTGTGAGCTGGGCACTATACATCCATGTGTGAGCTGGGGCACTATACATCCATGTGTGAGCTGGGCACTATATATCCATATGTGAGCTGGGGCAATATATATTAATGTGTGAGCTACTGGGGCAATATATATCCACGTTTGAGCTACTGGGGGCAATATATATCCACGTTTGAGCTACTGGGGGCAATATATATCCATGTTTGAGCTACTGGGGGCAATATATATCAATGTTTGAGCTGCTGGGGGCAATATATATCCATGTGTGAGCTGCTGGGGCAATGTAATGTGGAGTGTGTCAAGATTCTACAGTATCTGTTAAAGTAATCAGCAGTTTCCCACATTTTCCAAAGGGACTTTCTGTGCCGGGGTGTAGCCTTAGCTGCAATGAGTGGGTGATGGCTGCTGCAGCAGTGCGGTGGCCATCTGTAAGTAAGGAGGGGGGGGCACAATTCGCTGCTGGGTCCAAGTGGATTTTCAAAAAGGTTATTTTTAGGAGTTCAGAAATGAATTCTTTAGCACAATAATGTACATGAGGGTTTTGCGTTGTAGGGGGTGGGGTTTTTTATGGGTGTGGCCTCCTGTGGGTGCGGAACAAGGGGGGCCCCATGACCTCCTATTGCCGGGGGCCCAATTAGTTGTCAGTCCGCACCGCATGCTTCAAAAAAATTGACACAAGGGGGGCTATTCTGAGAGCACCAAAATGTAGCCGACATTTCGGTGCTTTCTCTTTCCCCGCACTTTCCTGCACTTCAAGGAATCAAAGTTCCCCACCCTGCGGTGAATTCAGCATTCACCGCAGGGTCCCTGGAATGCAGGGAAAACCTGCTGCAAACCTGTTTTCGACGTGGTTTTTTTGTGGCAGTTCCCGCTGGTTTTTGGTTGGTTTTCGGCGGGTGGTTGCAGGTTTGCAGCAGGTTTTCCCTGCATTCCAGGGACCCTGCGGTGAATGCTGAATTCACCGCAGGGTCCCTGGAATGCAGGGAAAACCTGCTGCAAACCTGCAACCACCCGCCGAAAACCAACCAAAAACCAGCGGGAACTGCCACAAAAAAAAACACGTCGAAAACGTTGGAAAAAGCCAACGAAACACCGATCACAGCGCAGACCAGCCGCTGGAAAAAGTCGACAAGCTTATGAACGGGGTAAAAAAAACGAACATAAAAAGCTTGAAAGTGTTCAAATAAAATGCTGTTTGCAAAAAAACTACTGAACGAAAATGCCTGGAATTTACATATAAGGTCCAATGAATGATAATAAAAAGGTCTGTTACAGAAAAAAGAAAAATCGCTTTAAAAAAAAAAATTGCTGAAAAAAATCTCACAGAAATGCCTAAAAGATCCGAAAAAGAAAAAAAAAAAATCAATAAATAAAGAGACTTTTTATTGAGGATTAAAATAATAAGCTGTTTATTAGATATTGAATTAAAACTCAAACATTTTAAACATTGAAGCCTATGGGGTTCGCCTGAATAAACCTGATGAATGAAACCACCGAACAGCAGGGCACTTCGGCAACTTTTATCTGCTGTTCGGTGTTCTCTGAATAGATTAACCATTGCTTCTCTATGGGGATTTCACAGCCTTAGAACAGGCACCGTACTGGCTGGCAGTTCGCCAAAAGTTGGCGAACTGCCTGCTCTTTGAATAGCCGAATGGCCACAAAATGTCACCGTACGGGGAAATTCCCTGTTCAGTGACATTTTGGGGCCAGATCGGCTCTCTGAATAACCCATATGGTAAAAAAATTTATGTCAATATAAAACCTGAACCTTAACACTAGCCCCAAACCGGACGCAGACATAAAAAAAGTTACAGAAATATTTTTTAAAATGTAAAACTCCAGCACTTAAACAGATTCTGCTCACGTTTTCTAAGCAAGCAAAAGTGAAGTAAAACTCTCTGGGTCTCGGTGACACTGCACTTGCTTGGGTTGACTCTTATTTATCCAACAGGTCCTTCTGTGTGTCCTTTGCTGGTAACTCCTCCTCCTCATTGCCTCTATCTGTTGGTGTACCTCAAGGCTCTGTCCTTGGTCCTCTGCTCTTTTCCATCTACACCTCCTCTCTGGGCAAAATCATCAACAGCTTTGGCTTTAATTACCACCTCTACGCTGATGACACTCAGATCTACCTCTCTACCCCTGATCTCTCTCCCCCTGTCCTTTCGAAAGTCAGTGACTGTTTATCTGGCATCTCCTCCTGGATGGCCTCCCACCAACTAAAGATCAACATGTCAAAGACTGAACTCCTACTTATTCCTCCCTCCAATGCCTCCCCACCTCCTGACTTCTCTAGCACGGTGGAGGGTATAACCATCTCCCCATCAAACCAAGTTCGCTGCCTTGGAGTTATACTTGACTCTGCTCTTTCCTTCATCCCGCACATCAAGTCTCTTTCCTCCTCCTGCCGATACCAACTGCGTAATATTTCCAGAATTCAGCCATTTCTTACTGCTGTCACCACAAAACAACACATACACGCCCTGGTAATCTCCCGACTCGACTATTGCAATAATCTCTTATCTGGCCTCCCTCTGTCCCGCCTCTCCCCCCTACAATCCATCCTGAACACCTCCGCCAGGCTAATTCACCTCACCCGCCGCTCTGTCTCTGCCGCTCCCCTCTGCGAATCCCTTCACTGGCTCCCCATCCACTGCAGAATTAAGTTCAAAATCCTTATCCTTACCTACAAAACCCTCACTAACTCAGCTCCCCACTACCTGTCCTCACTAATCACCAAATACACCCCAGCCCGCTCCCTAAGGTCAAACAGTGACCTGCGCCTAGCTTCTCCCCGCATCACCTCTTCCCATGATAGACTGCATGATTTCTCACGCGCAGCCCCCACTCTCTGAAACGCTCTCCCTCGTACTGTTAGACTTTCCCCTAACTTCTCTTCCTTCAAACGCTCCCTTAAAACGTTCCTATTTAGGGAAGCCTACCACCCAACTCACTGACACAACCATCAATCACTCTCACCTTACAGTCCTCTCCTCCTGTTTCCAACCCCAACCCTCCCAGATTGTGAGTTCCTACGGGAATAGGGCCCTCATCTCCTCCTGTACTGTTTGTCAAATGTTGTTCAATGTATTGTAACCCTGTCTATACTGTGTTTATTGTACAGCGCTGCGGAATATGCTGGCACTTTATAAATAAAGAAGAATAATAATAATAAGTAAAAGAGCAACAGGAGAAGCATCAGAGTGAAGCTGTTTGTTGATGCTGCAGCCCTGGCAATTTTTCACAAGCATAAACCAGCAATTTGTGAGTAACCCATATAGGGCTAAATTACAATCTTCACACAAACGTTTGCGCCGGCGCAAAAAAACATTAACGCGAGGGGTAAAGCCATTTGCGCCTAATCCCATATTACATAGGCAGCGCAACAACCGCGCGCAATCGTCTACCGCTGGTGAACCTGCGCGAACCCTGGGCGAGCTTACTGTACTGCGCGCGTCCTATACTTAACATTGTGAGCGTGAACTGGTACGCGGATGGTATTACAATCTATTCGCGGTAATTGCCGCATAGCCTTTGCGCGCAGAATTTTAGCAACTGCAAAAAGCTGGTGCTAACAGCATATCTGAACAACCTGGCTAACCCAAAAAAAAAAACAGCACATAAAAAGGAATGCAGCAACAATATAAAGTATGATGACAGGTGTATGTGTATTATTACTGTGGCATATGTGCTCATTTTGCATCATAGATGCAGGACCCGTCTCCGATGCCTCTGGCAGACGCAATTCAGTTGCGTTTGATAGGTGTGTTTCTTCATTTTGATTGGCTGAATGGATGGAAAAAACTGCGGACGCAAAGATTTTTTCGCGAGACGGCACTGTGCCTGCATTTGTGTGCGTCCTGTTTGCGCACGCAGTTGATCGGCGAAAGAAAAAAGCCGCGAGGATTGGAATTCCAGCGATGATTTGCGCACGCAAAAGTGTAACGCTTAGCACAAAGATTTTCGCTTTCCGCAAAGCTTTTTGCGTGAACAATGTAATATAACCCTCAGAGTTTGTATGCAAATTTAAATGCAAATGTAAAGCTTGGGCTTTACGGTCGCTTGTGCATGTGTGTTTACTAAAGTGTGTAGATTACATCGTAATTTAACATAACTATTTCTCTACAACTGATCACAATTGTTTAATGATCCACACGTCACGTACATTACATGCTGCATTACAATGAGCTTGAAGAGATTAGGGCAACAAAGTGCTCATCTACACTGTTGTGTACCCTATACAGAGGACACTGGTGTGCAGTTTATACAAAGTCAGGCAGTGTCTAGCAAAATTTTTAATCCAGCACAACCTACTTATACCTTTATGACTGACAAACACCTGCTCAATTAGATGGCATAACTATTTATTTATTATTTATTTATTTATAAAGGATTTTACCAGGAAGGATACATTCAGATTTCTCTCGTTTTCAAGTTTGTCCTGGGTTCAAGAACATTGAAATTTTACAGTCATTACAGAAATACAAAGTAATAAAGGCAAGATATTAAAAATAAAACAAAAATATACAGATTAACACAGAAAATAAAAATGTAAGTAATATAGTCACTATGTTACATGTTTACAGGTGCATTCTATATAGAGGTATGTCAATAGGGAGCTCTTGAGTGACTTAAGACTGGGGGCAGATTTGATGGTGTCTGGGATGTTATTCCATAATAGCGGTGCTCTGTAGGAAAATGAGGATTGAGACACTTTCTTTTTGTATTGTGGTATTGCAAGTACGGTGCTGGTCCTGGATCGGAGGTTATACAGTGGCAAGAAAAAGTATGTGAACCCTTTGGGATTACGTGGAGTTTTGCATGAATTGGTCATAAAATGTGCTCTGATCTTCATCTAAGTCACAACAATTTGAAAAACACAGTCTGCTTAAAATAATACAACACAAACATTATATGTTTTCATGTTTTTATTGATCAGAACATGTAAACATTCACAGTGCAGGGTGTAAAAAGTATGTGAACCCCTAGCCTAATGACTTCTCCAAGAGCTAATTGGAGCCAGGAGTGAGCCAACCTTGAGTCCAATCAGTGTGATATTATTGGATGTGTTGCTGAAAGCTGTCCTGCCCTTTAAAAACACACACCAGTTTTGGGTTTACTGGTTTCAAGAAGCACTGCCTGATGTGAACCATGCCTCGCAGAAAAGAGCTCTCAGAAGACCTACGATCAAGAATTGTTGACTTACATGAAGCTGGAAAGGGTTACAAAAGTACCTCCAAAAGCCTTGATGTTCATGTGTTCATGGTAAGACAGACTGTCTACAAATGGAGAAAGTTCAGCACTGTTGCTACTCTCCCTAGGCATGGTTGTCCTGTAAAGATGACTGCAAGAGCACAGCGCAGAATGCTTAATGAGGTAAAGAAGAATCCTAGAGTGTCAGCTAAAGACTTACAGAAATCTCTGGCACATGCTAACATTTTTGTTGACACAAGAATGGAGTACATGGGAGGACACCATGGAAGAAGCCATTGCTGTCCAAAAAGAATATTGCAACACGTTTGAAGTTTGCAAAAAAGAGCACCTGGATGTTCCACACCACTACTGGCAAAATATTCTGTGGACAGATGAAACCAAAATTGAGTTGTTTGGAAAAAACACACAACACTATGGAGAAAAAAAGGCACAGCACACCAACCTCAAAACCTCATCCCCACTGTAAAACATGGCGGAGGGAGCATCATGGTTTGGGGTTGCTTTGCTGCCTCAGGGCCTGGACGGATTGTTGTCATTGATGGAAAAATGAATTCCAGAGTTTATCAAGACATTTTGCAGGAAAACGTAAGACCATCTGTCTGCCAACTGAAGCTCCGCAGAGGATGGTTGATGCAACAGGACAATGACCCAAAGCATACAAGTAATTCAACAAAAGAATGGCTTCAACAAAACAAGATACGCCTTCTGGAGTGGCCCAGTCAGAGTCCTGACCTCAACCCGACTGAAATGCTGTTGCATGACCTTAAGAGAGCGATTCACACCAGACATCCCAAGAATATTGCTACACTGAAACAGTTTTTTGAAGCGGAGTGGTCCAAAATTACTCCAGATCATTGTGCAGGTCTGATCTGCAACTACAGGAAACGTTTTTTTGAGGTTATTGCTGCCAAAGGAGGGTCAACCAGTTATTAAGTCCAAAGGTTCACATACCTTTTCCACCCTGCACTGTGAATGTTTACATGTTCTGTTCAATAAAAACATGAAAACATATAATGTTTATGTTGTATTATTTTAAGCGGACTGTGTTTTTCAAATTGTTGTGACTTAGATGAAGATCAGAGCACATTTTATGACCAATTCATGCAAAACGCCACGTAATCCCAAAGGGTTCACATACTTTTTCTTGCCACTGTAGGATGAGGGAACTGCTAGGGGCAGCAGCCTATTCAGGTAAGGTGGCAGCTTCCCAGAAAAGCTCTTAAACACCAGGTTGGAAAGGTGAAGGGTGCGTCTAGATTCCAGCGACGGCCAGTTTAGCTCTTTTAACACGTCACAATGGTGGGTCATGTATTTACATTGTAGCACAAAGTGGCAGAATGAGTTATACAATGTAGTAAGTTTCGGCTGAAGGTGCGTTTGCGGGACAGCTGCATACACTACATCTCCGTATTCAATAGCTGGCATAAGCATTGCTGTACAATCTGCTTTCTTACCGTGGGGCTCAGGCAGGATTTGTTTCTGTACAGGGCACCTAGTTTGGGGTAAAGTTTAGATGAGAGTTTTTCAATGTGGGGGCCAAAGGATAGATTTGGGTCTAACCACATACCTAGATATTTGAGAGAAGTGACTGTGGTCAACTACGAAAGCAACCAAACTCCTATATGTCTCCTATGAGTAATACTGGCAGCGGTGCTGCGCATTGGTGCACAGTGGAGTCAATGAAGTGCCAGATTGTCATGCCCATGCCGCTAACTGTGCCATGCTGTCATGCCCACGCCGCTGGCTGTACTGTGTGTACTATCGGTGCTCTGGCAGTCACGTGAAAAGTGCTGCCCCATGCTCTGGACCATGTTCATGAACACAAACAGTTAAGCACAACTAACACACCACACCCTCCTGCCAAAATAAACCGCTCCTCCCCCCATTCAGCAATGCTCCTGCATTACGGTGCAAAGGTTGGTTGTAACCAGACCTGCTTCCCGAGCTCCTTAATACCTTGTTATATTGACTATCTGTGTACCAGACTCCCTGCCTGAACTACAACTACCACCTTCTGCGTGCCCCTGATCAACAGACCGTCTAGTCCATTCTATAGGAGTGCCCACCTGTACCTGCCACCCCAAGACCTTCTCCACGTATCTTGGTCCCTTCTGTCTTTGTCTTCCGTGAATCCGTGTATGCTGAGCATTACATACATGCTATTGCCTGCATATGCCCTTGGGTATTTTGCTATGCCCGCAGAAGGACTACAGAGAACAATCTGTTCTCCAATGCCTTCAAAGTACAGAAAGATGAGGTAGCATATGACACTCTCCTCTGCACCAAGGGATCTCACTTGAGCCTTCAATATTTTAATTTATTTTTTAAAGGTGTCAAGCAATGTTGCAATATTGTCGTGCCATGACAGGAGTTACAACTCAACTAGGAATGGTAGCAGTGTCATTAATATTTGCAACTCACTCATAAAGGCTAAAATCTGGAAGTGAGCCCAGTACGTTTGACAAATTTCTTAACAATTTCCATGAGGATTTCCTTCATATTAATTAAAAGATGGTCACTGCCTGCATTGTATAAATTAATATAGATATCACTACAGACTATAAACTAAACGAACGTCATGATGAATAATCTTAAATAATAATGCCTCCTACAGTATTCTAGCAGAATAATACGAGACTAGCGCAGGATTGTAAAGATAAATGTGCTAAACTACATTAAGTACATCATTAACATAAGACAAGTGTTTTTACCAGAACAGAGCATTATGAAATAATTATTCATAACAAAATTCATGTAAAAGAGCAGTCAGCGATTTGTGTAGTGATTAATCATGCAAATAAAGCACACACCACAGCACATTGGATGAGAAGTCAGAACATAGTCAGAAACCCACTCGCACATTGATTTATTATTTCTGTAGCTATACATTTAGACAGTTTTTGATTTTTAATTAATTGTTGGAGTGGTTGGTGATTACTAATACCAGGATTTACTCGTGGAGTGTACACACCATGGTCTGCCACTTAATGAAGTCTGAATATTCAAATGCCGTTTGGATAAGAGAGGGACTCAGGAGAATACGTATAGTTTGTTGTAGTTGGTTTTCACTGCTGCATTATTGTTTATTTATGATTTAAGAAACACGGTTCTCTTAATCTCATAATAAAATTCACTATCTAAAAGATGGGTTGTGTTAAAGTGTGGTCGCTACTTTACCTTATCGTGTGATTACTCTTTAACCTGCCACATATATGGACTTATACCTTAACCCCTTGCTGGCCTTAAGAAATCCCAGACACTCACTCTGCAGTCTGTAATGAACGCTTGTGCCAGGCTCATCCACCTCACCTCACGCACACGCACCTCTCACACCTCGCCCCTCTGTCAATCTCTACACTGGCTCCCTGTCGCCTATAGAATCCACTTCAAAATACTGGTGCTCACGTACAAATCTCTCTATTACCGCGCCCCTGCCTACATCTCCTCCTTTATCAGCAGCTATATCCCATCCCGTCCACTTCATTCTGCCAATGACAGAATCTGTTAGCACCAGCAATAACCCCCCAAAAAAATTCAGATACTCCCCTACTATCCCACGGCGAAGACCGCGGCTCCGTCCGGCGGGAGCAGGGAGAGACTAGGAGAAAAAGTCTCCCAGTCTCTCCCTGCGGATCACTACGCTGACCTGCCGACTGGCACAGGAGAAACTCAATCGAGTGGATGCTCGCAGCGACGCTTAGCGCTGCCACGCGCATCCTGGGGCTTAGCGCCCGGTTAAAATGCAGGTAGCCTTTTACGCGCTTGCATTGTAATCTTGCACTAAAACGGGGCGCTAAGGAAAAAACTGTGGGAGGAATGTAATGTAGCCCTGTGTGTTTTGTGAGCTGTCTGAAGATTTTTATATACAAAAAAAATCTCAAAACAATATTCCTTTGAGATTGGATTATTAACATTACACTGAGAGTTAATAATCTTATTGTATCACAATATATATAGTAGACAGATGTTTTTAATATGAAAACAATCCCCAGCGTCCGTGAAACTTGATAGTCTATTTGCAGCTCACACCATATTGCGTAAACCTTATGGTTTTCTACAGCTGTAAAGACACACATCAATACATACAGTTCTAACACATTACGTGAAGTGTAAATAAGTAATTTCAAGTCTGGTACCAAACAATTCTGACCGGAAATATAAAAATAAAAGCATAGTTTACATAAAATACTAAATAAACACTTTGACTGTTTTAAAGTGAACTTGTTCTCCCAAAACAAGTTGGGCTCTTTAGACAGAGAATCAGTCCAAAAATATATCTGTTAGCATTTCTTGCTGCCAAATGGGAAAAAAGGGAGTCACGCCCATTCAACGGTTTTCTGTTCCTCATGTGACAGCTTTAAGTGGAGAGACGTCCTTCAGGCGTCAGCACTCCAACGTCACCCCAGAGGGCCAATCACACATCATACAGTCATAGTAAAAGCTGTCAAAAGATGGCAAAACACGCAGCAGCACCCATCACCGGATCAAGGGGAGTACAACTCCAATATCTCATCAAGATATCCTTTCTCTGACTGGATATCACAGCAAACAAGCACCCGAACAGCAAGGTGCACTTGAAACTTTTTTTTTCTTGATTTTATGGCAATGTCATAAAGAAAATAAAAAGGTCATAAACAAGAAAAGAACAATATTTGAAGCACAATTAGACTAGAAAAGAGACGATCGCAAAACATGTTTGCCATTTATTGTGTACCTTTTAAGCCTGGCAGAGTTTCTGTAAAAATTTAAATTGTAAGCTTTATGGGATATGGAGAATAGACATAAGACTAAAAAATAATTGGAATCAGCAAATTCAGACTATTGGAAGCTTCTGATATATATTTATCCATTTTAGATATTTGGAACATCTAAGTGTAATACATAAAAAAAAAATGTAATTTGCTCAAATAATAGTAATGCAAACAAGACACCTAACGGTACATACTCGCCACCCAGGACATACTTGAAAACAAGAGAAATCTCAATGTATCCTTCCTGGTAAAATCCTTTCTCAAAATTTTTTAATTTTTTTTTATGAAATAACACGAAAACAGCAGGTTAAGTGGATCAGTCCCAATTGTTAACATTAAGGACCTTATTCTGACTGACCCTTTCATTTATCGTGTTCCGAATGTTGGCAACGGATTCTGATATGAGGTAGACAAGTATGCTACATAATAATTCAAGAAAAAAAAATTACAATAGAAAGCAACGTGTGAAACAGAGGTCACTGGGTGGTTCAGCCTTGGGTACCATAAGAAGATTGTATACATTGTTAGAAGACTAATCAACCAAACTGAGGGCCCTATCACATCGTTAGCGCT
This sequence comes from Leptobrachium leishanense, assembly GCA_009667805.1. Taxonomy (NCBI): domain Eukaryota; kingdom Metazoa; phylum Chordata; class Amphibia; order Anura; family Megophryidae; genus Leptobrachium; species Leptobrachium leishanense. Next base: position 326,014,254 of record CM019064.1, on the reverse strand, counting down.
AGGATAAATGAGGAGAACACATGCCACCCATATCACATCCCGAATGCTAATGGATTATCCTCCCTGGCGGTCTAATTTTTGTGAAAAACCGCATCTAAAAGCGGTCTATTTTTTGTTTGCTCCCCCTAGCGGTATCCCAAGTGTGTCTCGGGGTTAAATTCCTATGTTGGAAGTGGTAACCCCGAGCAACACTCGGGATGCCGCTGGATAAATCACCTGTACCTGCGCTCCCTCCATGTCCCCAGCTGTCTCCTCCGGCGAGCGCGACCTTATACTTCCTGGTTCCTTCCTCGCGAGAAGGAATCCAGGAAGTAAACCGCTGCAATCGCCGGAGGAGGCAGCTGGGGACATCGAGGGAGCGCAGGGAGAGGTGATGTATACAGCCCGAGTGTGTCTCGGGGTTACCGCTCTCAGTGGTGAAATTTAACCCCGAGACACAATCGGGATAACCGTCAGGGAGGTTAAAAAAACTGTTAGGGCATCGGTGATAGCGTTTTCTAGCGTGCGCTTGCTGTACTTTGCACTCCCTATACTTAACATGGGGAGCGCAAAGAGTAATTAGCGTTCATATTACAAAGTCCTAACACAAATTATTAATAAAGATCTGCTGCTTCAGGCCGCCAGGAACAGAGTGAGACTGGGGACAAATAGTTCCCAGTCTCTCTCTGCAGTCCTGCGTGATCTCACGAGAGTGAGATTGTGCAGGTAATGCGGCCTGTTAGCACAAGTCTCCATGGAGTCCTATGGACTCCGGCAGGTGATACCCGTGGTGGCGTGATAGCGTTGCTGCAAGTATCCAGGAGTTTTGCGCTGAACAGTTCCTGCCCTGTGATATGGTGTTAAAACGGGGACGCTAAGGGAAACCAGCAGGCGCAGGTTTTCCCTGTTAGCATACCCGTTTTAGCAATTGGCACATGATAGTGTCCTAAGTGGGAAATAGTGGCGATATGGCTCTACCCGGCACTTTATACTGGAGATCTATCTCATGGTAAGATCAATAAATGTCCCTTACCTCTTGGTAAGAAGGTATTCAGACCTTGTTAAACATGGAACTAAGGAAAATGGGAATGCTTCAGCCCTAAAGACATGGGAATCGTTCTCCGAAAAAAATCTACATCTTACCCCATTTTACTATTGCACGCTAAAACAAAGGGGAGTTATCCACTAAGTACCTGTGTTTGCCGGCGTTGCAGAAAATCAGCTAAAATCATTGGTAATGCAGTGCCGAAAAAAGCTGCTGCTTCTCAAAATGGGGATTCAAACAGTAAAAGGGGGAGCTTTACAGTATTTTTTACAGTAGTGTACTGCAGCAATACTCGCGATTTTAGTCAGTTTTTGCAACGCTGGCAGACTCTGCGCTTAGTGGATAATGTCACGCTTTCAGCCCTGATGCCCGCTGGAGGGCCAGTTATTCTGGCTTTCATCCTGATCCAGGCCAGTTCTTCCCTCATTTAGACTCATGGACTGGATCTGTCCCAGGATTTTAGGGATGTGCGTTTCAGGTTTCGGAATTTTCACGAAATTTCCCGATTTGTGCATTCGGATTCTGCCGATTTTACGAAAAATTTCGGATCCGAAAACGGCAGATCCGAACAAATTTCCGAGCCGAAACGAAAACTTTTCGGAATTTTCGAATGGACTAGAAATGTGTAAAATCAAAATTCATTTTCGTTCCGTTCCATTCCTGATTTCGGCTCCATTCCTGATTTCGGTTCCATTTCAGTAATTTCGGACATCGTATTTTTCGGTTATATCGCTGATTCTGTAATTTTGTATCATTCCCATCTCAATGTATCCTTCCTGGAAAACCAGAGAAATCTCAATGTATCCTTCTAGTAAAACATGAGAAATCTCAATGTATCCTTCTTGTAAAACATGAGAAATCTCAATGTATCCTTCTAGTAAAACATGAGAAATCTCAATGTATCCTTCTTGTAAAACATGAGAAATCTCAATGTATCCTTCTTGTAAAACATGAGAAATCTCAATGGCAGAATTATCGTATCGGCAGAATTATCGTATCGACAGAAATATCGGATCCGAAAAACCATTAGTTTACGTCAAAACAAATAGACACTTTGAAACGAGGAGAACAGATTTTCCGAAAAACAAGAAAATTTCTGAAATCACGAAAAAAAAGTCGATACGAAAAACGAACTGAAACGAACTGAACCGAAACAGAAATCGGGCGAAACAAGTCGAAACGAAAATTTACAAAATCCGAACGAACCGAATCAAACCGAAAAAAAAAATCGGTGCACAAGTCTACAGGATTTCAGCTCACCTAGCTACCACTCACCTGTCATCTGATGGAGCTGGCCTGCTATATGAGTGGGGTTTTCCCTTATCTAGATACTCTTCACTATCTGTGGCTGCTAGCACCTGCACTACCTGTCTCATCATCACTGTATGCAAAGTATCCTGTTACCAAGACCAAGGATTTTTGACTACACAGGCAAAAGATGCATTTTGCTGCTCCCCCCAACTCATCCATACCAAGCAAAATCCCCTCACAGAGATGCATAATATCAATGCATGCCTAAAAGGAACATGCAGACACCAAACATTGGTCTTGCAAGAACAACCAGTAGAGATGTCCATAGGAACAAATGTAAACACTGCCTTTTCTCAGACTACATATGTCCGACTACAGGGTCAAGCTCTATTCACCAAAACCACTGCATTAACCCCTTCGCTGCTAAGCCACTTGGTGTTGAGCTCATTGTCACCATATTTTGCTCATCATGTTTAAACGTGATTTGAAGACATGTTTTATTGTAGAACCCAACCAAATTATATATATTTTTTTTCAGCAGATTCAGAAGAAATTGCTTGCATTATAAGCTGCCTTAGAACAGAGGGGGGGGGAAGACATTTTGCAATTGATTTTTCCCCCTCTTTTTTAATAATATATGGTTATGTTTGGTATCATTGGAAAGGCCAGACTCTATCCTTTCCTATGATACTTCACTTGACCTTTGGGGAGTAGAGAATGGTGATGCAGGGGTCCAAAGAATACCCTGCTCTCTTCCCAGCGGATTAAGTTTTCCATAAAACATTCTGTAATAACGCATTGCTCCATCCCCTCCACACTTGCTGCTGCTGTGGGAAATGAAAAGGTGAGTTAGTGCAGCAATATTATTCACTTTATTATTGAAAAGTGAACAATACTGCCGCATTTGGAAATAATTTTGTGCTTCCATCACAGCCGGGAATTCTGACTTCGGGCACTTGGTGGATGCAATGTCGGGCACCAGCTGCCGGCTGCATCTTGGAGGAGCAGCAGGGGCACAGTGCTGGGCATTATTTTAAAATTTTAGATTTCTGTCACAGCAATTGACCGGGTATTAAAATTTTTTTTACGTTCCCCTCTGGTCTCGCACTGTTAGGCAGCTGTCTGTGCCACCGAATGTACATGCACTGACAAGACCTGCACTACATGTCTCACCATCCCGGTCTTGTTTTTGATATACAGCCTTGTCAATTACCGGGACATTATTTATTACATCCTAGCAGGGGTCAAGTCCTGGAAAAAAAAGAGAGTGAATTCACCCACGAATTCCACAACCCCTATTACCAGAAGAAAAAATATGTATATCACGAGTATAGCAGTACGTGTGATACGATTTTTATTGGGTTAACATTACATTTAAAAGACAAGGTTTCAAGAGTGTAACCTCTCCTATTCAGGTCTGGAAACTATACTGATCAGTGAATGGTATCACTACGTACAGGTATACTCGGGATTTTGGCAACTGGACTAACACGTTATATATAATATACATATATATATATATATATATATAGCCAGGCACAGACACCCCCAGAATAATATGCACAGCACTGAGCCCCCAGAATAATATACACAACACTGAGCCCCAAGAATAATATGCACAGCAATGAGCCCCCAGAATAATATACACAGCACTGAGCCCCAAGAATAATATGCACAGCACTGAGCCCCAAGAATAATATACCCAGCACTGGACCCCCAGAATAATATACCCGGCACTGGTTATATGGATATATTTGCCCCCAGCTCACATGGATATATTTGCCCCAGCTCATATGGATATATTTCCCCAGCTCATATGGACATATTTTCCCCCTGCTCATATGGACATATTTTCCCCCTGCTCATATGGACATATTTGCCCCCAGCTCATGGATATATTTGTCCCCAGCTCATATGAATATATTTGCCGATATAATTGCCCCAGGCCAACTCAAATGGATATAAATGCCCCCAGCTCACACATGGATATATTTGCCCCAGGCCAGCTCATATGGATATATTTGCCCCCAGCTCACACATGGATATATTTTACCCAGCTCCCACATGGATGTAATTGCCCCAGGTCAGCTCAAATGGATTGACCCCAGCTCACATGGATATATTTGCCCCAGCTCATATGGATATATTTGCCCCCAGCTCATATGGATATATTTGCCGATATAATTGCCCCAGGCCAGCTCAAATGGATATAAATGCCCCCAGCTCACACCTGGATATATTTGCCCCAGGCCAGCTCATATGAATATATTTGCCCCCAGCTCACACATGGATATATTTGCCCCAGGTCAGCTCAAATGGATATAATTGCCCCCAGCTCACATGTATATATTTGCCCCAGCTCATATGGATATATTTGCCCCAGCTCATATGGATATATTTTCCCCCAGCTCACACATGGATATATTTGCCCCCAGCTCATAAGGATATATTTGCCCCAGCTCATAAGGATATATTTGCCCCCAGCTCATAAGGATATATTTGCCCCAGCTCATAAGGATATATTTGCCCCCAGCTCATAAGGATATATTTGCCCCCAGCTCATAAGGATATATTTGCCCCCAGATCACACGGATATAATTGCCCCAGGTCAGCTCAAATGGATGTAATTGCCCCCAGCTCATATGGATATATTTGCCCCAGCTCATATGGATATATTTGCCCCAGCTCATATGGATATGTTTGCCCCAGCTCATATGGATATATTTGCCCCCAGCTCATATGGATATATTTGCCCCAGCTCAAATGGATATATTTGCCCCCAGCTCACACATGGATATATTTGCCCCAGCTCACACATGGATATATTTGCCACCAGCTCACACATGGATATACAGTTGTGTTCAAAATTATTCAACCCCCAATGCTGTAAAGGGTTTTAGGGAATTTAGTGTACATTTGTAATTGTATTCAGAATGAAATCCTACAAGGACTTTTTAAAGAACCATATGCAACTAAAATGACATCAATTGGTTTTGTAATACAGTAGTAAATGTTTCTTTTGTGAATTCTTCATTGACACAATTATTCAACCCCTTAAAGACTACCACTCTGAAGAACAGAGGTTCATTCAAGTGTTTTCAATCAGGTATTGAAAACACCTGTGGATGTCACGGAGCAGCAATAAAGCATAATAAGCACCAATTAGGCAGCTTTAAAATGACTGATACTCAGCTCCTTCTAGACATTTACTGGTGTGGTTACAAACATGGTGAAGTCAAGAGAATGGTCCAGGAAGACAAGAGAAGAGGTGATTACTCTTCACAGGAAGGGCAATGGCTATAAGAAGATTGCAAAGATGTTAAACATACCAAGAGAGACAATAGGAAGCATCATTCGCAAATTCAAGGCAAAGGGCACTGTTGAAATGCTACCTGGTCATGGCAGAAAGAAGATGCTGACTTCGACTGCTGTGCGCTACCTGAAGCGTAGAGTGGAGAAAAGTCCTCGTGTGACTGCTGAGGAACTGAGAAAAGATTTGTCAGATGTGGGTACTGAAGTTTCAGCTCAGACAATACGGCGCACACTGCGTAATGAAGGCCTCCATGCCAGAACTCCCAGGCGCACCCCCTTGCTGTCTCCAAAGAATAAGAAGACTCGACTGCAGTATGCCAAAAGTTATGTGGACAAACCACAGAAGTTTTGGGATAGTGTTCTGTGGACTGATGAAACAAAATTAGAACTGTTTGGGCCCATGGATCAACGCTATGTTTGGAGGAGGAAGAACAAGGCCTATGAAGAAAAGAACACCTTGCAAACTGTGAAGCATGGCGGGGGGTCAATCATGCTTTGGGGCTGTTTTGCTTCTGCAGGTACAGGGAAGCTTCAGCGTGTGCAAGGTACCATGAATTCTCTTCAGTACCAGGAGATATTGGATGACAATGTGATGCAGTCCGTCACAAACCTGAGGCTTGGGAGACGTTGGACCTTTCAACAGGACAATGATCCCAAGCATACCTCCAAGTCCACTAGAGCATGGTTGCAGATTAAAGGCTGGAACATTTTGGAGTGGCCATCGCAGTCACCTGACTTAAATCCGATTGAGAACCTCTGGTGGGACTTAAAGAAAGCAGTTGCAGTGCGCAAGCCTAAGAATGTGACCGAACTGGAGGCTTTTGCCCATGACGAATGGGCGAAGATACCCGTAGATCGCTGCAAGACACTTGTGTCAAGCTATGCTTAACGTTTAAAAGCTGTTATAACTGTAAAAGGATGTTGTACTAAGTACTAAGATTGAATGTCACTTGGGGGTTGAATAAAACTGATAATGATTTGAGCACAGAAAAGACATTTGTGGTTATTACATTATAAAGGTTATGTTATATTTGTCTGACCTACACGTGCCTCTTTGATTTAATTGTAAGCAAGATGACTGTAAGGTCCTGGAGGCCCTGACCCCCTGGCGTCCCCTTTGGTTTCACATCCTGCAGGCCCCCTGCAGGTTCCCATATAAGGGAGTCCCACCCTTTCCTCTGGGCTTCCACATTGAAGTTACTGACTGCAAACCTATCTGCCAAGCTCCCTGAAACCTCCTGACCATCTCCTGAATTCTGCAACCAAAGACTCCAAGGACCCTCTGTATTTTCTGGACATTCATCTACTTCATATACCGGTAGCCTCCCATCCTGCCCCCCATCTAGGACCCCCCCGTGTACCAGACCCTTTTGCTTGACCCTGACCATTCCATTCCCTCTTCCTTGTCGGATCCTATGCTACCGTGTTTAGATACAATAAACATCCTTTGTGATTCTGAAACCTGCCTCCATCACTGCATCCTGGGCTCACAACCCCATACTACTACACCCACCGCAGTCAGACCCTTACAGAATGTGGAAGTCAAAACCCTGTGAGCCTGCGGTGATTTTAGCCTATGTAAAAGTACTGAAAGAGGCTAACCAAAATTTCCAACAGCATCTTGATTCACTGTTGGAGTACCTGCAGCAGACCTTAAATGACGCATCGACTAAGGCTGGGGTCAGACCAGCGCACTTTTAACGTGCGTTCTGGCGCACATAATTACGGCCGCACTAGCAGCAGATGACGGGCAATGACGGCCAATATACGATGTACGGCCGCACAAAAGTCCGGCCGTGCAACGCAAGTGGAATTTGAACGCATTTTTCTGAGAACGCTGAACCGCTAGTACTGACGTACTGAGTGCGCAGCTGCGGCATAGCGGCATGTTTGCGTGATTAGGAGATGTCAGACACTGCTAATTTCCAGCCAACATAACGTCCAGACGCAAAAAGAGTTTTATTGACGATCCGTACAAAATCACGCCCGAAATTGCGCGTCATCTGACCGTTTTTGCGCATTCCGTGAAAAAATACATCAATGCGTTCGGACGCACTTTTTCACGTTCGCGGGGAAAAATGCTTTCGTCTGACCCTAGCCTAAGGAGTGCATTCCAGTTCCAAAAGGTGCTCAGGGACCCCTGACCAAGGAAGAAAAAGTAAGAAGAAGAGCGCAAGACTTGTGTTTTTATTGTGGGGATCGCTTGCATAAAATATCTGCCTGCCCTCTGCGCCCACTAAAGCCGGAGACAAAAGATCGTGCCACGCCTGTTTGTGTCAAGCCTGTTTCTACGAGGCCTTCACCGACCAAGCCTGCACCCAAGAAGACCACAAAGTTCTTGGGGAAACCCATACCAACCCAACAAAAAACGATGGTGCCTGCCCTGCAGAAACTAGCTTCATCGACGGTCAGGAATAAAAACCCAGTATCCAAACCTGCTCCCCAGAGAATTCCGTTGATCAAGACACCTCAGCAAAAAAGTGTTCCTACTCCCAGGACATCAGTGCCCAAAATACCCGGAAGAAGGGTATCGCTGGAGCCCACCTCTGAGGAAGAGTCAGAGACCTCTGTGGAGTACACCGAGCCTGAAGTGCCTATGGAGCAAGGATACATGGAACAAGACCCTGCTGTGCCAATGGAGACAGAAAATGTCATGCTTTCCTGTGGGAGACCTATCACTCCCATCCAGTAGATTACGACTAGTGTTTGTAACGATCTTGAAACCAGCTCTCTGCCTCCAAGTTGTGTATATGCCTCCAATGGGACAATCGTTCGCAGAGAGGATCTGGAGACATTTGAAACAGCCCTGAAAATCCGAGAAGCTGCACATCACCCCAGAGAATCGGCGTTGGCACTGGCTACTACCTTCTACCAACACCCTCGGCCACGCTCACCGCGCCCGGTTGTTGCTGTGGAGACCGCCATCCCCACTACCCATTGTTGGCGGTTTTCCGATACAGCCGCACCGGGGAGGGTTTGGGGGTCTACCAAAGTTAACTCTCCCATTCCTCACAGCTGCAAGTTCGGGCTGGTTTCTGGATGGCCATGCCAGGGAACTGCACATGTTGGCACCGCTGTCTCTACCCCAAAAGGCACCATCATATGCACTTCACCCTCAGTTCACGGTTTACCTAAAAAACTTAAGCCAGCTTCTCAGCATTGCCTGAACCCCGTGGTCAAGTTTCACCAGGCCTCAGAACCCCCAGTGTCTGCTGACCTGCTCCACACAGAACCCTCGGAATCCGGTGCCCTGCAGCTCGAGCAACCCTCTGGGCTAGCTGCCCTGCAGCTCGAGCAACCCTCCGGGCTAGCTGCCCTGCAGCTCGAGCAACTCTCCTGGCTAGCTGCCCTGCAGCTCGAGCAACCCTCCGGGCTAGCTGCCCTGCAGCTCGAGCAACTCTCCGGGATAGCTGCCATGCAGCTCGAGCAACCCTCTGGGCCAGCTGCGCTGCAGTTCGAGCAACCCTCAGAGCTCGCTTCCCTGCAACCTGCAGGATCCCAAGAGTCTGCTTCCCTGCAACCCGCAGGATCTCAAGAGGTCGCTGCCCTGCAACCCGCAGGATCTCAAGAGGTCGCTGCCCTGCAACCCCCAGGATCTCAAGAGGTCGCTGCCCTGCAACCCGCAGGATCTCAAGAGGTCGCTGCCCTGCAACCCGCAGGATCTCAAGAGGTCGCTGCCCTGCAACCCCCAGGATCTCAAGAGGTCGCTGCCCTGCAACCCGCAGGATCTCCCGACGTCGCTGCCCTGCAACCCGCAGGATCTCCTGACATCGCTGCCCTGCATCCCGCAGGATCTCCTGAGCTATCGCCGCCATGGGGCCGTCGCCGCCGCCGTAAGGCCAAGCCGCTCACTGCCCAGCAAGAGCCGTGCTGTACCCAGGTCGCCGCAGATCCGTGCTGTACCCAGGTCGCCACAGAGCCGTGCTGTACCCAGGTCGCCACAGAGCTGTGCTGTACCCAGGTCGCCACAGAGCTGTGCTGTACCCAGGAAGTGCCATGCAGTACCCAGGTCGCTCAAGTGCCGTGCAGTACCCAGGTCACTCAAGTGCCGTGCAGTACCCAGGTCGCTGCCGAGGCCACCGCCATGGAGCCGTGCAGTGCCAAGGTCCTCACCGAGGTTCCTTCCATACCAGGTAGTGCCGAGGCCACCGCCGTGGAGCCGTGCAGTGCCGGGATCCATTCCCCACAGGGCGCTGCCCTGCTGGTCCTCACCAAGGGCGCTGCCCCACCGGTCCTTTCCAAGGGCGCTGCCCCACCGGTCCCCTCCAAGGGCGCTGCCCCACCGGTCCCCTCCAAGGGCGCTGCCCCACCGGTCCTTTCCAGGGGCACTGCCCCACCGGTCCTCACCAAGGACGCTGCCTCATCGGTCCTCTCCGAGGTCACCTCCAAGTCCGCTGTCCGGGAGCCGTAGAGCCCTGCCGCAGCTACCGTCGTGGGGGATCCCATCCTCAAGTCAGCATGTCCTGCCAGTCCAGAGTCCTGCCAGTCCAATATTGTTTTAATGATGGGTACACTGGCAGGCTTCGTTGGCCAGATCGCCACCCTATCACGACATGTGCAAGATGTCCAGAAGAACCAGCTGATGCTGCAGGCCCTGGTTTTGAACACCCGTGCTCCTACAGTATCCAGGCAGCCGGGTGATCCGCCTGTGCCAATGTCGTTGACTGCCACTGGTAATGACCCTGACCTCACCCTGGGCCGTCCAGAGTCCGGCCCTTAGAGGGGGGCTCTGTAAGGTCCTGGAGGCCCTGACCCCCTGGCACCCCCTTTGGTTTCACATCCTGCAGGCCCCCTGCAGGTTCCCAGACTCTATTGACTCTGCACATCATGAACGCTTACGTTCTGACCAGGGAGACTCACCTGCCCTTCATTTTCCCTAATTTGTTCTTCATATAAGGGAGTCCCACCATTTCCTCTGGACTTCCACATTGAAGTTACTGACTGCAAACCTATCTGCCAAGCTCCCTGAAACCTCCTGACCATCTCCTGAATTCTGCAACCAAAGACTCCAAGGACCCTCTGTATTTTCTGGACATTCATCTACTTCATATACCGGTACCCTCCCATCCTGCTCCCCTTCTGCCCCCCATCTAGGACCCCCCCCCGTGTACCAGACCCTTTTGCTTGACCCTGACCATTCCATTGCCTGTTCCTTGTCGGATCCTATGCTACCGTGTTTAGATACAATAAACACCCTTTGTGATTCTGAAACCTGCCTCCATCACTGCATCCTGGGCTCACAACCCCATACTACTACACCCACCGCAGTCAGACCCTTACAATGACTGAATGATCAAAATCAATGTCAAACTGGCCAAAACACTCAATTTCAGTGGGGGTTGAATAATTTTGAACACCACTGTATTTGCCCCCAGCTCACCTCTCTGCCAGGTGCCAGGCCCAGCTAAATTGTTTCGGGCTCCGGCCACAGCGGGAACCTGCCGTTTCCGTGCGATCCCGCAGGACTCCTGCATCTTAGTTTCCGTGTCCAGTTTAGGCCGGCGTCAGACGAACGCAGTGATCACGTCCGTGTTCCCGCACAGTTTAACATCTGTCGTAGCATAGAATCATGATCAATAGAGACCCACACACGAAGTACGTGCACACCGAACTGCACACACACAACGCAAGTGGCAAACAGACGCAAGTTAGGCAAGAACGTAAAACCGCTAGATGGATGCGCAGAGTGCGCCACGCCCGCGTAGCGTTCTGTGTGAGTGATGTCAGACGCAGCACATTTACGATGTCCAGCACCTTGACGCACAAAATGGCTTTTCATATCCTTATCAAATTTTTATAATTTTTCATATTCATTTTGTTTCCCTTTTTTTTCTACGTCCGTCCATCAAAATTGACTGTGTGGTGTCTACAGTATCTTCCGTCAGTGCGTCCGTCTGTTATGCACGCACGCAGAGTGCGCTCAGACTGCGTTCATCTGACATTAGCCTTATACCTGCACTGCTCAACCCCAGCTCCACAGCCATGCACCACCGTGACAGATAACCATCAAAGGGAGAAGGTTCTATGTAAAAACCTGCAATGATCCATGATTAAAATTGGTTTTATTGGGTAGAATTATAATGCTGGATTTATGAATTGTTTACTTTTATTAGGATAAAATAAGTAAAAAGTATTCTATAATAAGTCAAACTTTAAAGGGAGGATCACAACTCACTGAAGGGATGCGAGTATATTCATGTTTATGATAGAGACTACATAAGTTCAGCAATACCTTGGCAAAATGAGAAGGATGGAAACTTTTCTTAAAATCCACTTGGCATGTTTAGAAATTCTGTAAAGTAACATAAACTCCAGCATGTCTTTCCTTTTATGTTGTGCAGGAGGCTGCAATGTACATACAAAATATTTCTGGGCTGTCAGTAAGTCATTTTTTATGTAATGTCTGTATCCCGTGTGTCTGCATCCACTGTAAGCTGTTCCGAGCAGCATTTACATATAAGGTTGTAAACTTTCTGGAAATTACGAAGCCGTAGAGAAAAAAAAACCACTACAAGGATTATTTACTAAATGGCAAAAAGAGAAAATCAATCAGGACATTGCTAATTTTGGGCCAATATGGGAATAATCACTAGGGATAGTATTACAAAGTTGCTGCTAACTTAACCAGAGCTGTTGTAAACTTAACAACTCCATAGACTATAACGCTCTGGTAAATTACAACAGCTCTGGTTAAGTTAGTACCAACAATGGAATAGAGCCCCTAGGTATGACATTTTTCATGTTCAGCTACTCGGACTTAAAATGTTCAACTCTTGTGTCAATTTAATTAAAACGCATGTAAGTTGTTATTATGTGCACTAATAAGTACAGCTTCTACACACATACTGCGTTGGGGCGCACACACACTTTGCACGGGGGCTGCTCACGTTTGTTCGGTGCCCATCTTAACCCTCTGCTGATTGGGCCCGGGATCGGTCTGTGCATCTTTCTTTCACCTTCCTCTTTTTCTTTCATCTGCCTCTTTCTTTCTTCTGTGCCTCTTTTTTCTTTCGTGCCTTTCTTTCATCTGCCTCTTTTTTTTAAAATCTGCCTCTGGTGGCGCCCGCACATCATCTGGTGGTGCCTGCACATCACCATAAGACACCCACCTTCTGTGCTGCTAGCAGGTGTCCACAGGATGACAATGTTGGCTTTGCGAGCTGGCAATGCTGGCTGTATGAGCTGCACAATGAGGGACGGGTACAATAATGGAACCCGGGTTGGGGTCAGCTGCGCTCCTAGGCGGTTGCCTAGCTTGCCTAGTGGGAGCACCGGCCCTGATTCTACATTTTATTTGATCTGCCTAGACAGCTTAGCAGGTTTCCGATTAGCAATGCACAGTTTGCGCACAGCTGATCTGTCAATACCTCTCAATGAATTTGTATTGAGAGATATAACATTGGACAAGTGCCAGGCTAAGCAATCAGCACCGCAATGACATCTCCTGCTTTGTGCAGCTGAGGCTGTCAGCTCAGAAGAGCTCAGGCATGTACTGGCCATGGGAGCACCGGGAGATTCCAGAGGGGCTGATGGGTCAGTGGGCCAGCTGAGCCTGGGGATGCTTTGTTTTTTTCTTAAACTTAGTCCAGCACTTAGTATAACCAGGACTGGATAACACTAGTGTGGATTGTCAGCACTTGTTTCAAAGGTCTGTAGGATTTCTGTATTGCAGGGGTTGGTTAGGGGGGCTTCCTTGGACACCTACACATGGATTCTGGAGCTTGCTATGGTTTGAGTGTAAAGGATTGGAATCCACAGAGACTGCGAGGATTCCGCTCCACATTTTACTTACAGCTTCTCCTTCCAGTGACTAGTAGCTTCAGAGTTTGAAGTCACCAGCAGCTGGAGCACATGTTGCTACAAACCTCTAATGCCTGTGCAGTGACCAGGAGCCATCCCCAAAATGTGAAAATACGTAAGGTATTGACTAAACATGCCAAGTGAGGGTGAATCCCACCCTTTAGTCTTATACCTCAGCACTGATGTGTCTCACAGCCAGGCATGCAGGGAGCCGTAAATCTGACAGATCCTCTGATCTGACAGTCCCTCTCCCCTGCTCCCTTTCTATAGCCTATTAAGCTGGAACTCAGTTTGGCAGTGCTGTGCTTTCTCTATAGGAGCACTCGAGGGGTTAATTATCACAGGAGTCTGCAGAGCTCAGGAAAGTATTTGCTAATCAGCCATGTAGCAGGGAGACATGTCCAAATTCTAGGTCAAAATAGCCAAACCAGAAAAATTCTCCCATTTATCTCACATTCCAAATTGGCTATTTGGTCTAGATTGTTCATTCTCCTGGCAATTCTCAAGGTTTTCACCTCTCTCTGAATAACCCTGTATGTCACAGTTCTGAGCCCCTTCTTAGAAGTGTACCCGAATTACATTTTATTAAAGTATATTTTAATATTTATCATATAATTTATTTTTTATAAAATAATTTAATCAATATTCTAATTTAAATTATGTATATTTTAATGCATATTTATTTTAATTGTTCAAATTACATTTACATGAATATATAATTCATATTAAAATACAATTTTAATAATCCATAATTATTTTTTAATTCTATTGCTGTGGAGCTCTGAGATACGCTCTTACACACTGCATATTACTGTGAGTTTTATTGTTGTGCCACTCTGATACGAATCAACATGTTTTGGTGGGCATGAGGGGGGGTCAGTATTTCATCCTTGGATCCAGGCAGCACAATGTCTTGTGCTGGCCCTGCTCCAGTCAATATCAATATATTAATCCGGCCCTGCGTATTTGCATATCGGAGTGGGCCGGTCTGGATGAAGTCCAGGGCTGTTTTTTTGTCCCAGTCCAGCCCTGGAAGAGCTTCAAAGCAGACTTCCACCCAACAAGGAAAGTTCTTAGCCTTTCTAAAGGAAAACTAAGGGGTACTGAGGAGGGGATTATATTTAACCCTTCCAACCTCCCACCCATTGTTCACTTAGAGCAGTGTTTCCCAAACCTGTCCTCAGGATCCTCCGCCTCGTCAGGTTTTCCAGATATCTGAAGCCCAGCCCAGGTGATATGATTTGCTGCTCAGTGATTGCAGGATTCAGTCTGCATTTCCCCAAGGTGATCTGCAAAACCTGGCCTGGTTCAGGGTCCCGAGGACAGGTTTGGGAAACACTGACTTAGAGTGTTTCATTAACATTTACTTACATAACAGTGGATAATTTGGAACGAGGCCTGCATATAGAAGTTACACAAAGATATATGTGTTACCACAAAAACCTGACAGAGTAGGGACAGGAGAAAATTAGGGCTTAGAGATCAGTCCATACATTTGCTAAGGAGAGTGTAAAGACAGAGAAAAAAAGAGTGTAGCAGGATGTAGAAGGGGAATGAAAGGCATATGGGTCTAATGGAGTTATTGAGTGTCTTTAAACATAACAGTCTGTATCTTATATTGAATAGAGATTTATGGGAGAAGCAGCAAGGTGAAACATAAGCAGTGCAGCAGCATTCATTATAGATTGAAGTAAAGCAGTGCTGGCGTCAGGGAAGCCAATGTGGAGCCAGTTACAGTAATTAAGTCAAGACATAATAAGCACACTAAACACATTGCTTCATCATATTGTGCTTCAGAAAAGGGATCAGCTGCTACACCTATTATGTGGTCTACAATTTGTGATTTTTCACACCATTTCCACTCAGATCTCCACAATGTTTTTGCTACCAATGCTACTACTACTATAGGTAAAAAAAAAAGAGCTTATAAGTAATGAAGTCTATATATAAGAATTTCATCTTCGTCATTTTTCATGATTCCAAATCTTCTTTAAAAAATTTGTGTATGAAAAGTAACATCTACTGCTTGCTTGATCATGAAGTCAACCATAATTGTGAGGGCTACAATTTGTGGTCTTTCACACCATTTCTGAAAAACGTTATTCTTATCAGAATAATGTCAGACGCAGATGGTGGGACAGCTCGTTCCCTATCTGATGGGGCTTCAGAACTTGTTAGCCCCTTATAAAAACTTGTAACTGTAACGGTCTCCCATAGAAAGTATAGGAAACGCTTATGTACCGTAACCTAGAGCAATATCCAAGACGCAAACTGAGCCTACGTCTCAGATGAGGAAAAAAACAAGCACAGCCCTGGAATCATTATGCTGTACAGCTCGAGCACTATGCTTTACGGCCCAGTTGTGATCAGGCCCTGGAATAGCTCTGGTAAATTTACAACAACTCTGGTTAAGATTGGAATAGGGACAAAGGTGTGTGGAAAGGAAAGCATTTTATCAGGTTGATCCACCTACTGACAAAAATTGAAGCCCCGTTCTGAGATTCCACACAAACCCGTGAACATGTAGCCTTGAACATTTCTATTCTCAAACCCTACATAGGATCTCGCCGCTCAGGAAAAATGCAAGGTGGCAGTACTGGGAGACAACAGAATTTTCCTCTGTGGGCTGTGATTATCTAGGAAGGTACTGGGATCCAAGCCAAAATATGAGGTCAATGCAAACCTTGTATTGGGTGAAATAGTTGAATTCATTAAAATGTATTCTTTATCATTTTAAAGGCTTATTCTTTTGTTCCGCTCTTATCGTCTTCTGTTATTTGTCAATGCATGTGTTTGCACTATTTGGTTATATTATCTATTTGTTGTATCATTTCTGTTGTGTGTCCAATGACGATTGGAATTTCTTCAGGCTAATGTTGATGTGTCAAAGTCTAAAAGAAATATTTTTAATTTAGGAAATGTTTAGCTGTGTTATTTACTAACGCACAATACCAGCAGCGGAACTTGACCTCATTGCATAGTGCCTAAGATTCTGAAATGGCAGAACGGCAATTATTCTATATTTTTGCTTTCATATGGAGAAAATAATAAAACAAATTAATGAAATTAAAAACATACTGACAGATATTTGGTTAAGCGGTAAAAAAAGAATAATTTAAAACTACCCTGTGTGGCTGTTAGAATGATGTGGTTTTCCACGTTAAGAGGTAAGTAAGCGTTCACAAAAATGTGTTTGGAATGAAGATCAACCAAATGACAATGCCCTGTCACCATGGTAACAAATGAAATGGGAATTGCCTCAGAGAATTTTTTTCTCCATGCAGCTCTGGAATAATCTAGGATTTCCCGACGAGAGGATATATGTGGGTTGTCTCAGTTTGCTAATGCAGCACATATAGCTTTCCAAGCTTCTTTTAACTTCTGCACAGCATCCTGAACCACTGCAGGGAAAGGATGTATTACGCGATCTTCCCTCGACACTGACTAGGGTCAGAATAAATGTCTGTATGCATCCATGTGCAAGTGACCGGATAAGTATATATGTATGTTGCCTATTAAATGTGTGAGCAACTAGCTATGTATTTACACCTCTGTCTTAAACCACAATTTATACATGCAAGATACGGAGTGGTCAGAGCGGCCAAAAGGTTGATGGTGATACAATGTCAATCCTACTTGAAAAGGCGTGCACTGACAATTGACTAGCAGCCGTATGCTACAGATAAGTAGAAGGTGCCTGTTTGTCCTATGCCCCAAGTATATCCTGATAAGCCAGTGACTTGAGAATAAGCCCTGGATGGCAGAAATGAGCACCACTGGAGAGACGGAGGATACATATGCAGGTTTTATGTACAGGATGTGAGAGTGTTTAAGAATGAGGCATGTGTTACAGTATGGATGATCAAACTGACATTCTTGTAGCTTATTTCCCATCTTCAACAACTTATTTGTTTTCCTTGACTAAAAGAAGAGTCTGTGGACTTATCACTCTCGGCCTAAACACGTGTACTTTACCGATTATCTTACGCTCTGTTCCAACCAGGGGCGTAACTACCAGGGGTGCTGAGAGTGCCACTGCGACCGGGCCCTGATTTCAGGGGGCCCCACACACAGCCGGCCAAGGCCTCACCGGGGTGGCTTGGCAAGGGCTAGGGCCTCACCTATGATTCGCTCATACACAGCACACATTACTGTGTGTTTTATTGCTGTGGAGCTCTGAGATATACATAGTACACATTACATTAAAATGGGGTTGGCTGATGTGGTCGTAGTAGACTTGGAAAAAAATGGGACACTGATCGTCTGGAGTCGACATCGTGGACCTGGAGGGGTCCAGTGCAGGGACTGACATCGGGGATATATTTTATAAGGGTGGGGGGGCCCTTCATGGATTCCTGCACCTGGGCCCTGAGGGTTCTAGTTAAGCCTCTGGCTCCAACTCCTGCTGTGCACTGCTATGTGAGTCGCGTCTCATATACCATTAACATATTATTTTAGACTACAGAGGTAGCTGGGCGTGTGTAAGGAATCCAGCGCAGGGACGCGGAGACGCCGTACAAAGCCCATGCCCAAGCAAGTGCTACAGGTAGCTGAACGCCGACAACGCCTTATGCGGACTAATTAGCCAGGTTTTCATCCTTACCTGTGCCTCCATTGGTTCCGTGTGTCTCCTTGTGCCCTTTGTGTACTTTGTTTTTGTGTGTGTCCAGCTCTATTCCTTTCTTGCCCCTTTTGTCTCTGCCCTGTGTTTTGTATTTTCTCAGTCCAGACTCTGCTTCCCAGTGCCACAGTCCAGCCAACCTCAGTATCCTGCCCTATCTCCTGCTTATTATTTGCTTCGTTATTGTATTCAGAGTCAAATTAGGATCTTTATGAATATTTTGGTGGGCTTTTTTGGGAATTTAGTGAAATGAAAACATATTATAGGTGATTTAATAGTGATTTAATAGATACAGGTAAATCTAACCAGGCAGATACTGTGTGATTGAATTTATATTCAGATTTCAATCATTTACAGTGTGTAAAATTAGTTTTTCAAATGTTATCATCCAAACCTCTGTGGGTATATATTCTATAGGGCATTCTTGTTAAAAAAAAATTTTAAATGGGAACCTCTGTTACTGCATTTTTCTAAGAAAATATCCAATTTTAACCAAAACTGAAAAAAATGAAAAATTTTGCTTGTGTTTTGCTGTTCATTCGCTAACTAGGGAATTCACCATATTTTCAGTGAAATGTATTCCCGAAATGTGGCGAAATACACTGTGAGGCATGTAGCCTACCCATTAACCCCTAAAATGTCCACCAACAGATCACCTTGTCTGCCGCAGTCTGTGTACAAGGTGGTACATTACACCCACCAAACAGTAGGCGAGAAGACCCTGCTCAAGAGCTTACAAGGGGTGACACGCTAGGTATTCTGACTCCGATCGTTGTATAGCGATTTATCCCTTGCAGAGACCTCTATGCCTGGCCTGTATAAGTAGATGCAATCACCGAGGACAATCCTTATCAGATAGCTGAACTCAAATCAAATCAAATCAAATCAAAATAAGCTTTATTGGCAGGACCAAATACATTTTAGCATTGCCAAAGCATATGGGGAGGAGGGGGGGTAGTGGGACATATATATGGGGGGAATGGGCAAGTCCATGGACATTATCAGGGGTAAGGGATAATGTGAAGGGGGATGGGGGCGAGTCCGTGTTGGGGATTTATAAGTCCAGGATCTCTCATGTTCCTCTCAGTCTGACATTCTGCGACGTATTGGGCAACTATTTTCACCGCCGGCTCCTCTTCTCCCACTATGATGTGGAGTTTCCTTGTCTCTTCTATAGAGGTGAAGTCCGGGATGAGAGCGGAGAGTCTCTGGAAGTGAGTTTCCCTCAGTGCTGAGTACTTGGGGCACTGTAGGAGGAAGTGGACCTCATCTTCCAGGGCCTCCTGGTCACAATGCTGGCACAGTCTATTCTCCCTGGGCTTGTAGGTCTGTCTATGACGCCCTGATTCAATTTCCAGGCTGTGGGCGCCTCACCAAAACACTGTTTCTTTCCACGACTTGCTTTATTCCATACATCAGGTTACAGCAGATCACAGGATACAGCAGATGATGGAATGATATGTTTTATGTGGTCAAAAGATGATACTGTCCTTAGCTTGCGATAATGAAGAGACATATGCCGCTAGATAACTACACCATGCTACAGCTCTTACAAGAAGGATGGGACTTCACACACACAGGAAGCGCATCATCAATAAAGCGAGGGAACAGAGAAAAGCATGTACAATACATAGAGACCACTAGGTGGCAGCATAAGGCAGCATGAGGACTATCTATACAGTATAAATCCCCATCTAAATGAATATGAATATAACTGTAACAGCACACTAGGTGAGGGTGAATAGAGTACAAGAAGTAATGGGGTGCGTGTGGGCAGTGTGGGAAGAAGGAGCAAGAGATGAACAATGGGGGATTAGGGAGGGAGCCGATAGGCTTCCCTAAAGTAATGGGTTTGTCTTGAAGGACTGGAGAGACGGGGAGAGTCTGATGTTGCGTGGGAGGGAGTTCAATAGAAATGGGGCTGCTCTGGAGAAGTCCTGAAGGGTGAGAGTTGGGGGTTCGGGTACGAGGAGCAGATAACATCAGATCATTGGTAGGGATGGGCCGAACACCCCCGTGTTCAGTTCGCATTCGAACTCGAACATTTGAAAAAGTTCGAATTCGAACATGATTCGAACACAATGCAAGTCAATGGGGCTCGAACGTTCGAAAATTAAGGTGCCCTCCAAGAGGGCATATATGCAAGATATTGGCCATAAAAGGTGTATGGGGGTCCGGGTACTGCCCTGGGGGACAGGAAACAATGAAAAAAAGTTTTAAAAAAATATGGTTATTTTAACCCTTTCACTGCTGAGTGGTGAGCCATTTCACCGCTGAGCTCATTTTTAACGCTTTTGCTCATGTTTAAACGCAATTTGAAGCCATGGGAAATGTTTGAGCAACAACGAGTGGGAAAAATTACGATCTTAATGCAAACTTTAACGCTCACTTGCGTGAACATTAACGTTTGCTGCGGTGTTCACCGCATATTTGTAACGATTCCCCAGGACAGACCTGGTAGGATCCCTGGTAACAGGCCTCTAACCCTCCGATCCTTAGGATGGTCGGGACCACTAAACCTAACCTCTAGCAGCCACACAGGCCAGGGAGACAGCACCAACAATATACACCACAGACTGAGATCAATATAAGTTTGTACTGCGCTATATTATATGGTAGGATGGAAGCGCACAAGCAGTAACAAGCAGCGGAATATACCAGACAGGGGCACAGAGCAAGAGTAGTTGTTATAAAAAAAACGGGTCAGCAACGCTTAGGCACTTGTACTGCGCTACTATATGTGGCAGGATCTGTAGCACACACCAACAGTAACAAGCAGCAGATATACCAGACAGGGGCACAGAGCGAGAGTAGTCTTTATAACAAAACTGGGTCAACGTTTAGGCACTAGTACTGCGCTACTGTATATGGTGAGAATCGGCACACACCAGTAGCAACAGGAGGCAAACAGAACAGGCAGGGAGTACACAGAGAGAATAGTCAAATGGCAAGCAAAGTCGGCAACAGATCGGGTCCTCAGAACAAGCATGGTCAGTAACAAGTATACAAACTGATTCGGTAAGCTAGCGATGCAGGAATGAAACGCCACGGCAAGGCAAGGTGTACAGCGCGCGCTCCAGATTTAAAGGTCCCGGCGGCTCCGCGTCATCACGCCGCGCCCTGCCCCCTGATCACTCACAGCTGCGCCAGGTGCCGCCGG
Organism: Leptobrachium leishanense; assembly: GCA_009667805.1. Lineage (NCBI taxonomy): Eukaryota > Metazoa > Chordata > Amphibia > Anura > Megophryidae > Leptobrachium > Leptobrachium leishanense. The sequence goes on along the minus strand of CM019064.1, from coordinate 325,993,086 downwards.
AGCTCCTGGCATTCGGCCAGCTGGCGGCACCATGCGTCCTGGGACCCCACGATCGCCACCCGGGGCCCTGGATGTCACAATATTATAATCCAAACGCAAACGGGTTAAGTAACCAAATTTGTAAGAAGAATAATTAATACAACATATGAATCCTCACACTGCCGGGCAGCACCTCTACAGTATAATTAATGCAGCATATGAATCCTCACACTGCTGCGCATTTTGCATCGATCCCTCTACACTAATAACGTATCTTCTCAGAAGCTGCACACAGCACGCCGGTGTATACAGCTTCTAACAGCGTGGGAGACGGGAAGCTGCGCTTGTTGGTGGATCCAGGAATTGTTACATCCTCAGCCCCTGCTGTGCTGCCTGGGGGGTCTGGGCAGGGTTCTGTGTCAAGAGCTGGCTGAATGCACCAGCTGGCATCCGAGGGGGCGGGGCCTGGCGTGGTCACGAGGAGCCGCTGGGTTTAAAATGAGAAATGTTTGCCGCTGGGGCTTTCACTCGTTATTGGGGTTTTGTCCCATCTCGTCCTGGGGTATCGTCTGTGGCCTCATTAGGTTACTATACCCGACCAAGGGCTCATGATTCTTTGCCATGAAATTATATGAAAACCGCGATCGAAAAATATTGTTTAAGTTCAGCATATGTGCATTGTGCTCAAACCAACAAGTATACTCGATACTGTACCAGCTGTAAACCCCTATGTGTGTCAATCACCTCTGATAAGTATAAGGTACCGTTGACCTGCTCTAGTTTATCAGCGAACGTTAAATCTGCACATTTTATGACTGCCCTGCAGCCTGTACAATTCATTTACTGTCCGAAGTATCTTTGTGTTTCTAATCGTGCCCTAAGTTGTCTATCGGACTTGAAACCTTTAGTACTTAGTAGCAACACCATTGTTCTCTCATACTCCCTGACTTTAGAGTATAACTGTGTATACCAAGTGTTGTGTCAACGTCAGGCAGATATTTTGGTCCTTAAAGATCTCAACCTCGCTACTCCTTGGTGAGCACTACTGCGCCCGTTACAGGAATCCAGTGAGTATTAGAAAGAGAAAAAAAAAAGGTTTTATTTTATGTTCCCGGGGACATTTAAAAATGTCCTCGGATTTTTTTTTTAAAAAATGTGTCGCCTTACCTTAGCCTGGTGGTCAGTGGGGGCTCCTTGTATCCTGGTTGTGGGGGGGGGGTCTGCCGTGGCCGCAGTTGCAGTGGCTCCCTCCCTGCGCCACCTCTCTGCCACATGCACCCGGCCGGCCAGCCCGCACAGTCGCAGCTCTGTCTTCCGACGGCTGCATGCTCCTCAAGGGGTCCTTGGGAGGCCCCGGCGGGCAGCCCTTTACAGTGCCTGATTAGGGGGCCACGTCTGCCTGATGTTTTAGCAACAAGAATGTTTTATCCCATAGGCTTCAATGTTAAAAATATTCCCGTTTTAATTCAATATCTAATAAACCATTGCTTATAATATTCTGCAGTAAAGAGTCTATTTTTAGATTTTTTAGGATTTTTTTAAGCATTTAAAAAAAAAAAAAAAAAAAAATTTCCCAACTTTTGGCAAACATCGCAAAAAGTTTGCCATTTGTCGAACGGACGATGTTCGATTCGAACTTCGAACAGATTCGAACCGGCAGCCCATCCTTAACCATTGGCAGAGCGGAGTGGTCCGGGCAGGATGTACCTGCTAATAAGGGAGGAGATGTAGGCAGGAGCGCGGTTATGTGAGGACCAATGTTTTGAATTGGATTCTGATGGAAACAAGGAGCCAGTGCAGAGATTGACAAAAGGTTGAAGTGTGCGAGGTGCGGGATGTGAGGTGTATGAGTCTGGCACAGGCATTCTTACAGACTCCAGAGGGAGAATCTGGGATCTCTTAAGGCCAGAGAGAAGGAGGTTACAGTAGTCCACGCGGGAGATAAGAGCTTGGATGAGCATTATAGCAGAGTCATGATTAAGAAAGGGGCGGATGCGTGCAATGTTTTTTAGATGGAAGTAGCAGGATTGGTTAATGACTGAATGTGAGAAGTAAAGGATAGATTGGAGTCCAAGAGGACCCCGAGGCAGCGAGCCTGAGAGGCAGAAGTAATGGTGGCACCATTCACCTGAAGGGAAATGGGTACTAAAATGAAGGATTTAGAGAGAGGGAAGACGAGTTCAGTTTTAGAGAGGTTGAGCTTTAGGAACGGGAAGGCATCCAATCGGAGACAGCCGAGAGGCAGGCTGTATTGCGGTTCAACACAGGAGGAGAGAAATCGGGGGAGGAAAGGTAGATTTGGGTGTCAGCATAGAGATGATATTGGAATCCATGGGAAAAAATGAGGTTGCCCAGAGAGGCAGTATAGATTGAGAAGAGTAGGGGACCCAGAACAGATCCTTGAGGCACCGTCACAATTTCAGATATTCAGCCAGGCCCCCTAGTGGTGAGAGTGACGCTCATCAGCTCTTGTGGGTTTTTGGGCTAGCCAGTGCAGACTATCTTTCCTGTGGCTGATTAGTCCGTGATCACATGACCTGCCCTGCCCTAAATATATGGCCAGTAGTACATCAGATCCTTGCTCCAGGATAAGTTCTACTTTCTGAGTGCCTGATATTCTGATATTGTTTCTGCTTCCTGTGTATGACTTTGGCTTATTGTTCTAGACCCTTCTCTTGTCTGCTCCCTGGAACTTGTACTCTGATTTACTGTGTACTGACCTCGGCTTGTATTACTTACTCTTCTGGCTCCTGATCCCTGTTTTTTTCCTGACATTCCTCTCTGGCATCCAGACCTGGCTTTTCCCTGATGATTCTTGTATATTCCTGTTTATATTCTGTATGTCTTATTTCCTTGTCTTTGCCCAGCAGCATAGTGTAGTCTGTGTGATAGAGGCCAACTATAAGGACCTCATTCATAGTTCAGGGTTCTGTGTTGCTGCTGGGCATATTGTTTGTTGTTACTTGCTTACTCCTGTTGTTTATTGAGGTGTTTATCCCTGGCCCTGGAACCTGTATATATTAAAAGACAATATAAGAACTATTTGCACCAAAGTGCAGCCGACAAGTACCGGACATCCGTACAGGTACATTGTGCGGGTAACAGGCGGAAATCATCCTTCCTAGTACGTCACAAAACACGTGATGAAAATGGCCAATGAACTGCATGCCAATGAGTCGTGACACCCACGTCTATGATAACCACTTTGGTGCAAATAGTTTGTATATTGTATTCCTTGGGTTATGCCCTGCAGAGTGCCTCTAATTGCCCTGTTGATATATATATATATATAATATATATACATACCACTACAAGGATCTTCCCCCAGTGCAGAGTCTCCTCTTGTGTTTATTTCCTGTTCTGTATTTATTATGTGTGGTGGGTTCTGCATCATGCAGCAAACCACAAACCTGCCTAAAGGACTTCATGACACTTGGTTTAAAGGACCCTCCTTGGCATCTGCCTGGGGCACTCGTGACAGGCACCCCAACCGAGAGAGGAAGCAGTGGTGAAGAGACACCAGCGAAGGAGACACTGAAGTAGTGAAGAGCGAGGTAGGAAAAGAACAAGGAGAGAGCAGTGTCACTGAGGCCAATTTGACACAGCGTGAGGAGCAGGAGAGGGTGGTCAACAGTGTTGAATGCAGCAGAAAGGTTGAGAAGAATAAGCAGGAAGAAGTGGCCTTTGGTTTTAGCAGCAACTAAATCATTAGTCACCTTGGACAGAGCAGTCTCAGTGGAATGCTGGGAGGGAAAGCTGGACTGGTGCGGGTCAAGTAGAGAGTTAGCGGCAAGAAAACTGGTGAGCTGGTTATAGACCAGGGGCCACATTACATTCTTAACGCTAAAATCCTCGCGCAAAGTGAAAATCTTTGCGCTAAGCATTAAAGTTTTGCGTGCGCAAATCACCGTTGGAATTACAATCTTTGCGCGTGTTTTCATCAATAGCGCACGCAAACAGGACCGCCCAAATGCACGCGCAGTACCGTCTCACGTAAAAATCTTTGCCCGCGCCGTTGTTTTTCACGATTCAGCCAATCAGAATTAAGAACCACACTTATCTCACATTAACAAATTGCGTCTGCCACTGTCAATCTGAGCATATATGCTGCAGCAATAATACATGCACACACACCTTCATCCATTGTATTGGTTGGTATGAGTTAAATGGGCCACTGTGTGTTGGTGTATTCCTTTTTATGGGCTTGGATATTTGGGGTTAGCCAGGTTGTTCAGATTTGCCATTAGCACCCCCTTTTAGGGGTTGCTAAAATTATGCGTGATAAGGCCATGCGGTAATTACCGCGAATAGATTGTAACACCTTACTTGTCCCAGCGCACATTTGCATTTGCGCTCACAATGTTAAGTACAGGACGCGCAAAGTACAGTAAGCTCGCGCATGGTTCGCACAGGTTCACATGCGGTAGACGATTGTGCGCGGTTGTTGCGCTTAGTATGCAATTTGGAATTCGGCACAAATGGTTTTACCCCACGCAATGAAAATTATTTATGCCGGCGCAAACGTTTGCGTTACGAATGTAATGTGTCCCCAGGCGTTGTAAGATTTTGGAGGCAAAGGGGAGTAAAGAGATGAGAAGGTAGTTTGAGAGGGAGGTGGGATCAAGGTGGCCGTATCATCCATGTTTTGATGCACACATACTGTATATTAATTAAGGCTGATGGGCATTTCATGACAAATGCTGCAGCATGTAGAATCATTACACTGCATTTAATAGATCCAAAAAGGAAGGCCAGGTGAGCAACAATAGTTTCCCTGCTGCAGCATACAAACCCAAATATAAAGTGCTACAGACGCCAGTGCATATGACCTTGTATCTGCTATGGAGTTGGAGATACAGGGGTACAAATGCCCATCAATGCAGACATAGTTATCCTTTCTCTGGGGCTATTATGGGGCATGGGCCTGGAGCTGCTACTCCAATAGCCCCTATGTTAATCCGGCCCTGATTACAGAGTCGTTCTTCCCATTGTTTTTTTCCCATAAGACTGCTTTCCCTCAGCATTGCTCCCACTGTATCTTAACCCTGATTTCCCCCTGGGATTTGATCTTCAGATATACCAGCAATATGTAAGGGGGATATACCTAGAATTCAACATCTAAATGTGGGTGGGACTATAGTGGCTTATTCCCTGTATACTAAAGATTCTTTCAGATACTTACAATTACGTAGTTATGCCGAGAAGCCTAATATTAAAAAAGCCACTACGTCTCAATGACTTTCTTCCTTTTCTTATTTGAGAAGGACCTTGCAGAGGTTTTTGGAATTCCTGTTATGGTAATTATAAAATAATAAAAACAGATTTTGTTTAATTTATTTTTTAACACGATCCATGGGCCTCCTTGCTGGCCAATCCTCCGGAAGGGTTTTCTGTTTCTGAGTATACATTATTTATGAAACTTGCATTAGCAGCAAGGTTGGTGGTGGCCCAGGGATGGGTATGCCTCACGGTTCCGGCATGGTCTTTGGTGTTAGCTCGTGTATGAGAAATCCATGTTATAGATGACATTACCACCCTCGTAAGAGATAAGGTTTCTATTATCCACCAGATATGAAGCTCATGTGGGGTTATGGAGGAATTGGTTAAGGGTTGGGGGGCATTTGAAAAATAGTTGAAAGTTTTTGGTTATCTACCCGATACAGTTAAAGGAGGGAAGGGAAAGAAGGAGGAAGAAGGGAGATAAAAGAGAGAGAAATATAATGTGCTTTTTGGGGGGGTTAATATTAATTTTAGATTTTTAAAATCATATGTGAAATATGTTTGCTAAAATTCTTTGATTACGGATTTGTTTTTGATGTATCCTTGTTAACATATATTCAAAAATAAAGGGATAATAATAATATACCTTGATACAGAATGCACCTGAAAAAAAAAAAAAAGACTGCTTTCATGTTTCTTCTGTATAGATTCACAATTACCCTATATGATCTTTACATAAGTGAGGAATGGTTTTTGTAGCCCATTAGGCACAACAAGTAATAGGTCACCATTAACAAATGGAGTATAAACAAAGTGTGAAAATATCAGGGATATTCAAAGAGATCTGAATTGTGGCCAAAAGGTAACCGACCGGTGAAATTCAGCGTTCGGTTACCTTTCCTGGCCATTCGGCTATCCAGAGAGCAGGCAGTTCACCAAATGTTGGCGAATTGCCTGCACATATGGTGCCTGTTCGGTGCCTGTTCGAGGGCAGTGAATCCCCAAGGAGAAACATAGAAACATAGAAAAATGTCGGCAGATAAGAACCTTTCGACCCATCTAGTCTGCCCAATTACATGGATACTTTACCTGGATTTATCTTTTGTTTAGGATAGCCTTATGCCTATCCCATGCTTGCTTAAATTCAATTACTGTTTTGGCCTCTACCACTTCAACTGGAAGGTTGTTCCATGTATCCACCACCCTCTCAGTAAAATAATGCTTCCTGATGTTACTTTTAAACCTTTGCCCCTCTAATCTAAGGCTAGGGTCAGACTAACGCATTTTTCACGTTGTCCGTGAAAATGTGCGTTCGAAGAATGGACGTATTTTTTCACGGAATACGCAATAGCGGTCATACCATGCGCAGTTTCATCCGTGATTTTGTACGGATCATCAATAAAACCCTTTTTGCATCTGGACGTTATGTTGGCCGGACATTAGCAGCGTCTGATGTCTCCAATTCACGCACACACACCGCTAGCGGACGCAGCGCACTCTGTACGTCAGTACTAGTGGTTTAACGTTCTCGAAAAAATGCGTTCATTTTCCACTTGCGTTGCGCAGCCGGACTTTTGTGCGACCGTACTTCGTATATTGGCCGTCATTGCCTGTCATTTGCTGCTAGTGCGGCCGTGATTAAGTGCGGCTGCACGCGCGTTCGCACTGCCTCAGTCTGACCCTAGCCTAAGACTATGTCCTCTTGTTTTGCTACTTTGTTTCCTTTTAAATATACTCCCTTCCTCTACCTTGTGGATTCCCTTTACGTATTTAAATGTTTCTATCATATCTCCTCTGTCTCGTCTTTTTTCCAAGCTATACATGTTAAGATCATTAAGCCTTTCCTGGTAACTTTTCTCCTTCAAGCCGTACACCATTTTAGTAGCCCTTCTCTGAACTCTCTCTAAGATGTCTATATCCTTCTGGAGATACGGTCTCCAGTACTGCACACAGTACTCCAAGTGAGGTCTCACCAGTGCTCTGTACAGTGGCATGAGCACTTCCCTTTTCCTACTGCTAATACCTCTCCCTACACAACCAAGCATTCTGCTAGCATTTCCTGCTGCTCTATTACATTGACTACTTACCCTTAGATCCTCTGAAATAATAACCCCTAAATCCCTTTCCTCAGATGTTGAGGTTAGGACTGTATCAAATATTCTATATTCAGCCCTTGGGTTTTTACGTCCCAGGTGCATTATCTTGCACTTATCCACATTAAAATTCAATTGCCACAGCTCCGACCATTTTTTTAGTTTACCTAAATCATTTGTCATTTGGCTGATCCCTCCAGGAACGTCAACCCGGTTGCAAATCTTTGTGTCGTCAGCAAAAAGACATACTTTACCATTAATACCTTCTGCAATATCACTAATAAAAATATTAAAGAGAATGGGTCCAAGTACTGACCCCTGAGGTACCCCACTGGTAACAAGACCTTGCGCCGAATAAACTCCATTTACCACAACCCTCTGAGAAGCAATGCTTTGTCTATTCAGAGAACAAAAACCAGCAGTGGAAAGTTGCCGAATTGCCCTGCGGTTCGGTGGTTTCATTCGACAGGTTTATTCAGGTGAATCCCATAGGCTTCAATGTTAAAAATATTCCTGTTTTAGTTCAATATCTAATAAACCGTTGATTATAATATTCTGCAGTAAAAAGTCTCTTTATTCATAGATTTTTTTAGGATCTTTTAGGCATTTTTCGGGATTTTTTAGCGAAAAAACAATTCAGTTTTTTTTTAACCACTTGTCTGCTAAGGACGCGTTCAGCGCGTCCAATGGTTTCTCCTGTGCTATGGACGCGCTGAGCGCGTCCAAGCACAGGAGGCAGCAATCAGCCGGGATTCCGGCCGATTGCTGCACCCCCCGGTGCAGTCTAATATCTTGGATGTCAGCCCAGCACTCCGGGACCCCGGCGGGGACAAAAGATGTCATTGCGTTAGCGAGTACGGGGAAGGTGCCTGAAAGGGAGGAGGGAGGTCCTTTGGTCCTCTCTCCCGCCTGATCAGCTAGGGGTGGCGGTGAAAGTCAGGCACCGTTTGGAAGGGCACAGCCTACCCTTCCAAACAGTGGCTGGCCTTAACCCCTTTGGGTCCGGATCGCGATTCGAAAGGCGCCAGATCACGATCCTCTCCTGGAGCTGGCCGACATCTTGGTTGTCGGCCAAGCTTCCGAGATCTCCCCCTGACGACTGGTGTCATTGTGCACAGCGCAATGACGTCAGTTCTGGAGTTAACCCCTAGCTAGAGATATGGGGTTTATTGGAACCCCCTATCTCCCGATTTGTGGCAGCTAGGGGTTAATCCATCAGAGCATGGCCTTTCCAACGATACCAAACATGACCATGTTTAAAGTTAGGGAAAAAAAAATAAAAAAAGGAAATGAAAATAAAAAAAATATTTAAAAAAAATAATATTTTTTTTTGTTTTGTTAGTGCAGCGATATTGTTCCCATTTCATTTATAATGTGAACAATGGTGATGCACTAATGATTTTTGTATGGGGTGCGTTTGTTAAAAATCGTGTAATTTTCCCCAAAAAAATTTAACAAGTCCCCCATTTCTAACTTTTTTAAGAAGTGCAACTCATAGAAAATATAACCGCAAATGCTCGCATGTTAAAATGTGAAAAAAAACTTTACACGTTAAATTATTGAAAATTCGAATTTTATTGATTTTTTTGTTATAATATACAGACAGGACATGACGTATACATAGAATAATGATATTTTATGAATCTGCCGAGTCTGCCGGAAAGAACGATATATAATATGTATGGGTCACATAATAAAATTAGGCTTCAAAAAGCGTTTAAACATGATGAGCAAAACCGGTAAAAATGAGCTCAGCACACAGGCGTGAAATGGCTCAGCAGCGAAAGGGTTAAATCATTTTTTTTTTCTGTAACAGCCCTTTTTATTATCATTGGATCTTATATGTAAATTTCAGACATTTTCGTTCTGTAGTTTCTTTGCAAACAGCGTTTCACTTTTCAAACATTCAAGCGTACGTTTTTTTTTTTTCCACTCCATTCGTCTGCGGTGCCGGCTTTTTCCGGTGGCTGCTTTGCGCTGTGGTCGGCGGCTGCTTGGGTTTCTCTGGCGTGTTCAGCGGGGTTAATCCAGATATTTTTGCGGGTTTCGGTGTACGCTCGCCGGGTTTTGCGGTGAGTGTTCGTCGGGTTTGCAGCAGCTTTTCCCTGCACTACGACGGCCCTGTGGTGCTTGCTGAATACACCGCAGGGTCGCCGAAATGGGATCGCCAAATCGCACTGAATTGAAGAAAACAAAAAGTCACCGAACGTGCGGTGTACTTCTCGATTTCTTTGAATAACCCTGTTAATAAATCGCATCTATGTACACTACCTCAAAAAATATGCTTTTGAAATGATTAGAAAAAGCCAGGGGAGAAGGACGAGATACAAGCTAGTGGGTATTATAAAACTAAACATGTAAGGAACAGCAGGAGGATGTTCCTAAGTGAAAATGGCATGCCCCTCAGCCCTGTCTATTTCCTGACTGGGGGAGACTTTCTTGCTAATCCCTGTCAGATAAAGTTTCCGGATGCAGTCACATTCTCTAATGCTGGCACATCTAGGTCACTTCAAAGGTTCTTGCAGTTGGTACACTAGTGTATTATTTGACCTTTAGCAAAAGAATTACTACAGTGCGTTGCTGTAACATCTCAATATAAACATTGTAGTCCTGCTTCAAAAGGGTAATTGCAATTATCACATTTTATCAATCTCCATTACACAAGTTTATATTTTTAGTATTTTTTTCAAAAGCCTTTTTCCCCGAACATAAGTAGCAAATGAAAGATGTAGACAACTTGCATTAACAAATTAGCTTTAACCCTTTCACTGCTGAGCCTTTTCACCGCTGTGTGCTGAGCTCATTTTTACAGCTTTTGCTCATCATGTTTAAACGTGATTAGAAGCCACGTTTTATTATGTGACCCAGACATATTATATATCGTTCTTTCCAGCAGACTCCGCAGATTCAGAATATATCATTATTATATGTATATGTCATGTCCTGCCTGTATATTGTAACAAAAAATGCAATAACATTTGAATTTTTAATCATCTACAGTGTGTAAAATCATTATTGAAGCATCATTGTTCACATTATAATTGAAATGGGAACAATATTGCTGCATTAATAAAAACAGCACACAAATAAAAAAATTAAATTAAATTATTTTTGTTTTTCTATTTTTATTTCAAACATGGTCATGTTTCGTATCATTCGAAAGGCCATGCTCAGGCCTTTCAAATGATAACCTACATTACTCCCCTAGCTGACACCGTTCGGGAGATATAGGGGTTCAAATGAACCTCCCTATCTCCACCAGGGGATTTCCTTGAGAAATCCCCGGGCAGCTAGGGGTTCCCCGGATAACTGACGTCCTCGCGCCATGCACGATGACATCAGGTGGCCAGGGGGGACCCAGAGGTAAAGCCGCCATCCAAGATGGCGGCCCCCAAAAGAGCTAGGCCGCGATTCAGCGCTGGATCGCAGCCTGGTGCCTAAGGGGTTAAAACCAGACACCGCTTAAAAGGGGAGGCAACTTCTTGACAATTCTTTTTAGGCTGCCATGTAAAAAGTATATAAAAAAATAACACTGCACAGCTGAAAACAGGTTTTAAGGAGTTAATTGTATTCGCTTGTATAAAGCTGCATCACCGAAACCCCATTACCACTTTAGTTTAACTCAGAAGTCAAGGTCCCGAGCACAGAAAAAGGTAAACTCAGGTGTGAAGAGCTAGTTTTCTTTCAAGCTCTCATCATGTCAATCTGCTAATACAACATCATGATATTCAGGTTTTAGTTCAGGTAAGCTTGTCCTTGACTTCTCAATTTCGTTACTCTTTGCAGTGGGAGGCAGATCATCTGTCTGTCTAGCTTATGAATATTGAAATACCAGAACCTGGCTGGCCACCCCTGGAGGGATGTGCAATAGTTCATGGAAAACATCATATCTAGTCATTTCCTCTAATTCATTTAGATATATAATTTCAATGTTCTTGAACCCAGGACATACTTGAAAACGAGAGAAATCTCAATGTATCCTTCCTGGTAAAATCCTTAGCAAATAAATAAATAATATACTAAAAATTGCTTCCACTATTCAGGTTGTTTTGGATATCCATTTTCAATGACACAACCACTGTCTAGAAGTGACCAAATGTGTCTTGAAAGTTGAACATGAAAGAAATATTTTTAACAAAATAAAATGCAGTGAGTGAAACCAGTAAAATGACTACATTTTAATCATTTATAAATAGGATAATTGCTTGAAAAATATAGGGCTGTATTACATTCTCCGCGCAAATTCTTACGTGCGCAGCGTTAAACGTTAACACGCGGAAATTAACGCTGGTATTACGATCCGAGCACATTTTTTCATCCGTCAAAAAATAACGCGCATAAAAAAGACGCGCAAAGACGTGCGCGCATTAACGTTGACCGCAGAAATCGGTGGGCAGACTGTTTTTTCACGTGATTAAGAACCACAATTGTCTCCCGTTCAGTTTTTGCGCCTGCCAAAATCAATCTGAGTGTATATGCTGCAGCAATAATAAAAACACGCACAACCTCTCCTTGTTTGGGTATGTGTAGAATGTGCAAGTATATTGTGCTGTATTGTTTTTGGCCTGGTGTATTTGGTTTCGGCCAGAACGTTCAGATTTGCAGTTACCACCAGCTTTAATAAGACGTTAAAAATATGCGCGCAAACGTTGTTCGTAAAAATTTGCGCATCGATTGTAATAACATCCGCATACCAGCGCACAAACGCATTTGCTCTCACAATGTTAAGTATGGGATGCGCGCACAAACTTTCGCTCATGCAGGGTTCATGCAGGGTAACTCGCGTTAGATGATAATGCGCATTTTGTGCGCAAACGTACTAATACGACGTTCAGCGCAAAGGGTTTTTTCCCTCGCGTTAATGCATTTTTGCGCATCAGTCAGTCTTTTATTTCTTGTTTTTGCTGACTGAACATCTGAGGAAAGGGATTTAGGGGTTATTATTGCAGAGGATCTAAGGGTAAGTAGTCAATGTAATAGAGCAGCAGGAAATGCTAGCAGAATGCTTGGTTGTGTAGGGAGAGGTATTAGCAGTAGGAAAAGGGAAGTGCTCATGCCACTGTACAGAGCACTGGTGAGACCTCACTTGGAGTACTGTGTGCAGTACTGGAGACTGTATCTCCAGAAGGATATAGACATCTTAGAGAGAGTTCAGAGAAGGGCTACTAAAATGGTGTACGACTTGAAGGAGAAAAGTTACCAAGAAAGGCTTAATGATCTTAACATGTACAGCTTGGAAAAAAGACGAGACAGAGGAGATATGATAGAAACATTTAAATACGTAAAGGGAATCCACAAGGTAGAGGAAGGGAGTATATTTAAAAGGAAACAAAGTAGCGAAACAAGAGGACATAGTCTTAGATTAGAGGGGCAAAGGTTTAAAAGTAACATCAGGAAGCATTATTTTACTGAAAGGGTGGTGGATACATGGAACATCCTTCCAGTAGAAGTGGTAGAGGCCAAAACAGTGATTGAATTTAAGCAGGCATGGGATAGGCATAAGGCTATCCTAAACAAAAGATAAATCCAGGTAAAGTATCCATGTAATTGGGCAGACTAGATGGACCGAAAGGTTCTTATCTGCCGACATTTTCTATGTTTCTATGTTTCTATGTTTCTATGATGAAGGCCTAACGGGCCCAAACACGTCTCAGGATCTATGTTGTTTTTTTATTATATTTTATTAATAATTTTTTAAAATTTTATATCTTTTTCTCATCCTTTTGTCTAATTGAGACAATGTGCTGAGTTGAACGCCAAGGTTCAGCCGAGTAGAGGGCTTTTAGGTGTTTTGGCCAGAAAAATACCCAGACGCTACAAATGAGCCTAGGTACCTGTGGGCTCCACCATTGGTAAGTGCACATTTGACTGTGCTGTCCATTATTGATATATAAGAACTTACTGCACTATGAGGGTATTCCTCTGTCCTTGTCTTTGAGCTACTTCGTGACGACATTGATAGGAGAAGGAACTTGGAGCAAAGAAGACTAGGCCACTCTTGAAGTTGGTCATTCACCTACTATGCCTAGAGCCGGGCCAGATTCTATCTAGTGACTCACCTAAATGTGAGTGCATTGTTTGGAATATATGTTTATTGTCTATAATTGTGTGGAGTTCTGCACCATTTCTTTTATCTCTTTGTTGTGTTTATCTGAGAACTTGACTGGACCTCTGTTTGGACAGAAGAGGTTTCCACTCCCATCTCCTTGAAAGTGACTGATAAGTGACTTAATCCTCACACATATAGGATACTAAACATACAGTATAATGAACTTTGACCCCAATGTGTTAAGGCTTATTATTTGAACTCTTACGCTAGCTGGATTCACCTTATTTTCCATATCTCTCCATCCCTGGTGATACAGTAGTTAGACAGTTGCTGGGCTCTTTTAGCCAAACTCCTTGTCTCATAGTGGATCCTCAGTGGTGCTTTCTCCTCATAACCTGCTCTAGGCTTTGGTGCCAGTGTGCACCAAATGGGACAGGGCAAGCAGGGAGCCCTCGGTAACAACTTGAGGCATTCTGGAGCCAGTGTGAGCTTCCAAATGCTTTCGATTTCCCTGCATGCCTGTCACTGCTGGAGGAGAGTGGAGCATCATGCCCAGGCTCCACCTTTCATTCAGGCTTCTGGGTGGTAAGGTCTCCACCTCCATATTGTGTACTGGTGCGTATCGCCACAAAAAAAGCTCTGATGTCTTCCACTTACATCTGTCGCATGCCACGTCCTACAGCTCAGCCAACCTGATTGAGCGGACATTACTGATGAGGGCCAGTCATGCAGGAAGTAGGATTATGGATCTGTAAGTACGGTAGTTGCCTGCGATATATCTCATCAAGGGACTCCATTGAGAGGTTACCAGCATTTTTTTTTTTTTTTTGAGAAAGGATTTTACCAGGAAGGATACATTAAGATTTCTCTTGTTTTCAAGTATGTCCTGGGTGGCGAGTATGTACCGTTAGGTGTCTTGCCAAGGACACTTACTCGTGCAAATGCTCCGCTACTTCTACCAATACCGGATGCCAGCACTGGGCGTTCCACTGAGCAGCTGCCATCATGTACAGTTGTGTTCAAAATTATTCAACCCCCAATGCTGTAAAGGGTTTTAGGGAATTTAGTGTACATTTGTAATTGTATTCAGAATGAAATCCTACAAGGACTTTTTAAAGAACCATATGCAACTAAAATGACATCAATTGGTTTTGTAATACAGTAGTAAATGTTTCTTTTGTGAATTCTTCATTGACACAATTATTCAACCCCTTAAAGACTAACGCTCTGAAGAACAGAAGTTCATTCAAGTGTTTTCAATCAGGTATTGAAAACACCTGTGGATGTCACGGAGCAGCAATAAAGCATAATAAGCACCAATTAGGCAGCTTTAAAATGACTGATACTCAGCTCCTTCTAGACATTTACTGGTGTGGTTACAAACATGGTGAAGTCAAGAGAATGGTCCAGGAAGACAAGAGAAAAGGTGATTACTCTTCACAGGAAGGGCAATGGCTATAAGAAGATTGCAAAGATGTTAAACATACCAAGAGAGACCATAGGAAGCATCATTCGCAAATTCGAGGCAAAGGGCACTGTTGAAACGCTACCTGGTCGTGGCAGAAAGAAGATGCTGACTTCGACTGCTGTGCGCTACCTGAAGCGTAGAGTGGAGAAAAGTCCCCGTGTGACTGCTGAGGAACTGAGAAAAGATTTGTCAGATGTGGGTACTGAAGTTTCAGCTCAGACAATACGGCGCACACTGCGTAATGAAGGCCTCCATGCCAGAACTCCCAGGCGCACCCCCTTGCTGTCTCCAAAGAATAAGAAGAGTCGACTGCAGTATGCCAAAAGTCATGTGGACAAACCACAGAAGTTTTGGGATAGTGTTCTGTGGACTGATGAAACAAAATTAGAACTGTTTGGGCCCATGGATCAACGCTATGTTTGGAGGAGGAAGAACAAGGCCTATGAAGAAAAGAACACCTTGCCTACTATGAAGCATGGCGGGGGGGGTCAATCATGCTTTGGGGCTGTTTTGCTTCTGCAGGTACAGGGAAGCTTCAGCGTGTGCAAGTTACCATGAATTCTCTTCAGTACCAGGAGATATTGGATGACAATGTGATGCAGTCCGTCACAAACCTGAAGCTTGGGAGACGTTGGACCTTTCAACAGGACAATGATCCCAAGCATACCTCCAAGTCCACTAGAGCATGGTTGCAGATTAAAGGCTGGAACATTTTGGAGTGGCCATCACAGTCAGCTGACTTAAATCCGATTGAGAACCTCTGGTGGGACTTAAAGAAAGCAGTTGCAGTGCGCAAGCCTAAGAATGTGACTGAACAGGAGGCTTTTGCCCATGACGAATGGGCGAAGATACCCGTAGATCGCTGCAAGACACTTGTGTCAAGCTATGCTTCACGTTTAAAAGCTGTTATAACTGTAAAAGGATGTTGTACTAAGTACTAAGATTGAATGTCACTTGGGGGTTGAATAAAACTGATAATGATGTGAGCACAGAAAAGACATTTGTGGTTATTTCATTATAAATGTTATGTTATATTTGTCTGACCTACACGTGCCTCTTTGATTTAATTGTAAGCAAGATGACTGAATGATCAAAATCAATGTCAAACTGGCCAAAACACTCAATTTCAGTGGGGGTTGAATAATTTTGACCACAACTGTATATATGTACAGTGAGGGAAAAAAATTGTTTGATCTCCCGCTGATTTTGTACGTTTGCCCACTGACAAGGAAATGATCAGTCTATAATTTTAATGGTAGGTTATTCTAACACTGAGAGACAGAATAACATCAAAAAATCCAGGAAAACGCATTTCAAAAAAGTTATAAATTGATTTGCCTTTTAAAGAGTGAAATAAGTATTTGATCCCCTATCAATCAGCAAGATTTCTGGCACCCAGGTGTCTTTTATAAAGTTAACGAGCTGAGATTAGGAGCACTCTCTCAAAGGGAGTGCTCCTAATCTCAGTTTGTTACCTGTATAAAAAGACACCTGTCCACAGAAGCAATCAATCAGATTCCAAACTCTCCACCATGGCCACGACCAAAGAGCTGTCCAAGGAGGTCAGGGACAAGATTGTAGAGTATCAGGGTCACCACGCTCTGGCCCCTGTCACCCACGTTAACCCTGCACTATGAACAATGCACGTTCCTAGAACTTCTGTTTGTACCTAGCCTCCTAGCCCTGGAGCCCCACCTGAGCTCACCTTCCCATGATTAGCTCTGCATATCAGGAACCTACGCCCTTCAGAATCCACTTCCACATTGAAGTCCTAGACTGAAGACTTGTTTTGTGAAAGCTCCCTAATCTACCTAAGGATCTCCTGAAAACCTCTGATTCACATTCCAAAAGACTTTCCTGAATACCCTCTGTAATATCTGGACAATCATTCACCTCTATACCGGTACCCACCCATCCTGCTACCTTCTGTCCCCATCTAGGATCTCCGTGTACCAGACCATTGCTTTTGCTTCTAGACCATTCTTATTGCTTGTTCCCTGCCTGAATCCATGTTCATGTATATATCTGTTTAGTGTATTATTGTTTATTCATTGCTTGCCCCATGTGTTAAGTTCCCTCTGTCTATTTCCACTCTCTCTCTAGTCTCTTCTCATCTTGCTATTTCTCATTTCTCTTGCTTTCCTAACCGCTCCCATTTAGTTCTCCTTAACCTCCCTTCCCACTACTCCCAGCCATCCCTTCTATTACTTCAGCCTCCTTCTCTTGCATCTTCTCTCCTTCTCTAAGTTATTCCCTTTTGTGCCCGGTGTCTAGTTCTGATCTGTTCCTGTGTTTATTCTAAAATAAACCCCTTTGTTACTTTTAAACTTGCCTATTTCACTGCATCCTGGGCTCACAACCCAACTTGCTGCATACAGCGCAGTCTACACGTGACAGAATGTGGAAGTCCAAAACCTGTGAGCCCGCAGTGATCTATACTGTGGTTGAAAACCTGAAAGATGCCAATCTAAAGATAAGCAGCACCTGGACTCCCTGCTTGATTAGATGCAGCAAAATCTAAGGTACACCTCATCTAAGGTGCACATTCCTACTACAGAGGGAGCCAGAGGACCGCTGACCAAATATGAAATGGCAAGGAGGAGGGCGCTAGACCTCTGCTTCTATTGTGGGGGTCATTCGCATGCAATATCGGCCTGCCCACTGTGCCCACCGAAGCCAGGCACAAAACGTTCTCCTAAGCCTGTTTCTACCAAGCCTGCACCTGTCAAGACCACAAAGTCTTCGTTGGGGAAACCGGTGCCTGCCCTGCAAAAAATGACTTAATCAACTGTCAAGCAAAAAAAACCTGCACCCAAGGAAAAACCCCTATTCCAGCCTGCTCCCAGAAAAACTCTGGTAAATAGACCTCCTCAGCAAAAAAGTGCTCCTGCTTCAAGACCTGTGCCTACCCCACGAGCAACCAAACTCCCTGCATCCAGGGGCATGGTGTCTCTAGAAGCTACTTCTGCAGAGTCAGACCAAGAGACCCCGACGGAGTGCGCCGAACCGGAGTCTGACCTTGAAGTGCTCATGGAGCAAGAAACCATAGAAGCTGAGTCAGCCATGCCTATGGAGATCGAGCCTAGCCAACACATCATGGTTGGTGTTACCAGAGATCCCGAACCCAGCCCGCTACCTCCATGCTGCATATATATGCCTCAAACGGGACTGTCGTTCGCAGGGAGGACCTGGAGGTCTTCGAACTGGCCCTGAGACTTCGGGAAGCCGCTCCTCACCATCACGCTGTGCCACCTTCACCTTGTCCTTTTGAGGATGACTGGAAGTCAGAAGAAGGGGACGCCGCTGATGCTGGTCTGGACCTTTCCAGACAGACTGCACGCCGCACCAAGGGACCCCCAGGCCAGCATGTGGGGCATGTTGACGTTGCCGGATCTGTCTGCCGCCCAGCTGGAGTGACTCGTCATACTGCTGGACCCCACTATTACCTGGGGAGGGACTACAATCCCTTCAGTGACTCCTCTGGTGACTCCGACCTTGAAGGGGAACCAAGTGAGGAGAATTGGCCCTCTATAAGTCCAGCCACCTATCTGTGCCGCTCAGTGGCCAAATACAGATCTCCAGCTACCAAAACCGTCTCAAGTGCACCTTGCCAGAGATCAGCCATCATTGGCACCCTCTTCTCCATGTCGCCAACAGTTTTCGTGTTGCCTGTGAAACCGAAACCCCAAAGGCTGAAGCCTCACCCATGCCTCATTGACCTGGAGTCTGACCAAGAACCAAAGAAACCAGATACCAGCCTATGCCAAGGTTCTCCAGGTCTTGGCTACGCCGCTGTTGGTGCAAAAGCAATTCAAGCCGCCGCTATTCCCTTTTGTGCCCAGTGTCTAGCTCTGATCTGTTTAGTTCATGTCTTTTATGTTCCTGTGTTTATTCTAAAATAAACCCCTTTGTTACTTTTAAACCTGCCTATTTCACTGCATGCTGGGCTCACAACCCAACTTGCTGCATACATCGCAGTCTACACGTGGCATAGAGCTTCACAAGGCTGGAATGTGCTACAAGACCATCTCCAAGCAGCTTGGTGAAAAGGTGACAACAGCTTGT
Source organism: Leptobrachium leishanense (assembly GCA_009667805.1). Taxonomy (NCBI): domain Eukaryota; kingdom Metazoa; phylum Chordata; class Amphibia; order Anura; family Megophryidae; genus Leptobrachium; species Leptobrachium leishanense. Next base: position 325,974,212 of record CM019064.1, on the reverse strand, counting down.
GTGATTATTTGCAAATGGCAGAAATTCAAAATAACTGTCAATCTCCCTCAGTCTGGGGCTCCATGCAAGATCTCACCTTGTGGAGTTCCAGTGATCATGAGAACGGTGAGGAATCAGCCCAGAACTACACGGGAGAATCTTGTCATTGATCTTAAGACAGCTGGAACCATATTCACCAAAAAATCAACTGGTGCTCAAGAAAGCACATGTACAGGCCTGTCTGAAATTTTCCAATGAACATCTGAATGATTTAGAGAACTGGGTGAAAGGGTTGTTGTCAGATGAGACCAAAATCGAGCTCTTTGGCATCAACTCAGCTCGCTGTGTTTGTAGGAGGAGGAATGCTGTCTATGGCCCCAAGAACACCATTTCCGTCAAACATGGAGGTGGAAACATTATGCTTTGGGGGTGTTTTGCTACCAAGGGGACAGGACAGCCTCACCGCATTTAAGGGATGATGGATGGGTCATGTACCATCAAATCTTGGGTGAGACCCTCCTTCCCTCAGCCAGGGCATTGAAAATGGGTTGTGGATGTGTATTCCAGCATGACAATGACCCGAAACACACGGCAAGGCAACAGAGGAGTGGCTCAAGAAGACGCACACTAAAAGGTCCTGAAATGACCTAGCCACTCTCCAGACCTTAATCCCATAGAAAATCTGTGGCGAGAACTGAAGGTTCAAGTTGCCAAACATCAGCCTTGACACCTTAATGACTTGGAGAGGATCTGCAATGAGGAGTGCGCCACAATGCCCTAGACAAAATTCCAGGAAGAGGAGAGGCACTCCTGGTGTAGTGTACATGGATTTTGATTGGAGTATAGTTTGTACACATGTCAGAGGTCTGGTGTGTGTGTACATATATGTATATGTGTCTGTGAACATATGTATATATGTCTGGTGTCTGTGTGCACATAAATGCCTGAGGTCTGGTGTGGGTGGGTATATATGTATCTGAGGTACGGTGTGTGTGTGTGTGTAGACCTGGGTGTGTGTAGTAGGTAAATGAAGTTCTGGCCATACATTTCAATATTAACATAAATTGGACAGGCTTTCAATAAAATCCTAAATTATTTATTGGAAAGTGGTCACATGACATTAACTAAAATTAAATCGATAATCGGTATCTGTGAGTACCTGGGAAAAAAAAGATCGGTAATCGTACTTAGTCTTAAAAGAATGTGGTATTAGTGCAAGTTACAATTCAAGTGCCCTGCCCTCTCTACACACCTCTCCCCTTCCGTGGGGCTTAGTCCCACCATGAACCTAGGCACTGAGTTCAGGTTTTGGGTCTTTGGGAACAAGCACCCACCAATGGTCCTCAATGTTCTTGGCTCACCCAAAGTACTTGCATGTAGACTCTTCAGAAATGCATGACTGGAATAGTGAGATTGTTATCGGTTTCTGTCATTGGAAACTAGTCACCATGTATTATTTAGTTCGATCCCGACGAGCACCTCTCCAGTAAGTGTCCTTGGACAAGGCACCTAACGGTACATACTCGCCACCCAGGACATACTTGAAAACGAGAGAAATCTCAATGTATCCTTCCTGGTAAAATACTTTTCTCAAAAAAAATAAATGTATTATTTAGATATGATAAAAGTATACATAAAAAAATAAACAACGTTGTCCCAGGGACTCCAATGATGATAGATGCCTTACAGGGCAGGGCAAACTGAAACCATACACACTTAAAGACAGTAAGAAAAAGCTACAAATCTCTTGTTAAACAAACAAGCAATAATCACAATAAAAATTGCTGCTTAACAATATTTATTTCAAAGTTATCAATCATTCGAGACCTTCCTTAGGGCTAGTCAAGAAGATAAAATTGATTACGTTTTTAACTCAAATATTTCACAGGAAACCAGTTACCCAAGACACTTTTTCTTCCTACATGGAATGAAAAATGTATAGGCTTTACATGAATTATATGAATAACATTTATTAAACACAAGGAATGAGCATTTCTTTCCACTTTAACATAGACGCAGTCTGAATATATACAATTATGTATATTTCAGAGAAGAAAATAGTGCATATTATGTAATGGCTTTATCTTTTTTAACCCTTTCGCTGCTGAGGCGTTTCACGCCTCTGTGCTGAGGTCATTTTTACCTGTTTTGCTCATCATGTTTAAACGTGTTTTGAAGGCTTATTTTAGTATATGACCCAGACATATTATATATCGTTCTTTCTGTCAGACTCGGCAGATTCATAATATGTCATTATTATATGTATACGTCATGTCCTGTCTGTATATTATAACAAAAAATGCAATAAAATATGAATTTTCAATAATTTACAACGTGTAAAGTGTTTTTTTTCACATTTTAACATGCGAGCAATTGCGGTTATATTTTGTATGGGGTGCGCTTGTTAAAAAAATTAGAGATGGGGTCTCGTTACATTTTTTTTTGGGGAAAATTACACGATTTTTAACAAACGCACCGCATACAAAAATCGTTAGTGCAGCATCATTGTTCACATTATAATTGAAATGGGAACAATAATGCTGCATTAACAAACCAAAAAAAAAAAAAACTTGTTTTTTTTTTCAGAATTTTTTAAAAATATTTTATTTTTATTTTTAATTTTTATTTTTAAAAAAAAACTTTTTTCACTGTGGTGTTTGGTATCGTTGGAACAGCCATGCTCTGGCCGATCCAACAGTACCAAACATTAACCCCTAGCTGCCACGGATCGGGAGATAGGGGGTTCCAATGAACCCCCTATCTCCACCGTTGGTGGCAGCTAGGGGTTAACTCCAGGACTGGCGTCATCGTGCATAGCACAATGACGCCAGTCCTCAGGAGGAGCTCCGGGAAAGGATCACGAACCGGCGCTTTTCAGCGCAGATTTGTGATCCGGCTCCCCAGGGGTTAATGACAGCCACCGTTTGGAAGGGCAGGCTGTGCCCTTCCAAGCGGTGCCTGTATTAACTCCCTACTCCCCGGCGATCGGGAGGGAGAGAGGTCCGAAGGACCTCCCCCCCTCCCTTTCAGGCGCCTCCTCCGCACATGCGGGGGGGGGGGCGCCTGCATTAGATGTCATCGCGTCGCCGTGATGACATCTAATGTCCCCGCCGGGGTCCCGGATTGACGGGCTGACATCCAAGATGTCAGCCCGCACCGGGGGGGCGCAGCAATCCGCCGGAATCTGGCGGATTGCTGCCTCCTGTGCTCGGACGCGCTCAGCGCGTCTGTAGCACAGGAGAACCACTTGGCTGGACGCGCTGAGCGCGTCCATAGCAGCCAAGTGGTTAATATATTTTACATGTCAGACATGGTAATAATTTCAGGATATTCAAATCCTATTCAAAGATTGGCAGTTTTGATACTAAGTTTCAATATTTAATTTGACAATTCAGAATAAGGTGCACAGATGAACTTTTAACCCATTCACAAAAATCAACGTAACTCAATCTTCAAAAGCACATTCAAGTTCTTGAGATTGAGTTAAATTGATCTGGTCATATTCTGGATAAATGCAATTCATTTTGATTATGGCAATTGAGCTCCAGAATGCGCCCCTAAAGTTCCAGTTCAACGGACTGTACTGGAATGTACTGGATCCCTTTGAAGTGGTAGGATGTATGGGCCGCTTTAGAAGATTTGTGGAAGTCCCAGCCACATTACCACAATTTGGCCAGCAGAGGGCCTGTTAAATGTGGCATAATGTCTGTAAATGCACTGTAAGGATTCTACAATTTATTTATTTATAAAGTATTTTACCAGGAAGGACACATTGAGATTTCTCTCATTTTCAAGTATGTCCTGAGTATTTATTCTAGTTATAGTGACCCCTCTGAAGAGTTTGTCAAGTTACCTGTTCTTAGATAAAGATATAGTTAAATAGAACTATAAATACAATCTAGGGCTGAAACAACTAATCGATTAATCGACAACTAATCGATTTATTTAAATAGTTGTCAATGATTTTAATCATCGATTAATCGGTGTCGATTAAATAGTGTGTGCTGTACACAGGACGATTAGAGTCAGACTGCGTTAAACGTAAATAACCTCAGTTTAGGAGCTGCTTGAAGAAGATGTGCCACTGCTTTACTCTTTATGATTTAGTTCTAGAGTTATGTCAGACACAACCAGTTTGTTTTTATTCTGTTTACAACAGCAGCAGGACTATAACACAAACAATAGGATACTGTCACTGGGTGAAGGAGCTGTATGCCTGTGTTTTATCCTTACTTGAAGCTGGAGTCCTGCACCACCACCCCATCCTCCCTGCCACACCCTCTTCGGTCGGGAACTGCCATTCCCTCCCTTTGGTCTGGTCCCTTTCCCCCCCCTTTGGTCTGGTCCCTTTCCCCAAACTCACTCCCACACTCAGATCCGGTCTTTTGTCCATACCCACTCCCTCTCACAGTCAGGTCAAATCACTTGAGCAAAGTCACTCTTCCACTTCCAGTCCCTCCTCCCACTCAGTTTGTTCATGAAATTATTTAAAAGGGACACTCTATGCACCCTGACCACTTAACTTATTAACCCCGATTTCATGCTGACATCATCATCTATGACCAAGTGTTTGCAGCCGCGTTCATTTGAGAAAGCAAACATGGGTTTAAGCTGCTCATGCAGCATCAACCCATCCCTCTGGCCAAGCACTTGCATACCTTGTGTGAAAAGTACGCAAGATACGCAATTTGCCTATGTACGTACAAAAGTTACGTACACTACGCAAATTGTTTATGACGAAAGGGGATGGTGTTGTGGTTATTTAACATAAAATTCCTTTAAGTAAACACATTTTTTTATATTATTTCGATTAATCGCATAAAAAAAATAATCGGCCAATTTATCGATTTATGAGAATAATCGTTAGTTGCAGCCCTAGATACAATCTTAACATTTTAAAGGAACATGCTATAAAAAAATTACACCCCACACACTTTTACCTTTAAATAATAGTATATTCTATAAATTATTATCACATTTTATGCGACACCAATTTCTGTAATGTTGCACCTAATTTCACCATTAAATATGCAAATTAGTGCATACTATGAAATCTGGCAGTTTTACCAATCTCGCAAGATCAAAATATGATCCATAAGGGTTAGTTTCCTGTGAATATTGCATGCTACCTGCAGTAAAACAAACGTGTATGTTGGGTGCCTCGTATGACTCCAGAAATCCAAGCGTAAACACAAAAAAACAGCAACGTTAATAAACATAAAGGGCCATATTACATACTTGGTGCTAACTTAACCAGAGCAGTTGTAAACTTAGCACCAAAATTGTAATATGGTTTTAACTTAACCAGAGCTGTTGTAAACTTCCCAGAGCCATTATAGTCTATGGAGGTTTCAAGTTTACAACAGCTCTGGTTAAGTTAGCACCAAGTATGTAATATGGCCCAAAGGCTGTTAACCCTGAAGTTGCAGTAAGGGCCTGATTTGTTCTTAAACGGCAAAGAACCCCAAAAACTCATAAAATATTCTGAACACGGTTTCAAATGAAAATCCTTTTTTGAGCTTAAATTGATTTTTTTTGTTTATTCTTTTCCATTTGTGATCTTGCTTTTTAATTTCTTCCCACCATGTTTCATACACACCGTGGTCTATGTTCAAAAGTTCTGTTCTTTTCCTCCACGTTTTCGCCAAGAATGTAAATCTCACGCTGAATCTTGCATCGTGGCCTCCCCGGACACACTTTCGAGTTGCCAGAACCTCACAGCAGGTAGCAATTCGTCCACAGACCCACTTCACATGTACTAGTCATCGACAGTCAGATGCCTCCTAATCTTAATCAAAAAGTAATGAGAGCTATCAGAGAGTCCTCCTTAAATTACATAACCACACTGACTTCATTTTGCCTCACAGTGGTCTTCTGTGCAGATGGGGGTGTCTCCACTTCTACAACCACCATAGACAGCTGGGGGGGGGCATCATGGTGGCTAGAATGGCCCTTTAAAAAGGTACCTGCAGAGCACATAAAATCTGGGGTGCTAAATCCAGGCTGAGTATGCAATTTATTTTGTGTTGAAATGATTTAATGCTCTGGGAGCTCTGCTTTTTCCGTTCGGCAGATCTTGACTGATTCATGTGGCTAAAAATACAACAGGCGTTCTAACTCCCAGCAATTCTATCTCCAAGGACCATGCTGTAATCATGTGATGAGAAAATAATGTTGTCCTAGACTTGAGAAAACACAGGTAATTCAGCTATGGGATATTTTATTTCTTCAGATGATAAACTGCAGGAGCAGCTATTTAGAACCAGACGTTGCATCGTCTGTGCTGCATCTCCCATCACCTCCAATCAGCTGAAGTTGAAGGTGACCCCACACTGCTGCACTCAGATGACTGCAAAGAGAGGGTGGGGAGGGAGGTAGGTGGGATCTGTGCAAGCCAGGCTTCCCCATCTCACCATAAGCTTTAATTTCCACCTTTATATTTGTTGCCAACAAGAAGAGATTAGTGTTACTACCGACTTGTTAAAACTATATTTGCATCTGACATTTTAACACAAAGAACACTCTCATAAATGTAAGTAATATCAAGATCCGTCACATCTACAACACACCAGAGTAAAGCAACTGCAACACTCTTGAAGAAATATTATTCCTTTGCTGATTTTTCCACATGTATTTTCTATTGTGCATAAAGAAAGTACATAAGTCACAAGCCTTTACTACTGCACTGCAGCAAGATAAAAACCCCTTACTGCAATAAACCGACATCTCCCAATTTATAAACAGGTATCTGCTTGTGTGCAATTGTGCTTACAATGCACACAGCCTTATAAATGTATTAAGTGATCAGTGATCTTTGAGTATGTTTGTATAGCTTATAACTGGAAACAATGGATTCGATAATAAATAAATAATACAGAAATAAATGACTTGAACAAATGTATTCATCCAGCAAATTACGTCTATATAGTTACATTTGCATTTATTACTCAAATCCCCAAAAAAGCTAAATACCAATACACCAAAATGTATATTTGTAAAGACTGGCATCCTTAAGAATTTACCAAAAAGTGGTTTAAGCACACCTGTCTTCTTATCTGCCTACATAGTGCCTCCATCTTTATTACTGGTGTTCCAGAAATACAAAGTAACAATTCGATGTTCTTGAACCCAGGACATACTTGAAAACGAGCGAAATTACAATGTATCCTTCCTGGTAAAATACTTTATAAATAAATAAATAATTCTTGGTAATAGCAATGGCTGCATCAAGTATGATAAGTGCACTTTAAAGACAGAGATTAGTAATGGTCAAATACTGTTAAATATCATTTTGTTATGCTATTTTTTTGGGGGGGGCAGGGTATTAATTTGTTTTCATTTTTTGAACACAGACAACTATGATATTATTTACATAATTAATGTCATTCAACTTTGGTATATTATACTATAGATAAAAAAACATTTATTGCTCAGTTTACCCTCACCTAAGTGTGTCAGCGCTCTCCCCATAAGGAGTTATTCACTAGCATCCGAACTGGCCCCGCATTGCACCAATTGGCAAATTTCACAGTTCGGTGCAATTTCGGAACATTTCGTCTATTCACTAAGGCTAAGGTCAGACGAGCGCAGTTTTAACGTGCGTTTAGCCGCACGAAATCACGGCCGTGCTAGCAGCAAATGACGTCCAATGCCGGGGAACATACGACGAACGGCCGCACGAAAGTTCGTCCGGGCACCGCAAGTGGCAAACGAACTCATTTTTTCGAGAACGTACTGACGTACAGAGTGCGCTGCGGCCGCATAGCGGCGTGTTTGCGTGATTGGGAGACGTCAGACGCTGCACACGTCCGGCCAACATAACGTCCAGACGCAAAAAGGGTTTTATTGATCATACGTACAAAATCACGGACGAAAATGCGCATCGTATGACCGCTATCGCGTATTCCGTGAAGAAATACGTCCATTCGTTCGAACGCACTTTTTCGCGGACAACGTGAAAAATGCGTTCGTCTGACCCTAGCCTTAAGCTGACAATTTGCCAAATACAGATGATTGACAGCGAACTACAGTGCTATTTGCCGCTACTCACCAGCACTGAAATTGTCCCATAGCGAGTCTTCTATTCACAGAATGTCATATTACATGGAAATTACGTCGAAATGCACAGATTTTCAGTGTTTCAATTTCACAGGCTTGAACAGACAAATCCCATAGGTTTCAATGTAAACAGTAATATCTTTATATAAAAAAAAATTAAGTACCATTTATTCTTTTTATTTTTTATTTTGCAAAAATCTTTTTTATTTGTTTAAAAGACTTTTTTGTATTTTTTTAAAATGTAATTTTTGGTCTTTATTTCGTAACAGACTTTTTTATTACTTGTTGAAGGACCTTTTTATTGTTTAGACATAATTTTATTGATTGAAACTCTGATTAGGAGAAAAGGAGAATTTTTGGTTTGTAACAGTTCAGTGGAATGCGCCGATACCAACTCAGCGGTTTTCGGCGCAATTCAGCGGTTTTCGCTGACGTCTGATAACTGGTTCGGCGACTCCAATTTCGGCAAAATAGTGAATTCACCATATCTTCGGAGGAATGGAATCGCCGAAGTGCACCAAAACACAAAGCATCGAAATTGCACCAAATTTTGGTGCTTTGTAAATAGACCCTTTAGATTTTTTTTTTTTTAGAGAAAGGATTTTACCAGGAAGGATGCATTGAGATTTTTCTCGTTTTCAAGCATGTCGTGGGTGGCGAGTATGTACCGTTAGGTGTCTTGCCCAAGGACACTTACTGGAGAGGTGCTCTTGCCGGGATCGAATCCATGTCTCCATAGGCTCTCTCCACGCAGAGCAGTGATGTTACCTCTACTCCACCCAGCCTGGACGATTGTGAGCAGAGTCCTGTTCTCCCAATGTTCTAGTGTGTTTAACCCCTTCACTGCTGAGCCATTTCACGCCTGTGTGCTGAGCTCATTTTTACCGGTTTTGCTCATCATGTTTAAATGCGATTTGAAGTCACAGTTTATTATATGACCCAGACAAATTATATATCATTTTTTGCGGCAGACTCAGCAGATAATATATCATTATTATATGTATATGTCATGTCCTGCCAGAATGCTAAAACAAAAAATGGAAAAAAACGTGAATTTCCAATCATCGACAGCATGTAAAATTATTGTTTTCACATTTTATCATCCAAGCCTTTGCAGTTATACAGGTATATTCTATGGGGTACACGTGTCAAAAGAAATTAGAACTGGGAACCTGTTACTTTTAGGTTTATGAGAAATTACATGACTTTAACAACAATTCAAGGTATTGAAAAGTAGCAGTTGATACCAGGCTTTATAATCATTATGGCGATTAGACAGCAGCCATAAGGACAAAGGAACTTACTCGAATGGTGAGAAACCTCCTCTTCTGCGATATGTTTCAAATGGGACGGGGTGATAGAAACCTCTTAAGAATCATCAGAACAACTATAAGACGACCAGTACTCAGTGGTGTAACTAGAAACATGAGGGCCCCGGTACGAGAATCCATGAAGGGCCCCCCCAAAAAAATCCATAATTTTACTTTTTTTCCCTGAAATATAAAAAGATAGTACGCCATTTATATTAATTAGTTCGAGAAAGGGGGGTTTGAGGATCCTGAGGACGAGCAACAGCACTAGTGGCCTGCTCTACGGTGGGGCCCGGTCAGGTCTCACAATGCTTTAGCTTGCTTGTGCCATTACAGGGATGAATGCTCCATATGCAAATCAGTCTGCTGCGATTTGAGGAGCAGAGTCCCTGCTTTAGTATATACATACGGTCACGGTCAGATAATGCACCACTTTGCCCAGAAAACTGTTGCAATTACAAATGCTGGAGGTTGCCAAAACTTACCTGAGGAAGCCAAAATCCTTTTGGGAGAATGTGCCGTGGACAGACAAAACAAAATTACAGCTTTTTTGGTAAAGTCCATCATTCTACTTTTTTCAGAAAAAGAAATAAGGGCTTTAAAGAAAATAATATATTCCCTACAGTCAGACATGGTGGAGATTAACTGATGCTTTGGAGTTTTTCTGCTTCCGGTACTTGATATCTTGATTGTGTGCATGGCATTATGACATCTGAAGACTATTAAAGAATCCTGGGCGGCAATGTAGGGCCCAGTGTCAGAAAGTTGGGTTTCCATCAGAGGTCATGGTTCTAACAGCAGGACAATGATCCAAAGCACACGTCAAAAAGCACCCAAAAATGGTTTACAAAAAAAGCACTGGAGATACTGAACTGGCCAGCAAGGAGTCCAGATATAAATCACATAGAGCACCTGTGGAGAGGTCTCAAAACAGCAGTTGGGAAGAGGAACCCTTCCAATCTGAGGGACCTGGAGCAGGTTGCAAAAGAAGAGTGGTGCAAAATTCCAGTAGAGGGGTGTAAGAAATTAATTGTTACAGGAAGCGATTTGATTTCAGTTATTTTTTACAAAGGGTGCGCTACCAAATATTAAACTGAGGGTACCAATAATTTTGTCCAGTCCATTTTTGAAGTTTTGAGTGGAATGTGTCAGATTTGGCTTTTTCCTCCACTTTTTTCTGTTAAACCAAAACAAAAGAAATAAACATGAGAGTGCCTAATCATTTGTAATTGCAACAATTTTTTGGGTGAAGGGGTGTATTATCTGACAGTAATGCAGGAGTGTCAATATTTTCGGCTATGACTGCATAAATATATATCCAACATAGTTAAATCCGCTACTCCGAGAATTTGTTACTGTAACAAAATTTCAATAGTAAAAGACCAACGTTTTATTTCTGCTGACCTTTTACCAAGGTGTTTTATAGAAGTTCTGCAGAACTGAAACGTCGGTCTTCTGCGAATAAAAATTTGTTATAGTACCAAATTCTCATAGTAGCGGATTTATCTATGGTGGATATTTCAGACGCCTTTTATCCTGCATCAGAGTTGGAACTGTATCGAAGTGCTGGAGTGCGGGGCACTTGCCTTTGTGTAATATATATATATATGTATGTCAAATAGACATGTACCAAAAATATATAAATACCCCCCCTCCTGCTTACCTTTCTTTTTGCAGTGATGGGGCTGAATCTCTGTTGGTCCAGTGGGAGTGAAAGAGGGGGGGGGTGTTTTGAAATCCTCTACAAACCCTGGTGCTCTGAGTGGTCATGTGAATGCTAAGCCATCTCCAGCACAGATCACAAAGCACCTCCCACGCTGGACTCTATCGCTGAGCCCGAGTGCCAGAACTCTCTGATAATGTATCAGCAGAGCACTGGCACAGTTCTGACACTCCGTCAGTGAGTGTCAAAATCCTGTGCTTTGCGGTCTGTGCTCAAAGCAAAGATCGCAAGGCATTGCAGTCCCACAGCCACCTGCACCACCAGGGATTGTGGGAGACTTAAAATCAGATGGCGGGGTCCAGTGCCTGTATATGGGATACAGTCAGCTGGGCTCGCGGGGCTAATGACAGTGCGGGGCCGGGTGCAGTACACCTCTTGCACATGGCAAGAGCTGGCCCTGGATAGAGGATTAGTCTTATGCAGTGCTTTTTTTCTGGAAAAATAGGTGGGGGTACTCACGCCAAGGGAAAAACTGATTATTATGACAATTTTTCGTGTCCTAATAAATACTCCCTTTATTCACACTGGATATATTGCCCCCAGTTCACACTGGATATATTGTCCCGAGTTCACACTGAATATATTGCCCCCAGCTCACACATGGATATATTGCCCCCAGCTCACACATGGATATATTGCCCCAGACTAGCTCACACATGGATATATTGCCCCAGACCAGCTCACATGGGTATATTGCCCCAGGCCAGCTCACATGGATATATTGCCCCAGCTCACATGGGTATATTGCCCCAGGCCAGCTCACATGGGTATATTGCCCCAGGCCAGCTCACATGGGTATATTGCCCCAGCTCGCATGGGTATATTGCCCCAGACCAGCTCACACATGGATATATTGCCCCAGGCCAGCTCACATGGGTATATTGCCCCAGGCCAGCTCACATGGGTATATTGCCCCAGGCCAGCTCACATGGGTATATTGCCCCAGCTCGCATGGGTATATTGCCCCAGACCAGCTCACACATGGATATATTGCCCCAGGCCAGCTCACATGGGTATATTGCCCCAGACCAGCTCACACATGGATATATTGCCCCAGACCAGCTCACACATGGATATATTGACCCAGGCCAGCTCACACATGGATATATTGCTCCAGACCAGCTCACACATGGATATATTGCCCCAGACCAGCTGACACATGAATATATTGCCCCAGGCCAGCTCACACATGAATATATTGCCCCAGGCCAGCTCACACATGGATATATTGTCCCAAGCCAGCTCACATGGATATATTGCCCCCAGCTCACCTCTGCCACGCGGCCAGGCCCCTCCGAGTCATTGCAGAGGGGTAGAACCAGTGGTCGCCGCGTTCTTTCCTTCAACGAGTGGCTGCCTGCATGGATATCTAGCGCTCGCCTGGGATCCCTCCTCCAGCCAGCCGCGATCTCGCGAGATCACGAAGTTCACGTGAACTCCGCAATCTCGACTGGCGGGAGGAGACAGGCGAGCGGCAGATATCCATGCAGGCGGCCGCTCATTGAAGGAGAGAACACTGCGGCCACTGGATCTGCCCCTCTGCCGACGAAACAGCTCCGGATTTGGACTTCGAGAGTCCGATACCGGAGCTGTCAAAAATTAACGGGTGGCTGGCAATGAGGTGCCGGTACGGCGTACCGGCGCATACCGCCTAAAAAAAACCCACTGGTCTTATGTCAGATCAATCTTGAACCATGAGGTACCTGAACTTAAAGAGTTAAGTGATAAATAGGTTCAGTTCAGAGTTTTATTTATGTATTTTCTACCCTCCACCTGCAGTCAATCCTATATATATTACAGCAGCCTTCAGGATACTGTGTCCTGTGATTTCTGTTTCAAATCTTTCTTGCTTGGAGTAGGGGATAGATACAATATCAGGTTATAGAGTGAAGAGACAGGCAGAGGGAGACCGGAAGCCCCACACAAAAGATTTAAACACTTCTCTTTTTTGAGCTCCAAATAAATTTTGCTTTTCGGAAGTCTTTTCCAAGATTTGTAATAATCTGGTACGGCTGCTGAAGTCTAGAGTTCACACAATGCTAAGGGCTTGTGCTTCTTCATTCTGCAACATAGTCGGTTTTGCTGGCAGGTTAATCTGTAGCCTAGTATTCAGTACTTAAGACTGATATGACCAGAGGAAACTGACCAACAGGCCAAGGCATTTGCCACATAACTTATTCATAGCCATGAGCCAAATGAGTCTACTGTCAGAGGATTTTCAGAGGGTAGCCATGAAAGTAACATCTGCAGAAACACAGGTGATCTTACGACCTAGCGGAGTTGATGTAAGGTCACTGAACAAACAACCAGGTAATGGGATTTCAGGAACCAAATAGAGAAAGACACATCGTGGAATTGAAATGAATGAGGTACAGTATGAAAAATGGCAAAACAATTTAATGGAAAGAAAGATTAGGAAAATATGTTATTAAGATAGGAAATGGATATTTGTTCTTCAAGAGGAGTGCTGCCTCTGCACATAAAAGCTAGCCTTAATGCAATTTATCTCCATATGGACTCTAAAAATGCTGAATTATAGGGCTTGCCTGCCTCTGACGCTAACTATACAGTGGTGACAGAAAAGCCTAGCTTTACAGGTACTTGTTCACTGCATTTTGCATTAATGGCAAATAGTAGATAATACTTTTTGAATTTTATTAGCTTTTGGAGGTGTCAAACATTTTTGTTTACGAGTAAGGCTGGGGTCAGACGAGCGTGATTTCTACGGACTGTACGTCCGTGCAGTACAGACATCGTCAGTACGGATGACGCAGTAGTGGTCACACAGTCCGTTTTTTCACTGAAGTTATTTTTGACGGATGTAGGAGGGGAAAATAAATTACAATGAAAAAACATTCTGTCCGTCAAAAATGCTGGACGTATAAATGCAGTCCGTCTGACCTGCTCCATCACTCACACACAAAGCTATGCAGACGTTGTGGACGTGGCGCACTCCGCACGTCCGTTCTAGCAGTATTACGTTCTTGCCTAACCTGCGTCCGTTTGCAGCGTCCGTCATGCGTCCGCAGTTCAGTGCGGACGTACTTCATGTGTCAGGCTCCAATGGACTTTCTTTCATGCTATCACGGACGTACTTTTAGGCGCAATCACGGACGTGAACACTACGCTCGTCTGACCCCAGCCTAAACCAATTGCGGTGAGGATTCTGCAGGATTATCCTTTTGAAAGTAATGCAACAGCCAAAGCCAGAAGAGGTTCTTCTTCTAGAACATATACAAAAGAACAAAATGAATGGATGATATATATTTCTGCTCAGGGACACCGTGAAGGCCAAGTAAATGCATAAAAGTTGATTGGAGCGTGAACCAACGAGACAGTAGGCTGTAAAAGAGGGCCCACCATTTAACTTTGAATAAAAAAAAAGAAGAAAATAATAAACTAAAAATAATTAAAAAGAGATGTGTAATAAAGGGAGAAGTTGAATGGAAACTGTAAACACTGTGGGCCAAATTACAATGCTAGCGTTAAAACCCGGGCACAAGTGAGGAAAACTGCAGAGGGTGGTGAGAGACAGAGGTGGACGGAGGGTGAGTATGCAATGCATTTTTTAATTTTTGAGGCTGGTGTTAACAGATTCTGCAGAAGCAGAATCCGTTAACACCAAGTCGTGGCTGTGGTTAACTCTTTGCTGACCAGAGCCAGGTGTTAATCAACGCTGGGACTTTGTAATCCAGTGCTGATTAACACTTTGCGCTCCCCATGTTAAGTATAGGGAGAGCAAAGTACAGTAACCTCACGCTGAGAAGCGCAAGGTACCAAACGCAACGAGTTACTTACCCGTTTGCGTTTGGATTGTAATATGCGGTAAACACCGCAGCAAACGTTTATGCTCACGCAAGTGAGCGTTAACGTTTGCGTAAAGAATGTAATGTAGCCCTGTTTGTCTAATACCGCTGGCACAGCTGCCTAAAACATCAGACCTGACTCCTCCCACAGCTGCAGACACTTTCCATAAGTTTTGAGCTAATGTCTGGTAGTGTGTTTCATAAATGCACCAAAACAGAAGTCTTGAGAAAGCCGCAGATTGCAGTGAAATGTGCCTCGAGCGCACTATGTTTTAACAGCTCACCTTATACATTATTTTCAATGTGGTTTTAGTTACTGTGTGGCATGCTTGTTTTGGCTTTGCAGTCCAGATTAGTTTAGGCTCATGAAGAAGTAATTGTAAGCAGCTTTCACTACTTTTAATTTAGGGCTAAAAACCCACAATAAAGTTTATAATTGTATGTAGTGTAATTATATCTATTCACCATGTTTACAGTTGCTCCCCTGCTTTATTTTATTTTGATTTGTTATTATTACTTGGGATTATGGCCCTGCTGGAGACTCGAGCTCACCCTACATTCATACCTTTGGTTGTCTGTGTATTTGTGTGTGCTATTTCCTAAATTTTATTTATTTATTTATAAAGGATTTTGCCAGGAAGGATACACTGAGATTTCTCTCGTTTTCAAGTACGTCCTGGGTTCAAGAACATTAAAATGTACAGTTGTTACAGAAATACAAAGTAATACAATGCGAGATATTAAAAAAAACACAAATATACAGATTAACAGAAAATAAGTACCGTATTTTTCGCTCCATAAAATGCACTTTTCTCCCCCCAAAAAGTGGGGGGAAAAGTGGGTGCGTCTTATGGAGCGAATGCCCCATGATATGCCTCAGCTCACCTGTCGCCGCCGCGTTAGGCTCCCTCTGAGCGTGCGTCCGGCGGCAGGAAGCTTGGGCACTCGCCTGGGGGAGCCACGTGACCGCGATCTCGCGAGATCGCGGTCACGTGGCTCCCCCAGGCGAGTGCCCAAGCTTCCTGCCGCCGGACGCACGCTCAGAGGGAGCCTAACGCGGCGGCGACAGGTGAGCTGAGGCATATCCATGAGCTGCTGGGGCAGATCCATGAGCGAGCTGGGGCACATCCATGAGCGAGCTGGGGCATATCCATGTGCTGGGGCATTACCCATGTGCTGGGGCAATATCCATAAGTTGGGGGGCATATCCATGAGCTGGGGCATATCCATGAGCTGGGGGGCATATCCATAAATTGGGGGGCAAATCCATGTGCTAGGGCATATCCATGTGCTGGGGCATATCCATCAGCTGGGGGACAGTATCCATGAGCTGGGGGACAGTATCCATGAGCTGGGGGCAGTATCCATGAACTGGGGGCAGTATCCATGAGCTGGGGGACACTATCCATGAGCTGGGGGACAGTATCCATGAGCTGGGGGACAGTATCCATGAGCTGGGGCAGTATCCATGAGCTGGGGGACAGTATCCATGAGCTGGGGGACAGTATCCATGAGCTGGGGGACAGTATCCATGAGCTGGGGGCAGTATCCATGAGCTGGGGCAGTATATCCATGAGAGGAGCTAGGGCAATATCCATTATTACACTATTTGATTTCAGAATATTTATTTTCCTGTTTTCCTCCTCTAAAAACTAGGTGCGTCTTATGGTCAGGTGCATCTTATGGAGCGAAAAATACGGTATGTAAGAAATAGTCATTATGTTACATGTTTACAGGTGCATTCAGTATTGCGGTATGTAAGTAAGGAGCTCTTGAGTGGCTTAAGACTGGTGGAAGATTTGATGGTGTCTGGGAGGTTATTCCATATTTGTGGTGCTCTGTAGGAAAATAAGGATCGACCCACTGTCTTTTTGTATTGTGGTATTGCAAGTAAGGTGCTGGTCCTGGATCGGAGGTTATAATATATGAGGGAAGTGCTGGAGGAACCAGTCTATTCAGGTAGGGTGGTAGCTTCCCAGAAAAGCTCTTAAACACCAGGTTGGAAAGGTGAAGGGTACGTTTAGACTCCAGCGATGGCCAGTTTAGCTCTTTTAACATGTCACAATGGTGGGTCATGTAGTTACATTGTAGCGCAAAGCGGCAGCATGAGTTATACAATGTGGTACGTTTCTGAAGGTGTGTTTGCGGGGCAGCTGCATACACTACATCTCTGTAATCAATAGCCGGCATAAGCATTTGTTGTACAATTTGCTTTCTTACCGTGGGGTTCAGGCAGGATTTGTTTCTGTACAGGCAGGGCCGGTGCAAGCATTTTTGTTTACTCGGGTGAAGTTGCGTTTTGGTGCCCCCCTCCACCCAATCCGTGCCATGCCAATCGGGAGTGTTTGGTGTCCTCCCGCATTGCCAATCTATGCTATGCCTGGTGCCCCTCCTGTGCCACAGGGCCAAACTACAGAGTGTGTGGTCCCCTCCTTTGGCAATGTGGCAAATTTGCAATGTGGCCTGGTGGTACCCCCTGATCTTGCTGTGTCAATATACCCACATATTTCAAACTGCCTGCCACTCCCAGTGTTTCCCTGTGATCCTGCTACCTACCCCTCTCACTCTGTTGCTGTGGTCCACTGTCTGACTCCAGGTCTCCAGAAGCAGACTGGCAGCAGGGTCCTCGTCCTCGAATTCAATTCATTCCCCCTTAATTCATTTTTCCCCTTTAATTACTTTCACCCCCTCCCCCCTTAAATTCATCTCATATAGCATACGACAGAGCTCCACAGCAATAAAACTCACAGTAATGTGCGGGGTGTATGAGCGTATGACAGAGCTCCACAGCAATAAACCTCACAGTAATGTGCAGTGTGTATGAGCTTATCACAGAGCTCCACAGCAATAAACCTCACAGTAATGTGTGGTGTGTATGAGCTTATCACAGAGCTCCACAGCAATAAAACTCACAGCAATGTGTGGTGTGTATGAGCGTATCACAGAGCTCCACAACAATAAAACTCACAGTAATGTGCAGTGTGTATGAGCGTATCACAGAGCTCCACAGCAATAAACCTCACAGTAATGTACCGATATCAGTTTACTCAAACCCCCCAGCAGGACATCACACACACCACACCCACCCACACAGCAGAACATTACACACACCCCAGCAGAACATTACACCCTCCCAGCAGAAATTACCCCCCCAGCAAAACATTACCCCCCCAGCAAAACATTATACCCCCCGAGCAAAACATTATACCCCCCGAGCAGAACATTACCCCTCCCAGCAAAACATTACACCCCCCCAGCAGAACATTACACCCCCGAGCAGAACATTACAGCCCCCAGCAGAACATTCCCCCCCAGCAGAGCATTACCTCTCCCAGCAAAACTTTACACCACCCCCGAGCAGAACATTACACCCCCCCCCCCCGAGCAGAACATTACACACACGCACACACCCTCAGTTTACTCAAACCTTTTAAAAATCTTCTCTCGGCCTCTCTGGCCAGTCCTCCTTCACACTACAGTGGAAGCACGCAGGCTGACTCTGCTGCAGGGCCGCACCATAAGCTTTGGGGTTTGTCCTCCAGGCTTTTCTGCTGCTGCGTGCCCTGGCTATGCATGTCACGTGAGGGGGCGGTGCCAAATTATGCAGTGTGCCTGCTCATGTTTAGAATGTGGGACTGAGGCAGGCACACTGCATTTGAGAGTGCGCGGCTGGGCCCCTGGTTGATGTCTGAAAATCATTCATAGCTCCGCTTCCGGTATTTTAAAAACAGAATTTTTCCACCCCTCACACTGACAGCAAGCTAGGACAGTAAGCCGCCTGTGCCGCCTTACACTAGCGCCGGCCCTGTGTACAGGGCACCTAGTTTGGTGTAAATTTTAGTTGAGAGTTTTTCAATGTGAGGGCCAAAGGATAGATTTGGGTCTAACCACATACCTAGATATTTGAGAGAAGTGACTGTGGTCAGCGTGCCATTTGATTTTGTCCCCACACATAGATGGGGAGTTTGCAATTTGTGTAGTTTAGGTGCTGTTCCAAAGAGCATCGTTATCGTTTTGTCAGTATTTAAAAAAAAGTTTGTTGTGTTTGATCCACTCTTCTACCTCTGAATTGTTCTTGCAGCACGGCCTCCAGTTGTGAGAGATTTGGTTTGCTGGTATAGATTAGGGTGTCGTCTGCGTACATGTGTACAGTTGAGACTTTTGCAGATGTTAGGCAGTTCATTTATGAATATTGTAAATAGCAGGGAGCAGAGTATTGAGCCTTGGGGTACACCGCAAGTGACTGGGAGGGGGAGGTAGGAGCTACCAGAAATGGACACATATTGCCATCGGTCGGATACATATGATTGAAACCAGGTTAGCGTGCGATCACCAATACCAGAGTCTTTAAGTTTTTTTAACAAGATGCCATGGTCTACTGTGTCAAAGGCCTTGGCAAAATGAAGGAAGATGGCTCCAGTTAGGTTTCCTTGTTCCATGCCAGCTTGGATATCATTGCAGACTTTTAAAAGGGTGGTTCTAGTTGAGTGATTTGGACAAAAGCCGGATTGATCCGTGGTTAAGTAGTTCCAATATTGATAATAATCACATAATTGTGTGTAGACGCATTTTTCCAAAATTTTTGACATTACAGGGAGCAATGATATCGAACGGTAGTTTGATACCAAAGTACTGTCACCACTTTTATGGATTGGTACCCAAACTCTGGAAGACTGCAAGAGTGGTATGTATCCAGTCACCAGTGATTCATTGATTAGGGTTGCGACAGGATTTGCAATTGCCGGTGCACTGATTTTCAGCAGCATTGCTGGTATTTGATCAGGTCCAGACTGGTATTTCATTTTTTGGCTACGGAGAAGTTTAGTAAAGGCACTGGTCTAAAACTGAATTCCTCTCTGATACAGAGTCTTTGCATAGTTGGAGGGGCCTGACCTGCGTGTGGCCTTTCTGATTGCATGTAATTTCCTAGCTTAGCAATCAGGGTGGTGGCACATCCAACAAAATAATCATTAAAGGCATTAATGTTACCTGATACTCAAATACAATAGTGTAGGGCTGGAACAACTAATCGATTAATCGACAACTAATCAATAATGAAAATAGTTGTCAAGTATATCCGTTATCGATTAATCGACTGTCGATTAATTGATTTGTGTACAGCACACACTGTTTAGAGTCAGACTGTGTTAAATGTTATAACCTCGGATCCTACTTCATTCTGTGCCACCACCTCATCCTGCCTGTCACCCCCTCTTTTGGTCTGGAGTTAACGTTCTCTTCCTTTGGTCCGGTCCCTTCCCACAAACTCCCTCCCACACTTTTGCCTAAACCCACTCCCTCTCACATTTGGGTCAAGTCCTTTGCCCAACTTACTCCCTTCCACCTCTGGACCCTCCTCCCAGTCATGTTGTTCATAAAATTATTGTAAAGGGACACTCTAATAAGCTAAAGTGGTCAGGCTGTGTGGAGTGCCCCCCTTCTCACCCTGATTTTGTGCTGACATCATCATGTCTATCTGAACGCTTGTCGCAGTGTTCGTTTGGGGAGAAAGCAGACCTGGGCTTAAGCTGCAAGCGCAGCATCAATCCATCATTGTGTCCAGGTGCTCATGTACCTTATGTGCGAAAAATATGCAATTTGCGTACGTTTTTCTTTTATACGATGAATAGATTAATCGAAAAAAATAATCGTCCAACTAATCGATTATGACAATAATCGTTAGTTGCAGCTCTACAATAGTGCAGCGCCAAAAGATACTACTATTCAAGAATATCCAGTGAAGAGCATGTACATGATTGTTACTCTCAGGAGCAGCCTTTAGTTTGATAATCCTACAAGGGCTAGTCAATAACTGCTGGATTAGTAAAACCTACAAACACAAGCGTTTTATGAAGGTGAACCCTAAGGCTAATGTCAGACGAACGCAGTCTGAGCGCGGTCTGCTTGCGTGCACAACGGACAGACGTACTGACGGAAGTTACTGTAGACACCACACGGTCTGTGTTTTTTTGATGGACGTAGGGAAAGAAAGGAAATTATGGAAAACAAAATTGGTATCAAAAATTATAAAAATCGGAAAAACGATATGAAAAGCCATTTTGTGCGTCAAGGTGCTGGACGTCGCAAATGCGCTCTGTCTGTTTTCGTGTCATCACTGACACAGAACGCTATGCAGACGTGGCGCACTCTGCGCGTCCGTCTAGCGGTTTTACGTTCTTGCCTAACTTGTGTCCGTTTGCCAAGTGCGTTGTGCGTGCACAGTTCGGTGCGCGCGTACTTCGTGTGTGGGTCTCTGTTGATCGCGATTCTATGTTACGACGGACGTTAAACTGTGCGCCGACCCAGACGTGGTCACTGCGTTCATCTGACGCTGGCCTAAAGTGGCAGAAGCTTCACAGTGAAGCTTCTGTTACTGCTCTTTGAATTTTATTTTCTGACATGCCAGTGTTTGCCAAAGTTAATATACCAGCTACGACTGCATAACTCTATGACTCTGAGTGTTGTTGGGTTATGAAACATACATTTTTGGCATACAATAGTACAAATTGGTTTCATGCTACACCATTCACAGAGAAATTAATTATACAAGTCAATGGGGATTTCCTTACAGCTACACATGCTTTCTTGGTGGACCATTTGAATACATTATTTAATCTCTTAGGAGAGATTGGAATACATACAACACTTTTCTCTGCATTGCATAAACACATTGATGTAGTTTGCATTGTGCTTCTGAATTAACATGGTCCCTGCACATTTCGTTAAAGCTCATTTACGTAATTATTTGTCATGCCATCTACATATCAGAGAATACTGTATAATTAGCATGCATACCCTCCAGCTAAATGTACATTTTTTGCCCATATATTTGTATTTCAGCTGTGCCCTGTTTTTGGCATGACAAATTTACCATGTGGTCATTTGAGACAGATGGATGCTACACCATTTACCAGATGAGTGTGCCACGGGTGACATGAGCACAGTCAGTAGTTTTTTTTGGTTTGTTTGTGTTTAAAGTCATCAATTTAAACATGCGGTTTAAAGCTTTAGTGTCGCGTTTAGTCCATGTTAAGCTGTAAAGAACAAAAGTCAATAGCCAGCTTCTAACCTTGAACATATCTCAGTATGAATTCCAGACTACCTTACACAACCTGCAAATAAATCAGCCAAATTGATTACATTAAGAAGCGTGGTCAGACAAGTAAAGGGAAACTATGCATTAAAAAAATAATAATGAAAGCAATAGTTATCTGTTAGCACCTTGTATTTTTTTTGGTTTCTTTTCAACGGTTAATATTACCTTTCAGTCATTTTCTCTGTGTGTTTTTGTGGCAACAGGCATCCAGCTACAGTAAGTGTCAGGATCCCGATCATCCAATGACTTGTTTCTCACACAGGAGGATTGAGACAATTGTGGCATGTACAGTGGCAAGAAAAAGTATGTGAACCCTTTGGTATTACGTGGTGCTTTGCATGAATTGGTCATAAAATGTGCTCTGATCTTCATCTAAGTCACAACAATTTGAAAAACACAGTCTGCTTAAAATAATAAAACACAAACATTATAGGTTTTCATGTGTTTATTGAACATAACATGTAAACATTCACAGTGCAGGGTGGAAAAAGTATGTGAACCCCTAGCCTAATGACTTTTCCAAGAGCTAATTGGAGCCAGGAGTGAGCCAACCTTGAGTCCAATCAGTGTGATATTATAGGATGTGTTGCTGAAAGCTGTCCTGCCCTTTAAAAACACACACCAGTTTTGGGTTTACAGGTTTCAAGAAGCACTGCCTGATGTGAACCATGCCTCGCAGAAAAGAGCTCTCAGAAGACCTACGATCAAGAATTGTTGACTTGCATGAAGCTGGAAAGGGTTACAAAAGTATCTCCAAAAGCCTTGATGTTCATGTGTCCACGGTAAGACAGACTGTCTACAAATGGAGAAAGTTCAGCACTGTTGCTACTCTCCCTAGGCGTGGTCGTCCTGTAAAGATGACTGCAAGAGCACAGCGCAGAATGCTTAATGAGGTAAAGAAGAATCCTAAAGTGTCAGCTAAAGACTTACAGAAATCTCTGGCACATGCTAACATTTTTGTTGACATATCTACAATAAGGAAAACATTAAACAAGAATGGAGTACATGGTAGGACACCACGGAGGAAGCCATTGCTGTCCAAAAAGAATATTGCAGCACATTTGAAGTTTGCAAAAGAGCACCTAGATGTTCCACAGCACTACTGGCAAAATATTCTGTGGACAGATGAAACCAAAATTGAGTTGTTTGGAAAGAACACACAACACTATGTGTGGAGAAAAAAAGGCACAGCACACCAACATCAAAACCTCATCCCCACTGTAAAACATGGCGGAGGGAGCATCATGGTTTGGGGCTGCTTTGCTGCCTCAGGGCCTGGACGGATTGTTGTCATTGATGGAAAAATGAATTCCAGAGTTTATCAAGACATTTTGCAGGAAAACGTAAGACCATCTGTCCGCCAACTGAAGCTCCGCAGAGGATGGGTGATGCAACAGGACAATGACCCAAAGCATACAAGTAATTCAACAAAAGAATGGCTTCAATAAAACAAAATACGCCTTCTGAAGTGGCCCAGTCAGAGACCTGACCTCAACCCGATTGAAATGCTGTGGCATGACCTTAAGAGAGCGATTCACACTAGACATCCCAAGAATATTGCTAAACTGAAACAGTTTTGTGAAGAGGAGTGGTCCAAAAATTACTCCAGATCGTTGTGCAGGTCTGATCTGCAACTACAGGAAACGTTTGGTTGAGGTTATTGCTGCCAAAGGAGGGTCAACCAGTTATTAAGTCTAAAGGTTCACATACTTTTTCCACCCTGCACTGTGAATGTTTACATGTTCTGTTCATTAAAAACATGAAAACATATCATGTTTGAGTTGTATTATTTTAAGCAGACTGTGTTTTTCAAATTGTTGTGACGTAGATGAAGATCAGAGCACATTTTATGACCAATTCATGCAAAACTCCACGTAATCCCAAAGGGTTCACATACTTTTTCTTGCCACTGTACAGTCGGTGTACAAGCAGCCAATCAGATTCTCACTGGATGTTCAATGTGCAAAAAACTACATCAAGGTACAATCATTATTTTTTTCTAAAATCCCAGCAAGGTGTCAGCGGCTGCTGGCTACAGCCTTCACGAGGGTGGCAAGATCTAGGATTTGAAAACCAGCCACAGCAGTCAAGAGCAGCTTGTGGTTAGGAGAAGGGAGCAGTCTCCTGTCACATGACCACCTTAAGAGGCCACGAAGACTAGCAGGGTTATTCAAAGAGAGCCAATCTGGCCCTGAAAGGTAACTACGCACTGAAATTCAGTGTACAGTTACATTTCCTGGCCATTCGGCTATTCAGAGAGCAGGCAGTTCACCAAATGTTGGCAAATTGCCTGCACGTACGGTGCCTGTTCGAGGGCAGTGAACTCCCCCATAGAGAAGCAATGCTTCGTCTATTCAGAGAACACAAAATAGCAGGGAAAAGTTGCCGAAATGTCCTGCTGTTTGGTGGTCTCATTCGGCAGGTTTATTCAGGAGAATCCCATAGGCTTCAATGTTAAAAATATTCCAGTTTTAATTCAATATCTAATAAACCGTTTATTATTATATTCTACAGTAAAAAGTATCTTTATTCATAGATTTTTTAGGATCTTTCAGGCATTTTTTTGGCAAACTTTTTTCCGTTTTTTTTAATGTTTTTTTCATTTTACTGTAACAGCCCTTTTTATTATCATTCATTGGATCTTATATGTAAATTCCAGACATTTTCGTCCAGTAGTTTTTTTGCAAACAGCGTTTCAATTTTCAAACTTTCAAGTGTACTTTTTTTTTTTTCACCTCGCTCGTCTGTGTGTCGGCTTTTTACAGCTGCTGTTCTGCGCTGTGATCGGCGTCTAGTCGGGTTTCTCCGGCGTGTTCGGCGGGGTTAATCCAGCTCTTTTCTGCAGGTTTCGGTGAGTGTTTGGTGAGTGTTTGAGTTTGCGGTGAGTGTTTACGTGTTTGCGGTGAGTTTTCCCTGCACTACGTGGGGCCCTGCGGTGCCCGCTGAATACACCGCAGGGTCAGCGAACTAGGATCGCCGACTCACCCCGAAGTGCGGGCAACGAAAAGTCACCGAACGTGCTGGGACTTTTCGAATCTCTTAGAATAACCCTGTGGGTTATCCCTTTAATTGTAAATTATAAAAATCACAACAAATGTTCATTCTCTTAGCTATAAGCCAGATAAAGAACATTCAAAATGTGTAGATGGATTACAAGCTGGACAACCCAAATTTATACTTTTAAAAAAAAAAAAGGTCGACAAGCTCCCATCTTTAACTGACAGCGGACCCCTTAAATCACTAGTTTGACTCCAGTTCTATAGAACCTCCCTGCCAACCCCCTAATTCAACATAATAACAAAAAGATAATTAGATAGTACTGAATTATCCCACTCCAAGTTACAACTTTATTAATGCTAGCTTAAACCACCCAATCACAATAGCCGCAAAAGGATAGTGCAAAGGATCTGAATACTTATGTTATTACAACATTTCAAAGTATTAAAAAGAAACTGAAATG
Organism: Leptobrachium leishanense; assembly: GCA_009667805.1. Classification (NCBI taxonomy): domain Eukaryota; kingdom Metazoa; phylum Chordata; class Amphibia; order Anura; family Megophryidae; genus Leptobrachium; species Leptobrachium leishanense. The sequence continues at coordinate 325,948,780 of CM019064.1, read as the reverse complement.
TCACTTCCAACTTCAATATTCAGACCCTCTGCTATGACACTTGAAATTTACCTCCGAAGCATCCCACTTCTATGGATCCTTTTTGAGATGTTTATACACTTTGATTGGATACAACAGTGGAAAATTCAATTAATTTGACATACATGCAAATCAGAGCAATCAAATGAACCAAATGCAGAAGTCAGAAACAGGATTGTGTCAACATTCCCCAGAGCACAGTGGCCTCCATAATTCTTGCATGGAAAAATCTGCATCAAACAGGACTCTTCCTAGAGCAGGTTTCCTAGCCAAAGTGAGCAATATTGGAGAAGAGCACTAGAAAGAATTGTGACCAACCACCACTGCCACACTCCACTGATTTGGCCTTTAGGCCCGGTTCACACCTATGCGTTTTAAAGCGCATTCCTGCGCGCTTTAAAACGCATTAACGGGAGAATCCCATGTATTCCCATGAGACCCGTTCACACCTGGGCGTTTTAAAGCATGCAGGAACGCTCTTTAAAACGTCCTGTGCCCAAAGAAATACGGGAGCTTCTTTGGGGCGTATAGCAGCGCGTTCGCGGCCATAGACATAGCCGCGAACGCGCTGGAATGCGCGTTCCCGGGTTTTTCGTATGCGCGATACTCGCGTAAAAGAAAACGTGCGTATTGCGCACGTTTGAAAAACGTCTAGGTGTGAACCCAGCCTTATGGTCAAGCAGAAGCCTCTCTGAGTACTCCCTGCAAAACGGACGAAAATCTGCTTGGAATTTGTACATAAGCACCTAAAGGTCTCTCAGACTGAGAAAAGAAATTCTCTGGTCTAATGAAACGAAGATTGAAGTGTTTAGTCTCAATTTTGAAGGCCTGAAGCAACTCAGGTGTAGGGCCCTTAAGTTGCCCCTGATGCCAGGACACAAGGAGGATTTTTAGTCAGAGTAGGGGTTTGGTGCGTGTAGGAGTTAAAGCGGGAATAGGAGGGGGGGGTTTCAGGAAGGTATAAAACCCACGTGCTCAGTGGCTCTGCGCGCCTTTTTCTCCTGAGGTAACTCGAGCAAGGAAATCCCCACCCTCCCTCCCTTTATTTTAGCTTTATATGGGATTTTGGGTTGGGTTATAGGTTTTTAATTTTTCCCCTTTGTCACAGCAGGGGCTGGTAGGCAGTGCTGAGGTAGGGTTTCTTTATTTAAGGTGGAATTTGGTGGATTAGATGTATGATGGGGGTGGAGTTAAATTGGTTTAGTTTAGGAGAGGTATGGTGGAAGTGTGGAGTTCCCTGTCAGCACTGTCTATTATTTTTACTGTTATTTGGTTGTTTATGTGTTATTTTATATTTAGTGGGGTTTGTAGCTGTGGCCGATAATAAATATATATCATTCCACAGTACAGGGTTTGGTTTTATTGTGTTGTGTTTATTTTATCTCCTTGCGTGCGACTGGTCATCGGTGGGCGACTTAAAGGTGTCATATATGGAAGAAACCAGGAGCCGCTCATGACCTGGGCAATTCTATCCCAACTGTGAATCATAGAGGTGGTGGCATCAGACATTGGGGGCATTTTTCAGTAGCAGGGGCTGAGAGACTGGTCAGGGTTGAAGGAAAGCATAACACTAAAAATAGAGATATCCTTAATGAAAACCCGGACCAGAGGCCAAAGGTCCCCTATGAACAATGACCTTAAGCACACAGACAGGACAATGCAAGAGTGGCTGAGGGGAACTTTAAATAGTCTTTAAAGTTTCCCAGCCATAACCCGTACTTGAATCTCAAATATGTCTGCAGAGACCTGAAAATGATCGTCCAACAAATGTCGCCACCCAACCTTACAGGTGTGAAAAGCTTGCTGCATGAAACCAAAGAAGACTTGAGGATGTAACTGCTGCCAAAGTTGCTTCAATGCACCATTACGTTAAGGTCTCACTTATTGCGTGTGTGTGAAATGTTTTAGTTTTCTTTTTAATATGTTTGCAATGCTCTCAAAAAGCTTTTTATCTTTTTAATTAAGGGGTATTGAGTGTAGATAGATGCGAAAGAAATTTATTTTGGCATAAGGCTGCAAGATAAAAATGAAGCGGTATGTACAGTTTCACACACCGATTTGCTGGAGGCAGCTCACACTGGGGCTCCTTTGCCAAAATATTTCCAGGGATTAGCTTCCTCGTTAACCCTCTAACGACGGACGGGCACTGCCCATCAGGGGTGGCTTAATGCTGGCAAGGTGTACAGATACGCCTCGCAGACAGGTGCCATCACGTGCAGCACATGCCATTGGCTGCAGGGAACTGTCTGAGTTTAGGTCGTCCCCGTGCAGTCAATAACACGTGCCGTACGTCGGCGCACGCAGGCTGCGGGGAGGGGCCGTGGGCTATTGTGTTCTCCATGTTACCTAAAATAATAGCTGGCAGCTGAAGGAGATAAGACAAGGAGTTTAAAAGACTTCTAATCTACCCCCTGGTGATGTCCTTTGAATACATCCCACACAATCAATGATGTGAGTCAGTGATCAACCCATTCACTCCATTCTGTGCTCAGTACCTCAGAGTGAGGAGCAAGAGAGGTAAAGAGACTGTGTGGGGGGGTTGTTTACACCAGAAAAGATCACACAATGGATGCACCCAGTGACACAGAGTAAAATATTTTCTTAACTAAACAGACATAAGAAAAACAAAGCACAAGTAAGATATCAGCAACATAAAATAAACACAATAAGAACATGTAATATTTTAGTGGTAGTGCCCTTTTAAGGAAAGCATGGGGGAGAATATTATGATAGGGTGTTTTTATTTTACAATACCACACTTTTGAAACAACTCAAAATTCAACTTTCAGAAAAGACTTCAGATTGTTCCTGCAGCAGTAAAGATTTCACTGTTCCTTTGACCTGCCTGCAAAGTTTAGCGCGTGCAAAGTGCAATTCCTCATTGTACACCATGTAACTGCAGAGCTGAAGGACATTTGATTAGAAAAGGGAAACAAGAGCTTTGCGCAGCAATACTTTCAATAAACTAAGTTGATAAAGTCAGTACCCAAAACAAAATAAATTCTAAACCACACCACGTGCTCTACCAGTGCCGGTCCATCAAGCTCCAGGAAGTAGCCAAATGCCAGACACTGAGGACTGTTGCATTGGGAAACATTTGGGCATTTCAGTCAGATACAAGTCCGGTTGCAACTCTATCACAGAGGCCATAGACAGCCAGGGGGTGTATAACGACAGACACCTGTCATCTTCACTATCTACATTAGCTTCAGTCGTCGTGTTGGCTCATGTCCCGCTAATGTTTCTCACCCTTTCACCTATTGAATAATATGTATTTGGACTTTGTCCTAATTGTTTTCACTCTCACCACCAGTCAGCCACTGTAAACAGTTTGCTGTCCATCGTAGATAAACTCTCTCTTGCATGGTACGTCTCGTGTTTTTATGTACTCCGCTACTGGTAACTGGTTGCTTTGTCTCCTTGTTGATCTTGAGCACAGCTATATAGATGTCTAACATTATAATAAAACCAGAGACCGTTCATGACACCCTGATGACATTGGTATAAGCCTATGAAAGGCATTTTGTAGAATATATATAAACACTCACACACACACAATGTATAAGAGAAACGTGACTGTCCTCTAATAAATGTAAAAACATATATATATATATCTTTATATATGTATGTGTGTATAAACTAGACCTACTCCGTCACACTCTTCGAAGTACATCTTGTTCGAATGTATTAATTGTACCCTTGTTCGCTTGACTGTGTATCGATTGTGCAAGAATGAAGAATCTGTTGCCAGTCTAAAAAGACCAACCAGGAAAAATACTGTGGAAAAACATTAGCACAGATAGGAATATTCACAACATATCACACATATGAGTATATAAATAAAATTATTTGTTTTGCCTTATTTATTGGGATATGTTATTTGGTTTTTGTAGATGTTAAGATTTGAAGGCAATAGAAAAACATAGATATTAATATTTTTATTATTTTACATGTATTATAGTGCAGTTATAAGAAGGAATCAGTATCTATGTAACTAGAAAAACAGATATTTAATTGTTTTCAGATATGCAGTGAAGGAGGGATTGATTGATATGTTGTTGTTATTAACATTTGTATTGCTGCAATATTTTAGCTTTCTACGGGATGGAACACAAAGCAGAGGCTTGAGAACTACCATTGGGGAACGGAGGACTTAATTTACGCGTTCCAGAATGCAATGCAGAAATACTGTGCATATCCACAATGGAGAAAGTGAATACTAATGAATGGAGGACTTCCGTGTTCCAAGATGGAATGCAAGAAGAATTGCACATGTCCAAGATGGTGGAACCGGGAGGTGTGATAATGAGAAACTGTATAAAAAGGGAAGGACTATTTGGCCATTTTATACCAGCTGAGGAAGCCATGTAACGCATCATGCTCAGTTTATTCCTTGTTATTATAATTGTTAGGCTTTACTAAAGATGTTTTTTTCTTTTGCTTTTATTGCAAAGTCTGATGCAATCGCTTGGAGGTAGTTTGTTGAGTTTGCCCCAACAAAAACATGCGTTCAGTAGAGAGCCAGAGTAGGCTTTTTTTTTTGGAGCAAGTGGGCATTTGGCTGTATTGTTTAATTGTATGTATAAAAACGAAGCGGGTCACACTGGGGGAAACCCTATATACTGTAGCTTCTTTTTATTTACATAAACTAGTGGTGGTTGGACAGAGGAAGGTGTGTGGGCACCTGAGAAGGTGGAAGAGAAACGCCCATCTGTGTATTTACCTGTAGCCAGTAGTGGGCTGACGAATCTGTTAGTGGGATTCCTCAGCTTCTTTACATAAAGTGACGTAAAGGAATGCACATTGTTGGACATACAGTTGTGTTCAAAATTATTCAACCCCCAATGCTGAAAAGGGTTTTAGGGAATTTAGTGTCCATTTGTAATTGTATTCAGAATGAAATCCTACAAGGACTTTTTAAAGAACCATATGCAACTAAAATGACATCAATTGGTTTTGTAATACAGTAGTAAATGTTTATTTTGTGAATTCTTCATTGACACAATTATTCAACCCCTTAAAGCCTACCACTCTGAAGAACAGAGGTTCATTCAAGTGTTTTCAATCAGGTATTGAAAACACCTGTGGATGTCACGGAGCAGCAATAAAGCATAATAAGCACCAATTAGGCAGCTTTAAAATGACTGTGATACTCAGCTCCTTCTAGACATTTACTGGTGTGGTTACAAACATGGTGAAGTCAAGAGAATGGTCCAGGAAGACAAGAGAAGAGGTGATTACTCTTCACAGGAAGGGCAATGGCTATAAGAAGATTGCAAAGATGTTAAACATACCAAGAGAGACCATAGGAAGCATCATTCGCAAATTCAAGGCAAAGGGCACTGTTGAAACGCTACCTGGTCGTGGCAGAAAGAAGATGCTGACTTCGACTGCTGTGCGCTACCTGAAGTGTAGAGTGGAGAAAAGTCCCCGTGCGACTGCTGAGGAACTGAGAAAAGATTTGTCAGATGTGGGTACTGAAGTTTCAGCTCAGACAATACGGCGCACACTGCGTAATGAAGGCCTCCATGCCAGAACGCCCAGGCGCACCCCCTTGCTGTCTCCAAAGAATAAGAAGAGTCGACTGCAGTATGCCAAAAGTCATGTGGACAAACCACAGAAGTTTTGGGATAGTGTTCTGTGGACTGATGAAACAAAATTAGAACTGTTTGTGCCCATGGATCAACGCTATGTTTGGAGGAGGAAGAACAAGGCCTATGAAGAAAAGAACACCTTGCCTACTGTGAAGCATGGCGGGGGGTCAATCATGCTTTGGGGCTGTTTTGCTTCTGCAGGTACAGGGAAGCTTCAGCGTGTGCAAGGTACCATGAATTCTCTTCAGTACCAGGAGATATTGGATGACAATGTGATGCAGTCCGTCACAAACCTGAGGCTTGGGAGACGTTGGACCTTTCAACAGGACAATGATCCCAAGCATACCTCCAAGTCCACTAGAGCATGGTTGCAGATTAAAGGCTGGAACATTTTGGAGTGGCCATCGCAGTCACCTGACTTAAATCCGATTGAGAACCTCTGGTGGGACTTAAAGAAAGTAGTTGCAGTGCGCAAGCCTAAGAATGTGACTGAACTGGAGGCTTTTGCCCATGACGAATGGGCGAAGATACCCGTAGATTGCTGCAAGACACTTGTGTCAAGCTATGCTTCACGTTTAAAAGCTGTTATAACTGTAAAAGGATGTTGTACTAAGTACTAAGATTGAATGTCACTTGGGGGTTGAATAAAACTGATAATGATGTGAGCACAGAAAAGACATTTGTGGTTATTTCATTATAAATGTTATGTTATATTTGTCTGACCTACACGTGCCTCTTTGATTTAATTGTAAGCAAGATGACTGAATGATCAAAATCAATATCAAACTGGCCAAAACACTCAATTTCAGTGGGGGTTGAATAATTTTGAACACAACTGTATTTCTTTTTTCTTTACATGTGTGGAGGACAAGATATTCAACATAAGGACTGCCCCTGGTTGTGAGTTTGCAATCATCCCCATGGGGATAATTTACGCCAAACCTGCATTTGGTTATATAGCTCTATAAATAAAGTATATTAAGAATAACTATCAGGCCACTAAACTTATTCCAAGAATAATAAATGATTCCGTGTGAAAGAGAATAGAAGCATTTATTGTGTAATTTGCTGATGTTTAAGAGCATACCTAGCTGGTCAGCATCCTGGCAGGGGCTGCGGTGCAAGAATTCTAGCAAGGTGGGCTCATTCATAGGTGTGCAGTGCACAGCATACTTCATTTAGGCTGCACTGCTGCATAATTATATATAGGACGAGAAAGGAGGGTGTATATATACACAAACCATTTTAGGTAATGTTTTTGCTAATTTTCTCACCTTACATGAAGGGGCTCTGTATTACATTATATTAAGCGCTGCAGATTATGTTGGCACTATATAATTAAAGTATGATAATCCTAAATAATTATCTGCTACCTCGGTTACCATCTCTGAATGTCTTCTAGAATCAGTTATTTGAGTAATCTGGATTTGTCTTCTTTTTACCTATTAATATCCATTCGTCTTTCTTCGCTATTGATATAAGGTATATTTTATTTTTATGCAATTTATGGCCACCTTTAGCATTTTTCCCACACCCCTTCCATTTTGTAAGTTTACACTCACACTAATAAATGTTTTTATATAAACATTATTTTACACATACATATCTTTTACTTATGAATCTTAAATATTACTTATACAAATATATGGGGGTATTTACAAAACGATGGCATTTGCCGGTGTAACTGTACAGCTTATCTTGTTTGTTAAAATGTATTTCATATTCATATTTACTAAGACATGCAACTTAGAAGATTTCTGTATTCTCTTTTGTCCATCATGTAAGGTGTGGCGCAGCACAGTGCTAGCTAGCGGGAAGCAGTAAAACCACATAAACAAGCGTGTGCCGAGTAATCATTTCAATTTGATGATCCGAGGATTTGGCTTTATATAGCACACATACAATGGAGTAACAGTGACCAATCAGTGTACAAATATATTTCCACGTCAGAGTTGACCAGAACGGTCAGCCCAAAAGACTTATTATTACCATATATGGTTTAGATTTAACTTTTAGTTTAGACAAAAACATTCTTTATGCCCAGAATCATGAGTCGCAGTATGGTCATAGAAAGGAGAGTGGGGAACGTGGGACTTTCTAAGGCATATCATCCCACATTCCCAAGACTTTCTACAGCAAATAATCTGCAGTTACATTTATTTAACCCCTTCGCTGCTGAGCCATTTCATCGCTGTGTGCTGAGCTCATTTTTACCGCTTTTGCTCATCATGTTTAAATGCGTTTAGAAGCCACGTTTTATTACATGACCCAGACATAAAGGGTTATTCAGAGCGCGTGAAAAGCAGGAGAAAGACTGGAGAATGAAAAATTCTAGGTCAAAATAGCCGATTTGGAAAGTGAGATGAAAGGGAGAATTTTTCTGGTTTGGCTATTTTGACCTAGAATTTTTCATTCTCCAGTCATTCTCCTGCTTTTCATGCTTTCTGAATAACCCTGATATTATATACCGTTCTTTCTGGCATACTCTGCAGATTCATAATATATAATTTTTATATGTATACGTTATGTCCTGCCTGTATTTTATAACAAATGCAAAAAAAAAAAAAAAATTTTCAATCATTTACAGTGTGTAGTGTTTTTGTTTCACATTTTTTCACATGAGCGTTTGCGGTTATATTTTCTATGGGGTGCGCTTGTACAAAAATTAAAAATGGGGACTCGTTACATTTTTTGGGGGGTATTACGTGATTTTTTGCAAACGCACCCCATAGAAAAAAATCATTAGTGCAGCATCATTGTTCACTTTATAATTGAAATGTGAACAATATTGCTGCATTAATAAAAACAACACCAAAAAAAAGATGTTTTTATTTTTTTTATTTTTATTTTTTATTTATTTACATTTTTTTTAGTTTCTTTTTACTTTAAAAACATGGTCATGTTTGGTATCATTCGAAAGGCCATGCTCAGGCCTTTCGAATGACACCATGCATGACCCCCTAGCTTCCTTGGGAAATCCCTGGGCAGCTAGGGGTTCCCCGGCTATCTGACGTCATCGTGCTATGCACGACAAGTCAGGAGCCGAGGGGGAACCCGGAGGTGGAGCCGCCATCCAAGATGGCGGCCCCCGCCGGTGCCAGATTATGATCGGCTGCCGAGCGGCGCCGATCGTGATCTGGAAATTGTAGGGTTAAAAAACAGGCACCGCTTTAAAGGGCAGACACTGCCCTTCAAAGCGGTGCCTGTTTTTTTCCTGAAAACCCTCCCGATCGGGAGGGAGTGGGATCCAAAAGGATCCCCCCCCCTTTCAGGCAATCTCCCGGCTTTGCGTCGTGGTCCAGCCTATCTTCGGCGCCTGGCTTCCCTGAAGCCAGAACACCACGGGACCCGGGACAGAGAGGTAAGTATCTCCGCCAGGGCTCCCGCTGGCGGATGATGTGTGGGGCACATCCTCCGCATATAGCGGGAGTCAATCAGGATGTGCCCCACACGTCATTCGCAGCGAAAGGGTTAAGAAAAAGGAGTTATTAAGCAGGTGGCATATTTGGATAATCATTTTATATGTATAGAACAAGGAAATTATTATTTATCATTGTTGTACTTTGGATTTCACTTTTGTGAAATGCCAACGTTTTTCTGTGCTGCAAAGGAAAAGAACTGATACCATGTGAATAGTGAGGGCACAACATCACCACTCTGCACAGCTATGCTGGGTCTCATGGCATGTTGTGCAGCATCGAGAGATAGGTGGAAGGGGACACCTTCTCAAGCAGCGACTGTAATTTCATTTGCTATAGTAGTAAGTAAACACCCCAAAGGAGCTAAATGAGCTGTGTCTTTTGCTGCATTATGGGGCACATAGGTACACTGGTATACCCTGGGCACACACCTATGTCCGCATTAGACCAACTGTGCATCCAAGTAGCCAGACTTCTATATCCTTTATATACAGTAGAACAGGGCTCAAAATTTCCACTCGTCGACTCGCATTTGGTGAGTGGAAATTAAGTGAGGGCAAGTAGAAATGCACACGCAGGCAGTAGAATACATTATTTTGTGCTGCGTATTCCGGCAGGGATCAGCTGCCTAACCTGACCCAGCTCGTTTCTGCCACTGGCAGGGGGGTGGAGAGGAACTTTGCTGCCTCCTCGCTCTGCTCACACTGGGGTCTGATGACTGGATATACATGTATCTGGGGTCTGATGTCTGGGTATTAATGTTATTTTTGTAACTTTATTCTAAATAAAACCTTTAACAGTGTAATTTCATAAGATAATTTAAGGGGGGTGTGTTTAGGGGCAGAGTTAAGGGCTGGGTAGGAGTTAGGTGGAGCAACTGGTGGCGAGTAACTCTTATGGCCTGGTTAGTATCACGGGACTTGAAATTTTGAGCCCTGCAGTAGAACATAGATCACCCCATTGAATATGTCTTAAAGCTAGTAGACTAGACATGTCATGCTTTAAACTGTATATGTATTCTCACAAACAAGACAAAGATAAAAGCTTTCTAAATCGACATATGTATATCAACAGCAGATCAGTTTCCTGTAATGCGATATACTGCACACCTTGCTGGCAAGAAAAGGGACTTAGACTAAGATAAATGTATGCTAGAGATGCAAATAGTCTGTGTCTTATTAATTGTATTTGTTATCTCCTTCATCCAGCCACTGCTTACTCATTATGAAAGTAGCCATGTTATTTTTTTCTTCTTTTAAAAAAAGATTGCGGTTTTTTTTCTTTTACTTCTTGTAAACAAAGTGGCTTCCTGTCTTGGTATTTGATTTTAGTCATGCTGTGCCCTTTTAACCTCCAAATGCACACATTCACATTACCAATTCTAAATCCCACCTTAATATATAATATATATATATATATTAGTCAGGTCCAGAAATATTGGGACATTGACACAATTCTAACATCTTTGGCTCTATACTAGGGATGAGCTGTTCGGTTCGATCAGTTCGGAGTTCGACTCGAACATCGGCAGTTTGCAAGTTCGCAAACTTCAAACTTTTTGGCGTGTTCGGTTCGAGTTCTAAAATTATTTTTTTTGAAAAAAGTATAAAAAAAATGCTTAAAAAATACTAAAAAATCTAGAAATAAACAGACTCTTTACTGCAGAATATTATAAGCAACGGTTTATTAGATATTGAATTAAAAAACTACCCAGGGCAAGAAGGCATGCATGTGGGCGATGATTAGCAATGGACGGACTGTGTACGTCGTCAAGCGGTATGTATAATAGCATAAACATGTTACATACACATTACATACATCTACCAACATATGTCAACACATGCTGCAGCGTAATGTATTATCTGTTTGTCAGACAAATGTGGCTGTCATAAAATTATTCTGGCTTTATTTAAAATATTTGCACACGTGTACATTTTTCTGAAACTTTCACACCTCAATGGGTGATGTGGATTTTCTATCTTACAAGGAAAGCATGCTTTACAGTCTGCCTAATGTGTAGGTGCAAAGATTCTCACCTCTAAGGCTGCTGTCAGACGAGCGTAGTGTTCACGTCCGTGATTGCGCCTAAAAGTACGTCCGTGATAGCATGAAAGAAAGTCCATTGGAACCTGACACGTGAAGTACGTCCGCACTGAACTGCGGACGCATGACGGACGCTGCAAACGGACGCAGGTTAGGCAAGAACGTAATACTGCTAGAACGGACGTGCGGAGTGCGCCTCGTCTACAACGTCTGCATAGCTTTGTGTGTGAGTGATGGAGCGTGGTCAGACAGACTGCATTTATACGTCCAGCATTTTTGACGGACAGAATGTTTTTTCATTGTAATTTATTTTTCCCTCCTACATCCGTCAAAAATAACTTCAGTGAAAAAACGGACTGTGTGACCACTACTGCGTCATCCGTACTGACGATGTCCTTACTGCACGGACGTACAGTCCGTAGAAATCACGCTCGTCTGACCCTAGCCTAAATGACCTGTGCTTACAGCAGGGCCCTCAAACGACGTAAAAAACAGGTGTTAATTAGTGTTTGGTAATAACATCTGCTTCTAATTAGTCTGGTCTCATGAATTTGATACATTGCCTGCAGACTGGATGTGGCTCCTGCACATGTATGAACTCTGTATGCTTCTGAATTCTAAGAAGTGTTAATTTTTACTACATGATCCTCTGATATGCTGTTTAACCCCTTAAGGACCAGGGCTCTATAAAACCAATCATTAATGATGTAGATGTTACGTCATTTGTCATCAAGGGCTTAATAAAATCTTTATCACACTCCTTAGATTTAAACGTAATATTCCAGTATTTGTATGTCATGTACCTCTCCCGAAGGGCCTATGTGAGCATACAATTATTATTGTGTTAAATCTATAGTTTTGGTGCAAACATGGTGGAAGGGCTGGTGGAAGGACTTGATGCTTCTGCATTAGTAACACAACACAACGTGAAAATGTCGATCATAAAGCGTACAAGCTGAGTCCCTAGAGTCTCTGACTATCCATTGTCATATATACCTTGCTTTATACATATAATACATTCCCTCATCTAACAGGATAGTAGCCAGTCCCTGTGCATTTTAACCCCTTAACCCTTTCACTGCTGAGGCATTTCACGCCTCTGTGCTGAGCTCATTTTTACTGGTTTCGCTCATTTTGTTTAAACTTGTTTTGAAGGCTTATTTTAGTATATGACCCAGACATATTATATATCATTCTTTCCGGCAGACTCGGCAGATTCATAATATGTCATTATTATATGTATACGTCATGTCCTGTCTGTATATTATAACAAAATATGCAATAAAATATGAATTTTCAATAATTTACAACGTGTAAAGTGTTTTTTTCACATTTTAACATGCGAGCAATTGCGGTTATATTTTGTATGGGGTGCGCTTGTTAAAAAAATTAGAAATGGGGTCTCGTTACTTTTTTTGGGGGAAAATTACGCGATGTTTAACAAACGCACCACATATAAAAATCGTTAGTGCAGCATCATTATTCACATTATAATTGAAATGGGAACAATATTGCTGCATTAACAAACCAAAAAATATATTTTTTTTATAATTTTTTTATTTTTTATTTTTAATTTTTATTTTTTTTTAAAAAACTTTTTACATGGTCATGTTTGGTATCGTTGGAAAGGCCATGCTCTGGCTGATCCAATAGTACCAAACATTAACCCCTAGCTGCCACAGATTGGCCACTGCCATTGGTGGCAGTTAGGGGTTAACTCCGGGACTGGCGTCATCGTCCTATGCACGATGACGCCAGTCATCAGGGGGCATTCCCGGAAGCTTGGCCAACATCCAATATGTCGGCCAGCTCCGGGAGAGGATCATGATTCGGCGCCGAAGCGTGATCCGGCACCCAAGGGGTTAAAGGCAGGCACGGTTTGGAAGGGCGGGCTGTGCCCTTCCAAACCGTGCCTGCTTTCAGCCACAGGACCCCGGCGATCGGGAGGGAGAGAGGTCCGAAGGACCTCCCCCTCCCTTTCAGGCACCTCCTCTGCACACGCGGGGGGGCCGCCTGAATTAGATGTCATCGCGCCGCCGCAATGACATCTAATGTTGCCGGCGGCGGTCCCGGGCTGACATCGAGGAATCCGGCCGATCGCTGGCCGCAAAGGGAGGACGCTTCGATGGAGTTTGGTTCGTGTTCGAACTCGAACTTTTGAAATTGTTAGAGTTCGAATGCGTCCCTACTCTATACACCACCACAATGGAGTTGGAATGAAACAAATACAATGTGCTTTAACTGCAAACTGTCAGCTTTAATTTGAGGGTATGTACATCCAACTCAGGTGAATGGTGTAGGACGTACAGCAGTTTGCAGATGTGCCTCCCACTTGTTAAGGGACCAAAGGTAATGAGACAGAACAATAATCATAAATCAAACTTTCCCTTCTTAATACTTGGTTGCAAATCCTTTGCAGTCAATCACAGCCTGAAGTCTGGAACACATAGACTTCACCAGACGCTGGGTTTCATCCCTGGTGATGCTCTGCCAGGCCTCTACTGCAACTGTCTTCAGTTCCTGCTTGTTCTTGAGGCATTTTCCCTTCAGCTTTGTCTTCAGCAAGTGAAATGCATGCTCAATGGGATTCAGGTCAGGTGATTGACTTGGCCATTGCATAACATTCCACTTCTGTCCCTTCAAAAACTCTTTGGTTGCTTTTGCAGTATGCTTTGGGTCATTGTCCATCTGCACTGTGAAGCGCCGTCCAATGAGTTCTGCAGCATTTGGCTGAATGTGAGCAGATAATATTGCCTGAAACACTTCAGAATTCATCCTGCTGCTTTTGTCAGCCGTCACATCATCAATAAATACAAGAGAACCAGTTCCATTGGCAGCCATACATGCCCACGCCATGACACTACCACCAACATGCTTCACGGATGAGGTGGTATGCTTAGGATCATGAGCAGTTCCTTTCCTTCTCCATACTCTTCTCTTCCCATCACTCTGGTACAAGTTGATCTTGGTCTCATCTGTCCATAGGATCTTGTTCCAGAACTGTGAAGGCTTTGTTAGGTGTTGTTTGGCAAACTCTAATCTGGCCTTCCTGTTTTTGAGGCTCGCCAATGGTTTACATCTTGTGGTGAACCCTCTGTATTCACTCTGGTGAAGTCTTCTCTTGATTGTTGACTTTGACACACATACACCTACCTCCTGGAGAGTGTTCTTGATCTGGCAAAGGGTGTTTTCTTCATCAGGGAAAAGAATTCTTCAGTCATCCACCACAGTTGTTTTCCGTGGTCTCCCGGGTCTTTTGGTGTTGCTGAGCTCACCGGTGCGTTCCTTCTTTTTGAGAATGTTCCAAACCGTTGTTTTGGCCACGCCTAATGTTCTTGCTATCTCTCTGATGGGTTTGTTTTGTTTCTTCAGCCTAATGATGGCTTGCTTCACTGATAGTCACAGCTCTTTGGATCTCATCTTGAGAGTTGACAGCAACAGATTCCAAATGCAAATAGCACACTTGAAATGAACTCTGGGCTTTTATCTGCACATTGTAATTGGGGTAATGAGGCAATATCACACAACTGGCCATGAACAGCTGAGAAGCCAATTGTCCCATTACCTTTGGTCCCTTAACAAGTGGGAGGCACATCTGCAAACTGCTGTAAGTCCTACACCGTTCATCTGAGTTGGATGTACATACCCTCAAATTAAAGCTGACAGTCTGCAGTTAAAGCACATTGTGTTTGTTTCATTCCAACTCCATTGTGGTGGTGTATAGAGCCAAAGATGTTAGAATTGTGTCGATGTCCCAATATTTCTGGACCTGACTGTACATATATATATTTTAAATATATACACATAAATATATAATTTATTTCTGAAAAAAGACACCAGCATCTTGTCTCTAGTTTGAACAGATAACAGGGCAGCTCCACCCTTATATACTGCCTGTCAGAATGCAATAATAAAGTTTTGTATGTTGAAGCTTCCAAACAGGAGGGAGAGAGCTGCAAATTCCAGTCCTTCTACAGCAGTACAGTTCCAGAATTTATTTATTTATAAAGGATTTTACCAGGAAGGATACATTGAGATTTCTCTCATTTTCAAGTATGTCCTGGGTTCAAGAACATTGAATGAAGCTCTGGCAGCAAAATGTGTTTTATCTAGGATATAAAAAGCACTCCTTTTATGAGATTCTTTATTTACAAGTCAGTAATTGATAACCCTGTATATAATAAAGATTATTCAGAGAAAGGTGAAACTCAGGAGAATTGGCAGAAGAGAACAATCTAGAACAAATAGCCAATTTGGAAAGTGAGATAAATGGGAGAATTTTTCTGGTTTGGCTATTTTGACTTTCTTCACTTCTCCAGTCACTCACATTTCTTTGAATAGACCTGATAGTATAAAGAAACCAAAATGATGGGGAAACGGGTGTTGGTTATAAAAACAATAATAAAAATAAACAGGGGAAAATGGGTTTAAAAAATGCATTCAATTCAATATGAAAAAGACACATGTGACCGTCTTTAAGCTGTCGCTCCTTCTTAATGGCACTCCAAATTATTTATATGCTTCATGTTAGGTTAGTAAAAGCCAATAGATTATTTTATGAGATATATATATATTTGTAAAACGTACATGGGTTTAGTAATGGATTTTACGTAAAATAAAAAAAAACACAAACATGTTAGATTACACTTTGTAACCACATAGTAGCTCTGTCAGCTGCCATGTTGATTACCTGCAGAAACATATCTTGTTCCATCTGCAGCTTCTGTGAGCTCGCTCACCCGTGTATAAAGTGTTCTGGCTCAGTGCTTCAGATTATCTATTAAAACTGCCCTGCTTCCACCTTTGTTCCAATGCAGTGCCCTCCTTAGTTGGACATCTCGGCACATCAGCAGATTGCTCGTAATGATAAAGGACAAATCCACTGGTGCTTCAGAAAAGCAATATTGTAAAAGCACAAAGCCACCCAGTGAACATTTTACTTTATTTATTCGTTTTTCTTTACAAAACCCTGCAATTGTATGGACTCCTAGCTGAAGACACCACATTTCTTGTTATCGTCTTGCAGAAATCGCCATATTGCCTCTTACAAGCACAATAGATTATATGGTGCATCTGACAGATTGCTTTCAACATTGGATGACTGCATGTGTGCTCTGTCATGGGTAGGAATGATGTCCTGGGCTCATGCTATGATATTTCAAGGCATATGTGAATGAGCCCCAGCAGGAGTAAGACTTTTGAAATAAAAACACAAAACTTTTGTAATCAGTAAGCATCAAAATACATGGTCCTGAATTTTCAATGGAGTTCCTTGGAACTGAGGAGGTGTGAAAGTCATGTTTTAAGTCAAGGAGATGGCTGATAGAGATGGGTGTCTCAGTTCACACCCTGGTGGCATCTGGCCAGGCACAACCAGAGAAAATGACACCTTCCATGGTCTGCTTCAGCCCTGTTTATACTAATTAAAACCAAGAAGCAGTTCTTTGGTCTCAGATTTCTATCATATACCGTAATATGAAATATATTCCCAGACATGTGTATGGATGTTCATGCTATATATTTTTACAAAGCCAAGAATTTGTCCTGCAGAATAATATACAACATGAATATTCTGAAGGGAACCATTTGGAGGAATGAGCCAAGTCCAATCTTAATTGTAGCCCTATTTTAGGAGGTGTCTAATGAATGAGGAAAATAGAACGGTTCCAAAACTGTATAATCCATGCCTATTACATGTATATGTCTGGAGATATATGCACATTTTATTCATTTAATATTCTACATTGGTTAAAGGTGACATGGGAGGTCAATGGGTCAGTCCAGAAACTCCTAATGTTCCATCTTGAAATCTAAGAGCAAGGAGAGCTGTATAAAGTTGACAGGCACGATTGCCATCACTTGGGGGGTCAGTCTAATTGCAGTGAACTCAGTGTTTCTACCAGCAGCCTCCCTGGGACAGATTCCCTAGTTCTAGCCGTGTGTAAGTAACATAGGGTTTCTGTTATTTTTATCCTGTATATGCACGTGACTATTTTTTATGTCATTATAAATATTCTTTTATTAAGCTCTGCCTTTGTTTGATATAAGGATAACGTTACCTGAAAAAACATTTTTCCTAATAGCCTTGGGTCCTTGTGAGTTTCTACACAAATTAATAAAATTGGGTTTGGCGGGGTCGGTATACTTAACTGTGGGTTTAATTGAACGTAGCATTTAAAGTCACCTCTTTTTAATATTTGAATGAGTTGTGGTGGCAGCTAATTGATTCCTTTGTATGCAATGGGTGGTGATTGTGGGGTTATTTAGCCATTAATTTTGGGTCTAGAGCAGACAAATAGTGATTTTTTTTCTCACCCTTCACCCACTTAAATCATGTGCATGCGTGGAGTAAGGCTTGACACGGAAACACTAGGGGTCAGAGTTCCAGGTCTTGATGTAATACCTTCATAGTTGAGAGTTGCGGCAATTGTTGGGAGCATGTTATGCAGTTAATATAATGATATTGCTTCATTTTTTGCAATTACTAACAATTTCCTTTTAGGGTATGTTTTATTACGTGTGATGGTATATGCAAATTTTATAAAGAATTATTTGAAGTACTTTTCTAACTGCCTAATAAAACGTAATTTATATTTAACTTTTTGAGTGCTCTGTTATTTGTTAAAGGATGGTTGCAAATGTATCAGGGAGTAATGATGTCTAGGAATGTGACATATGTCACAAGTAATGGGGACAGGGGATATGGGAGTTTTATGGGTTAGCCCCAACAACCAGACAAGGTCTATAGTGAAGGGGTGCGACAGTAGTCCAGTCAGGTCTGCCCTGTTGCATCCATTTCTGTGTTTTGTCGCAACCACCCTTAGATAATGTTGGTTGATGTCATAACCTTACAACATGATGTAAAATCCACAAACCGTGTTCTTAGTCATTCTAGGAAAACCTCAAGTCTCACAACTACCTTTAACAGCATAGTCTGATGTTGATTACTCATATCTAGATCGCTACAAACCCAATTGTGAAAGTCGAAGCACAGCTTTTATCATTCTTTATCCTCACCACAAATTTAATAAAATGTTGTGCAAAACTGTTACTAATTACATAGACCAAGACGTTTTTAGAAATGTTTGTTAGTACAATATCCTTTTCTTACTTTTTGTGTACCTTGTGTTGACACAGTTACAATAATGTAATGTAATGTTGTAACTCAGCTCTCTGAGTGTCTCTGGTTCAACACCATTCCGGGGTGCTAAAACATATTTCTTGGAATATGTCATGATGACAGATATCTGTATTCCTAAAATAAAATTTTCACTATAAGATAATCATTTTTGTACAATCCTATTTCTGAAAGAGTTGAGACAGTATGGAAAATGCAAGAAAACAGTCAAAGTCAATTGAAAATTCAGTTCACCCTGTACTACTAATGAAAACACATTATTTGATGTTTTACTTTGTGAATTCAGTGTAGTTTTGAAAATAAACACTCATTTCAAATGCGACTTGAACACACTCCATAAAATTTGGGACAGGGGCAATGTAGGGCTAATAGTGATGTGAGAATTTGAAATAAGAAGGTGATGTGATGCAATCATGTAATCATAGTATATAAGGAGTGGGTCGCGGCTCGCCAATCTGCCAACAGATGTGTCAGCAAATAATCCAAACACTTTGATAACAACATTCCCCAACTACAAATATTGGTAGGAAATTGGGCATTTCACCTTCTACAGTGCGTAATATAATAAAAATATTCAAGGAATCCAGTCAAATATCAGTGCGTAAAGGACAAGGCCTAAAAACACCTCTAATTTTGCGTGATCTCCTATCCCCCAGATGTCATTGTCTCAATACTGTCATGAGTCTGTAATGGAGATCCATTCCGGACATGAGCTCAGGAACATTTGGTAAACTTTTGTCAGCCAACACTATTCGCCGCTGCACCCACAGATGTAAGTTAAGGCTTTACTATGTGCACTGTTCAAAAGTGTGCCGACTTTTCTGGACTGTCTCATCTGAGATGGAGAGCAACACAGTGGAATTGTGTGTTGTGGATCGACAAGTCACCATTTCAAATAGATTTTGGACAAAATAGCCATTGTGTTCTCCAGTTCAAAGACCCAAAGGACCAACCAAGCTGTTATCAGAGTCAGGTTCAAAAGCCAGCATCTGTCATGGTATGGGGGTGTGGCAGTGCCCATGGCATGGGTAACTTGCACATTAGTGAGGGCACCACTAACGTAGAAATATATGCACACATTTTTGAGCAACATATGCTGCCATCCAGACGTTGTCTTTTCCAGGGACACCAATGCATCTTCCAGCAGGACATCCCCAAACCACATATTGTCCAGATTACAACAGCATGGATGCGTAATCATAGAGTGCAGGTGCTAGCATGGCCTACCTGCAGTGCTGTCCTTTCTCTGATAGAGAATGTGTTTGCATTATGAAGCGCAAAATAAGGCAACGAAGGCCCTGTACAGTTGCGCATCTGAAAATATGCATAATGGATGAATGGGGGGAAATTCTGCTTGCTAAACGTAACCAACTGGTGTCTTCAGTGCCCAGACACTTAATAAGTGCTATTAAAAGAATAGGTGATGTTACACAGAGTTAAACAGCCGACTGTCCCAACTTTTGTGGAGTGTGTTGCAGTGAGTGTATATTTTCAAACATACCGTATATACTCGCGTATAAGCCGAGTTTTTTGACTCAGATTTTAAAGCCTGCCGGTGTCCGTGATAATTTCACGGACACCCGGCCCGCTCCTTCGATGACAGCAGCACCCCGTAGCGGAGGAGCCGGAAATGCGCGTCTTCCGCTCCAGGTACATTAAATTCACAAAGATAAGCATCAAATAATGTGTTTTCAATACAGTACAGGGCGATTTGAATTCTCAGTTAAATCTTGTGTTTGTTTTTTTGTAATTTCTGTACTGTCCCAAATTTTTCGGAATGGGGTTGTAGATAGTAGCACCATGGCAATGACAGTGCAATGCATTTAATGTGATTGACAGACAACCAGGGACCCTTATTCAGTCATAGAGCTCTTTTCTGTTAAGAGAGGCAATCTGCGTGCAGAAGCGGGATTACCTCTCCCTGTAACCAGCTTGCACGAGCGGGTTACAACAGCAATTCCTGTAGAAGTGCCATTTTATGCCAAGAGCTACTACTCAGAGCAGTGACAGTCACTGCACGTACAATACACTCTGGAGTCCTTAGGATTCCATTGCTTGGTACCGCAGGAGCACGCACAAAATTTCACACTGTGCAAGTGGATCTATTTTTCCCTTGGTCTGCTTTCAATTTCGAAATCAGGAGTTGCTGGATCAGGGTGAAAACCTCGTGGGAGCCAGGGAGTTGTGTAAAGATGCCATGTATTTTACACTCGGTGTAAAATGTTTTTTCTCTCACAAAAATCACTTTACACCTGCATTTACAATTCACTGTGGTGTCGCATGTTTTGTCCCTGCGACCCGAATGAGGAGTGATATGTAATCCATATTCTAATACTAATGCAGATTTACATGATTTATACATAGTATAAAACACACTGTAACAATTGGCACCCGCTTGGGCCATCATGGTGGCTTAGAACAAGGAGTGTAGCCCTTTAGGCAGGTGAGCTGCTGACTTGATACAACGGATCAACAATACAGATTCCAGGGCACTACAGGAACCAGACTGAGACACATGGGACAGGAGGGCCAGGAAGAAAACTAAAGGGATCCCTATGCTGAGAATGATTTCTATCTAAGAAACCCTCACAAAGAAATAACGGAGCAAGGGGGACAAGAAGAGCAAGGGTTAACAAGACATACAGAAAGACTATACTAAAGAGGTCCTTGTATGTGGCCTCTGAGTATACTAAACTAAGACAAAGAAAACACACAGCATGAAACATAAGAATGTCATACAGGCAAAGGTTGGCACCAGATCAGCATACAGAGTACCAGGAGTAGGCAGAAAAGGATCCTCCGGAAATACAGCCGAGGTCAAAACCAGAATATACTTGGACAGGAATGCTTTGCAGCAACACTGGGAACAGGAACTGGACACAACCACCATGAAACTCTACAAACGGTCAATGAGGTTCTGTGCTGCTGGGATATATATAGAGAGTGGGTCTGTGTGATTGGGTCATGTGACCCCAGACCAAGAAATCACAACAGAACCCCAGATCAACCCCAGACACCACAGCCAAACACACAGGGAAGAACAACATGGAGGCCCTTCACCACCAGAGGGCACAGCCAAAACCAGAGAAAATGTGACACACACAAGCCAATGGTATAAACTTGCATAAAAAAGTGCAGTAACTGATAATTACCGAACCTAATGGAATAGGGCTACTAGTTGATGGGTTTGGGTCGAAATCCCTACAACCAGGTTCCCTAATGCCAAAATCCCAACGGCCAACTTCCCTACGCAGACAACTCCCTGACGGCCAACTTCCAGACATCCAAAATCCCAGCGGCTAACACTAATCCTACTCCCTAACCCCCTAAACCTAGCCCTAACCCCCTAAACCAAGCCCTAACCCTAACCCCCTAAATCTAGCCCTAACTCTAACCCTAGCCCTAACCCTAACTTCCTAAACCTAACCATAACCCCTAAGCCTAACTCCCTAAGGGTTAGGGTGTTAGTATTAGGGTTAGCCGCTGGGATTTTGGGTGTCTGGAAGTTAGCCATGTAGGGAACTTGGTATGTCCGGCACTTGTTCTGTCTGGAAGTTGGGCATCGAGATGTTGGCATCAGTTAACCTGGCTGTAGGGATTTTGTCCGGCACCCCTAGTTGATATCAGGGAAAAACTAAGAAAATATTGTCCTGTGCTGATATCCCTTATCGACTCAGTGTTGTCGGCTCTATTATAGCTAAGCTACAGCAGTTCAAGTCAGGACTCGGAGCAGCTAATAGAATCCAGAAGTAGCACCACTGGTGTATTTCGGCCTAGGCCGACTAGGCCCAGGCCTAGGGCGACACTCTCCAGGGGGCAGCGGCCCGCACTGGGTGGCCCCACCCCAAAAAAAAATAATAATAATTTTTTTTTTTTTTTTTTTACTTTTGCAAAGTATTTTACCAAGAAGGATACATTGAGATTTCACTAATTTACACTTTCAATTTCACTTTCCAGGGGGCAGCAAAAAAACCTCACCACTAAATGGGTTACTCACAGAGCACCGAAATGACGCCAACTTTTTGGTGTTCTGTAGTTCCCTGCACTTCGGGGAATAAAATTTCCCCACCCTGCAGTGAATTCACCATTCACCGCAGGGTCCCCAAAGTGCATGGAGTCGGCCGCTGAATGCTGCCACCACAAACCCGTGGCCTGCTGTTTTCAAAAGAACTACTGAACGAAAATGTCTGGAATTTACATATAAGATCCTATGATTGATAATAAAAAGTTCTGTTACAGAAAAAATAAAAACTGCTATTAAAAAAAAGGGGGGAATTTTGCCCAATTTTTTTTTGAAAAATGACTAAAAAAGGTACTAAAAAAAAATCAACAAGTAAAGACTTTTTACTGCAGATTAAAATAATAAATGATTTATTAGATATTGCATAAAAACGGGAATATTTTTAACATTGAAACCTATGGGGTTCGCCTAAATAAACCTGCTGATTGAAACCACCGAACATCAGGGCATTTCACTGTCATTTCTCTGAGTCTCAGTACCACATGACTGGCTGAACCACGTGAAACGCACGCGCGTTCTGGACTGAACACCCACCGGGAAGGGAATCAAAGCTACAGTGCACCCTCTGACAGTGGCACCCCACTGCTGACAAGATGGCTCCACAGCATAATTGCTGTGTGCTCATATACACTCGGTTTGCTGGGAGTTTTACTGCAGTGGATTCTGATTCACTCATACACACCGCACATTGCATTGCTGGGAGTTTTATTGCTGTGGATTCTGATACGCTGACACACACCACACATTGCATTGCTGGGAGTTTTATTGCTGTGGATTCGGATACGCTGACACACACCAAACATTGCATTGCTGGGAGTTTTATTGCTGTGGATTCTGTGATACACACTGCATATTACGGTGAGTTTTATTGCCCTGGAGCTCTGGGATACGCTCATACACACTGCACATTACTGTGAGTTTTATTACTGTGCAGTTCTGTGATATGCTCATACACACTGCACATTTCTGTGGGTTTTATTGCTGTGCAGCTCTGATATGCTCATACACAGTGCCCATTTCTGTGGGTTTTATTGCTGTGCAGCTCTGTGATACGCTCATATGCAGTGCACATTTCTGTGGATTTTATTGTTCAACCAATTAGAGCAGCTGTGATCCCGCTTACTTGATATGCGTGGCTGTTCTTTGTAAAAATGCTTGAATTTAAACATTTCATAATTTTCTTTATCTCAACAGATACATTTGAAATGGTATACAAAATATACAAGTAGGCACTTGGTATCCACTTTTAATATAAAGAGAGGAAAAGGCGGAGCTCTAAGAGGAAAAGGTGGAGCTTAAAGAGGAAGGGTGGGGATTAACCAGGAAGAGGTGTGCCCTTGACAGGAAGGGGTGTGTCAAATTTAAATTAGGGGGTGCACGAGTTTAGTCAGGCCTAGGGCAGCACAAAACCTAAATACACCACTGAGTAGCACAAGCCGTGAATTGCAATTGTCTCCCTTGTCTCCACATCCCCAATTCCCATATAGATTTTCATTTCCCTCAAGAATAAGGACCTCCACACCCTACACAGACTCTCAGCTTTCATCTAGCATAAAATCTATTAAATGTAGCCTTCCCAATCTGATCCTGCACCATTTATTTCCATTATTATATGGAAATCCTTTTGCTGCCCAGAACATTCCTTTCATCGTGAAGGAACATGTAAATCCCCATGTAATATCCAATGTATGGCCCTTGATATAATGCTAATAAATTTTATACAGTAATCCTAAATTTTAGGT
The DNA here is from genome assembly GCA_009667805.1 of Leptobrachium leishanense. Lineage (NCBI taxonomy): Eukaryota > Metazoa > Chordata > Amphibia > Anura > Megophryidae > Leptobrachium > Leptobrachium leishanense. Next base: position 325,924,805 of record CM019064.1, on the reverse strand, counting down.
CAGGGAAATAATTATAGCCCAAAATGGTAACCACGCTATGCAGATTATTCTCTAACCTCTGATATTGCAGTGGTGAATTTCACTGTAGGTGCGTTTTCGGGGCAATTCATCTATTCACAAAGCTGTCGACTCGTCAAATACAGGTGAACTGGTAGCGAAATAAAGTGTGTTTCACCGCAATTTGGCAGCACCGAAATAGTCCCATTGAGAACTATAGATTGATCTGTTCGATTAACTAGGTTTAACCCTTTCGCTGCTGAGGCATTTCCCGCCTCTGTGCTGAGGTCATTTTTACCGGTTTTGCTCATAGAAACAGAAAAATGTCGGCAGATAAGAACCTTTCGGCCCATCTAGTCTGCCCAATTACATGGATACTTTACCTAGATTTATCTTTTGTTTAGGATAGCCTTATGCCTATCCCATGCCTGCTTAAATTCAATTACTGTTTTGGCCTCTACCACTTCTACTGGAAGACTGTTCCATGTATCCACCACCCTCTCAGTAAAATAATGCTTCCTGATGTTACTTTTAAACCTTTGCCCCTCTAATCTAAGACTATGTCCTCTTGTTTTGCTATTTTGTTTCCTTTTAAATATACTCCCTTCCTCTACCTTGTGGATTCCCTTTACGTATTTAAATGTTTCTATCATATCTCCTCTGTCTCGTCCTTTTTCCAAGCTGTACATGTTAAGATCATTAAGCCTTTCCTGGTAACTTTTCTCCTTCAAGCCGTACACCATTTTAGTAGCCCTTCTCTGAACTCTAAGATGTCTATATCCTTCTGGAGATACGGTCTCCAGTACTGCACACAGTACTCCAAGTGAGGTCTCACCAGTGCTCTGTACAGTGGCATGAGCACTTCCCTTTTCCTACTGCTAATACCTCTCCCTACACAACCAAGCATTCTGCTAGCATTTCCTGCTGCTCTATTACATTGACTACTTACCCTTAGATCCTCTGAAATAATGACCCCTAAATCCACTTCCTCAGCTGTTGAGGTTAGGACTGTATCAAATATTCTATATTCAGCCCTTGGGTTTTTACGTCCCAGGTGCGTTATCTTGCACTTATCCACATTAAAACTCAATTGCCACAGCTCCGACCATTTTTTTAGTTTACCTAAGGCTAGGGTCAGACGAACGCATTTTTCACGTGCGTTTAGCCGCACGAAATCACGGCCGTGCTAGCAGCAAATGACGTCCAATGCCGGGGAACATACGACGAACGGCCGCACGAAAGTTCGTCCGTGCAACGCAAGTAGCCAACAAACGCATTTTTTCGAGAACGTCAAACCGCTACTATGACGTACAGAGTGCGCTGCGGCCGCATAGCGGCGTGTTTGCGTGATTGGGAGATGTCAGACGCTGCACACGTCCGGCCAACATAACGTCCAGATGCAAAAGGGTTTTATTGATGATCCGTACAAAATCACGTACGAAAATGCGCATCGTATGACCGCTATCGCGTATTCCGTGAAAAAATACGTCCATTTGTTCGAACGCACTTTTTCACAGACAACGTGAAAAATGCGTTCGTCTGACCCTAGCCTTAATCATTTGTCATTTGGCTGATCCCTCCAGGAACGTCAACCCTGTTGAAAATCTTTGTGTCATCAGCAAAAAGACATACTTTTCCATTAATACCTTCTGCAATATCACTAATAAAAATATTAAATAGAATGGGTCCAAGTACTGACCCCTGAGGTACCCCACTGGTAACAAGACCTTGCGCCGAATAAACTCCATTTACCACAACCCTCTGTTGCCTGTCACTCAGCCACTGCCTAATCCATTCAACAATATTGGAATCCAAGCTCAAAGATTGCAATTTATTGATAAGCCTTCTATGCGGAACAGTATCAAAAGCCTTACTGAAATCTAAATAAGCAATGTCTACTGCACCACCTGTGTCAATTATTTTTTTTACCCAATCAAAAAAATCAATAAGATTAGTTTGGCATGATCTCCCTGAGGTAAACCCATGTTGTTTCTAATCCTGTAATCTATGTGTTTTTAGATGTTCAACAATCCTTTCCTTTAACATGGTTTCCATTAATTTCTCCACTACTGACGTAAGACTAACTGGCCTATAGTTCCCCGATTCCTCCCTACTACCCTTCTTGTAAATGGGCACAACATTTGCTAATTTCCAGTCTTCTGGGACGACTCCCGTTAACAAGGATTGGTTAAATAAATCTGTTAACGGTTTTGCTATTACATCACTGAGCTCTTTTAATAATTTAGGGTGGATCCCATCAGGCCCCATTGACTTATTTGTCTTTACTTTAGACAGCTGCTGTAGAACCTCCTCCTCTGTAAACTCATATGTAAATGTCTCTTTAGTGTTCTCTCCTAACTGAGGTCCCTTTCCTTCCTTTTCTTCTGCAAAGACTGAACAAAAATATTCATTGAGGCAGTCAGCGAGACTTTTATCCTCTTCTACATACCTTCCTTCCTTTGTTTTTAATCTAACTAATCCTTGTTTTACTTTTCTTTTCTCGTTTATGTATGTAAAAAATGTTTTGTCCCCCTTTCTTAGTGACTGAGCTATTTTCTCTTCTGCGTGTGCTTTGGAAGCTCTTATAAATTGCTTTGCCTCTTTCTGCCTAATTTTATAGGTTTGCCTATCTTCTTCACTCTGAGTTGTTTTATAATTATTGAATGCTATCTTTTTGTTCTTCACTATTTTGGCCACTTCTGCAGAGTGCCACTCATCATGTTTAAACGTGTTTTGAAGGCTTATTTTAGTATATGACCCAGACATATTATATATTGTTCTTTCCGTCAGACTCGGCAGATTCATAATATGTCATTATTATATGTATACGTCATGACCTGTCTGTATATTATAACAAAAAATGCAATAAAATATGAATTTTCAATAATTTACAACGTGTAAAGTGTTTTTTTTCACACTTTAACATGCGAGCAATTGCGGTTATATTTTGTATGGGGTGCGCTTGTTAAAAAAATTAGAAATGGGGTCTCGTTACATTTTTTTTTGGGTAAAATTACGCGATTTTTAACAAACGCACCGCATACAAAAATCGTTAGTGCAGCATCATTGTTCACATTATAATTGAAATGGGAACAATATTGCTGCATTAACAAACCAAAAAAAAGAAAAAAAAACTGATTTTTTTTAATAATTTTTTTTTAAATATTTTTTTATTTTTATTTTTATTTTTATTTTTAATTTTTATTTTTTAAAAAAAACTTTTTTCACAGTCGTGTTTGGTATCGTTGGAACGGCCATGCTCTGGCCGATCCAACAGTACCAAACTTTAACCCCTAGCTGCCACGGATTGGGAGATAGGGGGTTCATTGGAACCCCTTTTCTCCACCATTGGTGGCAGCTAGGGGATAACTCCAGGACTGGCGTCATCGTGCATAGCACGATGACGCCAGTCCTCAGGGGGAGTTCTCGGAGGCTTGGCCGACATCCAAGATGTCGGCCAGCTCCGGGAAAGGATCACGAATCGGCGCTTTTCAGCACCAATTCGTGATCCGGCTCCCATGGGGTTAATGGCAGCCACCGTTTGGAAGGGCAGGCTGTGCCCTTCCAAACGGTGCCTGGCATTAAGCTCAGGACCCCCACGATCGGGAGGGAGAGAGGTCCGAAGGACCTCCCCCCCTCCCTTTCAGGCGCCTCCTCCGCACACGCGGGGGGGTGCCTGAAATAGATGTCATCGCGCCACCGCGATGACATCTATTGTGCCCAAGATGCCCAAGACATCCAAGATGTCAGCCCGCACCGGGGGGCACAGCGATCGACCAGAATCCGGCCGATCGCAGGCTGCTTCGGGAGGACGCGCTCAGTGCGTCTTCCGCAGCCAACCCTTCCTGCGGCAGGACGCGCTGAGCGCGTCCTCCGCAGCGAAGTGGTTAAACAGGCGAATCCAATAGGTTTTAATGTAATAAATGTAATATTTTTTAAAGACAGTTTATTATTTAAATTTTTTGTAAAAACACTCTTTATTTTAAAGATTGTTTTATTATTATTTTAAAGATCCTTTCTACTATTTAGACACATTTTTAATACATATTTATTGCATTTAATGATGTGCTTTGTGAATAGACCCCTATTTAAATCATTTATGTTTCCCTATATACATATACAGGGTAATTCAAAAAGATCCGAATGGCTGGAGAAAGGTAACCGAACGCTGAAAATCAGTGTTCGGTTCCCTTTCTTGGCCATTCGGCTATCCAGAGCGCAGGCAATTCGCCTGCACATACGGTGCCAGTTCGGTGCCTGTTCGAGGGCAGTGAAATCCCCATAAAAAAGCACTGCTTCGGCTATTCAGAGAACACAAACCAGCAGTGAAAGGTTCCCGAAATGCCCTGCCATTCGGTGGTTTAATTCGGCAGGTTTATTCAGGCGAAATTGTTATAGGCTTCAATGCTAAAAATATTCCCGTTTTAATTCAATATCTAATAACAGTTCATTATAAAATTCTGCATTAAAGCGTCTCTTTAGTTATAGATTTTTTAGGATATTCTAAGCATTTTTCTGGATTTTTATTTTTTAAAAACAAAATCTGATTTTTTAAATTTTTTTTTAAGTTTACTTATTTTTTCTGTAACAGCCCTTTTTATTATCATTCCTTAGACCTCATATGTAAATTTCAGACATTTTCGCTCAGTAGTTTCTTTGCAAATCTCAGGGAGATCATGCCAAATTAATCTTATTGATTTTTTTGATTGGGTAACAAAAATAATAGACACAGGTGGTGCAGTAGACATTGCTTATTTAGATTTCAGTAAGGCTTTTGATACTGTTCCGCATAGAAGGCTTATCAATAAATTGCAATCTTTGAGCTTGGATTCCAATATTGTTGAATGGATTAGGCAGTGGCTGAGTGACAGGCAACAGAGGGTTGTGGTAAATGGAGTGTATTATATAGAAATTATATAGAAAAGACAGAGAAGGTATGAAAGGAGGAGGAGTGGCCCTGTATGTGAAAAACAACATAAAAACGAACCAAATAAAAGTGAGCGAGGTGAACATAGAGTCAGTTTGGGTTACGCTAACATTTAGCAATCATACAGTAACTCGTGTAGGTGTGATCTATAGACCCCCTGGACAAGTAGAAGAGCTAGATAATCTGCTGGTTGAGGAAATAGCCAAAATGGCAATGAAGGGGGAAGTTATTATCATGGGGGACTTTAATCTTCCTGATGTGAACTGGAAAACCAAAATAGCTGGGTGCACCAGGAGTACAAATATTCTAAACTCCCTACTGGGATTATCTCTAACACAAGTAGTCGAGGAGCCGACCCGTAAAGAGGCCATATTGGATTTAATACTCACAAATGGAGGTTTGGTATCGGACGTTGTTGTTGTAGGTGAAAATTTGGGATCTAGTGATCACCAGTCAGTATGGTTTAATATAAGAACAGGGATGGAGCCGCACCACAAAAACAAAAGTTTTAGACTTTAAAAAAACAGATTTTTCTAAAATGAGACTTTGTGTGAATGAGTCATTATCAGACTGGAGGAGTTTAAAGGGAGTCCAGGAGAAATGGGATTATTTAAAGGAAGCATTATTGAAGGCCACAGGCAATTGCATTCGGCTTGTTAGCAAAAACAAAAAAGGGAAGAAACCACTGCGAAAATGCGTTCGTCTGACCCTAGCCTTAGTTACAAGTGCTATACCATGTTGGTTTGAAAAGGGAGAAGAAACCCTCATATGTCTCTGACTGTGCTTGTGTGTATATATCTATTATTCTGATCAGTAAGCTTCTATACCTGACGAAGGGAGGAATCCTCTCGAAAGCTTGTACTTTAAATGTAACGTTAGTCCAATAAAAAAGGTATCACTACAGACTGCTATACTCATATACATATATAAAAAATATCAGTTTTTTGACTATCTGCACGAATCACCAATGGTACATTGTTTATTTAACACTTTGCACGCCATAAGAATCAGCAAAGCATTGATTTGCAGTATTCACATCTCCGTATCACACAATGGTTAATTGTATTTTATTCTGAAATAAAAACAAGTTTCCCTCTGTGTCCCCTCTCTCCCCCCTTACATTTTCTTTCAGCCTCCACCTCGAGATGACTTACTGCACTGTGTTAGTGTTTCGAAAATAGAACGGGGCCGATGACTTCACGCACTCACACGCTGCCAATTGGCAGAGTATGGCTATTATTGTCTCCATGGGAAGATAAAAATTTACATGGATTTACTCAAGACCATGAAATATACTTTTGTTTCTCTTAACCCTCAAAGAGTGCCACGCCAAAAAACTAAATTATACAAAAAAATCTCAGCTGGCAAATTCTTTTCATATCTTGAAATGCAACAATATGGCATTCACAAAGGAATCAGTTAAAATGTTCAGTAAATCTATGCCGGCAGCACAAAATATAAAAAAATTACAATGTTATTTGGAGTACTTATGGTATATCACAGGATATGGATTTATAATGGGTATCAAAATGCTTGTCTAGAAAATTTTTCAAATACGACTCCCATGAATGAGATTTTCAAGGGTCTAGATACAATGAAATGACAGTAAAGAACACTTAAAGGGTTATTCACCAACTTCCAAATTGAGCCCGAATTCACCACTTGAGGCAATTTGTCTATTGACAAAGCTGTCAATTCGACAAATACAGGCAAATTGACCGGTAAATACGGTGCAATTCGGCAGCACCGAAATTGTCCCATAGAAGACTGCTGTGTCTTTAAGTCACAGATTGCCGAATTGCACTGAAATTGCGGCAAAATGCCCTGATTTTCGGTGTTTCAATTCGACAGGTTGAAACAGACGAATCCCATAGGTCTCAATGCAATAAACGGAAATTTTTTTAATTAAAAAAAACAACCATGTTATTCTTTTTATTTTTTTGCAAAAGAAGCTTATTTTTAATACTTATTTTTTTAAAAGATGTTTGTATTTTTTGCATTTTTTAAACTACATTTTGTTTTATTCTAAATTTATAAAAAGTTTTAAATTTAACTTTTTTTAAAAAAAAATTAACAGACTTTTTTTATTATTTGGTTTTAAACTCCTATTAGAATAGCAGACTTTCTTTTTTTCAGTTCAGTGGAATATGCTAATGCCAATTATGCGCAATTCAGCATTTTTTGACAGTGTCCGGTAACTGAGTCGGCGACTCTAATTTCAGCAAACTATGGTGAGCATTCACTAAATAGTGAATCCGCCGTCTTTTTGGCGGTGTGCAATTTTGGTGCTTTGGGAATAGGCCCATTAATAAAGGCTCTGTCCAATGGTCATTTGATAAACTAGACAAATATCCAGTAGGTCAAAATGGGCACAGTCTGCACTGTGTAAGCAATCTGGGGATGTCAAAAGGATACCCCAACCAGTCCAGCAACCACTTCTGGCTGGAGCTATTGGTTTGGGCTGGTATAAAGATCCAAACAACGGATGTGTAACTTTACTGGGCAGCTCGTGGGCATTTCAAAGTATTGTAGCTGGATTACTGTGAACACTCGCTCTTCTATTCCAGAGCAGCAAGAGCATTGTAAGATATGCAAACCATTTGTACCATCTTCTTGTCATCTTCCAACATACAACCACACCCAACCCTGACCACCAGGAGTCCAAACTGTCAGGGTTGCACGTAGTGGTGACGGTGTTGGAACCAATATGCAAGACGTACCTATGTTTAGTCGGTATAATAGCGTAGTCATGTATCCAGGCAGAGGTCGAAGGGTTAAAGCAGGCAGCGTAGTAATATATCCAGGCAGAGGTCGAAGGGTTAAAGCAGTCAGCGTAGTAATATATCCAGGCAGAGGTCGAAGGGTTAAAGCAGTCTGCGTAGTCGTATATCCAGGCAGAGGTCAGAAGTAGGCTTGTGCACCGATTTTTTTTTCGGTTCGATTCGGTTCGATTTTTCGGATTTTTAAACTTTTCGATTCGGCTCGTTTCGACCGATTTCGGTTTCGATTCGATTCGGTTCGACCCGTTTTTCGGGTACATATTTTTTTCGAAATTTCGACCATTTTTCGTATTTTCGTGTCACTGTGCTCGGTTTTTGTATCGACTTTTCGTTTTCGAAAAATTTTCGTTTTTCAGAAAATTTTCGTTTTTACAAAATTTTCGTTTTTCGGAAAATTTTCGTTTTTCGGAAAATTTTCGTTTTTCGGAACATCTGTTCTCCTCGTTTGACACATTTCAAGCCCATTCGAAAAATCCGAAAATATTTCGTTTCGGCTCGGAAAACATTTCGGATCTGAACTTTTCGGATCTAAAATTTTTCGGAAATTCGGCCGCATCCGAAGACACGAATCGGGAAATTTCGTGAAAATTCCGAAATTCCGAAACCCGAAACGCACATCCCTAGTCAGAAGCACGGTCTCAGGAAACAAGAAAATCTCAAGCGCAACAGACTAGAACAAACTAGTATGGAACTATCAGCCAGGTGACTTTTTATGGGGAACCTCTCGGGCGGTCTCTGATGACGTGCGGCCTGCCGTCGACCGTTCTGAGCGTCCCTGCGTACCACGTTCCTTGTTAGCCCGGGAAAACGTGCGCACGCGCGGTTCACTCTGCAGCTGAGCCACGAGGGAGGAGGATCGATTGACGCCGCTAGCGTCGGAATGCCCGCCAGCGCCCGGGACCGGAACGCAACCCGGGACCGGCAGTAGGGATCCCTGACAGAGCCCCCCAACAAGGCGACCCCTCCGGGGGCGCATCGGGTGAGCCGTGTGGAAGGCCTGAACAAGGTCAGGAGCGTGGACATCAACGGCGGAAACCCAGGAGTCCTCCTCAGGGCCATAGCCGGTCCAGTGTACCAGATACTCTAGGCGACGACGGCGGAAACGAGAATCCAATATCTCCTGCACTTCATACTCATCATCGTTCACAGCTACTACCGGACCTGGACGGGAAGGAGTGCGATTAGGGAATGGATCCGGCTCCGAAGGATGGAGAAGAGAGACGTGAAAAACCGGGTGGATCTTGTACTCATCAGGCAAGCGAAGCCGTACTGCTGAAGAAGAAACAACCTTGGCGATCGGAAAAGGACCTAAAAAGCGAGGCCCCAACTTTCGCGAAGGACAATTCAGCGTCACGTGTTTGGAGGACAGCCACACCGAATCACCCACTTTATATAAGGGTGCAGGATCCCGATGGCGGTCGGCATAACGCTTGTAGGAACGTTGAGCTGAGAGAAGAGCAGATCTGACTTGTTTGAAGCCGTCGTGTATACAGGCCATACAATGATCCAAGGAAGGAATGTTGCTGACTAGAGGAGAACCAGGGAACATCACCGGATGTCGGCCGTAGTTGACAAAAAATGGAGAAGAATTGATAGAACGGTGGATCTGATTGTTGTATGCGAATTCTGCAATGGGTAGAAGATCTGCCCAGTCGTCTTGAAGATGGGAAGTGAAACACCGTAGATATTGTTCCAGGGTGCCATTAGTTCGCTCGGTCTGACCGTTGGTTTGAGGATGATATGCCGTGGATAGGCTCTGCTGCATATGGAGATTTTTACAAAAGGCTTTCCAAAAAAGAGAAGTAAATTGAGACCCTCTATCGGAGATAATGGTAGAGGGTAGTCCATGTAACCGAAATACTTCTCGAATAAACAATGATGTGGTTTGTGCTGCCGTAGGTATTCCTGCATGGGGTAAAAAATGAGCCATCTTTGAAAATCTGTCAATTACCACCATTATGGTGTTATATCCGGTGGAGACGGGTAGCTCGACTATAAAGTCCATAGATATATCCTCCCAAGGAATCTGAGGAACAGGCAACGGTTGAAGCAAACCCTGTGGACGCTGATGGGAGACTTTGGCTCTGATGCATACTGGGCAATTCTTTACGTATGAGAAGGTATCCTTCTGTAGACGAGGCCACCAGAAGAAGCGGTTTATTAGATCCAGTGTCTTATGTATACCCCCATGACCCCCAAGGGGGGAGTCATGACAATATTGAAGGACGGACAGTACTTCCCAAAGTGATAATTTAATTGTGGCGAAACAGGTTCTGGGTAGTATGAAATCGTCGTTTAGTACTGGGATGTTGTCTGTAGCCCTTGACAAGGCATCGGCTTTCCCGTTTTTGCTACCAGGTCTGTATGTGATATGCATGTTGAAACGACTGAAGAAAAAAGCCCATCGTGCTTGTCTTGGTTTCAATCTGCGTGCTTGTTGTAGGTATTCCAGGTTCCGATGGTCAGTAAGGATGGAAACTGGGTGACGAGCGCCTTCAAGGAGATGACGCCATTCTTCCAGAGACAGTTTGATTGCCAGCAATTCCCTCTCTCCGACATCATAATTTCTTTCGGCCGCGGAAAGGGTTTTAGAAAAAAATGATACAGGATGCATTACTTCTGTTTCCTTTTGTCTTTGAGATAAAACGGCTCCAACAGCGAAAGCCGAGGCGTCTACCTCTAGAGTATATGGATGAGGAGGGATCTGGAATCGAGAGGACGGGTGAGGTAGTGATAGTCCTTTTCAACAGATCAAATGCGTCTTGAGCTGCTATAGACCAACAAAAACGGGTATGGATACGGGTTAAGTCAGTCAATGGTTTCGCTATCTTAGAGAAATTCTTTACAAATTTTCTGTAGAAGTTGCAGAACCCCAAAAAACACTGGACCCCCTTTCTGTTGGCAGGAGCTGGCCAATTCGTGACTGCTTCTATCTTGGCTGGATCCATCTGGATATGCCTGGGGGTGATGATGAAACCGAGAAAGTCAATACGTTGTGTATCGAATAAACATTTTTCCAGCTTTACATACAGTTTGTGTTTCAATAGACGTAGCAATACAGTTCTTACATGCTTTCTATGTGTTTCAGCGGTGTCAGAATAAATTAATATGTTATCCAGATATACTATTACGTAGCAGTCCAGTATGTCTTGGAAAATATCATTGAGGAATCTCTGAAACGTGGCAGGGGCATTGCAGAGACCATATGGCATTACCAAATATTCAAAATGTCCATATCTGGACCTGAAGGCCGTCTTCCATTCGTCTCCATCTCGTATTCTCACCAGGTTGTACGCACCTCGTAAATCAAGTTTAGTAAACACTGATGAGGTTTTTAGTCGATCCATGAGTTCGGATATTAAAGGCAGAGGATATTTGTTTTTAATCGTAATATTATTTAAGGCACGGTAGACAACACAAGGGCGAAGACCCCCGTCTTTCTTTCCTATGAAGAAGATGGGTGCTCCTGCAGGAGATGTCGAAGGACGTATAAAGCCTTTTTTCAGGTTCTCTGAGATATATTCCTTGAGGGACTCAAATTCAGGTTCTGACAACGGGTATATTCGGCCGTGAGGAATGGGGGCACCAGGAAGAAGATCAATTGGACAATCGTAGGCTCTGAATGGTGGTAGATCGTCTGCTCCTTTTTTCTCGAACACACTTTGCAAGTCCTGATAAGCTTTGGGTATTTCTGTGCACATAGCTGCAGTGTGGATTTGTGTTTGAGGGATTTCTGGAGTTGTAGAGAAGTCTTTCTGGTTGAAGGTAACGGTGCCACTAGTCCAATCGATAGCAGGATTTTTTCTTCTTAACCAGTTAAGACCAAGGACGGCTGGAAACGCTGGTGAAGGCACGATATCAAAGACGAGCATGTCTTGTGGTTGCTCCCCTATGGTGGCTAGGAGAGGTATGGTTTCTAGGGTCACGGGACCTGATTGAGGAGAGCTTCCGTCTAATAATTGGATGGGGTAAGGCTGCTTTTTAGAAGTAGTGGGTATTCCGAGGGACTGTGTTACCTCAGTGTCCAAGAAGCAGCCGCTGGCCCCGGAATCAATCATGGCGTTGAGCGTGGTTATACGGCCGTCCCACTGTAAAGACAAGGGTACTATGAGGTGGGTGGACATGACAGTGCGGATGCTTTTGATGGATACACAGGCGGGAAGGGCTAAAGGCTTACCCATACGGGTGTTAGGCTTCTCGCGACATTCCCGGACTTGATGCCTTGCTCGGCCGCAGTACATGCATAGGCCTAAAGAGCGTCTCCTTGATTTCTCGGCTTCTGTCAATGGTCCTCTAGCTGCCCCAACTTGCATGGGTTCTTCATCATTATCTGTAGGCATGGAGGACATGGAAGGTGGTGGAAGGACGGATTTTCTGATAGGTGTGGATTGATGACTGCTGGCGCGTTCAGCGCGCCTTTCTCTTAATCGACGGTCGATTTCAATACATAAGGACATAGTCTTGTCCAAAGACGGAGGTACCCCGGTTCTTGCTAGCTCGTCCTTCAATGCTTCAGACAATCCTTTCCGGGAATTGAGCTATAAGCGCTGGTTCATGCCACTCTGATTCAAGGGCCAAGTGTTTGAAGTCCGTAACGTATTCTTCTACGTCATTTCTCCCCTGTTTTAGGTTGTCGAGAGCCTGGGCCGCATTGGTCACCCGATGGGGGTCATCATACATCTCTTCCATAGCTTTATAGAAAGTGCTCCAGCTGTTTAATAGGGGATTGTGGGTTCGTAACAAATGATGAGCCCATCGTTGAGGCCTACCTGTTAGTAATGATATCACTGATCTGACTCGTGCGAAGTCAGTGTTATAGGTATGTCTCTGTAGGGAAAACATTATTTGACATGACGTTATGAAACAGCGGAACTGTTTTCGATCTCCGTCAAATTTCTCTGGTGGGGACACGTAAGGTTCTGGACCCATAGCAGCAGTATCCAGCGGAAGCGTTGGGGGCTCAGCCACAGGTCGTGGGGTACTGCTGCTTGCTAAGCCTTGCTCCAGACGATCTTGGTGCACCTGCATCGCTGTTTGATTAGCTTCCAAAGCTTGTACAGATTGAGTCAATATATTAAGCTGTTGGGCAATGGCGGCCAGAGCCTCTGGTACACTTGCTGGTTCCATGATGAGACTAGTTTGTTATGTCAGGGTTGCACGTAGCGGTGACGGTGTTGGAACCAATATGCAAGACGTACCTATGTTTAGTCGGTATAATAGCGTAGTCATGTATCCAGGCAGAGGTCGAAGGGTTAAAGCAGGCAGCGTAGTAATATATCCAGGCAGAGGTCGAAGGGTTAAAGCAGTCAGCGTAGTAATATATCCAGGCAGAGGTCGAAGGGTTAAAGCAGTCTGCGTAGTCGTATATCCAGGCAGAGGTCAGAAGCACGGTCTCAGGAAACAAGAAAATCTCAAGCGCAACAGACTAGAACAAACTAGTATGGAACTATCAGCCAGGTGACTTTTTATGGGGAACCTCTCGGGCGGTCTCTGATGACGTGCGGCCTGCCGTCGACCGTTCTGAGCGTCCCTGCGTACCACGTTCCTTGTTAGCCCGGGAAAACGTGCACACGCGCGGTTCACTCTGCAGCTGAGCCACGAGGGAGGAGGATCGATAGACGCCGCTAGCGTCGGAATGCCCGCCAGCGCCCGGGACCGGAACGCAACCCCGGACCGGCGGTAGGGATCCCTGACACACAGTGACATTTATGGGTCCTGGTATGAATCTACAGGAATTCAAAACACTCTTCGAATAAAACGATAATGGTACACTTGGACAAAAAGCAATATACAGTATGTAAAAAATATGCAGATGATAGGTTTGTGGGCAAAGCAATTTGACAAGCAGAATTACGATCACTTTGCTTCTTACAAATTTCGTTCAAATGGTGATTCTCAAATTCACGTCTAATGAAGATAATGACTCACACAAACAAACAACTGACAACTAACACTTCACTTAGCACTCTGCATCCCAGTGGATGTTCTGATTCCTATAGTAATATAACAACGTGTGGTCATTTGTAGTAACTATCTTTTACTGCAACTTTATTTACGAAGAACATTTCCAACGTCTACTGGTTTTGCTCGACAATGTCATATTTCATGTTGAAACACAGTAGAAAGAAAGACGCAGACAAGCAGACATAAACCATTAAAACTAAATTTAAGAATATGTTCATCTTTGCCTTGGTATTTGTCTGCTGTTTTTTTTGTTTTGTTTAACTTACTTTCATGTTTGTTTTTGATAGTTTCCAATATTATTTCTCTCCGCAAGATAAACAAATTTAGTCTGTATTTTATAAAACCACAATTTTTTGATAAAATTATGTGATTTCATACACAGTTTTGTCACCAAAAATTCATAGTAAACCTTTGCGGTGGGAAATAGTGCACGCGGTCACGATGATGAATGACTTTGCTACAAGGAATCACAGATATTAGGTTGATTTATATTGAGTTTAGTGAATATAGAATGCTTAAAAAACGGTATTGGGATCAGGGGGATAAAAAAAAAGTTATTTCACAGAAACAGTCATTCTGGCTAAAGGCCTAAGAGAGCTTGTAAAAGCTAGCCGGCATCAATGATTTCTCTTTAGATTCCCAAAAAATGCTGCAAGAACTCTTTGGTTTTTGCTATGTTCATAACATTATTTATCTATTCTTCTGGTATATTAGGCAGATTTTTGCCAATTTCTAGGGTCATAGAGCTGACCAATGTACATTCAAGAATTCCAGCTCTTGATTTAATATCGATTTCATTGTCTGCCAAAATGTGATTCCCATGAATAAGTAGAAGATATGCCTCCCACTTGTTAAGTCCTACACCGTTCACCTGCGTTGGATGTACATACCCTCAAATTAAAGCTGACAGTCTGCAGTTAAAGCACATTGTGTTTGTTTCATTCCAACTCCATTGTGGTGGTGTATAGAGCCAAAGATGATAGAATTGTGTCGCTGTCCCAATATTTCTGGACCTGACTGTAAATGTACTTAAAGGAACACTCTACTCAAAAAATCACCCCCCGTTTTTTTATCCTAACCTATCCCTATTCCCTTAATAAAACTTTAGATTTTTTATTTTTTTTTGTAACTGTAATACTTACCCTAAAATCCTCTTGTTTTCAGCGGCGTCTTTTTTTTTTTTTTTTTTACTCACCTTCCTCCTCTTCCGCTCCCGTCCTTCTTGCTGCGTCTTGGCTTCTGATTTACGTGAGAAGCGCGCATGCGCGCCTCTCACATAAGCCAGCCAATCGGCAGGCTTCCTCCCGGCTCCCTCTGAGGATTAGTGTTGCGCGCAAGAGGATGCACGCAACACTAACCCTCAGAGGGAGCCGCCAGCTTCTGCGGTGAGTAGGAGACGTCATCGCGCTGAAAGCGCGATGACGTCTCCTACTCGGCAAAAGTCGGCAGAAGCGGGAAATATGATTCCCGCTCTGCTGACTGACAGCTGGGAGGGCGGAGTAAAGTCCTCCGCCTCTCTCAGCTGTTTTCAGCTTTTTGAGCTGAACCGCTGAGCGGAGGGAGGGGGGACAGGGGGCAGGATACTCCGGGCATCATGACCACCTAAAATAGCTTAGGTGGTCATGTTGCCTAGAGTGTCCCTTTAATATCAGCCAATTCAGTCAGTGAACACAAAGTTCAAAGTTTGGTGTCTCTTTACAGAAGTGTTCTAGTAAAATAGTTACTATATTTTCTATCATAACAGATGGGTGCTGTGTGATATTTCTGGTATGAATAGTATCATAATCTGTTCCGCAAATTCACTTTTAAAGTCACGTAACTGGTGTTTTCATTGTATGCGAGTAAAGCGGACTTGACACTGCCCTAGTCATGGGATTTTAAGGGGACACGTAGTATTCAGTGTTTCCTGAGAAAATAACCCTGAAGAGACTTTGCTCTTTTCAGCATTCCTTGACAGGATCTTAGCTCCACCAGCTGCAAGGCAAATTACTCCTAGATTAGAATATGTTCTGTATGTATGTGGCCACACAGAAGCTCCCTTGGTATGTTTAGAGAGATCATAAGCATGTGTAACGCCAACGGACATAACCACAAAGCCTACCAGAGAAACTCCTCGTTAAGTGTTTAAAAGTCATACATACACAAGTTAACATAATTGTTTCATAATCTGGTAACAGTACCATGTTTTCACGTTTAATCAATAATGCAGAAGATTCACTTATTAACGAGTAAAGGGACTTTTTAAAATAAATTAGAGGGCCGCCATTTTGTTGTGATATGTAAGTTAATTTTTAATGCATACATATCATTTTAATGGCAAAATGTGTTTTCTTCTCCAGGGACAGAAAAAAAAAAAACATTACTAAAAAATCCAGGGAATAGATTTCATATGCAGCCTATAAATATGAAGTGGCTTCTTTCTTGCACTGGATACCTACATGTGGCACATTTGCACAAAAACACACAAATTGATGATATATATATATATATATATCGGGTTTTTTTTGTTTGTTTTTTCTTATTTTTCTGTGTCTTCCTCATACTCCTGTTTTTTTTTTTGTCCTTTCACTTTCCTTTTGAAGTGGACATGATCTTATCACTGTTGTCTTATGTGCCTGAGACACTTAAATTTTTTTTTGCATTTTTTTTTGTCCCCCCCTTTTTTTCTTTCCCCCCTCTAACCATGCCATTTGGCGATGTACAATATCTAACACCCCCAACCGTGCACCCGAAGAATATCCCAATGTTAAATTCTATTATTCTGATCAGTAAGCTTCTAGACCTGATGAAGGGAGGATCACTCTCGAAAGCTTGTATTTTAAATGTAACGCTAGTCCAATAAAGAAGGTATCACTCCCGACTGCTATACTCGTGATTTTGGCATCTGGACTAACACGGCCTACCTAATTTATATATATATATACACAACCTCTAGAGAGGAGAGGGAATATAGTTGTTTATGAATATATATATTTATAGAATTTATTTGGGGCACACTGTGCTACATGTACCCTTGAAATGTATGTTTGATTTGCCTTTTGAGCACTAGTCTCTAAATTTAAGTCGTAATAAAAACAGGAAGTCATCCAGAGGGTGTCTAAATAATGCAAACATATAACAGAGCGCGGCGCTCTGAACAGAGCAACAAGCAGACACGCATTCTGAAGTAATCTGAGCCAGACGGGATTGAAGAAAGTGAATATAGCACTAGGAAGTAGCTGCTCTTGGCAACTTCAGTACAGGAAGGGCACTCTCAGTGACACCGAGCAGGCTTCTCTTACAGCTCCTGTCACTGAGTATACAAGTCATCTACGATGAATTCCAAAGCTAGGAAAACAGAAATAAATTAATATCTCAGCAGTGGATGGCTAAGCAGGTGTGGGTCTTACTCAGACTGGAAGCAGTTAAGAGAAAAAGAAAATTAAGGGTTGATCACTGATCTTGAGCCGCACAATGCTAGTGTTTGGCTTTGTGTGTGAAGATTTAAATTCAAGCAACCATGAACAAAAATAACAATGAAGGTCCATGGACATACATATTTACTCTGATTAAAGAAGTAATATATCCAATCCATGAGATGTATATCATTTTTTACACAACAAAATACAATTTTTTGGATATTTGAGATTTTTTGGGGGTGAAGATAGAAAACCTTGAACATTGGCTGCACCAAAACGGTCCCATGATTTTTGCAAGCAGCACTCTATGGATGTCACAGGGTTAAATGGAAACAGAAAAAAGCAAAATCATTGGACCATAATGTGCAAGACTGAAAAGTCGTAAATTTTATAGCGTGTGGATGGTCCTCTTGGAAAAAGAGAAGGCAAAAGCCTCATAGATTTCAGGGTCTGGTTTGGAAGCTTGACTCTAGGGGTAATTGGTGCAATGGAAAGGGTGACTGGACGCAGCATGGGACCAATGTATATTTGTGGGTCCAAAAAGAGATGTAAAAACAAAACTCAATTGTCGAGCTATATCTATCTGATTATACTGAACCTTAACCCCATACCCTAAGGCCCCGTTCACACTGTGCGATTTATCGTGCAGATTTTTCCGCGATGTTGCGGCAAAATCCGTGCGACGTCGCACTGTGTAGCTTCTCCAATGCATTTCAATGGAGCTGTTCACATCTTTCCGCGCGACGTCGCATGTCGCACGTCGCAAAAGCATATCGCAGGTACATGACCCTTTTTTTGCGATTTTCTATCTGCGATTTTGCGATTTGTATTGGTGGTGCTTTGCAAAAATCGCACAAAACAGTGACGTCGCGCGACATTATCGCACCATGTTGCGAATATGAAAATCGCGCTGAAAATCGCACGATTTTCCAATCGCACAGTGTGAACGGGGCCTAAAACAGGGTTAGTAACCATGGTCCTCCAGATATTTTGGAGGTACAATTCCTATCTAGCTCAGACAACCTAATGAGTTACTAAACATCATGGGAGATGTAGTTCCAAACTATATGGAGGGCCAAGGTTGCTGTTCCCTGCTCTACATCATGGGGTGGCATCCCATGGACGAATTTGATCTGACAGTCACTGTGCTGTCTGGAATGCTCGTCTGCACACAAATGCATTAATGAACCTATAGAAAACTACGTTTTGGGCCACGTGCCACATTCTCACCAGAATCATGGCAATCACTGCCGGCCAGCTGTGTGCAGATCCATGTTCTGCAGTATATGGATTTACAGAGAAGAATCAAACTTCTTTATCTTCTATAAGATAAGCACAGCTAATAACACCAGTCACACACTTGTAAGCGGCAAGGAGGGGAAATTATCAGTGATTATAGATTATGCCAGGAAACAAAATGACATGGTTCATTGCTTGGAACATTTCAGAAGCAAGAAATAATGGGATCCATTATAGATATACTACCGCAGCAAATAAAAGTGGAACAGTGGAAAAAGATAGAAGCAATTAACCTAATAACAGCCAGAAAGGAACATAATGTTTCTAGAATTTTAGGAGACAAATATGCATTTAGCCGCCATCCTTATTTATAGTAGTAGTTAGGGTAATTCAAATCTATCTAATATATTGAATAAGAAGCTGGAATAGTCACATAAAAAAGGTGCCATTGTCATATCCTGGGAAAAATAAAATCATAATTATTAAAATAGATAAAGACACAAAACACATGGGCCTTTATTCCCTCCTTATTGCTAAAATGGGGACGAAAACAGGGAAAACCAGTAACGGCTGGGTGGAGTAGAGGTAACATCACTGCTCTATAACTGTGGAGACACAGGTTCGAATCCCGGCAAGAGCACCTCTCCAGTAAGCATCCTTGGGCAAGACACCGAACAATAAATACTCGCCACCCAGTACATACTTGAAAACGAGAAAAATCTCAATGTATCCTTCCTGGTAAAATACTTTCTCAAAAAAACCTGCAGCTCTGCACCGCCACGAGAATCACCTCCTGGAGTCCATAGGACTCCATGGAGGGTTGCACTGCATAGGCGCAAGCCCGGAGTGATCGCAAACAGAGACTGGGGACTCACTCTGCTCACAGCCAGGTGAAAGGGTTGGTCGGGCCACCATTCTGCCTCGGGATGAGAGGTGAGTGTCTGATTTATTGGGAGACTTTTTAGGGGCTGCTAAATGATTCTGCAAAGTGGAACCAGTTAGCACCAGCTTTTATGTGTCCCAAAATATTTGTTTAGCGCATCAGTGCGATAATTAGCGCTAGCCCTTTCTAATACCTTACTTAATCTAACGCCAATTACTGACTGCAAATCCTGTACTTAACATGGGGAGCGCAAAGTACAGTAAGGTCGCACGAGCTTGTGCAATCACGAATGCGCTAACGGCTTTTAATGGGGTTTAGCGTCAGAAAGGGAATATGGGGGGCACGCGTTAAAATCCCTTATCCTGATATTAACGCTTACTCACTGTGTATTGCACCAAGGGTTTCCACTCAAAGGAATAATAATTCCTCAATAATTAGACAAAAAAAAAAGGAAAACTGCTTAAGGCCACGTTCAGCTGAGGCCTCGTATGAAAGATATTGTGTGAAATGGCGGGATATACAGTACATGTCATTGGTGTTCATATGGGCATTCCACAAAAATATATTCCTACATTAACATACTCCCGTCTACCAAGACAGCTGTGTGAGCCTTCGCAATTAAAATGTATTTTCAGTTAATTACCGTTTTTTTGCATAACAAGTGAAGCCTTATAGTTGACCTTTGCCTAAGGCCTCATGAGCTCTACAGCTGCCTCTGTCTCCACATGCAGCTATATTCATAGGTGTCCTTAAATTTGAGGCCAAGCCTGCTGTCGTAGTCACGTATAAAATATATATATTTAACTAATTAGTGGAGAGATATACAAGACGTCACTGACCACAGAAACACGTCCTGCGTTGATAGGAAAGAAGGTCTTGCAATGGAACAGAAAAGTGAATACTGTAAATACTCGAGTATACCGCTAGATTATGGTGAGAAAAATCTTCCTTAAAATTGGAGGGTGTCGCGTTATATTCAAGACATCTGTATCGCGTGAAAAGAAAAAAACTTTCCTTGCTCTGGATCCCTGCTTGCTTCATTGCTCCTGGAAGTTCCGGTAGTCTCGCTGAAGTGAATGCGAGCTCCCTGATGCTTGCAAACACTTCAGGAACTCCTGGATTCGGGAGAGGTGGGGATCCATCACGGCTAGAGGGCACGTTCGGTTTAAGTCACTCCACCGGCCATCTAATCACTAGTAAAAAAGACGGGTGGCCAGCAGCTTCATTCTGAGTAACAACTGCAATCATTCTAGAGCAGAGCACCCTGGCCTGAGGGGTAGCCTGACTGTGTTAATAGAACCTGGAAGAATCGTAATTGTTTACCGGTACAGTAAAATTTTGTTCCTCGCGTTATATTCGAGTCTTGCGTCTTCTCTCATTTCCATAATAAATCTCTATCCATCGCGTTATATTCGGGTCGTGCTATACTCGAGTATCTACGGTACCAACTTTCAGAAACCATGTGATTGTCAGTTTTGTCTCAGGGTGCTGTGGATGAGTGCCTGATCAACAGTCAAGTCCCAGTCATGCAGGCAATGATGATAATAAAAGGCAACAGGGTCATCTTATCAGACCTCAGCTGTTATTGATTTCTAGGACACATAGGTTACAGCGTTCTCAGTACATGATGCAATACTGTATGTTCAGAGTACGGAGACAGCAATGCGTAGGCAGAGGGGGCACGGGGCTGTGTTACAAACAATACAAACAGATTGAAACATTTTTTTTAAAGCTCCAGCTGATTCTCTAGAGCTTTACAGTAAAACATGACTGCACACAAACTAATCAAATGTTACACAAAGCATAATATGGATAAACATTGGGAGTGGTTTTGATTTTACAGTTCACTAGATCTTGACATATAGATTTCATTGTTTAACGGCTTCACTACCAAGTGGTTTTCCATAAATTGTCAGGAACCCTTGATTTTATGGAAAAACCACTTTGCAGGAGCCACACTGTACAAATGTGCTGTAGAATTCCTACAGCACACTTCTATACTGTATGCACTATTTGATAGGTAAATGGTTCCATCAGGTGGCCAAAAAGTGCTACTGTGACTCTCATGGCTTTGATAGTAAACAAAGAAAAGTCAAATCAGCTCGAACAGCTCTAGCACATCAGCTATAATGTCCAAAGTGGAAGAAAGTTAGGGGCACAATCTAAAGCCCATATGCAAACACATTTTGATTTATATAAAGGAAATTAATTTGCATTGCTCCAGAATAAGAGCAGATAGATTTAACACAATCTCGGCACCTCCAGTTACTTTTGTAGATCAATCTTATAGTCAATCATGACAGTGAAGGGTTTAAGAAGTCTCAAGGTTTAATGCATGCCAAAATCATACGTTTTATTAATTTATAGGAGCTCAGGTTTTCTTGCACTTAAATTGCCACTTACAAGTTACTATAAAAAAATCTTATTCATATCAGATCTGACAATAAATTTTGGAAATAGGTGGCCAAAAATGTAAGTGGAGCTTGGCAATCACCAGGTACCTGCTTACCATACAGGGTAACATTAAAAGCACACGTGGAATGTAATATTTCGGGCTGTGCTAGTGTCTGGTTAACAAAAATTATCATATTGTAAAGAGCAAAAACATAATACAAAATTTAATATTATTTTACATTTTTACATTGATTCAAGGAAATTGTTGCAGTGGATATTTTCTGTGTTGCGCTTGCATTATGATACAGTTTAATAATGCACACACCTGGGCAGCCAGCCTACAGTTCATGCAGAAAAATAATAAAGGGAAGCCAGTGGCTCCACCGCCGCCGAGACGCAGACTCCCTGTACATTACTGTGAGTTTTATTGCAGTGGAGCTTTTTTTCTTATACTCGCCTCTTCTGGTCCCAGAGGCAACTGGGAAAAAATTCTCTGTACCGTGCACTTATTTTTAATGTATAACGGATGTTTAATACGAATATATATTAATCGTCTAATCAATCATAGCAGTGACAGCGTTATTATATGACTTATTACATACATTATTATGTATTAAATACACTACTATTGTCATTACATTCAGTGTGCGTTTATCTATGGGAGTTAAAAAAGTAGTAATGGGGAGGGGTGACACCATGAGTTAGTGCACCGGGTGACACCAACCCTAGTGACGCCACTGGGAATGAAACACAATATTTACTCTACCTTAATATAGTTACTTTTATATTCCAGTACATACCAATAAGAATATGTGGTTTCTGTAAGAATAGGTGGATCTTAACCAGAATATGAATTCAAAAAGTTTTGGACATAAAAAGTAGAACCATTATTCTGTGGTTTTAATTCACTCCCTGATCAGGTTTCAAAATTAAAGAACAAGTTGATTTAGAAGTTCACCACAGGGGTGGACTGACAACTAATGGGGCCCCCGGGCAATAGGAGTTAGTGGGGCTCCTTGTGCCATGCCTACATGCACACTGCTGTGTTAAAGAATTAATTTCTTCACACAAGAAGGGCAGAGTCAATTTCCTGTTTAGGAAGTGTGGCCGAGGTGGCACGCTGCTGCAGCACTGCCGCGGTTTGGTAGTGCGCCATGGGCTGTCTGCCACGACCACCCTGAGATGATCTTTCCTTCGGAGCTGAGGGAAAACAGCCTTCCAAAACTGGGCCCCTATCGACCCGTAGGCCCTCGGGCAGCATCCAAGTACCCGATGGGTCAGTCCGCCCCTGCAGCCAAACACAGTATTCCATTTTTCCACAAGCTCTACAGCCATGGGATATTGCAATCACAATTAACCCCAAAATAAACAGACTGCACGTTGGTCGTACTGATCATAACACCTTAATATGGCTCATTTGTATCATTATTATCAACGTTGAGTAATTGTAATTGACTTGTTGACTTATGATTACTTTTACGTTTCAGTGTTACTTTCATTGTGATACAACTGTACAGATTTCTCCAATGTTTATACT
This sequence comes from Leptobrachium leishanense, assembly GCA_009667805.1. Classification (NCBI taxonomy): domain Eukaryota; kingdom Metazoa; phylum Chordata; class Amphibia; order Anura; family Megophryidae; genus Leptobrachium; species Leptobrachium leishanense. The sequence continues at coordinate 325,901,686 of CM019064.1, read as the reverse complement.
TTCGTTAATAGTAAAATAATAATTTGTATATACAGGGCATTTTCTCAATATTGTTAACTAGAGCTGGCAGATCGGCATCTATCTAGGGCGGGGCTTGGCATTATGATGAGGAGCCACAAGCCTTTAAAGCAGGGCGAGAGGATCTGCTCCTCGCCCTGACGTGGACTAAAGTTCCCGCATCACATGCTATCTTGCAAACTCATTTTGATTACTCTGTTGCTGACCTGATTTTGTACGAGGACCCTGTATATGTTGTGACCTGGCTTTTTCCTATTGATGATTCTCTTGCTAATCCCATGTGTGCGTTTGCTTGAGCGGTTTTGTTTTTATGTTCATGTTTTGCTGCAGGTTTTCTGTTTGCTATAATCTGGTTTGAGTCCTAATCACAAAGCATCCAGTTGTTTGTTGTTTGTTCCTGTTGGATGCAGCTTAAACCATAGGTCTCAAGATTAGAGTCCTGTCCTGCTTGTTGCTGAATATATATCCGTCGAGTATCTGAGTATTCCTAGTCGCTATACAGAATCCAATCTCTGATTGTAGGCCTGCCCTGCAGGCTACTGAACGACCATTGATATCAGCAATCTGAAACATATCTTGACCACGCTTTTCTTGGATCACGTCTTAAGTCATTGTATCAGTTCACAGAGAGTTAATGTGCTTTCGCTCAGCGACCTCTTGGTCACGAAACCATTTGGCGCTCAAGTGGTATTCAGGATTTTGTATTACCTCCCTGGCTTGGGATATAGGTATTCCAGCCTTTATTGCTTTCTGTGTCGAAGAAATCTGTCCAAAAGGATCCAAAATAGGCTATTCGAGGTGAGTGCCATAGCGCACCGTTACAAATATGCAGTGCTTGCACCTTAACAGCCAGCAGGGCTGCCAAGAGGAGATTACACCTTCGTTGGCGGTGTCCTTTCCTGTACAAAAACTATGGTATTGGACTCTCACAGCATATTGTAGGGCCCATCTAGCTACCTCCCATTAGGACAGCTGCCGGCCCCTTCTGCCACATCTGTCTTCCATTCCTGGTGGTGTGGTGGCTGTGGGAGCACTATGCGGTCTGCGCTTCCATCGAGTACAGACCTCGTTGCAACTCATCTGCAGGATTTCAGTGCTCAGTGACTGAGCGCGAGAGTGCCTTTGCTCTTCTGATGCGTCGTCAGAGTGCGCCGCACTCACTCAAGCACCGAGAACTGAGCAAGAGTTGATCTGAGATCTGTGCTGTGGGATGCAGGGAAGGAACACCTGCCCAGTCAAAGGGAGCCGTATACCTGAGCCATCCTCTGCCACTGAACCGCCAGGGATTCAGCCCCTTCCCTGCAAATAAGGTAAGCAGGAGAGGGGGCAATTTTGAATATAATAATAAAAATGTATAAAGCATAGATTTTATATTTAATCCTAGTTAATTTTAGTTTTTTTATTATATTTATTAAAATAAATTATTTTAAAATATTTAAACTGTAATACTTATTAAAGTTACAGGTTAAAATAAAGTAGAAGTTAAATAGAATTGTTTTTCTATTTTAGTGCTGTGGTGATCTGTGATACGCTCATACACATTGCACATTATTGTGAGTTTTATTTCTGTGGAGCTTTGTGATAAGTATGGGTTTGCTTTGGTGAGCAAAGTTGGAGGGAGGCGGCAACATTTCAATATTGGACGCAGGCAACAAAATATTGTGGTTCTATTCATTGGCTGCACACCAGGAGGCACTGTCTATTCATTGGCAGCATGCGGACGCCATATTTTCATTGGCTGCTTGACCCCGCCTATTTACCTAGAAAAAAAAAGCACTGTATATATCAGAACTATGACTGTATAAACTTTATTTTTCCAAACCTTTAAATTAGAATGAGGGACACATTCTAACACTTTTATGATGAAGGGTGTTTTTTCATCCTGAGGATGAGTACACTTTCCATGTCATACAACCATGTGATCAATAAGACATCCATTTGCATGGACCATTCAGCCACATTGATCTGCTTCATGTCAGGTCAGTCAACAGCAGCGATCCTGGAGTCAGGAAATGTCACCATGTGTTATAGAGTTAAGGCTAGGGTCAGACTGAGGCAGTGCGAACGCGCGTTCTGGCGCACTTAATCACGGCCGTGCTAGCAGCAGATGCCGGGCAATGACGGCCAATATACGAAGTACGGTCGCACAAAAGTCCGGCTGCGCAACGCAAGTGGAAAATGAACGCATTTTTTCGAGAACGTTAAACCACTAGTACTGACGTACAGAGTGCGCTGCGTCCGCTAGCGGCGTGTGTGCGTGATTAGGAGACATCAGACGCTGCTAATGTCCGGCCAACATAACGTCCAGACCCAAAAAGTGTTTTATTGATGATCCGTACAAAATCACGGATGAAACTGCGCATAGTATGACCGCTATTGCGTATTCCGTGAAAAAAATACGTCCATTCTTCGAACGCACATTTTCACGGACAACGTGAAAAATGCGTTAGTCTGACCCTAGCCTAAAACCAGTGTCCAAAAATGTTGATTCTCTCTTCATACTTGGTTGATCTTGTTCTAAAGTAATTACTCAAAATATTTAGTCACAGAAATAACTCTGCAGCGATCTTATTATACTTACTTACAATGCTACAATATGGAAATCTGTATTACACTTTATATGCAATAAACATTTGACGAGCCTAAAAGAGACACTATGGTATGAAATGGAGATTAGGCTTCCTCCTTTAAAGAAGCAATTATGTCCAGGTTATTTGAAAGGTAATCATGTGAAATGATGAATAGTGACTGGTGATCAATCAATTTATAAAATGTTAGAAGGTCTAGGGCAAGCTAAACTATATCCAGCCAATAAATACAACATTCAGCCAGTTGCTTGTGGTGCTGCAGTCAGTTTCACGCTGACATTTTAGGATAGGCTCAGACTAACGCATTTTTCGCGTTGTCCGTGAAAAAGTGCGTGCGAAGGAATGGATGCATTTTTTCACGGAATACGCGATAGCGGTCATACGATGCGCATTTGCATCCGTGATTTTGTACGGATCATCAATAAAACCCTTTTTGCATCTGTTCGTTATGTTGGCCGGACATTAGCAGCGTCTGACGTCTCCTAATCACGCACACACGCCGCTAGCGGACGCAGCGCACTCTGTACGTCAGTACTAGCGGTATCACGTTCTCAAAAAAAATGCGTTCGTTTGCCACTTGCGTTGCGCGGCAGCACTTTTGTGCGGCCGTTCTTCGTATGCTGCCCGGCATTGGACGTCATTTGCTGCTAGCGTGGCCGTGATTTAGTGCTGCTAAACGCACGTTAATACTGCGTTAGTCTGACCCTAGCCTTAAACTACTAGATTTTATACATGTTTTTTTTAACTAAATTTGCAAATCAATGATGTTTCTTGATTTGATGTATAAAATGTAATTCACAGAAATTCATGTTCATAATATATTTATTTCTGTATTCTCCCTCTAACCAGTCACATAAACATTGAAATATCATAAAACTGAGTTAAAAGGATATTCTTAAAGTCTTTAAGGCTAGGGACAGATGAGCGCATTTTCTGCGGCCACCGTCAAAATGTACGTCGATGCGTGCGCACGCATTTTTTCACGGAATACGCTTAAGTGGTCAGACGACCACAGTCGCACAGTCGCAGGTACTCACCAACGCAATTCTAGGGAAATCCGGCAGTTTGAACGTTATGTAGGCCGCACACTAGCAGCGTCTGACGTCTCCTAATCACGCACACACGCTGCCATGCGGCCGCAGCGCACTCTGTACGTCTGTAGCAGCGGTTTCACGTTCTGAGAAAAATGCGTTCATTTGCCGGTTGCGTGGTGTCGGCGCACTTTTGTACGCACGTACTGCGTATATTGGCCGTCATTGGCCGTTATGTGCTGCTACTGCCGCCGTGATTTAGTGCGCCTGCACGCGCGTTCCGACTGCCCCACTCTGACCCTAGCCTAAGGCTACCGTCAGATGAACGCAGTCATCACGTCCGTGTCGCTGCACAGTTTTACGTCCGTCATAGCATTAATTTGTGATCAATAGAGACCAATACACGAAGTGCGCCCACACAACGCAGGTGGCAACGGGCGGCCTTTAGGCCTCAACGTAAAAGCACTACAACGGACGCCCAGAGTGCGCCGCATTCTCGTAGCGGCCTGTGTGCGTGATGACGCAACGTCAGATGCAGCACATTTGCGACATCCATCACGTTGACGCTCAGAAGTTTTTTTGGTCTGGCTGACTGTGCCTGTCGTTTAACCCTTTCGCTGCTGAGGCTTTTCCCGCCTCTGTGCTGAGCTCATTTTTACCGGTTTTGCTCATCATGTTTAAACGTGTTTTGAAGGCTTATTTTAGTATATGACCCAGACATATTATATATCGTTCTTTCCGTCAGACTCGGCAGATTCATAATATGTCATTATTATATGTATACGTCATGACCTGTCTATATATTATAACAAAAAATGCAATAAAATATGAATTTTCAATAATTTACAACGTGTAAAGTGTTTTTTTTTCACATTTTAACATGCGAGCAATTGCGGTTATATTTTGTATGGGGTGCGCTTGTTAAAAAAATTAGAGATGGGGTCTCGTTACATTTTTTTTTGGGGAAAATTACACGATTTTTAACAAACGCACCGCATACAAAAATCGTTAGTGCAGCATCATTGTTCACATTATAATTGAAATGGGAACAATATTGCTGCATTAACAAACCAAAAAAAACTTGATTTTTTTTTTAAATATTTGTTTATTTTTAATTTAATTTTTTTTTTACAAACTTTTTTATACTCATGTTTGGTATCATTGGAACGGCCATGCTCTGGCCGATCCAACAATACCAAACATTAACCCCTAACTGCCGCGGATCGGGAGATAGAGGGTTCATTGGAACCCCCTATCTCCACCATTGGTGGCAGTTAGGGGTTAACTCCAAGACTGGCGTCATCGTGCTATGCACGATGACGCCAGTCCTCAGGGGGCATTCCCGGAAGCTTGGCCGACATCCAAGATGTCGGCCAGCTCCGGGAAAGGATCACGAACCGGCGCTTTTCAGCGCCAATTCGTGATCCGGCCCCCATGGGGTTAATGCCAGGTACCATTTGGAAGGGCAGGCTGTGCCCTTCCAAACGGTGCCTGGGTTAACCCCCGCAACGCCGCCGATCGGGAGGGAGAGAGGTCCGAAGGACCTCCCCCCCTCCCTTTCAGGCGCCTCCTCCGCATATGCGGGGGGGCACCTGAATTAGGTGTCATCGCGCCCCCGCGATGACACCTAATTGCTCCAGCGGCGGTTCCAGATGCTGGGCTGACATTGAGGATGTCAGCCTGCACCGGGGGGGCCAGCGATTGGCCGGAACCCGGCCGAACGCTGACCCCAAAGAGAGGACGCGCTCAGCGCGTCCACCGCATGGAACGTGACATGCGGTTGGACGCGCTGAGCGCGTCCACCGCAGCGAAGGGGTTAACCACTTGGATGCTGAGGACGCGCTCAGCGCGTCCTCAGCATTCCCGCTGGTATGCGGAGGACGCGCTGAGCGCGTCCTCCCATTGGGGTCAGCGTTCGGCCGGGTTCCGGCCGATCGCTGCCCCCCCGGTGCGGGCTGACATCCTCGATGTCAGCCCGGCATCCGGGACCACAGCCGCCGGAATTAGGTGTCATCGCGGCAGCGCGATGACACCTAATTCAGGCGCCCCCCCCCGCATGTGCGGAGGAGGCGCGCCTGAAAGGGAGGGGGGGAGGTCCTTCGGACCTCTCTCCCTCCCGATCGGCGGCTCTGCGGGGGTTAACCCAGGCATCATTTGGAAGGGCACAGCCTGCCCTTCCAAATGATGCCTGGCATTAACCCCTGGGGAGCTGGATCGCGAATCGGCGCTGAAAAGCGCGGTTCGCGATCCTTTCCCGGAGCTGGCCGACATCTTGGATGTCGGCCAAGCCTCCGGGAACTCCCCCTGAGGACTGGCGTCATCGTGCGTAGCACGATGACGCCAGTCCTGGACTTAAAGGGATACTCTACGCAACATGACCACCTAAGCTATTTTAGGTGGTCATGATGCTCGGAGTATCCTGCCCTCTGTCCCCCTCCCTCCGCTCAGCCGATCAGCTGAAAATGCTGAAAACAGCTGAGAGAGGCGGAGAACTTTACTCCGCCCTCCCAGCTGTCAGTCAGCAGAGCGGGATCATATTTCCCGCTTCTGCCGACTTTTGCCGAGTAGGAGACGTCATCGCGCTTTCAGCGCGATGACGTCTCCTACTCCCCAGAAGCTGGCGGCTCCCTCTTCGGTTAGTGTTGCGCGCATCCTCTTGCGCGCAACACTAATCCTCAGAGGGAGCCGGGAGGAAGCCTGCCGATTGGCTGGCTTACGTGAGAGGCGCGCATGCGCGCTTCTCACGTAAACCAGAAGCCAAGACGCAGCAAGAAGAAGGACGGGAGCGGAAGAGGAGGGAGGTGAGTATAAAAAAAAAAAAAACGCCGCTGGAAACCAGAGGATTTTAAGGTAAGTATTGCAGTTACAAGAAAAGAAAAAAAAAAAGGGTTTTATTAAGGGAATAGGGATAGGTTAGGAAAAAAAAACGGGGGGTGATTTTTTTGTTGGAGTGTTCCTTTAACCCTTAACTGCCACCAACGGTGGAGATAGGGAGTTCCAATGAACTCCCTATCTCCCGATCCGTGGCAGCTAGGGGTTAAATTTTGGTATGGTTGGATCGGCCAGAGCATGGCCGTTCCAACGATACCAAACATGAAAGTGAAAAATGTTGTAAAAAAAAAAAAAGAAAAAGAAAAATAAAAGAAAATGAAAAAAAATTATAAAAAAAAAATAAACACTTTTTTTTTCTTTTTTTTGGTTTGTTAATGCAGCAATATTGTTCCCATTTCAATTATAATGTGAACAATGATGCTGCACTAACGATTTTTGTATGCGGTGCGTTTGTTAAAAATAGTGTAATTTTCCCAAAAAAAAATGTAACGAGACCCCATCTCTAATTTTTTTAACAAGCGCACCCCATACAAAATATAACCGCAATTGCTCGCATGTTAAAATGTGAAAAAAAACACTTTACACGTTGTAAATTATTGAAAATACATATTTTATTGCATTTTTTGTTATAATATACAGACATGACATAACGTATACATATAATAATGACATATTATGAATCTACCGAGTCTGACGGAAAGAATGATATATAATATGTCTGGGTCATATACTAAAATAAGCCTTAAAAACACGTTTAAACATGATGAGCAAAACCGGTAAAAACGACCTCAGCACAGGGGCGGGAAAAGCCTCAGCAGCGAAAGGGTTAAAGGCACACTACCACTTACATAAGCTGTAACTAGATTACTTGTGCGTTACAAATAAAAACACATGCTGCGGTCTCTTAGTTTGAAGTAATTGCATTTAAAATGGGGAAATAAAGTTACATTCTTTTTATCTCCTGTTTCCATTTTGTGGATTTTTCCCATGATGCAACATTTACCAAAATCTGTGCAAAAGCTTTATTTCACTGCTGTTATTTATTTAATCTAGAGCAATGTTTCTCAAACCTCTCCTTGGGACCCCCAACCAGGTGAAATTTTGCAGATAGCTGAAGCCCAGCACAGGTGATACGATTTGCTGCTCGGTGACTGCTGGATTCAGTCTGAATATTCCCAAGGTGATCTGCAAAATCTGGCCTGGTTGAGGGTCCCGAGGAGAGATTTGAGAAACACTGATCTAGAGAACTTAACAGTAAGGCGAAAGGGGGTATATTGAGTTCCTCAGTTACGCCAGTTAAAGAGATGGCAGCTGAATGAGATAAAACGAGGAGCTTAAAAAACTTCTAATCTACCCCCTATGATGTCCTTTGAATACATCCCACACAATACAATGACTTTAGTTCATGCTGTGAACCGGGAAAACAAAAGGTCAGTGGCTACTGAAGAAGTAGGAATCGTAGATTACCTCCTTGCAGACAGAAAACAAGTTTATCATTAAAATTCCTAAATTACTTTGTTACTAACCTAGCTTTATCAATGCTTACATTGAAAACACTAACGGTCCTTTACTAAAGACAGTGTGTGATATTTATCACACACCCACACACACACCAAATGTACTTTGTAGCACAGAAAGGTGCCAATACAAATAGTAGCTATAAAAGGCCGGCTACTGTTTAATATAAAGCCTTCCATAGGAATAACTGGGTCCTATAGCTGGGGTAAAAATACCAAGTCATTAAATGTACTGAAAAAGTATTTGATTCTCTACCTGAAGCAACATTAAAGTGTCTGAACTTAGGTCTGATCTTGGTGTATAACATTTTCCTCCTGAAGAAACCCTAGGTGAACATGCCAGGGCAATATTTAATTGGATTACACTTCTGACATACTGCTCACAATGAGGGACCCAGGTGGGTTGTAAAGTAATGAGGGCAATGCTGAATCTTTACGACTGCAGTGCCAACTGCCTTGTTCATAGCCCAGGCTACATTTGCATTATATTTTCTATTATCAAGGGAATATTCATGATTTTGTGCTAAAGGGAAAAAAAATAATATGTCTGAAGGTTTGCTTCTCCCTTGTGCCCTTACTCGCCATTGGCAATAAAATAAATAAAAATATTTAATTTCTGTCTGGGCTGTATATGTTTAAAGTATTTTAAAATGTCATTTATTAATAGTAGTGGTATTAATTAAGAAGACAAACTGAAAATAAAGAATATTATAAATCGGCCAAATAAATGATATTTGAACTTGTGACTTGGCTCGAGGCTTTTATTGGGATAAGAAGCATGTATCTCTGAAATGTGAATTCTATTACTAGGAAGTAACCAGCAGTTAACAAACCTAAATGAAACATAGTGCATTTAAAGGGACGTTCCAGGAGCCAACACAATAATCTTATATGGCATGATCACTAGTAGAGCATCATGAAAGCCTGAAGAGGTCCAGGATATTAAGAACTGCATGAGAGTTATCCAAAGTCCTCCCTAACACTGAATATTATAAAATATATCCATGTTACCTTGCGCTTTAAATCATTTTACATAAACATATTAGGCCCTATTCCATATTTAACGGTAAAATGGAGATGGAAGCAGGAAAATCTGCACCTTACTGTCTCCATTTTACCGTCCGTATTCTGGGGTAGGCGCTTTGTTCCGGGGATAGGTGTTAATAAAGTGCACGGCTGCCCGATACCAGCAGCAGCGCAGTACGGACGTTAATGTCGAGTAGCCTCACGCAGGGATACGCTACATTCGAGATACAAGCCCAGCTTGCGGCAAGAATGGAATAGCGATTCCCGTAGGTAAGATAACTACAGGAGATGTTGTTTGTAACATTCCCTGTAGTTAGCTTAGTGACAACTACCACAATACAAAAAGAAAGTGGCTCGATCCTCATTTTCCTACAGAGCACCGCAATTATGGAATAACCTCCCAGACATCATCAAATCTTCCCCCAGTCTAAAGTCACTTAAGAGCTCCCTATTACTATACCTCGATACAGAATGCACCTGTAAACATGTATCATAGTGACTATTTTTCCTACACATTGTAAACCCTTAGATTGTAAGCTCACAGGATGTCTGGCTGAGCACTTGGTTAAAGTGCTGTATATCCTAGACAAGCTATCCTATGGGCAGGGTTGTCTTTTCCTTATTTATCATGTATGTCTCATGTTTGTGCTGCCCCATTGTACAGCGTTGCGGAATATGTTGGCACTTTATAAATAATGATTAATAATAATAATAACATATTTATTTTCTGTGTTAATCTGTATATTTGTGTTGTTTTTTAAGATCTTGCATTTATTACTTTGTATTTAATTTCTGTACCTACTGTAAAAATTCAATGTTCTTGAACCCAGGACATACTTGAAAACGAGAGAAATCTCAATGTATCCTTCCTGGTAAAACACTTTATAAATAAATAAACTATGGAATAGGGCCTAATGTTGTATAAGATTTTCCTATAAAGAACTCAACATTTTTACAGGTAAAAACCTGATATTTTTTTTTCCTAATTCACACAAATATCTCAAAGCTTATTAAACAAACAAAAAAAACCTGGAGCATCACAAGAAACAAGTCAAAGTCACAATGACAGAGGTACACATTAGTGAGACAACAGTAGCCAAGGTCAAGGACAGGAGAGAATAACAAGGTCAGGTAGCAAACTTTTCCTAAAAATAACACCAATAGACTAACGTGCTGAGGGTCAGGAAAAGCCACGACAGGGTAAGGAATTAAAAGAGTTAAATACCCTCTGCTAGAGGCCATTGGATGATGCCCAAAAAGGACAGTGTTGGAGTCGACAAATACAAGTAGTATAGTGTGTGAGGCACCATTAGAATGACACATAGGAGTTGAAAACTGGCAAACCTCTCATGGGCAGTTCTGCCAGATTGATTCACGATATATGCAGTCTCAGTGGAATTCTGCATGGTACGTGTAGTGTCAACAAAATGACACAAAAACAGCAAAATTACATTAATAGCAAAAAACCACAGAGAACCAGGTTTACATATGGCTCATATCCTAGTACCCATGACAGATGTCATCATAACGGTCCATGGCGGTACCTTTTCAGGTGAGTTTACTTTGCGATATATTACCAGTCATTAAAAAAGTAAGTAATCAGAAGCTGTCTTCAACTACAAAAGAGGCAAATCCTGGAAAGAAAGAAAAAGAAAAAAAAGGGGGAAACGTTGTAGATCAGCTACATTTATGAACACATGTGATTACTAAAATACTGCCATGGTAAATATGGTTAATTATAGCTTCCCAGAGTGTGAAATGGAATGAAGGACAGCGCTGACAAGGATCTCATTTCATTGTCCAAATAATATTATCACCACAATTGGTTTTTCAGTGTCCGCTTATTCTTCAGTAATCAACAATAAAAGTCTGAGATATAAGATAAATCAAATCGGATTATTAAATGTGTGCAGAAATTAAAGTCGAAGAGGGCCATGCTCAAATTCATTTACAAACTAATGAACACTCAATCTTATTGCATCTTGTCCGTATTTATGCAGAATTCTATCCATCCAGTTGTTATCTATCTACACCTTATGAGGTGAAAGAAGAACGCGCCCACACTTCAGTAAGCACAGGTCGTCCTGCCTATAAATAGCTCTATTTCCAGTGGGTAGATAGAAATGAGAAAGTGGAATGTATACTCTCTGAAGAATAGCAGCGGGAAATAGGATACAGAAGATCCTTTCTCACACTCCCCCTTACTAGCTTACCATCTCATTATATTTCTACGATCTATGAAAAGGAACACACAGAGAAGCAAAGGAAAGAAATACTCTCATTCAACTTAATCAACTAATGATCTCTACTAGAGAATGACCAGGATGGAAATGAGAAGTGCAGTATGTCAGAAGCATCACACAATGGCTACTTCCTGTTGTCGTTTTACAAGATTTTCGAACAAACACTAATCTCATATTTTAGTTTTACAGCATTCTGTATACTTTAAAGTACTACATATTCTTACCATTTTATAGAGTCACCAGCCAATATTAGCATGGATAGGTGAAGCTCATAATACTGAACATATACAGGTCTATTCAAGGAAAGGTGAAACTCAGGAGAATGACTGGAGAAGTGAAAATTCTAGGTCAAAATAGCCAAACCAGAAAAATTCTCCCATTTATCTCACTTTCCAAATCGGCTATTTGGTCTAGATTGTTCTCTTCTGCCAGTTCTCCTGGTTTTCACCTTTCTCTGAATAACCCTGATAGTTTAGGCAGTGAGGATATTAGGGTTCCTTAGAAAGTTATCCATAGTGGTCAGCAGATATCCTGGGCCTTATTCCAATTAAGCTGTAACTCACTAATGGATAAGTTGAGTGCAAGATGCTATCCATTTGCATCTTGCTATTAACAGCTCTATTCTGCTCATACTAGAATATGAGAGACACTCATAGATAATGGCAGTGGTGCTGCCGCTAGTATCTGGTCCTGGGGTTCATAGAACTCCAAGCAGCCAAGTGTGATCGTCCGTGAGATCACATATGAAAGGTCTAAACCAGGACTGTGGAAGGAAACTGACAACAGTTTATTCCCAGTGTTTCACTGCATGTGGCTTTGGCAAAGGGCATTCTTCTCTGGCTAGCCACAAACTCTCGGTTACAATGTATAGTAGCTGACAATTTACAGTAAGCAGCCAAGCTTGCAAATTGATCAGAATAGTGGCTCAAGCCACTAGTGTAGATGTAGTAGCAAACATTACCTCCTCGAGGCGATACTCGAATATCTGGGTTGGAATAGGGCCCTCTCTTCTATTGGCCTGTTGAAGATTTATCAGTGTTCCAGTAATTATTTAGGGTCCTACCACAACAATATTAGTCCTCTTGGCATTCCAAGTCGAGTGGTGATTTCAATTTCCACTCAACTTCTACAAACCATACTGTCCTTTTACTTAGCCTATATATACACCTTCCATTGAGAGACAAAAAATTGCTTATATTCTCCTGGCTGTCCAGTACTTGAATGAAAATAACGAGAGTAACCCAAACTCCACTGTCCAATGGTGGCCCAAGTTAGCAGGGTGACAGCTTGGTCTTAGGATAGGATGTACATGATTAAACCTATGTCACCAATATTATGCCCTGTAACAAAAAAACACTCCACCGTGGTCATCAACATGTTTGGCTTTCTCTGTCTCGCTCGTCGCCATTATGTTTTATGCTATCGATGTTGTTCATAGTGTCAATCATCAACAGTAGCTCATATCTCAAACTCACATCTCTATGTCTTGGGTTCTCTAAGTTCAAGTTCTATATTAATCTTTGTCTGCACTGCAGATTTGACTCCTCAACAGCATGTTCAGAAGGCCCCAGTAGCTCTTGCCATGCCATTTTCAGTGTTCATTTAAGTAATATTTCTTTCCATGTTTTTTTCTGTATGTTTGGAATTCTGCAAGTAAATGTTTTTACAAACAAATACAATCATTGGTCAACATACTTTCAGACATTACTTGGCCAATAGTAAATAGATCAGAGTTTAGATATAAGTAGGTCTGATATAGTGTTATTTTAAATGCACTCTGCCCCAACAGAAAATGGTCCTGCATTGTTGGAGATGACAGTAATGGTCAGACTTTAGTGATATAAAATCGATTAGCTGATAGTATTACTTGGAATTTGATCGAATTTGAATAGTATTACAAGTAACAGCTTGTTCTGGTGTATATATATATATATATATAAACACTTTAGACTAAATGACTAACCCCTGCTGAGCTCCATGTTGATACATCCCCCCCCCCAAACACACACAAACATATTCTCTGGTTTTCAGCTCAGATTTCAACCTACTTCTCATGCCATGGTCTGCCTCTGTGCTTGGGGTGAGGGTGCCTGTAGCAGGAAGCCGCATACCCCAGTGCTCTGACATTGCTGTGTGCTTGACTTCAATGATTGCTTTGGGATATAATGTATGGTCAGCTTCGCAGAATCTTTTCAAAGTTGATTGTGCCCACTGGAGGCTGTCCAGCAGAAGATTATTGGCAGCCTTTCAGGTGGAGGGAAGCCCGACACTTTGGAAAGATGTCACAGCTCCTATGTGCAGCTAGCAAAATGGACACTCCACTCATTATGGATATTTAAATGCCCATGGTGCCCAGAGTGTTCCCTAAAGGGTTTTCTTTTGCTGTGCAAGACACTTGAGAACCTTTCTTGCTCAGAATTGGTTCAATGTACTACTTTGTTACAAAATAATGCAGGATGGAAAAACATGTGGATATCAGGTTCAGCTTTTTCTATTTCCATTTCCTGACGATGATCCAAAAGAAGGTGAAAGAAACAATATAAAAGCAATTTCCAATTGTGTCACATGTGGGAATACTCTAACTTGACTCCACGATGACATTTATGGTTCTGTACATAGAACGTATTCCATAAAACTGCAGGTATATTCCTAAAAATGTTATATATAACTTATTTCTACGTAAGAATCCTTTTCTTGCGATAAAAATTACGTCTTATTCTTGTGTTACCAAATCCTGGCTTCTATTAGAAGAATCAATTTTCTCTAGTATCTCTTCATTTAAAAAGAATGGTTTATCAATTTTTTAGCCTGACTGGAGTAGATTTTCCCACTATTTAATCACAGGACCACAATGGCCCTGATCATTGTTGCTTATATAGGATATGTATCCTTCATTATTTCCATCTTCAATGCTTGCAATTAGTATATGATCAATTAAAATCCAATAAAAAAGAGGTAAAAATTGTTACTGTTAACCTTACAGTTTTCTACATCGAATTTCAACTGCTACAGATCAGAAAATCATATTTAATACTATTTCTCTTTATTTGCAATATAACCTCTCGATGAATTAATGAGGGGTTTCAAGCCCAGCCAGACATACCTATAAAATATATAGAGCATTATAAAGGGTGTTTTATTCTATTTTCCTAGATGTCTTATTATATCAAAAGTTACTTGGCTCGAAATGACTGTTGTGTTACAGAAAGTTCTTCAAACCTTTGTGTTTGTTCAAATCAATTTAAGTCATGTAATTTACTTTTTTTCTCCCTTTTCAGTCAAGGGAAATGGCTGTCATTTGCCTGAAATTGTTTTCAACTGATATGGTGTGGGGAGAGTATGAGTCAATTTCTCAGTTGTGTGTATACAGCATAATAAAAATAAATGTCAATTTCCTGCAATATTAACGGTAACAGATAGCGTGCTTGGATCCGAAAAAGAAAATTACCTCCTACGTCATTATAAGGTGAATAAGAGCATCTCTGATGAGGTTGGCTTACACTCTACCAATACCATCAAGAATATAGTGGTGGTTAGTGTAACATTGATGAAGTGTCCCCACAACCTTGAACCATTAAAGCTAGTGAAATGTTAAAATGATTGAAACAATATCTTCTTTACCTCTTGAATGTCAAAGTGGAAGGATCTCTGAATAACAATTTACTGGCGTTTACAAATATACGGAAGCAACTTATGAGTTTATGTAAATTGCATTAAAGGGACTCTAGCCACCATGGCCAACTTGCCCCTTCACCCCTCTGTGTTGCAGCAGGCAGTTACAGACTTCCAAAGCATAGTAAGACGGTCAAGCACCTCACACTGGGGCAGCCTTCCCGTTTTACGGTCAACAACAGGATGTGCATAATGAATCGACCAATACATTTCTTCTGAGGCTGATGCTGTCAGGACATAGGAAAACCAAAGAGAACCCAGAACTGAAGAGAGGGCACATTTTTTGGACACATTAAGAATGGATAAATGAAGGGGGGAGATGTTGAAGGGTCTGGAGTGGTTAATAATTAAACCCTTTGGTGCCCCCCACAATTTTTAAGCACACCTACAAGTGAGGTCCACCACACAAGTTGCAGCCACCTTCAGATGCCTGTGCATTCATGTTCTTGTTCCTTGTCTCCAGTAATAAAGGGCTACACCATGTGTCATTATGGATAACTATAGAACAACATTGAGTAGAACGAAGAATTAGGATACAGAAGACATTGCCGTTCTTGTACTGCCGACCATGTCCAATCTATAGATAAGTTCATATTATACATTATTTTTTCTTCATTTATGCTTTTGGTTGGCTCGCTAATAACGCCGGACCCTTTGTTCAGTTTTATATTGTAGATCTTCGGAATTAAAAGTAACAAAAATCCAAACAGCTGATTCTTATACAAATGGTTACAAAACACCTAACAGTTTGTTTATTATTATTATTTTATATTTAGCATATGGAGCATAAATGGAAAAAAACCTGTGTATTTTAAATCAGTGTTTCACACATCTCCTGAAACACTTGACGCCATCAGGGTTTCAGGAGAAGTGATGTTATTATAAAGTTATGTGCTGTGTCATTATTGACTATGATTATTTATTTATAGCTTTATTGTTAAAAACACACACACACACACACACATTTTCTTGGTTATTGGGCTGATAAGTGAACCAGAAGTTCCAGCATCCCCTCATTTCTTCCTCCTAACCCTGCCCTTAAGTACCACTGATGTCACTGTGAGCCCTTAAGTTGCTGATTGAACATTTTGAGCTGTCACGGTACAGTATACAGAAATTAATTTATGTTCAATGACATTAATTTATCACACAGCTAAACATTCTCTCTGGATCAGCAAAAGTGAGAAGAACAAATCAGGACACAGCTACTTGAGACAGGAAAACAAAGAAACAATATAAAGACGCCCAGAAATTGTATTGTATAACGCTTATATCTGTCTATTCAAACACCATCAATATCACACATCGTGTGTCACAAAAGGGGTCATTCAGAAAGGACAGAATGGTGAATATCACCATACAGTGAAAGTTCAGGGCAGTTTGTTTATTCTAAAAACTGTCAATTTGTCAAATACTGGCAAAATGACAGCAAAATATGGTGCAGTTCGACGCAAATCGGCGATCTTAGGCAGCAGTGAAATTGTCCCATAGAGAAGCAATGATTAATCTAATCACAGGACGCTGAACTGCACCAAGTGTCAGTGATTTTCAGTGATTCAATTTGACAGTTTTAAACAGGCGAATCCCATAGGATTCAATGTAAAAACATATGTATTTTTTTATTACACCATTTATTCTTTTCATTTTCAGCAAAAAGCCTTTTTTATTTATTTAATTAGGAAACCGTTTTGTAATATTTAGACAAAATTTTGGAGTCAATGCTTTTAAAAGGCTCTTTTTTAATATGTAACAGACCTTTTTGACTTTGTTAAAGTTTGGCGGTCAATTCGGCACTCTTCAGGGGTCCTCGGAGACTCAATCTTCGGTGACCCTGCGGTGAATGGTGAATTCACCGCAGGGTCAGCGAAACGGAGTCACCGAAGTGCACCAAAGTGTGCCGAACTAGAAAGAACCGAAATGTTGCTGAAATTTCATTGCTTTCTATATAACCCCTTTAGAGACAAGAGGATTTTAGAAGGAAGCGAATATAGCCTTCCTGCAATTCTTTTATTTGCTCACATATATAATATAGATTATGTGTATAATCCGTCAATTTATATAGGAACAGACACATACCTATATAGGTCAGCACATTGGTAGATTTATGATTCTAAATCTTGACACATGTAGGAACGTTTTCAACACTGAAAATTTGTCTCTGACAAGATTCTAAAATAACATCACATGAGTATAAAATAACATTTTACAAAAGCACGGCTATATTGAGCATCAAAAAGACTTTCTTTCAAAAGAAGTGAAAGGTAGACTTTCTTTTAAACGTAAGATGACAACTCAGAGCTTAAAAATAACCATGTTTTTAAAATGAAACAAAAATAAATTTTTATGGATATTCTCCGTTTCAAAACGGAATACATTGGAGTTAGTATTTTGATGCAAAAATGACCTTTAGAACTCTTGTACATGCAACCTGTAAAATTGAGGGCTTGATTGCCAAAAAATTTACCGATTTTTCTACCGCGATTTGGCTACTTTTTAATTCAGCAGATTTAATTAAGGACATAATGGAATTTATATTACTGTATGAAATTCAGCTCGATTATTGACATTTGCATCTATACTTGCCATTGGAATTTTTTACTTTATCGCTTCAATTCGAATTTATCGATAAGCCGATTTTCAAACAAATATCAAGGGCTGAAAGGGGGTAGATAAATGTAACAGAGAAACTTACACTGAAACTCATATGAAAAATATGCTTTTTCAGCATTTAAAGGAACATATTTGTTTCGAAAAGGTATCATTTTTAATTTTCGGGTGTGGAAGTATATTTTCCATTGAACAAGCTGATATTTAATCAAATAAAATCAATTATCGGTTGAAACGCGCCAATATTTTTTTTGAAAAACAAATTGGGGTGTAGAATATAGCAGATACTAATTTAAAAAAAAATATTCATCCTGCACCAATAGAAGAATTTTAATAGTATTTTTAGTAGTATCATAGGTTTTAGAGACTGACAATAGATACCATCTGCCATCAAAATATCAGATTAGGATTTTTCTTTCCAAAGAAGAATCCTAGAGCCCTATTCTATATGGAGAGGTGATCTGCAAACTCAGTCAAGCTCGAGAAAGGCTTCCGCAGCCAAATCTTTGCACCTTGATTAAAGTGCCTTGTTGTATTAGCGATATGTACCAGGTAGGTGGAGTAGAGGTAACATCAATGCTCTATAACCGTGGAGACTAGCAGACACGCAATCGCGGCAAGAGCACCCCTCCAGTAAGTTTCCTTGGGCAAGACACCTAACGGTACATACTCGTCACCCAAGACATACTTGAAAACGAGAGAAATCTCAATGTATCCTTCCTGGTAAAATACTTTCTAAAAAAAATAAAAAAAATAATGCACATCTACACATTTAATAGTACCACCCAGTCTCCTGACAACACCATACTCAAGTATTAGATTAGCAAGTCAACAAAGAAAATGGTAGCAAGCCTGCAATAAAGTGCAATATTTTATTTAAACCGGACCATCTACATATATTAAAAACAAACACGAAGGGCCCTATCACATCGCTACAGCTAAAACAGGGAAGCCAAGGGGAAAAATGAATGATCGCTAATCTCCCCCTAGTGCCCCCGTTTTACCTGACGATAATGGGGCAGGCGCTGAGTTCAGCAGCCTGCCCCGTAGCGGCCGCTAGAGTCCAGGATGCTCGGGGCACCACTAAAGCACCATTCCCGGCATCCCTTCCATGGAGTCCATAGGATCAGGTCACATGACCAGCAGGATCTCACCTCTCGCGAGATTCTGTAGGTCCGTGGAGTGATCCTGGAGGGAGACTGGGGACTTTTTCCCCCAGTCTCACTCTGCTCCCGGCGGCCAGAAGCAGCGGATCTGCTGCGGCAGAGGAATCAGACAGCTGCAGGTGCTAACTTTTTCTGTGTGGACTGTGTGATCCTAATGCTAGTTACTCTCTGCTTACACTTTGCAATCCCCATGTTAACCATTGGGAGCGCAAAGTACAGTAAGCTGAGACTAAAAAGCACCAATACCAATTCGCCAACAAGTTTAACCCTTTGGTGATCGGGAGGTGATGCATTATCACTTCAATTAACCTAGCGAAAACAATCATTTCATTAAAAATATGTTGAACATTGCCTGAAATTCAAATCTGTGCTCAATCTGCTTGCCAGCCAAGCCATTTCCTATGCCCAATACCTGCCCATTCATGATTAGCAGGTGAGGTTTTAGAGCAGAGCAGGTGGGCTCAGTGGCGTAGCGTGGGTTGTCAGCGCCCGGGGCCAGCAAAGAATTGTGCGCCCCCCCCCCAACCTGTGGACGTTATCGATATTGCCCCAGCTCACACATGGATTTGCCCCCAGCTCACACATGGATTTGCCCCCCAGCTCACACATGGATTTGCCCCCCAGCTCACACATGGATTTGCCCCAGCTCTCACATGGATTTGCCCCCAGCTCATGGATTTGCCCCCCAGCTCATGGATTTGCCCCCCAGCTCACTCATGGATTTGCCCCCAGCTCACTCATGGATTTGCCCCCCAGCTCACTCATGGATTTGCCCCCATCTCATGGATTTGCCCCCCAGCTCACTCATGGATTTGCCCAAGCTCATGGATTTGCCCCCCAGCTCACTCATGGATTTGCCCCCAGCTCACTCATGGATTTGCCCCCCAGCTCACTCATGGATTTGCCCCCAGCTCACTCATGGATTTGCCCCCAGCTCACTCATGGATTTGCCCCCCAGCTCACTCATGGATTTGCCCCAGCTCACGGGGATTTGCCCCCAGCTCATAGATTTGCCTCAGCTCTCACATGGATTTGCCCCCATCTCATGGATTTGCCCCCCAGCTCACTCATGGATTTCCCCCATCTCATGGATTTGCCCCCCAGCTCACTCATGGATTTGCCCCCATCTCATGGATTTGCCCCAGCTCACTCATGGATTTGCCCCCATCTCATGGATTTGCCCCCCAGCTCACTCATGGATTTGCCCCCATCTCATGGATTTG
This sequence comes from Leptobrachium leishanense, assembly GCA_009667805.1. Classification (NCBI taxonomy): domain Eukaryota; kingdom Metazoa; phylum Chordata; class Amphibia; order Anura; family Megophryidae; genus Leptobrachium; species Leptobrachium leishanense. Next base: position 325,881,763 of record CM019064.1, on the reverse strand, counting down.
CCCCCCAGCTCACTCATGGATTTGCCCCCATCTCATGGATTTGCCCCCAGCTCACTCATGGATTTGCCCCCCAGCTCACTCATGGATTTGCCCCAGCTCTCACATGGATTTGCCCCCATCTCATGGATTTGCCCCCAGCTCATGGATTTGCCCCCAGCTCATGGATTTCCCCCAGCTCATGGATTTGCCCCCAGCCCATGGATTTGCCCCCAGCCCTTACCTGGATATTGCCCCAGGCCCCAGCTCCGGCGGGGGTTGAGGGGACCGGGACGCAGATGCCGGGCAGCGCGGGAGCGCCTGCCCGGTCTTTAACAGTCCGTCCTGTTAGGTGATGCCGCGCAGCCGGTCACGTGGTCCGGCCAATCAGGTGGTACAGAGACTCCGTACCACCTGATTAGCCGGACCACGTGACCGGCTGCGCACGCCGCGCAGCCGCATCACCTAACAGGACGGACTGTTAAAGACCGGGCAGGCGCTCCCGCGCTGCCCGGCATCTGCGTCCCCTCAACCCCCGGGCCAGTTTTAGGGGCGCAAATGCGCCCCTAACAAAACTGCGCCCGGGGCCACGGCCCCCCCAGCCCCCCCCACGCTACGCCACTGGGTGGGCTGTTTGTTCTACACTTATGTAACCCCTCAATCATTGGCCAAATGTGTGGGAGTATATGGGTGGCAAGAGTCCCTATATCTTTGAGATAATGCAGTTTAAGAGTGCTGGGAAGCTCCCCACTATTCTCTCATCAAACCACTGACAGCAGGTGAGGATTAAATTATTTAGTTGTACCAGCGCTAAATGGATTTTAGTATAAGCTACGTTTTACGTCTGAATTTTTTATCAATGTAATGAATGGACCAATGAAACTCTGATTAACAGAGAATTAAGAACCAAAATGTTTTTCCTGTGCATATTGCTTATGCCGACAGTACTTGATATGTCCTTTGGGTTAAAAACAAACATTCATAGTATAGTTATTATCAAATGGTATTTATTGCAGAATTATAAATGGATCAATGTTGAAATAACATTTTTTGGAACTTAATATAGTCTGCTAATTACTGTTATTTAGATTGTTATAGTTTAGATATCTCACCAAAAAAATAAAAAAAGTTTTCATGGAGTTGAAGTAGACTTGCCAGCTCATTGTGAGGTCTGTCAGATGCAGGATCATTTTTCCAAGAAGAATTTTGCAAGCATCGGCGTTCCACAATGAATTCCAGAAAACACAATTCTACCACGGAGTTTGGAGTCATGTTAAATTAAGAATGTTAATAGATTTGTGTGTTAGAATTTCAGAAGGTATTTGTGACCTCATCCCCAACTGGATTTAAGGATTTCGATGGAATTTTTTAGAATTTGATTTATACAATACAACACAATATAACAACTTAAAAGTATAAAATATTATTTAATTATGACATAAACCTCAAATGAAAAAACATTCCTTTGTTTGGCAAGTATTTATAGAAGTATTTCGGCTAATTTGTATGAAAAAAATCCTACGTCACGCTTCAGATTATCCATTTGAGTTCTTTAATTATAATTGGCTGGAATCCAACTGCATTCAAATTAAAACTGGTCTCAAAGAAAATAAATTTAAGCTCAACAATTTGTTAGAGAACATATTTCAATTGACCACATTGTGCAAACAATGGGTTTTTCAAAACAAGTCCGGGTCAAAGTTCACATGACGCACAAACTGGGATCAAACTTTGAACCTCATCTGAAAGAACATTACATGGATTATAAAACAAAATATGGCACTGCTTCAACTCTGAAAAGGCCATCCTTCAAAACGTTTTCACCGTTTGAAAAGAGTGATAGGGAGGTGATGGTCACCATGAATAAACAGGGGTCACATCTTCGGCCCCCGCAGCACCTGGGGGGCCTGGGCACTTGGCTGCATCACTGGCTGGTCGGGTGCCAGGAGCTAGAGCTGGCAGATCGGCGTCTCAGGTGGGACGTGGCTTGGAGTGGTGATGCGGAGCCCCCAGCCTTAAATACAGGGTGCGAGGATCTGCTCGTCGCCCTGTCGTGGAGTTTTTTCCCGCATTGCCAGCTGTTCGAGCTTGTCTCAGTGTTACGTTTTGTATTTGTTGCCGAATCTCTGCTAGTACGAGGACCTTGCTTTTGTTGACTGACCCGGACTGCCTACTGACTATTCTTACGATTACCCCATTTGTGTGTACTGATTGTATGCTGTGATCTCGGAGTATATGTATTTTTTGTACTGTATGATATCTGTTGGAAGGTCTGCCCTGCAGGTTGCGCAATCTGTGAACCACTCTGTCTGCAGACAACCCGGTCTAAGTTCAGCTCATTCCATAGGATCCCAGTCTCTGGGTCTGTCCTCCAGGTAGTGAAATCTATCAATACTTCAGGTTGCTTGTCTAATCTATGGTTTAAACACAAAGCATAGTATAGGAGTTTTGGCGATTCCATTTTGCCAAAAATTTAGTAAATTCATTATTTATCGAATGGTCCCTGCATTTTACCGAAACTAGAGTCAAAGCACTTATCAGACGCCAGCAAAAAAAACGCCAAATTGCAGCATAACCGCCAAATTTCACAGAATTATGCCAAATTTGCATTGCCAAATTCCACAGAGCTGAAAAGAAAAAAGAAGTCTCTTACAGGGTTATCCAAAGAGATTCGAATTGCTTGAGAAAGGTAACCGAACGCTGAAAATCAGCGTTCGGTTACCTTTCCTGGCCATCGGCTATCCAGAGAGCAGGCAATTCGCCAAATCCTGTCGAATTGCCTGAACATACGGTGCCTGTTCGTCCCTGTTCGAGGGCAGTGAAATCCCCATCAAAAAGCACTGCTTCGGCTATTCAGAGAACACAAACCAGCAGTGAAAGGTTCCCCTAATGCTCTGCCATTCGGATTCGGCAAATTTATTCAGGAGAATCCCATAGACTTCAATGTTAAAAAATTCCCGTATTAATTCAATATCTAATAAACCGTTCATTATAAAATTCTGCAGCAAAAAGTCTCTTTATTTATAGATTTTTTAGGATACTTTAAGCATTTTTCTGAATTTTTAAAAAAAAAATTAAAAGTCCGATTTTTTTTTTTTTTTTTTTCAGTTTGCTTATTTTTTTTGTAACAGCCCTCTTTATTATCATTCCCTGGACCTCCTGTGAAAATTTCAGACATTTTCGCTCAGTAGTTTCTTTGCAACAGCGTTTCTTTTTCCCAGATTCATACAAATGGTTTTTCTAATTTATTCACTGCCTCCTCTACGTCACAGCTGCTTCGGCTCTGTGTGATTCGGCTCCTTTTCGGCTCCTGTTCGGCTCCTCTTCGAAGGTTAATCCAGATGTTTTTGCTTGTTTTCAGCGTGCATTCGGTGAGTTTTCGTCAGGTTTTCGGCAGCTTTTCCCTGCAATTCGGGGACCCTGTGGTGTTTGCTGAATACACCGCAGGGTCACCGAAATGCAATCGGCAAAAGAACCGAATTGAAGAGAACGAAAAGTCACCGAACGTGCGGTGACTTTTCGAATCTCTTTGGATAACCCTGCTATTCTCCTAACAGGAGCTTAAATCAACAAAAATGTAGTATATGTCCAAATAATAAAATAAGGGCCTTTAAAAACCACCATAAAAAGGTGTTTTACACAATTTTAAAAAAGTCTTTAAACAATAAAAAAACACACAAAAATGACTTAAAAAAATACAAAAAGGTCTTTTAAAAAAAAAAAAAAATGAAAAGTGGTTTGCAAATATTAAAAAGAATTAATGACCTTTAAAAATAAAAAGATATTCCATTTATTAACAATGAAAGCTATTGGAATCGCCTGTTTAAACCTGTCGAATTAAAACACCAAAAATCAAGTAATTGTACCGAAATTTTGTCAGTCTGCGAACAGAAAAAAGAAGTTCACAAAGAGACAATTTCAGTGCTGCAGAAATGCAGCTAAATTCACTGCATTTTGCTGTCAATTCCCCTGTATTTGGCAAATTGACCGCTTTTTGAATAGACAAATTGCCCTGAAATTGCACTTGTGGTGAAATTCACTGTTCGGTTCAATTCGGCGGAAATTTCAGAGGTTAGTGAATAACCTCCTTAAATTAATTCTATGGTCAACACCCAGCCAATCGGTGTATGAGTCGATCACATCTTGCTGTATACACACACACAAACACAAATACGGCAAAGGTTCCAATAGCCGCACAGGGTCGCTAGTCCAGAGGGACATATCAGCAAAAGGAAGACCGTTCTTACAAGACTTGCCATATGAAGGAGCTTTACTTGGAATAGCATCAACGTTTTGGTCTTGTCACAGGACCTTTCTCTGGCAGCAAGCGAAAAGTCTTGTGCCAGGGCCGAAATGTTGTTGCTACTTCTAGTCACTGTAGGAGTGTCAGATTGTGTGAAAAAACCCTAAACAATATGGCATGCAACACATTTGCGAAAGAGTATTAATTTAAAGAATTAGAAAAAAGTGACAAAATAGTATACAGCTCACAAGATGTGAGTGTTAACACCGTGTGCACACACCCTGCTAAATACAGCACTTTATGTTTACTTTTCATGGCACTAGGCAACATATGTTAAAATCCAAATGTTTCACAAAGACGGTCACATATTTCTACATTCACATTTCATTCATGGTATGTTAAAGTCATGTGGAATTGCAAGAGATCACCAAGCTCAGAGTTGTTGCGAAACACTACAAATCACAAACAACAACAAACATTATGTCAGGCAAAGGGCTGGTCCCTAAAGAGAAGGACTGCATGTGAATGTGCCGAGCCTCGCAGGGAGCCCAATTCTACCCTGCAAACTCATTGCAGTTGGAATTGCTTTTGTCATTAACCCGACTCTCGGTTTCCCATCACCTAGCTCTGCACCATATAAAGGCACAATAAAAAATATATTACGCTTCACCCTTGCTCTTGGAGCTTGAGAAAGAGGAAATGCAGAAGTGACAGCGGATTATCTAGGTGACTCTGTCTGACAGATGTCTGTGCTCTGCCTAAAGTACAGACACTACAAACAGGGGGATCGTCGTTGATATCAATGACCAATAACAGAAATTAGATTAATATTGAGAACAAATATATGAGCGAGACAGATCGATAACCTCATGTGTGAGAGAGAAATGGAACGTCTCCATAGTTAAATGACAGATACAGCCAGCTATACTAAATAACTGTTTATCCAGATTATAGATTCCTCTGCGTTAATGCTTCAGACTGAACGCCCCTTTTAGCAGCTGAATATAAGCAGCTAGCATTAAGGTGCTCAGAGCCCGAGCAGTGCCATGGTCCAATGTATCCATTACAATGGCAATAGAGCTTGATGATTCATAGCCATGCAGTGTCTGCTCTTTGTGCCGCCTAAACAGCAATGTGGCTGCAGTCACTCCCAAAATATACTTTGAGATGACGTCAATGAAGACATGGCTTTGTACATCCTGGGAAACAAGCACAGAGACATAACTGGCAGTGTATCTGTGATGCAATTATTGGGTACCGTCACACAGGCAGACCTGAGAGGCCATAGATCTAGGGTTCTCATTAAATCATTATTTTAGCTGCTGCCTTTAGATCTGCAAAGGTTAAAGGTCTCTGGACACAATCTTTATATGCCCACTTATTTATTTATTTATAAAGGATTTTACCAGGAAGGATACATTGAGATTTCTCTCGTTTTCCAGTATGTCCTGGGTTCAAGGTTCTTAGGATATGTAAGTGTTTGTAAATATGCACCCACAGTCCCAGTTATTTGTTTGTAAACAGTGTTTTGCAAGGTTTCTATTTACTTTTACTCATACGTAATGGTGTCGAATTTCTTTTTTATATTGAATTATTGTTTAATACACCTTCACATATGTTGTCTTTGGTGATGTGGGAGAACCCCTTGCAAAGCACGTTGCACTTGATAAATCTCCCTCCAAACACAGGCAGGTAGAGATGATAGCTAGACATGGCGCCCCCCACTCAAGAGAGTTCAATGGCTAAAATATTGACTACTTTAGAACAGCAAAGGAGCATCGTCACCGACTAATGTCACAGGGTCAGGGCCCAATGGTCTCATTACTGGCATGCAGGAAGGAAAGGCCAGTCCCCCAGTATGCCATGGACACGCAAACTTCTCCCCTGTCTGTCAACTCAAGCAAGCTGGGTCCACCTTAATTGAAAATTACTGCCATGAGCCAACCCTCCAACTACTTTTATGAGGCTGAATGCTGATGCAAGTGACAGCTCCTACATCATTACCATGCCCACAGTGATGAAGGTGGAAGGAGGAGGGGGGGGGATCACTGCCTCTGACAAACTAGGTCATTCTCTGCACTTTATACTACAGCAATCTAAACAACAACAACGCTGCCACAAACCGCAATGATCAGTGAGACAAACAAAAAGTGGAACAATAGTGGAGCAGCATCTCTGGTGATCCCGCATCGGCTGCGTTTCCAATGCTTCAGAGTCAATCTGTGAGGACATGCCAGATCCCATCTCAAAGACATCATGACAATGACAGCATAAGTCCATTCATCACTACTTAATCTACAATGTATCAAACAGTATGATTTATGTTGAAACAACTCATCACTGACTAGTATATACATAAACACACGTTTGTGTGCATATGTGTGATGTATAAACATATACTTGAATACACAGGAAAAATATTTTCACACAGATATACACAGATTTGTAGGCAGTCAGTGATGTCCTGGCATTCTGTTCTATAGGTGACACATAATAACAATACAGCATTGCCTGGCTGGGGGGGGGGGGAAGGAGCAGAATATTTGCAGTAGAAATGGAATAGTCACAGACCTGTACAGGAGCTGCAGAGCAGTTGGAGGGAAGGGTTGGCTTGGCTTACAGAGAGTCCCCTGTCTGAGGCTTTCTCAGGCACACATTACACACACACAGCACAGCTCTCAGGAAATGAATGGGGGGCACACAGAGAACTGTTGTACTTGCAAATGACTTACCGGGATCACGTGACCCACCGAATGTCAGGGTGGGCCGGTGGGCGGGGTCCCTCCTCGCCAAGAGAGGACAATGTCCTGGCAGTCTATCCAGCATGCATCCACTTACACAGGGGACCCCCAGCAAGGGGGCTCGGGGGCTGCCTCACCTTGACGGGTGCTGCTGCTACAAAGCAAGCCCTGGGAGCAGACACAGCAGCGTCCCCCAGCACTGTGTGAAAGGGGAGAGTCGGCAGCACACACAGGAGCCTGCAGCCACGGGAAGGAGACCTGCAGCCGCACTTACAAACCCCCCTTGTGGAGTGTGAAAGCCTCCCTGCTCCCACCCTGAGGAGTGGGAGGAAACACCCCCTGTCAGCCCATGGATTTGCTTCTAGATGTCAAGGCTGCTCTCCATCTCTGCAATCATGGGCTTTATTTTCTTCATGCAGCCCTGGCAGCATTTCTTATAATGTTTTCTTCCTATAAAACACCATTATCCATCACCATTAGCTGCTTAACTTACTGTCTGCAGAGCCACCTCCAGGTCCTGGAAGGGCGATACATCACTTTGCCTGTCACCTCCGGGCTTTAAACTTAAAATACATAGAAGCTACTCTCTACTTCTGGCCTTTGATCTAAGCGTTGGGGCGGTTCGTCTATTCACCAAACTGTCAATTTGCCAAATACGGGTGAACTGACAGCGAAATACGGTACAGTTCGGTGATCTTGAGCAGCAACAAAATTGTCCCATAGAGAAGTAATGGTTTGTCTATTCACAAAACGTCGAACTGCGCCGACGTGTCAGTGAAATGCTCCGATTTTCAGTGTTTCGGATCCACAGGTTTAAGCAGGAGAATCCCATAGGATTCAATGTAAAAACGTAATATCACTTTTAATTATTTTTTTAAAAAAATCATTTATTCTTTTCACTGTCAGCAAATACCCTTATTTTATTTTTTAGCACACCTTTTTGTATTTTTTTAGACAAAAGTTTTGTTTCCCCAATTTTTTGCAAAGTCTTTTTTTAATTCTGTAACAGACCTTTTTATTATTTTTTAAATGCCCTTTTTTATTTTTTAGACACTTTTTAATGCATTTTTATTGGTTTGAATACCTATTAGGAGAATAGGAGAGTTCAGTTTTCAGTGTTTTTTTGCAGTTCGGTGGATTTCACCAAGGCCACTTTGGCGTTCTTCGGCGACATTCTCCAACTTTTTCATGAGGCTTTGGCAACTCCATCTTCGGAGTTGGCGGTGAAATAGAATTGCTGAAGTCTACTGAACTGCGCCGAAGGGGAAAGCATTGAAATATCGGTGTTTAGTGAATAGTGCATCCCTGCTGCTCACAACCAAATACTTGAGACATCATGAATTGTGCTTTATTATGTTATAGCTAGTTTCTTTTGTCGTTTGCACTTGACACAATATAGGGCTGGTAACAAAAAATAAAATTCTAGGGCTGCATTTTATTCCCTGTCCAACCTACACAGATAACTAAAATCGCAATGACTGCAGTGCAGGCGCTGAGGTGCACTACGTGGATTGTCTTGGCATATTAAATAATTCTTTTTAACACATGGATGAATATATGGGTGTTGCATATATGTTGATGAAGCTGTATATGGGTTTATGGCTTTAGTGTGTTACAGTATCAAGGGGGGCCCATCAGTTTTCAGTCCGTCCCTGGTACCTGCGTTTTATGTAATACATTTTGGATATATATATATATACTTATGTACATGTATCAACGTATATTTGCTGTGTATTTTACATACTATTGTAACCTAACAAAGATGCACTTGATTTTTTATTTATGTCCTCTAGTAAATATTTATGGGTTTTAGTTTGTTTTTAAAAGGGTTGCACCGATACCCGATACTCACCAATTCTGATACTTTTATTTAATGTCATGTGACCAGTTTTCAATAAATGATTTAGGATTTTGGTGAAAGCCTGTCCAAATTATGTTAATGTTGAAATGTATGGCCAGAACCTCATTTACCTACTGCACAGACCTGCACGCACACGCACAGATACTAGACCACAGATATATGTATATATATATATATATATATACACACGCCAGACCTCAGATACATATATACCAACACCAGACCTCAGACACATGTATGTATGCATACTGTATACATACGTTGTGGTGGAGGACAAAAAGTGAGATAAAAAGCCTCCTCACTATAATAAGTGTGTTTATTATTGCAGAAGCCACTTGCCCATCACAGCAATTCGATGAATTGCATCCCAGAGCTCCTGTGCCACATTCCCCATATGCAGCAAGGAATTCTGGGTAGGATAAGCAAATGACATCTGTCTCACTTTTATGCACCCTGAGTCTGTTATTACACAAAGCCACGGTGTGGCATAGCATTGATTTTAGGGCTCTGTGTAATAACAGACCCAGGATGCATAAACGTGAGTCAGATGTCATTTGCATATCCTACCCAGAGTTCCTTGCTGCATATGGGGGATGTGGCACAGGAGCTCTGGGATGCAATTCATCAAATTGCTGTGATGTGCAAGTGGCTTCTGCAATAATAAACACATATATATATATATATATATATGGATTTGATACAAACAACTAAGCACATCGACACTCCGGGGCTAAAAGTCTAATTTTATTCTCCCATTTAAAAGTCATAAAGGGGTTGACATTTTAGCTCCAACTTGGAGCTTTCCTCAAGACACATGGCTCTGGGTTGGAGCTAAAACGTTGACCCCTTTGTGCCTTTTAAATGGGAGAATAAAATTAGAATTTTAGCCCCAGAGTGCCTCTACGCTTACTTGTTTGTATGCATACTATTGGAGCCAGGTAGCAGGCACCGGGCAGAATATTGGAAGGTGTAAGTGCGTGACAACTTGGAAATATATATATATATGTATATATGTTTATATACATACACTCCAGACCTCAGACACAGACAATGGGGCGTGTGTCTTGGTAACTATATTTCGCATGATTCTCTGCCACTCATTAGGTTGCCTGAGTCTCATGGGAAACGTAGTTCCAAAACATCTGGGGGGGGCAAGGTTGCTGACCCCTGATTTAAGCCTTGCTGCTGGACAGATCAGATGATTCAATGCCTGTTATCTGATGGCACTATTGGTGAGTTATCAAATTATTTATTTATTACCCTTTCAGGACCTACAGATGGCAGCTCTAGAAACACAAGGAATCTATACTGAGAGCCAGTTTTAGCAGGACAGCTGATGTAGGTTTGGATCTGAATAGGAGCTGCTATAAAAGAAAGAGCAAATGATTCACATTGTTATTCTAGCAAGTAACCATTCAGCCTTATCATCTGAAAAAGTAACATATGCAAAATGCATAGTAACAGTGATACATAATGCAAACACACTTACAGGCTGTAATCAAGAACTTCCCTATATTTGATTTTGGCTAAATTTGTAGAATCTACTAATTTACTCTGATCTCTCATAATGTGCAATGCTAAATAACTTCCATTTTATTATTTGATTTATCTGTATCAATCAAAATGTATACAATTCTGCATTATACATTGATTATTAGGTTCCAGACACAGATTTGCATGTAGCACACCATTGGAATTTTCCATTTCCACAAGTACATCTTAGGTATGAAATCAATATATTTGTACTTTGGTCAACATGCCAGGATCTATTTCCTGTATGCATTTTTGGAGTTAATGACATTACTATTCATTCTGTGTTGCCCATGATGAGGAACCAGTACACACATGACCCAGTTGGGGCCCTGACATTCCTAGAGGAATATTGGCTTCCAGCCCGGATCTGCCAAGGAAAGGGGGGAACAAGAAGGATTTCAGGATCCTTGTCCCCTGCAGGCAGAGTCAAGTGGACTGGGTGCAAGCAGGGCCCCCTCTATGGACACAAGACAGCTACCAATTACATACTTCTGACCCAGACAAAACAACCATGGTTATTCACTAAATTGGGAATCATATGAAATGGAACACTTGAAGCTAGTATAGATTAAGAAAAACTGCAGTCAAGTTTTCTATACTGCTGTTTGACATAAAACATACCTCTTTATATATAAAGCCTGCTGTTTTTTTCCAGCAGTAATTACAAATATAAAAGGACAACACTTCAGGTTCCTCATTTAAAGTTTATACAGTAGGCTTTACTGGCAATCATTTATGTTTTTCAATTCATGTTGCATGAGAAAATACACATTAATATGTATATACATATATCCTGCTGCTGAGAATCCAATAAACCCGAAACAGCACTGTCCAGGAGTGGCTGTGACTAGTTGCATAAACCTGAGGCGCGTTCAGTTCCTCAGCCGCTGCTGAGTTAGCAATTTGGCACTGAACGCTGTGCTGCAGTTCAGCGCTCAGCTAACTTAGCACTTGCAGCTGAGTAGAGAGGTGCTGAGTGTGACGTAGGAAAGATGGCCGCCTCCACAGAGCAAATAATCCACACCCTTGTAATCTCCAGATTTGACTATTGCAATAATCTCTTATCTGGCCTCCCTCTCTCCCACTTCTTCCCCCTTCAATCCATCCTGAACGCCTCTGCCAGGCTCATCCACCTCACCCGCCGCTCTGTCTCTGCCGCTCTGTCTCTGCGAGTCCCTTCACTGGCTCCCCATCCACTGCAGATTTAAATTCAAAATCCTTATTCTTACCTACAAAACCCTCTCTAACTCAGCTCCCCACTACCTGTCCTCACTAATCACCAAATACACCCCAGCCCGCTCCCTAAGGTCACACAGTGAACTGCGACTAGCTTCTCCCCGCATCACCTCTTCCCATGATACACTGCAGGACTTCTCCCGCACAGCCCCCATTCGCTGGAACGCTCTCCCTCATACGGTCAGACTTTCCCCTAATTTCTCTTCCTTCAAACGCTCCCTTAAAACATTCCTATTTAGGGAAGCCTACCACCCAACTCACTGACACAACCATCAATCACTCTCACCTTACAGTCCTCTCCTCCTGTTTCCAACCCCAACCCTCCCAGATTGTGAGTTCCTACGGGAATAGGGCCCTCATCTCCTCCTGTACTGTTTGTCAAATGTTGTTCAATGTATTGTAACCCTGTCTATACTGTGCTTATTGTACAGCGCTGCGGAGTATGCTGGCGCTTTATAAGTAAATAATAATAATATTAATAATAATAATCCAACAAGGACTGTTCAGTTTGAGGTTTTGGTGGACCAAACCACCAAATATTTATTGGAACATGGTAAACATTAACACTAAAGTGGTAATAAAAATGGACAACAGTGGATATTGCAGAAACAGCTCCTTTCATTAAGCAATCCTGCGCCTTTTGCTTCAATATTCACAGCCAAAGTGTTCAGTGAGATGGCTGCAGCAAACTGAACTGCTGCTATGGAGCAACTCAGCGGTTGCTGAGGACCTGACCAGGCCTGATCTCTGCTAAAAAAAGCCATCTAGTATGGTGTGGCATTAATTGGAGGGTTCTGTGTGAAAACAGACCCAGGATGCAAAAAAATGAGAAATTGTTGACATCATTCGTATGTCTTACCCAGAGTTCTGTGCTGCATACGGGGGATGTAGCACATGAATGCAGTTCTTGGAATTGCTGGGATGTGTAAATGACTTCTGCAATAATAAACTTTATTTGATTTATATATATATATATATATATATATATATTTATTATTGCAGAAGCCATCTGCACATCACAGCAATTCAAAGAACTGCATCCCAGAGCCCCTGTGCTACATTACCCATGTGCAGCACAGGGGCTCTGGGATGCAGTTCTTCGAATTGCTGTGATGTGCAGGTGACTTCTGAAATAATAAACATAACCATTATAGCGTGGAGGCTTTTTATCTCACTTTTTGTCCTGTACCACAATCGTTGTAATTACTGATTTGCCCTACGGGTACAAGCATCCACTGCAACTGGTCATGCCTAGCTCCTAGCTGATGAGGGTCCAATAAACCCGAAATAGCGCTGTCCTAGGAGTGGCTTTGACCAGTTGCATAAACATGATTTCTGCTAGAATGGCATGGCATTGATTTAAGGGTTCTGTGTAAAAACAGACAGAGGATGCAATAAAAGTGAGACAGATGTCATTTGCATATCCTACCCAGCGTTCCTTGCTGCATATGGGGAATGTGGCACAGGGGGCTCTGGGATGCATTTATTTGAATTGCTGTGATGTGCAGATGGCTTCTGCAATAATAAACATAACCATTATAGCGTGGAGGCTTTTTATCTCACTTTTTGTCCTCCACCACAACCGTTGGAAGTATATATATATTAGAAACACATAACTGACCTCTACTAAATGGAGATATTTAATGATATCCGTTTGTAACTTATTGTACGGAGCTGTTATTTTTAATATTTTTTTACTAGGTGTTCGTACTATGCAGCTTTTCCAAGAGGCATTTTTGGTTCCAGAGAAGACTAATGGCTGATTGTAGAGAAACCTGTGCTGCATTGAGCACTAAAACCTTGGTGTGCTTCAGATGTGCAGCTGCAGAGGAGTATGTCATACTCTGGTTGTCATGACAATGCAGGATGCTAGGAAGTGAATAACACACCCAGACTAGTCGTTCCCAACCCTGCAATCATTTAACTCTATGCAGTTCAAATTTTCCCTAAGCCTCGGCTCTGCAGATGTTTAATTTTCTTAATAACATCTTCATCAAGGGAAAAATCCTTTAGATACATCGGGACTGATAGATGACCACTGATTTACAAAACAACAATAAAATAATAACATTTTCACTAATTATCAAATGTATTCAATATAGTGTGTGCCGTAAAATGTAGTATGTGGTATAAACCACAATGGCTGCAACCAAAAAAACTCACCAATCAATCAGAACGGATCCAACTCCCAAATCCTCCATATAGCAAAAACATAATACGGACTCTTCTCTTTTGACAAAGAGCTGCACAGGTCCTTCACAGCTGAGGAAATAAAACAATTTTTCATTGAATTTGACAGAAAGGATTTTACCAGGAAGGAAACAGTGAGATTTCTCTCGTTTTCAAGTATGTCCTGGGTGGCGAGTATGTACCGTTAGGTGTCTTGCCCAAAGACACTTACTGGAGAGGTGCTCTTGCCGGGATCGAACCTATGTCTCCACAGAGCAGTGAGGTTACCTCTACTCCACACAGCCAGCACTTAATAGAAAAGAGTCAGTATTATGCTTTTGCTACCGTGGAATAAAGACACACTGTCAGGTGCGGGGACTGCCAGGCCGGCGCCTCTCACACATGCCTCCAGCGTGGCGTCCAACCCGGCCTTCAAAGCCCGAGCAGCATCCGAATTCGCTGGATTTCCTGGACACGTCACGGGCTGCAGCTGGCAGCAGCGCCGGCCGGGCCCTCAAGTTTGCCGGCATCCGATGTCAGCAGTGGGCGTGGCGGGCCTCAGGGAGCGGCGGACCGGGGTCGGCTGACCGGGGGTTGGAGTGATGGAGGACTGGACGCCAATAGACTGCAGGAGAGGAGGTAGGGGAGGCGCAGAGGGGGCGTGGCGGAGCCTGGGCACCCTATTTAACCCCTGAACAACCTACTGAGTTCTCAGACGTTCTTTGCTTACCTGGTGTAATTGTGCTAAGAACAAACCCTCCTCAAAAGTATATTTGACCCTTTGGACTCACTTGGATAACCCTGCTTGCTGCCTACCCCGATCTCAGAACTGCCTAACGACAACGCCTCTTGGATCTCCCCTTGGTACCTCGCTTTGGACTCTAGTCTCCATCCAACCCGCTACCGCATCTTGGGTTCCAACCCCATTCCGGTACCCCTAGCCCTGACACACTCACATATACAGTTGTGTGAAAAAGTGTTGGCCCCTTCCTGATTTTTTATTTTTTTGCACGTTTGTCACACTTTAATGTTTCAGATCAAACAAATTTAAATATTAGTCAAAGATAACACAAGTAAACACAACATGCAGTTTTTAAATCAAGGTTTTTATTATTAAGGGAAAACAAAATCCAAGCCCACATGGCCCTGTGTGAAAAAGTGTTTGCCCCCTAAACCTAATAACTGGTTGCGCTATACTTAGCAGCAAGAACTGCAATGAAGCGTTTGCTATAACTTGCAATGAGTCTGTTACAGCGCTGTGGAGGAATTTTGGTCCACTCATCTTTGCAGAATTGTTGCAATTCAGCCACATTAGAAGGTTTTTGAGCATGAACCGCCTTTTTAAGGTCACGCCACACCATCTCAATAGGATTCAGGTCAGGAGAACTTTGACTAGGCCACTCCAGAGTCTTAATTTTGTTTTTCTTCAGCCATTTAGAGGTGGACTAGCTAGTGTGTTTGGATCATTGTCCTGCAGCAGAACCCTATTTCGCTTCAGTTTGAGGTCACGATCCGATGGCCGCACATTATCCTTCAGGATTTTTTGGTAGACAGCAGAATTCATGGTCCCATTTATCACAGCAAGTCTTCCAGGTCCTGAAGCAGCAAAACAGCCCCAGACCATCACCACCATATTTTACTATTGGTATGATGTTCTTTTTCTGAAATGTGGTGTTACACCTTCCAAAAAGTTCAACTTTTGTCTCATCAGTCCCCAGAGTATTTTCCCAAAAGTCTTGGGGATCATTAAGATGTTTTCTGGCAAAACAGACACAAGTCTTTATGTTGTTTTTTGTTTGGTTTTTTTAAATTCGTTATTTGTGAATATTGCTAATACAAACACAAGAAAATAGCAGTGAAAAGGGGCCACACAGGGCCATAAGAAGACATCAGGGGAGTGACAAAAATATGAGATACAAAAATGCCGGGGGAAATGCCATAGGCACTGCAAGGGGGAACAACGGGTACACCGGGACTAAAAACAAAAACATAAAACCCCGCAGGCAGAGGGGAGAGGAAAAAAGAGAGAGAGTGGAACTGCCCAAAATAAAGCAGCATTACTGGCTCACTCCGATGGCCAAATCAACAGCCAGAGGCCTGGTAAGAGTCCACAGGGCCAAGGCGTCTAGGGCCAAGAAGGGCAGACAGAACCGCGGTAGCTACTCTAAACGGCTCACCTTCAGCAAAACCAATGCACCCACACTCCAAAAAAAAGGGGGATTGGGGGGAAAAAATGGCCCAGCACCCAAAATCCTTAGCGTATGAACTCCCAGCAAACAGCCAAAAGTCCTCAGGAATCAGTAAAAGTGGGGGGGGGTGAAGGGTAAATATCTGATATCCCGACCCAAAAAAAAAGAAGGGGGGGGGAGTCAGCAGTAAAAGAAAACAAAATGCAGGCCATGTCTGTGCATAACAAGTCAGTCCGGGTCTCAGGGTCTCCGGATCGGTGACGATGGCGACCCGACGTCAACAGCGCCAGTCGGCTCTGAGAGCGGGCCCAAAGCCAGCAGGTGAACACGTGCGGCATCAGGCGTAGAGGCCACTAAGACCTTTCCTCCACTCAGGATCAGCTAGGAACCAGATGCCCCCCATCTATACCGGACATCTCAGGAGCGGAGGATCGCAGTATAAGCCCCAAACTGTCGACAAGCCAGAGCCAAGAAGGGTAAATCCCGGAAAACTGCAATCTCCACATTCTCGAAGCAGACCAGAGGGGCCCTGGTCGTCATTCAGAACAGCTGGTCACGAAGAGAGACGTCCCTAGCATCCACAATCACTTCCCTGGGAGCCAATGGAGGGACCGTAACAGCCTTCCGAACCCTGAGGGCAGACAACGCGGCATCCGAAGCGTCAGCAGGTAAGGCCATAGTTGTAACCAGGAAGTTGCGAACATAGGCAAGTGTGACGGAACGAGATGTTACTGTCCGCCTGCGGGTGTGCTCCAATCTGCGTTGAGATCTTCTCCCCCTTCTGTTGTCCCACCGGCCCGACTACCAAGGTTGGGACACTCGGCGTCTCGAGCGACCGGGATCAGCTTCGCGAGCGAGATGTCAAACGTAGCGAGGGGGACCTTGACGTGGACCCAGCCCGACCACTGAGGGATGACCCTCAGCGTCCCGAGCAGCTGGCCACTGACCTGTACGTGAGCTTTTACAGTTAACGGTCAGAACAGGTTCCGTCCGCGAAGATTCGGATCTCCCGGCAATCGGATTGGCCGATGGTCGATCGTTCGGGGCTATTCGGATCACCCAGCGGTCGATGTGCCCATTCGCTACGCAACACTGACCTATTCGGATCTCCCGGTAATCAAGCTGGCAAACGGTCGATCGCGCGGAAGTATTCGGATCGTCCCGCGGTCGATGTGGCCCTTCGCTGCACAGCACTGACCTATTCGGGCTCCCAGTGGCTACAGATATCCCAATTCGACCAGCATTCCGTTCGGATTTCGCGGTAGTCGATGCGCCCGGCAGAGTACTGATTCTTCGGATCTTCCGGTGGCTACATGAAAGGGACTCCGTCGGCTAGAGGCATTCGGATCGCGCGGCGGTCGAAGCGCTCACGCGTTGCCAGGTGCAGATTCTTCGGATCTCCCGGCAGTTAGCTGGACAGGCTCAGTCGGCTGTAGGTATTCCGATCGCGCGGCAGCGGCGCGCGGTATGTCTTCGTTTCGTCCGTGTGCTGAACCACGAGGGATGTCAGACACAGTTGGCAAATAGAGACACGAGACGCAGCTGCATGAACTCAAAACCAAAGACACCTTTATTTTTTAACAACACATGCATTTATAACTTTTACCACGAGCTCCACATCTGGGAAACCCCCTGCCCACCCACACAGATCTCATTGGCCCACACGATTTCGGGGCGGTGCCGATTCAGAACAGGATGGTCTGAATCGGCCATTTTCCCTCCTGATGCACCCGATCAGAACACGAGGTGGTGGAAAATGGCGGCAACCACGGCAGACACACAGTACACAACGTTACACAATATACACATCAACACTCTTATGCACAGGAATCACCCTCCAAAACCCTTAGAACTCGCAGGATTCGGTTGGTGTAACGGCACCCAAAAGTCTAGGGAGGAAAAATGTCCTGAAAACCAATCTCTGGCTGAGGGTGCTGAGCCATTCCTTCACATTCCTCCCCCTCCCCAAAGTCCGACGAACCCGGTTGGACCCCAACGGGTCGTACCGGGAAGTCGGTGCTCTCAGGTCCATAGTCAGTTGGGAGAGGCCGAGCCACCAGGCTTCTCCAGTTGGCCCTGCGGCCGTACCAAGTGGGTGGAGGCCACGCGGGTTTGGGGTTACCCCCTCCGGCAAAAGGGTCCTGTGGCCGGGGAGGAGCACCCCCGGTGCCCCCTCCGGGACTATCTCGCACCCGGGGACAACGGGTGCTAACTGCACGCGCCCCGAGTACCTGGGCCAGCCGCAGAGGGAAATCGTGGCTGTGCGGGGCCTCTGGACCAAAGGGCTGTGGGAATGGGTAGGGCGGAAGCAGGCTCTGCCCTGCGGCCAGCGCGTCAGCTGGGTGTGTGTCCCCTGGTGGGAGGATGGTTTCCTCCATCCCAAGGACGTACCATGGCGGCCAGCAGAGCCGTCGGGGAGAATCAGGCTGCTCCTCAAGGCATACGGCATCGAGTGGGCAGAGGCCAGCGGCGCTCTGTCCCGTTGGCAGCTCTGCTGCTGAGGGGGCAGCTTCTGAAACAACTTTCGGAGGATCGGGTGAGGACAACAGCTGCGGGGTCACCGGCTCGGAAAACTCCTGTTGCTCCTCAGGACAGTCGGGAAATGGGCAGAGGTCAGCGGCGCAGTGCCCCGTTGCCAGCTCTTCCGCTGGGAGGTTGGATGCAACGCTGACATCCAGGGGAACAGGGAACAACGGCTGCGGGGTCGCCAGCACGGAGAAATCCTGCGGCTCCTCAGGGCAGACGGGGAGTGGGCAGAGGCCAGCGGCGCTCTGCCCCGTGGCCAGCTCTTCCACTGGGGGGTTGGATGCAGGCACAACTTGCGGGGGGTCGGGGAAGAACAACGGCTGCGGGCCGAACAGCTGGGGTGAACCTGGCTGTTCCTCCGGGCATTCGGGCAGTGGGCAGAGGCCAGCGGCGCTCTGCCCCGTTGCCAGCTCTTCTGCTGGGGGGTAGGATGCAACACTGACATCCAGGGGATCAGGGAACGATGGCTGCGGGGTCGCCAGCACGGAGAAGTCCTGCGGCTCCTCAGGGCAGATGGGGAGTGGGCAGAGGCCAGCGGCGCTCTGCCCCGTGGGCAGCTCTTCCGCTGGACCCGCGGACATGGCCGCCGTGTCTTCTGGCGGGCTTGGGAGGACCATTTCCTCCCGGGACCCCTCGGGCCCCTCACACGGCCCATCCTGGACACTTGGCACCTGCTGTGCCTCTTCCGACCGGGCCGGCTCCTCTACTGTGATCCCGATAGGGACCCATGGGAACCTCTCGGGCTCCCAAAACTCGCAATTTCTTTCAGGGGGCAGCGCCTCATCCTGAAGTTCTTGGCGGACCTCGTCCCGCCACTCAAGTCCAGTGGGCTCCACCATGGACCCGAAATACTGATCCAGGCTCTCTTGCAGTCTTCTCAGAAATTCGCCCTCCATGTCCTCGACGGGGAATGTGGCGTCCTCGGATGTAACTCCAGGCGGGCTGTAAGTCCCTATCCAAGGTCCGCTGGGCTGTGCGGGTTCCCCAATACAGGCTCCAGTCGAGCTGTAAGTCCCGTACGGGGTATCGCTGGGGGGTGCAGAATTCCAGGGTGAAGCTCCAGTCGAGCTGTACTCCTCATCCCAGGGGTCTACGGGATAAGGGTCAGGGGTAAAATGTTCAATCTTTGTCTCACGGAGCGCTGCCAATCGCAGCTCGTGCTGACGCTCCTCTTCTTGTTCTTCTTCCTGCTGGGTCTCCTGGATCGCCTTTGCTATCTCAGCCTCCGATGGGGCAGCTCCGAGCAGGGCGATCCGCTGCCGCGCCCTTCGGATGAAGGCACTTTCCGCTTCCTCTGCGAGGACAGGGGTGAGCACGGGTGTCGTCGCCCTGTCCTGATCCATCCTGGTCAGTTCTTTAATTATGGTTTTCTTCTTTTTGTTACCCGGCGTTCCTCCCCGGTCCTCCATCATGCCACGCAGGGTGTCCCTGGTGTAGTGATCATACACCAACATGTTGCGGGTCTTCTTGGGGGGTGCAGAGAGCAATCCCACCGCTGCCACCAGTGTGACGGAACGAGATGTTACTGTCCGCCTGCGGGTGTGCTCCAATCTGCGTTGAGATCTTCTCCCCCTTCTGTTGTCCCACCGGCCCGACTACCAAGGTTGGGACACTCGGCGTCTCGAGCGACCGGGATCAGCTTCGCGAGCGAGATGTCAAACGTAGCGAGGGGGACCTTGACGTGGACCCAGCCCGACCACTGAGGGATGACCCTCAGCGTCCCGAGCAGCTGGCCACTGACCTGTACGTGAGCTTTTACAGTTAACGGTCAGAACAGGTTCCGTCCGCGAAGATTCGGATCTCCCGGCAATCGGATTGGCCGATGGTCGATCGTTCGGGGCTATTCGGATCACCCAGCGGTCGATGTGCCCATTCGCTACGCAACACTGACCTATTCGGATCTCCCGGTAATCAAGCTGGCAAACGGTCGATCGCGCGGAAGTATTCGGATCGTCCGCGGTCGATGTGGCCCTTCGCTGCACAGCACTGACCTATTCGGGCTCCCAGTGGCTACAGATATCCCAATTCGACCAGCATTCCGTTCGGATTTCGCGGTAGTCGATGCGCCCGGCAGAGTACTGATTCTTCGGATCTTCCGGTGGCTACATGAAAGGGACTCCGTCGGCTAGAGGCATTCGGATCGCGCGGCGGTCGAAGCGCTCACGCGTTGCCAGGTGCAGATTCTTCGGATCTCCCGGCAGTTAGCTGGACAGGCTCAGTCGGCTGTAGGTATTCCGATCGCGCGGCAGCGGCGCGCGGTATGTCTTCGTTTCGTGCGGTGTGCTGAACCACGAGGGATGTCAGACACAGTTGGCAAATAGAGACACGAGACGCAGCTGCATGAACTCAAAACCAAAGACACCTTTATTTTTTAACAACACATGCATTTATAACTTTTACCACGAGCTCCACATCTGGGAAACCCCCTGCCCACCCACACAGATCTCATTGGCCCACACGATTTCGGGGCGGTGCCGATTCAGAACAGGATGGTCTGAATCGGCCATTTTCCCTCCTGATGCACCCGATCAGAACACGAGGTGGTGGAAAATGGCGGCAACCACGGCAGACACACAGTACACAACGTTACACAATATACACATCAACACTCTTATGCACAGGAATCACCCTCCAAAACCCTTAGAACTCGCAGGATTCGGTTGGTGTAACGGCACCCAAAAGTCTAGGGAGGAAAAATGTCCTGAAAACCAATCTCTGGCTGAGGGTGCTGAGCCATTCCTTCACAGCAAGGAACTCCGAATCAGGCATGGACTCCAGGATGCCCCACAACTTCAGGTTATGGTGGCGGGTCTCCAAAGACAGAACCGTAGACTGCAGTATGGCCACCTGGGTCTGGAGCTCAAGCACGCCAGAGGAGGGCTCTGCCTGCGTCGTCTGCATCACACAGATGTGAGTGCGAAGCTCCTCCATGTCCGAGCTGAGAGAGGACAACTCAGAGCGAACCGCCACAAGCTCATGTTGCCAGGAGGAGCGTGCATCCTCCAGATGGGTCCGGATGTCTCTTTTGGATGCCGGTAGGTCTTCGGGGTCCGTCGGTGGGAGAGTCTGACTCGGAGCGGACGTGACAGCAGGGCACAGCTCCATAGAGGCCCCAGCAGCTGCCGGAGAGCAGTGTGAGTCATTCCCTACACGTGGGCCACACAAGGAGAGCCAAATGGCAGGCAGACGGGGGTCCACCACCGGGACTGCCCACTTGTCACATTTTCCCATGACCAGGAAGAGACAGAGGCGCCAGGAGGAGGAAGGTGGTAGATTCGGCAATATGGCGGCCAGCCGCTATAACTCCAGGCCTCGGGATTCGCGGCCTACAGCCGATGAGGGTTCAGCAGGGTTCTGCCGGTTCAGCAAACAAGTGGGGTGGATATTACCAGCATGGGAGCCAAGAAGAGAGCAGGTTGAGCCGTCAAAGGATCGGGTAAAACCTGAAATACAGCCAAATTGCAGGAGCTCCACAGACGTGCGTCCGCTCTCCTTGGCACCAAACCACGCCCCCTTTATGGTCTTTTTGCTCAGCAGCGGTTTTTGTCTTGGAACTCTGCCATGCATGCCATTTTTGCCCAGTCTGTTTCTTAAGGTGGAGTCATGAACACTGACCTTAACTGAGGCAAGTGAGGCCTGCAGTTCTTTGAATGTTGTTGTGGGGTCTTTTGTGACCTCTTGGATAAGTCGACACTGCGCTCTTGGGGTAATTTTGGTCGGCCTCCCACTCATGGGAAGGTTAACCACTGTTCCATGTTTTTGCCATTTGTGGATAATGGCTCTCACTGTGGTTCGCTGGAGTCCCAAAGCTTTAGAAATGGCTTTATAACCTTTTCCAGACTGATAGATCTCAATTACTCTCTTTCTCATTTGTTCCTGAATTTCTCTGAATCTTGGCATGATGTGTAGCTTTTGAGGTTCTTTTGGTCTACTTCACTTTGTAAGTCAGGTCTTATTTAAGTGATTCTTAATTGTGAACAGGTGTGGCAGTAATCAGACCTGGGTGTGGCTAGAGAAATTGAACTCAGGTGTGATAAACTACAGGTAAATTATGATTAAACAGGGGGGCAAACACTTTTTCACACAGGGCCATGTGGGTTTGGATTTTGTTTTCTCTTAATAATAAAAACCTTGATTTAAAAACTGCACGTTGTGTTTACTTGTGTTATTTTTGACTAATATTTAAATTTGTTTGATCTGAAACATTAAAGTGTGACAAACGTGCAAAAAAATAAAAAATCAGGAAGGGGCCAACACTTTTTCACACAACTGTATGTTATTCATTTGGTTCATTTGTTTTGTTTGCGTAGGGTAATGTAGGAAATAAATTAGTAAAAGTGACATTATTACATAATTGACATCCATATTTCCCAATAGGGGAGTAAAGCTCAGTAGGTGAAGGCACATTAGGTTTTGTGTCTTTTGTTGGTAAATAACATAGAATGGGAAACAGTCAATAAAAATGTTGTAATTAATTTTAGTTATATGTATACATGAAATGTATTTCTATGTGGGATATAAGTGAAAGCTCTACATAACATATAATTAGAGACAAATACATGTTTCAGATCTGTGTAACTTATTATAAATGGAAAGATTAATGCGAAAATTGAGCAAGCGTTTTGAACAAAGTTACATGGTGACAAGAGTCCACATTCAGATTTCTATACCCAGGCATTTACGAACAATCGTGCAGCAGGAATCCTCCAGTCACCTTTAGGAATGATAGGCAGCCTGCATGAAGAGGGAAAAGAACCTGCAATTATATAAGCGTTATATAATTATTAACATATGTCACCCACATAGATATTAAATAATTTGCTCAGTCTCACACTGAGCCTTTTACAGTCTCAAAGCTTTCATGTGCATCATGGCCCTGTGGTTGCCTATCCAAAATATTTGTTGTGTGAAAACAAAAGAAAATCAAATTTTGTGGCAACAGAGGAACATACAATATGCACTTCTGTTTAATATACGAAGATAATAATATACAAAATTTTTAATAATGTGTGTATATATACAATCACAAAGATGGAAAAAAGCACAGTCCCAGGAAGTATAAGGCTGGGGTCAGATGAACGCTGTTTGAACGTGCGTTTAGCCGCACTTTATTACGGCCGTGGTAGCAGCAAATGACGTCCAATGACGACCAACATACAAAGTACGGCCGCACAAAAGTGCGGCTGGACAACGCAAGCGGCAAACGTACGCATTTTTGCAAGAACCGCTAGTACTGACGCACAGAGTGCGCTGCATCGGCATAGCGGCGTGTGTGAGTGATTTGGAGACGTCAGACGCTGCACATGTCTGGCCTACATCACGTCCATTTGTTTTTTATAGGTCCCTCGAAAATCACGGCCGTAATTGCGCACCATGTGACCGCTGTCGCATCTGGACGCACTTTTTGATGGAAGACGCGAAAAATCCGTTAGTCTGACCCTAGCCTAAGGGCTTACTACCCGGGTGCTACCCAAAAGGGGGAAGTATACAAAAAAACAGAAAATGTGAGCACTCCAGGATTTATGTTAAAATGCAAAAATTTATTGGGTATACATTAAAATATCTGATGTTTCGGCTCCTGAGAGCCTTTATCCTTGATAAAGGCTCTCAGGAGCTGAATCGTCAGATTTTTTAATGTATACCCAATAAATTTTCATGGTGCTCCCATTTTCTGTCTTTTTTATATATATATATATATATATTGTAGGGATTTATCTCTGCATGTGCCTACAACATGTCGAGATTTATATTCAATAAGAAACTTATACGAGACACAAATATCAATCGTTTATATTTCATAGAAATTCTCCTAAATTCTTTTAATTGTCTGTGTTTTGCTTTGAAGAATACACTAATCAATAATCGGATAAAAATATATATATTTATTACGTATACAAAAAAGTTTCAAATCTCATATCATAAACAAAGATTTAGAAACAATATATCCATCCATCAGCACATAGACACTAGCTTCTCAATATATGTATCTCCTGTTAGTAACTGCATATATGATTAATATCATTTACTTTATCAGTTAGTAACTATACACAAATGGTTAATAAACATTTCTGCTTAACGAAAACAATTAACATGTATTTCCCAGCAAACCAATGTTTAACAAGCTAGATCTTGTAGAGATATATGTATCTCTCTATGCTACGTGGATCAGCAAAAGATGAGCTATCACTTATTCTAATACTAGAATGATAAGTAATAAAAACTTATTTAGTGAATCCTCCCCTAATATCGAAAATTAAGCTTCTACTTTTTATATTGCAGTTACATAATTCCTTATTAATTTCAACCACAGTAATTTCCAAATTCAATATGTATGTATCCGTATATCATTTTGCAACAGTTTCCTTAGGATAAATCCTTATATCCGATTCTTCGTCATATCTCTATCTGCAGATATAGAAATATTTTGAAGACTCTGGATTTAACAGTAATCTGAGATATCTCAGTCTATCTGTTGCAAGAAATACTCCAGATATATAATTACATTAACCTAATTTTTTTCTCATACATTACCTCCAGTCTGGATTCAATGAGTTACAGCCTTTGAATATTCTTTATGTAATATATTGTTTTTGGAATATGTGAAAATTATCAATGTCAGATATTCAATGCATATAAGTTAGAGATGTGGACCTAAATATCTTGAGTGCATTGTGTCCTGGGATGGTCTGCAGTGCATTATGTCCTGGAATGATTTGACTGCATTGTCGTGTAAGTCTGAATGAATTTGCAACGAACAGTACAGCCCCAATTATAGTCAATTTGACGTCACTGACAATCTACCTCTTTTCATTTAAATATAATATTTACAATGCCTCAAGAGGGCAGTGTTGCACTTCCAATTAATTCCGCATTTTAATTTTAATATACCTTATCTCAGATCAAAGGTCAATCTGTCTTAACAAAGACCCTATTTTCAATGCTAGACTTTGGGTCTCTCCTGTCAAAATTAAATTAATAATCTCCACTCCTCTCAAAGTTTCTACTGAGTCTCTTTATCAACTGAATTCCTTTCTCTGGCACTTAGCTCGGCATTATATCAAATAAAGACATTTTAAGGTTCCATCATGTCTGGCATTTAAAAAAAACTCTTAAGGTTTCACCTAGCCATGAACTATTTAAAAAAAATCTCTGTCCATTTCTAAAACTAGGGAGAATTGAAAAAGAAAGTCTTTACATTAAACAAGCATCCGTTTTAATTTTTCCATTCTAATATACCCGACAATATATATATATATATATAACTTTGATTGTTGTAATAAAAATATTGCAGAATGTTTCTCGATTTTCTTGATACCATGGAATGCTGGAATATAACGTAAAACAGAATTATTATTATTATTATTCTTTATTTAGAAAGCGCCCGCATATTCCACAGCGCTGTACAATAAACACAGTATAGACAGGGTTACAATACATTGAACAACATTTGACAAACAGTACAGGAGGAGATGAGGGCCCTATTCCCGTAGGAACTCACAATCTGGGAGGGTTGGGGTTGGAAACAGGAGGAGAGGACTGTAAGGTGAGAGTGATTGATGGTTGCGTCAGTGAGTTGGGTGGTAGGCTTCCCTAAATAGGAACGTTTTAAGGGAGCGTTTGAAGGAAGAGAAGTTAGGGGAAAGTCTGACAGTACGAGGGAGAGCGTTTCAGAGAGTGGGGGCTGCGCGTGAGAAATCCTGCAGTCTATCATGGGAGGAGGTGATGCGGGGAGAGGCTAGGCGCAGGTCACTGTTTGACCTTAGGGAGCGGGCTGGGGTGTATTTGGTGATTAGTGAGGACAGGTAGTGGGGCGCTGAGTTAGTGAGGGTTTTGTAGGTAAGGATAAGGATTTTGAACTTAATTCTGCAGTGAATGGGGAGCCAGTGAAGGGACTCGCAGAGGGGAGCGGCAGAGACAGAGCGGCGGGTGAGGTGAATTAGCCTGGCGGAGGCGTTCAGGATGGATTGTAGGGGGGAGAGGTGGGACAGAGGGAGGCCAGATAAGAGATTATTGCAATAGTCGAGTCGGGAGATTACCAGGGCGTGTATGAGTTGTTTTGTTCTAGAGGTACCGGCTGGGTGGAGTAGAGGTAACATCACTGCTCTGCATGGAGTGAGCCTGTGGAGTCATGGGCTCGATCCCAGCGAGCAACCTCCCCAGTAAGTGTCCTTGGACAAGACACCCAACGGTACAACCTCGCCACCCAGCACATACCTGAAAACGAGAGAAATCTCAATGTATCCTTCCTGGTAAAATCCTTTCTCAAAAAACATTCTAGAGGTCTTTAACCTTTACCTAAATCTGTTCAGCATGTTAAAAGAACCATTTTCTTAATTTACATTTATTTGTTCTCCATTATATCTTGTTATTTCTCCATTATTTCTTATGTGACATAGCAGTGCATGCAGAAACAGGAATTGACAGAGGTATAGATAGTAAATTAAGTCCATGGCCATATTACTTTGTATTTCTGTAACAACTGTATCAATTCGATGTTCTTGAACCCAGGACATATTTGAAAACGAGAGAAATCTCAATGTATCCTTCCTGGTAAAATCCTTTGCAAATAACTAAATAAATATTCCAAGGTTGGTGTTAACTTAACCATAGCTGTAGTAAACTTACCAGAGCCATTATATTCTATGGAGTTGTTAAAGTTGCAACAGCTCTGGTTACGTTTACACCAACCTTGGCATAGGGCCCCATGTTTTCCGGTCAGGAGAGACAAGTCTCTTTTAAATAGGAGCCAAGCAGTTTTAATAGGTGCTGCGTGTGATTTGAGCCTTAGGATATGAGGAATTGAATGTTGTGACAATATTGTAACATTTCCATGTAAACGGTAGTTTTTGGTAGTGCCAAAAGAGCATGGAGAAAAAAAATATCCTTGAACTATATTAGTGAAGTTAACATTTATCTGCCCAAGTTTTCCTCTGGACAAAAGACATGGTCATTTATACATTTCTGGTGCTTACACACCTACACAGAGGCTAAATGCACTATAATTATATCACAGTGCATTTACAGACGGTATGCATTATTTAGCAGGCAGAGGGCTCTCTCTGCTGGCCAAAAGTGGTAATGTAGTTGTAATGCAGTTTGGACTGCCAGATATGCTCATTACATAAGGGGTTATTCAAAGAGAGCCAAATTGGCACCGAAATTGCACCGAACGGTGAATTTCTCCATACGGTGCAATTTCAGAGCTATTCAAAAAGCAGGCAGTTCACCAAATTTTGGCGAATTGCTAGCGAAATACGGTGCTGTTCGACTCGGTGAAATCCCCATAGAGAAGCTATGGTTAATCTTTTCAGAGAACACCGAACAGCACCGAAATGCTAGTGAAATGCCCTGATTTTCAGTGGTTTCATTTTGGTAGCGTTTTTTTCCTGTTCAATTCAGTTTTGCAGCAGGTTTTTGGATGCTTTGGGCAGCTGTTCCCTGCACTTCAGGAATCCCCTGTTCGACTAGGGATGAATTCCCATATTGATGCCATCGACCCCATGCACAATGACGTCAGTGTAAGGATAGAGAGTCACCCAGCACGCAGACAAAACCCAACTAAGCGAGGAAACCCCTAATCTGAGAAGCTGGTCCTTAATAATGGCCAAGTACTAATCTAAAGAAAGCAGACAAACAATACATTAAAGTACAGAGCATGAGAGATATCAGTAGTA
The DNA here is from genome assembly GCA_009667805.1 of Leptobrachium leishanense. Lineage (NCBI taxonomy): Eukaryota > Metazoa > Chordata > Amphibia > Anura > Megophryidae > Leptobrachium > Leptobrachium leishanense. The sequence goes on along the minus strand of CM019064.1, from coordinate 325,853,615 downwards.
ATAACAAGTCAGGGGTAGGTACACGGAATATTCATACGCCAAGGGACAAACACAGAAATCACAGTCAATAATAAAAGCCAGACGTCATACCAGGAGATCATAAGTATAAGTTTTCAGGAACACGCTGAGGGGTATAATAAACCACGACAGGGCTCAGAGCTCTGTCAGTGACTGATATTTAAAGGCCTCCTAGATCTCTGATCAGGTGCCTCATTCAGAGTAGCCGGATTCCTAGAATAGCGCCCTCTCTGTTGTGGAAACCTTACTGCAGGCGCACCAGCAGGCATGACAGTCAGTGAACGAGGAGATGCTAGGTTGACATTCAAGATGTCAGCCCTCATGAAAAAAGGCCACGATCGCAGTATCAGCACATAAGGGATTAAGAGGTGCATCTCTGAAAGGTCAGACTTGGACCTTTCCAGCAATGCTTCTCTTGACCCTGTACCACTTACCAATGGGGAGATAGAGGGGTCCTAAGGACCCAAACTCCCCTTCAGGCACTTTTCTGTCCCTGCCGGAGGGGGCACCCGAAATTGACGTCATCGTGCCGGGGATAGGTTTAAAAGTGGGGTCTGACTTCAAGGAAGCCAAACCACCATGGGACCCCAGACAGAGAGGTAATTATAGGGAGGGAGGCCCCGGAAAGCTGATCACCTGTGGAGGCCGTCCTCCGCACACAGCGGTGACACATGAGGACATCCCCCACACGTTGTCTGCAGTGAGAGGGTTAAAGGGCTACTACCACCGAGAAACTAAATGTCTTTATTGTGCTTATGTATGTTATCTTGCTGATGTCTTACATGTGCTTTGTTTTTCTCTTGTATGATTAGTTAAGAAAATATTTATTCTATATGTGTCACTAGGGATGTGCGTTTCGTTTTGGCCCGATTTCTTTTTTTCACGAATCGGGCCGATTCGGTGCCTCGGATTCAGCCGATTTTCTGAATAGGATCGGATCCGAAAACGGCCAAAACTAAACTATTTCCGATCTGAAACAAAATAATTTTGTTATGTCGTATGGACGTGAAATGTGTAAGATCGCAAGTCATTTTCCTTCCATTCGTGATTTCGGTCATTTCGAACATCGTATTTTTTGGTTCCATTGCTGATTCCGTATTTTCTTATAATTATGCATTGCACAACTTTATTTAACCCCTTAATGACCGCTGATGTACTATGTACGTCCTACCCACGGGTCTCCCTTAGACCCGCGGACGTACATAGTACGTCAGCGGCTCCTAACCTCCCTCCCTGCCCGATACTTACCTCCCTCGCTGGATCCCTCACGGATCTGGCAGGGAGGAAGCCTGCCCTCGTGATTAAAATGGGCCGGCGAGCTCGATGACGTCACCACGCTGTGTGGTGACGTCATCAGCAGGCGCCCCCATTGAAATCAATGGAGGGGAGGGGGGTCTCCTTCGGAGCCCTCGATCTCCCCAACCATTGAAGCTAGTGTGCTGCAAGTTTCACCGCTGAAAAGGGGAGAGTCTCCCCGTTTCAGCGGTGTGCAGCATTAACAATTTCGCAGCAGGATCGCGATTCGGCGCAAATGTGCACCAAATCGTGATTCAAACCTGGAGGGTGCAGAAACGTAAAAACAGCAGCGATCACTAAAGAACGGATTCGTGTAAAACCGCCCGGTCACTAAGGGGTTAATCATATTAAAATGGTATGAAAGAAACAAAAATTAACAAAATGATTTAAAAAACGCAAAACTGACCCAAATGGTCTGACAAATGGCCAGAACAAAAGGTTTTAAAACGGAAAAAAAGTTCATCAAAATTACCTGAAACGAAAAAAAAAAAAACAGAACAAATAAAATGATTTAAAATGAAAAAAAAAAAAATAGTAATTAACTATTTCGCTGCTGAGCCTTTTCCCGCCCCTGTGCTGAGCTCATTTTTACCGGTTTCGCTCATCATGTTTAAACGCGTTTTGAAGCCTTATTTTATTATAAGACCCAGACATGTTATATATCATTCTTTCCGTCAGACTCGGCAGATTCATAATATATCATTATTATATGTATATGTTATGTCCTGTCTGTATATTATAACAAAAAATGCAATAAAATTAGAATTTTTAATAATTTACAAGGTGTGTTTTTTTTCCACATTTTAACATGCGAGCATTTGCGGTTATATTTTATATGAGTTGCACTTGTTAAAAAAATTAGTAATGGGGGCCAGGTCACATTCTGGCCCCCAAGGGGTTAAAGCCAGCCACTGTTTGGAAGGGCAGGTTGTGCCCTTCCAAATGGTGCCTGCCTTTCACCGCTGCCCCCTGCCGATCGGGAGGGAGAGAGGTCCAAAGGACCCCCCCTCCCTTTCAGGCACCTCCTCCGCATTCCACACCGTTTTTTTTTTTTTTGTTGTTTCAGATAATTTTGATGAACTTTTTTTCCGTTTTAAAACCTTTTGTTCTGGTTTTTATTTTTAAAGTCAGACCATTTGGGTCAGTTTTGCGTTTTTTAAATCGTTTTGTTAATTTTAGTTCCTTTCATACCATTTTAATATGAATATGCATTGCACAACTTTATTTAATCATAAGAAAAAAAGGATCTTTATTTAATAAAAAACAATAGAATCGTCAGAATTATCGTATCGACAGAATTATCGTATCGACAGAAATATCGGATCATCCGCAATACCATTAGTTTAAGTCAAAACGAATAGGACAGACGATCTGAATACACGAAAAATGTCCGATATCACGAAAAAATGTCGATACGAAAAACGAGCCGATATGAAAACACGAAAATGTCCGATATCACGAAAAAAAAAGTCGATACGAAAAACGAGCCGAAACGGAAATCGGCCGAAATGATCCAAAATGAAAAATTTAAAAATCCGAACGACCCGAACCGAAATGCATCCATTGTGTGATCTTTTCTGTTGTAAACTGCCCCACCCCACAGTATCTATACTCAGTCCTCACTTTTTTTTTTATAGCCATACAATGGAGACTATGGTTCAAGCAGCTGACTCACATCATTGTATTGTGCGGGATGTATTCAAAGGACATTACCAGGGGGTACATTAGAAGTTTTTTAAGCTCCCTGTTATATCTCATTCAGCTGCCAGCTCTTATCTCAGGTAGCCTAGAGAACAATAACATTATCTAAACATTCCCCCCCTAGACCTCATTATCTAAACATTCCACCCCTAGACCCCCCTAGACCTAATCAAACTGATAAATGTGGTAGATTAAATAAAAAAGATCAACAAAGCAAAGATTTTAGTAAATGTTGCATCATGGGAAACATCCAGAAAATGAAAAAGATAAAATACCTAATTTTATTTTTCCTTTTTACATGCAATTACTTAAAAAAAATAGCAGCATGTGTTTTATAATGTGGTTTTATTTATAATGCACACGTATACTATTTATAGCTTATGTAAGTGGTAGTGTTGCTTTAAGATACAAGTAAAATGATGCATTTACAATTTCCCATTCAAACAAATTACATGAGAATAAACTTGTACTAACTGTAAAAATTATTTGAATCAGAAATAAAAAAGCAACATGTTCATAGACAAATATATGCAAGATGTGTTGCAGCTGTTCTTTGAAAACAAGACCACTACAATAGCAGTGAAATGAATCCGTTGTACAAATTAATTTCATTACAAGGATATGATGTAATTATTTGTTTAAAAAAGGGCAATGCAATGTACCAAAAATATTTATTTTAATGAACTTGTTTGCTAATACAATTGCAAATATCTTAACAAGCGTTCTTTTTATTTTGCTTTCTATGCAATATTGTGCAATAATACACTGAAAACATTAACGACGTCCTCGACCACTTCACTTCTTGGCTTCCACACTTCCTATCCTCTGACATTCCATCTCTCATCCTTGGAGATTTTAACATTCCTGTGGATCCACCACTCCGCTGCCTCACAATGTTTCTCCATAACTTCCTCATTCAGCTATATCCCCCCAATTAGCAATATTCTTGATCTCTTGTTTCTAATCTCTTTCACCGCTCATCCTATCTGATCATCATCCTCTGACTTGTGACTGCAGTTTTCCCTGCATTCTGCTATCTGAACCCAAACCTTCTAAGCCTCGCAGGAAGCTCCACTCTCTTGATCTACAGCAATTCACTGCTGAAATATTCTTGCCACTCTCATCTCCTGTCTTCCTGTCCTAGTGAAGCTTCGATACACTACAACTCTTTTCTTTCCGACACCCTCGATGAACTAGCACCGTGAAAACTCTGGTCACTGAAGCAAAAACTGCAGCAGCAAAAAACATGGCCGCCTCCATGAGAAGAGCAGGCATATTAGAAGCTACAAAAAACTGACAAAATTCCATTGCAAGTTGTAAAATACAAAGGTTTACTGGTTTATTTAATCTACAACAAAACACATATCAAAAATCTTTATAACAGACGAAGGCAAAAAAACACTAGAGGTTTTTCACTAAGCTCCGAACTTGCCACCGAACTGCGCCAGATGGTGAATTTTGCCATATGGTGCAATTTCGGGGCAGTTCGTCTATTCACAAAGCTGTCCGTTCTCTAAATACTGGTGAATTGGCGGTGAAATACGCGGCAGTTCGTTGATGTTAGGTGGCAGCGAAATTGTCCCATAGAGAAGTAATGGTTCGTCTATTTGATGAACGCCAAATTTCATTGAAGTGCAGGTGAAATTACCTGATATTCGGTGATTCAGTTCGACAGGTTTAAACAGACGAAACCCATAGGATTCATGTAATATCAAAAGTAATATCATTCTTAAAAAATGTTGAAAGTTTTTTTAGAAATGTTTATTCTTCTCTTTTTTTATTTTGTAACAGACATTTTCATTATTTTTTTAAAAAACATTAGACATGTTTTTAAAAATATTTTTATCGTAGGATCAGACACACAAGAGGACAATAAAAGACCTCAAAAAGGTGTCAAAATTTGCAGGTATATGACAGTATCTGTACAGCATATTGATGTAAGAGGGAGATAATAATACATCCCCATACCCGAACTATTCTAAGGCCACATCTGAATGGGGGGGGGGGCGCCTGGCTATAAACACACATTATACAAACAGTATGGTAGCAAGCATTGTGACTCTGTACACCTCATTGGGCCTAATAGGTTAACAGCGAATTAAAAATTGAGTAAGGGTTGAATCAGGAGGAGCATGGGGGATTGTAATGGCTGGGATCTGTGAGAATTGTATCATCTGTGGTTCTTAGCAAGGAGATGTATGGTTTGGTCACTGTTTGAGAGCGAGGGAGGTTGGCTAGCAGGCGACCCTGTTTATTGCCATACCTGAAAAACCATTATGTTGATGCTGCCAAGGGCACTGTGCGTGGCTGGTGGCCCAATGCATCATATTGAGCTTTACAGACTTTGGAAGTTTGACAGGCATGGGCGGTGAGATTGGATAGGAATGCTATATAACTGGCAGTTAAATCATCATGGAGGGTAGCAAGGCGTGTCAAGGCTTCTTTTCTGACACGTGCATCATATTCAGTTATATGGCCCCTAATACCGGGTTAGAAGCCGGCCAGAAAAGGTTGGCATCATCAACATGGGCGAGAGTATCGTCATATAATTATTCCAACTGAGCTCCAAATGCATTTTAAACAGCCCAGAAGTAAGAAACTGTGTCGGAAAATGACAGTTTTTGGAAGAAAGCATGGGGGTTTTATAGGCTAGGGCAAACATAATCGGGGCATGGTCGGTAAGGGCAATTGTGCCCACAGAAGTGCATTGCACTCTATAAAGAAGTGTGTCAGAATTGAAAAAATCTATTCTAGAAAACGTCTCGTGGGGATCAGAATGAAAAGTAAAATCTATGCCTGTCGGGTTAAGGTTCCTGTTCCCTCAGGTGGCAAGGGGATTCAGTCCAGAACTGGGTCCGGCACAGCATTAAAATCGCCACCCACGATTCTTTGGGAGGCCTCAAGGAAGCATGAAGCAATTTAAGAAGCGCTTTGTAAAAAGCTACGTTTGGGGCATAAATGTTTAGCAGTTGATGTGGTTCATGATTTACATTGAGATTGAGGAGGGTATAGCGACCCTTGGGATCGTTTATCACATCTATAATAGAGTAGGAGAGGCGTTTATGAAGGAGAATGGAGATACACCTCTTTTTTTGAGAGTAAGTAGATGCAACTTGGAATCCTATCCATGGTGCTTTGAGGACCTGTGTCAAGGAAGTCCATTGTGTTTCCTGAAGGAAGACTATATCAGGGTCAAGTTCTGTAAGGTATCTAAGCACCTTTTCTTATTGGGGAGTTAAGCCCTTCTATGTTCCATTAATTTATTTTATAGGTAGAATGAGTAAGAACCTGTGGATCTGCAACGTAGGAGGCATTGGGGGAGGTCATGAAGGATACCAGATATGGAAGGAGATGCACAGTGTGTTGAGTTCAGATGCAAGGGGGACACAAGACCGTCCCAGCAGTGGTCTTCCAGCCCCTATTAGTGAAGCAAAAGCTGCCGTCAGTCTTATCATAATTATGTATCTGATTCAAATCTTTTTAACAAAATCAAACAACCCAGAACATTGTGACTCTGCATGGCACCTGGAAGAAAAAAGGTTAAGTAACAGTAAAAGAGTTGGCATAATATAAACAGGCAAACCTAAACGATTCCGGCGAAGTGTCAGTTCATGCCGTAGAGAAACATTGACCCAAGGTTTCCAAAAATCACATGAACCTCTACAATAGAGCCTAAATCAGTCAACCCATATCGTAGGCCAATAGCGAGGAAAGAACTGTATCCGGAGGCGGAACAGTCTTGGTGGTGCACTCGGGTCATGCGTGAAACAACATCTAGCATATAAACAGATAACGGTAATAAAACAGCAAACAAACATCATTGTGTTCATGAGATGAGGCATCAAAACTTAGTTAACAAGGTGGAAAATTCAAGAAAGCACATTAAGAAACAATAAGGATGAAGAAGGTTGCAATACTCCTTTAGAGCTTGTATCCTGGAGAGGTGGGGGAGGACGAAGGGCCATTGTTGGTCCCAAGGTGGGAGACATCCGATTGTCCGCGTTATCACTGAAGATCACTGAAGGTTCAGAGAGCCCCCAGAAGTGCCAAGTCACTAGTACCTGCTCGACCTGCCAAGTCACCAGTACCTGCAGTGTCGCTCCGGTGGCAACCACCTGGCAGGAGCGAATGCAGTTGAGGGCCCCCCGTCCGCTCCTCCAGACAGCCAACACGCAGATCGGCTTCACCTGATCCTGGGGCGGCCGCAGGGGTCAAATCAAAGGAACCACCTCCACGTCAGGATGTGGCACAGGCCCAAGATGGTGGCTGATTATTCAGAAAAAAATGAGCACCGCCACTTAAGGAGGAGGTGCGTGGTGCCCCTATGTCAGTGAGAACGGACAGGGTTCAGCTGGTTTGTGGGCTCAAGTCTGGGATAAAATGGGGGTCAGCAGTCTGCAAAGAGAGGCGGATGTACTATGCCCTATAGTTTGGGCCTTCAGGGCTGAAGGAAGGGCTATGGATTCCAGAATCTCACAAGCAGCACTCTGCTTCTCTCCACCAACCCCACTGCAGGGCTAGGTTGGAACAGGCTTGCAAGCAGCCCAAAAAAAGGGTGATATGAGGTATTCAATTGCAGAGCAGCATTAATATGCAGCCATTTTGGTCGGCCAGCCTCCTGGAAGTATTTAGTCACGTTTTAATGCATTTTTTATTGGTTTAAACAGCTATTAGGAGACTAGGAGAGTACTGTTTTTTTAAAATTCAATTCACAGGGTTATTCAAAGAAATCCGAATTGCTTGAGAAAGGTAACCGAACGCTGAAAATCAGCGTTCGGTTACCTTTCTTGGCCATTCGGCTATCCAGAGAGCAGGCAATTCGCCAAATCCTGGCGAATTGCCTGCAGATACGGTGCCTGTTCGAGGGCAGTGAAATCCCCATAAAAAAGCACTGCTTCGACTAATCAGAGAACACAAACCAGCAGTGAAAGGATTCCCTAATGCCCTGCCATTCGGTGGTTTAATTCGGCAAGTTCATTCAGGAGAATCCCATAGGCTTCAATGTTAAAAATATTCCCGTTTTATTTCAATATCTAATAAACCGTTCATTATAAAATTCTGCAGTAAAGAGTCTCTTTATTTATAGATTTTTTAGGATATTTTAAGCATTTTTCAGAATTTAATTTTTTTTAAAAGTCCGATTTTTAAAAAAAAATGTTTTTAAGTTTACTTATTTTTTCTGTAACAGCCCTTTTTATTATCATTCCCTGGACCTTATATGTAAATTTCAGACATTTTCGCTCTGTAGTTTCTTTGCAAACAGTGTTTCACTTTTCAAACATTCATGCAAACTGTTTTCCTAATTTATTCACTTCACTCTGTCTGCGGTCTCGGCTTTCTCTGCTTTTTCCGGCGGCTTCGCTGCGGGTGATCGGCTCCTGCTCGGGTTTTTTCGTGGTTTTCGGCAGGTTAATCCAGATGTTTTTGCGGGTTTTCGGCGTGCATTCGCTGGGTTTTGCGGTTCGTTTTCGTCGGGTTTGCGGCAGCTTTTCCCTGAAATTCGGGGACCCTGTGGTGCTTGCTGAATACACCGCAGGGTCGCCGAAATGGGATCGGCAAAAGGAACCGAATTGAAGAGAACGAAAAGTCACCGAACGTGCGGTGACTTTTCGAATCTCTTTGAATAACCCTGTCAGTGTATTTCGGCAAGGCCAGTTCACTGCTCTTCGGTGCTCTTTGGCGATGTTAACCAAATTTTTTATGTGGCTTCAGCTACTGCATCTTCAGCGCACTTCAGTGACCGTAGGATAAATAGTAAATTCAATGTAGTTTCGGCGAAATAGAATTGAAGTGTACCAAAGTGAAAGCACCAAAATTTAATTTATGAATAAGCTCTATTGCTCATATCTGTTTATGTGCTGCAAACTGGCTAAATTTATCTTTGCTTAATTTTTCAGCTGTGCTAGTAGTCACCTCATTGTGTACTCATGATTGAGGAAACTGAAACTATAGCAGAAAATCATATACAGAAGAGTGAGATAGTTTACTGACCTATGATCTCGCCTGTGGACACTTGACATTTTTCCAACTCTTCAGCAGGGTTATCGGTTGCTTGAGGCAATTACCTAGAATCACATATAATACATTCAGTGTCACAGACTACATTCATGAATAGGAAAGTATATCTTTTCATCTAATTTATTTCAAAAAAATATATCCTAACAGTGTGTACATACAGGCATGGACTGAGCAAATTGGACCCACTCAGCTGTGGCCTAGCACCCCTGGCATCCCTACCCTATTTTTTTTTTTTTAAAGGTCGAGACGCTGATAGTTATAGCACCACTGAACCGTGATGATTCTCCCAGCTAGTGTTGTTGTCGTTTCCAAAGAGAGCACATGTTAATGAGAGGAGATAAGCTGGTGGGCTTGGGACATTTAACAGAGTATATACACAACACACAGTAGTACTCCAGCTAGGATAAGACAGACCCCAAAACCAAATCGGTCTTGGTAGTGACCGAATTAAGAATAGTCAATAGTTATTTTAGGAAAGATACAGGAGTAGAGAGACAAAGCCAAGGTCAAGATAATATAGGTCAAAAGAGATCAGGATAAACCAGAGACAAGCCAAAATTATAAGGGTAATTCAAAGAGATTCGAAAAGCCACCGCACGTTCGGTGACTTTTCGTTCTCTTCAATTCGGTTCCTTTTGCCGATCCCATTTCGGTGACCCTGCGGTGTATTCAGCAAGCACCACAGGGTTCCCAAATTGCAGGGAAAGGCTGCCGCAAACCCGACGAACACTAACCGCAAAACCCGGCGAATGCACGCCGAAAACCCACAAAAACATCTGGATTAACCCACCGAAAGCCACGGAAAAACCCGAGCAGGAGCCGATCACCCGCAGCGCAGCCGCCGGAAAAAGCCGACACCGCAGACGAAGGCAGTGAATAAATTAGGAAAACAGTTTGCTTGAATGTTTGAAAAGTGAAACACTGTTTGCAAAGAAACTACAGAGTGAAAATGTCTGAAATTTACATATGAGGTCCAGGGAATGATAATAAAAAGGCAGAAAAAATAAGTAAACTTAAAAAATCCAGGAAAAAGCTTAAAATATCCAAAAAAATCTATAAATAAAGAGACTCTTTACTGCTGAATTTTATAATGAACGGTTTATTAGATATTGAATTAAAACAGGAATATTTTTAACATTGAAGCCTATGGGATTCTCCTGAATAAACCTGTCAAATGAAACCACCAAATGGCAGGGCATTTCGGGAACCTTTCACTGCTGGTTTGTGTTCTCTGAATAGCCGAAGCAGTGCTTTTTTATGGGGATTTCACTGCCCTCGAACAGGCACCGTATGTGCAGGCAATTCGCCAGGATTTGGCGTATTGCCTGCTCTCTGGATAGCCGAATGGCCAAGAAAGGTAACCGAACGCTGATTTTCAGCGTTCGGTTACCTTTCTCCAGCCATTCGGATCTCTTTGAATAACCCTGTATGTCAACAATTCGCCAACCCACCATAACTGAAGAGCTGGGTATATTATTGCATGGGGAGTTGATTTAAAAAAAAATCTTTCCTCCGTTGCTACAAGGCCCAAATATCCACAAGACACATCATTGGAAAGAATATAATCTGTTATTTTAACTGAGACTATTCTTTTGGGAAAAATTATGTTTATTAGGAGTGGAGATCTAAATAAATCTTAAACTTCAGTGCCAAATTATATAATCTTTTTTCATGCACATTTATGAGGTAAAATAATTCCTCCTTTGAAGTGTTTGGTTGTGTAGTTTCTATAAATATATACTTTGCTTGCCATATTTTTATTCCCTGTTTTTTAAAATAAAAGCCTGTTTTAAAAGATGCAGTAAATTAGCTTTTTATATTGAGATTGTGCACGGTGCACATAAGGGCTTCTAACTCTATGTAGGGTAACTCAATCCAATGACATAGAATAATATTTTCTCAAGACATCTAGACCTATATATATGATAATAATAAATATCTCCCAGCCCTAAAATTACCATTTTTGGATAGAGCTAAAAAGTAGACAATGAGAAAAAAAATGATATGTACTTTGTCTGGGTTCTGCTATAATACATGTCTTCTAATGTTTAATGGTGAGGACCAGAAAAAGATGAAAATGAACTCAGTACACTGGTTGAAATGGCTAAGCAGTGAAGGGGTCAAAACAAGTATTTATATTAATTAGACGGCTCTTATAGAGGCTCTCATTGTTGGAAATGCTTGGGTCTGCAATAAATTTATATGAACCTCTGAGATGGATTTTTAGAAACGTTTTGTATCGTTCAACTACATAATAATAGAATAAAACTACCAGAGCCAGGTTTTTACAATTTTGCCTTCAGAAAGAAAAAAAAAAAAAAAAAAAAAGGAAAGGAAAAGGGAGGAAAAAAGGGGGTGGGAAGAAAGTGGCTCGGGGGGGGATTGATACAATATTAATCAGACTCTATCATAATAGAATTCTTCCTACAGAGAGCCCATAATACTGAATATTCCAAATAGACAGCCACCCATAAATACTAAAACCTACTGGCTGGATCATACAAGAGCCAAAGGCCCCAGATCTTATCATGGGAATCCAAAGTGTGACGAATCATAGCTGAAAGCCGTTCCATGAGACAAATTCCGTATTTTATCCAGTACACGTAGATGGGGGCTCTATACATAAGCAACGTTCTGCCAAAGCTCTGCGAGCCGATATATAGTAAGTTTAGAGAGTAATTTATTTTATTTAATCGTCAATTCAAAAAGGAGTAGCCAGTAGGGATGTGCATGACTTTTTTTTTTGTTTCATTTTGTTTCGGGTTCTTTTTCGTGTTTTTTTTTTCATTTCAGGTCATTTCGGACAGTTTTTTGTTCCGTTTTGGTTCGTCTCGGATCGGCGATTTGGATCATTTCGGGTGATTTCAGATCAGTTGGTTTTTCATGAGTTATAATTAATGCAGCATATGAATCCACACACTGCTGGGAAGTTCCCAGCAGTGTGCAGATTCATATAGTTACTTTCGGGGTTATCCAAAGAGAATCGAAAAGTCACCGCATGTTCGTTGACTTCTCGTTCTCTTCAATTTGCGATTTGGCGATCCCATTTTGGCGACCCTGCAGTGTATTCAGCAAGCACCACAGGGCCGTTGTAGTGCAGGGAAAAGCCGCAGCAAGCCCACCGAAAACCCACCGCAAAACCCGGCAAACGCACACCGAAACCCTCAAAAACATCTGGCTTAACCTCGCCGAACACGCTGGAGAAACCCGAGCAGCCGCCAATCACAGCGCAGAGCAGCCTCCGGAAAAAGCCGACACCGCAGACGAATGGAGTGAACAAAAAAAAACAGTACGCTTGAATGTTTGAAAAGTGAAACGCTGTTTGCAAAGAAACTACAGAAAGAAAATGTCTAAAATTTACACATAAGATCCAATGAATGATAATAAAAAGGGCTGTTACAGAAAAAAGAAAAACGATCTAAAAACATAGGCTGAAAAAAGACATGCGTCCATCAGGTTAAGCCTTTCACACATCACCTACTGCTGTTGATCCAAAATAAACCTCATTCTCTTTCCACAGTAAACTCCACCACAGACTCACCTCCATTTCTTCCCTCTGCGGCCCTGAACCAAGCAAACTCCATCACAGACTCACCTCCATTTCTTCCCTCTGCGGCCCTGAACCAAGCATTCAAGCAAACTCCATCACAGAATCCCCTCCATTTCTTCATTCTGCGGCCCTGAACCAAGCAAACTCCATCACAGACTCATATCCATTTCTTCCCTCTGCGGCCCTGAACCAAGCATTCAAGCAAACTCCATCACAGACTCCCCTCCATTTCTTCTCTCTGCGGCCCTGAACCAAGCATTCAAGCAAACTCCATCACAGACTCCCCTCCATTTCTTCCCTCTGTGGCCCTGACCCAAGCATTCAAGCAAACTCCATCACAGACTCACCTCCATTTCTTCCCTCTGCGGCCCTGAACCAAGCATTCAAGGTATCCACCATTTCAACAAGGCATCCAACATCATACCCCAGGCTGCCATAATCTTGCAAATTTATTTTTATGTCTGCATTTATTATTCCCTGACTAGTTTTTTAAAGTATTTAGAATCTCCCTCCAATTCTGATAGAAAAAAATCTGTTTGTGTTTCCCTCCTCCTCTTCCTCCCCCACATGTTTGTTAATTGGTGCTATCTGTGCATGTCACAAACCTCATTCTCTTTCCACAGCAAACTCCATCACAGACTCACCTCCATTTCTTCCCTCTGCTGCCCCAACCAACCAACCCACCCACCTAGGGCTGGTCCCTAATTTCAGGCATCCTTTCCAGCTGTCTCCACTTCTCTCACTAATTACCCTTACTAAGCCCAAAAACTCTGGTCCATTTCATGCAATCCCTATGATATTCTACTGGCCACCAGTTTCACCTTCCCTCTGCTCCCATTTGTTTCAGTTACCCTAGTCCCTTAGAGTGTAAACTCATGGGATGTCTGCCTGAGCTTTTGGTTTAAAGTGATGTATAACCTGGACAGTTATCCTACGACCAGGGTTGTATTTCCTCTTGTATCATGTAAGTCTGCTGTTTGTGCTTACCCATTGTAAAGCGCTATGGAATTTGTTGGCACTGTATAAGTACTTGTAACTGTAACTTTGTATTTCTGTAACAATTGAATGTTCTTGAACCCAGGACATACTTGAAAACGAGAGAAATCTCAATGTATCCTTCCTGGTAAAATCCTTTAAAAATAAATAAATAAGGCAAAAAACCCAGACTGAAGCGCTCGCCAATATGTAACACACTGGGAAAAAATTCCTTCTTGACCCCAGAATGACAGTCAGATCTCACCTTGGATGAGGCAGCTTTTACCCACATATTAAATATTATGATCCTTAATATTCTGTGTCTGCAGGAAGTCATCCAGTCCTTTTATAAAAGTCTGTACAGTCTCTGACCCAACCACCTCAACAGGCAGAGAATTCCCCAGCTTTATTGTTCTCACCGTAAAATAACCCTTCCTATGCTTTGGCTGAATTTCCTTTCGTCCAGTCTAAATGGGTGACCTCGTATCCTGTGTATAGTCCTGTTAATGAAAAGGTTTCCAGACAATGGTTTATAATGGCCCGTATATATTTATATAAGGTTATCAGATCCCCTCTAAGGCGCCGTTTCTCTAAATTAAACAGGTTTAAGCTTGTTAGTCTTTCCTCGTAACTTAAATCTTCCATTCCCCTTATTTAGTCGCCTGTCTCTGCACTTTTTCTAGTGCAATAATATCCTTTCTTAAGACAGGTGCCCAAAATTGCACGGCATATTCAAGGTGCGGTCTTACCATTGATTTATACAGAGGCAAAATTATGTTTTTATCCTGAGAGTGAATTCCCCTTTTGTCAGATGTCAGACGAATGCAGTCTGAACGCACTCTGCGTACGTGCATAACGGATGGACGTACTGACAGAAGATACTGTAGACACCACATGGTTGTTTTTGACGGATGTAGAGAAAAAGGGAAATATGGGAATCAAAATTAATTAAAATTAAATGACAGGTGCAGTCAGCCAGACCAAAAAAACTTCTGAGCGTCAACGTGATGAACGTTGCAAATGTGCTGCATCTGACGTTGCGTCATCACGCACACAGGCCGCTAGACAGACGCAACGCACTCTGGACGTCTGTCGTAGCGCTTTTACTTTGAGGCCTAAATGCCGTCCGTTTCCACCTGCGTGGTGCGTGCGCACTTCGGTGTGCGCGTACTTCGTGTGTTGGTCTCTATTGATCACAAATCAATGCTACGACGGATGTTAAATTGTGCGGCGACACGGAGGTGATGACTGCGTTCATCTGTCGCTAGCCTTAATGCAGCCAATACCTTGCTGGGCTTGGCGGCTGCTGTTTGACATTGCGCATTGTTACTTAGTTTGAAGTCTATGATTATTCCCAACTCCTTCTCCTGCCTTGATTTCTCTAGCTCAGTACCATTTAGGGTATAAGTTGCTTGTGTGTTCTTCACTTCAAAGTGCATAACCTTGCATTTATCTACATTAAATTTTATCTGCCATTTAAGTGCCCAGTCCCCCAATCTATCTAAATCACTCTGCAGCGAAGTAACATCCTGCTCACATTGTATTACTTTTCCTAGTTTTGTGTCATCTGCAAACACTGATACATGACTTTGATGCCTATTTCAAGGTCATTTATAATAAAAATTGAATAGAATTGGTCCAATAACAGACCAATGTGGTGCATTAATTATACTCCAGAGAGGTGCTGCCCGGCAGTTTGTGGATTTATGTGCTTCATTAATTATACTGCAGAGAGGCGCTGCCTGGCAGTGTGCAGATTCATATGCTACATTGAAACCTATGGGTTAAAAAGCCTTGTTTCTTTAACCACTTAGCTGTGGAGGATGTGCTCAGCGCATCCTGCCAAGTGCTTCCCCTGTGCGATGGACGCGCTGAGCATGTCCATGCACAGGAGGCAGCAATCTGCCGGGACTCCAGCCGATTGCTGAGCCCCCCGGTGCGGGCTGACATCTTGGATGTCAGCCCAGCATCCGGGACCCCGGCGGGACCAATAGATGTCATCGCGCTAGCGAGGTGACATCTATTTCAGGCGCCCCCACCCCGCGAGTGCGGAGGAGGTGCCTGAAAGGGAGGGGATGAGGTCCTTCGGACCTCTCTTCCTCCGGATTGCCGGGGGCCAGCGATTGAAGGTAGGCATCGTTTGGAGGGGCACAGCCTGCCCTTCCAAACGGTGCCTGGCTTTAACCCCTTGGGGGCCGAATCTCGATTCGGCGCCAAAAAGCGCCGGATCGTGATCCTCTCCCGGAGCTGGCCGACATCTTGGATGTCGGGCCAAGCTTCCGGGATCTCCCCCTGATGACTGGTGTCATCGTGCATAGCGCAATGACGTCAGTTTTAGAGTTAACCCCTAGCTGCCACCAATGGTGGAGATATATACCAATGGTGGAGATATCTCCAGATCTGTGGCAGCTAAGAGTTAATGTTTGGTATCGTTGAATTGGCCAGAGCATGGCCTTTCCAACAATATCAAATATGACCATCTTACAAGTTACCAAAAAAACAAAAAAAATGTAAATAAAAAAATATTAAAAATAAAAAAATAAACAGCTTTTTTTTTTGTTTTGTTAATGCAGCAATATTGTTCCCATTTCAATTATAATGTGAACAATGATGCTGCGCTAATGATTTTTGTATGGGGTGCGTTTGTTAAAATTCACGTGATTTTCCCTAAAAAAAATGTAACGAGTCCCCATTTCTAATTTTTTAAACAAGCACAACCCATAGAAAATATAACCACAAACACTCGCTTGTTGAAATGTGAAAAAAACACTTTACACGTTGTAAAATATTGAAAATTAAAATTTCATTGCATTTTTTGTGATAATATACAGACAGGACATGACATATACATATAATAATGATATATTATGAATCTCCCGAGATATATTATATATAATAAAATAAGGTTTCAAAACGCGTTTAAACATGATGAGCGAAACCGGTAAAAATGAGCTCAGCACACAGGCGTAAAATGCCTCAGCAGCGAAAGGGTTAAAACAAATTTCACCCAAAAAATCCTAAAAAATAAATAAGTAAAGAAACTTACCGGTACATTCTATTGGTACTAGTAACCTACTTACCATTCTTAAATAAGCAATAAAAAATGAAATAACTCATAAAAAATGAAAAAAACAACTGAACCGAAACAATCCGAAACGCCGAAACGCTCCGAATCGCCATTCCGAAGCAATCCAAACTTTCAGATCGATCCGAAATTTTCGGATGATCGTTATTTCGTTTTTCGAAATGCTCCCGAAATACGAAAATGGTGAATTTCGGCCGAATTCCGATTCGGAACGAAACGAATTGCACATCTCTAGTAGCCAGTAAATAGACCTCAGGGGTAAATGGAATAGGTTTAGATAGTACCTCCTCAAGCAAGTTCCTGATAGAAATCCAAAATATTTGTATAATACGGTAGGTCCACCACATATGAAAATATGTTCCTTTATCCCCTCTTTGTCTCCAACAGCTTTCTATCAGGCTTTTTTTTTTAGTTTAGCCAGCTGGACAGGCGTCTTGAGCTGAAACACTGATCGATACCCTTTTAACTGACTGCCAGATATCCAGCCAGACATCACTTTCTAGATCGGTCTGGAGGTCAGAATGCCATCCACATACATAGGGTAATTCTCTCCAATCGAGGATGCAAGTTACTAGTTGATACAATTTAGAGACTAGACCTTTGATGTAGCAGCCTCTATAACAAATACCCTCTGTTGAGGAATATTTTAATCTTTCTATGAATGCGTATTCTTATATCAAATTGATCCTCAGATAAACTCTTTGTATCTAAGTCTTTTGGGTCAGAGTAGGAAACAGATGTTGAACACCTGCCTCAATCCTTGAAGGAGCATCAATTATGGCTTCCAGCATTTATTGAGGAAGGAGACATTAAGTCAACATCTTTGTTTCTTTCTGACAAAGACTCTAAGAGTTACCGGCCTAAGCTCTCTTTGATGTAAGGAACTGATCATTGATTAGGTGTAAAAGGATGTTGTAATGTTTTTCACTGTTTAGGGTTAATTTGAATAACATATTGTATCCCAGCTCTTTTGTTTGAAATGGTTTGGAAAACGCGGCAAAAGCTTGGATATTACAGGATGTGTTTTATTGTGTTACCGTGACGTCATTTTCTGTACTTAAGGAGACCATGTGTATGGTTCTTCAGAGGGCAGTAACTAAAAGACTTAGAACCTATGTTTGGCGTCTGTAGTTATTCCTCTCTCCAGAAATCTGCGATTCTCAATCTGTAATTTTATGTTATCTAAGAAAATAGTAAACACAGCCGGTTGTGAGAAAGAACAGGGACTGACCAACACCAGAATATAATATCACAACACCCTCAAATGTTGAAAATATATAGCCTGGGCTGCCTTCCGTATATGTGGCTGTTAAACAGAATACCCAAGCTGTAAAAACCTATAAAAAAAATTAAGAGCGGTGAGCGGATTTCAATAATTCAAAAGAAATCAAATTCCTCTAGTAGCACGGGCAAATCCGTATAAGTCCAGCTTCCATATAGGGTGCAAAATTGATCTGCTGAAAATCTGGAACAAATGCTTTACTACATATAATTGGAGCCAGTGGGGATGGAAAGCTGGTCAGTTCACAGGAGAGAGCCAATTTATCCCAAATCTTCAATGTATTCAAAATCGCAGGGCAATCTGTAGATAGAGGTGGTCTATCTAGCTTTTGTAGCCAAAGCCAATCTTTTAATAGATTAGGGTACATAAGAGAAGACACCAATTCCACCCATCTACGTTCAGCCACACCACTATTTGAGCTAATTGTGCCACATAATAATAGGAGAAAAGGCTTGGAAGCCCTAAACCACCTTTATCCCTAGGACGATACAATACATGTCTACCAATCCTCTTCCTCCTTCCTCCCCAAATTAAATTATCAATGGAGGACTGAAGGCGTTGAAAATCCAACCCAACCAATGGGTTAAAATTGAGAGGTTGTGCGTGTTTTTATTATTGCTGCAGCATACAGTGGCAAGGAAAAGTATGTGAACCCTTTGGGATTACGTGGAGTTTTGCATGAATTGGTCATAAAATGTGCTCTGATCTTCATCTGAGTCACAACAATTTGAAAAACACAGTCTACTTAAAATAATACAAAACAAACATTATATGTTTTCATGTGTTTATTGAACATAACAAGTAAACATTCACAATGCAGGGTGGAAAACGTATGTGAACCCCCTAGCCTAATGACTTCTCCAAGAGCTAGAGTCCAATCAGTGTGATATTATTGGATGTGTTGCTGAAAGCTGTCCTGCCCTTTAAAAACACACACCAGTTTTGGGTTTACTGGTTTCAAGAAGCACTGCCTGATGTGAACCATGCCTCGCAGAAAAGAGCTCTCAGAAGACCTACGATCAAGAATTGTTGACTTGCATGAAGCTGGAAAGGGGTACAAAAGTATCTCCAAAAGCCTTGATGTTCATGTGTCCACGGTAAGACAGACTGTCTACAAATGGAGAAAGTTCAGCACTGTTGCTACTCTCCCTAGGCGTGGTCGTCCTGTAAAGATGACTGCAAGAGCACAGCGCAGAATGCTTAATGAGGTAAAGAAGAATCCTAGAGTGTCAGCTAAAGACTCACAGAAATCTCTGGCACATGCTAACATTTTTGTTGACACATCTACAATAAGGAAAACATTAAACAAGAATGGAGTACATGGGAGGACACCACAGAGGAAGCCATTGCTGTCCAAAAAGAATATTGCAGCACATTTGAAGTTTTCAAAACAGCATCTGGATGTTCCACAGCACTACTGGCAAAATATTCTGTGGACAGATGAAACCAAAATTGAGTTGTTTGGAAAAAACACACAACACTATGTATGGAGAAAAAAAGGCACAGCACACCAACATCAAAACTTCATCCCCACTGTAAAACATGGCGGAGGGAGCATCATGGTTTGGGGCTGCTTTGATGCCTCAGGGCCTGGACGGATTGTTGTCATTGATGGAAAAATTAATTCCAGAGTTTATCAAGACCTTTTGCAGGAAAACGTAAGACCATCTGTTGGCCAACTGAAGCTCCGCAGAGGATGGGTGATGCAACAGGACAATGACCCAAAGCATACAAGTAATTCAACAAAAGAATGGCTTCAACAAAACAAAATACGCCTTCTGGAGTGGCCCAGTCAGAGTCCTGACCTCAACCCGATTGAAATGCTGTGGCATGACCTTAAGAGAGCGATTCACACCAGACATCCCAAGAATATTGCTACACTGAAACAGTTTTGTGAAGAGGAGTGGTCCAAAATTACTCCAGATCGTTGTGCAGGTCTGATCTGCAACTACAGGAAACGTTTGGTTGAGGTTATTGCTGCCAAAGGAGCAGGGCCGGCCCAAGCCACTGTGCTGCCTGGAGCGATGGATGAAATGCTGCCCCCCACCCAAAAAACAAAAACGTGACATGTATGAGTGTATCACAGAGCTTCACAGCAATAAAGCTCACAGTAATGTGCGATGTTTATGAGGGTGTCACAGAGCTCCACAGTAATGTGCAGTGTTTATCAGGGTGTCAGAGCTCCACAGTAATGTGCAGTGTTTGAGGGTTCCCATTTCTATTTTTTTAACAAGTGTAACCCATAGAATATATAATCGTAAAAATGCAGATGACAAAAATGTGAAAAAAATGACTTTACACGCTGTAGGTGACACTACTTCCATACAATTAAGGAAACACACACCAAAAATATACTATATATATATATATATTTATATATTTTCCTCTCCAGAAGCAGAGCAGGGGAATTGAGAAAGGTGTATAAGAGCTCACAGCTTTGGGCAACAGTGCACGGTGTATTAACACGTCTGAGTTAATTGTTGAATCATCAAATGCCTACTGTGGCCATTGGCACTCGTTCCTCTGGCTGTCATTTCGTTAAAGGGAATCAGTGGTTAATTCACTCCTTTACTGAGACTCCGCTATTCAACTTAAATGTTTTACAGTGTATATGGTCACTCCGGCAAGAAAAACAGAGCTGTAGGCTTGGTGTGGGAGTATTTGAGCCTCTCAGACATCACAAGGTCAGACTGCTGCGAATGGGACAGCGTTCTCCTCAAATTCTGCCTAACCCCCATAAATCACAGCTAAATAGAGAGCAGATCAACAGCGGCACAGACAAAAAGAGCTTGCATTTCATTGCAGTATAAATAATCACTAGCATGATTTGTAGTAGTGGAGGAGAGTTTTCGGCCGCAGCAAGAAGGAGATGAGAGCCGGCATAGCTTTGCAGGACTGCAACATCTGGCTCTCCCTCTTGCAATGTGCACCCTGTCTGACCATGAACAGCCTGGGAGGCCAAGGCAAAAGACGCAGATGTCAGAGGGGCAGCTGACCGCACCTTGGAGTTCTACAGAACACGGCCGGCGGCAGCACATCCTCCAAGAGGCCTGGCCTCCAGTATCAGAAGGTCTGATCTCAAGCAGCTGACCGGGTGCCAAGGCCAGTCCGGGCCTGGTGGCACCCCCTCCCCATCAGTAGCACCCCCTGGTAGCTGGGGAGGACCACCCCCTCCCTAAGTGCGCCCCTGCTGTCACTGCAGGAGAAGATCAGAGCATCGTGCTCTGATCTCCACTGCTCGTACCGCCAGAAAAAAGCCCTGGATTACCTAAACCAGCAGCCCGAAAGCCCACACGAGGAACTGCCAAAATTCAAATGCAGACTCACCCTCCCGTGTGGACGCCATCAAACTGGAGGTTCCTCCGGGGCCCAGAAATAGTGATGCGCAGCCTCCCGATTCCCGGGCCGCTGGTGGGACTCTGGAGTTGGGAGGAGAGAAATGCCGGCTGCAGACAGGAGGATCCGTCCACACACGTGCCAGCTGCGCTCTTACACTGGCTTGGCTAGCAGGCCTCATGTCACGTGTGTTGGGTGGGAGCAGTTGGGGAATGCTCACTGCTCATACAAGGGATACGCCACCTTCGCACAAGGGATCCCTCCGCCCACGCGCAAGGGAATCCCGCCGCTGGTGCGCAAGGGATTCCCGCCGCTGACGTGCAAGGGATCCCACTGCTGACATGCAAGGGAATCCCGCCGCTGGCGCACAAGGGATCCCGCTGCCGGCGCAGATGAAAAAAATAGTGCAGCGCCGGTGTCAGGTGGCAAAATTTGCCACTCTTTGGGATTTGCCGCTCGGAGCGCTTGCTCCACTCTGCACCATGAGCGGGCCGGCCCTGAAAAGGAGGGTCAACCAGTTATTAAGTCCAAAGGTTCAAATTCTTTTCCCACCCTGCACTGGGAATGTTTACATGTTCTGTTCAATAAACACATGAAAACATATAATGTTTGTGTTGTATTATTTTAAGCAGACTGTGTTTTTCAAATTGTTGCGACTTAGATGAAGATCAGAGCACATTTTATGACCAATTCACATACTTTTTCTTGCCACTGTATATACTCAGATTGATTTTGACAGGCGCAAAAACTTAACGGGAGACAATTGTGGTTCTTAATTGTGGATTATTCCAGCCTTGGTGTTAGAATAATCTTAATTTTAATAAAGACAGGAGGCGAATATTTTGCAATCTTTTCTCTTTACTAAATCACAGCAGCAAAGAGAGTTTTACACAGCAACAGTAAAAACCAATAAACAAATAGCATTCCCACAAGAGAGCAGTAAGTCCCTCCCACAGCCTCTTTTCTTGCGTGCGGGACGAGCAGGAATGTCCATGAAACAGAAAGTCCGGAACAACTGAAGATGAAGAAACCTAAGTGAACTTGACGTCAACTGGCCGAACAGGAGGAACCGGAGTTCAACAGGCGAGTCGCAGAACTGCAGACCAGCAGAGCAACAGAGTCCAATCAGGCTAAGGAGAAAACAGAGGATACGTGAAAGTACCATGCGATGGAAACATGTCAATCAGCAGGTAACTAACTCACTAGCGAAGAGCTATCAAGAACACTATGAACAAGGTCGAGAAGACTAGCCCTAGACTAGACTAACTAGACATGCAAAAATCGAATCCTACTAATGGAGGGAAAAACAATTAGATAAATGATGGGCACAGAGTCGTTGAAGTCGTGATTTTTTTAATTTTTTATTCAGTAGAAAATGCGGCAAATGTAAACAACCAGGGCATGGGCGGGAGGGAAAAATATTCGCCTCCTGTATTTATTAAAATTAAGATTATTCTAACACCAAGGCTGGAATAATCCACAATTTTATATCAAGTCAGGAGGCTTCATATTTTGCAGTTTTAAAGCTGCACTAGAGCCCCAGATGCATGGGAACGAGGGCGAAAATAGAAGGTATGGAACGTAACCGCCCTAGACCAATCAGCAGACGCCAGTATATCGGACAGAGAACCCCCGGCGTCCGCAACAGAGGAAGCCGCAGCGCCCCGCACGGAGTGCGCGCCAAAGTGAGGAGCAACGCCCGCAAGGGAGAGTAGCCAGCGAACCCATCTAGAGAGGGTAGGTGAAGAGACAGGTTTGTAAGGGGTGACATAGGAGACCAAAAGTTGGCCAGTAGGAGAGGAGCGCAAGGGATGCAAACGAGAGAGGTAAGTGGAAACACAACGAGCAACACACAATAGGGGATCGGAAGGAAAGTAAGGATAGGAAACCTCCGGAGAAAGTGTTTTAGTATGCCTGGTAAGTGTGAAAACTACACCCTCAGGGGAGAAAGCCACAGCGTGCGCATCGAAGGCCCTAACATCTGAGACACGTTGAAAGGACACCAAACCTAAAAGGACTGTTAGTTTAGCCGAGAGCTGACGGAAGGACAGCGAATCATTATCTGGCCAGCTACGCAGGAACTCGAGCATCAGCACAACATCCCAGAAATGAGCATACTTAGGGGCCGGCGGGCGAGCGAGCCGAATGCCTCGGAGGAGACGACACACGGAAGGGTCCCGACCCACAGGAACGCCACCCAAGGGAGCGTGAGCTGCTGAAATGGCCGAGCGGGACAGATTAACCGTACGGTATGATTTTCCGGGCGTGGAAAGGTCCGCTAAAAAATTAAGTATTAGAGGTAGAGGGGCTGTAGCGGGATCAGCCTGTTGTTGCACACACCAACTACACCAAGTTCTCCAGGTGTAACGGTAGCTCTTTCTTGTGCCAGGAGCCCAGAATCCCCATAATAAGGAGCGAGCTGCATCTGATAGGCCTGGCAGCATGCAGGGTCCCTGGAAATCGTCCACGCCACCAGGGGAAGGTTGCCCTCCAAAACCAATGGGTGTGGCCTGCCTTGAGGGTCCAGCAGAATTGAGTGGAAGGACGGTAGCAGAAGCGGGTGGAGACAAGAAAGTTCCAACGTCAGAGGAAACCAGGGCTGAGCGTGCCAAAGGGGTGTGATTAGGAGAATCTGAATACTCCGTCTGCGGACTTCCTGGATCGTGCGTGTGATCATCGGGAATGGTGGAAAAGCGTAGGCTCCCGACGGTGGCCATGGTTGGAGGAAAGCGTCCACTGCTGTCGCCTGCGGGTCTGGAAGCCAGCTGAAGTAGGCCTGCGTCTGATGGTTCAAGCGGGAAGCGAACAGATCAAGATGAAAAAGGCCCTCTCAGCATCGACAAGTGTTGGAACGTCGCATTGTCCAATTTCCAGTCGCTGGAGTCTCTCCAGTATCTTGAAACCCAATCCACCACATAGTTTGATGAACCGGGCAGATATTCCGCTGTGAGGGAGATGTTCCGTTTCAGGCAGTAGTTGAAAAGGGAGAGCGGAAGGTCCAACAGGAGCTTGGAACAGGAGCCCCCTAGCCGGTGGACATATTGGACCATGAAGATGTTGTCCATTTGGAGGAGTAGAGAGCAGTCCCTGAGGTCTTGGGTAAAACTGCGGACAGCAAAGGAGCCGGCGATGAGCTCCAAGCAGTTGATGTGAAGGTGCTGTTCCTCTGGCGTCCATGCACTTCCTGTGGACACAGACCCGCAGGTCGCTCCGCAGCCCGATTGACTGGCGTCTGATTTCAGTACGAAGTACGCTCATTCCATGCTTCCATGTGTCGCAGCCACCATAGGAGCTCCACTCGACCCTCCGGGGTGATAGGGACCAACTGGTCGTAGGAGGGATTGAGGCAGAGGTATGTAGTCTTCAGACGTTGCATCTCCCGATAGTGCAATGAGTCCGGGAAAATGGCTTGGATGGAGGAAGAGAGTAGGCCTACAACTCTCACCAGATCTCAGAGGCAGAGGGTGTCCGTCAGGACGCCCCGTAGGGTCTTCTTGATGGTTCAAAGCTTTTGCGAAGGGAGACGTAGTTGGCAAGACGTGGAGTCTATTTCGAATCCCAGGAAGGTGACCTTTTGGGCTGGACGAAGTGCCGACTTGTCCACGTTGATGATGAACCCGAGGTCTTGCAGGAGTGTAACCACTAAGGCCGTGTGACGGGAAGACTGGACGGGATCCTGAGCCAGTATTAGTATCTCGTCCAGATAGATGATGGTCCTGAGGCCTTGAGCGCATATGAAGGCCATAACCGGTTTGAGGAGCTTTGTGAAGCACCATGGCGTGGAGCTGAGGCAGAACGGTAGGCAGGTGAACTGCCAGAGGTCGTGGTGCCAGTAAAATTGCAGGATTGACCGTGACCATAAGGTACGCGTCTGTGAGGTCCAGTCTTGTGAACCAGTCGCCGTCTCAGAGGAGGTCCCTGAGCAGGTGTATTCCCTCCATCTTGAAGTGGCGATAGGACACGAAGGCATTGAGGGCTTTCAAATTTATTACCGGACGGAGATTCCCAGACTTTTTGTGTACTAGGAACACATGGCTTATGAAGCGTGGGTGGTCTAGTGCGGGGAGGATGGCCCCTTTTAACTGCAGGGAACGAAGCTCCCTGTCTATCAGTGACTCGGGCCGAGGGCTGTTTAAGCCGCGACCGGCGGGAACTCCCCGAGGATTGGGCTTGGTCTATATTGCACGTCCGTGCTCTGATTGGTGGTGAGGCGAGGTCTATAGGAGTTGTTGTATCGGCTGGCGACCCGACCTCTTTGTGCGCCAGCCCTGGTGGAAAAACGAGTCTGTGGGTGGAAGACTCTTTTCATATTATACTGGACCTTCTGCAGGTTCGTATAGACCTTAACCTTACAGTTAGCTCTTTTAAGAAGAGATCCCCAAACAGCAACCCCTTAGCTGCAGGACCCAACTCCTTGGTGCACATGCTGGTAAGTTTTGTATCAAAACGAAAAAACACCGCCTTGCGGCGTTCAGAAGAGATGCCAACATTGGCGTTACCTAAAAGACAGAGAGCACGCTGTGCCCATTCTCGGACCATTGCGGGGGTCTAGCGGAGTGTTGTTAGTTAATGCTTTGTCCGCCATGACGAAAATAACGGAATGGGGGCCAAAAACGTCTAGCAGTTTGTCCTGAGCGACGCGGAGGCCTGTTCCAGACCACGACGAGGATCCCTGTCAGCCTTACCCATGAAGTTGACAAAATCCTCGAATTCCGGGGTAAGAGAGACCTTGTCTGGCAAGGTCGGGCGGGGGCATTTTGCTCAAACGTGCCCGGTCTGCTTTTTCTAAGGGACAGCGTAGCCAAAAGCACAGGAGCTCGGCTACGTGGTCAGGTGGGAGCTAGGCCAAAGACCTGGGGTGGGTAGTAGTGCGCGGGTCGAAAGAGGGTACTCCTTGAGCGTTGAGGATCTACAATGGGGTATCCGAGGACACCAGGGAGCGTGGCGGTACTGGCGCAGCAGAGAGAGGCACAATGGCCATGGCATCAGAACGGGGCTCACCCGTTGAGCTAGGAGTAGCCGGCGGGTCACCGGCAGTCTCTGCTCCTTCCTCCTCTGGGTAATCACCCCGGTAATCCTCAAAGGTCGCAAATATCGTCCCCTTCATGGTGGGCAGACATGCGAGAGGATTTTTTAGCGGGCCCTTGCCCTTGCCTGCGGAGTCAGACTGGCCCTTCCAGGGTCTTTTGCATGACGGTGCGGCAGCTTCGGACTGATCGGACTGAGAGTCCACAGATTGAGCCGGGGACTGGGCCCGAGAAAGCACAGGAGGATCCGGCTGTGGAAGTGGAGGTAAAGCTGCCAGGGCTATGGGTAGGGTCTCGGAAATAGCAGTATGGAGCCAGGCCTTAAGCTCCTCCTGATTGATGGGATTTAATTGTGGCGGGTCCATCAAAAAAATCGGGAGTTACGGGGCTCACCCGTTGCGGATCTTTAATATATATATATATATATATCCGCGAAAGTAGCGCAATATATTGCTGTGTGACCGGGGCTCACCCGATGTGTTGCGGGCTGGTAATAACAAAATGCCGCTGGTGTATACGAATATATCGGGGCTCACCCGAGTTAACCGCGGTGTCCTGCAGGGAAGCGGAGGCTGTTTATTTCTCAGGGCGCATGAAGTGTGCTGCCGCCTGTCAGCGTTGCGAGCTCCGAATGGCGGCAAACGCATATGGGAAAACCTCCAAAATGGCCGCCAGGGTGTGCAAGCGCAGTAAAAACACCAAGCTCTGAGGAGAAAAGACCGCACGCGCGGTTAAAACTGGGAAAGCCGCACAACGGGTAATTAAGTGCAGAAAAATACACTAAAAATGTGGACAAAAACATGGCAAAACATAGCCGATAGTCACCCGACGGTCAGAGGTGTAAAACGCTCGTCCCGTCGGGAGACCACAAGCAGATGGCAAAGCGCAACCTGCAGGCGGGAGAGTGCCTATGGAGGAAAACAGATTAAATCCACAGTAATACAGTAGAAAAAACATAATAAAATTACAGAAAGATCAATCGAAAATACAGTAAAATACAATTAAACTAGGCCTGACAACCAGGAGCTGTTTCAAAAACGTCTCACCTGGTTGTCAGCAGCAAAGAGAAGAGGCTGTGGGAGGGACTTACTGCTCTCTTGTGGGAATGCTATTTGTTTATTGGTTTTTACTGTTGCTATGTAAAACTCTCTTTGCTGCTGTGATTTAGTAAAGAGAAGAGATTGCAAAATATGAAGCCTCCTGCCTTGATATAAAATTCTGATTGGCTGAATCGCTTGAAAAACAGTCTGCCCACCGATTTCTGCGGGCAACGTTAATGCGCGTGCGTTTTCGCGCGTCTTTTTTACGTGCGTCTTTTTTACGCGCGCTATTTTTTCGGATGGATGAGAAGATGCGCTCGGATTTTAATACCAGCATTAATTTACGCACGTTAACGTTTTGCACGCAAAAAAAATTGCGCTGCGCGAGATTTTTTGCGCAAGGAATGTAATTGAGCCCTATAACACCTCTCAAAAACTTTTCTCCTCGATCAAAGAATTTAACAACTTGTATTATCAAAATACAGTTGGTTAAGAGCCCTTCTAGTTTAAGACAACGTAGAATCCATATCAGAGGACAGATAATGTTTATGAAATTCTTCCAAGGTTCGTAAGTGATGTTGTAGATCAGTGGTTCCCAACCGCGGTCCTCAAGTCCCTCTAACAGGCCAGGTTTTAAGGATCACCTTGGGGAAATGCAGACTGAATCCTGCAATCACTGAGCAGCAAATCATATCCCTGTGCTGTGCTTCACATATCTAGAAAACCTGACCTGTTGAGGGTACTTGAGGACCGCGGTTGGGAACCACTGTTGTAGATCACAAAGTTTTGAGGATCTATGCTTTTTAAGGTACGAGGCTAGTTTAATGAATGATCCCCTTATAACTGCCTTATGGGCTGCCCAATAGGTGGAAGTGGAGATATCATCATTAACATTCCTCAAAATCCCTCTCTATCGCTAGTCTAATATCTGGTTTAGATAACAAAATCGGATCCAATCTCCATCTCCGATGGCCCAATCCTGAAAAATTTACCATAACATCTGCATGATCTGACCAAGTTATGGAACCAATGATAGAATTAGTAATAAAGGGGAGGGAGGTCTGAGAGGTAATGAGATAATCAATTCCGGGAATATGACTGATGAGGGTGTGAATAAAAAATATAAACACGTATACTCGGATCTTGTACCTGCCAAATATCAATAAGGCCCGTATCCTGAACAAACGTATAAAAACGATTATTTTGAGAACTGGGACTTGTTGTGCCTGATCTATCCAACGCCGGACATAGAGTGGCATTAAAGTCTCCGCCAATCAGTATGTCATCATAAGCATGAAGATCTATAAAAGTGAGTGGACCAAAAGGATTCATCTGGGACATTCGGGCATAAATTGAGAGTATGGGGACCAAAATATCACATGACTATAAGAAGTCTCCCTGAGGCATCCCCATACGTAGAATCTATCTGAAATGCACAAGAACTATAAATTAGAATAGAGACACCTTTCTGTTTAGATATTATGTTGAAAGAGAAAACCCTATGATATCAACCTTGACTAAGACGAAAATCCGCCTTGCTAGAGATACGTGTCTCTTGTAAAAAAACTATCAGGGTTATTCAAAGAGAGGTGAAAAGCAGGAGAATGACTGGAGAATGGAAAATTCTAGGTCAAAATATCCAAACCAGAAAAATTCTCCCATTCATCTCACTTTCCAAATCGGCTATTTTGACCTAGAATCTTCCATTCTCCAGCCATTCTCCTGCTTTTCACCTCTCTCTGAATAACCCTGTAGATCAACACTTTTATAAAAATTCCTTGAAGAGCAAATGATCCTTCCTAGATGAATTAAACCCTTTCACATTAAGGGACAAACACTTTATGTGCTGGTTTTAAGGGAAAAAAAGAGGCTGCAAAGAAATAATCGAAACGCCATCGAGACGTGGATCCACCACCCATGCTGCCAAGTACATTAAATAGTATTTTGATAAGGTGATCATTAAATTATGTGGTGCTTTATTTTATTATTTGTAACACATGCCACACAGCATTTGACTTTTGAGAGAGTGATCTGAGCTTTTAATGTTTTAATTCTTAATATTGGATAAAAAAATCTTATTAGCATATTTGTAAACCCCAATCTTGTTTAAAAACTGTGTGTACCTTCTCCTTGATGTAAACAGTGGTCTTGTTAAATATTCAGCTGAGATTAAATCAGCGAGCATAATGATTTGATTAGCTACTTGCTTAGCTTACTTAGAGGAAATGTTGAACTGCATTGATGTTATTCCTCGTAATGCATGTCATCCTAAATAGCACTTGCATTTTAAAGATGTCCTTAAGAGCGAGTTTGGAATATGAAATTAAATTGCTCGGAATGAATGCTTTGGCAGTTCAAAGATGCAGTGAATGAAGAAGCATTTTAATTCTCACCAGCCTTACACATTGCAAGTTATTTATACTGTGTCTATACCAAGCATACCTTCAACATTAAAGACAAACTGGCAATAGAGTATGTAAATTTGTAATCTGACAGTAATGTGAAGGGGAATCATAGTCTGTCAACTACTTGTGTATTTTGAAAACTTGGTCTATTTTGACATATTCAGACAATAAGATAAAAAGCAATGTAACAATGTGTTAGTTGTACTCTATAATTAGAAAATGTCATGGACAGGTTCACCTTTCCATCCGTCCCTTTCTTAATCCAAAATCTACTAAAATTCTCATGCAAGCTCTTATTATCTCCCGCCTTGACTTTTGCAACCTCCTTCTCTCTGGCTTTAAGGGATCCCAGATTATCCCTCTGCAGTCTGTGAATGCCTGTGCCAGACTCCTACACCTCACCTCCCGCACCTCAAACACCTCGCCCCTTTGTGAATCTCTACACTGGTTCCGTTTCCTTTAGAATCCAAATCAAATTACTGGTGCTCACATACAAAGCTCTCCATAACCGCGCCCCTGCCTACATTTCCTCCCTTATTACCAGGTACATCCCATCTGACCACTTCGCTCTGCCAATGATCTGATGCTATCAGTTCCTCGTACCCACACCCCCAACTCTCACCTTCAGGACTTCTCCCTTTCTATGGAACTCCCTCCCCCGCAACACTAGACTCTCCCCGTCTCTCCAGTCCTTCAAGAAGTCTCTGAAAATGCAGTACTTTAGAGAAGCTTATCGGCTCACTAGATGATCTCCCCACTGTCATTTCCTGCTCCTCTTCCCATTCAGCCCTCCTGCAAGCCGCCACTTCACCTACACTATTCACCCTCACCTAATGGGTCACCCCCTCCTCTTAGATTGTAAGGTCTCGAGCAGGGTCCCCTCTTCTTCTGTTCCGTGTGTGTAACGTGTATGTATATTTGTTATTCTGTCTCTCCCATTGTAAAGCTCTAAGGAATTTGTTGGCGCTTTATAAATACTTGTAGCTGAAACTGTAACCTTTTCTTACACAAAATATCTTTAGAACATTCTTCTACAGTAGCAAACTTCTTGTCAAGTGTACACTGTATGTTCTTAAAAATTAAAAGATAAACCCGCCTTTTGCCCACTTACGGCAACAGCAAAACATTTATTCCCATAATTTAGTTATAATCAAGAGCAGGGCAAACGTCCTACAGGCAACAAGATGATATGCTGTCGCCATAGCTAGCATGTTAACGTTACTGGCTCAGCGTGCCCTGTTTGAGGACATGACCTCAGTGTTACACTGAAAGACCCAATAACAGAGAGGCACACTCTACTTTGGAGTTCTTGGGCAAAATCTCAATCTAGTGCTTTTTAAAGTAAGACTTAATAGATCCAGACTGGTAAAATAAGCATTTTAGCATTTTATCCCATTTACTACCAGTGTCAGGATCCGTTTTTTTGGAAACTCATTTTTAATTGTATTTTAAAGTAAGGAATATTTTGGAAATTTGCCAAAATATTCTTTAGTGTTGTAAGCTGTTTGGCAAGCCACGAGGAGTTACTACAGTTTGGATCTCCATGCAGAATCAGCTGGGAAGATGAAATTTAGTCACAATCCAAGCTGATTTTAAGAAGTGTTAGCATCTCGGGCACCATGCTCATGGTGCTTAAACTTTAGATGCATGTTCTAGAACCAAATGCAAATGAATTTCATTTACAATAAATGGAACACCTTTGCAATGCTCTCTTGGAACACCATATCGACTAAACTTGATATTGGGGCACCAGGAGGTGCCTTGCAGATGGAGTATAGTTAATATTGGTAATGAAGGGGTTAAAGTTTTTCTTATGTTCTGCTTAACATATTTTATTCCTACTTCTTTAGGAACAATCAGTGATCAGCATTATCTTCCTTGTTCATGGTAGAAGGAAAGAATTTCTGCACATTTTCAATGTTATCTAGAGTCAACGTTAAGGAGGAGAAGACATTGGGGGCGATAAGGTGACAAGTAGAAGATTTAGGCCGCACAACTTTAAAGAACTGTAACTATCAGGGTTATTCAAAGAGATCCGAATTGTGGCCGAAAGGTAACCGAACACTGAAATTCAGAGTACGGTTACCTTTCCTGGCCATTCGGCTATTCAGAGAGCAGGCAGTTCGCCAACTGTTGGCAAATTGTCTGAACATACGGTGCCTGTTCGAGGGCAGTGAAATCCCCCATAGAGAAGCAATCACTTCATCTATTCAGAGAACAAAAACCAGCAGTGAAAAGTTGCCGAATTTCCTTGCTGTTCGGTGGTTTCATTCGACAGGTTTATTCAGGCTTCAATGTTAAAAATATTCTCGTTTTAATTTAATATCTAATAAACCGTTGATTATAATATTCTGCAGTAAAAAGTCTCTTTATGTATAGATTTTTTAGGATCTTTTAAGCATTTTGCGGGATTTTTTAGCGACACTTTTTTTTCTGTTTATAAATCGTTTTTTCTTTTTTCTGTACCAGCCCTTTTTATTATCATTCATTGGATCTTATATGTAAATTCCAGACATTTTCGTTCTGTAGTTTCTTTGCAAACAGTGTTTCATTTTCAAACATTCAAGTGTACTGTTTTTTTTCCCCTCATTCGTCTGCGGTGTCGGCTTTTTCCGGCGACTGCTCTGCGCTGTGATCGGCGGCTGCTCGGGTTTCTCCTGCGTGTTCGGCAGGGTTAATCCAGATGTTTTTGCAGGTTTCGGTGTGCGTTTGTCGGGTTTTGCGGCGGCTTTTCCCTGCACTATGACGGCCCTGTGGTGCTTGCTGAATACAACGCAGAGTCGCCGAAATGTGATCGCCAAATCGCACCTAATTGAAGAGAACGAAAAGTCACCAAACGTGCGGTAACTTTTCGATTCTCTTTGAATTACCCTGTAAGGATGTCTTGATTCAATCCCTGGGATCGGGATCAAAATCTGATATCTGCACTTTGTGAGGATCAGGGATTGGCTTTTTCAAGCTGATCCAACCCCCCGAGTCTAAGACATGCCGAGGAGCAAATCTCAAAGCCTCCACTCCAGAGTCCCATAGTCTCAGCAGTAACTCGCAGCATCTGTCCTGCCTGCTTGTAAGTCGTGGAGAAGACAGGGAAGTCGTTGCAAGCCTCCCAGGAGTCCCAGCTGAAGTCCATGTGCCTTTGCTTGCTCCAAAACCTGCAAGCAGGAAGAGCATTCTTAGCAAATGAATGCCAAGGCCCCAGGATTCCCTTTCGCGAGGGAACCGCCAGTCACGCAGTATCAGATCAGGACTTGGCATTGACCGATCCCATATATCACCTCTTACATAGTATGTCCTGGGTCCTTAAGCAGATTTTTTTCCAGGATGTACTATGTACGTCAGTGGTCTTTAACCTCCCTGGCGGTCTATTTATTTTAAAATTCCCTGTCTAAAGTGCTCTATTCCCCCCCCCAGCGGTATCCCGAGTGTGGCTTGGGGTTAAATTCCTATGTTGGAAGTGGTAACCCCGAGCAGCACTCGGGATGCCGCTGGATACATCACCTGTCCCTGTGCTCCCTCGAAGTCCCCCGCAGCCTCCTCCGGCGATCGCGACCTCATACTTCCTGGTTCCCTCCTCGCGAGAAGGAATCCAGGAAGTAAAACGCTGCGATCGCCGGAGGAGACCGCGAGGATCAGCGAGGGAGCGCAGGGAGGGTGATGTATACAGCCCGAGTGTGGCTACTCAGCGGTGAAATTTAACCCCGAGACACACTCGGGATAACCGTCAGGGGGGGGTAAGGGGTTAAAATATACTTTTGTTACTGCTGACAAATGCATCAAAGTTATTCTGGACAAGCTTTAAATAGAGTGTAAGACATAAACGCATAAACCATAACAGAGGCGCACATTCATATTAACTAAAAAATGAATTATAGGTAATAATACAAAGTTTCTGAATAAATAGTTCATAAAATGAACAAGATTAAATTCTGGGGGTTCGTAATGAAGCTCAAAGTTTCAGTGATTAATAGAACTATGATTTGCATAATTTGAAGTAAATGCTTTGAAATTCATTTTTAATAATACGAAAGCTTTGAATTAATAATTCATAGAATGAAAATAGGGTTAATTTTTGGGGACATTTAATGAAGCTCAAAATTTCTGTTCTCAGTAGATCCATCGTTTGCTTAATTTTAAGTAAACTTTTTAGAAACATCACCCAATTAAGTAAAAACATATAAAAAAATTAGCGTTTTTAGGCTAGGGTCAGAAGAACGCGGACTGTGCGTCCGTGCACAACGGACGTACTTTCTGACTGACAACAAGGTAGTGGCCACACGGTCCATTTTTGTGACTGACGTTTTTCTGACTGATGTAGAAGGGAAAATAAATTAATATGAAAAACCATTTCGTCCGTTAAAAATGCTGGACGTATAAATGCAGTCCATCTGACTTCGTTCCATCACTCACACACAAAGCTATGCGGACGCAGCGCACTCCGCACGTCCGTTCTAGTGGCTTTACGTTCTTGCCTAACTTGCGTCCGTTTGCCGCATCCGTTGTGTGTTCGCACTTCCGCGTGGACGTACTTCCTGTGGGGGGGGGCTCTATTGATCATAATTGTATGCTACCACGGACGTTAAAATGTGCGTCAACACAGACGTGAACACTGCGCTCGTCTGACCCGAACCTTACTCTTATCTTTACTTCAAACTAATGAACATTCATCGCTGGAATCTAGACGCACCCTTCACCTTTCCAGCCTGGTGTTTAAGAGCTTTTCTGGGAAGCTGCCACCCTACCTGAATAGACTGCTTCCCCCAGCAGCTCCCTCATCCTATAACCTCCGATCCAGGACCAGCACCTTACTTGCAATACCACAATACAAAAAGACAGAGGCTCGATCCTCATTTTCCTACAGAGCACCACAATTATGGAATAACCTCCCAGACACCATAAAATCTTCCAGTCTTATGTCACTCAAGAGCTCCTTACTGACATACCTCAATACAGAACACACCTGTAAACATGTAACATAATGACTATTTCCTACATATTTATTTTCTGTTAATCTGTATATTTGTGTTGTTTTTTTTTTTTAATATCTTGCATTGTATTACTTTGTATTTCTGTAACTGTAACACTTCAATGTTCTTGAACCCAGGATATACTTGAAAACGAGAGAAATCTCAATGTATCCTTCCTGGTAAAATCCTTAATAAATAAATAAATTTAACAGAAAAAATGTCCTGCTCGTTGAAACTATAGTACACATTCATAATTCATACCGCTGTGCATCAAACTTCAAGAGAAGAGACCTTCATCCGAAGCTTCTTTTAATGAAATTTAAAAAAAAAGAGATAATTACCCACATTTTTATAATTATAATAAATACTTGGGCCATATTCATACTGCCAACTGCCTTTTCATAATGAGAAGGTAACCGGGAAAGGTTTAAATGAATTGATCTATTTCTGATGGTCTTTGCTTCGTAGCATTTGGATTATAATATGCTTTATATCTTTTGAGATAATTTCAAATTAGCGTTATGTATCTCTTCAGCCGGTTCTTTGTGTCACACCGTATTCTAAATTCAATTGTGATGAGCTTTCATAGTTAATGTGTCATTTCGTGCTTTATACTGTTTGTTGTATATAGTATATGACACATTGCTGAAGACATGGCTCTTGTCACAATTCTCCAAGGGGCTCATTAGAGTTTTGTATATATTTATGAGCAATATGTATAGTGATCTAAATGAAGCGGCTTTAATTAGTACACGTTACCATCTGTATATGTTTTGATCGAGGTTACTAGCTATTCCTTATTGTGTCTTTTTATTTTATGTGTATTTACAAAAGATTTATGTTTAGCTGGAACTCTGGAGGATAAGGATTCTCGATAGTATTTGTCAGTGTATCAGAGGAAAAAAAATTGAATAAGCCACAAGAACTTATTCTAGATCAAATACGCATAATATAATGTGGATGTCAGCACACTCACAAATGTAAAATATCAGGCATTTATTATAACAAAAGAATAAAAAGGTTCCACTGCTGGACTCTGTGCAGCAACAACTTTTCCTGCATTGATCATAGTGGATAACTTTAAACACATAGGGCACTATCATGTAGCCCTTGCTAAAACCGGGATGCAAAGGGGAAAAATTAGCGATCGCTAACTTCCCTTTTGCATCCCTGTTTCCCTAGCAGATCGCGGGGCAGGCGCCGAGTATGGCAGCCAGCCACCTAGGCTTGCGGATGCTGGGGGCAGCGCTACAGTGCCGTCACTGGATCGTGCTGCCAGGTCACATGACCAGCAGGATCTCGTCTCTTGCAAGATCCTGCTGGTCGGCGGAGTGATCGCAGAGGGAGACAGGGAACTCCCTCTGCTCCTGGCGGCCAGAAGCAGTTGATCAGGCCACCATTCTCGCCAAAGAGAGGTGATTATTTGTTTTTTGGGGGGTTTTGAGCTGCAGGTAATGGTTTCTGCAGCAGTGCAATCCGTTATCCACACCTCTGAGCTGGTGGTAACTTTTTCGTTAGCGCCAGCTCTTAGTAACTAGCGTTAGGACCATCTTAGGTATAGGGAGTGCATACAGTAAACTCGCGCTACTAATCGCAAATTAACGAGCACTAACGTTTCTTTTAACCCGTTAGCGATTTGAAGGCGATGTGGGCGCAGCACTATGACCTCCTTTAAGCTAACGCTAACGCTGACGCTAGTGTTAGTTTGAAGGAGGTGATAGAGCCCATACGGGGTTAAGGCTTTCATATTCAGGCAAGCCTACCACCCAACTCACTAATACTCACTAATACACCTCACTGCCCAACCAGTCCATCACTCTCACCTTGCAGTCCTCTCCTCCTGTTTCCATCCCCAACCCTTCTAGATTGTGAGTTTCCACAAATCAAATGTTGTTCAGTCTCAGTGTATTGTAACCCTGTCTATATTGTGCCCATTGTTCAGCGCTAAGGAATATGCTGGCACTAAATAAAAAAAGTATAATAATATAATAATAATAATGTCAACGACATTTTGGTGCTCTCCCTTTCGCCGCACTTCAGCAAGTCAAATTCATCGACCCCGCGGTGAATTCAGCATTCACTGCAGGGTCCCTGAAGTGCAGCGAACGACCCGCCGAACGGCGCAAAACCGCCGATTCAAACTGGAAAACCGCCAAGCGAATCGAAAAACTGCCAAATCGATCCTAAAAAACAGCAAATGCATCTGCTGAACAGACCACTGAACCGATCTGAAAAAATCTGACAACTCGTGAACAGACCACCGACCAGCCACCTGAAAAAGCCGACAAGCCGACTAACAGGGTTAAAAAAAAATGGAGAGGGATACTGTGATGCTGAGAGAAAATTGAAATAAAACTTAACTTTTATTAATGCATAAAACAACCAGGACGACAATATTAAAAGCCACCTTGTAACACCTTGTATCTGTACTGTGCAGGGATTTTCAGCAATTATAACTCCCTGAATCGTATCACTGGACAGTAGTGAGTGATCCCAGACCTGTATTCTGTCCTCTCCCTGGATGTTGTAATGCAGCAACAAAGATCCGGAACTTTTTGTTACATTGAGGTTTGAGGCTGAATCTATGTAGCTTGTTTTACGATATTATGGAGTGACAGGAGTGAATTTTCACAGTGAATATCGTTTCGCCACAGGGCGCACACTAATCCTGCCTTAAAAAGATTTGCAAATGGGGTTTGCATATGCTAATGATTGCTTTTCAATGTATTACAATGAAAGGGTTAAACAGCATAAACAAGCTGCTGAACATTTGTGTAGTTCATAGGTGTGTGCAGGGGATGTGCCTGGTGTGCCCAGGCACACCCTAATGTTGGGTTCTGAGGTCCTCTTCCACCTCTTACATTGATATTTTACGTGTCCCTCATCTGGTTCATGATAAATATCAGATGCAGTATGATTCAAATGCTACTTGACTTGGAGGGCTTCAGGTCTGATGATGGATTCATCTAAAATCCAATCATTTGTGTATCCAAATAGCAGCTGGTTCACACTTACGTTTGCAGGTTACAGTTTAAAGTGCTGTATCCCTGCTAATCATGGCTTCCTCGTTTTCTAGCCTTGGCCACTGACTCGACCTTTTGTTTGATTTTAACCTTGCTTCTGGATTACCACTTTGGATTTTTCTTACTCAGATGTTTAATTTATTTTGCAACCGGAGACCCTGAATGTCTGTCTAAACATTGCTGGTCAACCACTATAATCTCTTGCTGATTCACCCTGGATTATCTAGGACTCCCGTTGTCTGGTGCCTCCATGGATATAATTTTTTTAATCTCATTTGTAATCTTGTCTCCTCTTACATATATCACTTACCTGCATCTGTCTGCTTTTGGTCATGAAACACTTTCAAGGAAATTACCACACAAACCAGGTCTCTACCACTACCTGTACGTGGGTTCCCCTCTCATAGCCAGCCATGGAATTGGCGCTCCTAAGTGGTGTAAGAAACAACCACGCTCAATGTGCAGTAGACTTTATTCCTTCTCAGCCTACTTTTATGAGGTAACATCAAATGAATGGTATAGCACCATGTGAAAAATAATAGTTTACAAAAGTTACTATCAGGGTTATCCAAAGAGATTCGAATTGCTTGAGAAAGGTAACCGAACGCTGAAAATCAGCGTTCGGTTACCTTTCCTGGCCATTCGGCTATCCAGAGAGCAGGCAATTCGCCAAATCCTGGCGAATTGCCTGAACATACGGTGCCTGTTCGGTGCCTGTTCGAGGACAGTGAAATCCCCATGAAAAAGCACTGCTTCAGCTATTCAGAGAACACAAACCAGCAGTGAAAGGTTCCCGAAATGCCCTGCCATTCGGTGGTTTAATTCGGCAAGTTTATTCAGGAGAATCCCATAGGCTTCAATGTTAAAAATATTCCCGTTTTAATTCAATATCTATTAAACCGTTCATTATAAAATTATGCAGTAAAGAGTCTCTTTATTTATAGATTTTTTAGGATATTTTAAGCATTTTTCTGAATTATTTTTTTAAAGTCCCATTTTTTTTATTTTTTTTAAGTTTACTTATTTTTTCTGTAACAGCACTTTTTATTGTCATTCCCTGGACCTCATATGTAAATTTCAGACATTTTTGCTCAGTAGTTTCTTTGCAAACAGCGTTTCAATTATTCACACAAACTGTTTTGCTAATTTATTCACTGCCTCGTCTGCGGTCTCGGCTGCTTCGCTGCCTGTGATCGGCTCCTGCTCTGGTTTTTCGACGGGCTAATCCAGATGTTTTTGGGGGTTTTCGGCGTGCATTCGCTGGGTTTTGCGGTTAGTTTTCGTCGGGTTTGCGTCAGCTTTTCCCTGCAATTCGGGGACACTGTGGTGCTTGCTGAATACACCGCAGGGTCACCGAAATGTAATCGGCAAAAGGAACCGAATTGAAGAGAACGAAAAGTCACCGAATGTGCGGTGACTTTTCAAATCTCTTTGAATTACCCTGTATATATGATTAGTACAATTAATACTCTAGGTTTGGGTCTTATTTATTTTGACACTGTAAAAGCCAGGAAACATATATACAGAATTCAGAAACATATAAGGGGTTATTCAGAGAGAGCCAATCTGGCCCCAAAATGTCACTGAACAGGGAATATCCCTGTACGGTGACATTTCATAGCCATTCGGCTATTCAGAGAGCCGACAGTTCGCCAAATATTGGCGACCTGCGAGCCAGTACAGTGCCTATTCGAAGGTAGTGAAATTCCCCATAGAGAATCAATGGTTAATCTATTCAGAGAACACCGAACAGCAGTGAAAAGTTGCCGAACTGCCCTGCTGTTCGGTGCTTTCATTCGGCTGATTTATTCAGGCAAATTCCATAGGCTTCAATGTTAAAAATATTTCCGTTTTTATGCAATAACTAATTTATTTATTTATAAAGGATTTTACCAGGAAGGATACATTGAGATTTCTCTCGTTTTCAAATACGTCCTGGGTTCAAGAACATTGAAATGTTACAGTTGTTACAGAAATACAAAGTAATACAATGCAAGATATTAAAAAACAACACAAATATACAGATTAACAGAAAATAAATATGTAGGAAATGGTCACTATGTTACATGTTTACAGGTGCATTCCGTATTGAGGTATGTTAATAGGGAGCTCTTGAGTGACTTAAGACTGGGGGAAGATTTGATGGTGTCTGGGAGGTTATTCCATAATTGTGGTGCTGTGTAGGAAAATGAGGACCGATCCACTGTCTTTTCGTATTGTGGTATTGCAAGTAAGGTGCTGGTCCTGGATCGGAGGTTATAGGATGAGGGAGCTGCTTGGGGAAGCAGCCTATTCAGGTAGGGTGGCAGCTTCCCAGAAAAGCTCTTAAAAAACAGTTTGGAAAGGTGAAGGGTGCGTTTAGTCTCCAGCGACCGCCAGTTTAGCTCTTTTAACATGTCACAATGGTGGGTCATGTAGTTACATTGTAATGCAAAGCGGCAGAATGAGTTATACAATGTAGTAAGTTTCTGAAGGTGTGTTTGCGGGGCTGCTGCGTACACTACATCTCCGTAATCAATAGCCGGCATAAGCATTTGTTGTACAATTTGCTTTCTTACCGCGGGGCTCAGGCAGGATTTGTTTCTGTACAGGGCACCTAGTTTGGGGTAAAGTTTAGATGAGAGTTTTTCGATGTGAGGGCCAAAGGATAGATTAGGGTCCAACCACATACCTAGATATTTGAGAGAAGTGACTGTGGTCAGCGTGCCATTTGATTTTGTCCCAACACATAAGTGGGGATTTTGCAATTTGTGTAGTTTAGGTTTTGTTCCAAAGAGCATCGATACAGTTTTGTCAGTATTTAAAAAAAGTTTGTTGTGTTTGATCCACTTTTCTACCTCTGTGAATTGTTCTTGAACAACGACCTCCAGCTAATAAACCATTTATTATTTTAATCAAGGTGATCCTTAAGGCTGGGGTCAGACTAGCGCACTTTTAACGTGCGTTTAGGCGCACTTAATCACGGCCGCAGTAGCAGCAAATGACGCGCAGTGACAGCCAATATACGAAGTACGGTCGCACGAAGGTCCGGCCACGCAACGCAAGTGGAAAATTAACGCATTTTTTCGAGAACGCAGAACCGCTAGTACTGACGTACAGAGTGCGCTGCGTCCACTAGCGGCGTGTGTGCGTGATTAGGAGACGTCAGACGCTGCTCATATCCGGCCAACATAACGTCCAGACGTCCAAAGTTTCCTGGTTTGGATCCGTAAAAAAATCACGCACGAAAATGCGCGTCGTCTGACTGTTTTTCGCGCATCCCGTGAAACAATACCTCAATGCGTTCGGACGCACTTTTTCACGGACACCGCGAAAAATGCGTTAGTCTGACCCTAGCCTAAAACCTGGCCTGTTAGGGGGTACTTAAGGACCGCGGATGGGCACTGAAATAGAGGTTTAGACTGATTCTCTGTTTATCTGTCGGAAAATACATGATTTATCAACCCTTTTCAGAGCTTAATTTTTTTTTCAAAAATTTACTTACCATAATGTCAAATTGAATAGCTAAAGCTGAAATTTCCATTAGCAAGTATAGCTGCAAGTGCTGATAATTAAGCCAAATTGTTATTGGGAATTGAAATTCTGGTGTCCGTTATTAAATCTGCCAAACTGGAAAAAGCCTGTGTTACCAGGGGTCAAGTCCTGGGAAAAAAAAGTGAGGGAACTCACCCACGAATTCCACAACCCCCATTACCTTAAGAAAATATATATATATATCACGAGTGTAGCAGTGCGTGCCGGTGATACCATTTTTACTGGGTTAACTTTACATTTAAAAGACAAGCTTTCAAGAGTGTAAACTGGAAACTATACTGATCAGTGAAAGGTATCACCACGTACAGGTATACTCGTGATTGTGGCAACTGGACTAACGCATTTTATATTATATATATATATATATATCTCTATATCCAGGCACAGACCCCCAGAATAATATACACAGCACTGTGCCCCCAGAATAACATACACAGCACTGGACCCCCAGAATAACATACACAGCACTGAGCCCCCAGAATAATATACACAGCGCTGAGCCCCCAGAATAATATACGCAGCGCTGAGCCCCAAGAATAATATACACAGCGCTGAACCCCCAGAATAATATACACAGCGCTGAACCCCCAAAATAACATACCCAGCGTTGAGCCCCCAGAATAATATACACAACACTGAACCCCCAGAATAACATAGACAACACTGAACCCCCAGAATAATATACACAACACTGAACCCCCAGAATAACATACACAACACTGAACCCCCAGAATAATATACACAACACTGAACCCCCAGAATAACATGCACAGCACTGAGCCCCCATAATAATATACACAGCACTGAACCCCCAGAATAACATGCACAGCACTGAGCCCCCATAATAATATACACAACACTGAACCCCCAGAATAACATACACAACACTGAGCCCCCAGAATAACATGCACAGCACTGAGCCCCCATAATAATATACACAGCACTGAACCCCAAGAATAATATGCACAGCACTGGTTATATGGATATATTTTCCCCAGTTCACATGGATATAATTGCCCCCAGTTCACATGGATATAATTGCCCCCAGCTCATATGAGTATATATTGCCCCAGCTCTCATGGATAATGCACCCCAGCTCTCCTGGATATGCCCCCAGGTCTCATGGATATTGCCCCCAGGTCTCATGGCTATGCCCCAGGTCTCATGGATATTGCCCCCAGGTCTCATGGATATGCCCCAGGTCTCATGGATATGCCCCCAGGTCTCATGGATATGCCCCAGGTCTCATGGATATTGCCCCCAGGTCTCATGGATATGCCCCCAGGTCTCATGGATATGCCCCCAGGTCTCATGGCTATGCCCCAGGTCTCATGGATATTGCCCCCAGGTCTCATGGATATGCCCCAGGTCTCATGGCTATGCCCCAGGTCTCATGGATACTGCCCCCAGGTCTCATGGATATTGCCCCCAGGTCTCATGGATACTGCCCCCAGGTCTCATGGATACTGCCCCCAGGTCTCATGGATACTGCCCCCAGGTCTCATGGATATTGCCCCCAGGTCTCATGGATAGTGCCCCCAGGTCTCATAGTTATGCCACAGGTCTCATGGATATTGCCCCCAGGTCTCATGGATATTGCCCCCAGGTCTCCTGGATACTGCCCCCAGGTCTCCTGGATACTGCCCCCAGGTCTCATGGATAATGCCCCCAGGTTTCATGGATATTGCCCCCAGGTCTCATGGATATTGCCCCCAGGTCTCATGGATACTGCCCCCAGGTCTCATGGATAATGCCCCCAGGTCTCATGGATATTGCCCCCAGGTCTCATGGATATTGCCCCCAGGTCTCATGGATAATGCCCCCAGCCAAGCTCACCTCTGCTGCTCCTCTGCTGCTCCTCTGCTGATCAGGTTAAATCAGTTGTGGTGTTGTGGAAGCAGTTAAGGCTAATGTCAAACGAACGCAGTCAGAGCGCAGTCTGCGCGCGTGCATAACGGACAGACGTACTGACGGAAGGTACTGTAGACACCACACGGTCTGTGTTTCTTTGACGGATGT
Source organism: Leptobrachium leishanense (assembly GCA_009667805.1). Lineage (NCBI taxonomy): Eukaryota > Metazoa > Chordata > Amphibia > Anura > Megophryidae > Leptobrachium > Leptobrachium leishanense. The sequence continues at coordinate 325,810,342 of CM019064.1, read as the reverse complement.
AGAAAAATAAGGGAATTGTGGGAAATAAAATTAATTTGAAAAATGATAAAAATTTGAAAAGGATATGAAAAACGTATTGTGCGTCAAGGTGCTGGACGTTGCAAACGCGCTGCGTCTGACATCTCATCACTCACACAGAACGCTACGCGGACGTGGCGTACTCTGCGCGTCTTTCTAGCGGTTTTACGTTCTTGCCTAACTTGCGTCCGTTTGCAACATGTGTTTTGCGTGCGCAGTTTGGTGCGCATGTACTTCTTGTGTAGGTCTCTATTGCTCATGATTCTATGCTACGACTGACGTTAAACCGTGCGGCAACACGGACGTGATCACTGCGTTCATCTGACGCCGGCCTAAATCTTCAACAAGGTCAAAATTTAAGTTGAACAACAAAGCAGAGGATGCTTAATTGTAAAGCCATCTCTCGTCCTATTTCATTCTACTCAATCCGATCCACCGCAACACTGACCACAATGGCAGAAACTATCTTTTGGGCACTGAAACCTACTAAAGAAATAGGATTAACATTTCTAGACAGAAAATAACTAGATTATTTAAATTGCTAAATGCTTATTTTACCAGACTGAGCGTAGTAAGGCTTAGTATAAAAAAACTTTAAAAACAACTAGAAAGGTCATTAAAGTATAAAATATTCATTGCAGACTTTATCCTTCAGCGTTAAAATGTATCCTCTAATATTGTATATTACTATTGTTTTAATTAAGCTTAAACAATCAATCAATGGAAATCAGTTAATACACAGTTAGACAATAAAATACATACTGAATTGAGTTCAGAAGAGTAACTTGTTTCAGACATCAGCCCACATTTGTCTCTTTTATTTCTACAGGTTTATAATGAATGGTTACACGCCAGACATGTGTTAGATACGCTGTAAATCTAAATGCTATCATTTAGAACCTTGAGAAATATGTGGGATACAGAGAAAAGCACCGGTCTTAAATACAAATGTAGCTCTCTCAATAGTACATCTTAGAATAAGTCACATTAGCATCTCAGCTGTCAGTTTATATTGCATTAGATAAGAATAAACTTCAAATGTAATGAATATTTCCATCCACATTTGCAGCAGAGATCAAGCACTGAACTGTTTTGCAACAGGAAGACAAATGGGAGTTGAAAATAAAACACGCATTCTTTCACAAACACTTAAGGTAGAAAGAAACTGCATTTAATAATAAGACAAAAATATGTGAATTCTCTCCCTTGAAATATTGCTCATATATATTTATATATATGTTTATTATTACAGAAGCCACTTGCACATCACAGCAATTCAAAGAATTGCATCCCAGAGCTCCTGTGCCACATTCCCCATATACATATATATGTGTGAGCAAAATTTTAAGGGAGAGAATTCACATATTTATGCCTTATATATATATATATATATTTCAAGGGAGAGAATATATATAATTGATATGTACACACATATATTTATGCATAAATATATATTTATTTACACTGTATATATAATATACAAATATGTGTTCGTGTAGGTATACAGTGTGTTTTTGAGCCTTGGTGATCCCATTTGATATTTTGTAGGAAAGATTTGTTATAATTAACAGAATCGCCATCAGTGGAGGTGATATCCCATGACATGTTCAGTGGCTTCAGGAGGTTCCTGCTCTTGCCAAACCCTGTGCAGCTTATCTACGTGCCAGATGTATGGGACAGCAGTGAATGTGTTTATTAACGATACCCATGTATCCAGGCAGCCATACATGTGTTTATTAATGATACTCATGTTTCCAGGCAGCAGTAATTATGTTTATTAATGAAACTCATGTATCTAGGAAGCGGTGACTGTGTGTACCCTTGATGCCCATGTATCAAAGTAGCAGTGATTTTGTTAATTAATGATACCCATTTGTCTGGGCAGTAAGTGAATGTGTTTATTAATGATACCCATGTGTCCAGGTAGCGGTGAATATGTTTATTAATTTACTTAGCTGCTTATGGACTTGCTCTTTTGGACCTGACCTCTGCCTGTCTAACTGTTATGATCCTGTTCTGCCAGCCTGACATCTTTACTGTCCCTGGATTACCCCTGCCCTCTACCATGTACCCAGACCTGCCCCTGTGCCTACTCCCACTGAGGCCAACAGCCTCCTGGTTATTCTGTCTAGTGAGGTTCTGCAAGGGTGTGCACTGTGCGCCATCTTCTGCATCCTGGGCTCCAACTCCTGGTAAGTCCCTAATATTGTCAGGCAGCAGTGAATGTGTTTATTAATTATACTCATGTATCCAGGCAGCAGTGAATGTGTTTATTAATTATTCTCATGTTTCTAGGCAGCAGTGAATGTGTTTATTAATTATACTCATGTATCCAGGCAGCAGTGAATGTGTTTATTAATTATACTCATGTATCCAGGCAGCAGTGAATGTGTTTATTAATTATACTCATGTATCCAGGCAGCAGTGAATGTGTTTATTAATTATACTCATGTTTCCAGGCAGCAGTGAATGTGTTTATTAATTATACTCATGTTTCTAGGCAGCAGTGAATGTGTTTATTAATTATACTCATGTATCCAGGCAGCAGTGAATGTGTTTATTAATTATACTCATGTATCCAGGCAGCATGAATGTGTTTATTAATTATACTCATGTATCCAGGCAGCATGAATGTGTTTATTAATTATACTCATGTATCCAGGCAGCAGTGAATGTGTTTATTAACCCCTTAACGCAGCAAGACATACCATTACGTCCTGCGTTAGACGGGCTTTAACGCCGCAGGACGTAATGGTACGTCCCCAGCGTCTGCAGCCCCCCTCCGGCCATACTCACCTCCTCTGGCAGTTCCCTCGCTGATCTGACTTCAGCGGAGTCGGATCGGAGGTTTTGGCTCCTCCTGGTGCACTGACGTCATCGTGCCGGGCACGATGATGTCAGTTTCAGGCATCGTCCCCCCCCCGCCGGAGCAGGGGCAGCGCCTGAAGGGGAGGGGGGATCATTTGGATCTCTCTTTCTTCCCATCGCTGGGGGGCTAGCAGTAAATGCCAGGCATCCCTGAAAAGGGCACAGCCTGGGCTTTCCAGGGATGTATGGCATTAACCCCTTAGTGGTAGGCTGTGATCCAGAACCAATCGGTTCCAGATCAAAGTTTTTTTCCGGTGGAGGCCGCCATCTTGGATGGCAGCCCCACCTCCGGGACTCCCCACGTCCACTGATGTCATCGGGCATGGCACGATGACGTCAGTTAACCAGGGAACCCCTAGCTGCCAAGGGATTTCCTAAGGAAATCCCATGGTGGAGATAAAGGGGTTCAAAGAACCCCCCTATCTCCTGATCGGTGGCAGCTAGGGGTCATGTAGGGTATCATTTGAAAGGCCTGATCATGGCTCATGATACCAAACGTGACCATGTTACAAGTAAATTTAAATTGTAAATAAATAAAAATAATTAATAAAAAAATAAAAACGTGTTTTTTCATTTTTTTTAATGCAGCACTATTGTTCACATTTCAATTATAATGTGAACAATGATGCTGCACTAATGATTTTTTTGGGGGTTTAGCTAAAATCACGTAATTTCTCCCAAAAAAAAAGGAAAATGGGTTCCCCGTTCAAATTTTTTTACCAAGTCTACCTCATAGAATATAACTGCAAAGGCTCAGGTAATAAAATGCAAAAAAAAATACTTTACACACTGTGGATGATTGAAATTTTATTGAAAATTCTAATTTTTTTACATTTTTTGTTATAGCATTCTGGCAGGGCATGACGTATACATATAATAATGATATATTATTAATCTGCCGAGTCTGCTGGAAAGAACGATATATAATTTGTCTGGGTGGTATAATAATACGTGACTTAAAACCGCGTTTAAAAATGGTCAAAATGAACTCAGCAAACTTCTACTTCCCAAATTGCGCCGAAGTTGTAAAATTGCTCCTTTCCTCAAGGGATTAATTATACTCATGTTTCCAGGCAGCAGTGAATGTGTTTATTAATTATACTCATGTTTCCAGGCAGCAGTGAATGTGTTTATTAATTATACTCATGTTTCCAGGCAGTAGTGAATGTGTTTATTAATTATACTCATGTTTCTAGGAAGCAGTGAATGTGTTTATTAATTATACTCATGTATCCAGGCAGCAGTGAATGTGTTTATTAATTATACTCATGTTTCCAGGCAGCAGTGAATGTGTTTATTAATTATACTCAGGTATCCAGGCAGCAGTGAATGTGTTTATTAATTATACTCATGTATCCAGGCAGCAGTGAATGTGTTTATTAATTATACTCATGTATCCAGGCAGCAGTGAATGTGTTTATTAATTATACTCAGGTATCCAGGCAGCAGTGAATGTGTTTATTAATTATACTCATGTATCCAGGCAGCAGTGAATGTGTTTATTAATTTTATATCAAGGCAGGAGGCTTCATATTTTGCATTCTCTTTTCTTTACTAAATCAACAGCAGCAAGGAAAGTTACATAGCAACAGCAGTAACCAATCAACAACAAGAGTGTAGTAAGTCCTTAGCCACGCCCTCTTTTCTTGCTGCTGGCCTCCAGGTGAGTCGTTTTAAAAACAGCTCCTGGACGCCAGGATATATTTTCTGTTATTTCTGCAATTAGATTTATTCTGAAATGCTTAGTTTTTACACCGTTTGTGTTTTGTCATAATATTCTGTTTTACCAGTTTTTTCTCCCTAGCTTCTGCCTGCTGTGTGGGCACTTTCCCACCTGCGGGCTTGCGCTTGCTTCTCCATCTCCCGGCTGGCAAAGGGTATTTTCCCCTGGGGCCGGGTGCTAGCGATACGCTGTATTATTAATTTATTTCTATTTTCTATTATTTTTATCCGTCTGCGCGCGCAATCCCGCATGAGATCGCCTCAGAGTGCGCGTTCTATCTGCGCATGCGTTGGCGGCCATTTCCTCTCACTCGTGCGTTTTTGGAGTCAGACAGGTGCGCCCATCTTCAGACAGCCTGCTGTACGGACCCTCTCCTACTTAACGGGTGAGCCCCGTTAAACGCAAAACCACAAAACGAGTAACTCCGCTCCGGCGGCCGCTCAGAAAAAGCCCGCGAAAATCGCGCGACAGCCGCTGAGCGGCGCCTAGATCCGCTCATTCGGATCCATTTGATATATAAATATATTATATATTTTTCACTGCGGGTGAGCCCCGATTTATTCTTTGACTCCATTGTTATGGATTCCCCACGACTTCCCTCCACCCAGGAGGAACTGAAAGCTTGGCTGCTGACAGCCATTTCTGAAACCCTCCCCATAGCGCTTGCGAGCCTTCCTCCAGCCCCCCCACCGGAACCTCCGGTTCTTTCAAGGGCCCAGTCTCCGACCCACTCTGAGGGTTCACACTCGGACATGTCCGAGGCTGCGGAACCCTCACGAAAAAGACACTGGAAGGGCCAGTCGGAATCCGCTGGCAAGGGCAAAGGTCCTATTAAAAAATCCAAAGGTGTCCCAGAACCCAAGGGTGCTGACACTTATGACCTGGATGACTATCAGGCTGATTATCCTGATGAGGAGGATGTAGAATCTACCGGTAACCCACCGGCCACTCCTGTTTCAACGGGTGAGCCCCGTTCCGATGCTTTGGCAATCATGCCACTTAATACCATGCCCGCGCCACCACGCTCACTCGCGTCCGCGGACACCCATTTACAACTCCTCGACTCCCGAGGTTTGCCTTTCTTTGACCCGCGCTCGACCACCCACCCTAGGTCCTCCGCTTGGTTACCACCGGACCATATAGCTCAATTCTTGCGTTTTTGGTTGCGCAGCCCCCTGGATAAGGCGGATAGAGCACGCTTACGGGCCGAATGCCCTCGCCCGACTCTACCTGATAAGGTGTCCCTTACCCCTGAATTTGACGAAGACTTCGTCACTTTCATGGGTAAGGCTGGCAGGGACCCCAGAAAGGGGTTGGAACAGGGTCTCCGTGTCGCCCAGGACAAGCTTCTGGACGTCTCCGGTCCCCTTTCGCTCATCTTCGTGATGGCGGACGAAGCACTAGCCGCCAACAGCCCGCTTGACCCGGCGCTAGTCCGCGAATGGGCACAGCGCGCCCTTTGTTTGTTGGGTAATGCCAACGTTGGTATTTCATCCGAACGCCGTAAGGCGGCGCTGTTTCGGCTCGATGCAAAGCTTACTAGTATGGCTACAAAGGAATTGGGTCCGGCAGCACAAGGCTTACTGTTTGGGGATCTGTTCATGAGAGACCTTAACCGCAAGGTGAACGTTTATACAAACCTTCAAAAGGTTCAGGCAAACATGAAAAGGGTTTTCCACCCCCAGCAACGTTTTTCCTCCAGGGCTGGCGCACCAAGAGGTCGGGTCGCCAGCCGCTACAACGCTACCTATAGACCTCGCTTCACGCCAAACCAAGAGGTGCAGTACAGACCCAGCCCGATCCTGGCGCGCGGAGTCCCTGTTGGTCGCGGCTTCAACAGACCCAGACGCCGCTACTCCGCTGGTAAGTGTCTCAGCGCTCCCACTTCCACACATTCCGGTCGCGGGTCGCTTACGCTATTTCCTTCCCAAATGGCGCACGCTCACATCAGACTCGTGGGTTTTACGAACGGTAGCAGGTTATTCAATCGACTTCTCCCAGGTTCCCGTCCAGGCTGCTACCCCGCCCCAGGCCCGTTACTCCTCAGAGGAAGCAACATTGATAGACCAGGAACTGCGCTCCTTGCAGTTAAAAGGCGCCATCACCCCCGCCAGGGGTTCCCCGTGCTTCGTCAGCACTATATTCCTGGTCCACAAGAAATCAGGGGACCTTCGCCCGGTCATAAACCTCAAGTCTCTCAACACCTTCGTGGCCTACCGCCACTTCAAAATGGAGGGTATACACCTTCTCAGAGATCTCCTCCGAGACGGCGATTGGTTCACGAGACTGGACCTCACAGACGCCTACCTCACGGTCCCGGTCCATCCCTCTCACCACCCTTACCTGCAGTTCCTCTGGCATCACGACCTTTGGCAGTTCACTTGCCTGCCCTTCGGCCTCAGCTCCGCGCCATGGTGCTTTACGAAGCTGCTCAACCGGTAATGGCCTTTCTACGATCCCATGGCGTCAGGACGATTATATATCTAGACGATATCCTTCTATTGGCACAAGACCCCGCGCAATCCGCTCACCATACATCCCTGGTGGTCACGCTCCTACAAGACCTGGGCTTCATTATCAACAGGGACAAATCGGCACTGCGTCCCGCCCAAACCGTCACCTTCCTCGGATTCGATATAGACTCAATGTCTTGCCAGCTGCGGCTTCCCCCGCAAAAGCTTCGGGCCATCAAGAAATCCCTACGCGGAATCCTCAGCATGGACACCATCCGTCTTCGAGATTTGGCGAGAATCGTCGGTCTCCTCTCTTCCTCCATTCAAGCCATCTTCCCTGGTCCACTACACTATCGGGCGATGCAACGTCTGAAGGCAACACACCTTCGTCTAAACCCCTCCTACGACCAGCTGGTCTCCATCACCCCGGAGGTTCGAGTAGAACTCCTATGGTGGTTACGCCATATGGAGGCCTGGAACGGCCGGGCCATTTTCGGCTCTCTTCCAGATTTCGTCCTGGAGTCCGATGCCAGTCAATCGGGTTGGGGAGCGACTTGCGGCACTATATCCACGGGCGGAGCATGGGCTCCGGAGGAAAGGCAGCTTCACATCAATTGCCTGGAGCTCATCGCCGGCTCATTCGCCGTTCGCAGTTTTACCCAGGACCTCAGGGATTGCACCCTTCTTCTCCGGATGGACAACATCTCCGCGGTCCAGTACGTGAACCGCCTAGGGGATCCCGCTCCAAGCTCCTGTCGGACCTCACGCTTTCCCTCTTCAATTACTGTTTGAACAGGAACATCTCTCTCAAGGCGGAATACCTTCCCGGTTCCTCCAATTTTGTGGCAGATTGGTTTTCGAGATATTGGAGGGATTCCAGCGATTGGAAACTAGACGTGGCTACGTTCCACCGCCTGTCGGACCTGAGAGGACCGTTTCACCTCGATCTGTTCGCTTCCCGCTTGAATCGTCAAACAGAGGCCTACTTCAGCTGGCTCCGGACCCACAAGCAACGGCGGTGGACGCTTTCCTCCAACCATGGCCACCGTCCGGGGCCTACGCTTTTCCGCCGTTCCCGATGATTACGCGAACGATCCAAGAAGTCCGCCGACGGGGGATCCAGATGCTTCTTCTCACGCCCTTGTGGCATGCGCAACCCTGGTTCCCACTGGCGCTGGAACTTTCCTGCCTCCATCCACTCCTGCTCCCGTCCTTCCGATCCATTCTGTTGGATCCCCAGGGCAGGCCACATCCGATGATTCTGGAGAACAATCTTCCTCTGGTGGCTTGGACGATTTCCGGGGACCCTGCATGCTGCCGGGACTATCAGATGCAGCTCGCTCCTTATTATGGGAATCCTGGGCTCCCGGCACAAGAAAGTGTTATCGTTACGCCTGGAGAACTTGGTGTAGCTGGTGTTTGCAACAACAGGCTGATCCCGCTTCTGCCCCTCTACAGTTAATCCTCAATTTTTTGGCAAACCTTTCCACGTTGGGAAAGTCCTATCGTACCATTAACCTGTTCCGCTCGGCTATCTCGGCGGCTCACGTTCCCCTAGGTGGCATTCCTGTGGGTAGGGACCCTTCTGTCTGTCGTCTCCTCCGTGGCATTAGACTTGCTCGCCCGCCGGCTCCGAAATATGTGATGTTCTGGGATGTAGCGCTGTTGCTCAACTTCCTGCGTAACTGGCCGGATAATGACTCACTAACCCTCCGTCAGCTCTCGGCTAAATTAACAGTTCTGTTATGTTTGGTTTCCTTTCGACGTGTCTCTGATGTTAGGGCCTTCGATGCGCACGCCGTGATTTTCTCCCCTGAGGGTGTTGTCTTTTCGCTTACTAGGCGTACTAAAACTCTATCCCGTGAGGTTTTCTACCCTTATTTTCCCACTGATCCTCTACTGTGTGTGGCTCGTTGTGTCACTACTTACCTCTCTCGTTTGCGTCCTTTACGCTCCTCCCCGACTGGCCAACTCTTGGTCTCTTATGTCTCTCCTTACAAGCCTGTTTCCTCTCCTACCCTCTCTAGATGGGTGCGCTGGCTCCTCTCCCTGGCAGGCGTTGCTCCCCATTTCGGCGCTCACTCCGTGCGGGGCGCGGCGGCTTCCTCTGTCGCAGACGCTGGGGGTTCTCTGGCTGATATTCTACAGGCGGCTGATTGGTCTAGGGCGGTCACGTTTCGTACCTTCTATTTCCGTCCTCGTTCTCATGCTTCTGGGGCTTTAGTGCAGCTTTAAAACTGCAAAATATGAAGCCTCCTGCCTTGATATAAAATTGTGGATTATTCCAGCCTTGGTGTCAGAATAATCTTAATTTTAATAAAGACAGGAGGCGAATATTTTTCCCGCCCACCCCGGCCCAGGTTGGCTTACATTGTTCTGTGTGTTCTCTGCTACATGAAATAAATAAATAAATAAAATTAATTACAAAAAAAAAAAAAAAATTCTCACATGAAAGAATTGTATAAGTGTACATTTGTTTAACCTGTTTTTATTCCCCTAGTAGGGTTTACTTGTATTGTTCGCCTCACTTCGAAATATTGTCTCGATTTTGGTTACCATTTGATTGTTTTCATTTTAAATGATTCGTTAGTTGGCTGTTGATTGACAGACCTCCTGTGCATGGTGCTTTCACGTATCCTCTGCTTCCTCCTCAGTTTGACTTGCTCCTGTGGTCTCTCATCGTCTCGGATGGCCGTTGGCTTCCAGTTTTGTACCTTCAAGTCTCCTGGACTTCTGCCTAGTTGGATCTTCTCCGCTTCATTTTCCGTTTTCCTTCCATCTTCCTGGATTTCTGGTTTTCTCCGTCACGTCTCTCCTGCTCGTCCAGCTTACAAGAAAAGAGGGCGTGGCTAAGGACTTACTACACTCTTGTTGTTGATTGGTTACTGCTGTTGCTATGTAACTTTCCTTGCTGCTGTTGATTTAGTAAAGAAAAGAGAATGCAAAATATTCGCCTCCTGTCTTTATTAAAATTAAGATTATTCTGACACCAAGGCTGGAATAATCCACAATTATACTCATGTATCCAGGCAGCAGTGAATGTGTTTATTAATTATACTCAGGTATCCAGGCAGCAGTGAATGTGTTTATTAATTATACTCAGGTATCCAGGCAGCAGTGAATGTGTTTATTAATTATACTCATGTATCCAGGCAGCAGTGAATGTGTTTATTAATTATACTCCTGTATCACGGTAGCAGTGAATGTGTTTATTAATTATACTCATGTTTCTAGGCAGCAGTGAATGTGTTTATTAATTATACTCCTGTATCACGGTAGCAGTGAATGTGTTTATTAATTATACTCATGTTTCTAGGTAGCAGTGAATGTGTTTATTAATTATACTCATGTATCACGGTAGCAGTGAATGTGTTTATTAATTATACTCATGTATACAGGCAGCAGTGAATGTGTTTATTAATTATACTCAGGTATCACGGTAGCAGTGAATGTGTTTATTAATTATACTCATGTTTCCAGGCAGCAGTGAATGTGTTTATTAATTATACTCATGTTTCCAGGCAGTAGTGAATGTGTTTATTAATTTTATATCAAGGCAGGAGGCTTCATATTTTGCATTCTCTTTTCTTTACTAAATCAACAGCAGCAAGGAAAGTTACATAGCAACAGCAGTAACCAATCAACAACAAGAGTGTAGTAAGTCCTTAGCCACGCCCTCTTTTCTTGCTGCTGGCCTCCAGGTGAGTCGTTTTTAAAACAGCTCCTGGACGCCAGGATATATTTCAGTTATTTCATTGATGAGGTTATATATATTTAATTATATCGTTTAGGCAAGGTTTTTCTGTATTAATACGGTTTTCCCTTTAGGTTCTACCTGCTGTGTGGGCACTTTCCCGCCTGCAGGCTTGCGCTTGCCTCCTCGCTTTTTTCCCCTTCTCCCAGCGGACCCAGAGGGAAATTGTACTTTCCGTGGGCCGCCGGGTGCTTTTTTCATCGCTTTTTATCTTATTTATTTTATTTCGGCTGGTGCTTAAAGGCGCCGTTATCTGCGCGCGCAGTCCCGCATGAGGAACTTGCCTCACTGTGCGCGACTTCATCTGCGCATGCGTTGGCGGACATTTTGTTTTTTCTTCCGCTCTGTCTGCCGCCGCTCCGCTCGTGCCGAGCTCGAGGTCGGCAGGTGCCTCCATTCCCGCAAAGATAAACGGTCTAAGGACACTGCCTGCTGCACGGACCCTCTCCTATCCCACGGGTGAGCCCCGCAATCCAGTTTCTGCTCCGGCAGGACATTTCTAAAAAGCCAGCGAAAATCGCGTGTAAGCCCGCTCAGCGGCGCCCAGATCCGCACCCATGGATCAAATTAATTAATAAATATAATTATACATATTTACTTACGGGTGAGCCCCGTTTTTGGTCTGCATTGTTATGGATCCTCCACAACTTCCCTCCAACCAGGAGGAGTTGAAAGCCTGGCTGCTGGCCGCAATATCGGAGACTCTCCCCATAGCGCTTGCGAACCTTCCGCCGGTCCCCCCACCCCCGGAACCCCCGGTTCTTTCAAGGGCCCAGTCACCGGCCCACTCCGATGGTTCACACTCGGATCAATCTGAGTCTGCTGGACCATCGCGAAAAAGACCCTGGAAAGGCCAGTCTGAGTCTGCTGGCAAGGGTAAAGCACCAGTCAAAAAATCCTCCAGATACGCTTCAGACCCCAAGGGCGTAGAGGCTTACGACCTGGATGATTACCAGGCTGATTATCCTGAAGTGGAGGATATAGAGTCCACCGGTGACCCACCGGCCACTCCAATTTCGACGGGTGAGCCCCGTTCCGATACTATGGCGATTGTTCCCCTCGCTTCCATGCCTGCGCTGCCACGCTCCCAAGTGTCCGCAGATACCCCTTTACAGATCCTCGACTCTCGAGGCCTGCCATTTTTTGATCCGCGCACCACCACCCACCCCAGATCTTCCGCTTGGCTCCCACCGGACCACATAGCGGAATTTTTGCGCTTCTGGTTGCGCTGCCCCCTGGACAAAACTGACAGGGCGCGCCTGCGGGCCGAATGTCCTCGCCCGACTCTGCCTGACAAGGTGTCACTTACCCCTGAATTTGACGAAGACTTCGTCACTTTCATGGGTAAGGCTGGCAGGGATCCTAGAAAGGGTTTGGAACAGGGTCTCCGTGTCGCCCAGGATAAGCTTCTGGACGTCTCCGGTCCCCTGTCTCTTATATTTGTAATGGCGGACGAAGCTCTTGCCAACAACACCCCGCTTGATCCTGCTCTAGTCCGCGAATGGGCACAGCGTGCTCTCTGCTTGTTGGGTAATGCCAACGTTGGCATTTCATCTGAACGCCGTAAGGCGGCGTTGTTTCGGCTGGACGCTAAACTCACCAGCATGGCTACTAAGGAATTGGGTCCGGCGGCAAAAGGCCTTACTATTCGGAGATCTCTTTATGAGAGATCTTAACCGAAAAGTTAATGTTTATACGAACCTTCAAAAGGTTCAATCAAATATGAAAAGGGTTTTCCACCCCCAACAACGTTTTTCCTCCAGGGCTGGCGCACCAAGAGGTCGGGTCGCCAGCCGTTATAACGCTACCCATAGACCTCGCTTCACGCCAAACCAGGAGGTGCAGTATAGACCCAGCCCGATTCTGGCGCGAGGAGTCCCCGTTGGTCGCGGCTTCAACAGACCCAGACGCCGCTACTCCGCTGGTAAGTGCCTCAGCGCTCCCACTTCCACACATTCCGGTCGCGGGTCGCTTACGCTATTTCCTTCCCAAATGGCGCACACTCACATCAGACTCGTGGGTTTAACGAACGGTAGCAGGTTATTTAATCGACTTCTCCCAGGTTCCCGTCCAGGCTGCTACCCCCCCCCCCGGCCCGTTATTCCTCAGAGGACTGAAGCAGCGTTGATAGATCGGGAACTTCGCTCCTTGCAGTTAAAAGGCGCCATCACCCCCGCCAGGGGTTCCCCGTGCTTCGTCAGCACTATCTTCCTTGTCCACAAAAAATCTGGGGACCTTCGACCGGTTATAAATCTAAAAAACCTCAACACCTTCGTGGCCTACCGCCACTTCAAAATGGAGGGTATACACCTCCTCAGAGATCTCCTCCGAGACGGCGACTGGTTCACGAGATTGGACCTTACAGATGCATACCTCACGGTCCCGGTCCATCCTACTCATCACCCATACCTGCAGTTCCACTGGCATCGCGACCTCTGGCAGTTCACTTGCCTGCCGTTCGGCCTCAGCTCCGCACCATGGTGCTTTACGAAGCTGCTCAAACCGGTAATGGCCTTCATACGATCCCTAGGCGTCAGGACGATTATATATCTAGACGACATCCTTCTATTGGCGCAGGACCCCGCGCAATCCGCTCACCCTACAACCCTGGTGGTCACGCTCCTACAAGACCTGGGCTTCATTATCAACAGGGACAAATCGGCACTGCGTCCGGCCCAAACTGTCACCTTCCTCGGATTCGATATAGACTCAATGTCTTGCCAGCTGCGGCTTCCCCCGCAAAAGCTTCGGACCATCAAGAAATCCCTACGCGGAGTCCTCAGCATGGTCACCATCTGTCTCCGAGATTTGGCGAGAGTTGTAGGTCTCCTCTCTTCCTCCATTCAAGCCATCTTCCCTGGCCCACTACACTATCGGGCGATGCAACGTTTGAAGGCAACACACCTTCGTCTCAACCCCTCCTACGACCAGCTGGTCTCCATCACCCCGGAGGTTCGGGTGGAGCTCCTATGGTGGTTACGCCATATGGAGGCCTGGAACGGCCGGGCTATCTTCGGCTCTCTACCAGATTTCATTCTAGAATCCGATGCCAGCCAGTCGGGCTGGGGAGCAACCTGCGGCACTATATCTACGGGAGAAGCATGGGCTCCGGAGGAACGGCAACTCCACATCAATTGCCTGGAGCTCATCGCCGGCTCATTCGCCGTTCGCAGTTTTACCCAGGACCTCAGGGACTGCACCCTTCTTCTCCGAATGGACAACATCTCCGCGGTCCAGTACGTGAACCGCCTAGGGGGTTCCCGCTCCAAGCTCCTGTCGGACCTCACGCTTTCCCTCTTCAATTACTGTTTGGAACGGAACATCTCTCTCAGGGCGGAATACCTTCCCGGCTCTTCCAATTTTGTGGCAGATTGGTTTTCGAGATATTGGAGGGACTCCAGCGATTGGAAACTAGATGTTGCTACGTTCCACCGCCTGTCGGAACTGAGAGGACCGTTTCACCTCGATCTCTTCGCTTCCCGCCTGAATCGTCAGACAGAGGCCTACTTCAGCTGGCTTCCGGACCCACAGGCAACTGCGGTGGACGCTTTTCTCCAACCATGGCCGCCGTCCGGGGCCTACGCTTTTCCTCCGTTCCCGATGATCACGCGAACGATCCAAGAAGTCCTCCGACGGGGGATCCGGATGCTCCTTCTCACACCCTTGTGGCATGCTCAACCCTGGTTCCCACTGACGCTGGAACTATCCTGCCTCCATCCACTCCTGCTCCCGTCCTTCCGATCCATTCTGTTGGATCCCCAGGGCAGACCACATCCGATGATTTTGGAGAACAATCTTCCTCTAGTGGCGTGGACGATTTCCGGGGACCCTGCATGCTGCCGGGACTATCGGATGCAGCTCGCTCCTTATTGTGGGAATCCTGGGCTCCCGGCACGAGAAAGTGTTATCGTTACGCCTGGAGAACTTGGTGTAGCTGGTGTTTGCAACAACAGGCTGATCCCGCTACTGCCCCTCTACAATTGATCCTCAATTTTTTGGCGAATCTTTCCACGTCAGGGAAGTCCTATCGTACCATTAACCTGTTCCGCTCGGCTATCTCGGCGGCTCACGTTCCCCTGGGCGGCGTCCCTGTGGGTAGGGACCCTTCTGTCTGTCGTCTCCTTCGTGGCATTCGACTCGCTCGCCCGCCGGCTCCGAAATATGTGGTATTCTGGGATGTGGCGATGGTGCTCGACTTCCTGCGTAACTGGCCGGATAATGACTCACTAACCCTCCGTCAGCTCTCGGCGAAACTGACGGTTCTGTTATGTTTGGTTTCCTTTCGTCGTGTCTCTGATGTTAGAGCCTTCGATGCGCACGCCGTGGTTTTCTCCCCTGAGGGTGTCGTTTTCTCGCTTACTAGACGTACTAAAACTCTGTCCCGGGAAGTTTTCTACCCTTACTTTCCCACTGATCCTCTACTGTGTGTGGCTCGTTGTGTGACTACTTACCTCTCTCGTTTGCGTCCTTTGCGCTCCTCTCCTACTGGCCAACTCTTGGTCTCTTATGTCTCTCCTTACAAGCCTGTCTCCTCTCCTACCCTCTCTAGATGGGTGCGCTGGCTGCTCTCCCTGGCGGGCGTTGCTCCCCATTTCGGTGCTCACTCCGTGCGGGGCGCGGCGGCTTACTCTGTCGCAGATGCTGGGGGTTCTCTGGCTGATATTCTACAGGCGGCTGATTGGTCTAGGGCGGTCACGTTTCGTACCTTCTATTTCCGTCCTCGTTCTCATGCTTCTGGGGCTTTAGTGCAGCTTTAAAACTGCAAAATATGAAGCCTCCTGCCTTGATATAAAATTGTGGATTATTCCAGCCTTGGTGTCAGAATAATCTTAATTTTAATAAAGACAGGAGGCGAATATTTTTCCCGCCCGCCCCGGCCCAGGTTGGCTTACATTGTTCTGTGTGTTACATGTAAAAATAAATAAATAAATAAATAAATAATAATAACATTAATTACAAAAAAAAAAAAAAAAAATTCTCACATGAAAGAATTGTATAAGTGTACATTTGTTTAACCTGTTTTATCCCCCTAGTAGGGTTTACTTGTATTGTTTGCCTCACTTCGAACTATTGTCTCGACTTTGGTTACCATTTGATTGTTTTCATTTTAAATGATTCGTTAGTTGGCTGTTGATTGACAGACCTCCTGTGCATGGTGCTTTCACGTATCCTCTGCTTCCTCCTCAGTTTGACTTGCTCCTGTGGTCTCTCATCGTCTCGGATGGCCGTTGGCTCCCAGTTTTGTACCTTCAAGTCTCCTGGACTCAGGGCCGGATTAACATAGGGGCGGATGGAGCGGCAGCTCCAGGCCCCCTTCTCAAAATAGGCCCACAGCAGCCCAGCCATGAGGAGCCGCTGGCCGGCACACTGCAAGGCGATGCAGCCGCGGATCTGGATGATGCGGCCCGGCCATATAGTGGAGAGGCAGATAAGACGTGCGTGGAAGCAATCAACACGTGATTGGAGGTATCCGGTCACGTGCCCCAGCGGGGGCAGCTTATTTGATTACAAGGGAGGGGGATGAAGGCACACAGTGCGCAGGCTTGCAGATGAATCCGCCCAGCCCACACTGTGTTGTCTGCACAGCCCACACAGCATGTCAGCCCAGGCCACCGGCACAAGGAGGATCACGCCCTGATTTTTCCCTGCGTGACACTTTTTTCCCCCTAATATTTAACAGGAGGGTGGAGCAAGCGACAGTGAAGGGGAAGGAGAGCAGGCCCACCAGGAAGAGCAGCATGCTGACCATCGGCCACACCCACTCCCGACGGCAACAACAGGGCAGGAGATCCCCATGAGAGCAGCAGGGCCTGGCTTGCCTCGGTGCCCTCCAGGAGTAGGCTGGATGTGATGCTGCAGACTGCCATTCTGGCAGCATAGTGTCTCTTCACATGTGCAGGACGTTCAGTGCACACACTGCCCTGCCATCAAGGCCAGTCTCTCTCTGGCTGGCATTGCAAAGGCAGGATGTCAGCAGGGCTGCAGGTTCCTCACATCCCAGCTGCTCTGCACATCATCCTGCATGATCAGAGACACAGGCAACAGGAGCTCTCCCTGCTTTCATCTACAGATCACCATGAACTGTTACAGGACAGGTAAGAGGAGCCTTCTGTGCTTAAAACAAAAGGAAGCCCCTACCATGTGTCAGGGAGCAGCTGTCTTCTGAATCCCATGTGTTAAAGGGCTAAGGTGTTAGCAGGAGACAGAATAAATATCTGGAAAGTGAGATGTGCTCCCTCTCCCCTCCATCAAACACAGTTACTGATCGTCCCTGCGTAACCAAATCCCTACCTGTAACCGCATAATAACCAGATCCCTACCTGTGACCGCTGCGTAACCAAATCCCTACCTGCGACCCCTGCGTAACCAAATGCCTACCTGCGACCCCTGCGTAACCAAATGCCTACCTGTGACCCCTGCGTAACCAAATGCCTACCTGCGACCCCTGCGTAACCAAATGCCTACCTGTGACCCCTGCGTAACCAAATGCCTACCTGCGACCCCTGCGTAACCAAATGCCTACCTGTGACCCCTGCGTAACCAAATGCCTACCTGTGACCCCTGCGTAACCAAATGCCTACCTGTGACCCCTGTGTAACCAAATGCCTACCTGTGACCCCTGCGTAACCAAATGCCTACCTGTGACCCCTGCGTAACCAAATGCCTACCTGTGACCCCTGCGTAACCAAATGCCTACCTGTGACCCCTGTGTAACCAAATGCCTACCTGTGACCCCTGCGTAACCAAATGCCTACCTGTGACCCCTGCGTAACCAAATGCCTACCTGCGACCCCTGTGTAACCAAATGCCTACCTGCGACCCCTGCGTAGCCAAATGCCTACCTGTGACTCCTGCGTAACCAAATCCCTACCTGCGACCCCTGAATACCAGATCCCCTGTCCCACATCCCTACCCGTAACCCTGATTACAACAGATCTCTGTCCCACATCCCTACCCGTTACCCCTGAGTAACCAGATCTGTCCCACATCCCTACTTGTACCCCTGAATAACCAGATCTGTCCCACATCCCTACCTGTAACCCGATCTCTGTCCCACATCCCTACCCGTAACCCCTGAGTAACCAGATCTGTCCCACATCCCTACTTGTAACCCCTGAATAACCAGATCTGTTCCACATCCCTACCCGTAACCCCTGATTTACCAGAACCCTGTCCCACATACCTACCCGTAACCCCTGATTTACCAGATCCCTGTCCCACATACCTACCCGTAACCCCTGATTTACCAGATCCCTGTCCCATATCCCTACCCGTAACCCTTGAATAACATCAGTGCGCCAGGAGGGGTTTATGAGCAGGGTCTGACTTTTTCATTTTATTTCTTTAAAAAGGCCCACCAAACTCCTCAGCACCAGGCCCATGATACTCTTAATCCGGCCCTGCCTGGACTTCTGCCTAGTTGGATCTTCTCCGCTTCATTTCCCGTTTTTCCTTCCATCTTCCTGGATTCTGGTTTTCTCCGTCACGTCTCTCCTGCTCGTCCAGCTTACAAGAAAAGAGGGCGTGGCTAAGGACTTACTACACTCCTGTTGTTGATTGGTTACTGCTGTTGCTATGTAACTTTCCTTGCTGCTGTTGATTTAGTAAAGAAAAGAGAATGCAAAATATTCGCCTCCTGTCTTTATTAAAATTAAGATTATTCTGACACCAAGGCTGGAATAATCCACAATTATACTCAGGTATCACGGTAGCAGTGAATGTGTTATCTGGAGAACAGAGAACATGTTTATTAATGATTCCCATGTATCCAGGCAGCAGGGATTGTGTTTATCAATGCAAAACCCACAGGTCTGCCATTAGGGAAGGTGATAATCGGGAGGGGTCCTGTTCATTGCCAAACCCTGTCAGCTTATCTAGGTGCCACAGGTGGAAGAGTCCCTCCATGCCACCCATGATGAGCTAACCAAGATTCCAGAAAATTTCCCAGTAGGCTGCAGCAACTGGGTTGGAAAGAGCACTCTGACTCATCACTGATGAAGTGATTCTTATGCAGGGTTATTCAGAGAGAGGTGAAAAGCAGGAGAATGGCTGGAGAATGGAAAATTCTAGGTCAAAATAGACAAACCAAAAAAATTCTCCCATTTATCTCACTTTCCAAATCGGCTATTTTGAACTAGAATTTTCCATTCTCCAGTCATTCTCCTGCTTTTCACCTCTCTCTGAATAACCCTGATAGTCTGCATCAGGTAGAGATGCAGAAAGAGCACTCACCCACTAGGGAACACTTTTATCCCCTTGATAGACCACTAGGGATTTAGTCCAATTCCTGGATAAAAAGGTAAACATAATAGGAAACAAAAGGTTTTATTTTTAAATAGTTATCTGGCAGCTGGTTCAGTAAGGGGCCCCACGATTTCTGATGGCAGCCCTGATATGAATATATTGTCCCAGAAAAGGTGTAAATTAATCAATCCTGAACATATCAAGGTGGCAATTTAAAGATAAACGATTTCTTATAAAATACAAGTACTTGAGAAATCAAAATGCCTTGAGTCATGACAATAGATTTGTAGTTTGTCTTTATAATAGTACCACTATAATACAAATGAAATATAAAGTGACAGCAATTCAAGTTTGGAGAAAAAAGATTTCAAAAATAGTACACTATGTTTGACTCTATTTATGAAAGTAATTCAGAATAAAAGGTCTGTGAAAAAGAAGTTGCTGAAGACTTGAGAGGTTCTTTCAAACAGAGTAAATCTGGACAAGGTTAGGAAATTAAATTGGATTAAAGTCCCAAAATTGTGTGCCATGTAAACTAAGAATAAAATACTTCATAGAGCTGAGACAAATTAGCCCTGAACTCATCTTTATGATTTGGTCTTCTTAGGCTAGGGTCAGACGAACGGATTTTTCACGTCTACCGTCAAAAAGTGCGTTGATGTGTCCGAATACACTTTTTCACGGAAGAAGCGATAGCGGTCATACGGTGCGCAATTTCGGCCGTGATTTTTGACAGAGCTATTAAAAACAAATGGACGTGATGTTGGCCGGACATGTGCAGCGTCTGACGTCTCCTAATCACGCACACACGCCGCTATGCGGACGCAGCGCACTCTGTGCGTCAGTACTAGCGGTTCTACATTCTCTAAAAATTGCGTTCCTTTGCCGCTTACGTTGGGCGGCCGAACTTTTGTGTGGCCGTACTTCGTATATTGGCCGTCATTGGACATCATTTGCTGCTACTGCGGCCGTAATAAAGTGCAGCTGCACGCGCGTTCGCACTGTGTTCGTCTGACCCCAGCCTTAGAGGACGTTGGGTCAGGTTTGTTCTTTGCTCCCTAGGGATGAATATTCACTCTGAAATCTATCCCACACCACTACCCTAGGGATTAGGTAATGAAATTATTAGATGTTAAATTTGAATAAACAGAGGCTAGTAACTATTGAAAAAAATGATTATTTTACTAATGTAGGTCATTTTACCACTAGGATTAATTAGCAAATAAAAAAAGTAATAGCTAAAACTGATGTTTGGGACATAAGCAGATGTAAAGTATTTTTTTATCAACGGTTAGGGAACTCCAGGACTAGAAGATTTGTACAAATTTAGACAGGGTGACCTTTCCAACAATTCCTCTCTTAACCCCTTAAGTGTCGGTTTCGTGATCTGGTGCCAATCGGCACAGGACCACGGACTGTACTTGGAGGTTGTTGACATCTTGAATGTCAGACCAGCCTCTGAGGCCCTCCCGCCAACTGATGTCATTGCTTTGTATTTGCACCAGCATCTATAGAAGTATGCTGTTTTTGCTCTTTATCTGCACACCACAGCAATCACACTAAGCATTTTAATTTGGGGTTTTTTTTGCGCCATTTTGACACGTTTTTGATATACAGTCATGTTGAAAATTGTTGGCACCCCAGACATTTTTCCAGAAAATCAAGTATTTCACACAGAAAAGTATTGCAGTAACACATGTTTTGCTATACACATGTTTATTCCCTTTGTGTGTATTGGAACAAAACAAAAAAAGGGAGGAAAATAAGCAAATTGGACATAATGTCACACAAAACTCCAAAAATGGACTGGACAAAATTATTGGCACCCTTTCAAAATTGTGGATAAATAAGATTGTTTCAAGCATGTGATGCTCCTGTAAACTCACCTGGGACAAGTAACAGGTGTGGGCAATATAAAAATCACACCTGAAAGCAGATAAAAAGGAGAGAAGTTCACTTAGTCTTTTCATTGTGTGTCTGTGTGTGCCACACTAAGCATGGACAACAGAAAGAGGAGAAGAGAACTGTCTGAGAACTTGAGAACCAAAATTGTGGAAAAATATCAACAATCTCAAGGTTACAAGTCCATCTCCAGAGATCTAGATTTGCCTTTGTCCACAGTGCGCAACATTATCAAGAAGTTTGCAACCCATGGCACTGTAGCTAATCTCTCTGGGCGTGGACAGAAGAGAAAATTGATGAAAGGTTGCAATGCAGGATAGTCCGGATGGTGGATAAGCAGCCCCAAACAAGTTCCAAAGAAATTCAAGCTGTCCTGCAGGCTCAGGGAACATCAGTGTCAGTGCGAACTATCCGTTGACATTTAAAAGAAATGAAATACTGTGGCAGGAGACCCAGGAGGACCCCACTGCTGACACAGAGACATAAAAAAGCAAGACTACAGTTTGCCAAAATGTACTTGAGTAAGCCAAAATCCTTCTGGGAAAACGTCTTGTGGACAGATGAGACCAAGATAGAGCTTTTTGGTAAAGCACATCATTCTACTGTTTACCGAAAACGGAATGAGGCCTACAAAGAAAAGAACACAGTACCTACGGTGAAATATAGTGGAGGTTCAATGATGTTTTGGGGTTGTTTTGCTGCCTCTGGCACTGGGTGCCTTGAATGTGTGCAAGGCATCATGAAATCTGAGGATTACCAAAGGATTTTGGTTCGCACTGTAGAGCCCAGTGTCAGAAAGCTGGGGTTGTGTCCGAGATCTTGGGTCTTCCAGCAGGACAATGACCCCAAACATACATCAAAAAGCACCCAGAAGTGGATGACAACAAAGTGCTGGAGAGTTCTGAAGTGGCCAGCAATGAGTCCAGATCTAAATCCCATTGAACACCTGTGGAGAGATCTTAAAATTGCTGTTAGGAAAAGGCACCCTTCCAATAAGAGAGACCTGGAGCAGTTTGCAAAGGAAGAGTGGTCCAAAATTCCGGGTGAGAGGTGTAAGAAGCTTATTGATGGTTAAAGGAAGCGTCTGATTTCAGTTATTTTTTCCAAAGGGTGTGCAAAAAAATATTAAGTTAAGGGTGCCAATAATTTTGTCCAGCCCATTTTTGGAGTTTTGTGTGACATTATGTCCAATTTGCTTTTTTTCCTCCCTTTTTTTGTTTTGTTCCAATACACACAAAGGGAATAAACATGTGTATAGCAAAACATGTGTTACTGCAATACTTTTCTGTGAGAAATACTTGATTTTCTGGAAAAATGTCTGGGGTGCCAACAATTTTGGACATGACTGTATGTTCTGGTTATCACTGTAGTGCATTTAACTGAAGGTTTTGCACTTGATTGTGTTTTATAGGCTGCATGATTGTATTTTTTATATTTTTATTTGTGCACAACTGTCTTATATATTGTTTAGCGCTTTACATTCGCAATTCTCTATTTTGCTTCATTAATTTAATGGCTTAAGTAGAATAAGGAAAAAGAGTGTCATCTGCGCTCGTTTCTATGTGTTCCATGTACAACAAAAATGAGGTTTTTGTTTGTTTCAATGGCCATTGCAACGTAAGCCCACTCGCCACTTCAAGGCACCTCTTTAGAGTGGGTACCTAACAATTGTGACCAAAAGGCCGCTCTACTGAGCAGCTCCAAGCCCCTCCAGCTGCTTTTCAGCGAAGGAGAGGCAAAGATGGTGGCTTTTATTTATACACACACCAAACACTTCCCATTTGGGATCAAAAACAAAAACATGGAAAGAGGAACAGCTGCAGAACGACGGACTGGTGTTACAAGCATGATATACATAAATACAGAAAAAATGGCGTCGCGCCCATACTCACTTATTTTCGGAGGGGCAGCAACTGCCAGGAGTAACAGCCCAGTCAATGCATAAAACATAACAAGGAAAAAGAGTGTCATCTGCGCTCGTTTCTATGTGTTCCATGTACAACAAAAATGAGGTTTTTGTTTGTTTCAATGGCCATTGCAACGTAAGCCCACTTGCCACTTCAAGGCACCTCTTTAGAGTGGGTACCTAACAATTGTGACCAAAAGGCCGCTCTACTGAGCAGCTCCAAGCCCCAGCTGCTTTTCAGCGAAGGAGAGGCAAAGATGGTGGCTTTTATTTATACACACACCAAACTTCCCATTTGGGATCAAAAACAAAAACATGGAAAGAGGAAGAGCTGCAGAACGACGGACTGGTGTTACAAGCATGATATACATAAATACAGAAAAAATGGCGTCGCGCCCATACTCACTTATTTTCGGAGGGGCAGCAACTGCCAGGAGTAACAGCCCAGTCAATGCATAAAACATAACAAGGAAAAAGAGTGTCATCTGCGCTCGTTTCTATGTGTTCCATGTACAACAAAAATGAGGTTTTTGTTTGTTTCAATGGCCATTGCAACGTAAGCCCACTCGCCACTTCAAGGCACCTCTTTAGAGTGGGTACCTAACAATTGTGACCAAAAGGCCGCTCTACCTGAGCAGCTCCAAGCCCCTCCAGCTGCTTTTCAGCGAAGGAGAGGCAAAGATGGTGGCTTTTATTTATACACACACACACAAACACTTCCCATTTGGGATCAAAAACAAAAACATGGAAAGAGGAACAGCTGCAGAACGACGGACTGGTGTTACAAGCATGATATACATAAATACAGAAAAAATGGCGTCGCGCCCATACTCACTTATTTTCGGAGGGGCAGCAACTGCCAGGAGTAACAGCCCAGTCAATGCATAACACATAACAAGGAAAAAGAGTGTCATCTGCGCTCGTTTCTATGTGTTCCATGTACAACAAAAATGAGGTTTTTGTTTGTTTCAATGGCCATTGCAACGTAAGCCCTTGCCACTTCAAGGCACCTCTTTAGAGTGGGTACCTAACAATTGTGACCAAAAGGCCGCTCTACTGAGCAGCTCCAAGCCCCTCCAGCTGCTTTTCAGCGAAGGAGAGGCAAAGATGGTGGCTTTTATTTATACACACACCAAACACTTCCCATTTGGGATCAAAAACAAAAACATGGAAAGAGGAAGAGCTGCAGAACGACGGACTGGTGTTACAAGCATGATATACATAAATACAGAAAAAATGGCGTCGCGCCCATACTCACTTATTTTCGGAGGGGCAGCAACTGCCAGGAGTAACAGCCCAGTCAATGCATAAAACATAACAAGGAAAAAGTGTCATCTGCGCTCGTTTCTATGTGTTCCATGTACAACAAAAATGAGGTTTTTGTTTGTTTCAATGGCCATTGCAACGTAAGCCCACTCGCCACTTCAAGGCACCTCTTTAGAGTGGGTACCTAACAATTGTGACCAAAAGGCCGCTCTACTGAGCAGCTTCCAAGCCCCTCCAGCTGCTTTTCAGCGAAGGAGAGGCAAAGATGGTGGCTTTTATTTATACACGCACCAAACACTTCCCATTTGGGATCAAAAACAAAAACATGGAAAGAGGAACAGCTGCAGAACGACGGACTGGTGTTACAAGCATGATATACATAAATACAGAAAAAATGGCGTCGCGCCCATACTCACTTATTTTCGGAGGGGCAGCAACTGCCAGGAGTAACAGCCCAGTCAATGCATAAAACATAACAAGGAAAAAGAGTGTCATCTGCGCTCGTTTCTATGTGTTCCATGTACAACAAAAATGAGGTTTTTGTTTGTTTCAATGGCCATTGCAACGTAAGCCCACTCGCCACTTCAAGGCACCTCTTTAGAGTGGGTACCTAACAATTGTGACCAAAAGGCCGCTCTACTGAGCAGCTCCAAGCCCCTCCAGCTGCTTTTCAGCGAAGGAGAGGCAAAGATGGTGGCTTTTATTTATACACGCACCAAACACTTCCCATTTGGGATCAAAAACAAAAACATGGAAAGAGGAACAGCTGCAGAACGACGGACTGGTGTTACAAGCATGATATACATAAATACAGAAAAAAATGGCGTCGCGCCCATACTCACTTATTTTCGGAGGGGCAGCAACTGCCAGGAGTAACAGCCCAGTCAATGCATAAAACATAACAAGGAAAAAGAGTGTCATCTGCGCTCGTTTCTATGTGTTCCATGTACAACAAAAATTAGGTTTTTGTTTGTTTCAATGGCCATTGCAACGTAAGCCCACTCGCCACTTCAAGGCACCTCTTTAGAGTGGGTACCTAACAATTGTGACCAAAAGGCCGCTCTACTGAGCAGCTCCAAGCCCCTCCAGCTGCTTTTCAGCGAAGGAGAGGCAAAGATGGTGGCTTTTATTTATACACACACCAAACACTTCCCATTTGGGATCAAAAACAAAAACATGGAAAGAGGAACAGCTGCAGAACGACGGACTGGTGTTACAAGCATGATATACATAAATACAGAAAAAATGGCGTCGCGCCATACTCACTTATTTTCGGAGGGGCAGCAACTGCCAGGAGTAACAGCCCAGTCAATGCATAAAACATAACAAGGAAAAAGAGTGTCATCTGCGCTCGTTTCTATGTGTTCCATGTACAACAAAAATGAGGTTTTTGTTTGTTTCAATGGCCATTGCAACGTAAGCCCACTCGCCACTTCAAGGCACCTCTTTAGAGTGGGTTCCTAACAATTGTGACCAAAAGGCCGCTCTACTGAGCAGCTCCAAGCCCCTCCAGCTGCTTTTCAGCGAAGGAGAGGCAAAGATGGTGGCTTTTATTTATACACACACCAAACACTTCCCATTTGGGATCAAAAACAAAAACATGGAAAGAGGAACAGCTGCAGAACGACGGACTGGTGTTACAAGCATGATATACATAAATACAGAAAAAATGGCGTCGCGCCCATACTCACTTATTTTCGGAGGGGCAGCAACTGCCAGGAGTAACAGCCCAGTCAATGCATAAAACATAACAAGGAAAAAGAGTGTCATCTGCGCTCGTTTCTATGTGTTCCATGTACAACAAAAATGAGGTTTTTGTTTGTTTCAATGGCCATTGCAACGTAAGCCCACTCGCCACTTCAAGGCACCTCTTTAGAGTGGGTACCTAACAATTGTGACCAAAAGGCCGCTCTACTGAGCAGCTCCAAGCCCCTCCAGCTGCTTTTCAGCGAAGGAGAGGCAAAGATGGTGGCTTTTATTTATACACACACCAAACACTTCCCATTTGGGATCAAAAACAAAAACATGGAAAGAGAACAGCTGCAGAACGACGGACTGGTGTTACAAGCATGATATACATAAATACAGAAAAAATGGCGTCGCGCCCATACTCACTTATTTTCGGAGGGGCAGCAACTGCCAGGAGTAACAGCCCAGTCAATGCATAAAACATAACAAGGAAAAAGAGTGTCATCTGCGCTCGTTTCTATGTGTGCCATGTACAACAAAAATGAGGTTTTTGTTTGTTTCAATGGCCATTGCAACGTAAGCCCACTCGCCACTTCAAGGCACTCTTTAGAGTGGGTACCTAACAATTGTGACCAAAAGGCCGCTCTACTGAGCAGCTCCAAGCCCCTCCAGCTGCTTTTCAGCGAAGGAGAGGCAAAGATGGTGGCTTTTATTTATACACACACCAAACACTTCCCATTTGGGATCAAAAACAAAAACATGGAAAGAGGAACAGCTGCAGAACGACGGACTGGTGTTACAAGCATGATATACATAAATACAGAAAAAATGGCGTCGCCTCATTTTTGTTGTACATGGAACACATAGAAACGAGCGCAGATGACACTCTTTTTCCTTGTTATGTTTTATGCATTGACTGGGCTGTTACTCCTGGCAGTTGCTGCCCCTCCGAAAATAAGTGAGTATGGGCGCAACGCCATTTTTTCTGTATTTAAGTAGAATAAGACCCAATGATCTTACAAGCAATGCAGATGTACAATGAACTTGTTCCTCTCAATTTGGAAGAATACTTGCATCACATACACTCATGTAATACACTGAAGTGCACAAGTGGGAAATTATACTTCAGAGTTTCCATCCAGATGATCTTGTCTTCCTTCAGCTACTGTATGTGAGATAAAGCCTTTGTCCAAGCCTTACTAGTTTGTGAGGGGAAGGTGTTGGTGTGTTTTTGTTCTTTTTTTAAAGAGCACATGGAGAATATATACTGAATAATAATCTGTTTTGAAGTTCTGTCACTAAATGCTGTGATGTACTTCTTCAGGCGGCTTGAAGGTCTATAGACATTGATTCCTCAATGGCATCTTGGTTTTTGTTTTTTTGGGACTTGCCTATGTAGTCATACATAGTGATTTTGCCAGAAAATATCTTTTTTTTTTCTTTTTTACTAATTCCTGACTGTGATTGCTGCTCAACTTGGAATAACAGCTAAGCTATTAATTAATAGGAGTCATTATGGGCAAAAAAATATAAGGGGTTATTCACAGAGATCTGAAGTTGCCATGAAAATGCACCGAAGACTGAATTTCCCTGTACGGGGCATTTTCATGCATTTGGTTATTCACAAAGCAGGCAGTTCGCCACATTTTGGTGAATTTGCCAACGAAATTTACAGGTCTATTCAAAGAAAGGTGAAACTCAGGAGAATGGCTGCAGAAGTGAAAATTCTAGGTTAAAATAGCCAAACCAGAAAAATTCTCCCATTAATCTCACTTTTCAAATCAGCTATTTGGTCTAGATTGTCCTCTTCTCCTGCCATTTCTCCTGGTTTTCACCTTTCTCTGAATAACCCTGACAGTGCCTGTTCGGCGACAGTGAAATCCGCCATAGAGAAGCAATGGTTAATCTATTCACAGAACACTGAACAGCAGTGAAAAGTTGCCGAAATGCCCTGCTGTTCAGTGGTTTCATGCGACAAGTTTAATCAGCCAAATCCCATAGTTTTCAATGTTAAAAATATTCACTATTCTATTCAATATCTATTAAACCGTTTATTCTTTTAATCTGCAGCAAAAAGTCTATTTTTTGGGGATTTTTTAGGCAATTGTTTGGGATTTTCCAGCAAAAATATTTTTTCCTTTTTAAAAAAAAAAATTGCATTTTCTGTAACAGACCTTTTTATTATTATTCATAGGACCTTATATGTAAATTCCAGACATTTTCGTCCAGTAGTTTTTTTGCAAATTTGAAACTTTCACTTTTTTTTTTTTTTCTTTACACATCTGGCGGCTTGTCGGCTTTTACTGTGGCTGGTCTGCGCTGTGTTCGGCGGCTCAGCGGCTGCTTGCGGGTGCATTTGACGGCTGTCCAGCAGGTTTGCGACAGCCATCTGGTGGGTTGGCGGCGGCTGTTCGGCGGGTTGGCAGTGATGGCAGGTGTGCAACGGCATCTGGCTCGTTTGCGGCGGTTTGGTGGCGGCATTCACGGCCGATTCGCCGCACTTAGGTGACCTTGCGGTGAATTCTGAATTCACAGCAGGGTCAGCGAATTGGACTCGCGGAAGTGCGGCGAATCAGAGACCACCGTTAATTTCGGTGACATTTTGGTGCTCTCTGAATAACCCTAATAGGATTTCGTATAAACAGCACTCTGGTGTTTGTGCTGGTTTATCAATGAGAGCAAATAAGTGATTTGATTCAGCGCTATGAGTATTTCTAGAGTCTGTCAGTCTGTTATCACACTAGGCTTCTCTATTAAGATTGTTATTTTTATTCATTTTTTTTTATTGTGCCACCATTTATAAAAGCTAGGCCTTTTCTGTACAGATTGTTGTGTGTAAGAGACTTTTTTTCACATTTAACTGTTGTGTTCAGGGAGGAAAAATCAACCACCATAGTTCACATGCCAGCTCAGTGGAGCATAGAAATATAAGGACAGAGAATGATGGCGAGGTGAGATGGGACACAAATGTCACCCATAGTTACGCAGGACCTGCATAAGAGCGTAGAAGTCTGTTACTCTTGGCAACCATTTCTCAAGTGTTTTCAAGCAGGGTTTCATGGTGATATGTTTAAGGAAAATTGCCAATTCACTCATAGCACGACCTTTGACACTTTCAACCCTTTATTTTCGAAATAATACTAGTTGACATGTAATCTTTCTCAATGCTATGTCTATTATACAATTTAATATATAGATCGGTTTACATTCCCATCTTAAAATGTGAAATATTGTAATGACATTACATTTTCATAAAGTATTTTATGTAGTGAAATACATGGTATTGAATTTCTGATTTTTTAATAGGAACCTGCTTATTTAGAACATCAAAATGACTTGTGCTGAACGTAACCCCTTCATTGCCAGGTGATTTTCCATATAACCACTAGTAGGACATAGTGGGTTTATGCAAAATCTCTTTCCATTACTCACACAGTAAATATATTAAGGCTGCTGTCAGACGAGCGTAGTGTTCACGTCCGTGATTGTGCCTAAAAGTACGTCCGTGATAGCATGACAGAAAGCCCATTGGAGCCTGACACATGAAGTACGTCCGCACTGAACTGCGGACGCACCACGGCCGCGGCAAACGGACGCAAGGCAGGCAAGAACGTACAACCCCTAGAACGGCCGCACAAAGTGCGCTGCGTCCGCAACGTCCGCATAGCTTTGTGTGTGAGTGATGGAACGTGGTCAGACGGACTGCATTTATACGTCCAGCATTTTTTTCACGGACAAAATGGTTTTGATTTTTAAATTATTTTCCCTCCTACATCCGTCAAAATATTTGTCAGTGAAAAAAACGGACTGTGTGGCCACTACTGTGTCTTCCGTACTGACGTACGTCCGTGTGCACGGACGTACAGTCCGCAGAAATCACGCTCGTCTGACCCTAGCCTTAGAAGTGTTTCCACTGTATATGCTCATTGCAGTTAAGTCCTATTTGGCAGGCAGAGAGCTCTCTCATTTCTGGTCACAACGTGCTACTACATCTACAAAAGGTAACTTAACTCCTTCACTGCTGAGCCATTGCACCCCTGTGTGCTTTTTTACCATTTTATGCTCATGTTTAAACGCGATTTGAATTTGTTTTATTGTGGACCCAGACAAGTTATATATCCTTTTTTTAATCAGACTCGGCAGATTCATAATATGTCATTATTATTTTTTTTATTTATAAAGGATTTTACCAGGAAGGATACATTGAGATTTCTCTCATTTTCAAGTATGTCCTGGGTGGCGAGTATGTACCGTTAGGTGTCTTGCCCAAGGACACTTACTGGAGAGGTGCTCTTGCCAGGATTCGAACCTGTGTCTACACAGTCTCCACAGTCACAGAGCAGTGATTTTACCTCTACTCCACATCATACCCTGCCAGAATGCTAAACACAAAAATGTAAAAAAAAATAGAATTTCCATTCAAATTTCAATCATCTACAGCGTGTAAAATAATTGATTCACATTTTATCCATAGGATATCGCTTGGCAGCTAGGGGTTATTTCTGAAGTCAACTGAAGTCACCTTGCCCATGCGTAATGAAGTCAATGGGTGGGGGGAAGCCCGGAGTCTTGGCTGACATTGAACAGCTACTTCCAGGAGAATCCACGAATCCGGCACCGAATTGCGTACCAGCACCTAAGGGGTTAAAGAGGCATCACTGGAAAGGTCACACTGTAACTTTTCCAGTGATGCCTTTCTTGAAGCTGGATCTCCTCCCGATCGGGAGGGAGAGGGGTCCAAAGACCTACCCCCTCTTTCAGGCACTCTTCCAGCTTTGCCCAGGGGCACCTGAAACTGACATCATCACGCCCGTCTCGATTATGCCAGTGCGCCAGGAGGGATTATAAAAGCCAGGTCTGACTTCAAGGAAGTCAGACCACGGTGGGACACTGGAGAGAGAGGTGAGTATTTGATGGTAAACTCCGCTGATCAGATGATGTGTGTGTGGAACGTCCTCCACATACAGCGGGAAAACCCCATGACTTCCTCCACATGTCGTCCGCAGTGATGGGGTTAAAGCTTTTAAAACAATTTTAACGCAAGGCTGACATGTCTGTTTTACAACTTTAGGGGAACATTCTGGAACCCGTCTGCAGCAATTGAAATTTCTTTTAAATGCTATAGAATAAGACTAGATTGTGCATACTTGTTCATGGTAGAGAAAAGGTTTTTGTGGACATTCAAAAGGATATGAACTTTACCTAAATAAATTCAACATTTTAAACCATGCTTTTTCTTAATTCATATAAGGGGTTATAGAAATAACAGTGGTTTTCAATTGGTATACTTAATGGGAATTACGGGGGATCAAGTAAAGAGGAACTACAGTGAATTCTCTATTTATGGAACTGCCAGTTCTCCAGACGTTTAACCATTATTTCTACTGTAGTTTCGGGTGTTGTTGTCTAACTTAGTTAGCAGCTTACATTTCTTTGGGGTTTCCACTGGAGTTTCTGCCATAGTTAGTGTAGATTTCACCATTGTTTCTATAGGTGTTGTAGTCAAAGTTGTCTAGCGTTATTTTTGCCAGTGTATTCAGGTTTGTTTTTTCAGGGTTCAATGAAGATCAATATTTTGAAATTAACATTTGCTTGCCATTGTTGAATTTTCCTCCATCCCCTGCTCTTTGGCAGTGCACCCGGGCCCCATTATCCTCCTGTGTGCCCCACTCCACCCTGTGTAGCTCTGCCCCACCCCATGTGACCAATCCCGCAACATCTGCCACGTGGCACTGCCCTCCACCTCCTCAGTGATGCCAGTGGGCACCAACCTCCCAGCGCCCCTGCCTCAATCCTCCTCCACAGCAGGTAAGATGTGCAAGGGAGGGCCAATGAATGACACTAGTGGAGAGGCGGGCACAGTGTAACAAGGGAGAGGGGTGCTCAAAAAGCACAGAGCATAAAGGGACCAGAGTGGGGGCAGAATGATGGAGACACAGAGTGACAGAGTAGACAGCAGCACATAGAGTGACAGGGAGAGGGGGAAAATTCACAGGGGCAAAGAGTGAAAGGGAACAGGGAATACAGAGTGATGGGGGCAGACAGTGACAGGAGAGAGAGGTGCGCAAAGTGGTGGAAGGGGAGTGTGCAAAGTGACAGGGCAATCAATACAGAGTGACAAAGTAGGGTGTTCACATCTTATCTGCCGCAGGGTAGGGGGGTGCAGTGACAGGGGGAAGTAGTGCAGAGGGACACCAGGAAAGGGTGCAGAGTAACAGGGGTGGGAGGTGATGAGTTATTGAGTGAGGGTTGTGGCCAAGGATGAAGAGTAGTCAGGGAAGGGCATTGGGAAGCTATTTCTCACAGGGTATGTAGCATTCCAATTCCTCCCTGTATACAAAAGTAAAACAAATGGAAACAATTCTACAAAGAACATTAATATGGGCTTCTTACCAGTCTGGCCTGATAATTACAAAAAGTGATCAACCAAACTATGCAGAAAAGTGTTTCACTGTGATTAAGGGGTATAACATCACACACACACATTATTCCTGGCAGCAGAAGAATACAAAAGGCTTCGAAAATACAGTGTATGTGCATAAAATAGAAAAACAACCCAAAATGTTGGACAAGATATCTGAACACAAGGCCACTAAAAGTGTGGAAACAAACATGATGTAGACTGGTCACACCATCTTGGTAGAAAGGAGGAGCTTTTGCTGTGATGTTTCGGCTCAGTCACAAAGCCTTTCTCAACCACGCGCATATGAGATACGCTCAGGTGTGAACCCAGCCTGAGAGTATCAGATAAGGAAGAAGCTGGCAGAAGAGGAAAAGCATCAAGAGAGGCCATAGCACTGGATTAAATATAGGTTTTTAAAGTTGCTATAAGCTTAAAAAGGACGGGGGTCACAATGGCTTTTTTGAATGTTATTAAATAGAAGGAAATTCACTTCATATTTGATACTTGATGTACAAGTTACAGTTACAAGTATCTGTTCATAATGTATTTGGAGTTAAATTTATTGATAGATACTTCTAGATACATATAAATTACACAACCTTTCTGTAAATTACAGCAAACTGGGGCTGTGCAATGATTGATTATAACTAAAATTCTGGTTATATTCTCCTGCCTTGGTCTAAAGCAGCAAACCAATAGCATGTCACATTTTAATTTTTACCTATTTTTTTTTTTACACCATGCTTCTTGATACAGCCTTACAATAAAGTCTTCTTTTTATTTTTCTGCATTAAAATGCAGGGTTGAATTAACATAGGGGCTGATGGAGCAGCAGCTCCAGGCCCATGCCCCAGAATAGGCCCAGAGAAAGGATAACAATGTCCGCATTGATTGACATTTGGACCCCTGTATCTCCAACTCCATAGCAACATGACCAGGTTTTATGTAACAATAAGAATAAATATTTCTTATTTTTTTCTTTTTGTTTCTAACACAGCAATATTTTCACTTTTCAATTACAAAGGGAACAATGATGCTGCAATAACTCACCATCAGATTTCTCATGTCACCAACAAGTGTGGAGGTGATGGTACAATCTGTTGCTACGAATTACATCAAAAACCTAAACCGCAGGGGGACTTTGGTCCCCTGCGTCACTAATATCAAGTGATGTGAAATTGGACAGGGCAGAGTCTGGCCTTTGCATTGATACCAAACATGACCATGTAAAATCTAAAAGAAAAAGAAAACTTTTTTTTATTTACTTATTCTTAGTTCCTTTCCCTATAGATTATATAACCACAAAGGTTTGGATGATAAAATGGGAAAGAAAAATTTTACAGTGCACTCTTTAAATGATTGAAATCTGAACGAAAAATTAATCACACAGTATCTGTCTGGATAGATATACCCGTATCTGCACTATTAAATGACCTAAAATATGTTTTAATTTCACTAAATTCCAAAAAAAAGCCCGCCAAAATATTCAGCTCCAGGCCCATAGAGAGCTTAATGCGGCCCTGTTAAAATGCATAAGAGACAACTCCTATAACCTTTACACACATACATGAACAACTTGTTTTAAAGACGATTTGCATCCAGACAATATTGATCCTTTTAAGAATAACAGGGTTATCCAAAGAGCTCCGAATTGCTTGAGAAAGGTAACCGAACGCTGAAAACCATTCGGCTATCCAGAGAGCAGGCAATTCGCCAAATCCTGGCGAATTGCCTGCACATATGGTACCTGTTCGGTGCCTATTCGAGGGCAGTGATATCCCCATGAAAAAATTCTGCAGCAAAAATTCTCTTTATTTATAGATTTTTTAGGATACTTTAAGCATTTTTCAGAATTCTTTTTTCTTTTTTTAAAAGTCAGATTTTTTTTTTTTAAGTTTACTTATTTTTTCTGTAACAGCCCTTTTTATTATCATTCCCTGGACCTCATATGTAAATTTCAGACATTTTCGCTCAGTAGATTCTTTGCAAACAGCGTTTCATTTTCACAGATTCATACAAACGGTTTTGCTAATTTATTCACCTCCCTCGTCTGCGGTCTCCGCTGCTTCGGCTGTGTGTGATCGGCTCCTGCTCGGGCTTTTTCCGTGGTTTTCGTCAGGTTAATACAGATATTTTTGGGGGTTTTCGGCGTGCATTCGCTGGGTTTTGCGGTTAGTTTTCGTCAGGTTTGCGGCAGCTTTTCCCTGCAATTCGGGGACCCTGTGGTGTTGCTGAATACACCGCAGGGTCACCGAAATGGGATCGGCAAAAGGAACCGAATTGAAGAGAACGAAAAGTCACCGAACGTGCGGTGACTTTTCGAATCTCTTTGGATAACCCTGTAAATAATCAAAAAAGCAGAGAGAGCACTGAGTTCAAGGAGCAATATGAGATTTAGCTGTAAATTACAAGATAGCGCTGCGTTATTTTACATTAATTTGACTAAACGTTTGAGAAATATGTTTTATGGTAACTTCTCATTTAACTTTATTTTCGATGGAATTATAAGATTCACAGTGCAAGCAATTGAACGGTGATTTGAGCTCAAAGATTTAGGACAAACTGTCACAGCAGTGAGAAACAGCACATGAGATGCTCATTGAATGGCCCATCCTAGGTCTGCTGGCACTTATTCATTGCTTATGCAGCAATGCTGTAAGTGGTTTTGCATATTAACTAAGTACTAAGTAACCTTCTTTTACCTCCTCCCAGACCCACCCAGCCACAGGAATCATTACAGTAACTCAGTATGAGATGCAATAGGGATGCAGGCAGAATGTTGCCATAGTAACTGTTCTGCTTTCAGAAGATACTTTTTCTGGATTGAAAGAAACTGATAAACTAAAGACCTCCGTTATTATAGGAAAGATACACAGACACCATCAATATAGCATCAAATAAAAAAGAAAATAATTAATTGTAATAATAATAATAACCACCAGAAACAACAAAAGAATTACTGTGTAAATTATGCAAGTTAAATATATATTTTATACATACTTCCCGGTTGCATTCTTGCTCACATTGTGACTAATGCATTGTACAGAGTGCTAAACAGTTCGGGCCTCCTGGGTAGCAAAGTACAGAGGAGGAGGGTGGGTTTCACCAGCTTAGACATACAACATGCTGTTCAGCCCTGACAGCAGTGACTACGCTCTTGGTATGTTTTTTTATGGATGTAAATGTTTTTTGCATCCACGGTGATTGATGGGAAAGTATGACAAGTGACAGACATATACTACAATATATCCAGTATAACGTCGAATGCCCAGGTTTAATATTTCAACACACTAGATTATGTACAGTAAGTATTGGTAGCATAGACAACTTTTTGTCACACAGATGGGAGAGCTTCACATGTGGAAACTAGTATCCCTGAATGTCTATCGCTACATTTGGTAGGTATATAGGACACCTATTGCTGGAATCATGTTACCCTTTTCAAAGATCATGACAGTTTTCATTTCTAAGTAGGCATGCAATACATTTAAAAAAATATTCCGTCTATACCAGTGACCTCAAACTCTGATCATCTCAGTAGTTTCTGAACTACAACTCCCATGATTCTATGGCCATCTGTTGCATTGTAAGAATTCTCGAAATTGAAGGCAATCAACATCTGGAGGATGTTTTAATATCCTCAAAATGAATAATAACGCACTAGCAATCAGATTCCAAAATAAGGAAGGTCTTCAATTAAAAAAACAACAACAGCAAACATTTTCTCTTTATTGGCCCTTTAAAGCAGGGGTCAGCAACCTTGGCCGCCCAGATATTTTGAAAATCTCCCACAATGCCCAGGTACTCATTTACTTGGCTACATCCCATGGGAAATGTAATCCCAAAACAAGTGGCGGGAAGGCTGCTGACCCCTGCCTTAAAGCATTACAAAATATAGTTGCAAAGAGACAGTGCACAAGAGAGTGTTTTCAGGAAATTTCAGCAAGATCAATGTGTTTCACATTATAAGATAATGCGTTGTCAAGATCAGGAATCTTTGTGACCAATGATATATTCAAGTGTTTCATGGGATGTTAAATGGCAGACTCTGTAAATCCATAACAAGGAAAAAGATTGTCATTTGCCCTCACCCTGTAGCTCTATGCTAAACAAAACACAATCCGAGGTTTTGGTTTACTTGAATGGCCATTAAAGTGTAAGCTCACCTGCCACGTCATGGCACTTTTGGTCAGGTGAGTCCTACCTAATGAAACCAAGAGCTGCTTTCTAACTAAATCCATGACACACAATCAATACAAAATTAAACACAGCCTCTAAGGCTATGATTACCTTCCTTTATACTGAAGAGATTATTATTATCCTTTAATAGTTAATGAGGTGGAGTGTAGAATTTTAGATATGGCGGCAGGTGGGTATTGTTCAGCAAGCTAACTGAGGTAAGAGATAGCAGCTGGATGAGATAAGACTTAAAAGACTTTGGGCCATATTACATAGTTGGTGCTAACTTAACCAGAGCTGTTGTAAATTTACCAGAGCCATTATAGCCTATGGAGGTTTTAATTTTACAACAGCTCTGGTTAAGATAGCACCAACATTGTAATATGGCCCTTCTAATCTACCCCTGGGTGATGTCCTTTGAATACATCCCACACAATACAATGATTGAGTCAGTGATTGACCCATAGACTCTATTCTGTTTCCATTGCCGCAGAGTGAGGACCAAGTGAGTTAAAGGAGATACTCTGGGGAGTAGTTTAAAAACCAAAAGATCACAAAATGAATGCTCCAGTGACACATGTAGAGTAAAATATTTTATTTACTAAATATACATAAGAAAAACAAAGTACATGTAACATATCAGCAACATAAAACAACAACTATTTAATTTTTTTTGGTGGTAGTGTGCCAAAGCAGGGGTCAGCAAGCATGGCCATCCAGAAGCTTCAGCAATGAATCTTCTCCTGCTGCTATTTGAATTTTCGTTATGTGAAACACTGTGGGGTTGTCACGGTTGCAACAACAACTACAATTTTTGTGTTCTTTGCAACTTTGACAAACACACCACACTGTGAATAATCCCCAATGTTTGAAAAATTACAAGATTAGTGATACAGTATACGGTCATTTTACCAACTACCTGAGTACCATGAGTTAATTTCAATTCTGAAGGCCTGAAGCACCTAAGGCGTAGGGCCCTTAAGTTGCCTCTGATGCCAGGACGCAGGGAGGATTTTTCTAGAAGGTTTTGCAGCGCGTGAGGAGATTGAGCGGGAGTGGTGTGGGAGGAGTCGCCGGGAGGGTACTTAAGGCGCATGTGGAGAGGCTCTGCGTGCCTTTTTCTCCTGAGGTAGAGCGGTTAAAATCTGTGCTGCGTCAGAGAACGGTGTTTTTTTCTGGCTTCTTGCCTTATAAAATTGTTTTGGTGAATGGCGGAAGGCGGTGATCTGGAGTCGCTATTGGAGGAAGTGCGGGAGGCTGCTCGGCATCGTGGTGTGGAGTGGGCCAGAAGAAGCCTGTCGGAGGTGTTGGCGGCAGAAGCGGAAGGGGGATCTCGGCCTGCCAGGATATCGGCGGTCGAGAGGTTGAGATTGGAGGCTGTGAGAGGTCGTGGACGGTTGGTTCAACGGATGTTGGCTGGTGGTGACGCAGTTGGGAATGAGGCTGGCATGAGCGATTCCAGACGTGTGGAAGGTAGGAGCTCGAGGGCGGTATCAGGGGCTAAGGATCCTTCCGGTCGGAGGGGTGGTGTGGTGAGCTCTACCAGGAGAGAAGGAGTGCGGAGGTCGAGGAGTTCCTCGGGGAGAAGGAGTGGTCGGTGGTCCGCCAGGGGTCCCAGAGGAGGAGCAAGGGCTGTCTCAGGGACTGATGTTTCGGCGGTAAGACAGTTGGTGGATAGGGATGTGGACGGTGGTGTGGCACAGGGTGTTGGTGTGCGGGATGAGGTCACTCAGGAGCTCGAAGTAAATTGGTGTTCAGTTGGTGGAGATGATGGGGCTCCGGATGTTGGTGTGAGGGAGCGAGTTAATGATTTTGGTACTTCAGGTTCTGGGGCTCATCGCACTAATGTTTTTTCATCCACAGTTCCAATGGTTCGGGAGAGGAGTCCACAGCCGGTTGGTGGTTTCCAGGCTGCTGGAGTTGGTGGAGTTGGTGCAGGAGGTTCGGAAACGGTGGCACTGGAGGTTCCAGGAAGTTCGGGTGGACCTCGTGTGGCGACAGGTAACAGAAATGGTGGTGATGTGAGGTCTTTCATGTCTTTTTTACGGGGGGGCCTTTGAGGCTTGGTCGGTTTCACCAAGGGGTGTGAACCAGGGTGTGGATTTGGCTCAAGCATGGAAGAGTGCAGGTGGGCCAGTTGTGAGAGCTGGTGGAGCTCTTGGCGGTGAAGTTATGGCTTCAAATGGGCCGAGTGGCGATGTGGGTTCACTCGGTGAGTCCACAGGGGTGGTGGATGTGGCAAGGAGGAATGCTTACATGTCATTTTCTGGGCCTTTGGGGTTTCATTTGAAGCAGAAGGTTAAAGAAGGCATATGGCAGGGGGAGTATGTGGAACTTTTTTCCCTGCTTCCGTTGGATGAGGTGGCTGGGGTAAAAGATGATTCATCTAAGGACGGTTTAAAGGAAGAGGAGGAAAGGAAAAAGAGGTTTCGGAGGATTCCTAAGTCATTCGGGAATTGGCTCCGGGCTTTCTGTATTTTGGCTAGTGTGGTTGGGGAAAAGAGCCCACAGCACTGTTTGGGTCTTTTTTGTTATGTGGATGGGATTTGGGAGGCTTATCGAACTTATGGTGGTTGGGCGTGGTGGAAATACGATGAGCAGTTTAGGCAACGTTTGGCGGCTCATCCAGGCATAGGGTGGGATCAATTGGACATTACGCTGTGGTTGCGTTTGATGGGGGCACAAAAGGCGTTGCCCTTTCCAGGGGGAGCCGATGGGGGAGGGGTCAGTTCCCCACTGGCAGGTGTTAAAAAGGGATCATGCTGGCAGTGTAACGAGGGTCAGTGCAAGTTTGGTGCGGGGTGCAGGTACAAGCACGAATGTTCAAATTGTGGAGGATTGCATTCATTGTCCAGATGTTTTAAGAGGGCGAGACAGGGAGGTCTGCAATTGAGGGTCTGGAGATGGGAGCTTCCCCAGTGAAACTCGACGAGATGTTACCGTGGCTAAGGCTTTACGGAAGACATAGAGATGCAGAGTTTTTACGAGACGATTTTGGTGTTGGTTTTCGGATTCCTTTTGTGGTAAGGCCAGGGGGTGGCAAGTTAAGAAATTTGAAGTCGGCTAGAGTGTATCCGGAGGTAGTTCGGGAGAAGGTGTTTAAGGAGATTGGGGCTGGTAGGATGACAGGTCCATTCTCGTCTCCTCCGGTGCAGGATTTGAGGATATCCCCTTTGGGGGTTGTGCCGAAGCGGAAGGCAGGAGAGTTTCGTTTGATTCATCATTTATCCTTTCAACAAGGGGGGGGGGATCGGTGAATGATGATATTGGTGAGGA
The DNA here is from genome assembly GCA_009667805.1 of Leptobrachium leishanense. Taxonomy (NCBI): domain Eukaryota; kingdom Metazoa; phylum Chordata; class Amphibia; order Anura; family Megophryidae; genus Leptobrachium; species Leptobrachium leishanense. The sequence continues at coordinate 325,770,661 of CM019064.1, read as the reverse complement.
GTTGGCCTCGGTGTCATACGTGTCATTTGATTCCGCGGTCAGTTTGGTCCGTGATGCAGGACCGGGGGCTTTAATGGCTAAGGTGGATATTGAGTCGGCTTTTCGGCAATTACTTATTCATCCTTCGTGTCATCATTTTCTGGGATTTTGGTTTGAAGGCGAATTTTATGTGGATTTATGTTTGCCTATGGGTTGATCCATTTCCTGTTCCTTTTTTGAGTGTTTCAGTACATTTTTGGAATGGATGGGCCGTGAAGTGGCAAGGTCGGATAAACTGACTCATTATCTGGATGACTTTTTGTGTGTGGGAAGGGACAGTAGAGTGTCTTGTCTTTTCAGTGGGTGGCACACCGATTTGGTGTTCCTTTGGCTTCTGATAAAATGGAAGGTCCAGCGTCGGTTATCACTTCCTTGGGAATTGAGATTGATTCAGTAAAGGGTGTGTGTCATTTACCTGTTAAAAAAGTGGTGGAAGCTTTGAGGCAAGTAGAAGGGGCCCTGTCGGTTAAAAAATTACAGTTGAGAGATTGGTCGTTTGAATTTTGCGTGCAGGGTCATTCCGGTTGGAAGAGTCTTTTTACGTGGATTGGCTTTGGTGACACGGGGTATTCGGGAAGGTCATCACTTTCTTAGAATATCTGGTGCCATGAAGGAAGATTTGGAAGTGTGGAAATCCTTTTTGGTGGTGTTTAATGGGGTGGCCTTATTCCCTTCGCAAGAGGTTTTGGCGAAGGAGCTGGAATTTTTCACGGACGCCTCGGGAGGTGTTGGTTTTGGGGTATATTTTGGGGGACGTTGGTGTGCTTCTCGTTGGCCTGATAGTTGGTTGGCATCTTCCTTGGTGCGGAATTTGGCTTTTTTGGAGTTGTTTCCATTAGTGGTGGCCTTGGAGCTGTGGGGAGGTACTCTGGAGGGGAGAAGGATTCTGTTCCATTCTGACAACATGGCGGTGGCGTCGGCGGTTAATTCTTTGTCAGCTTCATCATTGCCAGTCATCAGATTGCTGAAAAGATTTGCGTTGATGTGTCTTAAGTTTAATGTTTTATGCAGGGCAAGGCATGTTCCGGGTCGCCTTAACTCAGTGTCAGATGCTTTGTCTCGTTGCAGTGGGACAAGTTTCGTTCCCTGGCTCCGTTGGCAGAGGAGGTGGGCACCCCTTGTCTGGAGGGCCTTAGGCTCAGAATTTTTGTAAGATGGGTGAGCGGTTCTTTGTCTGAGTCCTCTTGGAAGGCCTACTCGTGAGTATGGAGGGATTGGGACTCTTTGGCTGAGCGGTTCAGGTACGTTTCATTGGGTGGTTTGGATGAGGAAAGTTTGCTCCGGGCATACCTCATAATTGAGTATTATTGAGTACCTTATTTGAGTCAAGGGCATCTCCTGGAGTGGTTTGGCAGTCTTTGGCCGCCTTGGCTTTCCTTTTTCAGGTATCGGGGAAAAGAGATGACACTAAGGATTTTGTGATCAGATGTGCAGTTTGGGGATATGTGAAGGGGAGATGCAGGGTGGACGCTCAGCGTCCAGTTTCAAGACAATTATTGGAGGGTCTATGGGATTTTGTTGGGAGTTTTTGTTCTTCACCTTATGAGGTTCTGCTTATGAGGGCGGCTTTTTGTTTAGGGTTTTTTGGGGCATTTCGAGTGGGTGAGCTGGTGTGTAATTCTAGGAGAGGAGGTGGTGGTTTGGGAGCTGATGCGGTTTGGTTGGGAGTTAATGATCTGGTTATTTGGGTTGCTAACTCCAAGACGGATCAGTTGGGTAGGGGGCGTAGAGTTGGTTTATTCAGTGTGGATAACTGTGTGGTTTGTCCAGTGAAGAACGTTAAAAATTTTTTGGAGGTACAGGTGGAGTCTGCTGTGGCCTTTTTATGTCACGCAGACGGGTCGGCTTTATCAAGGTATCAGTTTGTTTCCATTTTTAAGAAGGGTTTGTTGAGTTTAGGGAGAAATCCGAAGGAATTTGGTTCTCACTCTTTTCGTATTGGGGCAGCAACGGAAGCTTCAAGGTTGGGTTTGTCGGCAATGGAAATTCAAGAATTGGGAAGATGGAACTCAAGGGCTTTTAAGTATTACGTTCCTCCTGGTTTGGTGTCATGAATTTCGTAAACACTTGTTAAGGCTGGGAGGTAATGTAGAGAACAGTTTGCAGTATGATCTGTTATGTTATGTTTTTTTCAATTTTTTAAAAAAAAAAAAGAGAATAAAAAGAGAAATTTTGAAATATGAAAAATATAAAACTTATACATGGAATATGAATTATACCTTTTATACGGAATATATATATTTATTCTATTTTATCTTTGTAAATTTGTTGGTTGTTTGGGGAGGAGTGTGGGGGTTTGGAGTATTTGGAGGCGAGGAGTATGGTGTCTGTTTATGTTATGTTTTTCTTTACAGGTATGGTCATGGTTTATTTGGTGGGATGTGTGGTGGTTTGGTGGGGAGTTTTTCCTTTTAAAGTATTTTGAGTGGTGGAGATGTTGGTAATTTGTTTTTGTTTTTGCAGATCCTCCAAGAGTGGTGTGGATCATTGGAGACTCGCTGATTTTTTTGGGCGAGAAGAAGGGCGTTGGTGCGATCCTCTGGAGTACAGATGGGTCTGCTTGGGTCGGCAACACAGGTACGGTGGATCGGCATCCGTGGACTCTTATGGGAGGAGTTTAAGTCGACGGTTTTGGGTGCCCTTAGGCACGGTGAAGTTCCCCATGTGCTGGTGGTTCACATGGGAGGGAACGATTTGGGTGTGGTCCCTCTTTGTATGCTGCTGGAGCAGATGCAGGAAGATCTGCGGCAGTTGAGGGTGTGGTCGCCATGGACAGTGGTGGTGTGGTCTGAGGTGATGCCAAGGATGGTGTGGGAGCAAGCTGAGAATGCAGAGGCGGTGCGGCTTTGCCGGATCAAGCTGAATCGCTGCATGGGAAGGTTTGTGAGGCGGATGGATGGTGTGGTGGTGCGACATCTACCTTTTGAAGAGGAGGAGGCGGAGTGTTATTTTATGGTGGATGGCGTTCACCTGCCGGATGTGGGCAAGGATCTGTTCATCCTGGGACTCAAGGAAGGGATTGAACAAGCCCTGTTTTTTCTTGGTGGGGGAGCTCTCCCAAAAGGGGGTTATGTGAGGAGCTCGTGGCGGGGGCTGGTAGGCAGTGCTGGCTAGGGGTTCCTTTTTAGTTAGGTTAACTTTGGTCAGATGGTTGGGAGTTGGGAAGTTTTTTGGTGGTTGGTTGGTTTGGAGGTGTGTGGTGGTTGTGGGGAGTCCTCTTTCAGCACTGGGTTATTGTTTTAATTTTGTTATGGGAATGGTTATGTCATGGTGGTGGGTTATTGTGTGGAGTTTTTAGCTGTGGCCTATATATAATAAATATATATATTATTCCACAGTTATGTGTTTGTGTATTTTTTGAGTATTTCTTGTCTCCCTGCATCCGAACCGGTCATCAGTAGACGACTTATGGACACTCAAATAGATAGATTTTGAGTTGCCTCACAAGCTTCCTTTAAAGGAACACTCCAACAAAAAAATCACCCCCCGTTTTTTTTCCCTAACCTATCCCTATTCCCTTAATAAAACCTTCTTTTTTTTTTTTTCTTGTAACTGCAATACTTACCTTAAAATCCTCTTGTTTCCAGCGGCGTTTTTTTTTTTTTATACTCACCTCCCTCCTCTTCCGCTCCCGTCCTTCTTCTTGCTGCGTCTTGGCTTCTGGTTTACGTGAGAAGCGCGCATGCTCGCCTCTCACATAAGCCAGCCAATCGGCAGGCTTCCTCCCGGCTCCCTCTGAGGATTAGTGTTGCGCGCAAGAGGAAGCGCGCAACACTAACCCGAAGAGGGAGCCGCCAGCTTCTGCGGGGAGTAGGAAACGTCATCGCGCTGAAAGCGCGATGACGTCTCCTACTCGGCAAAAGTCGGCAGAAGAGGGAAATATGATTCCCGCTCTGTTGACTGACAGCTGGGAGGGCGGAGTAAAGTCCTCCGCCTCTCTCAGCTGTTTTCAGCCTTTTCTGCAGATCGGCTGAGCGGAGGGAGGGGGGACAAAGGGCAGGATACTCCGGGCATCATGACCACCTAAAATAGCTTAGGTGGTCATGTTGCTTAGAGTATCCCTTTAAGGTAAAGGTTTTAAATCTAAAAAAAAAAAAGAGTCTTCAGTTTGTTCAGAGTTGCAAAATATCTATCACCCTCCAGATAATATATATGTTATTATTGGCGGGTGATAATAAGAGCTTAGATGAGCATTTTAGCAGAGTCTTGATTAAGAAAGGGATGGATGCGTGCAATGTTTTTTAGGTGGAAGTAGCAGGATTTGGTTAGAGATTGAATGTGAGGAGTAAAGGAGAAATCAGAGTCTAGGAGGACACCAAGGCGCCGGGCCTGAGAGGTATAAGTAATAGTGGTACCATTCACCTGAAGGGAAATGGTTGCAGGAATGTTAGTTTTAGAGGGAGGGAAGACAAGAAGTTCAGTTTTAGAGAGTATAAGCTTTAGGGAACAGGAAGTCATACAGTTGGAGACAGCTGACAGTCAGGCAGTAACACGGTCCAATACAGGAGGAGAGAGATCGAGAGCAGAAAGGTAGATTTGGGTGTTGTCGGCATAGAGATGATATGAAGAGATGAAGTCCATAGGAAGAGATGAGGTCGCCAAGAGAGGCGGTATAGATCGAGGAAAGGAGTTTGGGGGGAAAGAGGGACCAGCGAAGGAGACTCTGAAGGAGCAATGAGAGAACCAGGAGAGAGCAGAGCCACTGAGGCCAAGTTGACGCAGCATGAAACGTCTGTTTTCATGAACGTTCGCTCCACACTTGTGTGACCTCGGCCTGACACTGATAATGCCAAAAAACACACGGAGACAGCTACACACACTGACAACTCTACATATAATGACAGTTATGCACACTCACTGACATCCACACGCTTCCATATGTTAAATCAGCCCCAAGTCCTCAAAAGAAAACATAAACCACCCCCGTTTCATTATAGCTGACCCCCATGCTCCCAGTCCAGAACAGTTGCCCCTGGTTCATAATCTGATGCCTTCCATGCCCCAGTCCATGATAGCAGGGCCCATGCCCCCAACAGTTGCCCATGGTTCATAATCTGACCACCAAAAACCCCAGTCCATAATAGCTGACCCCATGCCCCCAGTCCATAACAGTTGCCCCTGTTCATAATATCTGACCCCATGCCCCAGTCCATAATAGCTAACCCCCATGCCCCGTTACCACTTGTTCATAATCCAATCCCCATGACCCCAGTCCTTAATAGTTGACCCCATGCAATAACAGATGCCCCTGGTTCTTAATATCATCCCCCATGGCCCCAGTCCATGATAACTTGCCCCCAGTCCATAACTAATGCCCCTGGCTCATAATATCTGACCTCCCATTCCCCAGTTCATTATAGCAGACCTCCATGCAAATTCCTTTCCCCTGTTTGCAGTGTGATTCTTCTCACACATTGTGTACACACACATGGGTAAAATTAGTCTTCAGCACTGTCTAGTGGTGTGTTGTGGTTTCTGTCTTCAATTCCCCCCTACCTGTTTTCCAACAGCTTAGAAGAGCCTCTGTGCTGCAGGGATGGAGGGGCAGGGCCCAGCATGTCTCTTCTCCTGTCTCACACTGAGTGTGTGTTTAGAAGAAAACGTTAAGCACAGCCACACGTCACATGCTGTCTGTCTTCACGCTGTGCAGCCTGGCTCCCTGAGCAATGTGCCTAATTTGGGCCCTTGCTTGCGGCACCCCAGCCCCAGACAGATGCCCGGGGTAAGTGCCCCCTCGCTACGCCACTGTATCAGAGTTCCACAGCAATAAAACTCACAGTAATGTGTGATATATATGATTGCACCATTAAGTTCCACAGCAAAGTCATGTTTTCCTTAAAGAATTTATCTAAAGCCAATCAGATAGCCTGTACTGCTGATTCGTGTTTCTAGAGAGTCTTGTCAAATCACCATGACGGTCGAGCGTTAAACTGATATGCATCTCCCAGGGTCAACAGCATTGGAGAGTTCCAGTTATCCAGTTAAAGGTTAAGATTGCACAATCAATGACATATGGGAGAGCAGAGTCCGAGACCAGGAAATAATCAATGCGAGTATAGCAGTTGTGAACCCCAGAACGAAAGTATAGTTGCGCTCCGTGGGTCGCAACAGTCACCAAGCATCATATAAGTTTTTTAAGAGATGCAATTTGCTGTGAGGACTATACGGAATTGCCTTTACAGGGGTCTAGGTTGACATTCAGATCATCAGAGTATAAGAACACATCTGACACCCTTCGGAGGAGTTGGTCTAAGAAGGACGTCTGTGACACATAGGGGGCAAATACTGACACCAAGGTGTAAAGCTTCGAATTGATAGTGCAAACTACTATTACAAATGTGTCCCCAGTATTCGTGATGATGCGGTGGGCTTGAAAGGCCACTCTTTTATGAATCAGTATAGAGACCACTCTAGACTGCGTTGAAGAACATAGAATTTTTACAATAGGTACAGAAATAACAAAGTAATAAAATGTGTGATATTAAAAATAAAACACAAATATACATATTAACACAGAAAATAAATATGTAAGAAATATACTATTGTGTAGTGTTTTGCGGAGTGTAGATTTTGGAATGATCGATGGGCGTCTAAAGGAAGTCTCCTGCAAACACAACATATACAAATCATAACTGCGGAGATCTCTATACAGGGAATGTCACTAAACCAGTAAATTCAGACCTTTGACATTAAAGGTGAGTATCTTCATAATCCCTAGCTAAAGCAGATTGTCACTTACCACTTTTGGTCCTGCTCAATGTGACCTCTCCCGGTCTAAATACCTCTCGGACAAGAACGACGCAGATTCCCAAGTACATCTCCAATACCCTGAAATATGGGGGTGGGAAAGGGTAGAAAACAAAAAAGCAATAAACAGGTGCACTACTGAAGTTCAACGCAAGTATATACAAATAGCATGTGTGGTCTCTCCATCCCGCTAGGGGAATATCCCGTTCTCTGCCTTGAAAGAGGGAAAAGGGAGGAATATGACCAATGGCAGTTTAACAGATTATAGCACAAAAATTTTTTTAAAACGTGTATACCAACAGAATAGTACATAGATAAAATCCTATTTGTATATCACCACAGTTGAAATGCAATACATGCCTAGGGGCATTCCAGATACCAACAGTACGTGAACATGAAGCAAAAATGAGGTGGTATTGGTCTCAATTATAGATCCCATTAGGCTCCAATAGAGTATTCAGCGAGTACGCCTGCCAATCCCCGCACGCGAACCAGACGTCCAAGAGATCTAGGCTCCCGGATCGTAGCATCTCAGAACTTCAGCCCCCAATTTTCAAGGATCTGACAACCCTCTTTGAGAGAAGTAATTATCGCTGCTTTCCAATTGCGGTGAATAATGAGCTAGGTGGGATAGGCCACCACAGCACCACGTAGTGCCAAAGGATGGGGATGGTAATGTCGCCGCTGCTGGAGAGTGGCCTTTGAGATCTTCTCCTTCAGTTTGGAGGTTCTCTCACCTATGTTCCTGATGTCCTGTCAAATGTCCACCGACACAGCATCGAGGCGGGATGTCGATGTTGAAGAAAACTCCATAAACATTGCCTTCCTCCTAGATGGGAATGGTGCCAAATCCGTGGTGGTACTTTCACCAGGAGTCCCGGTTGAGGACGGAGGGGAGTCATCACCATTTTGAGAGTCCACTCTGTCCCAGGGTTTGTCGTGTCTGGGAGTGAAGAAGTCCTGTTTGCTGATATTTTTGGCTTTGGTGGATGCCATGGTGGTGTGAGAAGATGCCACAACTGATCAAGTGTCAATACGGTTCTGCGGCAATAAGATATCCACTGATGAGTATCACCACCATCGGAGCTGTACAATTACACGTCCGCCATGTTTGGCACTAGCCACGCCCCCAAGGTAAAGGTATTTTTAATTGAGATACATTCAGAGGAAGGTAGAATCCAGGATCAGTATTTTTGATGGAAACGTTGTGTTGGTAAAATAGCACATTTGGGGGGGAGGTTTGCTGTGTTCATTTGTTTTTTTAATTTAACGGTGAAAAGGGTATGTCACAGAATGATACAAGAAACACTGACAAAATAAGAATGTCAGAATTGTGCATATGAGCATTAATACAAGAGGTGGCAGATAGGCAAGTTATGTTTTTGCCTAAATGCACAAAAAACAGGCATCACTACAAATTCTTTACCGTATTTTGAATGCATTTCCTACATTGTATTATACATACTGTACATGCTGGAGGTATTACAGATGATAAGCTCAACATCACTGAGCATTACGTGGAAAATGCACCTTTTGTAGCATGTCCCTTAAAAATAATCATTTTCCCTCGGTCACTTTACATTTTAGTCAAAGTAATTTTCTAGTACTACAGATATTTTTTACATATGACACCATGTCAAATCGGTGCTCTACCTGGGGATGACATTTTTTAACATCAGAATAAAATGTCATCTGGCTGGTTTCTCATGTTTTTTCTGTTTGATAATATTTAGAAGCGAACATGAAATATTGATTCTGAAGGTGAACGCACAGATCATTTCCAAGCCTGAAAACAGAAATGCCTCGGACATTATTATAACAGATACATTGTGCTATCTTTCGAACATTACACATTGTAACTGTCAATCTTATTTAGACCTTTGGGGCAGAATAAAGCACATAGACACTGTTAAATCAAATCTTTCAGCCTCATATGGCATTATTAGTTTTATATAATAAGTTGTATACATACATTATGGTAACAGCTGAACAGTTACTTTACCATATTCACCAAATATAAACACTAGTAGAAAGGATTGGGCCAATACATATATTACATGTTTAAAACATTAATGTAAAATACTAAATTTATATTAAATTCATTTTTAATAGTCATTTTTGATTTAATTAAAATGAAAAATTATCTTTAAAGTCAACATTAACCACTTCAATGCTAAGGACGCGCTCAGCGCGTCCTCAGCATTACCGCTGGTGTGCTGAGGACGCGCTGAGCGCGTCCTCACATTGGGGTCAGCGTTCGGCCGGGTTCCGGCCGATCGCTGGCCCCTCCGGTGCGGGCTGACATCCTGGATGTCAGCCCGGCATCCGGACCAGCAGCCGCCATTATTAGGTGTCATCGCGGGGGCGCGATGACACCTAATTCAGGCGCCCCCCCCCGCATGTGCGGAGGAGGCGCCTGAAAGGGAGGGGGGGGAGGTCTCTCCCTCCCGATCGGCGGCGCACAGGGGGTTAACCCAGGCATCATTTGGAAGGGCACAGCCTGCCCTTCCAAATGATGCCTGGCATTAACCCCTGGGGAGCTGGATCGCAAATCGGCGCTGAAAAGCGCCGATTCGCGATCCTTCCCGGAGCTGGCCGACATCTTGGATGTCGGCCAAGCTTCCGGGAACTCCCCCAGAGGACTGGCGTCATCGTGCGTAGCACGATGACGCCAGTCCTACAGTTAACCCCTAACTGCCACCAAGTGTGGAGATAGGGAGTTCCAATGAACTCCTATCTCCCGATCCGTGGCAGCTAGGGGTTAAATTTTGATATCGTTGGATCGGCCAGAGCATGGCCGTTCCAACGATACCAAACATGAAAGTTAAAAATGTTGTAAAAAAAAATAAAAAAATAAAAAATTAAAAAAAAAATTAAAAAAAAAAAAATAAACACTTTTTTTTTTTTTTTTGGGTTTGTTAATGCAGCAATATTGTTCCCATTTCAATTATAATGTGAACAATGATGCTGCACTAACGATTTTTGTATGCGGTGCGTTTGTTAAAAATAGTGTCATTTTCCCCAAAAAAAAATGTAACGAGACCCCATCTCTAATTTTTTTAACAAGCGCACCCCATACAAAATATAACCGCAATTGCTCGCATGTTAAAATGTGGAAAAAAACACTTTACACGTTGTAAATTATTGAAAATACATATTTTATTGCATTTTTTGTTATAATATACAGACATGACATAACGTATACATATAATAATGACATATTATGAATCTACCGAGTCTGACGGAAAGAACGATATATAATATGTCGGTGTCATATACTAAAATAAGCCTTAAAAACACGTTTAAACATGATGCGCAAAACAGGTAAAAAATGACCTCAGCACAGGGGCGGGAAAAGCCTCAGCAGCGAAAGGGTTAATAGTAATGCATAATATGCATACATCCAGATATTTTAATTACAGGCTGTTGGTATTGCATATTTGTTTACATAGATATTCCTTAAGAAATATACAGCGGTTTTACACCACGACATTGTACTACATCAGTGTATGTTACATGCAAAACCTTGTATATAATGGTTTTTTGTGACAAATTGTATTGTTAAACAGGCAAGAAATATCAGGAAGTAATAGAAATGATGTCACAGTGGCACCCGGCATGCGCATTGGTGGGACACTCAGGACGGGACATGACAGACCCTTCAGGCGAAGATGCAGAGACAGAAACATAGAAACATAGAAAAATGTCGGCAGATAAGAACCTTTCGGCCCATCTAGTCTGCCCAATTACATGGATACTTTACCTGGATTTATCTTTTGTTTAGGATAGCCTTATGCCTATCCCATGCCTGCTTAAATTCAATTACTGTTTTGGCCTCTACCACTTCAACTGGAAGACTGTTCCATATATCCACCACCCTCTCAGTAAAATAATGCTTCCTGATGTTACTTTTAAACCTTTGCCCCTCTAATCTAAGACTATGTCCTCTTGTTTTGCTACTTTGTTTCCTTTTAAATATACTCCCTTCCTCTACCTTGTGGATTCCCTTTACGTATTTAAATGTTTCTATCATATCTCCTCTGTCTCGTCTTTTTTCCAAGCTGTACATGTTAAGATCATTAAGCCTTTCCTGGTAACTTTTCTCCTTCAAGCCGTACACCATTTTAGTAGCCCTTCTCTGAACTCTCTCTAAGGCTAGGGTCAGACTAGCGCAGTATTAACGTGCGTTTAGCAGCACTAAATCACGGCCGCTCTAGCAGCAAATTACGTCCAATGCCGGGCAGCATACGAAGAACGGCCGCCCAAAAGTGCGGCCGCGCAACGCAAGTGGCAAACGAACGTATTTTTTCAAGAACATCAAACCGCTAGTACTGACGTACAGAGTGCGCTGCGTCCGCTAGCGGCATGTGTGCGTGATTAGGAGACGTCAGACGCTGCTAATGTCCGGCCAACATAACGTCCAGATGCAAAAATTGTTTTATTGATGATCCATACAAAATCACGGACGAAAATGCGCATCGTATGACCGCTATCGCGTATTCCGTGAAAAAATGTGTCCATTTGTTCGAACGCACTTTTTCACGGACAACGCGAAAAATGCGTTAGTCTGACCCTAGCCTAAGATGTCTATATCCTTCTGGAGATACGGTCTCCAGTACTGCACACAGTACTCCAAGTGAGGTCTCACCAGTGCTCTGTACAGTGGCATGAGCACTTCCCTTTTCCTACTGCTAATACCTCTCCCTACACAACCAAGCATTCTGCTAGCATTTCCTGCTGCTCTATTACATTGACTACTTACCTTTAGATCCTCTGAAATAATAACCCCTAAATCCCTTTCCTCAGATGACAGGCCAGGCAAGGGTGTAGGTTTATTGTACTGTAGCTAGGTAACAAGTGAAGGAGGCTGAATACACACTGGCAGCCAGTGGTGTATTTAGGTTTTGTGCTGCCCTAAGGCTGACTAAACTCATGCGCCCCCTAATTTCAAATTGACACACCTCTTCCTGTTATAGCATTCAGTAAAATGTCACTGCATGCTGGGATTTTACTAATCCAAGTGTGTAGCGGCTGCTTTAGAGTGATATGAGTCCTATCGCTCTCAGACAGCCTTTACGTGCTGCGATCAGTGAGCTCTCGGCATGTACAGTCTGCCTCAGAGTGATAGGAGTCCTATTGTTCTAGGATCACATAAAAAGTATTATTATTTTTGCTGCCCCACTGCAGAGTGCCGCCCTAGGCCTAGACCAAGATACAGAACTGCTAAGATACTAGGAAACGTAATTGCTGGGACTTTGACAACTATGGAGAGTCTAGGAGACACAAGGAACTTTGAAGGGTACAAGGAACTTGGAGAACACAAGGAACCAGAAGCAGACAGCTTGCAGGGCTTGTTGTAGGCAGACAGACCAGGATGGTAGAAGGCTGAAGGGTGTTGGACTGAAACACTGCGGGTACAGCACAGGATGCACTGCACTCTAGATCACTGGAACACAGCAAGCTTAGAGCATAGGATCACAGCTGGAAAATAAGCAGTGCAGTATAGGCTAAGCTGTTCCTTGCCACTATAGGATAGGGGTTATTCAGAGAGCGCAGATCTGGCAAATTACACCGAATGGTGAGTTTCCCCCATACAGTGACATTTTGTGACCATTTGGCTATTCAAAAATCTAGCAATTTGCCAAATATTGGCGAATTGCCAGCAAATATGATGTCTGTTCAACAGCAGTGAAATCCCCCATAGAGAAGCATTGGTTAATCTATTCGCAGACACCAAACAGCAGAGAAATGTCAGTGAAATGCCCAGGTGTTCGGTGGTTTTATTCGGCAGGTTTAAATCAGGTGAATCCCATAGGTTTCAATGTTTATTTATTTATTTATAAAGTATTTTACCAGGAAGGATACATTGAGATTTCTCTCGTTTTCAAGTATGTCCTGGGTACAAGAACATTGAGTGAATGTTAAAAATATTCCTGTTTTAATTCAATATCTAATAAACCATTAATTATTTTAATTTGCAGCAAAAAGTCTATTAATGTTTTAGACATTTTTCTGCATATTTTTTCGGATTTTTTTCAATAGCATTTTTTTCTGTAACAGACCTTTTTATTATTATTACTTGTAGGACCTCATATATCATTTTCAGGCATTATTGTGACGTAGCTTTTTTGCAAACAGCTTTTAAAAGTGTTATTTATCTTTTTACCCGTCTTGTGACTTGTCAGCTTTTCGACGGGTCATCGGCTGTGCTTGGTGGTCTGTTTGGCAGGTCAACGGCAGCTTGTGGGTGTATTCGGCAGCTGTTCTGTGTGTTGCGGCGCTTATTCGGCGGGGTTGCGGCAGTGTCCGGCAGGTTTGTAAAATGAGGGGTTATGGTTCCATGGTACTAGCCACAAGACAAGCTCATTAGATATGTGTACACAGAAATCATTCACCAATTTCTTCATTACCAGGGTTATGTAACAGGAATCTATAATCTACAGTCACACCTACACACCCACAGTCACAAACACAGTCACACACACAGTCACACCCACACCCACATACTGTCACACCCCTACACACTCATACCCACATACAGTCACACCCACATACAGTCTCACACAGTAGGGATGTGCGTTTCGGAATTTCGGAATTTTCACAAAATTTCCCGATTCGTGTCTTCGGATTCGGTCGAATTTCCGAATCGGATCGGACCCGAAAACCGATAGATCCGAAAAGTTTTCCGAGCCGAAACGAAAAATTTTTGGATTTTTCGAATGGACTTGAAATGTGTCAAATCGAAATTTATTTTTGCTCTATTCATGATTTCGGTTCCATTCGTGATTTCGGTTCCATTTCGGTAATTCTGGAAATCGTATATTTAACTATTATCGGTTATATCGCTGATTCTGTAAATTTTGTATTTGTAAATGCGTATCACTTGTTTCTTGTGGCATTCGGGTCAGTTTAGCGTTTTTTTAAATCGCTTTGTTCATTTTTTTTGTTCCTTGGCTTTCATACCATTTTAATATGATTAAATAAAGTTGTGAAATGTATATTCAATTATTCATAAGAAAAAAAGGATCTTTATTTGATAAAAAAAACACGATAGAATCGCCAGAATTATCGTAGACACTTTGAAACGAGGAGAACAGAAGTTCCGAAAAAAACGAAAATTTCTGAAATTTCCGAAAAGTTGATACAAAAAACGAGCAAAGTGACCCGAAAATACGAAAAATGGTCGATATTCCGAAAAAAAAATGTACACGAAAACGAGCCGAACCGAACCGAATCGAAACAGAAATCGGTCGAAACGAGCCGAATCGAAAATTTTAAACATCCGAACAAATCGAACCGAATCGAACCGAAAAAAAAATCGGTGCACAAGCCTATCACACAGTCACACACCTACACACTCACATAGTCAAACACCTACACACAGTCACACACACACACACAGTGTCACACCCACACACCTACATACAGTCACACAGTGTCACACCCACACACCTACATACAGTCACACACAGTGTCACACACACACAGGTAGACAGATCCCCTTTTACTTACTAGCAGGCTCTGTCTGCAGGCTGAGGATTACATTCTCTCCCTGTTGCTGTCCAGCTTCTCTGTGTAGGCTGGCTCCGGTCACATGATCAGGCCGCCCAATCCGGATGCAGGATGTCCTCACACATGTAAGGCACCCTGGGGGACTTTGCTCAGTGCCAGGTCATGTGCTCGTGTTGCACATATGCTGAAAGTATGGTCAATAATTCTAATGTGCGATGGGAGCGGGCTGGGTGAAACCAGAAGTGCTTTTATTTAAACGTTTTCTGCAACACATAAAGCATGACTTCAGTTCTGGTAGGATTTGTACTTGATATTTGGTTCCTTATACACTAATACACATTTAGATGTATAAGAGTAACATTCACCTATTCAGGAATAACGTCCTTATAGAAAATAATAAACAATTAAACACGTACAGATATATGATTACTCACTCTGCATTATAGTAGGCTAATGGTGCAATACAATTAATACAATATAACATGAGATCCTATAGTCATCACCTTCCCTGTATGCTGGTGAGCTATGACACATCAACACAACACACTGACATCTGTATAATGTCTTATCTAATTCCCAACCGTATCAACAGCCTTTTCTAACTACAGGGATGTGAATTGAATCACTTTTGCCCTGTTTATAACCCTGGATATGCTCCCTCTTACATGCAACACATAAAGCATGACTTCAGTTCTGGTAGGATTTGCACTTGATATTTGGTTCCTACCAGAAACGGAAACCCTGCTCTTTTGTTCCTCCCTGCTAAGGGAAACATCTTGCATGAACACGTGCCCTCCCAGAAACAAATCCACCTTGGGATCAAAAAACAAAGACACGGAGCGGAGCATGTTCCGCTCCGTGTCTTTGTTCCCCAGGTGGATTTGTTTCTGGGAGGGCATAAATAAAAGCCCACCAGTCTACCTCATGACTGAAAAGCAGCATGAGCAGTTATGGTTTGCTACACAGCAGCCTGTGGCTTCATTTTTGGATAGGACTCACCCTCACTAGAGGTGCCTTGACGTTTTGGCGGGTGAGCTTTCTCTCTTAATGGCCATTAATAGAAACCAAAGCCTCTAATTGTGTTTTGTTTCACGCGGTATAATGGGAATAAGCGCAGATGATATATTTTTTTCTTATGTTTTATACATGTTGCTGCGCTGGAAACATCTGGTGATTGCAGCCGCCCCATCGGGGAATAGGTATGACCCTACACCCTCCTGTACTACTTAGGTCACAGGAACACTGCAGGCTTGAATGCTGAATACACTGCAGGCTTGATCACAGGATACAATCTGCAGGAGCAGTACTGATTCCAAACGGAGACTCAGGACAGAGCAATGTCCAGATGGAGAATCACCATTAAATAGGGAGTGGGCCAGTGCCCAGCTGGTCACGTGGACGAAGACAATGCATGCTGCAGGAAGGTCCTGGACTGAAATGCAGGAATGGGACCCCCACTTTATCCCCCTCCCAAGATCTTTTTCTCTTTGAATCCCCTATATCTCCATTAGAAATAGGAGGAAGCAATGTCAAAAACCTCCAAGTAAAAGAAAAGGATGGAACAAGTGAGGTTTTTTGGAAAGGCCGACCTTTGAAGGAACTTCTCCAACCGATGCACCGTTCGGTCCCTCTGCAAGAAACCCCCACAGCTGACCAGCTGCCCTGTCCCTCTAGAGCCCGAGATCGAGATCTTGACACAAACAAGAAAACGAACCCTAGAAGGCACAGACGAGGGAGGAGGAAGAGAGAGACTTCCGAAAAGAGAGAGACGAAATCGCTAGAGAAGTCTGTAAATAACAAGGGAATTTTCAATCTTAGTTCCCGAATACTCACCAAAGATGAGACCTCTGTTCTGAATAAGGGACTTAAATTTGCCCCGAGTCGGAAAGTTGATCCATTTAAAATGTACATTGACATCCAAAAATTCCAGAGGAAGCTTTGTTTAAAAAAGTATTTTTTGAAGAGTACAATGGAACGGGAGGTCACTAACGATGGGTATGTGCATACCCATCTAAAGGACAAGTCATCCTTTTTCCCGAAACAATTCATCTCGGATGAAATGAAAGCATTTGAAATTACTTTGATGAGAGAAGTTCATACCATTAACCCCTTAGTGACCGGGCGGTTTTACACAAATCCGTCTTTTAGTGACCGCTGCTGTTTTTACGTTTCTGCGCTGTTAGTGTTTAGGTCAAATTTTCCACTTACTCGTTTATTCAACCCACACATATTATACACCCTTTTTCCCGCCATTAAATGGACTTTCTATAAATACCATTATTTCCATCATATCGAATAATTTACTATAAAAAAAAATATGAAATATGAGGAAAAAAATGGTAAAAACACACTTTTTTGTAATTTAATCCCCAAAATCTACAACCACCCAAAACAACCCCGGCTAAATAGGTTCAAAATTTTGTCCCGAGACTAGAAATACCCAATTTTTACATACGTTTGCTTTTTAACCCCTTCACTGCTGAGACAGTTCACCTATGTGCGCTGCGCTCATTCTGACCATTTTGTGCTAATTATTTTTAGATGACAGCCTAGGTCCTATTTAATTAAACCCCCCCAGACAAAAAAACTTTTAAAAAAAACATTTTTTTACTTTATTTAATTTTTTTATTTTTTTATTTTTATAAAAAAAAAATTTTTAATTTTTTTTTAAAACCAAACCTGGTCATGTTTGGTATCATTTGAAAGGCCATAATCAGGCCTTTCAAATGATGGCAAATATGACCATCTAGCTGCCATTGATCGGGAGATAAAGGGATCCTTAGGATCCCCTTATCTCTACATGGCAGCTAGAGGGTTAACTGGCCCACTGACATCCTCACACATATGGTGAGGTTGTCAGTGGGTGGGGGGGACCTGGAGGCTTGGCTGACATCCAAGATGTCAGCCCCCCTCCAGATTTGAATCGCGTTTTGGCGCCAATTGGCGCCGCAACGTGATCCGGCAGCAAAACAGTTAATGCCATACACCGCTGGAAAGGGGAGGCTCTCTCCTCTCCAGCGGTGCAAACGGCATCTCCCTAGCTTCAATGGTTGGGGAGATAGAGGGCTCCGAAGGAGCCGCCCCCTCCCCTCCATTGAAATGCATGGGGACGCCTGCTGATGACGTCACCACGCAGCGTGGCGACGTCATCAGCCTCGCCTGCCCATGTAAATCACATGGGCAGGCTTCCTCCCTGCCAGATCGCCGTGGGATCCGGCGAGGGAGGTGAGTATCGGGCGGGAGCGGGATTAGGCGCCGCTGACGTACCCTGTACGTCCGCGGGTCTAAGGGAGACCCGAGGACAGGACGTACACGGTACGTCAGGGGTCCTTAAGGGGTTAACCAGAAAAAGTGTAAATCTAACCTCACATTAAAAGAATCTAAGGCCTTTAAAAATTTAAATGAAGATCAAACAATCATCATTAAACCGGCCGATAAGGGAGGGGGGTCGTCATCCTCCCACGGGATATGTATAACCAGGAGGCATTGAAACAATTAAATGAAGCCAAGACCTATTCTAAAGCCACAAGGGAACAGATGAACTGTGCCCAAGAAATGTGTAGAGATCTACTTCAAAAAGGAAACAAATTGGGGATTATTAGTGAAACAGAATTTAAATATCTGAATATTATCCATCCAAAAATTCCAGTATTTTATTTATTACCGAAGATTCACAAAAACACCAGTAATCCCCCTGGACGACCCATTATATCTGGGATCGAATCCATCACTAGCCGTTTATCACAATACATAGATCTCCTACTTCAACCTTTAGTCAAAACCACTCAAGCATATCTCAAGGACACAACAGATGTATTACAACTGATTGATCAGATCCAATGGGAACCCGACTACATTATGGCTACGTGCGATGTGACCTCATTATACAGTATTATACCACACAAGATAGGCTGTGAAGCCGTCAAGTTTTTCCTAGAGAAAGGAAATTTATACCCCTCAGATCAAACAGATTTTGTTTTGGAAAGTATTGAATTCATTCTAAAAAATAACTTTTTTATGTTTGAGGGGCTAATATACCGCCAGGAGACTGGGAGTACGATGGGGACTAGGTTCGCACCTAGTTATGCGAACCTGTTCATGGCCTATTGGGAACTTTTAAACATACAGCTTAAAGGTGTCTGGACCGACCGAGTGATTTTATATAAACGCTATATCGATGATATTTTTATTATTTGGAAAGGGGATAGTTCTTCCCTCACCACTTTTTTAGATGATCTTAATTCTAATAATTGGGGCATTAAGTTGGAATATTTCCATAGTAATAAAGAAGTTAACTTTTTAGATCTTACAGTATATGTCCAAGACAATCTCCTTAAAACCAAAACCTTCTTTAAAACCGTGGATGTCAACAGTTTTATTGAATTTAATAGTTGCCACGCCAAACCCTGGCTCCAAAGCGTTCCTAAGAGTCAGTTGACTAGACTCAGACGCAACTGCACAGAGGAAAAGATTTTATTAGAACAAGCAGATAAATTGCAAGGTGACCTATTAAATAAAGGGTACAAAAAAGAGGATCTAGATATGGTAATTGAAAATATTAGACAAACTCCGGCAGCTTTATTTCATCAGAAAAAAGAAAAGAATCACGGGAAATATAAGGATAATGTTACCTTTATATATGACTATAATAGTCAAACACATGAAGTTAACAGGGTAATAAAGAGATGTTGGCCGATCCTTTTAGGGGACCCCTTTTTAAAGGATATGATAGGGGAACAACCCACCATTATCAATAGAGGAGCACCTAACATTAAGAAAAAAATAATACATAGTTGTACTAACGAGATTAAGAAAAATAATCATTTTGGATTGAGTGAAGGTTTCCATAGATGCGGAACATGTCTTGCATGTAGAAATACGGGTTTAAAAAAAAACGTCATAAACCAATTCACAGACCATAAGATGAAAAAACAATACAAACTAAGGGGGATCACGTCATGCAACTCCAAAAACGTCATATATTTACTTATTTGCCCTTGTGGTCTATATTATGTTGGGAGAACCACAAGACCGTTAAAGATTAGAATAATGGAACACGTCAGGAATATCCGAAAAGGCTTTGAGAAGCATACAGTATCAACCCATTTTAAGGTAACACATAACTGCTCCCCATTAAACCTTCAGTTTTTAGTCCTACAGGAAGTGACGCCAAACTGGCGAGGTGAGGATTTCATTAAAAGAATCAGTCAAGTTGAGACGAGGTATATTTTTATGTTAGACTCTCTCGTTCCGAAAAGGCCTCAATCAAGATTTTGAATTGTGTCATTTTTTACGTTAATTTGTGTCTATATTTTTAAATTTCTTTTTTATTTTTTATCTGCAGGGGCAGGCCATATCCCCTTTAAGATTCCACCCACTACCCTGCCTCTTTTTATAAAGAATTCTGTTGTGGAGAATTTTTTATGTTTTATGCATAATTTAGAATTATTTAGAATTTTATTGTTGTCCAGATTCTTTTTGCCGTATAGGGCAAATATATTTTAGATTTTTGTTAGGGTATTGTTTAACATTTTGTAACCCCCTTACTTTAGATCCTGGGTTTTTTTTATCCCCTTAACCCCTTAAGGGCCGCTGACGTACCGTGTACGTCCTGTCCTCGGGTCTCCCTTAGACCCGCGGACGTACAGGGTACGTCAGCAGCGCCTAATCCCCCTCCCGCCCGATACTCACCTCCCTCGCCGGATCCCACAGCGATCTGGCAGGGAGGAAGCCTGCCCATGTGATTTACATGGGCAGGCGAGGCTGATGACGTCCATTGAAGCTAGGGAGATGCCGTTTGCACCGCTGGAGAGGGGAGAGCCTCCCCTTTTCAGCGGTGTATGGCATTAACCATTTGGCGCCAAAACGCGATTCAAACCTGGAGGGGGGCTGACATCTTGGATGTCAGCCAAGCCTCCAGGTCCCCTCCACCCACTGACAACCTCACCATATGTGTGAGGATGTCAGTGGGCCAGTTAACCATCTAGCTGCCATGTAGAGATAAGGGGATCCTAAGGATCCCTTTATCTCCCGATCCATGGCAGCTAGATGGTCATATTTGCCATCATTTGAAAAGGCCTGATTATGGCCTTTCAAATGATACCAAACATGACCAGGTTTGGTTTTAAAAAAAAATAAAAAAAAAATAAATAAATAAATAAATAATAAAAAAATTAAATAAAATTAAAAAATGGGTTTTTTTAAAAGTTTTTTTGTCTGGGGGGGTTTAATTAAATAGGACCTAGGCTGTCATCTAAAAATAATTAGCACAAAATAGTCAGAATGAGCGCAGCGCACATAGGTGACCTGTCTCAGCAGTGAAGGGGTTAAAAAGCAAACGCATGTAAAAATTGGGTATTTCTAGTCTCGGGACAAAATTTTGAACCTATTTAGCCGGGGTCGTTTTGGGTGGTTGTAGATTTTGGGGATTAAATTATGAAAAAGTGTGTTTTTACCATTTTTTCCATCATATTTCATATTTTTTTTATAGTAAATTATTCGATATGATGGAAATAATGGTATTTCTAGAAAGTCCATTTAATGGCGGGGAAAAGGGTGTATAATATGTGTGGGTCGAATAAACGAGTAAGAGGAAAATTTGACCTAAACACTAACAGCGCAGAAACGTAAAAACAGCAGCGGTCACTAAAAGACGGATTTGTGTAAAACCGCCCGGTCACTAAGGGGTTAAGGTTATGGGGGTTAATCCACCCTCTACCCCGCCTTTTTTTATATAGAATTCTGGTGTTGAGAATTTTTTATGTATGATTTAGATTTTTATGCGTAATTTAGATTTATTCAGAGTTTTTTTTGTTGTCTAAGGACCTTTTAGACCCATCTCTTTTTTTGCCGTATAGGGCAAATATATCTGGATTTTTGTTAGGGTATTATGTTTTTAAAAATGTGGTACCCCCCTCACTTTTAGATCTTGGGGTTTTTTATAAGGGGTTTCTCTATATGGGGTCCCCTGGAGGTTTTAGTACATTCTGTTTAAGTGCTGGATATTAATCCTTATTATTCCCTGATCTTATGGGATATGTACTCGCTATATAGGGCTTTTGATATATGTTTTGTTGGTTTTAATTTGCCTGCCCCTTGGTATATGCTGTGTTCCACTGTTTTCTCTGTACATCATCCCCACGGCTGGGGTTTCCCAACGTGTTCCGTTTGGGATGGTGGAGCTCCGGGCGCTGTACACCCCGAAGGAAGAGACGACTGACAGACTGCATGATTGGACGAGGAGGCGGAAGCGCATGCGTTCCAGGGTGGAACGCAGAAATGTATATGGACGTAAACAGAATGTATGCTTCCCAGTGTGGAATGCGGAAGCAGGCATCCGCACATACACACTAATTAATGAATAAATAGCCGCACCTGGGACTCCTACTCACCTGAAACAAGTGGAAGTAATTGGCTATCTGGCATGATCAGACGCCTTTTCACTGGGCTATAAATGTCACCCCCAATAGGGGGAGCGCACCTATACTATTGTGCTTTTTACTTTATTTCTTCTTTTTTTTTTTTTTATCAACTGATGAAGCCCTAAAAGGGTGAAACGTGTATTGTTTTTTTCTTTTTTTTGTTTTTTACTCTTATGTTTCCAATAAACATCCTTTATTTAATAGGATAGAATCCTTCCTATATTATTGAATATTACAGTTTTCTACCAGTGGAAGACTTGTGGACTACCCAGGACTCTGAAGGGATATCAAGGCCATAAGACAAGTTAACCATTGAGGCCATTGGTATTTAACCATTGGAGGACCTGTGGACCACCTAGGATTCTGAAGGGACACCAAGGCCACAAGACGAGTCAACCACTGACGGCTATCGGGTGAGCCGTGTGAACCACCCGCAGGCGAGGTGATCGAGCCTAACGAGGCTCTGGAGAGTGTGAGTGGATCCATCCCCCCCCCCCCTACTCCTTTATTTTTGTGAAAGCTGGACTTCACTATTATACATTTTTTTCCCTTTTAGGAATACCCTGACGAACTATGAATTGTCCTAGACAGTAAAATATTTACCCTATGTTATAACATATATATCTCTTTCTCTACACGGAAGAGATCTCCTTTATACTGTGAACGCGGGAGCGCCGAGCACCGGTTCTCTGTCTTTTTTGTTGTATCTGGTGTGGTTTGGGACTGCACTTTTGGTGCTCTGGGCGACGGGGTTCACGTTTCATTTTGCTCTGAGTGTCTGTTCTCCACATTTTTTCACTGTAAAACTAAGAGCTGGCCCAGATCAGCTCACATACAGGTGTCAGGACTAGAATTGTGACCGATAACCTGTTGCCTAGTGAAACAAACAATAATTTTGCCATACATAATGTAGTTTTCAAATAATTTTAGGCTATTGCCCAGTTGCAAATGAGTCACAAAGTGAAATGCTGCAGGTTATTCACATCTCAGTGTTTCTGTCAATGAACTGCTAGCTCAGAATCTGGATCAATAACATTATAGAAGCTCTAAAAGGTGATAATGACTCATTGTCACATTATATTCAACCCACATTGGTATTGATCTTTAAATAGATCAGTCTCTATTCATTCTCATTTCAACAGTTAAGCTTTATTTTCATTACATCTGCGTCAATTTTAAAAACTTTCAAATTATATAGGTTTCGTTTGACTGTGCTCTAAAGATTGGAGCTGAAAATAAAATGCAAGACAATTTTATTTCTGTCATGTTTTATCTAAACTAAAACATACTGTAGCATTTTTTTTAAGATCCTCCAGGTTCACTTTGAAAATATTGTCAGCACATTGTAATGTTAATTGGAGCTCCTTTTACGTTTACCATTACACTATCATACTATCAGAGTTATACCGAGAGAGACGATCTGGCCCCGAAATGGCACCGAACAGGGAATTTCCCCGTACAGTGCAATTTTGTGGCCATTCGGCTATTCAGAAAGCAGGCAGTTCGCCAACCTGGTGTTTAAGAGATTTTCTGGGAAGCTACCACCCTACCTGAATAGACTGCTTCCCCAGCAGTTCCCTCATCCTATAACCTCCGATCCAGGACCAGCACCTTACTTGCAATACCACAATACAAAAAGAAAGTGGCTCGATGCTCATTTTCCTACAGAGCACCACAGTTATGTAATAACCTCCCAGACGCCGTCAAATCTTCCCCCAGTCATAAGTCACTCAAGAGCTCCCTATTAATATACCTCAATACAGAATGCACCTGTAAACATGTAACATAGTAACTATATTACTTACATATTTATTTTCTGTGTTAATATCTTGCATTTATTACTTTATATTTCTGTAACAACTGTAACCGCTCAATGTTCTTGAACCCAGGACATACTTGAAAACGAGAGAAATTTCAATGTATCCTTCCTGGTAAGGCTAGGGTCAGACTGAGGCAGTGCGAACGCGCGTTCTGGCGCACATAATCACGGCCGCACTAGCAGCAGATGCCGGGCAATGACAGCCAATATACGAAGTACGGTCGCACAAAAGTCCGGCCGCGCAACGCAAGTGGAAAATGAACGCATTTTTTCGAGAACGTTAAACCGCTGGTACTGACGTACAGAGTGCGCTGCGGCCGCATAGCAGCGTGTGTGCGTGATTAGGAAGATGTCAGACGCTGCTAGTGTGCGGCCAACATAACGTTCAAACAGCCGGATTTCCCTAGACTTCTTTTCACCCCATCGTCATGAAATACGTCCAGAATTGCGCATCGTCTGACCACTTAAGCGTATTCCGTGAAAAAATGCGTGCGCACGCATCGACGTACATTTTGACGGTGGCCGCAGAAAATGCGCTCATCTGTCCCTAGCCTTAAATCCTTTGAAAATAAATAAATAAATACGGCGCCTGTTCAATGGCAGTGAAAGTCTCCATAGAGATGTAATGGTTAATTTATTCAGAGAACACTGAACAGCAGAGAAATATCATATCAGAGAACTGCCCTGATGTTCGGTGCTTTCATTCGGCAGGTTTAATCAGGTGAATCCCATAGGCTTCAATGTTAAAAATATTCAGTTTTTATCCAATATCCAATAAACCGTTTATTCTTTTAATCTGCAGTAAAAAGTCTCTTCATTTATTGATTTGTTTTATTGGATCCAATAATTTTGACGGTTTTGCTGCTTTTTTTTCACTCTCATTTGGCAGCTTTGCAGTGGCTTTTCCCCGCATTCAGAGGACCCTGCGTTGAATGCAGAATTCATCGCAGGGTGGAGAAACTTGATTTCCCGAAGTGCTGGGATTGACAGAGCCCCGAAATGTCTGCATCATTTCAGTGCTCTGTGAATAACACCTTACGTGTCAGAGTTAACAGCTTTTACCAACATAGAAACATAGAAAAAATGTCGGCAGATAAGAACCTTTCGGCCCATCTAGTCTGCCCAATTACATGGATACTTTACCTGGATTTATCTTTTGTTTAGGATAGCCTTATGCCTATCCCATGCTTGCTTAAATTCAATTACTGTTTTGGCCTCTACCACTTCTACTGGAAGACTGTTCCATGTATCCACCACCCTCTCAGTAAAATAATGCTTCCTGATGTTACTTTTAAACCTTTGCCCCTCTAATCTAAGACTATGTCCTCTTGTTTTGCTATTTTGTTTCCTTTTAAATATACTCCCTTCCTCTACCTTGTGGATTCCCTTTACGTATTTAAATGTTTCTATCATATCTCCTCTGTCTCGTCTTTTTTCCAAGCTGTACATGTTAAGATCATTAAGCCTTTCCTGGTAACTTTTCTCCTTCAAGCCGTACACCATTTTAGTAGCCCTTCTCTGAACTCTCTCTAAGATGTCTATATCCTTCTGGAGATACGGTCTCCAGTACTGCACACAGTACTCCAAGTGAGGTCTCACCAGTGCTCTGTACAGTGGCATGAGCACTTCCCTTTTCCTACTGCTAATACCTCTCCCTACACAACCAAGCATTCTGCTAGCATTTCCTGCTGCTCTATTACATTGACTACTTACCCTTAGATCCTCTGAAATAATGACCCCTAAATCCCAACCCTCAGATGTTGAGGTTAGGACTGTATCAAATATTCTATATTCAGCCCTTGGGTTTTTACGTCCCAGGTGCATTATCTTGCACTTATCCACATTAAAACTCAATTGCCACAACTCCGACCATTTTTTTAGTTTACCTAAATCATTTGTCATTTGGCTGATCCCTCCAGGAACGTCAACCCGGTTGCAAATCTTTGTGTCATCAGCAAAAAGACATACTTTTCCATTAATACCTTATGCAATATCACTAATAAAAATATTAAAGAGAATGGGTCCAAGTACTGACCCCTGAGGTACCCCACTGGTAACAAGACCTTGTGCCGAATAAACTCCATTTACCACAACCCTCTGTTGTCTGTCACTCAGCCACTGCCTAATCCAGTCAACAATATTGGAATCTAAACTCAAAGATTGCAATTTATTGATAAGCCTTCTATGCGGAACAGTATCAAAAGCCTTACTGAAATCTAAATAAGCAATGTCTACTGCACCACCTGTGTCTATTATTTTTGTTACCCAATCAAAAAAATCAATAAGATTAGTTTGGCATGATCTCCCTGAGGTAAACCCATGTTGTTTCTGATCCTGTAATCTATGTGTTTTTAGATGTTCAACAATCCTTTCCTTTAACATGGTTTCCATTAATTTCCCCACTAATGACGTAAGACTAACTGGCCTATAGTTCCCCGATTCCTCCCTACTACCCTTCTTGTAAATGGGCACAACATTTGCTAATTTCCAGTCTTCTGGGACGACTCCCGTTAACAAGGATTGGTTAAATAAATCTGTTAATGGTTTTGCTATTACATCACTGAGCTCTTTTAATAATTTAGGGTGGATCCCATCAGGCCCCATTGACTTATTTGTCTTTACTTTAGACAGCTGCTGTAGAACCTCCTCCTCTGTAAACTGATATGTAAATGTCTCTTTAGTGTTCTCTCCTAACTGAGGTCCCTTTCCTTCCTTTTCTTCTGCAAAGACTGAACAAAAATATTCATTGAGGCAGTCAGCGAGACCTTTATCCTCTTCTACATACCTTCCTTCCTTTGTTTTTAATCTAACTAATCCTTGTTTTACTTTTCTTTTCTCGTTTATGTATCTAAAAAATGTTTTGTCCCCCTTTTTTACTGACTGAGCTATTTTCTCTTCTGCGTGTGCTTTGGAAGCTCTTATAAATTGCTTTGCCTCTTTCTGCTCTAATCTTATAGGTTTGCCTATCTTCTTCACTCTGAGTTGTTTTATAATTATTGAATGCTATCTTTTTGTTCTTCACTATTTTGGCCACTTCTGCAGAGTACCACAGTGGTTTCTTCCCTTTTTTGTTTTTGCTAACAAGCCGAATGCAATTTCCTGTGGCCTTCAATAATGCTTCCTTTAAATAATCCCATTTCTCCTGGACTCCCTTTAAACTCCTCCAGTCTGATAATGACTCCTTCACACAAAATCTCATTTTAGAAAAATCTGTTTTTTTAAAGTCTAAAACTTTCGTTCTTGTGTGGTGCGGCTCCATCCCTGTTGTTATATTAAACCATACTGACTGGTGATCACTAGATCCCAAATTTTCACCTACAACAACGTCTGATACCAAACCTCCATTTGTGAGTATTAAATCCAATATGGCCTCTTTACGGGTCGGCTCCTCAACTACTTGTGTTAGAGATAATCCCAGTAGGGAGTTTAGAATATTTGTACTCCTGGTGCACCCAGCTGTTTTGGTTTTCCAGTTCACATCAGGAAGATTAAAGTCCCCCATGATAATAACTTCCCCCTTCATTGCCATTTTGGCTATTTCCTCAACCAGCAGATTATCTAGTTCTTCTGCTTGTCCAGGGGGTCTATAGATCACACCTACACGAGCTACTGTATGATTGCCAAATGTTAGCGTAACCCAAACTGACTCTATGTTCACCTCGCTCACTTTTATTTGGTTCGTTTTTATGTTGTTTTTCACATACAGGGCCACTCCTCCTCCTTTCCTACCTTCTCTGTCTTTTCTATATAAAGAGTACCCTGTATTGTTATGTCCCAGTTATTTTTCTCACTGAACCATGTCTCAGTAACCGCCACTAAATCTACTTTTTCAGCTGCCATCATTGCCTCTAGTTCATTGATTTTATTGACTAAACTGCGAGCATTTGTAGACACGACTCTGAGCTTGTCATTTTTTACCTCGCATGTTGCTTGCACCCTCCGATTTAGTTTTGGGGACAATCGGGCAGATTGTTTTTTACCCTTTTGTCCCCCCCTCCTAGTTTAAATATTTCTTTGCGAAACCTTTGAACTTCTCACTGAGAACATATGTTCCCCTATGAGTAAGATGCAAACCATCTTTTTTATACAGTTCCTTTCTGCTCCAATTAGAGCTATCATGGGACACAAAGCCAAATCCTTGCTCCCGACACCATTCCCGAAGCCACAAATTGAATTCCCTATTGCACATCTGCCTATCTTGAATGTTATGCACAGGCAAAACTTCAGAGAATGACACAGTGGATGCAATCTGCTGTATTTCACCTCCAAGAACACAAAAATCTTCCTTAATCTCAGAAACCTCATTGCTAGCCAAGTCATTTGTCCCTAGATGGACTAGAACGTCCACTTCCCCTTGTTGCTTTGCTTGTTTGACAATATTGAGAATACGTCTCTTGTCTCTACGAGCAGTAGCCCCAGGAAGACATCTCACCAAACCACTACTCTCCAGCTCAACACCTCTTATGATAGAATCACCCAGCAACAATTGCCTTCTATCAAGTCCCACCTTTTCATTTTTGTCCTTGGTTGCAGTGCTGCATACCTTAGGCATAGTGGATGGTGGTTCCTCCACTATGGTGTCTGAGCCTACATCCGTCTTATCACTACACTCTGAAAGTGCCTCAAAAGAATTAAGAAGAGCCACAGATTGTGGGACATGCCTTCTATCCACAACTCTAAGTCTACCAGATCCTACAGTAGTCCATCTGCCGCTCCTAGGAGGCCTCTGTGACAGTGGCTTAGTAACAGTCATAGCCTGAGTTTCTCTAACAGATAATTTACAAATCTCAGACTTCAAACAGGCAATTTCCTGCTGCAATAAAGAGAGCTGCCTACATATCAGGCACACTCCAAACCTCCAAAAATTGGATCTAAAAACAAAAGCATGACAGCTCTTACACTGGACCAAGCCTGCCATTATAAAAGAATGGATTTAAAACCAGCAAATCTTACCTTTTTGTAGGTTTTCTACCTCCTGTCTAACCTCAGACTACCTCCAGAGTATCTCCAGAAGATCTCCTGTAAGTGCTCACTTTGAAGACTTCACTTAGAAGGCTTCCCAAGCTCAACATAAAGTCCCCTTAATGCTAAAGTCTTTCTCTATCCTCCCAAAATCTAAGCTTCCCTTAGTAGCATCATTGTGGATTATGTCATGTTAATGGCATTGCTAATCTGCTGTGTTGTTTGAATGGGGGAGCATTTCACCAAGAAATGAATAGCCATCAAAAGATGTTTTTAATAGGGACATGAATATTATTTTTTAAAATAAAATAAAAAATAAATGTGAGATGGGGATCTTGCCATTGGTTCCACCCCCTCCACGCACCTCCATCCATAAGCATTGTTTGGAAGGCAAACATTAGATGTGTGTTGAGTTGACATGGCATTGTCTCTAGCAATGGGCATTAGGTGGTGGGCTAAATAAATGCTTGGAGTGTGTCCCCCTCACAGGTAAGGTTCCCCAATTCCCTACCCACACCCTAACACTATAAATAAATTAAAAAAACTCTCCCCCAACCGGTATAATACATTTTTTTCCTAACCTATTTTCTTGTTGAGGTTGAAAAAAGGGCAAATAAAAATCCAACACAACTTTTGAAGGTATAAAGTGAAATAAAACACAGAAGCTCAACCAATTAGAGGGCTATGCTTGATGTGGCAAGGCCTTATCCCGACTCTGAAGAACCATTCTGCATGGAAACCTCTATGGGCAAATCTGGATTATATTTTAGAGTCATGGGGGGAGGGTAGATCCAGATTTTCTATATGCATTTTTTATTTTACAAAGTCACTTAGTTGGATTTTTCCTGGCCTTTTTGGGGCTGAAAAGAGAATATTAGAAAATAGCAGATGTCAGGTATTCAGCGACACTAGCGGGCAAATATAGTTGAGCCCATTCCGTGATTCTGTTTGTCGAGATCAAATTTTATGGATGTGCCAAGTCTCAGCATGATCAAAGTTCAGTTCATATGAAAAGTGCATGAGGTAAAGATTCAGTTAGAATAATTTTGGCCAAAAGTATAGTTGTTTCGAGACCATTCCTAGTTTACATTTTAACAGAGCTTAAACAAATTCTTTCACTGCTCCACTTGTAAAACCAGTCAAAGTCACTAATTCTTCAGAAAATCTTTATTTGCACAACTGGATACTAAAAACAACACTTATTCAACACTGAAGACCTTGAGCTAGAGAACCTAGTTCTAATGTATTATTGAGTTTCATAGCTTTTATAAAATAAACGACTGGATGACTTTCTGCAAAAACACAATATTAAGGGTTATAAGATTTAATATGTGAAAATGGCTGCTTGATCCAAGGAGAAATCTGATGCCATTCTGGGGTCAAGAAGGAATTTTTTCCCAGTGTGTTGCATATTGGCGAGCGCTTCAGACTGGGCTTTTTGCCTTCTTTTGGAGCAACAGCAGTTGGTGATGTGTGAGAGGGTGAACTCGATGGACGCAGGTCATTTTTTCGGCCTATGGAACTATGTAAAATGTTGATGAAAATACTGCAATAATTCAGTTCATATCACAATTAAAACTGATTTTAATTGGTAGAATTATTCAAAATATAAAGTAAAAAGAACTATAAGAAATTTGGCGTATATATTAAACATTAGTAAAATCTATGTTGCTGGCAACCTGTTTAATAAAATTAGTACCCTTTAGGAAATAAAAAAAAAGTTTACTTGCATATCTATCTAGTCAAATGATAAAATAAAATGGCGGCCATATCTAAGTAATATCCTAAGAGCTTGTTTCAACATTTTAACTATATTGTATAAGATTAAAAGTCAGTTGGAGAGGTTTAATAGCTTCAATTATTTATGACTTCTTCCAAGCATTTCTATTACATTGTTATAATAGAATTTATACATTATGTGTTTATGTTTTTCTAAACCATCCTGTGCTTTCTCTCATTTGAAAGAAATCCTCTATGTTTCTACTGAAAGTTTAAATGAGCGTCGTAGAACATGTGCATGCCATATCATTAGGGTGGTGCATTCATGGAGCAAACAGTAAATAACAGTCAATTTTAATACTTTTAACAAAAGATAAGGAATATCCAGAAAGAGTAGACAGGAACAAACTCTGTTTAACTTTTAAAAAGACATTAGCACTATCACAATCTTAACGTTAGCATTAAGATTAGTAAGCGTTAACTCAAGGTTGAGCAACCCCCGAAAACAAAATCAGATAGTCACCTCTCATCCTGCAGCACAAAGGGTGGCACAATCTGCCACTTCTGGCAGCCTTTAGCAGAGTGAGACTGGGGATAAATAGTCCCCAGTCTCTGTGAATCACTCCGAGAGTGAGATCTCGCGAGAGTGAGATTGCTACTTGCTGTGAGTATCGGAAAGGGCTAGCACTGTATTAAAGGGCAGGCTACTGAATTAGTGTGGGGATGCTAATGGGAAATCTGCAGGTGCAAGTTTTTCCCGTTAGAGTCCCCATTTTAGCACCCACAATGAAATTTGGCCCATTATGCTTTAAGTTTCTATACAGATGAGGTAGTCAGTCCCAGCATTATTTTATATTTCTCAATTGTGAGGCTCTTGTAACACCTGTGTGTAAAGCAGTGGCGGAAGTACCAGGGTCGCAGCTGCGACCGGGCCCAGGCATTCCGCCACTGGAGGGGGGCCCGGCGCCGCCCGCCAGATTCCGGCAATCAGCGCCGGAATCTGGGAGCCGCGCGCTGGCCGTCCCTCTCCCTGCAAGCGGCCACTGACATGCAGCTTGGCCGCTCACGTGGGATAGGAACCACCTGACCAGCGCACGAGATCCTCTCGCGAGACCTCTGCGCTGATCAGGTGGTTTCCGGCGAGCGGCCAAGACGCATGCTTCCAGCGGCCGCTCGCCTCAGAGGAACGGAACACCGGCGGAGCCTGCCCGGGGCCAGCAGAGGTGAGAGCTGGGGGGCAATATATACCCATGAGAGCTGGGGGGCCCAATATATACCGATGAGAGCTGGGGGGCCCAATATATACCCATGAGAGCTGGGGGGCCCAATATATACCCATGAGAGCTGGGGGACCCAATATATACCCATGAGAGCTGGGGGGCTCAATATATACCCATGAGAGCTGGGGGGCCCAATATATACCCATGAGTGCTGGGGGGCCCAATATATACCCATGAGAGCTGGGGAGCCCAATATATACCCATGAGAGCTGGGGGGCCCAATATATACCCAGGAGAGCTGGGGGGCCCAATATATACCCATGAGAGCTGGGGGCAATACTATCTTTGTTTTATTTTGCAGTGAAAAATAAGTAAAAATATAGATCTTTTTTTGGGGGGGCCCTTCATGGATTCTTGCACCGGGGCCCTCAGGTTTCTAGTTACGCCACTGGTGTAAAGGTTAGCGATTCACACTGCCAACCTGACTTTGTTATTGAGGCATCTCATTCTCCAGGAGGTCTTTATGAATTTTCCAAATGCCATTGGTCAGTTATGCTGTACATGAATATTTGTTTGCTTGTTTCACACCATTAAGCAGAAAGTTATTAATGCCATAGAAAAAACATTCTGAGTTCTACATAAGCTAGATATACAAAAGAAAGATTTATTAAATAGAATATGTTGGCAAAATATTTTCAGTTAAGATGGTTACAAGTTATTGCAGTGACTTTGTTTGCTTTTCAAGTGAAAAGTGGACAGTGCCTTTATGTTTTAACGAAAACTTTTTAATGTTTTTTTTTCTATTTGACATTGTGGTGTATGCCATGACTCTGACATTTCCAATGAAAACTCACTTGACCTAGTAGGACTTCTACAAGACAAGTAGAGATACAGGGATCCAAAGACACCCACCCCTCTACACTTATGAATTCAATCTAATTTTGCTGGAGTTAAGGGGTTTTTCTGACATCATGTCAAAAGCAGATTTAGGCTAGGGTCAGACTGAGGCAGTGCGAACGCGCGTGCAGGCGCACTTAATTACGGCCGCACTAGCAGCAAATGCCGGGCAATGACGGCCAATATACGAAGTACGGTTGCACGAAAGTCCGGCTGCGCAACGCAAGTGGAAAATGAACGCATTTTTTTGAGAACGTAAAACCGCTAGTACAGACGTACAGAGTGCGCTGCGTCCGCTAGCGGTGTGTGTGTGTGATTTGGAGATGTCAGACGCTACTAATGTCCAGCCTACATAACGTCCAGATGCACAAAGTGTTTTATTGATGATCCGTACAAAATCACGGACGAAAAATGCGCATAGTATGACCGGTATCGCGTACTCCGTGAAAAAATGCGTCCACTCGTTCGAACGCACTTTTTCACAGACAACGTGAAAATGCGTTCGTCTGACCCTAGCCTTATCCGATTCCCCCAGATTGACCAAATTATCAGCAGGTAAATCCCAGCGGAGAGAACGGCCAGATCATTGTGGGAGTCACCAAATGTTAAGTCATAGGGATGATATATCCGCAAAACAGCAGGAAACCTGATGACGTATGGATCACATCATCAGGGCAGCCATCAGAAATGATGGGGCCCCTTACTAAACCTCACGATGGGGCCCCCCAGGGCCCCCTCAACCTCTAACAGCTTTTCTCCCCCTTCAAAAAAAAAAAGGACATAACATAGCACCACAGCAATAAAACTCCCAGTAATGTGCAGTGTGTATTAGCTTATCACAGTATCCACAGCAATAAAACTCACAGTAATGAGCGGTGTGTCTGAACATATCACAGAATCCACAGCAATAAATCTCACAGAAATGGGCTGTGTATGATGGCCTTTGGGTCTGGGTCTGGGCCTGGGCCCTGGGTCTGGTCCCTGGGACTGGGCCTTGGGGTCTGGTCCCTGGGGTCTAACCTGGGCCTGGTCTCTGGGTCTGGTCCCTGGGCCTTGGGGTCTGGGTCCTAGGGTCTGGGCCTTGGGTCTGGGCTTGGGGTCTGGGCCTAGGGTCTGGGCCTTGGGGTCTGGGCCTGAGGTCTGGTCCCTGAGGTCTGGTCCCTGGTCTCTGGGGTCTGGGCCCTGGGTCTGGGCTTGGGGTCTGGGCCCTGGGTATGGGGTCTGGACCCTAGGGTCTGGGCCCTGGGTCTGTATTTGGGGTCTGGCCCTGGGTTTGGGTCTGGACCCTAGGGTCTGGGCCCTGGGTCTGTATTTGGGCTTTGGGGTCTGGGCCCTGGGTTTGGGCCTAGGGGTCTGGTCCTGGGTTGGGCCTAGGGTCTGGGCCCTGGGTTTGGGCCTAGGGGTCTGGGCCTTGGGGTCTGGGCCCTAGTGCCTGGGCCTTGGGTCTGGGCCCTGGGTTTGGGCCTAGGGGGTCTGGGCCCTAGGGTCTGGGCCTAGGGGTCTGGGCCCTAGGGTCTGGGCCTAGGGGTCTGGGCCTGGGTCTGGGCCTTGGGGTCTGGGCCTGGGTTTGGGCCTAGGGGTCTGGGTCTTAGGGCCTGAGCCCTGGGTTTGGGCCTTGGGTCTGGGCCTTGGGTCTGGGCCCTGGGTCTGGGCCCTGGGTCTGGGCCTTGGGGTCTGGGCCCTGGGTTTGGGCCTAGGGGGTCTGGGCCAGGGTCTGGGCCTTGGGTCCTGGGTTTGGGCCTAGGGGTCTGGGCCTGGGTTTGGGCCTAGGGGGTCTGGGCCAGGGTCTGGGCCCTAGTGTCTGGGCCTTGGGTCTGGGTCCTGGGCCTTGGGGTCTGGGCCCTGGGTTTGGGCCTTGGGGTCTGGGGTCTGGGTCCTGGCCTTGGGGTCTGGGCTTAGGGGTCTGGGCCCTGGGTCTGGGCCTTGGGGTCTGGGCCCTGGGTTTGGGTCTAGGGGGTCTGGGCCTGGGCCTTGGGGTCTGGGCCATGGGTTTGGGCCTAGGGGTCTGGACCCTGGGTCTGGGCCCTGGGCCTTTGCCCTGGGTCTGGCCATAGGGTCTGGGCCCTGGGTTTGGGTCTGGGCCCTGGGCATTTGCCCTGGGCCTTGGCCCTGGGCCTAGGGGTCTGGACCCTGGGCCCTAGGGTCTGGGCCCTGGTCTGGGCCCTAGGGTCTGGGCCCTGGGTCTGGGCCCTGGGTCTGGGCCTTGGCTAGGGGGTCTGGACCCTGGCCCTGGTCTGGGCCTTGGGGTCTGGGCTTTGGGGTCTGGGCCTAGGGGTCTGGGCCCTAGTGTCTGGGCTTGGGGTCTGGGTCCTGGGCCTTGGGGTCTGGGCCTGGGTTTGGGCTTAGGGGTCTGGGCCCTGGGTCTGGGCCTTGGGGTCTGGGCCTGGGTCTGGGCCCTAGGGTCTGGGTCCTGGGCCTTGGGGTCTGGGCCATGGGTTTGGGCCTAGGGGTCTGGACCCTGGGTCTGGGCCCTGGGCCTTTGCCCTGGGTCTGGGCCATAGGGTCTGGGCCTGGGTTTGGGTCTTGGGGTCTGGGCCCTGGGCATTTGCCCTGGGTCTGGGCCTTGGCCCTGGGCCTAGGGGTCTGGACCCTGGGCCTAGGGTCTTGGGGTCTGGGCCTTGGGTCTGGGCCTAGGGGTCTGGACCCTGGGCCCTAGGGTCTGGGTCTGGGCCTGGGGTGGGCTGGGGGTCTGGGCCTAGGGGGTCTGGGCCTAGGGGTCTGGGCCTAGGGGTCTGGGCCCTGGGCCCTAGGGTCTGGGCCTTGGGGTCTGGGCCATGGGTTTGGCCATAGGGTCTTGGCCTGGGTTTGGGTCTTGGGGTCTGGCCTAGGGGTCTGGACCCTGGGCCCTAGGGTCTGCCCTGGGCCTTGGGGTCTGGGCCTAGGGGTCTGGGCCTAAGGGTCTGGGCCTAGGGTCTGGCCTTGGGGTCTGGGCCATGGGTTTGGGCCATAGGGTCTGGGCCCTGGGTTTGGGTCTTGGGGTCTGGGCCTAGGGGTCTGGACCCTGGGCCAGGGTCTGGGCCTTGGGGTCTGGGCCTAGGGGTCTGGGCCATGGGTTTGGGCCTAGGGGTCTGGGCCTAAGGGTCTGGGCCTAAGGGTCTGGGCCCTGGGCCCTAGGGTCTGGGCCTTGGGGTCTGGGCCATGGGTTTGGGCCATAGGGTCTGGGCCTGGGTTTGGGTCTGGGCCTAGGGGTCTGGACCCTGGGCCCTAGGGTCTGGGCCCTGGCCTTGGGCCCTGGGCCTTGGGGTCTGGGCCTAAGGGTCTGGGCTTGGGGTCTGGGCCTTGGGTCTGGGCCATGGGTTTGGGCCATAGGGTCTGGGCCCTGGGTTTGGGTCTTGGGGTCTGGGCCCTGGGCATTTGCCCTGGGTCTGGGCCTTGGCCCTGGGCCTAGGGGTCTGGACCCTGGGCCCTAGGGTCTGGGCCCTGGGTCTGGGCCTTGGGGTCTGGGCCTAGGGGGTCTGGGCCTAGGGGTCTGGGCCTAAGGGTCTGGGCCCTGGGGTCTGGGCCATAGGGTCTGGGCCATGGGTTTGGGCCATAGGGTCTGGGCCCTGGGTTTGGGTCTTGGGGTCTGGGCCTAGGGGTCTGGACCCTGGCCCTAGGGTCTGGGCCCTGGGCCTTGGGTCTGGGCCTAAGGGTCTGGGCCCTAGGGTCTGGGCCTTGGGGTCTGGGCCATGGGTTTGGGCCATAGGGTCTGGGCCCTGGGTTTGGGTCTTGGGGTCTGGGCCCTGGGCATTTGCCCTGGGCCTAGGGGTCTGGACCCTGGGCCCTAGGGTCTGGGCCCTGGGTCTGGGCCTTGGGGTCTCTGGGCCTAGGGGGTCTGGGCCTAGGGGTCTGGGCCTAAGGGTCTGGGCCCTGGGTCTGGCCTTGGGGTCTGGGCCATGGGTTTGGGCCATAGGGTCTGGGCCCTGGGTTTGGGTCTTGGGGTCTGGGCCTAGGGGTCTGGACCTGGGCCCTAGGGTCTGGGCCCTGGGCCTTGGGTGGGCCTAGGGGTCTGGGCCTAAGGGCTCTGGCCCTAGGGTCCTGGGCCCTAGGGTCTGGGCCTTGGGGTCTGGGCCATGGGTTTGGGCCATAGGGTCTGGGCCCTGGGTTTGGGTCTTGGGGTCTGGGCCCTGGGCCTAGGGGTCTGGACCCTGGGCCTTGGGGTCTGGGCCTTGGGGTCTGGGCCTAGGGGTCTGGGCCTAGGGGTCTGGGCCTAGGGGTCTGGGCCCTAGGGTCTGGGCCATGGGTTTGGGCTAGGGTCTGGACCCTGGGCCTTGGGGTCTGGGCCTTGGGGTCTGGGCCTAGGGTCTGGGCCTAGGGGTCTGGGCCTAGGGGTCTGGGCCCTAGGGTCTGGGCCATGGGTTTGGGCCTAGGGGTCTGGACCCTGGGCCCTAGGGTCTGGGCCCTGGGCCTTGGGGTCTGGGCCTTGGGGTCTGGGCCTAGGGGTCTGGGCCTAAGGGTCTGGGCCCAGGGGTCTGGGCCCTGGGTCTGAGCCTAGAGGTTTGGGCCTAGGGGTCTGGGCCTTGGGGTCTGGGTCCTGGGCCTTGGGGTCTGGGTCTTAGGGTCTGGGCCCTGGCTCACCACTCGCTGTCTTCTATCTTCTTTTCTTCTGCTCTTCTTTTCTTCACCTTTTCTTCAATTTTCTTCTCTTCTTTTCTTCTGATCTTCCTGGTCCCTCCAGCTCCAGCGCGCAGCTTCACTGAGTGGAGGGGCGGAGCCAAAGCAACGTGCTTGGGAGGCCCCTCACACGCTGCTTGGCCCCGCCCAGCCAGGAAGTGAAGCTGCCAGGAGCCGGAGGAGACACAGTGTCTCAGTCTCCTCCGGCTCCTGCAGCAGCAGCAGGGACACAGCTCCGGATTCGGACTCATCGAGTCCGATACCGGAGTTGTTAAAGGGCGACGCCGCTGCCGTCGGGGGCCCGGGATCCTCCCCCCGGGACCCGGCGGCCCGGGCCCCCACCGGGCCCGGGCCCCTTACGGCAGTATTGGGCGTAATGCCCTGATGGCGGCCCTGCACATCATCCACAATGAAAGGGTTAAAATGAATCCACAGATTAGAGAACAAAAATAATGAATGCTACGTTATGTCTACCTAAGTGAAAGAAAGGATGCGGCGCTTCCCAGTGTACAATAAAAAATACAATATTCAACGTTATTTACCCGGAGAATGTAGTTGGTAATGAATCATCAATTGATGGATGGTCAATACCTCAAGAAAAAATAAACAGACATAGCATAATACTGTTTATGTATAAATGATAATTTCGAGGGGTGTAATCACTCACACTATAAAGAGCCTCACCCGGCTCTAGCAATTTTCGCCTGTGGGTGGAATTCATGTGGCCCCCCCACTAGCCGCTTCAATCGATGGCAACTCCCAATGGGCATATAAAAAGGAGAAATAGCGACATAGGGTAATTCAGCAAAGACATATACTTTGTCTAGATACAAGAACTCAGATCACTCACGTGTTCATAAGCCACCAAGGCTCAAGTAAATAAGCCCGAGGGATGTTTCGAGTGGGCACAACTCTTTTGAAAGCCTCAATGGGTCCTTATAACAGCATGGAATGAAAGCCAAGTGGTGTAGGCGTGTTCAGTAAGAGATACCATGCACTACTTAAAAAAATCTGAAAGAGATATAACATAGATTATATGTTGAATAGTACAAAAATAAATAAATAAACAGGTATAAATTATCCTTTTAGTGCAGATGCTAAACTGAGGTGAAAGATTTCATTATTCTACATAAAAAATAAAATGTACAACATTTTACTATAGATAAAAATTATGATAGTTTATATAGTAAGATTAATTTTAATATTTTAGCTTTACAAGCATTTTACTGCAACACCAATTCAAACAAATCATTTTGTCTACCAGAAAGATGAAGAGATATTAAAACCACAATAAAATCAAAATCGGTACATTTTTCAGGAAAACAGAAAAAAAGAACTCTGTTATCGTGTTGCTTCAGATAAATGTCACCTTAAAGTCAAGAAAGTAAACCTGCTGTGAATATAAATTTACCAAGACTCAAGAGCTAAAGAAGAGCCTACAGAAATTAAAACCCCAAGGAAGATAATGACATTGTGAAGTCTGATCTACAGTATCCATTATAGCACATTGTCAGGCGCCAAAGTCACATAGGAGATTGAGCACAGATTCACAAGTGACCATGATCCTGACACTTTAGGGTCAGATATCAAAGTCTGGCTCAGGGTCACTTGGCTTTAGAGGTTTTCAAACAATACAAAATAATGCAGACTTGATCATTAACCCTCAGATCTGAGACCATCATTGTCATCTGGCTTTTCTGGTGAACCAAAATGATGTTTATTCTACTACTATGTTTATTTAACTACAACATTTAAAGCAATGTTTCCTAAACCTGACTTCTGGACACTCAGCCAGGCCAGATTTTGCAGATCACCTTGGGAAAATGCAGACTGGGGCTAATGTCAGACGAGTGCAGTCTGAGAGCACTCTGCGTGCATGCATAATGGACAGACGGAAGATACTGTAGACACCACACCGTCCGTTTTTCTTGACGGACGTAGAAAAAAAAGGGAACTATGGGAAATAAAATTAATATAAAAAATGATAAAAATTTGAAAAGCATATGAAAAGCCATTTTGTGCGTCAAGGTGCTGGAGGTCGCAAATGCGCTGCGTCTGACATCTCCTCATCACGCACACAGAATGCTACGCGGACGTGGCGCACGCTGCACGTCCGTGGTAGCGGTTTTACGTTCTTGCCTAACTTGCGTCCGTTTGCCATGTGCGTTGTGCGTGTGCAGTTCGGTGCGCACGTACTTCGTGTGTGGGTCTCTATTGATCATGATTCTATGCTACGACGGACGTCGCCCAAACCGGTCCTCATTATCCACGGACAAGTCAGGTTTTCCAGGTATGTGAAGCACAGCACAGGTGATATGATTTGCTGCTCAGTGATTGCAGGATTCAGGCCCGTGTCAGACGAATGCAGTTATCACGTCCGTGTTGCCGCACAGTTTAACGTCCGTCGTAGCATAGAATCATGATCAATAGAGACCCACACGCAAAGTACGTGCACACCGAACTGCACACACACAACGCACGTGGCAAACGGCACAAGTTAGGCAAGAACGTAAAACCGCTACCACGGACGTGCAGAGTGCGCCACGGCCGTGTAGCGTTCTGTGTGAGTGATGAGGATATGTCAGACGCAGCGCATTTGCGACGTCCAGCACCTTGACGCACAAAATGGCTTTTCATATCCTTTTCAAATTTTTATCATTTTTCATATTAATTTTATTTCCCATAGTTCCCTTTTTTTTTCTATGTCCGTCCAAAAAAACCGGACTGTGTGGTGTCTACAGTATCTTCCGTCAGTAAGTCTGTCCGTTGTGCACGCACGCACGCACGCAGAGTGCGCTCAGACTGCGTTCATCTGACATTAGCCTTAAAAAGTGAAATAACTAATTGATTTCAGATTTCCAGCAAGAAATGTCAATGTCTAGCAGGTTTACTGTTGGGCTTTGCTGCATGAGAGTTATGCAGTTTCCTTTGACACATAACTTCTCCATGCTAATTGGAGGCACATGAAACTGTGCTCCTGAAGTAAATAGAAGTCCAATACTGCAAGATTACAGGTGTATTCAAAGAAAGTTGAAACTCAGGAGAATGACTGGAGAAGTGAAAATTCTAGGTCAAAATAGACAAAACAGAAAAATTCTCCCATTTATCTCACTTTCCAAATAGGCTATTTGGTCTAGATTGTTCTCTTCGCCTGCCAATTCTCATGAGTTTCAACTTTCTTTGAATAGACCTGATAATTTCAATAAATACAAGAATGTTATTTTGTTCCTATAGCAAACAAGTTCCTCATACTGCAGGGGAGCACTTTACAGTGCCCTTCATTAGCATGGGCCAGTTGCGTGCATCCCTAGATCCCTAGTGAGAGCCTGAGCCCTTGGTGGTATACACATGTGACCCACATCTTGACCTTACTCTTACACACTACATTTCATACAGTATGTCTAATTAACCTTGCAATTGATGCTCATTTAAACTGATGTAAGTGGTTCTTTGTAAAGAGAGAAAATTCTACAATTTTAATAATGTAGTTATATCAAAGACCATGTTTAATTTTATTCATGTCTCATAATATTTTATTCCCATTGCACGGTCAGTCTGCATGAAGGTTTGAGATTAGATCAGGAAACAAAATCAGAACAATTGATTTCCAAGTCAAATATCACATTGTCATATTTTCAGTTGTTCACGTTTGCCAAAGATGAGTCCTTCAGAATGTTGCCTGAAAAGGTATAATGTCTCACAGACATAAAGTAATGTAGAATGTTATAATCACAACATCATCAGCTCAATTCTCCAAGGTGGCTGGCCAATAATGCTTTTCTAATTGAATAACTTATCCTCAGCTATTTCCCCTGAGAGATTGCAGCTCAACCTTCCAGTGAACGCAGATGGTGTGGAATATACAATGAAACCAGAATATTTGTACTCCTTGACTATTACAGAAGTGATTTTTTATTGGCTGTTCTCTTTCTATCTTGTTTATACCTAGCTTCAGATAAATGAAATAATTCATTGTGTAATGACCTCTGGTTAAGTATACGGAAGTGTTACTTCAATAAAAATGTCCTCAAGACTCTTGATTTATCTGTCAGAGCATTTGTGAATTGCAAAACATTAAATACATTTTAAAGGATAATTAAATTATAATTGTGAAATGAGAAGCAGGATGTGTAATCTCCTTCTGATGCAAAATGCATAGAAAGTTAAGAATGGCATTTGATTAAACATACACATTCATAGACTAGCAGTAGAAATTAGTCACAACATAAAACAGCATGGGGTAACCTTATACATGTTAACTGAATTAGGGAAATTGCTGTTGGGGCTGAGCTACATATCTCATTATTCCCTTCCGAGCAGAGTTTTAAAGGGATATTCACAACCTCCATATACTAGAATAAGTGAATGCAGCTCTATCATCTGCTCTATGAAAACTGGGCGTTCACCCTGAATGACTGGATCTATGCAACTTGTTATAGTTTGAGTGTATTTTTGTTTATGGATATTTATAATATGATTTTCTTATGCCCTTTGATAAACTATTTTAATAATAAAACACACTCTTGTGGTATTTGAAGCTTTTATTTATTACATGGCAAACTGTATCATTGGTGCAATTGGAAATACCATTAACCAAATGCATTGAGCACCCATTGTAGGTATCA
Source organism: Leptobrachium leishanense (assembly GCA_009667805.1). Lineage (NCBI taxonomy): Eukaryota > Metazoa > Chordata > Amphibia > Anura > Megophryidae > Leptobrachium > Leptobrachium leishanense. The sequence goes on along the minus strand of CM019064.1, from coordinate 325,729,107 downwards.
GCACCCTCTCTAAAAAAAACGTTAAACACTAGGTGCATGTTTGAAAAACATATATTCAAAGAGATTGGTAACCACAATCAAGATTAAAATCACAAAACCTTTATTCAGAGGAGGCTCTAGACATTGTGAGGCCTTAGGACAAAAGTAAACATGAAGCCCCACTAAAGGCCACAACCACAAAAATGCAAGCATGGGCCTGGTGTTTAGGATTTTGGTGGGCCTTTTAATCCCTTGGGACCAATGACGTACAGGAAACGTCCTGGGAAAAAATCCCATTAAGGATCAAGGATGTATCCTGTGCATCATTGTCCTTTAATCTCCTCCCTCCCTATACTTACCTCTCTGGCTGTGGTCCCACGGCAGTCTGACTTCTTTGACATCAGACCTCTGTTTTGAAAGACCCTGGCCGTCGCACTGATGTCATAGTCAGGCGCGATGATGTCAGTCTTTAGGTGCGCCCTTGGTACTGCCAGGGTAGAGCTTGAAGGGGGGGTTCCTTTGGACCCTTCTCCCTTCCAACTGGCTAGGAGTTAAAAAAAGAAAGGCACCGCTAGAAAAGGGCATAGTCTGCTCTTTCCAGCGATATCTCTCTTTAACCTCTAAGGCTAGGGTCAGACTGAGGCAGTGCGAACGCGCGTTCTGGCGCACATAATCACGGCCGCACTAGCAGCAGATGACGGGCAATGACAGCCAATATACGAAGTACGGTCGCACAAAAGTCCGGCTGCACAACGCAAGTGGAAAATGAACGCATTTTTTCGAGAACGTTAAACCGCTGGTACTGACGTACAGAGTGCGCTGCGGCCGCATAGCAGCGTGTGTGCGTGATTAGGAGATGTCAGACGCTGCTAGTGTGCGGCCAACATAACGTTCAAACTTTTCACCCCATCGTCATGAAATACGTCCAGAATTGCGCATCGTCTGACCACTTAAGCGTATTCCGTGAAAAAATGCGTGCGCACGCATCGACGTACATTTTGACGGTGGCCGCAGAAAATGCGCTCATCTGTCCCTAGCCTTAGGTGTCGGATTGCGACTCAGCGCCAGAATGCGGTCCTCTACTGGAGGTGGCTGACATCTTAGATGTCCCCCCCACCCACTGACGTCGTTACCATATGCCTGATGATGTCAGTTGGGCAGTTAACTCCTAGCTGCCAAGTCAAGATAGGTGGTGTCATTTGGACCCCCTTATCGTCTGATCGGTGGCAGCTAGAGAGTCATGACCTTTCCTATTACAAACATATACCAAACCTATAACATATACCAAACCTATACCAAACCTATAAGAAACATGACCAGGTTTGATGTAATAATAAAAAATGTAATAAATAGATAAATAAAAATAAAAAACTGTTACTTTTTCAAAAGAAATTGTCTGTGTCATATAATAAATAGGACTTCAAATGATGTTTAAACATGATGAGCATAAAACGGTCAAAATGAGCTCAGCAGACGGAGGTGGAATGGTTCAGCAGTGAAGGAGTTAAAAAGCAAAAACATGCAAACACTGGGTTTTCTAAGCTCAGGACAAATTTGTTTAACTATTTAGCCGGGGTCTTATTTGGCGGTTGTAGATTTTGGGGGTCAAAGGTTCGAAAAAGTTAGTTTCTCCATATTTTTTCATCATATTTCATAATTTTTTTTATAGTAAATTATACGATATGATGAAAATAATGGTATCTTTAGAAAGACCATTTAATGGGGAGAAAAACGGTATATAATATGTGTGGGTTCCATAATCGAGCAAGAGGAAAATTAGACCTAAACACAAACAGCGCAGAAATGTAAAAACAGCAGTGGTAGTTTCGGACAGAAAATGGTAAAATTGCCTGGTCACTATGGGGTTAATAGAAATAAAATGAAAAATAACAAGTATCTTCCTTTGAAGCTGAACCGTTGATTTTTCACGTATTTCATAACTTGGCAATAGAATGTTTCCTAGCACAGTCTCACTTCTGCTGTCTGAACAATAAGAAGTATATGTAGACACAATTAAAATAATATGCCATAAATATGTTCCATGTATCACTGATGTGATTCGTATGTCGGATACATTCGGAAGCATAGCAATTCGGATTTCGGATGCTTCCAAATCTACGAATTTTAGGAAATTCGTACAAATTTCGATTCGTAACAAAACGAATCATACATGTCTACTGTACTCCCAACAGAGACTGACATGTGTCCAGAGCATTCTACTACTGGCTGCCAACACCAGGAGCAACTGTGCACAATGCTAATCTCAGTGAAGCAAAAGACTGGGGGGTGGGGGGCTCCCTATGTATATTCAATTGTGTTTTTCCCTTTCTTTTTGTCCGTCCTATTTTGTTTATCTGTCCTTTTACCTATTTATGCATCCTTCTTTCTGAATGTCTGTTATTCTGTCTGTCCATCTATATCTGTGCATCCATCTGTGTATTTTTCCATCTGTCATTGTATCTGTGTCTTCCTCTGCATTTCTCTAGTTCTCCTCATCTCTGTCCTTTCTCCCTCTATCATTCTCCCTTTTACTCTATAAATCTCTCACTCCTCTTCCTTTCCTGCCTTCCTCCTTATGTGATAATCCCTGCAGAAAACTAGAATGTACACTGAGAATTCTCAGCAGAATCACACACGGCTTCCTGATCCCGGCCTCCCTGCATATCGGGGATGTGTGGTGAAGTCAGTGGCTGGTGAGGCACTGGCTAGTATCAGAGCCAGATATACACAGGTTACATAGGTTCAGGCTCAGTGCTCCCCAGGATCTGGCTGCTCTCAGCGCTTGTGCTGTCTGAACAATAAGAAGTACATGTAGACACAATTAAAATAATATGCCATAAATATGTTCCATGAATCACTGATGTGGAGTTGATGGAGCAAAGCCTTATTACACATAGATCCATCTAAAACACAAGCTGCTTCACCGATGTGAGGAGAGATGGGGTCCTTTGGACTTGTGTTTCTCCATTCTTTACACCCCACAAAGTCACTTTAGGTGTCATTGGACAGGACAAAGTCAGGCCTTTCTAAAGATACCAAACATGACCATGTAAAATGTCATGTAAAGAAAAAAACCCACACAAATATAAAATAATTTTTTATTTTATTTATTTTTGTTCTAAAGCAGTGTTTCTCAAGTGGTGGGTCGCGACCAGAGGCGGACTGGGTTGCGGGGAAAGTGCCCCACAGGCCACTCTAATGCCTGAGACCTGCTGATGCATCTTACCTGCAACAGTGGGTCCCAGGCGGCGTGGCTACCTCTGCCTTCCTCACCAGCAGCTACGGGCTGGAACTTCCCTGCTTGAAGGAAATTCCGGCATGCAGTTGCTAGTGAGGAAATAGACAACGACTTATAACTACCCAATATACATCAGCATATGGATAGTTACTGAAGGGATTGGGTCCCCGTAAATAATATTTATTAGAAAAAAATTAACAAAATTTAAAAGCAACACAGATTGTATATGGAAACACACAGGTGCAATGTGGTAAATTAAAGGAGTACCTAGAAACAATTCATATACTAGCAGTCATTATAGACATATAGTATTGAGAATTGAATCTTGACCAAAACAGCAATATTCAGTACTCCTCTGTACATCAATCATCAGTGTTATCCACCCACATAGCACCACAAAACCAGATTGGATTTGACAATGGGGATTTGACAATTGCACCCCAACAGATAAAAAGCAAAAATTGCTTAGCACCACACTATTAGACAACTAGCCCAACGTGTATCGACAGCCTTCATGCAGTCTTCATCAGGGGAAAAAAACACATTATTTACGGGGACCCAATCCCTTCAGTAACTATCCATATGCTGATGTATATTGGGTAGTTATAAGTCATTGTCTATATTTATTATTGGTGGGTTAGGCCCATTGTTTTAGGTGCCTGGCACCGTGTTTGGGTATCCCCCTGTGGGAATCACCTACCGTTGTTAGGCTAGTGAGGAAAGCAGGGATCAACCTGCCCCCTCAGATACAGGTCCGGCACACGCCACACGCCGCCTGGGACCCACTGCATCAGCTAAGACTGGGGTCAGACCAGCGCACTTTTAACGTGCGTTCTGGCGCACATAATTACGGCCGCACTAGCAGCAGATGACGGGCAATGACAGCCAATATACGATGTACGGCTGCACAAAAGTCCGGCCGTGCAACGCAAGTGGAATTTGAACGCATTTTTCTGAGAACGCTGAACCGCTAGTACTGACGTACTGAGTGCGCAGCTGCAGCATAGCGGCGTGTGTGCGTGATTAGGAGATGTCAGACACTGCTAATGTCCAGCCTACATAACGTCCAGACGCAAAAAGAGTTTTATTGACGATCCGTACAAAATCACGCCTGAAAATGCACGTCGTCTGACGCACTTTTTCAAGTTCGTGGGGAAAAATGCTTTCGTCTGACCCTAGCCTAAGATACTCTGTAATGACAAGGTGGGGGGGATCTGTAATGGGAAGGTATGGGGTGGGACTCAGTGGCTGACTGCAGCTCTGTACTCTAGGCTTGTGCACCGTCAATAAATTTGTTTCGTTTCGTTTCGTATTAGCCTTTATTTCGTTTTTTGTAATTCGTGTCCGAAATTCAATTCAGATTCGTACGAAATACGAATTTTCGTGAGATTCGTTTACTTTTCGTAACAATTACGACCATTCGTTATGATGAATTTAAAAAGCAAAAATACATTTCTTAATATGGCAGTCGATGGTAGTTTTTCTTTTATACGAAATTCCGTTGAAGAATTTCGGTGAAATGTAAACTAATCTACAGTTGTGTTCAAAATTATTCAACCCCCACTGAAATTGAGTGTTTTGGCCAGTTTGACATTGATTTTGATCATTCAGTCATCTTGCTTACAATTAAATCAAAGAGGCACGTGTAGGTCAGACAAATATAACATTTATAATGAAATAACCACAAATGTCTTTTCTGTGCTCACATCATTATCAGTTTTATTCAACCCCCAAGTGACATTCAATCTTAGTACTTAGTACAACATCCTTTTACAGTTATAACAGCTTTTAAACTTGTGCTTGACACAAGTGTCTTGCAGCGATCTACGGGTATCTTCGCCCATTCTAGGGATGTGCGTTTCGGGTTTCGGAATTTCGGAATTTTCAAGAAATTTCCCGATTCGGATCTTCGGATTCGGCCGAATTTCCGAATGGATCGGACCCGAAAGCCGATAGATCCGAAAAGTTTTCCGAGCCGAAACAAAAATTTTCGGATTTTTCGAATGGACTTGAAATGTGTCAAATCGAAATTTATTTTTGCTCTATTCATGATTTCGGTTCCATTTGTGATTTCGGTTCCATTTCGGTAATTCTGGACATCGTATATTTAACTATTATCGGTTATATCGCTGATTCTGTAAATTTTGTATTTGGAAATGCGTATCACTTGTTTCTTGTGGCATTCGGGTCAGTTTAGCGTTTTTTAAATCGTTTTGATCATTTTTTTTGTTCCTTGGCTTTCATACCATTTTAATATGATTAAATAAAGTTGTGAAATGTATATTCAATTATTGATAAGAAAAAAAGGATCTTTATTTAATAAAAAAAACACGATAGAATCGCCAGAATTATCGTAGACACTTTGAAACGAGGAGAACAGACGTTCCGAAAAAACGAAAATTTCCGAAATTTCCGAAAAGTCGATACAAAAAATGAGCAAAGTGACCCGAAAATACGAAAAATGGTCGATATTCCGAAAAAAAAAATGTACACAAAAAACGATCCGAACCGAACCGAATCGAAACAGAAATCGGTCGAAACGAGCCAAATCGAAAAGTTTAAACATCCGAACAAATCGAACCGAATCGAACCGAAAAAAAAATCGGTGCACAAGCCTAGCCCATTCGTTATGGGCAAAAGCCTCCAGTTCAGTCACATTCTTAGGCTTGCGCACTGCAACTGCTTTCTTTAAGTCCCACCAGAGGTTCTCAATCGGATTTAAGTCAGGTGACTGCTATGGCCACTCCAAAATATTCCAGCCTTTAATCTGCAACCATGCTCTAGTGGACTTGGAGGTATGCTTGGGATCATTGTCCTGTTGAAAGGTCCAACGTCTCACAAGCCTCAGGTTTGTGACTCTGGATGAGCCGAACACTCCCCAAGTTCGGTTCGGAGCCGAACCCGAACTTTCAAAATGTTCAGATCCGAACCCGAACTCAATGCAAGTCAATGGGGCTGAAAATTCGGTTTTTAGAGTGCCCTCCAAGAGGGCATATATGCTAGATATTTGCCATAAAAGGTGTATGGGGGTAGTGCCCTGGGGGACAGGAAACAAGGACAAAAAGTTAAAAAAAAAACGTTTTTAACCCCTTAGTGACCGGGCGGTTTTACACAAATCCGTCCTTTAGTGACCGCTGCTGTTTTTACGTTTCTGCGCTGCTCGTGTTTAGATCAAATTTTCCTCTTACTCGTTTATTCAACCCACACATATTATACACCCTTTTTCCCGCCATTAAATGGACTTTCTAGAAATACCATTATTTCCATCATATCCAATAATTTAATATAAAAAAAATATGAAATATGATGAAAAAAATGGTAAAAACACACTTTTTCGTAATTTAATCCCCTAAAGCTATAACCACCAATAAAGACCCCGGCTAAATAGTTTCCAAATTTTATCCCGAGAATAGAAATACCCAATTTTTACATGTTTTTACCTTTTAACCCTTTCACTGCTGAGCCAGTTCACCTATGTGCGCTGCGCTCATTCTGACCATTTTGTGCTAATTATTTTTAGATGACAGCCTAGGTCCTATTTAATTAAACTCCCCCCAGACAAAAAAAACTTTAAAAAAAATAATAATTTTTATTTTATTTAATTTTTTTATTATTTTGTTTTTATTTAATTTTTTTTTTACATTTTTTTTTAAAACCAAACCTGGTCATGTTTGGTATCATTTGAAAGGCCACAGGCCTTTCAAATGATGGCAAATATGACCATCTAGCTGCCATGGATCGGGAGATAAAGGGATCCTTAGGATCCCCTTATCTCTACATGGCAGCTAGAGGGTTAACTGGCCCACTGACATCCTCACACATATGGTGAGGTTGTCAGTGGGTGGGGGGGACCTGGAGGCTTGGCTGACATCCAAGATGTCAGCCCCCCTCCAGGTTTGAATCACGTTTTGGCGCCAATTGGCGCCGCAACGTGATCCGGCGGCGAAATGGTTAATGCCATACACCGCTGGAAAGGGGAGGCTCTCCCCTCTCCAGCGGTGTAAACGGCATCTCCCTAGCTTCAATGGTTGGGGAGATAGAGGGCTCCGAAGGAGCCCCCCCTCCCCTCCATTGAAACACATGGGGGCACCTTCTGATGACGTCACCACGCAGCGTGGCGACGTCATCAGCCTCGCCTGCCCATGTAAATCACATGGGCAGGCTTCCTCCCTGTCAGATCGGCGTGGGATCCGACGAGGGAGGTGAGTATCGGGCGGGAGGGGGATTTGGCGCCGCTGATGTACCCTGTACGTCATCGGGTCTAAGGGAGACCCGAACACAGGACGTACAGGGTACGTCAGCGGTCGGGAAGGGGTTAAAGGGACAGTGAGTTTTCCATGAAATAAGGGTTAAAAATAAAAACGAAAAATTCCTTCAAATATGGTGCCTAGGAGGTCCCCATAACCTGCCCGTTAAGTGGCGGATTTCTAGGATGTATAGAAATATGTAAAAACCAAAAAATGACATTTCAAATGACGGTAAATGCTTTTCCTTTAATCAATCCATAAACAACTGCTTGGGGCGGCAGTCTGTATGAAAAGAGGAGACATTTTCGGACACGCAGAAAAAGTTTACTGATTTTTTGGCGGTGAAAAACAGGAGAATGACTGGAGAATGGAAAATTCTAGACCAAATAGTCGATTTGGAAAGTGAGATAAATGGGAGAATTTTTCTGGTTTGGCTATTTTGACCTAGAATTTTCTCTTCAGTCATTCTCCTGAGTTTCACCTTTCTCTGAATAACCCTGTCAGGGTTATTCAGAGAGCAGTGAAGAGCAGGAGAATGACTGGAGAATGGAAAATTCTAGGTCAAAATAGCCAAACCAGAAAAATTCTCCCATTTAGGCTAGGGTCAGACTATCGAATTTTTAGGCGCACTTAATCACGGCCGCACTAGCAGCAAATGACGGGCAATGACGGCCAATATACGAAGTACGGTCGCACGAAAGTCCGGCTGCGCAACGCAAGTGGAAAATGAACGCAGTTTTTCGAGAACGCAGAACCGCTAGTACGGATGTACAGAGTGCGCTGCGTCCACTAGCGGCGTGTGTGCGTGATTTGGAGACGTCAGACCCTGCTCATGTGCGGCCAACATAACGTTCAGACACCCAAAGTTTCCCGGTTTGGATCCGCAAAAAATCACGCACAAAAATGCGCATCGTATGACCGTTTTCATGCATTCAGTGAAAAAATACGGCAATGCGTTCGGATGCACTTTTTGACGGTCGCTGCGAAAAATGCGTTAGTCTGACCCTAGCCTTATCTCACTTTCCAAATCGGCTATTTGGTCCAGATTGTTCTCTTTTTCTGCCATTCTCCTGGTTTTCACCTTTCTCTGAAAAACCCTGAGAGAGAGGTGAAAGCCAGGAGAACTGGCAGGAGAAGAGAACAATCTAGACCAAATAGCCAATTTGGAAAGTGAGTTAAATGGGAGAATTTTTCTGGTTTGGCTATTTTGACCTAGAATTTTCACTTCTCCAGTTACTCTCCTGCTTTTCACCGCTCTCTGAATAACCCTGTGAATGTTTAATCCCGAGGTGAAAAATAACATTGCTTTAGATGTTATTTTGAATTTTTTTCAAACACCAGTTAAATGCAGCATATTAGGAAGTTTTAGGAGGGAAATTAATTCTCAAATCTCAATCAGAAGCAGACACCACCCCACCCCCTCAGTACCTCAGTATAGTGTACAATGTATCAAATTGATTACCAGACTAAAAACACCTGGTGTTATGCCCGTTTGTGAACAGAGGTCATTTAGAGTTGAGAATCTTTCCACATATACATTAGTTTTTAATTCAATATCTAATAAACCATTGCTTATAATATTCTGCAGTAAAGAGTGTCTTTATTTCTAGATTTTTTTAGTATTTTTATAAGCATTTTCTATACTTTTTTCAAAATTTCTTTTTTTTTCGAACTCGAACCGAGCACACCCAAAAAGTTTGAAGTTCGCGAACTTTCGAACTGCCAAAGTTCGGGCCGAACTCCGAACCGTCCAAACCCGAACAGCTCATCCCTATTTGTGACGGACTGCATCACATTGTCATCCAAAATCTCCTGGTACTGAAGAGAATTCATGGTACCTTGCCCACGCTGAAGCTTCCCTGTACCTGCAGAAGCAAAACAGCCCCAAAGCATGATTGACCCCCCCGCCATGCTTCACAGTAGGCAAGGTGTTCTTTTCTTCATAGGCCTTGTTCTTCCACCTCCAAACATAGCGTTGATCCATGGTCCCAAACAGTTCTAATTTTGTTTCATCAGTCCACAGAACACTATCCCAAAACTTCTGTGGTTTGTCCACATGACTTTTGGCATACTGCAGTCGACTCTTCTTATTCTTTGGAGACAGCAAGGGGGTGCCCCTGGGAGTTCTGGCATGGAGGCCTTCATTACGCAGTGTGCGCCGTATTGTCTGAGCTGAAACTTCAGTACCCACATCTGACAAATCTTTTCTCAGTTCCTCAGCAGTCACACAGGGACTTTTCTCCACTCTACGCTTCAGGTAGCGCACAGCAGTCGAAGTCAGCATCTTCTTTCTGCCACGACCAGGTAGCGTTTCAACAGTGCCCTTGGCCTTGAATTTGCGAATGATGCTTCCTATGGTCTCTCTTGGTATGTTTAACGTCTTTGCAATCTTCTTATAGCCATTGCCCTTACTGTGAAGAGTAATCACCTCTTCTCTTGTCTTCCTGGACTATTCTCTTGACTTCACCATGTTTGTAACCACACCAGTAAATGTCTAGAAGGAGCTGAGTATCACAGTCATTTTAAAGCTGCCTAATTGGTGCTTATTATGCTTTATTGCTGCTCCGTGATATCCACAGGTGTTTTCAATACCTGATTGAAAACACTTGAATGAACCTCTGTTCTTCAGAGTGGTAGTCTTTAAGGGGTTGAATAATTGTGTCAATGAAGAATTCACAAAAGAAACATTTACTACTGTATTACAAAACCAATTGATGTCATTTTAGTTGCATATGGTTCTTTAAAAAGTCCTTGTAGGATTTCATTCTGAATACAATTACAAATGTACACTGAATTCCCTAAAACCCTTTACAGCATTGGGGGTTGAATAATTTTGAACACAACTGTAATATATATTAGTTTAGTACCTTTGTCTCTGACTGAAGTTGAACAACATTATTTAAATTTATTTTTTTAAATCAGAAATACGAAATTGCGTTAACGATTTTAGGTTCTGAATTTTGTAACAATGGAAACATGACTGGTGGATGACCAACCAGAGATTTTCTTCTGCTGTGTGACTGCAGTTGCGTTACAGAGTACGAGATTCAGTTAACGAATTTCGGAAGTTTTCTTTTTTGACTGCGTGTGGATGCACTCTGTACACCTGCTGTGCTCATTATGAGGGGTTCCCACCATCCCTGTGCTGTGCTGACTTCCTGGGTCTGTACTTCGGCTGTCCTCATTATGAGGGGTTCCCACCTTTCCTGTGCTGAGTTCCTCCAGGGTGTGTACACCTGCTGTGCTCATTATGAGGGGTTCCCACCATTCCTGTGCTGGGTTCCTCCTGGGTATGTACTTCTGCTGACTTCCTGGGTTTGTACACCTGATGTGCTCATTATGAGGGGTTCCCACCATTCCTGTGCTGTGCTGGGTTCCTCCTGGGTATGTACTTCTGCTGACTTCCTGGGTTTGTACACCTGCTGTGCTCATCATTATGAGGGGTTCCCACCATCCCTGTGCTGTGCTGACTTCCTGGGTTTATACACCTGCTGTGCTCATCATTATGAGGGGTTCCCACCATCCCTGTGCTGTGCTGACTTCCTGGGTTTATACACCTGCTGTGCTCATTATGAGGGGTTCCCACCATCCCTGTGCTGTGCTGAGTTCCTGGGTTTGTACACCTGCTGTGCTCATTATGAGGGGTTCCCACAACGCTTGAACGAACAATGTTCAATTCGTACTCATGTTCAAATCGAACCTGTAGACCCTACTGGTGACTCCAATTTCAACTATTAAAAAAAGGTAATTTAATTTCATCATAACGAATAATTGTAATTTATTATGATAATAAAACGATATTAACGAACATTCTTATTTCATCCGATTCTGAATCTCCCATCGACTTCCAGTCTCCCACTCCCATATTAAAAAAGGTAAATTTTCCCAACCCTCCCTCAGCAGCAGAAGAAAACCTCTAATTGGTCAAACAGTCACTTTTCCGTTGTAACGAAATTAGGATTCGGAGCTGAAATTCGTAAACGGAATTTCGTATGTCGGATACATTCGGAAGCATAGCAATTCGGATTTCGGATGCTTCCGAATTTACGAATTTTAGGAAATTCGTACAAATTTCGATGCGTAACAAAACGCGCAAAAGACTGGGGGTGGGGGGGGGGGGTGCTCCCTATATATATTCGATTGTGTTTTTCCCTTTCTTTTTGTCCGTCCTATTTTGTTTATCTGTCCTTTTACCTATTTATGCATCCTTCTTTCTGAATGTCTGTTATTCTGTCTGTCCATCTATATCTGTGCGTCCATCTGTGTATTTTTCCATCTGTCATTGTATCTGTGTCTTCCTCTGCATTTCTCTAGTTCTCCTCATCTCTGTCCTTTCTCCCTCTATCACTCTCCCTTTTACTCTATAAATCTCTCACTCCTCTTCCTTTCCTGCCTTCCTCCTTATGTGATAATCCCTGCAGAAAACTAGAATGTACACTGGGAATTCTCAGCAGAATCACACACTGCTTCCTGATCCCGGCCTCCCTGCATATAGGGGATGTGTGGTGAGGTCAGTGGCTGGTGAGGCACTGGCAGTATCAGAGCCAGATATACACAGGTTACATAGGTTCAGGCTCAGTGCTCCCCAGGATCTGGCTGCTCTCAATGCTCCCCAGGATCTGGCTGCTCTCAGTGCTCCCCAGGAACTGGCTGCTCTCAGTGCTCCACAGGAACTGGCTGCTCTCAGTGCTCCACAGGAACTGGCTGATCTCAGTGTTCCCCAGGAACTGGCTGCTCTTAGTGCTCTGCAGGAACTGGCTGCTCTCAGTGCTCCCCAGGATCTGCGTCATCCACTCCAGACAGCCAAGTGCCAGCCGTGCACTGTCCCCTCCACCTGCAGGGAGGAGGTGCCGCCACAGTTAACAGTCACACTGAGGCCACACCCTGAGCACAGCCCCACGCCCACTGACAATGCAAGATGAGGACAGTCACATGACTGTCTTGCATCAATCAATGCATGGGAGACCAGCCTCCCATGGAGGCGTTTTTTGAATGGCTTGGACCAATGGTGCTTTCCCATTGGTCCAAACTATTCATTGCTCTCAGTGCCCCTCTGAGGTAGGTTCAGAAAGTAGGTAGCGCCAGATGCGCGCTGCAGACTTCTGAATCTCATGCCAGCTTGAGTTTACGCGATTAGCGTAGTGTTCAACTGTGCAAATTGCAAAGGTTCAGGGAGGGCAGGTTGCCGCTGCTGTGAAGAAATAATGCGTGCAGAGACGGACGGCGGAGGAGCGTGAACCAGGTGTGTTTGTTACTTTTTTTAATAATATTTTAAAATTAAAGTTGCTTTGTCTACCATCACTCCACATTTATTAAGAGCAAGAAGCATCCCCAGTTTTCCCATAAATTCTAAGTAATTTCATATGTTTCAATTAGAGTTTATTTTATTTGTTTTTTGCCTCCACAGCACTTTCGTTTTCACTAGTGCTGAGATTACTGCTCTATCCATTTTGGAAAGAATCCCTGGTTGTTTACAAAATTGTTTACAAAGTGCATACATTGTAGAATATTGTACACATTGTTTTGTGGAATAAATTATAATGTTTCAAAAAATGTAATTGGGTCGCGACTTAGGCTGGGGTCAGACGAACGCAGTGCGAACGCGAGTGCAGCCGCACTTTATCACGGCCGTAGTAGCAGCAAATGACGTCCAATGACGGGCAATACACGAAGTACGGCCGCACGAAAGTTCGGCCGGGCAACGCAAGCGGCAAACAAACGCATTTTTTCAAGAACATGAAACTGCTAGTACTGACGTATAGAGTGCGCTGCGTCCGCTAGTGGCGTGTGTGCGTGATTAGGAGACGTCAGACGCTGCTAATGTCCAGCCAACATAACGTCCAGACACAAAAAGTGTTTTATTGATGATCCGTACAAAATCACGGCCGAAAATGCGCATCGTATGACCGCTATCGTGTATTCCGTGAAAAAATACGTCCATTCATTCGAACGCACTTTTTCACGGACAACGCGAAAAACACGTTCGTCTGACCCTAGCCTTAATGACCAAGGACAATTGTGGGTCCTGAGGGTCCAAAGGCTGAGAACCACTGTTCTAAAGCAATGGCATTGTCCATTTGTCATGTATAAAAGTTGTTTTGGGCATGATTGGTGCACTTTTAAATCCCAATTTGCTTGTGGAATTCAGGTCTTATGTACACCCATCTTTAACCCCTAAACAACAGGCTGGTGTCCCGTAATATATTATACTGGCACTCTGAAAGTCATTTATTTACTTACTATCTGCATCAATGTTGTGTTTCTGACATGATGCTAAATGCTATAGTTTTAGTTGGCGTATTTGATCTTCAGAATTTGTGGGACCCTTTGAGAAGTCTTCCAGGCATTGTGAAATTCACTTAATGAATACATGTATACTCAGACACATCAGACCTCAGATACATATATACCCAGACAGACATAGGCTCCAGATACATGTATACTGAGACAGACCCAGACCCCAAATACATGTATACCTAGACACCAGACTCCAGATACATGTATACTCAGACCCCAGACACATGTATACACAGACATCAGATCCCAGGTACATGTATACCCAGATATCAGACCCCAGATACATGTATACCCAGACACAGACCTCAGATACATGTATACCCAGATATCAGACCACAGATACATGTATACACAGTATTCAGACCTCATTGTGATTAGAGCGAGGGATCCTCCTGGTAACAGGCAGACAAGGTGCAGTTGGATAAGACCAGGGCAAGCATGGGTGGCAGACGTTCGGCGTGTCCTTTCTGACATCATCAGAGAGGGCCGCTAGCCGGCTGCCATCTTGAACTCCCGGCCGGTGGCTGGGCCTAAAAAATAAAACGACCGCCACCGGAATACTGAATACTGCTGCACAGGCAGCACAAAATAATTTATCGTGCTGCCTGCGTGTGCATCATGCAATTTAGGCAGCCGCGAAGCCCTGTAAGTGCGAGGCCTTAGGCAGCCGCCTAATTTGCCTATTTAAAGAGCAGCCACTGCCTTTAGTAATTCTTTAAAATACTGTAGATCAATGTTTCGGTTCCTTTGGAGCCATTATCAAGGTACCTTTCCATCCTAAAGAAATGTCAACATTTATGGTTTAGGTATATTGAGTTGCAATAAATAGTTTTTTGCTGGAAAAACCCTAGTTCTAGTCCTGCTACTTGGAGATATATATTTATTTATTTTTAGAATTTGACCACAGAAGTCAGAGACAACCTTGAAGTCTCTTCTGCCTCCTTGAGTCTCTGCATGAAGGATTAAAAGGTTAGTGACCCTGCAACTATTTTTGTCGACAGGCTCTTTGATTACATGCTACTGAATGTCCGGGTATGTACCATCCTTATGGGAGTGCAGGGCTAGGGCAGAGGAACACCAAGTCAGGAACACCAAAGAGATTTTCTTCTTCTAATAGGAAGAAGTGTATTGCTTTCCTGTTGGGCTTGTCCTGTATTCTATATTGTATTGCTGTTCTGTTTATTACTGTGTTTACCCAATAAAAATATGTTTAGTTTGTATGTGTTGTTACTATTCATCTTGTGTTTAATATTATGGTTACCTTACTTTATCTCGTATGATGATAATATCAAACATATTTAAAGCATGTGTAGTTATATATACGTACTACAAAAAACTATTATTTGGTAAAGCTGTCCATGGAAATTCTATTGCACTTATATCTGGTTAAATATGTGCAATTTAATAAAGATAAGATAAAATCTAATGCTCAAAGGCATATCTGGGATACTGTAGCATAAGAAATGTTATTTTATTTTCATTTATCGCATCTTTGGTCATGGGAAGGAAGTGAATGGTTAAAGGGACATGCATAGGTGGATAAGAAAGCAGGGACAGCTGTCAGCAATGCAGTAATCTGACAGCTGACAGACCCAGAGGCAAATCTAGATCTGCCTGCGTCCGCCAATGAACCAAATGCAGTAACTGGAAAAAAAAATGTTTTTGGAAGCTTAGCATCTGGCTGCTACAGTGAATAACCTCACGTCACCTAAAATATGTCCTTAGAATGAACTGCAACCTCCCATCAGATTGATTTGATTATGTATTTCTGTCTTCTTATTTTCCTTGTTAGACATAACACAACAAGCTGCCTAATGTTCGCTGCATTCTAGCCTAAACAGTGCTCAAGGATTTATACAAGCTGCTCATCACCGTATAGTGCTGGTAGAATTTTTTTATCGTAGATATTTTAAACGTCACAGAAAAGGAGATACAGACATTATGTTAATAAGGACAGATATAGAGTAATGCAGAGAATTACTGGAGCTGAATCTTACTAGGTTGGAGCGGTTTTGTTTTTCTCCCATCATTGCTGCTAGACTGCCACCGCAGAGACAATATATATGTCACATTTGTAAACACCCACACAGATATTCCAGCTGTCCTCTCTGCAGCTTCAAATCACTGTTACAACCCAGACTGCAGTGGGCAAAAAGACAGACGCTGTGTAACAGCGCAGGGCTCTCATTGTCTCAAATACACCTGCATTTTGTGTGTATATACTGTATACATATATATATATACAGTATATATAGATTAGATAAGCCGTGTTAGTCCAGATGCCAAAATCACGAGTATAGCAGTACGTAGTGATACCTTTTTTATTGGACTAACGTTACATTTAAAAGACAAGCTTTCGAGAGTGTGACCCTTAATGTCTTAATGTTCAATTCTAGGATATTGATTAGTATAGCGTCCAAACCTGAAGAAAAAGGGTACACTCTCACAAGATTGTCTTTTAAATGTACTGCTATACTTGTGATAGATAGATATATATATATTATTTATTTAGATATTTATTTGCAAAGTATTTTACCATGAAAGATATATTGAGACTTCTCTCGTTTTCAAGTATGTCCTGGGTATATATATACACTATATTGCCAAAAGTATTGAAAGGTATTTTATATGATAGGTAGGTTTTTAATTTTTGCATTATTGTGAAATTTCCCCCCCCCCCTTCCTTCTTGTTTCAGTACGGTGTCTGTTCAGTTTTGTTTCCTCTCGAGGCTAGTCAGCGGGGTGATTGAAATAGATATCCTGTGTTAACTTAGAAATGCCCGCAAAATCTTTGTTACATGATGTAGAAATGTATCTGCTCTGATTGGCTGTTATATCACATTCCTATGTATGTTAGGCGTGGACAGGAAGCTCTTTTCTATAACGAACATTTCTATTGGATGTTGAAATAATAAACGGATCTGACAGACCAGGAGCTGATCAGATGATGATCTGCCATATCTCGGAGTGGTTGTTTCCATCGTCTCCTCTGATCAGAGTCGCGCAGCGTCTTACTTCAGTTTTGATATATGAGAAGAAACTTGAAAGAGGTTTATGGTAATTATATTAGAAATAGAATTTAACAAGTATTCGCTCACCTGCTTTCACTCGCATATGAACTTAAGTGACATCCCATTCCTAATCCATAGGGTTCATTATGACGTCGGTCCACCCTTTGCAGCTATAACAGCTTCAACTCTTCTGGGAAGGCTGTCCACAAGGTTTAGGAGTGTGTTTATGGGAATTTTTCACCATTCTTCCAGAAGCGCATTTGTGAGGTCACACACTGATGTTGGACGAGAGGGCCTGGCTCTCAGACTCCGCTCTAATTCATCCCAAAGGTTTTCTATCGGGTTGAGGTCAGGACTCTGTGCAGGCCAGTCACTTTTATCCACACCAGACTCTGTCATCCATGTCTTTATGACCTTGCTTTGTGCACTGGTGCACAGTCATGTTGGAAGAGGAAGGGGCCAGCTCCAAACTATTCCCACAAAGTTGGGAGCATGGAATTGTCCAAAATGTCTTGGTATGCTGAAGCATTCAGAGTTCCTTTCACTGGAACTAAGGGGCCAAGCCCAGCTCCTGAAAAACAACCCCACACCATAATCCCCCCTCCACCAAACTTTTTACTTGGCACAATGCAGTCAGACAAGTACCGTTCTCCTGGCAACCGCCAAACCCAGATTCGTCCATCAGATTGCCAGATGGAGAGGCACGATTCGTCACGCCAGAGAACGCGTCTCCACTGCTCTAGAGTCCAGTGGCGGCGTGCTTTACACCACTGCATCCGACGCTTTTCATTGCACTTGGTGATGTATGGCTTGGATGCAGCTGCTCGGCCATGGAAACCCATTCCATGAAGCTCTCTGCGCACTGTTCTTGAGATAATCTGAAGGAAACATGAAGTTTAGAGGTCTGTAGCGATTGACTCTGCAGAAAGTTGGCGACCTCTTCGCACTATGCGCCTCAGCATCCACTGACCCCACTCCGTCAGTTTACGTGGCCTACCACTTCGTGGCTGAGTTGCTGTCATTCCCAAACACTTCCACGTTCTTATAATACAGCTGACAGTTGACTGTGGAATATTTAGGAGCAAGGAAATGTCACGACTGGATTTGTTGCACAGGTGGCATCCAGTCACAGTTCCACGCTGGAATTCACTGAGCTCTTGAGAGCGACCCATTCTTTTACAAATGTTTGTAAAAACAGTCTGCATGCCTAAGTGCTTGATTTTATACACCTGTGGCCATGGAAGTTATTGGAACACCTGATTCTGATTATTTAGATGGGTGAGCGAATAATTTTGGCAATATAGTGTATGTGTATATATATTTACACACACACTGTATGGATATAAGTTTTATTTATATATTTCATACAAATATACATATTATTATAGCATATTTTATGTATATATATATATATATATATATATATACACACAAAAATGTTTCTTAATTTGAGGACTTAATTATTGAATGCCCAGTATCAATTAAAATACATACAGAAGTAGAACTTTACTGTTTTTTAATTGCCAAAAGTATTCAGTTTTAGTTGGTCAGTGGAAGTCATTGTTTAAAAACACTTTATTTAATAAATATAAAACTATAGTATATCTTTATAACCTCCCACAGGGTTATTCAAAGAGATCCAAATTGTGGCCGAAAGGTAACTGAACAGTGAAATTCAGCGTACGGTTACTTTTCCTGGCCATTTGGCTATTCAGAGAGCAGGCAGTTCGCCAAAATGTTGGCGAATTGCCTGCACATACGGTGCCTGTTCGGTGCCTGTTCGAGGGCAGTGAAATCCCCATAGAGAAGCAATGCTTCGTCTATTCAGAGAACAAAAACCAGCAGTGAAAAGTTGCCGAATTGCCCTGCTGTTCGGTGGTTTCATTTGACAGGTTTATTCAGGCGAATCCCATAGGCTTTAATGTTAAAAATATTCCTGTTTTAATCCAATATCTAATAAACCGTTCATTATAATATTCTGCAGTAAAAAGTCTCTTTTATGTATAGATTTTTTAGGATCTTATAGGCATTTTTTTGCAATTTTTTTCCGTTTTTTTTAAATAGTTTTTTCTGTAACAGCCCTTTTTATTATCATTGGATCTTATATGTAAATTTCAGACATTTTCATTCTGTAGTTTGTTTGCAAACAGCGTTTCACTTTTCAAACATTCAAGGGTACGGTTTTATTTTTGTTCACTCCATTCGTCTGCGGTGTCGGGTTTTTCCGGCGGCTGCTCTGCGCTCTGATCAGCGGCTGCTCGGGTTTCTCCGGCGTGTTCGGCGGAGTTAATCCAGATGTTTTTGCGGGTTTCGGTGTGCGTTCGCCGGGTTTTGCGGTGAGTGTTTGGCGTGTTTGCGACGGCACATCCCTGCACTACGATGACCCTGTGGTGCTTGCTGAATACACCACCAGGTCACCGAAATGGGATCGCCAAATTGCACCGAATTATTCATTGGGCATGTGAAATGGCAGTATATGGGCATGTGAAATGGCAGTATATGGGCATGTCAAATATGGGCATGTGGGTGTGCCGGTCAGCGGTCACTGCAAGAAATATCAGTGCACGCATAAAAAAAATCGTGCTAATTTCCGCGAGCAGACTCGGGAGCATCTCGTCTGTCCAGGCTCCATCCATAGGTATATGAAATGGCAGTATAGGAGCTGGGGCAATATCCATGAGAGCAGCTGGGGCATATCCATGAGAGCTGCTGGGGCATAACCATGAGAGCTGCTGGGGCATATCCATGAGAGCTCCTGGGGCATATCCATGAGAGCTGGGGCATATCCATGTGAGCTGGGGCAGTATCCATGTGTGCTGGGGGCAGTATCCATGTGTGCTTGGGGCAGTATCCATGTGTGCTGGGGGCATATCCATGAGAGCTGGGGCAATATCCATGTGTGAGCTGGTCTGGGGGACAATATATCCATGTGTGAGCTGGTCTGGGGCAATATATCCATGTGTGAGCTGGTCTGGGGCAATATATCCATATGTGAGCTGAGGCGCAATATATCCATATGTGAGCTGGGGCAATATATATCCATGGGTGAGATGCTGGGGGCAATATATAACTGGGAACTGGGGCAATATATCCATATGTGAGCTGGGGCAATATATATCCATGGGTGAGCTGCTGGGGGCAATATATCCAGAGCTGCTGGGGGCAATATATATCCATGTGTGCTTTCACTGCCTTCGAACAGGCACCGTACTTGCTGGCAGTTGGCAAAAATTTGTGTGAGCATATGAGAGAGCTCCACAGCAATAAACCTCACAGTAATGTGTGCTGTGTGTATGAGCATTCAGTGTTATATGGGAGTACTGATTTAGGAGTAAGAGTAGTTAAAAAAAAATATCCGTAAAACTGGGGGGGGGTGACACCATAAGTTACCGCACCGGGTGACACCAATCCTAGTGACGCCATTGTATATGGGTATGTGAAATGGCAGTATATGGGCATGTGCAGTATATATTGGGCATATGAAATGGCAGTATATGGACATGTGCAGTATAAAATAATTATATATATGGGAATGTGGAATGGCAGTATATATGGGTATGTGATATGGCAGTATATATACATGGGCATGTGCAGTATATATGGTCATGTGAAATATGGCAGTATATATGGGCATGTGCAGTATATGTGGGCATGTGAAATGGCAGTATATGGACATGTGCAGTATATATGGGCATGTGGAATGGCAGTATATATGGTTATGTGATATGGCAGTAAATATACATGGGCATGTGCAGTATATATGGTCATGTGAAATATGGCAGCATATATGGGCACGTGCAGTATATATGGATATGTGAAATGGCAGTATATGGGCATGTACAGTATATATGGGCATGTGCAGTATATATGGGTATGTGAAATGGCAGTATGTGGGCATGTGTGGTATATATGGGCATGAGAAATGGCAGTATATATGGGTGTAGCGCTCACTCCCGGAGGAGCCGCTGAATTTAAACCTCGGGTCAGTCTCCCCGCACTAGGGAATAAATATACTCCAGTACCGTTGTGGATTTTATAAATTATAGAGTTTACTGAATAAAATGGCATATAAAGAGTAACACGGTATACGTATATATATATACAGTAGTTCGTAATGCGAGAAACGCGTAGCGGAAAAGGAAAAGGAATTTTAACCCCTTCGTGGTTGGAGTGTGAGTCCCATACAGGTTGTGTCCCAAGAAAGTGTAGGTGTATGCGTGTATTGGTACCCGGGTACAATATTCAACTGGCCAGTGAATGATTTCAGGTGTATCTTCGACTAGTCACGTTGGGGCCCTGTAGGTTTTGACAAAACTGCAGCGTGCTTTATTATTTTACGGTGGCCGGGAAGGCCTCTCACCCATCCGCCAGATACTCTGCGCTCCGCTCGACCCAGGACGTCTCTCCTCTCGATTTTCGCATAAAAAAAAATAGTGCTCATTTCCGGGAGCAGACTCAGGAGCAGCTCTTCCATCCAGGCTCCTTCCATCCGACTGCGCCACAAGCCTCCCCCAGGACAAGACCAGACCAGGTACTGTATCTGGTAAATAAATGTAAACATGGACGGTGGAATTGAAAGATTGTTTCAGAGGGAACTGGAGGGCATGTAGGGGACACACCGGGCTCCTCGGATTTGGCTGGCAGTGACAGCATCCAGGTGACAGGTCCATCTCACTGAGCAATCCTGTCACCTGGAGACTCCCAACACAATGACTTCAAACTCCCTCAAATCACTGAGACATCCCCTCAGCTCAGAGGCAGAGACCCCCAATTCAGTGACATCCCAACTCGGTGACTGAGAGGCCCCTAACTCACTGAGAACCCCTAAATCAGCGACAGAGAAACTCCCCAGCATCAGTATATATATCAGCGATAAATATCATGATATAACATAATGGATTTGGGTGTATTTTTAGTTGGCATGGGGGGGGTCAGCATTTCATCCTTCGCTCCAGGCAGCACAATGTCTTGGTCCGGCCCTGTTTGTGAGACTTGGCTGGGGATTTGCAAGGAAGATACTACGAATTGAAGAAGACAAGTGCAGGTTCTATGTTGTAGTAAGTGGATGTGTGAGTTTTTCGCAGTTTGATATTGTGTTATTGATCATAGAGTTTGGAATGAAAGAATAAAAGATAGTGTTTATTGGTCATTAATGCATAAAAGAATATCAGGGTTATTCAGAGAGAGGTGAAAACCAGAAGAATGACAGGAGAAGAGAACAATCTAGACCAAATATCCGATTTGGAAAGTGAGATAAATGGGAGAATTTTTCTGGTTTGGCTATTTTGACCTAGAGGTTTCACTTCTCCAGTCATTCTCCTGTTTTTCACCTCTCTCTGAATAACCCAGTAAGTGTTAAAGGGACATATAGCTTAAAAACTCTTCTCCAACGCCTCAATCGCATTTGGCATTCTTCCAGCCACATGGGCTCTGGTGCAGGCCAGGAAGCAGCAGATGTGCCCCCTCTCCCCCCTTCCCACAAGATATTTGCCTGAATAGCTCACATGCAGCTGATTAGATGCCTTTCAGCAAAAGCATTGCAGGGTATTGGACAATGAGTTTCAGTTTAGTAAACTGAAGATGATGAAAACTCTAGAAGGCTGTGCAGCAGGAGCAGATTGACAACTTTCAGGGCAGAGGGAAGACCACCACTTTGATAGGCTACAGACCACAGATACATCTTGATGTGGGGAGGAAAGGGGGACAATTGGCTCACCATGGCCATCTAATGACATTACTGTTGATATGGAGGCTATAGGGTCCTTTTAAACCACATATTGTTTACATGATACTATAATGTATTTTTCTGTGATCTGTAAATAGTATAGGAGTGGTTATTCATTAAAAGCAGTACATTGGTGGATTAGTTATAGGCTAAAATAGTTAATGAGGAGTATTACTAATTTTATTACTAAAATACAACAAATTGGATATATTTTAAATTTGAGTTAATTTGACATAAAATGTGCAATTTGCCATTATATATATATATATATATATATATTAAAATAATTATTTACCCTGCAAGTCAATAATTGTTTTTCTTGCTCCGCAATGGTAGGTATGGGTGATCTATACGAACGTTGCCATCTCCTTAATGCAGACAGGACTGACGTGATAAAATAGTTTTCGATTTGAATAGAGACTTTAGATGCGAGGGAAAGCAGTTGTATTTGATGGGGAAAAAAAAGATGCACTGGAATTCTCGAAACGCGCATGATCGATTTATGGTTAGTTTTAGGGTTAATATTAGGATTAAGGATACTATTTGTGCTTGATTTAGGGTTAAGGTTACTCTTAGGGTAAAGACCTAACCCAGGCCCTAATCGACAGATTCTATTTTTACTCTTCATTTTTAAGCAACAGATTCTGCTCCTTTTTTGATGCTAGAATAGTATATCTAACCCTAAATGAAATCCTAACCCAAAAAGTAACACAAGCTAAATTTTTACATCGTACTCATGTCATAAAACTGTTGTGAAAATGTTGCGACAATGTAACAGAAAAAACATTGTTTTTTTACATCTAATACTACTTTTTCCTAATAACTAAATGTGAGTGTACTTTTCTTAAATTAGTAGCTTTTTATTGCGTTCTGTGTCCAGAAGGTGGGGATTTGGTGATAGTAAACAACAGAAACGTGGTGGTTAAGGAGCAATGGCATAAAGGGGCGATCTAATACTGCATGCCACTTTAAACACAAGCTTAACTTCTTAATACATATCTTATATGTCTCTACATGTTTTATTGTATAAACTATATCATTAAAAATATGTTTGACAATATTTTTTTTGCTCATGAACAGGTTGAGAATCTCTGCTATACGTGCTAACCACATAGCGCTCACGGATGGCAAAGAGGTTTTAAGTAGCCAGATGCATGACATGCAATATACCCACTCTTGCTGCTACTCTGACAGCAAATTGTGCCCCTTAAACTAGTTGTAGCAGTGTAGGGCTATCAATTATACTATATTGAGAGACCCTTCATTTTTCCCTGTCGATGCAATACATACAGGGTTATTCAGAGAAAGATGAAACTCTGGAGAACTTTTGGAGAAGTGAAAATTCTAGGTCAAAAAGAAGCCAAACCAGAAAAATTCTCCCATTTATCTCACTTTCCAAATCGGCTATTTTGACCTAGGATTTTCACTTATCCAAAAGTTCTCCAGAGTTTCACCTTTCTCTCAATAACCCTGTAAATTTCCGATTAGCACTTGAGCATCGATATTGATGTTTGCAGCACCACACTCCCTATATTCAGACAGAGATCAGGTGGAGCACTAAACACATGGAGGAACAGGGTTAGATAAATAACAGCTCTCAGCTGGTTCTTACGAATTCCACACAAAAGCATACACCACTGTTGGGATCCAGATTGATTATGGAAGGTCACCACAACAGTGTTTCCAAGTAATGGTAACACAAGTGAATGCTATCAAAGTTAGGTCTACATGGTTATTCAAAGAGCTCCGAAAGGTAACCGAACGCTGAAATTCTGCGTACGCTTACCTTTCCATTCGGCTATTCAGAGATCAGGCAGTTCGCCAAATGTTGGCGAATTGCCTGCACATACGGTGCCTGTTCGAGGGCAGTGAAATCCCCATAGAGAAGCAATGCTTCGTCTATTCAGAGAACACCAAACAGCTGAGAAAAGTTGCCGAATTGCCCTGCTGTACGGTGGTTTCATTCGACAGGTTTATTCAGGCGAATCTCATAGGCTTCAATGTGAAAAATATTCCCGTTTTAGTTTAATATCTAATAAACCGTTTATTATTTTATTCTGATGTAAAAAGTCTCTTTATTAGATTTTTTAGGCATTTTTCAGGAAAACAAAATTGTTTTTTTAAATCGTTTTTTCTTTTTTCTGTAACAGCCCTTTTTATTATCATTCATTGGACCTTATATGTAAATTTCAGACATTTTCGTTCAGTAGTTTCTTTTCAAACATTCAAGCGTACGTGTTTTTTTTTCTTTATACACTTCATTCGTCTGCGGTGTCGAGTTTTTCCGGCTGCTGCTCTGCGCTCTGATTGGCTCCTACTCAGGTTTCGGTGTGTTCGGCGGGGTTAATCCAGATGTTTTTGTGGGTTTCAGTGTGCGTTCGCCGGGTTTTGCGGTGAGTGTTCATCGTGTTTGCGGCGGGTTTTCCCTGCACTGCGACGGCCCTGTGGTGCTTGCTGAATACACCGCAGGGTCACCGAAATGAGATCGCCAAATCACACTATATTGAGGAGAAGGAAAAGTCACTGAACGTGCTGTGACTTATCGATTCTCTTTGAATAACCCTGATAGTCTCCAATGCAGTTTAGGATCAAATCTGGTGTTTTCAGGCCACTGTCCACATCATGGTTTTAATAAACGCATACGTACAGCTCCATGTGCTCTGCAGTAATTAAAAAAGTAAAGTGAGCTGAACTCAATCCCTCTCCCTTGTCGTCCTCAACATTGAAAAGCATTGCAGAAATTCTCACCCCCTGCTGCAAATAAGCAAAGCTGAGCCTCGGGTTCCAGAAGGCTACTGAATAAACAGGATTAATAGCAGAAAACAAGCAAACAGTTACAATTAGTTTACTTTTACCACGCTGGAGGCTTTCTTTAAAAAAATCTAAATAAACCCCACTATAATGCCCTTTCAGAACAAGAATTATATCCAGCTAATTAGAGATAAAAGGTAGTCAAATAATCCCTAGATATCCTCATTACTGTATATGTTTTCAATTTTTGCTTTGGAGGGTAAACAGAATATTTTTTATTTCCATCTATCCTTTATTCAGAGCTACATCACATGGGAGCAATTCCCAGAGAGATAGATGTTAATTGTCTGGGCCTTCATTTCACTTCAAATAATGTATATATTTTGTATTCAAATTCTATGCTAAAATTGGAAATGTTTGCCTTCGTGATATTAGCATGAATTCTGTTACGATGCATTAAAAAAAAAAACACAACCTGAGCATATATATAAGGAGCATTCAGCTTCCCCTATTTGTGATGTGCAATTGCATCGGAAGCCTCTTGGCAATATACGTACTTCAAAAGCACTTTTTTTCCCCTTTTCTTTTGTTGATTCCCCACTGGGTTGCAATGAAAATATTTTAATTTGATCAATGCTTTCAAATAGCCTAATAGCCGTATCCCTTTATGATACGTTCAGTACTCAGCATATTTCTTATCCGTGGGAAGTTTTTATTTACTTCTATAAAAATTGCATCTCTAAAAGATCTGCACGTCTGAGATGAGCCTTTTTATAGAGAAGAAATAACAATGAAAGTGTATAGTGCACGGCTGAGTAGATCACTAATCTACCACTCATCTCCAATTAAAAGCGAGCGATAGAAGTGGTGGCAATGCATGAGAAATCATGTTTATACTCAATGTAATCAAAATTCGAAGATGTAATCTTAAATTGAGCAAAAACAACGAATAACAGCTGAAGATATTGGATGACTTTCAACCAGCTTTTGAAAAAGGGCAGATGATTAGTACAGACAGTAGGAAATGAAACCACAAATGCATGAGACGTTTGCAACATGTAGACTCATCTAGTATTCAGTAATGAGACATATGAATGGTGAGTCATTCCATGGCATAATATGCTGCCCATACTCATCTCGTGGGTTTGTTACAACATTATAACATATGAAATAGAATGCACACAATATAATACACTGCATACCCCAAACACCATATAATACACTGTTTACCCATTATCCACTGTATATTACACTGCTTACTCCTATCACACCATGTAATACACTGCTTATTACACTGCTTACCTCATTATAGACACTATATATTAGACTGCTTACACTATATAGACACTATCAGGGTTATTCAAAGAGATCCGAATTGTGGCTGAAGGGTAACCGAACAGTGAAATTCAGCGTACGGTTACCTTTCCTGGCCATTCGGCTATTCAGAAAGCAGGCGGTTCGCCAAATGTTGGCGAATTGCCGGCACATACGGTGCCTGTTCAAGGGCAGTGAAATCCCCCATAGAGAAGCAATGCTTCATCTATTCAGAGAACAAAAACCAGCTGTGAAAAGTTGCCGAATTGCCCTGCTTTTCGGTGGTTTCATTCAACAGGTTTATTCAGGCGAATCCCATAGGCTTCAATGTTAAAAATATTCCCGTTTTAATTCAATATCTAATAAACAGTTGATTATATTATTTACTGCAGAATATTATAATGATAATAAAAAGGGCGGTTACAGAAAAAAGAAAAAACGAATTAAAAAAAAAAATGGAAAAAATTTTTGCTAAAAAATGTATAAAGAGACTTTTTAGTAAAAATGTTTTTTCCATTTTTTCTGTAACCACCCTTTTTATTATCATTCATTGGATCTTATATGTAATTGTCAGACATTTTCGTTCTGTAGTTTCATTTGCAAACAGCGTTTCACTTTTCAAACATTCAAGCGTGCTGGGTTTTTTTGTTCACTCCATTCGTCTGCAGTGTCGGCTTTTTCCGGCAGCTGCTCTGGTTTCTCTGGTGTGTTCGGCAGGGTTAATCCAGATGTTTTTCCTGGTTTCGGTGTGAGTGTTTGTCGGGTTTGCGGTGGCTTCCCTGCACTACGACGGCCCTGTCGTACTTGCTGAATACACCACAGGGTCGTCGAAATGGGATCGCCAAATCGCTTCCGAATTGAAGAGAACGAAAAGTAACCAAACTTGCGTTAACTTCTCTTTGAATAACCCTGACTATAATACACTGCATTTGCAGCTTTGTAGGAGGGGACCAGGGACAAAAGGAAGCTGACACCTTCGGTCCTCTGAGTGGACCTACAATGCAAATCAAAAGGGGCAAGTCAGAGAGCACCGAAATGTCACCGGAATTTCGGTGCTCTTTCGTTCTCTGCACTTTGGGAAATCAAATTC
Source organism: Leptobrachium leishanense (assembly GCA_009667805.1). NCBI lineage: Eukaryota > Metazoa > Chordata > Amphibia > Anura > Megophryidae > Leptobrachium > Leptobrachium leishanense. The sequence goes on along the minus strand of CM019064.1, from coordinate 325,701,455 downwards.
CCTGACTCTGCAATGAATTCAGTCCCCTAAGGCTAGGGTCAAACGAAAGCATTTTTACACGCGAACGTAACAAAGTGCGTCCGAACGCATTGATGTATTTTTTCACGGATTATGCGAAAACGGTCATACGATGCGCATTTTCGTGCGTGATGTTTTACGAATCCAAACCAGGAAACTTTTTGCGTCTGGACGTTATGTTGGCCGGACACGAGCAGGGTCTGACGTCTCCAAATCACACACACACACCGCTAGCGGGCGCAGCGCACTCTGTATGCCGTACTAGCGGTTCTGCGTTCTCGAAAAAATGCGTTCATTTTCCACTTGCGTTGCGCGGCCGGACTTTCGTGCGACCGTACTTTGTATATTGGCTGTCATTGCCCGTCATTTGCTGCTAGTGCGGCCGTGATTAAGTGCGCCAGAACGCACGTTAAAAATGCGCTGGTCTGACCCCAGCCTAAGTGTAGGGAAAATCTGCTGAACGCATCCGAAGAAACTTTGCAAACCCACCGCAATGAACGGAAAGTCCGCTGAAAAAAATCCGAAAACATCCGAAAAAAGCTGAGGATCCGCCGCAAAACCGTCAAAAAAACCTGAATGTAACCGAAAAAAGCTGACTATCCGTCGTACAGAGCACCAGCCAACCACCGGAAAAAGTCGACAAGCTGGTGAATGGGTTAAAACAAACGTCACCACTTCTATAAACGGTTTGCAAAAAATCTACTGGACGAAAATGCCTGGAATTAATATTTACGGTCCTATGAATAATAATAAAAAGGTCTCTTACAGAAAAAAACGCTATTTTAAAAAAGCAGAAAAAAACATTAGCCAAAAAAATTCCTGAAAACTGCCTAAAAACTCCAAAAAAATTAAATACATAGGGCTATATTACAATCTTAGCGCAAAAACCCCTCGCACAAAGTGTGAATCTTTGCGCCAAGCGTTAAAGTTTTGCGTGCGCAAATCACCGCTGGAATTACAATCCTCACACGTCTTTTCATCCGGCGATCAATAACGAGCGCAAACAGGACGCGCCCTTATGCTCGCGCAGTGCCGTCGCACTCAAAAAGCAGTGTGAGCACGTTTTTTTTCACGCGATTCAGCCAATCAGCCTTAAGAACCACAATTATCTCATGTTAAGAAATTGCATCTGCCAAAGTCAATCTGAGCATATACAGTATGCTGCAGCAATAATAAATGCACGCACAACTTCTCCATTTTATTGGTTTGGAATGAGTAGAATGTGTAACTATACTTTGCTGCATTCCTTTTTATGGGGTGGTGCATTTGGGTTCGGACAGGTTGTTCAGATTTGCCATTAACACCAGCTTTTGCAGTTAAAATTATGCGTGCAAAGGCTATGCAGTAATTACCGCAAAATAGATTGTAATAGGGCTGAAACAACTAGTCAACTAATCGACAACTAATCGATGATTAAAATAGTTGTCAACTATTTCCATTATCGATTAATCGGTGTCGATTAGAGTCAGACTGAGTTAAACATAAATAACCTCAGCTTCGGAGCTGATTGGAGAAGACGCGTCGCTGCTTTACTAGGTATGATTTAGTTTTAGGGTTATGTCAGACACAACCAGTTTGTTTTTATTCCATTTATAACAGTAGCAGAACTATAACACAAACAAACAATAGGATACTGCCACTGGGTGAAGGAGCTCTATGCCTGTGTTTAATCCTTACTTGAAGCTGGAGTCCTGTGCCACCACCGCACCCTCCCTGCCACCACCCTCTTTGGTCGGGAACTGCCATTCCCTCCCTTTGGTCTAGTCCTTTCCCCAAACTCACTCCCACTCAGATCCGGTCTTTTGTCCATACCCACTCCCTCTCACACTCAGGTCAAGTCACTTGAGCAAAGTCACTCCCTCCTCCCACTCAGTTTTTCACAAAAATATTTAAAAGGGACACTCTACGCACCCTGACCACTTTAGCTTATTAACCCCGACTTCATGCTGACATCATCATCTATGACTAAATGCTCATAGCCGCGTTCATTTGAGAAAGGAAACATGGGCTTAAGCTGCGCATGCAGCATCAACCCATCCCTCTGACCAAGCAGTCGCAGAATCGACCCGTCCTTCTGACCAAGCACTCGCATACCTTGTGTGAAAATCTGGACATCATTCTGTTGTTTGGGATTTTTATTTTACTAGTGCCTTTTAACTTCACAAGACATTTTTGAAGGTCACAAAGGGGCAAAAACCTTTTACTGTTTAAATAAAACTTTTCCATACTTCGGTCTCTTTGCCGTTAATGCACACAGCAATGAATGCATCATCTTGTTTTAGCCAGCTAACCCGAATAGTCCATTTCTGCTAAGGATTAATTTCAATTGAAATTGAAGGGCCGGCTGGGTAGAGAAGAGGTAACATCACTGCTCTAGAACTGTGGAGACACAGGCTCGATCCCGGCAAGAGCACCTCTCCAGTTAGTGTCCTTGGGCAAGACACCTAACGGTACATACGCGCCACCCAGGACATACTTGAAAACGAGAGAAATCTCGTTATCCTTCCTGGTTAAATCCTTTCTCAAAAAAAAAAAGTACGCAAGATACGCAATTTGAGTATTTACATACGAAGGTTATGTACACTACGCAAATTGCTTATGAAAAAAGGGGGAGGGGTTGTGGTTATTTAAGTAAACAAATTTTTTTTCTATATCTTTTTTTAGCCGATTAATCGAAATAATAATCGGCCAACTAATCAATTATTAGAAAAATCGTTAGTTGCAGCCCTAGATTATAATATCATCCTCGTACCGGCGCACATTTGCGCTCACAATGTTAAGTATAGGACGCGTAAAGTACAGTAAGCTCGCGCAGGGTTCGCGCAGGTTCACCAGCGGTAGACGATTGCGCACGGTTGTTGCGCTGCCTATGTAATACAGGATTAGGCGCAAATGGCTTTACCCCTCGCGTTAATGTTTTTTTTCGCCGGCGCAAACGTTTGCGTGAAGATTGTAATTTAGCCCATAGACTTTTTTGCTGTAATTTAAAAGAATAAACAATTTAATAGATATTGGGAGGGACGTAGACCAGGATGGGGGCAAAGTAGACAAAATATATATAGGGGGGCAATGGGATACAGGAAGCAATTCTACAAGATATAAGGAGCAAGAGATGTACCTTAAGCTACACTGCTTTTACAAATCCCTGTCATTTTTATACACATCTATACTGAACAGGTGTGGATCAGAATGCATCACTTGTTTCAGGTTCAGGAACTTTCATAATTCATTGGAAGTCACAACATAGGACAGGCATTCTCCTTTCTTTTTGGTTTGCTCTAGTTTTCCGGTTATAAACACCAAGTTGCACTAAAAACTTTAAAAGGGCGCATTTTATGAATCCACTTGTATATCACTTGAACGACAGATTAATCTTGTAAAACATAGATATACACCCACCAGCCGCAGGTCTAGGATGTGTTTAATACCATGCCATTTATTGACCCTTGACTTTGCTTTTTCGGCATAGTTTTTAGGTCATGTTTGAAATACAGGACGATTAGTCACAATAAAACGGAGGATTTCCAGTTCCTTCATTATCTCTAGTCCTTAAATTTCATCAGAATCTTTTTCTCCGACACCGAGACTGGTATTAAAATTTGTAGAAGACGGCTGTGACTTTATAATTTGCCGGCACAATGAATAATGGATGGCGTAAGTATGTTATAAATTATTTCAATATCACTTGAAAAAGGTCATTATAACAGCTATTTATGATGTAACCGTAGCCGTCCAATAGAACCTAAAGCTGTATATCTGACAGTGGACCATGGGTATATGCTAAATACTGTAGATCTGTTTTACAACTTCTATATTTATTATGTGTTTAATAGCTCCTGCTATGTTAACACCACGGGCAATGTAAAAGTCCATTTCATTAGCATGCTGTAATATTTAATTTATGAGAGCAATGTTAACACAGAAAAATACCATTTACATCACAACCTAGTAATTTAAGAAGTTTTACAAGCCCACAAAATACCATTAGTAGGTTTTAGAAGTTAGCTTGCAATTAATATAGATTATTAGATTAGAATTTTTCACACGTCACATAAACATTAAAGAAAACCAATGTATTCTTCAGATTGTAAATTCTAACAAGCAAGAATTTGCTGTCTGGTAACGCCGTTGTGTCCACAATTGCAGACACCAACTATATGCATGTTGTACCTACAGCTTTGATGCTTAAAGTGACACTACAACCAAAAAAAATGAAATTTCCTTATTGTGTTTATTTATGTTGCTGATATCTTACATGTGCTTTGTTTTTCTCTTGTATGTTTAGTTAAGAAAATATTTTACTCTATATGTGTCACTGGGTGCATGTATTTTGGGATATTTTGTGCTGTAAAGTGCCCCTCCCCCAGTAATTTTACATCACTTGGTCCCCACTTTGTGGTTTTGGACATAAAATAGAGTAAATGGGTCAGTCACCCACTCAGATCATTGTATTGTGTGGGATGTATTCAAAGGACATCACTAGGGGTTGATTACAAGGGCCAAGTCCATAGGTAGCTCTACCGTTAGACTCAAATATGTAAGCATTAACGCTAGGATAAGTGACTTTAAAGCATGCTCCCATATTACATTCCTGACGCTGAACCCGTGAAAAATCTGTTAGCGCATCGGTTATTGCGTGAGCTTACTGTACTTTGCTCTCCCCATGTTAAGTATAGGATGCGCGTGTTAGGATAAGTACAGTTACAAGTATTTATAAAGCGCCAACAAGTTCCATAGCGCTGTACAATGGGAGAGACAGAATAACAAATATGCATACACATTACAAACAGAACAGTAGGTGAGAAGACCCTGCTTGAGAGTTTACAATCTAAGAGGAGAGGGGTGACATACTAGGTAAGTGCTAGCACTAATTATTGCAGGGATGCGCAAACCCAAAATTATAGCTACTCCTACAAGCTGGTGCTAAATCGATTCGGCCGCTTCTTGTCCCCAGGAGCAGAGTGAGATTGGTAACAAATATTTCCCAGTCTCCCTCCGAGGGGCTGCACAATCTTGTGATAGTGAGATCGTGCAGGGCTCGTGGACCGGCAGCGCAACCCTCCATAGAAGCCTATGGACTACAGGATGTGATACTTGAAGCAGCGCTACCGCGAGTATCACTGCATTCCGGGGCAAGGTGCTGAGACAGCGCCTGCCCTGGAATCTCACGCTAAAATGGGGACACTATGGGCAAACCTGCAGTTGCAGTGTCCCAGTTTCAACATTAGGAAGGGAATAGGGCTCCAATTCTTTTACGCTCCCTATCATATCTCATTCAGCTGCCATCTCTCATCTCAGGTAGCCTGAATCACAATAGCCTTATCTAAACATTCCCTCCTCCACCTCATTAATTGGTAAATATTGTAGATTAAATAAGCAAGAGCCACAGAGCAAAGCTTTTGGTAAATGTTGCATCATGGGAAAAATTCAGAGACTGGAACCCGGAGATAAAATACCTAAATTTTATTTTTCTATTTTACATGCAATTACTTCAAAGAAACAAAAAAAAACGCTGCATGTATTTTATAATTTGTTTTTTGTAGCGCACAAGTAATCTAGTTACAGCTTATATAAGTGGTAGTGTCCCTTTAAGGTAAGCAATGATCAATAATATTTCTATCTACGGCTTCCAATCCTTTTTTTCCTGCTATAACAGCAACTGTAGCATCATAACTAAAAACATAAAATCGCATTTTTTCAATTTGCTGTCCAGCTGCACAGTCTAGCTAGAGTGTCTACGCCATGTTTCTGCTTCTTTATTTATTTTTTATTTAAACATTGGCTTTTCCTTACTGTAATCAGATTCTGACAGTCTGGATAGAAATATTAGCTTACCTTTGAAAGTAAAGTTCTTTCTGTAAAATCCACACCCAGTACCAGTCACAATTTTTTCTTTGCTATATCCCCATCGTAATGCTAGGTAATGGAGATACAGGTGATGATCTGGAATCAAATCAAGCAGGAACACTTGAGTACATAGTTCCACAACTATTTTTAAAGAGGGAAGTTGCCGACCCACTTTAAAGCTATTGTTATTTATAGTTTAAACTAGGGGTTCCCAACCCTGGTTCTCAAGTACCCTAACAGCAGGGGTCAAGTCCTGGGAAAAAAAGTGAGGGAACTCACCCACGAATTCCACAACCCCTATTACCTGAAGAAAATATATATATATTACGAGTATAGCAGTACGTGGTGGATACCATTTTTATTGGGTTAGCATTACATTTAAAAGACAAGCTTTCAAGAGTGTAAACTGGAAACTATACTGATCAGTGAAAGGTATCACTACGTACAGGTATACTCGTGATTGTGGCAACTGGACTAACGCATTATATATATATATATCTCCAGGCACAACCCCCCCCAGAATTATATACACAGCGCTGAATCCCCAGAATAACATACACAGCACTGAGCCCCCAGGATAATATACACAGCACTGAGCCCCCAGAATAATATGCACAGCACTGAGCCCCCAGAATAATATGCACAGCACTGGTTATATGGATATATTTTCCCCAGTTCACATGGATATAATTGCCCCCAGCTCGTATGGATAATGCTCCCCAGCTCTCATGGATAATGCCCCCAGGTCTCATGGATAATGCCCCCCCCCCTATCATGGATAATGCCCCCAGGTCTCATGGAAATTGCCCCCAGGTCTCATGGAAATTGCCCCCAGGTCTCATTGATTGTGCCCCCAGGTCTCATGGATATTGCCCCCCAGGTCTCATGGATATTGCCCCCAGGTCTCATGGAAATTGCCCCCCAGGTCTCATGGAAATTGCCCCCCAGGTCTCATGAAATTGCCCCCAGGTCTCATGGAATTTGCCCCCCAGGTCTCATGGAAATTGCCCCCAGGTCTCATGGATATTGCCCCCCAGGTCTCATGGAAATTGCCCCCCAGGTCTCATGCATATTGCCCCCAGGTCTCATGGATATTGCCCCCCAGGTCTCATGCATATTGCCCCGGTCTCATGGATATTGCCCCAGGTCTCATGGAAATGCCCCCAGGTCTCATTGATTGTGCCCCCAGGTCTCATGGATATTGCCCCCAGGTCTCATGGATATTGCCCCCCGTGTCATGGATATTGTCCCCCCAGTGTCATGGATATTGTCCCCAGCTCACCTCTGCTTCTTCTGTGGCTGCTGCCGCTGCCGCCGCCACCGCACATTGCAGGCGACCGCGTGCTTCCTGCTTCAACGCCGCTGACAGGAAGTGAAGCCGAGCGGCTCCACTTCCGGTCAGCGGGCCATTCTAACAGGATGCATGCGGCTGCCGGCAATGTGCGGCGGCGCGTTCGGGCTCGGGCCACAGCGAGAACGCTGCGTTCCTGCAGCGTTCCCGCTGTGGGAGAAGTGCGGGAACGCCATTCCCGCGCGTTCCCGCTCGACTCGAGCCCTGCCTAACAGGTCAGGTTTTAAGGATCACCTTGGGGAAATGCAGACTGAATCCTGCAATCACTGAGCAGCAAATCATATCCCTGTGCTGTGCTTCAGATATCTGGCAAACATGGCCTTGTTAGGGGGACTTGAAGACCACGGTTGGGAACCACTGGTTTATACGACCTTACCTTGATAAATCACACAAACAGGGACGCAATGTGCCTTATCTCCACTCAGGATGAAAAAGTCACCACACTACCTAAAACATGCCAGCGACCGTAGCAGAAATGGCTGCCAGCAATGACTGGATGACACTGTGCATGCGCGGCCAGGCCATCATCTCACATGTGCAGCGTGTCGTACATGCCATAAACAGCACGCATGTTTGTTGCTTCAAGCGCTTGTTACCACTCCTTCCGATATGTTGCTAGAGGGGTTACCCTCTTGGTGCCCCCCCTCCTCGTTACTTTACTGCACACAACAAATATATGGTATAATTTATTAATAATTATCATAATGAATTCCTAAAAACTATAAATATATATACCTAAACACATCAAGGTCTTTGCTCCTAAAAGTCAAGATACTGTTGTCTGATAATTTTACTTATTCCTGGTGAAATATAGAATTTTTAAGCATTCCTCATGAATCAATGCGTTTATCCACTAATAATCCAACTGCACCATAATCCATCTTTATACTATAATTTTTTTATTCCACTAAGCACAGCAGTTCTTCCATTCCTGTGTTCAGCTACAAATTAAGCTGGATGCAATAAGCTATTACTACCTTAAACTCCTGGTGACTAAATTCAATCAATTGGTTGGAATGATAATAAAACAGCAACTCTGGCGCATATATTCATATATGTTTCATTATTCCCTCAGAGAAACAGTATATGAATTACACGTAAAGCCAACGGGACTAAGAATCATGCAGACATATATTTACAGAATGCGACAGAAAGTAATCTACTTAAACATGGCTGTAATTTAACCATTAGAGAACATTAAAATCACAAATCGGATAGCAATGATACATATTCAGTATTACCTATTTATTCTTCATAACAATTACAGAGCTGTAGAGTTTGCTGTAGGCCTTGGAAATCATTAATAAATGATGGACCTTAACGTGGGAGCTTATCTTTTTCAGTAGAATTGCTGAATGTTGGATAGGTGTAAAAATAAATAAAATGGATTTTACAGGAAAAACCCGCAGCAACGTCTCTTCAGAATCGATATCCAACCTGAAACAGAGCGGTTAAAGGGTAAATCAGAGCAAATGAGAGAAATCCTAATATATTTACAATATTTCTGATAGGATATCATAAGGACGTGCTAACATGAACTTTCAGTCTTCCAAATGGCTGTCTTGCTGTATTACATCATGGTGTTTAAATAAGGATTACAAAAAGTGAGAGTGATATAAAAGTATGGGAAAAAAATGGATTGAAAGTTCGACGTACAGAACGTTTAGAAGATTGTGTAAAATGACTTAAGGAGTTATTCAGAGAGAGCCTATCTGGCCCTGAAATGTCACCGAACAGGGAATTTCCCCGTATGTTGCCATTTCGGGGCCATTCGGCTATTCAGAGGGCAGACAGTTCACCAAATTTTGGCGAAATGCCAGCAAGTATGATGCCTGTTCGACGGCAGTGGAATCCCCCATAGAGAAGCAACGGTTAATCTATTCAGAGAACACAGATCAGCAGGGAAGAGTTGCCGAAGTGCCCTGCTGTTCGGTGCTTTCATTCGGCATGTTTATTCAGGCGAACCCCATAGATTTCAATGTTAAAAATATTCCTGTGTTTATGCAATATCTAATAAACCGTTTATTCTTTTAATCTGCAGTAAAACGTCTCTTTATTTATTGTTGTTTTTTTTTTTAGGATCTTTTAGGCTGCTGTCAGACGAGCGTAGTGTTCACGTCCGTGATTGCGCCTAAAAGTACATCCGTGATAGCATGACAGGAAGCCCATCGGAGCCCGTTACACAAAGTACGTCCGCACTGAACTGCGGACGCACAACGGCCGCGGCCCACGGACGCAAGGCAGGCAAGAACGTACAACCCCTAGAACGGCCGCACAAAGTGCGCTGCGTCCGCAACGTCCGCATAGCTTTGTGTGTGAGTGATGGAACGTGGTCAGACGGACTGCATTTATACGTCCAGCATTTTTCACGGACAAAATGGTTTTGCTTTTTATTTTATTTTCCCTCCTACATCCGTCAAAATATACGTCAGTAAATAAACGGACTGTGTGGCCACTACTGTGTCTTCCGTACTGACGTACGTCCGTGTGCAAGGACGTACAGTCCGTAGAAATCATGCTCGTCTGACCCTAGCCTTAGGCATTTTTCTGTATTTTTTCGGCAAAATGTTTTTTCTATTTATTTTGTTAAAAGCATTTTTTCTTTTTTGAGGCATTTTCGTTCCAGGCAGTCTCGTGCAGTAGTTTTTTTGTAAACAGTGTTTCAATTTTGACACTTTCTTTTTTTCTACCCCGTTCATCAGCTTGTCGGCTCTTTCCGGTGGCTGCTCTGCACTGTGATCGGTGGCGCTCTGGCTTTTTCCGACGTGTTCAGCATGTTTTTTGCGGCGATTCCGGAAAGTTTTCAGTGAGTTTTTGGTTAGTGTTCGGTGAGTTTTCGGTGGGTGTTGGACAGGTGTTAGGCGGGTTTTACCTGCACTTCGGGGACCCTGCAGTGCATGCTGAATTCACCGCAGGGTGGGGAACTTTGATTCCCGGAAATGCGGGGAACGAGAGAGTACCGAAATGTCGGCAACATTTTGGTGCTCTCTGAATAACCCCTATACCCTTTTCAAATAATAACATCCAGCAATTCTGCCGCCCAGTTAAACACACATAAATTCAGGTATGTACAGTGATTTCATAATATTTTAATAATCTGTATCTGTCGAGACTCACCTGCCAGCTCCTGTCCACTGTGCAGAGCTCTCCATTTGGCTACTTTACCACTAAGGCAAAGCTGACATCAAATACTAAAGGTTTAGGCTGGGGTCAGACGAACGCAGTGCGAACGCGCGTACAGCCGCACTTTATCTCGGCCGTAGTATCAGCAAATGATGGCCAATGACGGGCAATGTATGAAGTACGGCCGCACGCAAGCGGCAAACAAACACATTTTTTAGAGAAAGTGATACCGCTAGTACTGACGTACAGAGTGCGCTGTGTCCGCTAGAGGCGTGTGTGCGTGATTAGGAGACGTCAGACGCTGCTAATGTCCGGCCTACATAACGTCCAGACGCAAAAAGGGTTTTATTGATGATCCGTACAAAATCACGGACGAAAAAGTGCATCGTATGACCGCTATCGCGCATTCCGTGAAAAAATACGTCAATTCGTTCGAACGCACTTTTTCACGGACGACGCGAAAAATGAGTTAGTCTGACCCTAGCCTAATCAGAAAGTCAACATTTAAGCACAAGGCACATACACATCAAGAGAAACTCTACTCATTAGCAACTTTCTTCATGCATTCTTTAACTTTATTCAGCAGTTGGCATAATTTGTAGTGCTGCAGAGCATTGATCCACATTCTCCATAACATGTACACAGGATATTTGATGTTCTTGCCAAGGTTAATGTTGTCTTCATTCAAATATAGACAAAAGAGTTATTAATATTCGTGGAAATGTCATTGATTTGTATAAGACAGAAATGATAATTGACAGACACAGACTCTAATCGAATTCTTAAGTGAATAATGAATAGTAAATTTGATCTTAAATACGGCTTCGTGAAATAACTATGTTGAGCTTATAATCTCATACATATTGTTGATGGAATGTATCAAGTATTGTAAAATTACTGAAAGACCACCAGATTGGGTAAATGACACATACAATAGCATCTTTAGAGCTGCCACAATTCAAAAGTAATCTAATGAAAGTGGCAAGAAACCCCCCCGCCCAAAAAAAAACCGCATTTCTGACCTTGTGTTGTACACATTAATTTTTTTTAGTATTTTTTTATTTATAAAGGATTTTACCAGGAAGGATACATTGAGATTTCTCTCGTTTTCAAGTATGTCCTGGGTGGCGAGTATGTACCGTTAAGTGTCTTGCCCAAGGACACTTACTGGAGAGGTGCTCTTGCCGGGATCGTACCTGTGTCTCCACAGTCTCTCTCCACGGTTATAGAGCAGTGATGTTACCTCTACTCCACCCAGCTGGCAAATTTAATTTGAAAGACCATATTTTCAGCTTTTTATCTTGGTCTATTCCCTATTCTACATCTCTAGCTGTACATCAGGCCTTTGAATTAGGCCGGCGTCAGACGAACGCAGTGATCACGTCCGTGTTGCCGAACAGTTTAACGTCCGTCGTAACATAGAATCATGATCAACAGACACCCACACACTAAGTGCGTCCACACCGAACTGCGCACGCACAACGCACGTGTCAAACAGACGCAAGTTAGGCAAGAACATAAAACCGCTAGATGGACGCACAGAGTGCGCACGTCCGCGTAGCGTACTGTGTGAGTGATGAGATGTCAGACGTAGCGCATTTGCGACGTCCAGAACCTTGACGCAAAAATGGGTTTTCATATCCTTTTCAAATTTTTTGCATTTTTCATATTAATTTTGTTTCCCATAATTCCCTTTTTTTCTACGTCCGTCAAGAAAAACGGACTGTATGGAGTCTACAGCATCTTCCGTCAGTACGTCCGTCGTGCACGCACGCAGAGTGCACACTGACTGCGTTCGTCTGACATTAGCCTAAGGCTAAGGTCAGACTAACGCAGTATTAAATCACGGCCGTGCTAGCAGCAAATTACGTCAAATGCCAGGCAGCATATGAAGAACGGCCGCACTTTTGTGCAACGCAAGTGGCAAACGAATGCATTTTTTCAAGAACGTCAAACAGTTATTACTGACATACAGAGTGCGCTGCGTCCGCTAGCGGCGTGTTTGTGTGATTAGGAGACGTCAGACGCTGCTAATGTCCGGCCAACATAACGTCCAGACGCAAAAAGGGTTTTATTGATGATCCGTACAAAATCACGGACGAAAATGCGCATCGTATGACCGCTATCGCGTATTCTGTGAAAAAATGCGTCCATTCGTTCGAACACACTTTTTCACGGACAACGCAAAAAATGCGTTAGTCTGAGCCTAGCCTTAAACAGCAGAATATGACTGTAAAGAAATCCTAAAGGTAACTTTTTTTAGCTTTTTTCATTTGTGGACAAAGTCCAAAATAAATAAGGGTAAAACTGCTTGAAACATACACAAAAGGAATGTTAAGACAACGTTACAATAAGTGTGCAGAAAAATAAGATATATCTGACAACATGATGGATTTGTGTGTACGTGTGAAACAGCAATATGACAAATACGTACAGTATGTGTGCATATTCCTTGTGTTCCTCAGTGTTTCTCTATGAAAAGCATTTAAATAGTAATGATTGTGCATGCTGGGAAGTTTCACAGTGGGTGGATCTCTCAAACAATAAAGCAGGGCTTCACCTTTTATATTATCTTAATACTTGAAAAATAAAACGAATTTTGGAAGCCAGGTAATTTTGTTTTCCTTCAGCTACCAGGATTCACCAGCTCCCGAGTCAAATAGCAAGTTACAGGTACAAGCATTTATAAAGCACCAACAAATTCCTTATCGCTGTACAATGGGAGAGACAGAATAACAAATATACATACACGTTACACACATGGAACAGAAGGAGGGAGGACCCTGCTCAAGAGCTTACAATCTAAGAGAAGAGGGGTGACCCATTAGGTGAGGGTGAATAGGGTAATGGAAGTGGCAGCTTGCAGGAGGTTGCAGGAGGGAGATCATGGATTGAGCCGATAGGCTTCTCTAAAGTAATGCATTTTCAGAGACTTCTTGAAGGACTGGAGAGATGGGGAGAGTCTAATGTTGTGGGGGAGGGAGTTCCAAAGAAAGGGGCCTGCTATGGGTGAAGTCTTAAAGGCAGGAGTTGGGGGTGCGGGAACGTGAAACTGATAGCATCAGATCATTGGCAGAGCGTAGAGGTCGGGCGGGATATACCTGTTAATAAGGGAGGAGATGCAGGCAGGGGCGCGGTTATAAGGAGCTTTGTATGTGAGCACCAGTATTTTGAATTGGATTCTAAATTAAACAGGGAGTCAGTGCAGAGATTGACAGAGAGGTGAGGTGCGGGAGGTGTGAGAGGTGCGGGAGGTGAGGTTGGCAAACTGCCTACTTTGTGAATAGCCGAATGGCCACCAAAATGCACAGTACAGGGAAATTCACTGTTCGGTGCATTTTCGGGACAAGTACGGATCTCTGTGAATAACCCTGTAAGGGTTTGATGGGGTCAGTCTACTAAACTCTGTTTTGTGGACTTAATTGAACAGGGGTTTTCAAACACCCATTTTATATTTTTATTGATTATGTATCTGAAATATTTGCCATAATCCCACCAAGAAATACATAAATAGTGAAATTATGACAGGTCCTTTCATTGCCTCTAACAAATGAGGGTGAAGGAAAAAAACATATAAGAAATGCACAGTTAGTTCCAGGACAAGACTAATTTTTTGAATAAAAAGAAAAAATCTATTAAGTGAAAACTTGGGTGGTAAATCTGAATTTGATATCCAGTTGATTCATATATTAAGCTTTTAAACAGTTTATACTAGTAGGTGAAGCTAATTAGTACATTGGAAACTTGTGTTTCTCAATTATTTAACTCTAGTGATTACAATAGAAAGAGACACCTAATATTTATTAGAGGGATAGCATTTTCTTTATCGGTCATTTTAGTAAGATTTCAAGTTAAATCGTAACGAATGTGCAAGTCATTTCAGCACGCCAGATAGTTGTCAGTACAGGACTCCAGGTGTGGCATTTCCGAGGTACCAGCGGGTCAATTTGGCCTTTCATTCTTCCCAGGATAATGAGATGAATGACATCAATTTAGGTAATTTATTTATAAAGTATTTTACCAGGAAGGCTACATTGAGATTTCTCTCATTTTCAAGTATGTCCTGGGTGATAACTTGTAATCCTTGGACACTAGAAACAAGCACAAACAGTAACCCTAACTCAAATCCTAAAACAAGCAGAAAGAGTACATAAAAAGTGATGAAGTGTGAAGTGGTTTACAAACCTTTATATTACATGAAAAGTGATACCTATTGTTATTTCATGTGCTGAGTATAATACAGTGGCAAGAAAAAGTATGTGAACCCTTTGGGATTACGTGGAGTTTTGCATGAATTGGTCATAAAATGTGCTCTGATCTTCATCTAAGTCACAACAATTTGAAAAACACAGTCTGCTTAAAATAATACAACACAAACATTATATGTTTTCATGTGTTTATTGAACAGAACATGTAAACATTCACAGTGCAGGGTGGGAAAAGTATGTGAACCCCTAGCCTAATGACTTCTCCAAGAGCTAATTGGAGCCAGGAGTGAGCCAACCTTGAGTCCAATCAGTGTGATATTATTGGATGTGTTGCTGAAAGCTGTCCTGCCCCTTAAAAACACACACCGGGTTTGGGTTTACTGATTTCAAGAAGCACTGCCTGATGTGAACCATGCCTCACAGAAAAGAGCTCTCAGAAGACCTACGATCAAGAATTGTTGACTTGCATGAAGCTGGAAAGGGTTACAAAAGTATCTCCAAAAGCTTTGATGTTCATGTGTCCACGGTAAAACAGACTGTCTACAAATGGAGACAGTTCAGCACTGTTGCTACTCTCCCTAGGCGTGGTCGTCCTGTAAAGATGACTGCAAGAGCACAGCGCAGAATGCTTAATGAGGTAAAGAAGAATCCTAGAGTGTCAGCTAAAGACTTACAGAAATCTCTGGCACATGCTAACATTTTTGTTGACACATCTACAATAAGGAAAACATTAAACAAGAAGTGAGTACATGGGAGGACACCACGGAGGAAGCCATTGCTGTCAAAAAAGAATATTGCAGCACGTTTGAAGTTTGCAAAAGAGCACCTGGATGTTCCACAGCACTACTGGCAAAATATTCTGTGGACAGATGAAACCAAAATTGAGTTGTTTGTAAAAAACACACACCACTATGTGTGGAGAAAAAAAGGCACAGCACACCAACATCAAAACCTCATCCCCACTGTAAAACATGGCGGTGGGAGCATCATGGTTTGGGGCTGCTTTGCTGCCTCAGGGCCTGGACGGATTATTGTCATTGATGGAAAAATTTATTCCAGAGTTTATCAAGACATTTTGCAGGAAAACGTAAGACCATCTGTCAGCCAACTGAAGCTCCGCAGAGGATGGGTGATGCAACAGGACAATGACCCAAAGCATACAAGTAATTCAACAAAAGAATGGCTTCAACAAAACAAAATACGCCTTCTGGAGTGGCCCAGTCAGAGTCCTGACCTCAACCCGATTGAAATGCTGTGGCATGACCTTAAGATAGCGATTCACACCAGACATCCCAAGAATATTGCTACACTGAAACAGTTTTGTGAAGAGGAGTGGTCCAAAATTACTCCAGATTGTTGTGCAGGTCTGATCTGCAACTACAGGAAATGTTTGGTTGAGGTTATTGCTGCCAAAGGAGGGTCAACCAGTTATTAAGACTAAGGGTTCACAAACTTTTTCCACCCTGCACTGTGAATGTTTACATGTTCTGTTCAATAAAAACATGAAAACATATAATGTTTGTGTTGTATTATTTTAAGCAGACTGTGTTTTTCAAATTGTTGTGACTTAGATGAAGATCAGAGCACATTTTATGACCAATTCATGCAAAACTCCATGTAATCCCAAAGGGTTCACATACTTTTTCTTGCCACTGTATATGTGCGCGTCAAAAATTTCAGATGTCTCAGTTAATCACCCTTCCTGTCGCTTACTCACAAGCATCTGGGGGTCCTAAGCTAAAGTGTGTGTTTGGCTAAATAATTGTTTGCGTTTGTGGATGTGTCATGTATGTTTACAAATATCAAGCACACATAACACATCATAAATCACACATACAGACATGGCAAATTTGGCAGGCCTGAGACCTGCAGAGAGAGGGTTTGACTGATGTACATAATCACCAGCGGCTATGCTCCAAAAGAGGCGTCTCATATTGATGCGTATTTACGCCATGGTGCCAAGCAGCCAGTCAGAGCTGTTTATACAGGGCGGCATTGGCACTAGTGAATGGCTTTCAAAAGTCCTGATTTTTCCCTTTTCCCACAGTCCTCTTGAAAACCGTGGGTGATCCGAAGCGCAAATTTTATGACTTGTCAGGATTGCACATATTAGGCTTCACAGACAGTATTGTAAAGCGCTGCGGAAACTGTTGGCGCTATATAAATGATGACAATAGTAATAATAACACATATCACATACACATTGCACATGTCATACACACATTACACATGCTACACACACACACACCAGAGGCGTAGCCAGTTCATGAGGCGCCCGGGGGCAAGTCCTACCCTAGCCCCCCCCCAATGTTTTAGATGAAATAATGCATATCACATTATGCCATCACTTTCAAATTTGCTCACAGTGTGGGAAATGAGAAGGTGAATTAGTGCAGCGACATTGTTTGCGTTATAAGAGAAAAATGCCACTGCTTTAAAACAGGGGAAAAAATTAATTTTGCAATTGTTTTTTACTTTTTTATTTTTACACGTTATATGATCATGTTTGGTGTCATCGGAAAGGTCAGACTCTATCCTTTCCAGTGACACTTCACTTGACCTTGTAATTAGTATATTATGGTAATGCAGCAGTCCAAAGGACCCCCTGCGCTCTTTGCAGCAGATTAGGTTTTCGATGAAACAATGCGTAATAACGCATTGCTCCATCCCTTCCACATTTGCTGCTGTTATGGAAATGAGAAGGTGAGGTAATGCAGCAATATTATTCACTTTATTGTTGAAAAGTGAACAATACTGCTGCTTTTGGAGAAAAAAAAGGAAATATTTTTATTTTTTATAATTTTTACATATTATCTGTTCATGTTTAGTATTATTGGAAAGGCCAGGATTTGACAATTCCAAGGACTCCAAAAAGGACCTCCTACATTAAATGCTTTTGTGGCTTTTGGAGAAAAACCATAAAAAAAGGAAATATTTAAATTTTTATTTATTTTTTATAATTTTTACAGATTATCTGGTCATGTTTGGTATTATTGGAAAGGCCAGATCCAAAGGCCTTTCCATTGACTCCAAAAAGATGTCACTTGTCCACCCCCACAGGCACCCAGGGGCATGTGTCACCCCCCCACAGGCACCCAGTGCCCCCCTTCCCCCTTGCTACGCCACTGACACACACATTACACATAACACATGTTGCATATATGTAGTTATATATATATTTCATTGTAACTATCAGATAGACAACGATAGAGGGCGGAACAGATGGATACAGAGATAGATATAGAGCAATTTTAACTAGCTATCTATCCAACCTACACAGTAAGCATGGAGAGGAAATGTCCCATTTATTGGTCACAGTGTCTCCTTTGTCTCCTTTGTTGCCAGCACCCCCCCCCCCCGGGTCTCTCTTATCCCCACTGCGAAAAGTATGGAGAGCATCACTGGCATGTAAGGCAAGGGAGATATTGACACCTACTCTTGCACTTTTTTTACCCCCATTCAATATTTTTTGTTTCCTTGTTACGTCTCACCTTCCTTCCATTCTGGAATGAGTCACTTCGGATTCCTTATTTTGAAATAAAAAATTAGTCATGGGGATTTTTCGTAGCTGCATATTGCTCATTGATGATTAGGTTTAATTCTGGATTAAAAGGTTTGTTACAGTTGTGTTCAAAATTATTCAACCCCCAATGCTGTAAAGGGTTTTAGGGAATTTAGTGTACATTTGTAATTGTATTCAGAATGAAATCCTACAAGGACTTTTTAAAGAACCATATGCAACTAAAATTACATCAATTGGTTTTGTAATACAGTAGTAAATGTTTCTTTTGTGAATTCTTCATTGACACAATTATTCAACCCCTTAAAGACTACCACTCTGAAGAACAGAGGTTCATTCAAGTGTTTTCAATCAGGTATTGAAAACACCTGTGGATATCACGGAGCAGCAATAAAGCATAATAAGCACCAATTAGGCAGCTTTAAAATGACTGTGATACTCAGCTCCTTCTAGACATTTACTGGTGTGGTTACAAACATGGTGAAGTCAAGAGAATGGTCCAGGAAGACAAGAGAAGAGGTGATTACTCTTCATAGGAAGGGCAATGGCTATAAGAAGATTGCAAAGATGTTAAACATACCAAGAGAGACCATAGAAAGCATCATTCGCAAATTCAAGGCAAAGGGCACTGTTGAAACGCTACCTGGTCGTGGCAGAAAGAAGATGCTGACTTCGACTGCTGTGCGCTACCTGAAGCGTAGAGTGGAAAAAAGTCCCCGTGTGACTGCTGAGGAACTGAGAAAAGATTTGTCAGATGTGGGTACTGAAGTTTCAGCTCAGACAATACGGCGCACACTGCGTAATGAAGGCCTCCATGCCAGAACTCCCAGGCGCACCCCCTTGCTGTCTCCAAAGAATAAGAAGAGTCGACTGCAGTATGCCAAAAGTCTTGTGGACAAACCACAGAAGTTTTGGGATAGTGTTCTGTGGACTGATGAAACAAAATTAGAACTGTTTGGGCCCATGGATCAATGCTATGTTTGGAGGAGGAAGAACAAGGCCTATGAAGAAAAGAACACCTTGCCTACTGTGAAGCATGGCGGGGGGTCTATCATGCTTTGGGGCTGTTTTGCTTCTGCAGGTACAGGGAAGCTTCAGCGTGTGCAAGGTACCATGAATTCTCTTCAGTACCAGGAGATATTGGATGACAATGTGATGCAGTCCGTCACAAACCTGAGGCTTGGGAGACGTTGGACCTTTCAACAGGACAATGATCCCAAGCATACCTCCAAGTCCACTAGAGCATGGTTGCAGATTAAAGGCTGGAACATTTTGGAGTGGCCATCGCAGTCACCTGACTTAAATCCGATTGAGAACCTCTGGTGGCACTTAAAGAAAGCAGTTGCAGTGCGCAAGCCTAAGAATGTGACTGAACTGGAGGCTTTTGCCCATGACGAATGGGCGAAGATACCCGTAGATCGCTGCAAGACACTTGTGTCAAGCTATGCTTCACGTTTAAAAGCTGTTAGTACAACATCCTTTTACAGTTATAAGTACTAAGATTGAATGTCACTTGGGGGTTGAATAAAACTGATAATGATGTGAGCACAGAAAAGACATTTGTGGTTATTTCATTATAAATGTTATGTTATATTTGTCTGACCTACACGTGCCTCTTTGATTTAATTGTAAGCAAGATGACTGAAGGATC
Organism: Leptobrachium leishanense; assembly: GCA_009667805.1. NCBI lineage: Eukaryota > Metazoa > Chordata > Amphibia > Anura > Megophryidae > Leptobrachium > Leptobrachium leishanense. The sequence goes on along the minus strand of CM019064.1, from coordinate 325,681,737 downwards.
AAAATCAATGTCAAACTGGCCAAAACACTCAATTTCAGTGGGGGTTGAATAATTTTGAACACAACTGTATATCTATGATATTTTTTTGTTTTCACAAAAATTAATATTTAGTGCGACTACAAGTTCATTAAGATGCCTGGATGCATAAACTCTGACTATATTGTAAATGTAATGCAACTCAAATTTACATTTTAATTAAGAGTTTTGGTTTTTTTAATTGTTGCCATTATTTACTGTTATTTCATGTAAAGAAATGGTTGACTTTCAAAATAATGTGTTCTTATCGCTTGGCTTAAATAGTCACATTAAAGCCCTATTAAATGTAACTAATAATTTCAAAGGAAAGCTATTATACCTTCTCACTCAGTTTTACGATAACTCAAGTCATTAAAGAAACCGTCCAAATGTGAGGTTTCCTCATGACTATAGTGCATACGCATACACTGGATACTTAACTCTTTAACCCCTTCACTGCCAATATCGATATCTCTCAGGTTTCAAAGGCACCATCTGGTGCCCCGATATCGAAATATCTTGATGCAGTCCAAAAGAAAATGAAATTCGTTTGCTGCAAACAAATTTTGTTAGCTTCTGGGCCTCAGAAGGTGCCCCCAAAGTTTTAGCCCTGTGGGCATAATGCCCAAAGAGCTAAAACTGTAAAATCAGCTGCTCAAAGCTCTGAAATTTCAGACTTTCAGACGCTGTTAGCAGACGATGCAGGAGAAATAGAAGAAAACGTATCTTCTGTTAAAAACCACTGGTTTCTGACAATGTTTTTTGGAAAATCACTTGGTAGTGAAGGGGTTAATGGCACAGGGCTTTTAAATTTTTTGTACACAAAAGATACAAGCAATTTTATTTAGTTTTGCTTTGTACAGTACTTCTCAAACAAACACGGCCTTCTTGTAGTACCCTAAATGTATACATGAACCAATTTAAAAAGGAAGGTAATTTTTTAGTATTTTTTAAAAAATATCTAAATTCTAAGCCCACCCCCCCCCCCCAATTTCTCCTAAATAATACATACTTTCAGGGTTATTCAGAGAGAGGTGAAACTCTCCAGAATGACTGGACAAGTTTAAATTCTAGATCAAAATAGCCAAACCAGAAAAATTCTCCCATTTATCTCGCTTTCCAAATTGGATATTTGGTCTAGATTTTTCTCTTCTCTTGTCCGGTTCTCCTGGTTTTCACCGCTCTCTGAATAACCCTGCAAGAATATCAAACTACAGTGTATAAAAATATTAACCACTTAGGGTACATAAATTAGTGATGAAATTTATTTTTTTAAATGTAACGTAACAAATATTTCAGATCATTGTTACAAATGTTGTATAAAAAAAAGTACAAATATGTAACAGAAAATGATTCCCTTAGTGCAGGGGTCTGCAACCTTAAACAGCCAAAGAGCCATTTGGACCCGTTTCCCTCAAAAATGAAATCACTGGGAGCCACAAACCCATTTTGACATCTAAAATGTAGATAACACGGCATATATCGTTTTTTACCTTTATGCTATGTATAAAGCATACTATAGTGTGTTATTTATTATTTATATTATTGTTGTATTTGTTACTTTTTTCACATGCACAAAATGCACATATTACTTTAATTTAAATTAATTTATGTAAGCGGGCTGCCTGCATACATTTTACTTCAAGTAAATTAGGCAAATTAATATTTGTATTTTGTGCAAATAAAAAAAAAGTAACAAATACAAGAATTTGCCCTTGGGTGTGGAGGGGTACTTTAAATTTAACCTTTAAATAATAATAATAAATCAATAATTTTAAGCCCACATAAGGCAGGCAATTGCCATGTCATTAATATAAATAAAAAATAATTTAAATTAATTAGTTACAAACATATATAAAGCGCCAACAAGTTGCGTAGCGCTGTACAATGAGAGAGCGCGAATAACAAATATACATACACAAAACACACAGAGAACAGTTGAAGATAGGACCCTGGTGGAGAGCTTAATGCAGCCATGCCATGATTGATGCCATTTATTTATAATTATTATATTTCTTCTCCCCACATATATAATAGTCCCCAGCTCCCCCTATGTATAAATTAATAATCCCCCATATAGAAATGAATAATCCCCAGAACCCCATATATAAATTAATAAACCCCTGGTCCCCCCATATATAAATAATCCCCAGGTCCCCATATATAATTGAATAGTCCCCAGGTCCCCCATATATGAATTCATAATCCCCAGGTCCCCACATATATAAATTAATAATCCCCAGGTCCCCCATATATGAATTCATAATCCCCAGGTCCCCCCATATATGAATTAATAATCCCCAGGTCCCCACATATATTAATAATCCCCAGGTCCCCCATATATGAATTAATAATCCCCAGGTCCCCCCATATATAAATTATTAATCCCCAGGTCCCCCCATATATGAATTAATAATCCCCAGGTCCCCACATATATTAATAATCTCCAGGTCCCCCATATATGAATTCATAATCCCCAGGTCCCCCCATATATGAATTAATAATCCCCAGGTCCCCCATATATGAATTAATAATCCCCAGGTCCCCACATATATAAATTATTAATCCCCAGGTCCCCCCATATATGAATTAATAATCCCCAGGTCCCCACATATATTAATAATCTCCAGGTCCCCCATATATGAATTCATAATCCCCAGGTCCCCCCATATATGAATTATTAATCCCCAGGTCCCCCCATATATGAATTAATAATCCCCAGGTCCCCACATATATTAATAATCTCCAGGTCCCCCATATATGAATTAATAATCCCCAGGTCCCCACATATATAAATTATTAATCCCCAGGTCCCCCCATATATGAATTAATTCATATATGTGGGGACCTGGGGATTATTAATTTATATATGTGGGGACCTGGGGATTGTTAATTCATATATGTGGGGACCTGGGGATTATTAACAATCCCCAGGTCCCCACATATATAAATTAATAATCCCCAGGTCCCCACATATATGAATTAATAATCCCCAGGTCCCCACATATATGAATTAATAATCCCCAGGTCCCCTCATACCTTGTTTCCATCAACCTGTTCAAGTTCTGGCGCGCGTTGGCTGTCCATCATGCTGAGGGGGTGGGGTTATCCCCACTCCCCTCACTCTCTATTAGACAGCCACTGTGAGCCAATGTCTTCCATCACGCTGTGCCCAGAGCAAGGAGCAGGTGCAGCGTGATGATGGGAACAGAGTCGACAGTGGCCGCCCAGCTGAGTATGGGGGAACCTGGGTCGGGGCCGGCTGCACCCTAGCGGGAGCGCTGGCCTGGGAGCCGCAGAAGGGCATTGGAAGAGCCGCAGGTTGCAGACCCCTGCCTTAGTGTAAAAAAATGCAACTGATCATACAGTAATCAGACACAAAATACTTTAATCCTTAATAGGGGGCACATGGGGAGATGTGGGAGCACAATGTCTCTCCATTTGAACCTGGGTCTCCACGGTTATAGAGCAGTGATGTTACCTCTACTCCATCCAGCCGATATTCAGAGCGACAAGACGGGACAAGTTAATTATCTTTGGGTGGATGAAACAATGGAAGGTAATAATGCAGCTAGTCAATCTATCCTCTTACCGTGAATCTGGCACTATCATTGTGATAGCAGCGGCACGTCATTGGCATGACAATCTTCCCATGTTTACTTGTCTGGCGAGAGAGACAGCCAATGACGATACCCAGCAGGAGAGGTTGCAAAGCACACTCCAGCAATAAGCTGCAAGAGAGTTAGTGCATCTTCTCAGCTATCATGACTTACGTTGAGTGGAATTGGTTATGGTTTGGCTACTTGAAAATGGAACATCACCCTGCAATTTATTATTCTGAGTTGGTTGCTGTTTGACTGACTGTAAAAATGTGACAAACTGGCTACTAAAAATTGGAGAGAGAACGAGTTCTGAAGAAAAAAAATCAGCTATGCTTGGCTGCAAGCTGTCTGATATTCATCTGACTTTCAATGAAAATGTTGCAGCTACACACTCATTTCAACTCCCTTCCCACTCAGCAGATAGTGAATTAATCACACCACAGGAGGACTGTATCTGCCGAGTGCACGTCGAGAGAACCCAACTAAAAGTGCTACACATGCACAACACAGGTGCATCTGAATGGATTCCTTTGTTTGAAGGAAATTCGGAGACACTTGCTGTTATCGGCTTAGCTTTAGCATTGGATTTTTTTTTTATTTCAAACGAGCCACAAATTAGAGAAATAATTCACAGAAGACATCATGCTAGGAAATCATTGGGTTTGAACATATGATCTACCTATTACGAAAATATTTTTTACACAAATTAAAATCTGTTTGTAATATATAATGATTTAAATATAAGATACAATTTGTTACTCTTAATTATCAATAAAATTGTAAACGTCATTTAAAAAAACTGATCAAGTAGTCATTCAGCATACATCTAGATTGTGTTTTCTGCGGCGTATTCTTCTACCGCTCTGGGAGCAATCATTTTCTTGTATCTTGGTGTTATTCCTTGATAAATCGGCTGATCAGGTTTAGTCATGTCACCTTATTATTAGGAAATGCTAAAATCTCCCTAAATATATCATGAAAATCAATCTGCATTGAACACATTAATTATATATCACTCATGGTAATTCACAAAGAATCCTGTTATCATTCTCCTGATCATCCAATATAAAGAAAATTGTGTCACTGACTGGTGAAGTGTGATAATGCAGCTTATGTCATTATGCCTTGATCTCTCTCGACATGACACAAATTGTTAGTGTTCGGTTGATAATACTGTGCTATTTTGATTTATTTTTTTGCGGCATATACATTTTACTGAAATTAAATACAAAAGGAGATAAAGCAAAGCTTTAACTGGCCAAAGATAGAAAAGAATGCTGGTAGAGAGGCTCAGCAGGACTCAAAATGAATCTCCATAGAAGCTTTTATTTCAGACAGTTCCAGATCGGCCTCTTGACATCCCCACTTAATAGCAGACATAAATGCGGGAGACAGCAAGATACCTTCAGGCTCTGAGGACCAGGTTTATATGGCAGTAGCAGACGCCTTTTTAAATTAATCTTTATGTTCTCTGATCTCTGAACAACATATGCATCCAAGAATAAAACAAAACAGAAATGGTGATCTTTTATTGAGGGTCATGGCTATTTCAGTAACTAACAACTATATATAAAAAAAAATCACTTACCTTTGAGGAGACATTCAAGATTTTTACGGCAGACTTTTTAGTGCATGGCTTTGTAAGGTATCAAAATAGGTGCATTAAATAGAGTATGTGTGGTTGAATGTGGCTTTGATGAGCTTTTATTACAGTTAGCAGCCTGGCTGATACAAGCATGTGCTTTATTGTGATACACCATTAATCACTCAACTGAATGCTGACAGTTTTATTCTTAATGGAAAACTGGAAGAATTGCAAACTTTTGGAGTAAGAATATAATAAAACTATGAAAAGGGGAAACTCTACACTTGATGTAACACACTCTATTTGTGTTAATAGAAACTACATTAAAACCGTAAAATAAGTCCTCAAAGTTCATGCATTTACAGTAAATGACCAGGCTTTGCAGTTGAACTCTGCCAAACTAAGGCTGGGGTCAGACGAACGCAGTGTGAACGTGCGTTTACCCGCACTTTATGACGGCCGTGGTAGCAGCAAATTACGTCCAACGCAGGCCCACACACGAAGTACGGACGCACGAAAGTATGGCCGCGCAACGCAAGCGGCAAACGAACACATTTTGACAAGAACGTCATACCGCTAGTACTGACGTACAGAGTGCGCTGCGTCCACATAGTGGCGTGTGTGCGTGATTAGGAGACGTCAGACGCTGCTCATGTCCGGCCAACATCACGTCCAGACACCCAAAGTTTCCTGGTTTGGATCCGTATGAAATCACGGCGGAAATTGCGCATCGTATGACCGCCATCGCGTATTCCGTGAAAAAGTACGTCCATGCATTCAGACGCACTTTTTTATGGATGATGTTAAAAATGTTTGTCTGACCCTAGCCTTAAGAAGTTAAACAGCCAATTAGGGCTATTAGTGTTATACATACTTGTTTTATTTTTGGCAAAGAAATTGAGATAAGGAGTTAATTAGAGAGCACTGAAATTTTGGTGCTCTCTCCTTCGGTGCACTTCAGCACCCTTAATTTGTCGACCCTGCAGTGAATTCAGCATTCACCGCAGGGTCCTGAAGTGTGCTTGTCACGTGGCGTGTGCAGTTCAGATGTGAGCCCAGCAGGTGGCGACACAGAAGGGAGGCCAGACAGGATATCAAGCAATGAATATAACTTTAATGAAACGTAAATAGGCCTTGGCAGCAGGCACTTGAAAGAACAGAGGAATGCAATACTGGACAGCACAGGCAATGACGGGGTTAATGTCTATATGCGAGGGTCTTGGCTGGCTGCTGACTGAGAGGTGTAGATATTCCTTAGCAGGGGTTCGGTACACAGTATATAACAAGCAATATAGTCCAGTGAGTAGTCTTGACTGGAGAGCCCGAGGATTGTGGGCAATGCGGTCCCAGACTGCAGACAGGGTCCACCAAGAATAAATCTGGACAGCTGGCAGTGGTACCTTGATCAAAGGTCAGAGACGGTGGTGAAAAGCTGTAATCCACAGGTAGGTTTCCAGACACAGGGGATAGTGGGCTACGCGGTTGGGAGTACCCACTTGAGCAGTGACCTGGAAGACTTGACCGTAGATACAGCGCAGGTGGAGATCGCTGAAAGTCCCAGGCAATGAAGGAGATGTATCCAGGAACAACAGGGTTGAGAGATGGGTACTGGATACGCAGGATACACTGTACAGCAACAGGATTAACTGGATCAGGTAGAGCAGGTATGCACACAGCCAAGTGACCTCAGACAGGGAGCACAATGCAGACCCACTGCTAGCTGGGTCTCTCTGCTATTTAAGGAGGCTTGATAGCAGATGGGCCTCAGCTGGAACTCCAGGGCTGGAAAGGAAGACCCAGGCTGGATCTCCAGGAGCCTGGTCATGGTACTGAGCTGGGGTAAAACCCGGATGGGAACCCAAGGAAAAGCGATCAGAGCAGTTTCTTAGAGCAAGGCTGTGCATTATAGGCACATCAGCAGGTACCCCAGGTGGACCGTGACAGTGCTGAATCGATGCACTGAACGCCGCCGATAAACCTGCCGCATGCAGCCGCAAACCACCGGAAAAGAATCGAAAAACCACCAAATTAGTCCAAAAAACTGCTGAAAAAATGCCGTATCAATCCTATAAACTGCTGAATGCATCCTCAGACCGCCAAAAAAAGCCAAATCGATACATAACTTGCTGAAAAACTGCAGAATTGATCCGATAAACTGCAGAACAGACCGTCGAACGCATCCGAAAAGAAAGCCAACCAGCCGCCGAACAGGGGTAAAAAAAAAAAACTGCAACTTTTAAAAGGCGTTTTAAAAAAAAGCTAGTGCATGAAAATGCCTGGAAACAATATATATATGGTCCTATGAATAACAATAAAAAGTTCTGCTACAGAAAAAAAAAAGCCATTTAAACAGAATCGGAATCAAAAATTTCACCAAAAAAAATCCAAAATGCCTAAAAATCCTACTAATTAAATAAATAGACTTTTGCTGCAAATGAATAGAATAGAAGGTTGAATAAATATTTAATGAAAATGGGGAATTTTTTTTTAGATTGAAACCTATGGGATCCGCCTGTTTAAACCTGTCAAATGAAACCACCGAAAATCAGGGCATTTCCACACTTTTCCCTGATGTTCGGCATTCTCTGTATAGAATAGCCATTACTTCCCTATGGGGAGTTCTTGCCGCCGAATGTCACCATATTTTTCTGGCACTTTGCAACTATTTGGTGAATCGCCAGCTTTTTGAATAGCCGAATGGCCTCGAAATTGAACCATACCGAGAAATAAACTGTTTGGTGCAATTCAGTGGCTAATTCGTTGCTTTCTGAATAACCATTTTAGGACATCAAATGGTAGAATAACCTTGTACATTACATTTTTCAACAATAGTTAACTTCAAAAGTCAGGTGATAAGGGCAAGGAGGAACAAGTGCAACAAAAGAGAGGGGGTGTGTATGCACACTTTTCATGACATAAAGGAACCTACATCCTTGGGAATATGCACTATATCACAGAAGAAAGATTTCACAATATTGAAGTTAGCCACCAAGTCCCATGATAACCAGGTATCTCTGAGAGTTCAGTTTTTGCAGAGAGGTCGTCAATAAGCCAAAGGTTTTCCTTTACTTGCAATATCCTCCATTGCTTTTGCAGATCTGGGACACACCATTTTTCAGCCACTGCCTTTCAAGCCATCAGAAGGATTTTAGAGAGTAAGTGATGGGTTTGGCCAACAAATTATGTCCATAGACCCAAGGGGATAGTGGTGCAGTTATGTTTCACTAGATTGTGAACCTCTTTCCAATAAGGGACAATTTTAGGGCAGTTCCACCACATCTGTAGTTGGGTGCCTTGAGATTGGCACTGCCTACAACATAGGTCTAGGTAGGTTGGGGTTGGCAGATGTAGGAACACCCGGGTAATACACTATCTGATTAGAGTTTTTAAAGCATGTTCCTGTAGGACACTGCAGATGGAAACTTTGTGCAATCAAACCACATGAGTATGTTTCGGAAGGGCAGATGCACTCACAAGAAATTGGCCTGATCTGCCTTGTGGTTTGACTCTCTGGGAGGGAGGCAAAGTGTCAGTATTGTATGCAATTAAAGATGTTCTTTGGTCGGAGTGGATTCCACTGTCATTTTTAAGAAAGTACTTTGTTGTTTTTAATGTGGCGATGTCCATTGAACTCCAAGACAAATTCCACTAGACATCTTTTGCTGAATCTACAGTGGCAACTAGAGTGAACTGTACACAAAGTAACTTTGACAGAAACTATGGTGGAAACCCCAGAGAAAACCACACAGAACTACACTTGATACCTTCGGCTGAAACTATGGAGAAAAGAACTATGAAAATTATCATGAACTACGGTGGAAGTTGCCTATATAGTGAATTCACCATAGATCGTCCATAATGGTTTCTCTAAATTCTCAGACCTAAATCCACCATTCTTTAAGTGAAAGATCCTGGTTAATGAATAACCCCCTAAGTGTCATAATTAAAGAGGGGATTTTACATCCCTTGGTATGGGCAATAATGTAACATAATAAATTGCAAAATGTTTGGAGTGTATAAAGAAATCATATAGGGATAGGCTACGTTTGCTTGTCATTATCTAGGTATAAAATCTCAAAAGTGAATGTGTGTTTATATCAACTGTGGATAAGTACCCTGCAAATATATTGTGCTTCTGTGACCAGATGTAAACTCTGATGCGAACTAAGCCAATCGCTCATAAGCGATATAGACATAATAACATTTTGTTCATTTCTACATCATTGAACAGCAATTTCTAACAATAACAGGCCTAATGGGATCTAGTTCAAGAGCCAGATAGCTTCTCCAGTAGTGTTGTGAGAATATTAGAATATTTCAGATAACTGTACATATTAAATATGCAGGATCCGTGCAGAGTAAACATGTCATCGGTAATTATTTCACACATGTTTTATGTGTGTTTTTTTATTGTGGAATAGAACACAATAGCTTGTATAAAAACAACAGAATGAGTAAATAACATAATGTTTTATAGTTCTCACAAGTGCTGCCAGTTAACGCTGCCAAAGTTGTCTGGTTGGAGTAGAAAACAATATTTTGTTGTAGAATTGATTTTATGTTTTATTTCTTTTTCTTAAACTTGATAACAATTTTGCTTGTTTCTTGTTATATTCATGCGGCAAAAAATATGTGGGCAAGATTATCAGGCCATTTAAAGTGAGGTTTATTGAACATGTCCGCTCAATAAGATACTCGAGAGATACCCCTGTTTCGAGGCACTTAAGGATCCATCATGACAACTGCTCTGATGGAATTAAATTCATGGGGATAGAACAAGTCTCCCTGGGACCCCCGAGGAGGTAATCTAGACCAAAAAGTTTTACAGCCGGAAACATATTGGATATACCGCTTAAAAACGTTACCGCCTCGGGGCCTTAATGAAGGCTTTAATTTTTCTGCATTTGTACATAAGTAAACTCTTCCCCTAATAAGATCGAGACATCTAATATGCAGGAGAATGCTAGCGTGACTCTTTAAATATTGATCAACACTAAAGTAGTAATATCTACCAAGCTATCTCCGTATTTTTTGACCAACCTCACATGATGATCTCAAAATATCCTGACGCCTTCCATTCATGAGGATAAGTACATTAGCCCATCGAAAGAGAATATTACCTGATTGTAAACTCTTAGTATAAACCAGTTATACTAACAGAAAGTAGATGTTAGATGAGTAACCGTCTAAGATACGTCACTTGAGTGGGCGTGGCCACTACAGTATGCTTACCCGGTACAATATTAAGTGCACGAACACGGCTTGTACCATCCCTAATAAGATTGGATTCTTCATTGACTAGGATCACCTCAATTGGGCAATTATGATGCTATCTGTCCATTTTAATTGTATCGTTATGAGGTGTTTCAGTGAGTCAATTTGCATATTCCCAGCTCCCACCTGTTGCTTGGTACTCTGATTAGTGGCGCTATAAAGGCTAGCTCTGCGAATGCAGTAAGGTTGCCTCTTTCTTTCTTGGTGCGTGTATGTGTGTGTGCTAACACTCTTACTCCTGATGATGCTGTATCCTCAGTGAAACGCGTTGAGTAATAGAAACTGTATTAGAAGCCACAGGATTGGTGTTAAGAGCGTGTAAAATTTGAGCTTTCTATCTCTACCCTTTCCTATAGTGCGCGAATCTTTGAAGGCTCGCTTTCTATGTCCGGAGTGGCAGCGTTCACACACGCGAATATTTGTGTACATCCCTCATACTGGGAGAATAATAATAATTATTGATGTATGGAGTGCTTTACCTACTCCATTTAAATTATTGAATCTCCCAATGTATGGACTCGTGAAGGTCCATTTCTGTTGTGATGGTGCTGTTGTGATTTGTGTATGCCTTGCCGAAAAGCTCTCTCTAAAGGGCATTCCTGTATATGACGTTAAGGGTTAATTTTGAAATGCTGACAAATAGAGATCATACACGTAGACGATCTACCTACAGAAAAGGGTTAGATAGTCAATTTGGATATTAGATCATATTGGGGTAATAACGATTGTAACGTCAATGTATATTGACTCTGGTAATTGTAGCAAATTATACCCCCGATCTCTAGTCTCAATTCCTTTTTATGAGACTTGCAGGCTTATTAATTATACTCCGCTAGGCCAGCGGATAAACGTTGCTGATTTGCAGCCTGTGATTTTCCAAGTACTAGTCCTCATCAATTTGTATGGACTTCAGTATTGACTCAACAGGCAGTGGTGTATTTTTGCCTAGGCCGACTAGGCCCAGGCCTAGGGCGGCACTTTCCAGGGGGCGGCGGCGGCCCGCACTGGGTGGCCCCACCCCTAAAAAAAAAAAATTTTTTTTTTACTTTTGCAAAGTATTTTACCAGGAAGGATACATTGAGATTTCACTAATTTTCAAGTATGTCCTGGGTAGGCAAGGCCTAGGCTTTCACTTTCCAGGGGGCAGCAAAAAACCTCACCACTAAATGGGTTACTCACAGAGCACCGAAATGACGCCAACATTTTGGTGTTCTGTAGTTCCCTGCACTTAGGAGAATAAAATTTCCCCACCCTGCAGTGAATTCACCATTCACCACAGGGTCCCCAAAGTGCATGGAGTCGGCCGCTGAATGCTGCCACCGCAAACCTGCCTGCTGGCCTGCTGTTTTTAAGCGAACTACTGAACGAAAATGTCTGGAATTTAGATATAAGATCCTATGATTGATAATAAAAAGAAAAATGAAAGACCGCTATTAAAAAAAAGGGGGGGGGAATTTTGCCCAAAAAAATCAGAAAAATGACTAAAAGGTACTAAAAAAAAATAATCATTACATAAAGACTTTTTACTGCAGATTAAAATAATAAATGATTTATTAGATATTGCATAAAAACGGGAATATTTTTAACATTGAAACCTATGGGGTTCACCTGAATAAACCTGCTGATTGAAACTACCGAACATCAGGGCATTTCACTGCCATTTCTCTGAGTCTCAGTACCACATGACTGGCTGAACCACGTGAAACGCACGCGCGCAGCTGCCTGCCCTTTCGTTAACAGACTCTATTCTGGACTGAACACCCACCGGGAAGGGAATCAAAGCTACAGTGCACCCTCTGGCAGTGGCACCCCACTGCTGACAAGATGGCTCCACAGCATAATTGCTGTGTGCTCATATACACTCGGTTTGCTGGGAGTTATATTGCAGTGGATTCTGATGCACTCATACACACCGCACATTGCATTGCTGGGAGTTTTATTGCTGTGGATCAGGGGTGTCAAACTCAAATGTCATCGGGGCCGCATCAGCCGTTTGGTCACCCTCAAAGGGCCAGTTGTATCTGTAGGACTATGTGTCCACTCTTTATTATCATAAATTATTGTCACTGCATTCAATTATTACTGTTTTTTGTAATAATGTAAGTAATAACTAGCTCTGAAAGCAGAAACATAGTCAGAATAATGGCAAGTAGATATTCAAATGTACAATTATTGTACAATTTATTGAAAAATGAGTTTTCGATATTGCCCCAGCTCTCACATGGATATTGCCCCAGCTCTCACATGGATACTGCCCCAGCTTACACATGGATATTGCCCCAGCTTACACATGGATATTGCCCCAGCTCACACATGGATATTGCCCCAGCTCACACATGGATTTGCCCCAGCTCACACATGGATTTGCCCCAGCTTATGGATTTGCCCCAGCTCACACATGGATATTGCCCCAGCTCATTGATTTGCCCCAGCTCTCACATGGATTTGCCCCACCTCATGGATTTGCCCCAGCTCATGGATTTGCCCCCAGCTCATGGATTTGCCCCAGATCATGGATTTGCCCCAGCTCTCACATGGATTTGCCCCACCTCATGGATTTGCCCCAGCTCATGGATTTGCCCCCAGCTCATGGATTTGCCCCAGCTCACACATGGATATTGCCCCAGCTCACACATGGATTTGCCCCAGCTCACACATGGATTTGCCCCAGCTTATGGATTTGCCCCAGCTCACACATGGATATTGCCCCAGCTCATTGATTTGCCCCAGCTCTCACATGGATTTGCCCCACCTCATGGATTTGCCCCAGCTCATGGATTTGCCCCCAGCTCATGGATTTGCCCCAGATCATGGATTTGCCCCAGCTCTCACATGGATTTGCCCCACCTCATGGATTTGCCCCAGCTCATGGATTTGCCCCCAGCTCATGGATTTGCCCCCAGCTCACACATGGATTTGCCCCAGCTCATGGATTTGCCCCAGCTCACACATGGATTTGCCCCAGCTCATGGATTTGCCCCAGCTCATGGATCTGCCCCAGCTCATGGATTTGCCCCAGCTCACACATGGATTTGGACCAGCTCACACATGGATATTGCCCCAGCTCATGGATTTGCCCAGCTCATGGATTTGCCCCAGCTCATGGATTTACCCCCAGCTCATGGATTTGCCCCAGCTCATGGATTTGCCCCCAGCTCATGGATTTGCCCCAGCTCTCACATGGATTTGCCCCAGCTCATGGATTTGCCCCACCTCATGGATTTGCCCCAGCTCATGGATTTGCCCCCAGCTCATGGATTTGCCCCAGCTCATGGATTTGCCCCAGCTCACACATGGATTTGCCCCAGCTCATGGATTTGCCCCAGCTCACACATGGATATTTGCCCCAGCTCATGGATTTGCCCCAGCTCACACATGGATATTTGCCCCAGCTCATGGATTTGCCCCAGCTCACACATGGATATTGCCCCAGCTCATGGATTTGCCCCAGCTCATGGATCTGCCCCAGCTCATGGATTTGCCCCAGCTCATGGATTTGCCCCAGCTCACACATGGATTTGCCCCAGCTCACACATGGATATTGCCCCAGCTCATGGATTTGCCCCAGCTCATGGATTTGCCCCCAGCTCATGGATTTGCCCCAGCTCATGGATTTGCCCCCAGCTCATGGATTTGCCCCAGCTCTCACATGGATTTGCCCCAGCTCATGGATTTGCCCCCAGCTCATGGATTTGCCCCACCTCATGGATTTGCCCCAGCTCTCACATGGATTTGCCCCACCTCATGGATTTGCCCCAGCTCATGGATTTGCCCCAGCTCACACGTGGATTTGCCCCAGCTCATGGATTTGCCCCAGCTCACACATGGATTTGCCCCAGCTCATGGATTTGCCCCAGCTCACACATGGATATTTGCCCCAGCTCATGGATTTGCCCCAGCTCACACATGGATATTGCCCCAGCTCATGGATTTGCCCCAGCTCATGGATTTGCCCCAGCTCTCACATGGATTTGCCCCACCTCATGGATTGGCCCAAGCTCATGGATTTGTCCCAGCTCATGGATTTGCACCACCTCATGGATTTGCCCCCAGCTCATGGATTTGCCCCAGCTCATGGATTTGCCCCCAGCTCATGGATTTGCCCCAGCTCATGGATTTGCCCCCAGCTCATGGATTTGCCCCAGCTCATGGATTTGCCCCAGCTCTCACATGGATTTGCCCCAGCTCTCACATGGATTTGCACCAGCTCATGGATTTGCCCCAGCTCATGGATTTGCCCCCAGCTCATGGATTTGCCCCAGCTCATGGATTTGCCCCCAGCTCATGGATTTGTCCCAGCTCACACATGGATTTGCCCCACCTCATGGATTTGCCCCAGCTCATGGATTTGCCCCCAGCTCATGGATTTGCCCCAGCTCATGGATCTGTCCCAGCTCATGGATTTGCGCCAGCTCATGGATTTGCCCCAGCTCACACATGGATATTGCCCCAGCTCATGGATTTGCCCCAGCTCATGGATTTGCCCCCAGCTCATGGATTTGCCCCAGCTCTCACATGGATTTGCCCCAGCTCAAGGATTTGCCCCCAGCTCATGGATTTGCCCCACCTCATGGATTTGCCCCAGCTCTCACATGGATTTGCGCCACCTCATGGATTTGCCCCAGCTCATGGATTTGCCCCAGCTCATGGATTTGCCCCAGCTCATGGATTTGCCCCAGCTCACACATGGATTTGCCCCAGCTCATGGATTTGCCCCAGCTCACACATGGATATTTGCCCCAGCTCATGGATTTGCCCCAGCTCACACATGGATATTGCCCCAGCTCATGGATTTGCCCCAGCTCTCACATGGATTTGCCCCAGCTCATGGATTTGCCCCAGCTCTCACATGGATTTGCCCCACCTCATGGATTTGCCCCAGCTCATGGATTTGCCCCAGCTCATGGATTTGCACCACCTCATGGATTTGCCCCCAGCTCATGGATTTGCCCCAGCTCTCACATGGATTTGCCCCCAGCTCATGGATTTGCCCCCAGCTCATGGATTTGCCCCAGCTCTCACATGGATTTGCCCCAGCTCTCACATGGATTTGCACCAGCTCATGGATTTGCCCCAGCTCATGGATTTGCCCCCAGCTCATGGATTTGCACCACCTCATGGATTTGCCCCCAGCTCATGGATTTGCCCCAGCTCTCACATGGATTTGCCCCAGCTCATGGATTTGCCCCAGCTCTCACATGGATTTGCCCCAGCTCATGGATTTGCCCCAGCTCATGGATTTGCCCCAGCTCTCACATGGATTTGCCCCAGCTCTCACATGGATTTGCCCCAGCTCTCACATGGATTTGCACCAGCTCATGGATTTGCCCCCAGCTCATGGATTTGCCCCAGCTCATGGATTTGCCCCCAGCTCATGGATTTGCCCCCAGCTCATGGATTTGCCCCAGTTTACACATGGATTTGCCGCAGCTCTCACCTGGATATGCCCCAGAGGCAGCCAGCTCTCACCTGGATACTTGCCCCAGCTCCGGCAGGGGTTGAGGGGGCCCAGATGCCGGGCAGCGGGAGTGCCTGCCCGGTCCTGAACAGTTCGTCCTGTTGAAGGGGATGCGGCTGCGTGCGTGCGTGCGTGCGTGCGTGCGCGCGCAGGTCACGTGGTCCGGCCAGTCAGGTGGTACAGAGACTCAGTACCACCTGGTTAGCCAGACCACATGACCGGCTGGGCCTGCACACAGCCACCTCCCCTTTAACAGGACGGACTGTTCAGGACTGGGCAGGCACTCCCGCTGCCCGGCATCTGGGTCTCCTCAACCCCCGGGCCAGTTTAAGGCTGGTGGGCCACATGACGAGGTCTGGTGGGCCGGATTTGGCCCGCTGGCCTTGTCTTTGACACCCGTGCTGTGGATTCTGATACGCTGACACACACCAAACATTGCATTGCTGGGAGTTTTATTGCTGTGGATTCTGTGATACACACTGCATATTACTGTGAGTTTTATTGCCCTGGAGCTCTGGGATACGCTCATACACACTGCACATTACTGTGAGTTTTATTGCTGTGCAGTTCTGTGATACTCTCATATGCAGTGCAGGTTTCTGTGGATTTTATTGTTCAACCAATTAGATCGGCTGTGATCCAGTATATTTGACATGCGTGGTTGTTCTTTGTAAAAATGCTTGAATTTAAACATTTCATAATTTTCTTTATCTCAATAGATACATTTGAAATGGTATACAAAATATACAAGTAGGCACTTGTTATCCACTTTTAATATAAAGAGAGGAAAAGGTGGAGCTTTAAGATGAAGGGTGGGGATTAACCAGGAAGAGGTGTGCCCTTGACAGGAAGGGGTGCCTCAAATTTAAATTGGGGGGTGCACGAGTTTAGTCAGGCCTAGGGCAGCACAAAACCTAAATACACCACTGTCAACAGGCACAACTTCACCTGACGTGGCTCTAATCTGTGTGTGAGTGTTTTTTAACCTATGTAAAGTCGGTTGTGTCAGTATAAACTCTGATACCGCTTTTTAACAGTCAATTATATAAAATGTAACTTTTATTATAAATAGAAAACTTCATTGGATTGATTTACAGTGAATAAAGGGTTACCCCCGAGATTAAATGAAGTTTCCACCCAATCTGGTTGTTTGAAATCTAAGATTAGTAATATACACCTTGTTTAAGCATTAATTTCTTTTTATATTACCTTTAATTGTTAGTTTTTTTTTCGTTTTTTTATAGTCCTGTTTGCTACAATAAAAGCTGCAGCAACTGGCAGAGAACCAAAGTCAAACTTTTAAAAAATATATATATCTTCCAATACATTAAGATGTAAAGCTATACGGTATCTATGCAGCCCTTCCCCTAAACAGTGCGTTCTATAGAAGAAAATAGAAATTGTAGCAGTTAAGAAAAAAACCATTTATGCTTGCAACGCAATCATATTAAAATTTTGTTGATTAGTTCAATGGTGGAACCGTTTCTATATTATATCACATTATTATTCACCTATGCAATGTATTTTGTGAAAATATGTAACTAGCCAGACTTTTATAAAATATTTGTATGCTTTTCTGGCTTTATACTTTATATAATCTGTTTTTTCATTTCCAAAATTATTTGAATTCATCTCTAAACAAAACTGAAACCACTGAAAATATCCTATGCAAAAACTTGAAATTATTAAACAATCCAAAAAGAAATAAGAGAATCACAATACAAAAGGAGTGATTCATCAAATTATCCCTATTGAGCCTTATGCCTCCTCCAGAAGGAAATGGGTTAATTTGATGTCTGGGCTCACAGTGTGTGTGTATGTGACGTAAATCATCAAATATGGGCTGAAATAAACAGCCTCTTGCTTCCACGTTGCGGTGGCATTGTTCTTCTGACCTTGCTGGACTCCTGTTTGCCAACCATTCCCCTGTCTCCATAGTTACTGGATGAGAAGACCAGCTCCCTTGAGTCTCCTTGTATAGTAACCATGGTGATTTGGAGAGTCGTTCCACTGAGATACATCCGACTTGACTGAAGAAGACGTGAGACCTGAAACAGGAGACTCAAAATGGGCAGGGAGAGCATAATTTTCACAAATAAAAGCGTTGGGCGCAAAAAGCAAGGAAGCATCGAGAATTTTGAGCATGTTGTATTGAGGTTTTTACAATACGAAAGTCATGTAAGGAAGGAGAGTGCTGTGCACCGTACAGATGAAAACACAGATAAAGCTCAGATAGAAATTGTCTGTGATAAGCAAATATGTCTCACTTATAATGTCTACTGAAATATAAGCAAGTGACCCTCCAGGGAGCTTCTACATTTGAAGCCTCTACTTGCTGGTTGCTTTTGAGTACAAGAGGCAGCACGAATGAGAGTATTTTATTCATGTATAGAAAAACGTGTTATGTGCCTGGTAGTTCCTATCCTCTGAACTCACAATAAAAATAGATATTGTGAACTAGGCTTGTGCATCAATTTTTTTTTCGGTTCGATTCGGTTCGGCTCGTTCGGATGTTTAAACTTTTCGATTCGGCTCGTTTCGACTGATTTCTGTTTCGATTCGGTTCGGTTCGACTCGTTTTTCGTATACATTTTTTTCGGAATATCGACCATTTTTCGTATTTTCAGGTCACTTTGCTCGTTGTTTGTATCGACTTTGAGATTTCAGAAATTTTCGTTTTTTTCGGAATCTCTGTTCTCCTCGTTTCAAAGTGTCTAACTCTATTCATTTTGACGGAAACTGCTATGGTTTACTTTTTTTTATAATAAATTTTTGGTTTGTTTTTCCATTTCACAACTTTATTTAATCATATTAAAATGTTATGAAAACCAAGGAACAAAAAAAATGAACAAAACGATTTAAAAAAACGCTAAACTGACCCAAATGGCCTGACTTTAAAAATAAAAACCAGAACACAAGGTTTTAAAACGGAAAAATAGTTGATCAAAAATACGCATTTACAAATACAAAATTTACAGAATCAGCGATATAACCGATAATAGTTAAATATACGATGTCCAGAATTACCAAAATGGAACCGAAATCATGAATAGAGCAAAAATAAATTTCAATTTGACACATTTCAAGTCCATTCGAAAATTCCGAAAAATATTTCGTTTCGGCTCGGAAAACTTTTCGGATCTGCCATTTTTGGATCTAAAAATTTTCGGAAAATCGGCCGCATCCTAAAACACGAATCGGGAAATTTCGTGAAAATTCCAAAATTCCGAAACGCACATCCCTATTGTGAACCAACAGCTTCACTGAATTGAATAAATGATGAATTACATGTATATATGCAGAGGATCTCTATCCTCAAAAAAGATTCTCCCTCACAGAGCTTCAGGCCCTTTTTTGTTACCTCCTACTGGTGGCTCTTCGCATATGTCATATGTTTGAACTTGTCTGTAGCTCGGCGATTTGCATTTCAGTAACAAATGAAGAGCTGTTGACTACCCTGATCCAGACAGTCAACAACTTGCCTTAGGTTTGATCTGCAGTAAACAGATTGGGCCCTATGCCAGCTGAGCCAGTGATAGGGATGCACTACTGGAAAACTGTGGTGCAGGATGTTAACCATTTCCAATTTCTTATTATCAGCTACAGTGTCATTATGCTGCTATTGTGAGAACCCCTAATGGCTACCAGCAACGTCGCCGTGTTGGACTCTTGTTGCTCCAAGATGCTTCTACTTCACAATAGCATATACGGTGACCACTAGGGATCCAGTAGATCAAGATTTTTACAACCTGACATCTTATGACTGTGCCATGTTCAAAGTCACTGAGCTGTCTAGTATGACCACTATCAGGGTTATTCAGAGAGAGGTGAAAACCAGGAGAATGAACAATCTAGACCAAATAGCCAATTTGGAAAGTGAGATAAATGGTGGAATGTTTCTGGATTGGCTATTTTGACCTAGAATTTTCACTTCTCCGGTCATTCTCCTGGTTTTCACCTCTCTCTGATTAACCCTGTATGTTTGTGTTACAATATTTAGGTGTCTTGTCAGTGGCTCAGTAACCGCATACTTCTCATAATTTGTTCCAGTTTCTTTCTCTCGGATGTGTTGTTCCTGGTATCATTTATGTGTACGTGACATTTCCCATGAATTTGCCCTTTTGTTAGTTCATTTATTTTGATTATAACTTTCCCCTCCCAGTGTTTCTACGAGAAGGTGAGAAAAAAGAGGTTTGTGAGGATCCTGAGGACGAGCAACAGCACTAGTGGCCTGCTCTACGGTGGGGCCCGCTCAGGTCTCACAAGGTTTTAGCTCGATTGTGCTTTTACAGAGATGAATGCTCCATATGCAAATCAACCTGCTCTCACCCAGAAAGGGTGGCTAGTACTGACTGTCAAGCAGTGGCGGCTTTAGACTTGCTGAGGCCTTAGGCGAAGGCAAGATATGAGGCCCCTATTAAACACAGGACCTTAGCCGAGGCCATATACAAAGGTAATGACATAACCTAGCAGGGCCATTTATATCAATAATAACTGTGATTTTAAAGAAAAGCAAAAAAACTTATTTACAGGGAGCAATTTCTAACATTAATTATAGTTTACAGACTCATTGCTTATTGCAATACAGCTCTGTCATACACAGAGGACACCCTGAACATATGGAGGGCTCCAAAACAAGAGGATCATTATACAAAAGACGGGCAAAGTAGTTTGGGCCCAAAATAGGGATTACACACACACTAACAGTTAATGATATTTTACAAGAGATTGCATTTCATACACAACTATACAGTTCTAAAGAAACACTTATAGAGACCATGGGCCCTATCACCTCCTTAACACTAGTGCTCACATAAATGAACGTTAGCGCTAGGTTAAACGAGGTGATAGCGTTACGCTCGTATCACATCCCGATGCACTAACGGTTAAAAAATCCATTAGCGCATCGGTATTAGCGCTTTTTTAGTGCAAGCTTACTGTACTTTGTGCTCCCTTTACTTAACATGGAGAGCACAAAGTGTAAACAGAGGGTAATTAGTGTTAGGATCACACAGCTAGATCACAAAGCTAATTACTCACCCCTGCAGCTTACTGACAATTTGGCACCAGCTCAAACTGGTGCTAAGTGATTGTGCTTCTCCGGAATCAGCTATCACCAGCTGAACCCCCCCCCCCCCCAAAAAAATTAGAAACTCATGGCGAGAACGACGGCCTGATCCGCCACTTCTGGCCACCGGGACCAGAATGAGACTTGGGACAAATAGTCGCGAGAGCGAGATCACATGGCGTGGATCAACTCACCCTGGAGCTCCCCAGCAGGCTCTAGGCCTTTAAGGCATGGCTGTCTGTAAAGGACTAGTGCCTGCTGGGGAACTCCAGGGTGACTTGTTCCTGTAAATGCAGTTTCAGTCAAGTTAGATAGGACCTGTCAATGATGGGGTGCATTGGCGTTTGTGACCAGCTTAAGCAAACTATGATCATACTTTGTGAACTGAATCCCCATCATTTATTCCCTCAGTCAGGTTTTAGGAACATTTTTAAAACTGTGCTTTTTTTGCCACAGAAAATGATGGAAGAAGGTGGTCATTGATATGGAGTGCTCTTTCCCGGTGTTATATATATATATATCTTTTTAGCAACAGTAAATGGGGAGCTAAGAACTGCGCAATAGAGAAATATTGAATGATTCCAATATATACAGATTGCCGAAGTGTAGAAATACTTCCTAAATACGAGTCACCGAAATTTCGGACAAAATGCGATTGGCTATGAAACGAAACTCACACATTTCTAAATTAGATTAGGATTAGAATTTAGGGTTAGGAATTAGGGTTAGAAGCTAGGGTTATTAATTACAGGGTTATTCAGAGAGTGGTGAAAAGCAGGAGAATGACTGGAGAATGGAAAATTCTAGGTCAAAAAAGCCAAACCAGAAAAATTCTCCCTTTTATCTCGCTTTCCAAATCAGCTATTTTGACCTAGAATTTTCCATTCTCCAGTCATTCTCCTGCTTTTCACCTCTCTCTGAATAATAATCTGCTTGTGTTAGAGTAAGAAATTAGGGTTAGAGAAGCTAGGGTTAGAAATGGATTAAAAGATAGGGTTGGATTAGGGTTAGAAATTAGGTTTAGAAGCTAGGATTAGGAATTTAGATAGGCAGTGATTGGTTCATGCTACTGTAAAATCTTTCCACCTGTATGAAACGAAAAATGAAACAAATTTGTTATAACGAATTGATCCGAGTTGTTTCATCATATACCGTTTTGTTATGGATGATAAGTACTTCCGAAATAAGAATCAACACAATTGCGGATAAATTGCTATTCATAACGAAATGCGTACCGCTATTTTGAATTTTCTGCCTGCTGGAGGACACAGTGAATTCTGACTTCCAAAATTAATTCATCCTGACATCCTGGATTAATCCCCAGAGCTACGGGATAAAGGTGACACATGGGACATGACAGCAATCAAGGAGGAAACACACGTCCCACGCTTGATCCACAGAGAAAGCTGTATCATTTATTTTATCTGGGTTTTTATAATCAGATATTGTATATTCAGTGGCGACTCTAGGAACAATATTTAGGGGGGCACATAAGATACCACAGTCTAAACTGGGGGGCACTAATAATTTTCGCCACTAAATCATACCACTGGAAAAAACTAAGGGCCCTATGACCTGGTGTGAGCTAAAACACCATCGCTAAAGGAAAAATTTAGCACGAGTCGCTAAAACTTAGAGCTTTTTTTCTACTTTGAGTTTGCCGGCTGCTGTGTGTGTGATTCCCTACACAGACATCCGGGGCAGCACTGAGCCAGCCTAGCCTACGCAATTTGCGCAGCTGAATGCTACACTAATTGTGTAGCTCAAGCTGATTTCCTGGTTCTACGCTTTTCAGTGCCTCCAGAGGCAATGAGAGCATTGGAAAGCTTGAGCCAATGGGAAAGCTCCATTGGTCTAAAGCACTTTTTTTTTAAAAAAAAAAAATGCCCCCCCATGGGATGCAGAGCTCCCAGGGCCAGATTAAGATCTCTATGGGCCTGGAGCTGAATATTTTGATGGGCTTTTTTTGGAATTTAGTGAAATGAAAGCATATTTTAGGTTATTTAATAGTGCAGATACGGGTATATCTAACCAGGCAGATACTGTGTGAGGAAATTTACATTCAGATTTCAATCATTTACAGCGTGTAAAATAATTTTTTCACATTGTATCATCCAAACCTTTGTGGTTATATATTCTATAGGGGATTCTTGTTAAAAAAAATTGAAATGGGAACCTGTTACTGCATTTTCTGAGAAAATATACAATTTTAACCAAAAAAATGAAATATTTCCCTTGTGTTTTGGAGGATGGTGTTTTATGAATAATGTGTCTATGTATAAACACTGACCTTGCTCCCAGCGTGGTAAATGAGAAGGGGAGTAATGGCAGTGGTATTGCTCATTTTTATACGTGACAAATGGACAATGCCATTGCTTTGGAACTAAAAATAAGTAGATAAAAAAAGTTTTTGGGTTTTCCTTTCTTTTAGATTTTACATGGTCATGTTTGGTATTAATGCAAAGGCCAGACGCTGTCCTGTCCAATAACACCTCCCTTGACCTTGTGAGGTGTAAAGATTAGTGACGCAGGGTTCCAAAGTCCCTCCCAGTGCACTTTGCTGCAGTGCGGGGGTTTAGGTTCTTGGTGTAACAATTCGAAATAACTGATCGTGCCATCACCTCCACACTTGAGATGGTGAGTTAGTGCAGCATCATTGTTTACTTTATAATTGAAAAGTGAAAAATATTGCTGTGTTAGAAAGAAAAAACCTGGTCATGTTTGGTATCATTGGAAAGGCCATGCTCTGGCCTTTCCAGTGATAGCTCACATGACCCTGTAGCTGCTATGGTGTTGGAGATAATGAGGTCCAAATGTCCATCAATGCAGACATTGTTATTTTTTCTCTGGGCCTATTCTGGGGCATGGGCCTGGAGCTGCTGCTCCATCTGCCCCTATGTTAATCCGGCCCTGAGAGCTCCCCATGGATTGATCGACGCAGGACAGTCATGTGACTGTCCTCATCAGTCATGGAGGGGGGGGGCAGGCAGAGCTCAGCAATCAGCATGTGTGTAATAGTGCCCTCTATTAGTCAGTATTGTAAGTGCATGCTCTTAGCTGTAAAAAAAAAAAAAAAATGCAAACTTTACTTTATAAATAGTGAAACTCTATTCTCCTATATAACAATAATCAAATGGGTAAATTGCGACTGCGTAACCCTGTGTATATCTGGCTCTGATACTAGCCAGTGCCTCACCAGCCACTGACCTCACCACACGTCACTGATGTGGATATCAGAATCTGCCCTTTCCAATGACACCTAGATCGTCCATATACGATGTACAGGGACGGAGATACAGCGGTCCGAATATGTGGGGGAAGCTGGATGCAGATTTCTGGTGGGGTGGGTTAAATGGGGGGCAAGGAATAACCTGGGGGGGGCAATGCTTAATGTTAGCATTATGGACCTCAGACAAAACTAACAATAAGGAGCTCCCAATAATAATATTACATCAATAGGGGGAACCTTATTTAAAAAACTATTATCCCAAATATTGCATACATAGAGACATATATTTCCAACAAACATTGTAAGAAAAAACATAGGCCCTATGCAAAGTCATGTGTTGATCTGCAAGCCAGCAAGTTAATAGTTTCCTAGGGGATTCATTAGGTATTTTATGAAATTTCTAATTCTGTCACTACCAACACACTTTTCTCATTACAGCTGAATGTTAAAGAAGTCAACCCGTTCTAACACAAAATAACGGTTTTTGGGTTCGAAAAAGCACTCTGACCATTTTGGCATAAATATAGGGCCCTAATCTATAGTTGTTGAATAGATAACTACAGGACAAGTAACACATACAGGGTTATTCAAAAAGATCCGAAAAGTCACCGCACATTAGGTGACTTTTCGTTCCCCACACTTCGGGCGATTCGGCAATTCCTAGTTCACCAGCCCTGTGGTGTATTCAGCAAGCACCGCAGGGCCCCTGTAGTGCATCTGCAAACCCGCAGAATACTTGCCGAACACTCACCGGAAACCCGCAAAAACCGCCGCAAAAACCAAGCCGAACATGCCAGAAAAATCTGAGCAGCCGGCAATCACAGCGCAGAGCAGGCGACGATCACAGCACAGAGCAGCCGCCGGAAAAAGCTGACTAGCAAAAACAGTTTGCTTGGAAGTTTGAAAACCGGTTTGCAAAAAACCTACTGAACGGATCCCTCTCCCTCCCGATCGGGAGGTCCCAGCCGTGACCCTAATAATAACACAAGTGTTTTTGGTTCATATTATACTTATGTCAAAAAACTAACGCAAGTATGGTGCTAAGTTGCACTGGAAAAAACAACACAAGTGCATTGTTTTTCTAGATCAAAAGCAGCTTTTTCCTACCGTCTAAATTTGCATTGTTTTTTTAAATGCACTAATTTTTTTGGAGCATCGTTTATACGCATCCAATAGGTGCCAACTTACTGACAGCAAACCTTCCCAATATAGTAAGGTGTTCAGAAATGCAACGGGACATCTTGTACTATCCTCCTTCCAGTTAAGGTGTCACGGTGGCTCAGGGGATGGGGCGCCTGGCAGCAGCTTCCTCGCTGCTCGCTGGCCAGGCGCCGAATGTAAACGCTTCCGGGTGCGCTCACGTGGGACGCCGAGGGGCGGGGCCTGGCGTTATGACGCGGACCCGCCGGATTTAAAACCCAGTCTCTCCAATACACCGGTGCCCTGACGTGGTATTCACCTCCCGCAGAGCTCTTGTGTGATTTTGGCTACCTCCTGTGTATGACCCTTGGCATTGGCAAACGAATCCTCCTGTGTATGACCCTTGGCATTGGCAAACGAATCCTCCTGTGTATGACCCTTGGCATTTGCAAACGAATCCTCCTGTGTATGACCCTTGGCATTGGCAAACGAATCCTCCTGTGTATAACCCTTGGCATTGGCAAACGAATCCTCCTGTGTATGACCCTTGGCATTGGCAAACGAACCCTCCTGTGTATGACCCTTGGCATTGGCAAACGAACCCTCCTGTGTATGACTCCTGGCATTGGCATTTACTCTGCGCTAGGTTCTGCCCTTAACGTTGGTACCGAGGTCAGTCTATGTGGCACCCTAAGCACGCATCAGACTACCTCTGCTATTACTAAAGTCCTAGGGAGGACTTGTGATCTGGTCTGTACCCCTGTCTGGTGTTTCCCTTTCTTTATCTGTTACCTGCTTCATTGTCTATATAGCTTTGCCGACCATTCAAGGATCGGAAGAGTAGAAAGGGAGCTACATAAAGAGATCAATATCTTGGTAGTCAGAAAGATTCGTGACAATACTCTATTCCATACCTCTGTCTGGTGTTACCCCTTGTTTATATATTGTCTGGTTAATTGTCTTTCTATTATTGCCGACCATTCAAGGATCGGAAGGGTAGAGAGCGGTCTGCGTAAAGGGACCACACTTTTGGTAATCAGAGGGATCCGTGACATAAGGCTAATGTCAGACGAACGCAGTCTGAGCGCACTCTGCGTGTGGGCATAACGGACAGACTTATTGACGGAAGATACTGTAGACACCACAAGGTCCGTTTTTGTTGACGGATGTAGAAAAAAAAAGGGAATTATGGGAAACAAAATTTAATATGAAAAATGATAAAAATTTGAAAAGGATATGAAAAGCCATTTTGTGCGTCAAGGTGCTAGACGTAGCAAATGCGCTGCGTCTGACATCTCATCACACAGAATGCTACGCGGACGTGGCGCACTCTGCGCGTCCATCTAGCGGTTTTATGTTCTTGCCCAACTTGCGTCCGTTTGCCACATGAGCTGTGCGTGTGCAGTTTGGTGCGGACGTACTTCGTGTGTGGGTCTCTATTGCTCATGATTCTATGCTACGACGGACGTTAAACTGTGCGGCATCACTGCGTTCGTCTGACACGGGCCTAAGCCAGTTGGCCATTTATTTGCAGTGGTCCAAATATGGGAATTAATGCTTTAGTGATTCATGAACCATTTGTCTTTCATTTAAAGGTAATCTGAGTCATAAGATCAGATTCATTCATTTCATATCAAGTGCATTTCTGTTTTATACTTCTTAAATATAGAATATTTGATACAGTCCTAACCTCAACATCTGAGGAAAAGGATTTAGGGGTTATTATTTCAGAGGATCTAAGGGTAAGTAGTCAATGTAATAGAGCAGCAGGAAATGCTAGCAGAATGCTTGGTTGTGTAGGGAGAGGTATTAGCAGTAGGAAAAGGGAAGTGCTCATGCCACTGTACAGAGCACTGGTGAGACCTCACTTGGAGTACTGTGTGCAGTACTGGAGACCGTATCTCCAGAAGGATATAGACATCTTAGAGAGAGTTCAGAGAAGGGCTACTAAAATGGTGTACGGCTTGAAGGAGAAAAGTTACCAGGAAAGGCTTAATGATCTTAACATGTACAGCTTGGAAAAAAGACGAGACAGAGGAGATATGATAGAAAAATACGTAAAGGGAATCCACAAGGTAGAGGAAGGGAGTATATTTAAAAGGAAACAAAGTAGCAAAACAAGAGGACATAGTCTTAGATTAGAGGGGCAAAGGTTTAAAAGTAACATCAGGAAGCATTATTTTACTGAGAGGGTGGTGGATACATGGAACAGTCTTCCAGTTGAAGTGGTAGAGGCCAAAACAGTAATTGAATTTAAGCAAGCATGGGATAGGCATAAGGCTATCCTAAACAAAAGATAAATCCAGGTAAAGTATCCATGTAATTGGGCAGACTAGATGGGCAGAAAGGTTCTTATCTGCCGACATCTTTCTATGTTTCTATGTTAATTTTGTATGCAAATAAACAAATACTTAAGGAACAAAACTTGGCCCATATTTTTTACTTGCCTATTTCACCATTGATATCCATTATAGTCATTTATTGCTGGCGCATATTATCCACCATAGCATCCCTGTTTTAGTGGGCTGTACGTATTGAAGCACAGAGGTAAAAAACTGGGTGCTGATTCAGCAGCCTGCCCTGTAATGCAGCGCCAAGCCATAATGCAGCAATAACCCAACGCCCCGAGTATCCCCTCCATGGAGTCCAAAGGGTCAACTGACCTGCAGGATCTTGCCTCTTGCGAGATCCTGCAGTTCCGCGGAGTGACCGCAGAGAGAGAGACTGGGGACTTTTTCACTCTGCTCCCGGCGGCCAAAAGTGGCAGATCGGGCTGCCGCTCTTGTTGCGGGATGAGAGGTGAGTATCTGATTTTTGGGGGTGTTTACATCTGCTGCCAACTGATTAGTTACCACCAGCTTCAAGCTGTGGTTAATTTCTCAGTTACCCGCTGTGGGACATAATTAGCGTTAGGACTTTGTACTCCTACCGCTAATTACTCTTTGCGCTCCCCATGTTAAGCATAGGGAGCGCAAGGTACAATAAGCTCACGCTAGAAAGCGCATTTTCAGATGTGCTAATGGGTTTTTTAACCCGCTAGCGTTCGGACTGTAATACGGGTGGCCAGCACTAGAGCCACTTAAACTAACGTTAATACACATAGCTGAGCACCAAGTTAGCGTTAAGAATGTAATATTGCCCTGGATATATTTTATCTAGAATGGTGTTAAAGTGTTTTCATATGGTGTGTCAAAGTTGATGCAAAGACAGGGCAAAAAATAGGACAAATTAAATTTATATAATAAAGTAAGCAGTAGAAGAGATTGTTGACAGTATCATAGTTACAGACATAAATAAGTAGAATGCAATAATATATATTAGCAGTCATTTAGTAAATCTACAATAAATAATTCACAGTAAAACAGTAATATAAAATAATAATAAATTGATGTGATCTGTTTAAGGGATGACTTCTTCCACCATTACCTGGCAGCTGCTAAACTAAGGAGAAGGGATCCACTGTTTAAGGCCGTAAAGAAAGATGTTCTAGAATGGATTCGTGACAATAAGAGATGTTTCGGCAAATTCCTTCCAGTAAATGTTTCTTCTAAATAAAGGATATGTAACATCACTCTTCTTTTTCTGCGGGAGTAATTTCATCTGTTTAGACTATTAT
Source organism: Leptobrachium leishanense (assembly GCA_009667805.1). Lineage (NCBI taxonomy): Eukaryota > Metazoa > Chordata > Amphibia > Anura > Megophryidae > Leptobrachium > Leptobrachium leishanense. The sequence goes on along the minus strand of CM019064.1, from coordinate 325,652,750 downwards.
GTCAATGGAAATGGAAATCAAGCAGACATCAAGAAATACAAATGTTTTCAGATGCACTTTTTTGAAAACTACATTACTAAAAAAAAAAAAATCTGAAAATTGTTTTGAGTGTAATATATTACATAAACACATTAACATTTGTCAAATTATGTTTCTATTTTCTCTGCAAACTGAAAAAGCATTCCCGTTTCCCACATAAAATTGTGTGCAGTTACAGTGGAAGCTATTGTATTGTTTGGAAAGATGTTACTTGTTTGAACACTAATACTGGTTAAAGGTGATGGGAGTTATTATGAATCTACCCAGGTACCCTTTATTTTGAACGATGGCTTTTTTTCAATTAAATTCCTTATTTGTTGTGAATAAAACTTCAGTCAAATTTTTATACAGTATTTTCTTTAAAGAGCACTGCACTCCCACAGCTTCCCAATCATTTCACGACCCTGTGCAGAGAACTTTGATTAACCCCTTCGCTGCTGAGCCATTTCACACCCGTGTGCGAAGCAAATTTTTACTGCTTTTGCTCATCATGTTTAAACGCGATTTAAAGCCTTGTTTTATTATACGACCCAGACATATTCAGGGCCGGATTAAGAGTATCATGGGCCTGGTGCTGAGGAGTTTGGTGGGCCTTTTTAAAGAAATAAAATGAAAAAGTCAGACCCTGCTCATAAACCCCTCCTGGCGCACTGATGTTATTCAAGGGTTACGGGTAGGGATATGGGACAGGGATCTGGTAAATCAGGGGTTACGGGTAGGTATGTGGGACAGGGTTCTGGTAAATCAGGGGTTACGGGTAGGGATGTGGAACAGATCTGGTTATTCAGGGGTTACAAGTAGGGATGTGGGACAGATCTGGTTACTCAGGGGTTACGGGTAGGGATGTGGGACAGAGATCGGGTTACAGGTAGGGATGTGGGACAGATCTGGTTATTCAGGGGTTACAGGTAGGGATGTGGGACAGGGGATCTGGTTAATCAGGGGTTACAAGTAGGGATGTGGGACAGATCTGGTTACTCAGGGGTAACGGGTAGGGATGTGGGACAGAGATCTGGTTAATCAGGGGTTACGGGTAGGGATGTGGGACAGGGGATCTGGTTATTCAGGGGTCGCAGGTAGGGATTTGGTTACGCAGGAGTCACAGGTAGGCATTTGGTTACGCAGGGGTCGCAGGTAGGCATTTGGTTACACAGGGGTCGCAGGTAGGCATTTGGTTACACAGGGGTCACAGGTAGGCATTTGGTTACACAGGGGTCGCAGGTAGGCATTTGGTTACGCAGGGGTCACAGGTAGCATTTGGTTACACAGGGGTCGCAGGTAGGCATTTGGTTACACAGGGGTCACAGGTAGGCATTTGGTTACACAGGGGTCACAGGTAGGCATTTGGTTACACAGGGGGTCGCAGGTAGGCATTTGGTTACGCAGGGGTCGCAGGTAGGCATTTGGTTACACAGGGGTCGCAGGTAGGCATTTGGTTACGCAGGGGTCACAGGTAGGCATTTGGTTACACAGGGGTCGCAGGTAGGCATTTGGTTACGCAGGGGTCACAGGTAGGCATTTGGTTACACAGGGGTCACAGGTAGGCATTTGGTTACACAGGGGTCGCAGGTAGGCATTTGGTTACGCAGGGGTCGCAGGTAGGCATTTGGTTACACAGGGGTCACAGGTAGGCATTTGGTTACACAGGGGTCGCAGGTAGGCATTTGGTTACGCAGGGGTCGCAGGTAGGCATTTGGTTACACAGGGGTCACAGGTAGGCATTTGGTTACACAGGGGTCGCAGGTAGGCATTTGGTTACGCAGGGGTCACAGGTAGGCATTTGGTTACACAGGGGTCGCAGGTAGGCATTTGGTTACGCAGGGGTCACAGGTAGGCATTTGGTTACACAGGGGTCACAGGTAGGCATTTGGTTACACAGGGGTCGCAGGTAGGCATTTGGTTACGCAGGGGTCACAGGTAGGCATTTGGTTACACAGGGGTCACAGTAGGCATTTGGTTACACAGGGGTCGCAGGTAGGCATTTGGTTACACAGGGGTCACAGGTAGGCATTTGGTTACGCAGGGGTCACAGGTAGGCATTTGGTTACACAGGGGTCACAGGTAGGCATTTGGTTACACAGGGGTCACAGGTAGGCATTTGGTTACAGGGGTCGCAGGTAGGCATTTGGTTACGCAGGGGTCACAGGTAGGCATTTGGTTACACAGGGGTCACAGGTAGGCATTTGGTTACACAGGGGTCGCAGGTAGGCATTTGGTTACACAGGGGTCACAGGTAGGCATTTGGTTACGCAGGGGTCGCAGGTAGGCATTTGGTTACGCAGGGGTCACAGGTAGGCATTTGGTTACACAGGGGTCACAGGTAGGCATTTGGTTACACAGGGGTCGCAGGTAGGCATTTGGTTACACAGGGGTCACAGGTAGGCATTTGGTTACGCAGGGGTCACAGGTAGGCATTTGGTTACACAGGGGTCACAGGTAGGCATTTGGTTACACAGGGGTCGCAGGTAGGCATTTGGTTACGCAGGGGTCGCAGGTAGGCATTTGGTTACACAGGGGTCGCAGGTAGGCATTTGGTTACGCAGGGGTCACAGGTAGGCATTTGGTTACACAGGGGTCGCAGGTAGGCATTTGGTTACGCAGGGGTCACAGGTAGGCATTTGGTTACACAGGGGTCACAGGTAGGCATTTGGTTACACAGGGGTCGCAGGTAGGCATTTGGTTACGCAGGGGTCGCAGGTAGGCATTTGGTTACACAGGGGTCACAGGTAGGCATTTGGTTACACAGGGGTCGCAGGTAGGCATTTGGTTACGCAGGGGTCGCAGGTAGGCATTTGGTTACACAGGGGTCACAGGTAGGCATTTGGTTACACAGGGGTCGCAGGTAGGCATTTGGTTACGCAGGGGTCACAGGTAGGCATTTGGTTACACAGGGGTCGCAGGTAGGCATTTGGTTACGCAGGGGTCACAGGTAGGCATTTGGTTACACAGGGGTCACAGGTAGGCATTTGGTTACACAGGGGTCGCAGGTAGGCATTTGGTTACGCAGGGGTCACAGGTAGGCATTTGTTACACAGGGGTCACAGGTAGGCATTTGGTTACACAGGGGTCGCAGGTAGGCATTTGGTTACACAGGGGTCACAGGTAGGCATTTGGTTACGCAGGGGTCACAGGTAGGCATTTGGTTACACAGGGGTCACAGGTAGGCATTTGGTTACACAGGGGTCACAGGTAGGCATTTGGTTACACAGGGGTCGCAGGTAGGCATTTGGTTACGCAGGGGTCACAGGTAGGCATTTGGTTACACAGGGGTCACAGGTAGGCATTTGGTTACACAGGGGTCGCAGGTAGGCATTTGGTTACACAGGGGTCACAGGTAGGCATTTGGTTACGCAGGGGTCACAGGTAGGCATTTGGTTACACAGGGGTCACAGGTAGGCATTTGGTTACACAGGGGTCGCAGGTAGGCATTTGGTTACGCAGGGGTCGCAGGTAGGCATTTGGTTACACAGGGGTCACAGGTAGGCATTTGGTTACACAGGGGTCGCAGGTAGGCATTTGGTTACGCAGGGGTCGCAGGTAGGCATTTGGTTACACAGGGGTCACAGGTAGGCATTTGGTTACACAGGGGTCGCAGGTAGGCATTTGGTTACGCAGGGGTCACAGGTAGGCATTTGGTTACACAGGGGTCGCAGGTAGGCATTTGGTTACGCAGGGGTCACAGGTAGGCATTTGGTTACACAGGGGTCACAGGTAGGCATTTGGTTACAAAGGGGTCGCAGGTAGGCATTTGGTTACGCAGGGGTCACAGGTAGGCATTTGGTTACACAGGGGTCACAGGTAGGCATTTGGTTACACAGGGGTCGCAGGTAGGCATTTGGTTACACAGGGGTCACAGGTAGGCATTTGGTTACGCAGGGGTCACAGGTAGGCATTTGGTTACGCAGGGGTCACAGGTAGGCATTTGGTTACACAGGGGTCACAGGTAGGCATTTGGTTACACAGGGGTCGCAGGTAGGCATTTGGTTACACAGGGGTCGCAGGTAGGCATTTGGTTACACAGGGGTCGCAGGTAGGCATTTGGTTACGCAGGGGTCACAGGTAGGCATTTGGTTACACAGGGGTCACAGGTAGGCATTTGGTTACACAGGGGTCGCAGGTAGGCATTTGGTTACACAGGGGTCACAGGTAGGCATTTGGTTACACAGGTAGGCATTTGGTTACACAGGGGTCGCAGGTAGGCATTTGGTTACACAGGGGTCGCAGGTAGGCATTTGGTTACACAGGGGTCGCAGGTAGGCATTTGGTTACACAGGGGTCACAGGTAGGGATTTGGTTACGCAGGGGTCACAGGTAGGGATCTGGTTATTATGCGGTTACAGGTAGGGATTTGGTTACGCAGGGGCGATCAGTAACTGTGTTTGATGGAGGGGAGAGGGAGCACATCTCACTTTCCAGATATTTATTCTGTCTCCTGCTAACACCTTAGCCCTTTAACACATGGGATTCAGAAGACAGCTGCTCCCTGACACATGGTAGGGGCTTCCTTTTGTTTTAAGCACAGAAGGCTCCTCTTACCTGTCCTGTAACAGTTCATGGTGATCTGTAGATGAAAGCAGGGAGAGCTCCTGTTGCCTGTGTCTCTGATCATGCAGGATGATGTGCAGAGCAGCTGGGATGTGAGGAACCTGCAGCCCTGCTGACATCCTGCCTTTGCAATGCCAGCCAGAGAGAGACTGGCCTTGATGGCAGGGTAGTGTGTGCACTGAACGTCCTGCACATGTGAAGAGACACTATGCTGCCAGAATGGCAGTCTGCAGCATCACATCCAGCCTACTCCTGGAGGGCACCGAGGCAAGCCAGGCCCTGCTGCTCTCATGGGGATCTCCTGCCCTGTTGTTGCCGTCGGGAGTGGGTGTGGCCGATGGTCAGCATGCTGCTCTTCCTGGTGGGCCTGCTCTCCTTCCCCTTCACTGTCGCTTGCTCCACCCTCCTGTTAAATATTAGGGGGAAAAAAAGTGTCACGCAGGGAAAAATCAGGGCGTGATCCTCCTTGTGCCGGTGGCCTGGGCTGACATGCTGTGTGGCTGTGCAGACAACACAGTGTGGGCTGGGCGGATTCATCTGCAAGCCTGCGCACTGTGTGCCTTCATCCCCCTCCCTTGTAATCAAATAAGCTGCCCCCGCTGGGGCACGTGACCGGATACCTCCAATCACGTGTTGATTGCTTCCACGCACGTCTTATCTGCCTCTCCACTATATGGCCGGGCCGCATCATCCAGATCCGGCGGCTGCATCGGCCTTGCAGTGTGCCGGCCAGCGGCTCCTCATGGCTGGGCTGCTGTGGGCCTATTTTGAGAAGGGGGCCTGGAGCTGCCGCTCCATCCGCCCCTATGTTAATCCGGCCCTGGACATATTATATATCGTTCTTTCCGGCAGACTCTGCAGATTCATAACATATCATTATTACATGTATAGGCAATGTCCTGGCTGAATATTATAACCAAAAATGCAATACAATTAGAATTTTTAATAATCTACAGCGTGTAAAGTGTTTTTTTTTCACATTTTATCATCCGAGCCTTTGTGGTTATATTTTCTATGGGCTGCGCTTGTTAAAAAAATTATAAATGGGGACTCGTTACGTTTTGCGGGGGGGATTATGTGATTTTTAGCAAACGCACCCCATAGCAAAAAATCATTAGTGCAGCATTATTGTTCACACATTATAATTGAAATGGGAACAATATTGCTGCATTAACAAAAATAACAGGTATTTTTTTATTATTTTTTTATTCATTCTTCTTAATTTTAAACATGGTCATGTTTAGTAGCATTTGAAAGGCCATGCTCTGGCCTTTCAAATGCTACAAACCAATACCCTCTAGCTAGCACCATTCTAGCTGCCACACAGGCGAAACACGTTGAGTGTGTCCTGATGTTTATATGTTTTTAACTGTTTGGGGTGCCTTCATATCCCCTGTCTTTTTCTGGTTGTTTTTTGTGGTTGCCTTTGGGAATAATGAGTCTATGCACAAGATGGCGTGGTTAATTTGATACTTTGATGTATATGTGTGTGGTACCATCAATTGGTGTTGAGATTTTTTTTTTTCCATTTTCGCATTATGGTTCCCTCTCCTATACATGGTGTAATTACTGGATGACGTGTGTATGCCAAGTTCATCTGACACATATGCAATTATAATGACCTTGCAGTAGGGGGATAGCTAATATTGTTGGCTTTTGATTGATATATCCACATGAGCAGTTTTTTTAAAACTATTTCTGCTTTGTATGAATTTCAGCACCATTATTTTGGTTTCTAAGAGTCTCCACCTATCATTACACTCTGTGTTATATTCTCTCCATATACTTCTGTCTATGTGTTTATTTTAGCATGTGTATTTATGGGTTTGATTATTTACACCCTCAATAAATTGTGTATTATTGGGGACCCACATCCCCTCTATTAGCAATCCATGCAAATTTAGTATTGGATTACTATATGGTTGTTTTTGGTTTCTTGTATTTAGGAGGGTTAGGCCCTTAGGGAGTGTGGGTTTGGCACCATCGAGTGGTCCCAGGTGGGATCACTGTTGTGTGTTTTTTTCCACTAGAATCTCAGACTGGGCACTTGCTTGCCAGAGTGGGTATACTTTCTGGAGTCGTTAAGACTCTAAAACAGTGGTTCCCAACCACAGTCCTCAAGTGCCCTTAACTGGCCAAGTTTTAAGGATCACCTTGGGGAAATGCAGACTGAATCCTGCAATCACTGAGCAGTGAAATCATATCACCTGTGATGTGCTTCAGATATCTGGCAAACCTGGCCTGTTAGGGGTACTTGAGGACCAGGGTTGAGAACCACTGCCCTAGAATGTCATTGAGAGATTGTGGTACACCAATCACCTTCTGACCCTGGTATCTTATTTATTTATAAAGGATTTCACCAGTAAGGATACATTGAGATTTCTCTCGTTTTCAAGTATGTCTTGCATTTAGATGAAGCATTCAATGCTGATGAAAGTTACTGGAAATCTTAACATTTAAGTATAAATTACAAGGTTTGATTTGGGGGGAGTTTACACAAATGTTGCTCTTCTCTGAGAATAATCCGTTTTCTGCATGCTGCTTGGCTTGGGATGGATAAGAAGGTAGTAATGATTTTGTGAGGCATTGCAGTGATTACCGTGCAACACACAATCAATACCACTTGAACAGAATATTATTAATAGAACCCATGGGGTATCAGCGTCATTAGTTGCATCACATCTGTTATTTAAAGGCATGGTCATCAGGTATACCAGGTGTTGAGGAATATTTTAATCTTTCTATGAATGCGTATTCTTATATCAAATTGATCCTCAGATAAACTCTTTGTATGAGAGTAGGAAACAGATGTTGAACACCTGCCTCAATCCTTGAAGGATCATCAATTATGGCTTCCAGCATATATTGAGGAAGGATTCATTAAGTCAAGGTCTTTGTTTGTTTCTGACAAAGACTGTAAGAGTTACCACCTAAGCTCTGTTTGATGTAAGGAAGAGAGCATTGAATAGGTGTTAAAGGATGTTGTAAAGTTTTTACTGTTTAGGGTTAATTTGAATAACATATTGTATCCCAGCTCTTTTGTTTGAAATGGTTTGGAAAACGCGGCAAAAGCTTGGATATTACAGGATGTGTTTTATTGTGTTACTGTGACGTAATTTTCTGTACTTAAGGAGACCATGTGTATGGTTATTCAGAGGGCAGTAACTAAAAGACTTAGAACCTATGTTTGGTGTCTGTGGTTATTCCTCTCTCCAGATATCTGCGATTCTCAATTTGTAGTTTTATGTTATCTAAGAAAATAGTAAACACAGCCGGTTGTGAGAAAGAACAGAGGACTGACCAACGCCAGAATATAACATCATAACAATTTGGTGTCGTAGAAGTGGACGAATATCTTGAAGTTAAAGGTAAGAACACTTCATGTTTAGTGCGGTCTTCTTACCTTTTTTAATTTCTCTGATATTTAAGAACCCACATGGTGTTTTTTGTTTGTGGATGTATTGTGGTATTGGTCGGAAGTCTAGTTGCCTCTGTATTTTATGTAGGTATAGAGTCCTGCATATGGTAGTAGGTATCAAGTCCTGCTCATGGGTTAAGGGGTATAGAGTCCCGCTTAATAGATTTGTGGATTGAGTCCACGTATGAAACTACAAATTGGAATCAAACTTTTTGTTTTGTCATTGTTTGTCTTGTTTTGTTTTATGCGCTATGCTGTATTGATTGATGCTCTGATGTTATTAGTTTGAGTATCGAGTCCCAAGCTACTGTATACGAGACATTGTGTTTAGCTCACATGTGCTCAAGCCCAGAGTTGGAGGTATAGAGTCCCCAAGGCTTTCTCTATATGGAAAGAGATATACAGATGGACTTGTAGAAATCATATTCCTCCCTTTGTTTTGTGTTTGTTTGTTTTTGTTTTGTTATGTGAAGCTTCATTGAGTGTTTTATATTGTTGTGTTGATGGTTATATTGTTTTGTTGCATTACCATATTTCTGTGTATTTTTGAGTCTGATCGAATCGCGTAATTTCAATAAGCCTGAGATTTTCTTATTTTCATGTTGCTGGTCTATCTTCTATTTTTCTTTCTTTGATCTCATGGATTTTTCTCCATTTGAATTTTAAAAAAACACCATATGAACTGTGGACGTTTAATATGAGCCGCAGACTAGTTTCAATTCTCATATAGGGCTTAGATGTTTTAGTTTATAAACAACCTCCTTTGTCTTTATTTAATTGAGGCTGTTAGGAAAATATTTGATTGGCCCCTAATTGATCAACTCATACACAGTTTTTATGGATGCGATAATTACAATATTGGTATTTCAGGAGGATGATGATGATGATATGTGTATGTTTGCAGTACCCTGCGTATGTTTTTCGTATGTTGCGTATGTTGTCTTTTGTTTGCTTGCTAGTGGAAATGGGCTGTGTCAGTGTATATATATGTATAGGATGACTGCATTGCTGTTTATTAGTGCTTTATGATGGTGTATCTTATCTTGAACATAAATCGGAATACATAATGGCTGCCACAAATAAAGGGTTTGCTAGACCTATAATATAGCATTAGTTTAATTTATTATGTGTTTCGTTTTTGTGTCAGGATGAAGAGAAGCTGGATTTGGAGTTCTTGAATTTGGTGTGATATTGTCTGTGTGTGTGCATTTGTTTCAGGAGTATGAATTAGATTTGTTCTATGGTAATGTGAGATGATTCTATGCTGATTTTTCTAGTGTGGTGTTTCGGAGTGATTTTTGAATGGGGCACAGGCACAATCGATGTGTGTTTGGCTGTGTGTGCTGGGAGTGATGGTATGTGCGATGTGCCCAGTCTTCAAATGCTTGATCTTTTCAGTACTTGCATGAGATTTTTCACACCTAATCTACTAAATGACTTCTAATGGCATGGAATCCTTGCATGTGTTGAAATAATCCTTGTAACTTTAAGTATCAAGTGTTTTTCTTTTGTTTTTCTTTTCTCTGATTGTGGGCTGTGAGCAGCTTTTGCCCTGAAGCCTTTTTTACCAAAAAAAAAAAAAAAAAGAGGGACTGAGAGAAAAGATTTAACAGTATGTAGTAATTTGAGATGGAAATTGGATGGATTAATTAGTAATGAAGGCAATACGTATGTGGGAATAGAAAGAAAGTTTTTTATATAAGGAATTTATAAGAGATGGTTATTTTAAATGTCTTAAGCTACAGGAATTCGCAACATGTTGACACTAATGTGAACACGGATTTGTTTTCTTTTCAGAAAGCATTTGATTAGTTTGGTCATTGCTAATTGGGGATCTGTGCACGTAAACAATTGATAAGATCTGAAACTAAAAAATGATTATCTTAACATGTGCTTTAAAGTTTTTATTTCCAGGATACAATGTTTGCTATAGCCAAAGATTTTGATACGCATAGAGATCAAGGCTCTGCGATAAGAATATTTACTGATTGATGAATGCTAGCAGAATGATCTATATCTTCAAGCAAGTTTTTGTTACTTATTGCCAATTTATACAGCTGATACAGTGCAAAGATTGAATTGTCAAGGATCTACATTTTAAATCACAAGTTCCATCAAGGTTTTACGTCACAGTTGATACATATTATAAGAAAGGTTATTCATTAAATCGAAGAAGATTTTGTCAGAGTTTGCACCAACAAAGCGTGTCACATGATTCTTTATCTACTCTACAACTACACCATTGTTTCATTTTTTTTTAAAAAAAAGAAAACAAAAACATATGCCTTTTCAAGATCGTTCACTTTGACGAAGTCACCCCAGATGACATTTGTTTACAGAAAGCTCAAGCTATAATATGTCCAAGTGGTTATATTATTTTATTGATGGTTTTAATTACATGATTGTATAACTTGGTGAATTGGCAAACTATGTTTCACTGTTTTTAAGTATCTGTATGTGGTTCTTCAGAGAAATTAATTATTGGGTATGTTATTTTTTTTTATCCTTGTCTTTTTATCATGCTAGGATATATTTTTAAATTTGGGTCTAAGAGTTTAGGCAAACCATGAATATTGCAATTAAAAGTAATTAACAGGGTTTTTAATACATGTATTCAGTTTAGGCAGCATGATTGATGAGGCATTGCTAGAGTTTTTACGTTTTCGTTTGGCATTTGGATTTATCCCAATGTGCTACATTTCATTGAGATTTCTTTTTTCTTGCATCCTGAGGTTTAAAGTTTAACTTAGTGGGTCTGATATTCAGTTTTTGGTTGGGTTATATGATTTAAGACTCTATTTTAGGATTGGGTACTTAGAGAGATATGGTGGCCATGCAAATATTAAAAAAAAAAAAAAAAAAAACTAGCCATTTAAATATGTAATTGCCATTAACCCCTCACATGCCACAATATCACCAGGGGAAAAACCTTGTAATTACGACATAGTGATACATAGCCTTCCTATTAACCCCTAAAATGACATTTGTTAAGGGAAACCTTGATGTTCTTGAGCCCAGAATATGCTTGAGGGCGAGAGAAATATCAATTCCTGGTAAAGTAATGTATCCTTCCTGGTAAAGTAATGTATAAATAAAGAAATGTATACAGTGTCAGGAATAACGCTTGCCCATTAACCCTTTATATATACAACTAAACCAAAGGGAAAACTAAAGTATTATACAATGTGATATATAGCCTGACTGTTAACCCCTTTCATGTTGAGCTATTTGCACTCTGAAAAGAAAGAGTTAAAAGGAGTGCTACTTTTTTAAAAAAAAAAAAAAAAAAAAACAGTGGATGTGTCCAAGTTATGTGCTTGGATTGATAACATATTAGCCCTGATTTTAAAAGATAAAATTATAAGAGTATTATAAGAGTTTTTGTAACAATTTTTCTTTTCATTTTAATTGGTGGAGTCATTGGTCACAGATTAACTGAGTTTTAAAAATGGGAGAATGCGCACGTCAGTGCTTTGGCGGCAGAGTTAGAGTTCATTACGTTTTTATAAATAAAACCTTCGAGGGAAGAGATATGGAGTAATATCTATGCTTTTAGTCAAGGTTTGGGGAATATTATTTTAGATTTTGGCCTGGTCATAAATTAGGAGATGTGTTTATCTGTGTATTTTTCTTTACAAAAACTAACTTTTTATTTTTTCAGTTTCATGTCTGAATACATGAGGATTTTTGTTTGTAGACACACCCTCTCAGTCCTCTTTCCATATTTTTATTGAGATACCGGTATACTTTCATTGTCATCATTGTGGGACTTGTAAGTCTGAAGATTATAAGGACATAGTGACTGTCATCAGAGGATCATGGAGATTTTCAAGTGCGCACCTGAGTCAATGCTAAGACACAGGTAAAATGCAATCAAGCACTTTGTCAAAGGACTACCACCGACTTCTTTCACCTGCTTGACATACAAGGAGCAAGGTACGAAGACAAGCTGGTATAAACCAGTGAAAACAATCAAGCCATGTTGGTTTGTCACTATTCTTTGTCACTTAAAGTGTCCTTTGGACGAAGATTTTTATACAGAGCAAATCATTGCATCTTCATTATGACTATTATTCTTTTACAGACCATTAAAGTTTTTATACAGAGGCTGATGAGAGGTGGTGCTACAGATGAAGCGATGTGTTATGAGACTGTCTTGTAATCAGGAAAATATTACAGATAAATACACAGATTTTTCTATTCTTTTTTTCTTCTAACTATTGCAGTATTATAAGCATTAAAATTATGATGTTATTCCTTTGGAATAAAATAGGGGAACTGTTGAGGAATATTTTAATCTTTCTATGAATGCGTATTCTTATATCAAATTGATCCTCAGATAAACTCTTTGTATGAGAGTAGGAAACAGATGTTGAACACCTGCCTCAATCCTTGAAGGATCATCAATTATGGCTTCCAGCATTTATTGAGGAAGGATTCATTAAGTCAAGGTCTTTGTTTGTTTCTGACAAAGACTGTAAGAGTTACCACCTAAGCTCTGTTTGATGTAAGGAAGAGAGCATTGAATAGGTGTTAAAGGATGTTGTAAAGTTTTTACTGTTTAGGGTTAATTTGAATAACATATTGTATCCCAGCTCTTTTGTTTGAAATGGTTTGGAAAACGCGGCAAAAGCTTGGATATTACAGGATGTGTTTTATTGTGTTACTGTGACGTAATTTTCTGTACTTAAGGAGACCATGTGTATGGTTATTCAGAGGGCAGTAACTAAAAGACTTAGAACCTATGTTTGGTGTCTGTGGTTATTCCTCTCTCCAGATATCTGCGATTCTCAATTTGTAGTTTTATGTTATCTAAGAAAATAGTAAACACAGCCGGTTGTGAGAAAGAACAGAGGACTGACCAACGCCAGAATATAACATCATAACACCAGGTAAGTGACAGGTGGGTCTCTTTGGCTGTGGGCCATGAGCCAGCTGGAAGACCACATCACCCAGGAAAACTTTGTAAATGCATATCAAAAGATCTCCATGTTCAGAAAAGCAACAGATAAAAAGTGACTTTGGCTACATTAAGAACAGTCCTTATTCATGCAGCAGTGATGGAGCCCAACCTTCCCATGGTCTGATCCATGTCTACTACTGCGTATGCTGCGGTCCTGCTTCCTGTCCACCCATGACTGTGCCCAACGCCTTCTGGCATATATAGATCTATATGTTGTATATAACCTAGACAGACATACTTAGTAAAATTTGTGGCTTAGGTTATGCTTTACGGAAATGGTTTTCTTTTCTAATTTTGCTGGACGCTGACTTTTAAAATACTGTCAAAGATTACTGCATTTCCTTCCTATTTTATGCATAGGCTTGGATTGTCAGGAGGCTGTTCTTAAAAAACTGAAAATAAAAGATTTCTTAAACATGTCCATTTCTGAGTTTAAGGATTTAACTCAGCAGGGATTCCAAAGCAAACATAAATGTATGAAGTCCTGCTGTCAGTGTGCCTGTTTAGGCTAGGGTCAGACTGAGGCAGTGCGAACGCGCGTTCTGGCGCACTTAATCACGGCCGTGCTAGCAGCAGATGCCGGGCAATGACGCCCAATATACGAAGTACGGTCGCACAAAAGTCCGGCTGCGCAACGCAAGTGGAAAATGAACGCATTTTTTCGAGAACGTTAAACCACTAGTACTGACGTACAGAGTGCGCTGCGCCCGCTAGCGGCGTGTGTGCGTGAATTGGAGACATCAGACGCTGCTAATGTCCGGCCAACATAACGTCCAGATGCAAGAAGTGTTTTATTGATGATCCGTACAAAATCACGGATGAAACTGCGCATAGTATGACCGCTATTGCGTATTCCGTGAACAAATACGTCCATTCTTCGAACGCACATTTTCACGGACAACGTGAAAAATGCGTTAGTCTGACCCTAGCCTTAATCAGCATCATAGCTGTGTGCTTTTGATGCCCGCTATCCAGATAAGAAACTGGCAATTTCTAGATCTGCCAAATTATGGCCCTGCTAATATTTAGAATAATGTGAAAGAACACGATCAGGTGTCACGGACACATGTATGTCAATTTAACACATGTATGAGTCTTCATCATTAGCTCACTCGTCACGATTTACTTGATGGTAATTTAGTTCACCTTTACTTGTGACGAGGGTGCCCTTTTAGTATTTTTTGTGATTCAATTTGCAAGAATTTCTTTAATGAAATGTTCTTCTGCGCTCTACTGCTGGCCACATCTCACAATGTCCCCAAAGTCATGATTGTAACCAGTATTTGATATGGTTTTATAATGTTGATATCTTTTCACACTGTTTTTAGTTTAAACATCCTTACATAGACTGTTTACATATTAATCGGAGACATACTGTATGGAAAAATGTCCATTTGATGTACAGTACAATCTCAAGACAAAGATTTGAATTTCAGCAAAAATAAAGCAGGACTCCAGGCTGCTATAAGGTGCTCTTTATACAGGGGAGACAGCGCTACCTCACTAACAGCGGTCTCTTCCCTGAATAAAGAGCACCTTATAGCAGCCTGGAGTCCTGCTTTATTTTTGCTGACAATTCAGAGGGGTTCTGGCACCATAAACAGCAGAGACTCTGCGCTTTGGTGCAGCGGGCTCCCAGTTTGGGAGGATCACGGCGCATGTGGATGATGTCAAAGATTATGATTTAGATTTATGATTTTTCAGTTACTAGAAACAATAATCTGGATTTAGTTTCTCCAAATGTTTTTTTATAGCCAGGATTGTGAACACATTTCTTTCTTCCACAGCCCGGCCACACACTCACATCACCCTCTGCCACCGCGCTTGCTCCTGGACTCTGAATCTGAAGGTACCGGCGATTTAACATGTCTTCTGCAATTCTACACCACAATTTTGACTTTAATCGTACTGTTAATATTTTATGCTTGCATCTATCTATTAATATTTTGGCTGTTTGGTTTTTCTTGCTAAATGTATTTCCTGCTTTGTTAAAGCAATGCTGCCATATGGCTGCTCCTCCCCCTTCCCCCCTCCCAGGTCGTCAACAAATTTACTCTATACAGCCCACACGATCGGACTCTGCAAATTCTTTCTTCCACAGCCCGGCCACACTCGCATCACCCTCTGCTGTCCCACCCTCCTCCCCCATCCACCGCTGGTCTGAAATTTGTAGCTTACTTTCCAGCTGCTTCCACTTTGCAAATCACCCTAATTAACCCAAGGTTCTAGCCCTTCCCATGATATGTTAATCTGTATATTTGTGTTATGTTTTTAATAGTTTGCATTTTATTACTTTGTATTTCTGTAACAACTGTAACCACTCAATGTTCTCGAACCCAGGACATACTTGAAAACGAGAGAAATCTCAATGTATCCTTCCTGGTAAAATCCTTTTCAAATAAATAAATAAAATATAGTACGTTTCCTTCTGTCCTTTTTTTAGCAGATTTTAAGATTAACATATCCACACTGAAAGATTTGAGCAAGTAATATAGAACCTGGTTCCCGACGACGCAAAAATAAAGACTGAACTAGTCGTAGAAGCAATGAAATATAGAAATCTTGCCAATAGTTTCTAGAGTTCCAGGTCATATAGACAGGGCCTGTCATGCTTCACACCAAGCCCTGCAGACAGCCCGACAAGGCCACCCCTTTAAGGTTCCTTCCTGAAATTGAAGCCTGGTCTGCAGCATTGTGACTGGCTTCTCTACCCAGTCAGCTAAGTGAACTCATCATGCTGCTGCCTTTCTGTTCAGGCCCTGGTTGTTCCGTGTTCTCTGCTGGTTCGTTGGTCCTGGGCTCTCACTTGCAGTGTGTGTGGACTAACCATGACACCCACCTATTGCCACTTCCTTGTCTATATATATCCAGCCTCCTCCAGACCTCTTTACTCTGCTGTCTGTGTGCACTGAGTGTGTGGTGACTTACCAGCCTCTATTTGCATTTGCTGTTCTGGACTTGACCTCTGCCTGTTTAACCGTGTATGATCCCGTTCTGCCAGCCCTACTTCTGCACTGTCTGACTAAGGGCCTGGATTACCCCTGCTCTGTACCACATACCCGGGCCTGTCCCCATACTTACTCCCATTACGAAAAGGACACCACCTGCCTGGTTACTCTGTGTAGTGAAGTTCTGCAAGGATGTGCACCATCTTCTGCATCCTGGGGTCCAACTCCTGGTAAGTCCCTGACAGGGACTATATATTATAATTGATGGTAATGCAAGGCGGATCATGACTAGTATAATAGGGCAAGTTTGAGGTTACAGTTGCACACTGGCAGATAAGTGTGGGTAATTAAGGTTTACTGATGTATCATATGCTAAGCTATATGAACCGTTCTTTGAAAGATTGATGGTGGGGCCTCCATGGATCGATTTGTTGTTCCAACAAATCCCACAGATGCTCAATTGAATTGAGATCTTGGGAATTTGGAGGCCAAGGCAACACCTTGAAATCTTTGGCATGTTCCTGAACAATTTCTGCCGCGTGGCAGGGTGCATTATGCTACTGAAAGAGGCCACTGTTACCAAGGAACACCTCTGCAATAAAGAGATGTATATGTTCTGCAACAATCCCAGGCAACATCTCCCCTTCTTGTTCTTTATCTTCCCTCAATCTTCTCCCATAGGAGGGTCATATCCCTCAAAGATGCAGAGAGAATTCATAGTGCAGACCGCCTGGATCTTAACAAGGGGTGCAGAGTACAAAAAAGTGGCTCATGTGAGTAATCCACTTTTCTGTACTCTGCACACCTTGTTAAGATCCAGGCTGTCTGCACTATGAATTCTCTCTGAATCTTTGCGGGATATAACGCTCCTATGGGAGAAGATTCCAAGAATAGGAGGGAAGATAAAGAACAAGAAGGGGGGAATCGCCTGTACGGATCCAAAAGTGCTAAGATTTGAGCCTGTCAGATTTAGGCTCCTAATCACATGAGTGGGATTTTCCTTTAATTCTGTGAAACCATATGTGTTTAACAGTTTTGCACTATATATTTTTCTGCTTTCTTTGAGGCCATCCGATCTAAAAGAACATTGAAAAGACCAAGTAGCGCTCCATCAGTGAGAGAACTTTAGATAAGGGCTGACTGGGATACCAGTAGGGATAGTGGGAGACATAGTAGTGGTAACTGACCACAACAGGAAGTGGAGATACGAGGATACTTGGAGGGGAACATGGATTCAGGGGAGAAGGCTGGGAGAGCAGGGGGATACACAGGATATGGAGCAACAACGCACAGGTCTTCACTCTGTGGGTTAAAGGGTGACAATGAAGAAGCACTGGCAGAAGGATGGTGTTGCCCTTTATTGAGGTCAGCCAGTGCTAATAGGTCAAGTGACTGACTGCGTTCATGCAGGGAATATCTGGGCTGGTGAACTAGGGAATCAGGCTACTCCAACACCTAGTATGAAAAGGAGTAGCACAGAAAGGATGCTACCAAGGTCTCAGGTGTGGACACGGGCCTGTCTGTATCTGGTTTTCTGACATTCAGAAAAGAGCCCATTGCTTTAATGGCTGACTTACAACAGATCTTCCATTGCTCAGAAAAACAAAAGGAACTACCTCAGATTTGTGTGGCATCGTAACAATGATATCACCGACATTAAAGAGTACCACATGACTTTGGCAATAGTCCATCACCTGCTGTGGTAATATATGGATTGAGGAGAACAGCACAAGAAGGTGAAAAGGAATATGGGAAAGATGCTAAGCAATTTATATATTTATTACGCTGATGACGTTATTAAGATCTGTACCTACAGATGAAAAAAACATTTATCAACAGCAAATTTAAGACTTCAAAAAATAGTATCAAACAGTAGCAAGATGATGAAACCCTTCCCATCTGATCCCGCCGCAGAAATGAAGTATTGAATCACCTTCCACATGTCGGACTTGACGTTTTTGGGCCATGGTCAGCAATTGCACGCAAAACAAGAGTAGAAGCCAACAATAAACAATGGGCTGTCCTGTTCACATGTTGGAGTATTCGTGCCATTCACATCAAAGTAATTGAATCAATGGATACTTCAAGCTTCATAAATGCAGTAAGAAGATTTTTCTAAATTAGAGGACCTGCAAAACAATTATACTCTGTGAAACAAATTTTGTTGGAGCATTTCGGGAACTTCTTGATCTAAGGAGAAATCTGACTGCCATTCTGGGAAGGATATTTTTCCCAGTATGTTGCATATTGGGGAGCGCTTCAGACTGGGGTTTTTGAATTCTTCGGATCAACGGCAATAGGTGATGTGTGAGAGGCTGAACCCGATGGACGCATGTCTTTTTTCAGATTATGTAAGACCTTTTGGTATCTGTCTCTACAGACCCAGAGTCTCCCATTCTGCTACTCTTCTCACTTAGAAAGTTGGAGTAGACATGATTCCCTTAGAGCAGTGGTTCCCAGCCGTGGTCCTCAAGTCCCCCTAACAGGCCAGGTTTAAAGGATTACCTTGGGGAAATGCAGACTGAATCCTGCAATCACTGAGCAGCAAATCTTATCACCTGTGCTGTGCTTCAGATATCTGGAAAACCTGACCTGTTGGGCTGTAATTGAGGACCGCGGTTGGGAACCTTTGCTTTAGACGATTTAGATTCAAAGGATCTTTACAAACGACACTGGAAACGCGTTCAATATCTTGCCAATTCATTTTGGAGCAGGTGGTGAAAAGACTACCTCAGTAGCTCTACAGAGTCGTGGAAAATGAGCAGACCTAAAATTCATGAAGGAGAGCTTGTCTAGCTAAAGGATAAATTAGTTCATCGGAATGAATGGCCATTAGGACTTATTGTTAAAACTATTCCTAGCAATGACGGAAAGGTGATTAAGGAAAGAATTGCAAAGACTTTCAAGAGACCAATCTCAGAAATGGTTCTTCTACCTTGTGAAGATCGAGATGACCTTACGTCAACTACTTAAAAGATCCTAGACAAGAAGTTAAGAGTTGTGTGCTTTGTCTTTATAGCATGTTATGTTTCCTTCCATCTTTATTTTCCACTATTCATTCACTCTGTTTGCTTAGCAGTCGTCTAACTTAAATGAGAAAAAAAAGAAAGAGCAGTAAGATATTTTATAGCTCATTCCCTTAATGGCATGTACAGTATTGCAGCAGCGCAACAGCACAGGTGTTTTATGGTACAGCACTGATTTGTGAATCCAGTGAATAAGTAGTCCCTACTGTAGGCCTAATTATAACATCACTTTGATTATTCAGATTCTTGCCTGTTCAGTGCACACATAAATGTCATACTTATTATATACTGGTATATTTGCTTGTTCATACCGGAAACAAATTCCCCTTAGTTGCTAGGTAATTTCTAGGGATTAAAATAACATATTCATAGGAAGATATTTGACATCAATGTGGAAATGCCTTTTCCCGAGACATCTCTACTAAGAGTAACAACAATAAGAAGATGTGAAAACACCACAAGGTCAGAGTGCCATCTAGAGGTAAGAAGGATGAAGAGCTGGCCATTTACTGATCTATATGTGAAGCATGAAAACTTTACGGAAATACTTTCAGGGTTATTCAGAAAGCACCAAAATGTCACAACATTTCGTTGCTTTCTGATACGCCACACTTTGGCGAGTCCGATTCGCTGACCCTGCAGTGAATTCAGCATTCACCGCAGTGTCCCTGAAGTGCGGCTAAGGCCCGAGTCAGACGAACGCAGTGATCACGTCCGTGTTGCCGCACAGTTTAACGTCCGTCGTAGCATAGAATCATGAGCAATAAAGACCCACACACAAAGTGCGCCCGCACCGAACTGCGCACGCACAACGCATGTGGCAAACAGACGCAAGTTAGGAAAGAACGTAAAACCGCTAGACTGATGCACAGAGTGCGCCACGTCTGCGTAGCGTTATGTATGAGTGAGGAGATGTCAGACGCAACACATTTGCGACGTCCAGCACCTTGACGCACAAAATGGCTTTTCATATAATTTTCAAATTTTTATAATTTTTCATATTAATTTTGTTTCCCATAGTTCCCTTTTTTTTTCTACGTCCGTCAAGAAAAATGGACCGTGTGGTGTCTACAGTATCTTCCGTCAGTACGTCCGTCCGTTATGCACGCACGCAGAGTGCGCTCTGACTGCATTCGTCTGACAGCCTAAAATCGGCCCACTGCAAACCTGCCGGACAGCACTTGCATGCAGCAAACGACTCATTGAAAAGACCACCTAATGCAACCGATGACCCGCCAAACGGACTGCCGAATGCCGTGGAAAAAAGCCGACAAATGGGTAAAGAAAAAAAAATGCAACTTTAAAAGTGTGTTTAAAAAACACTACTGAACAAAAATTCCTGAAAATTATATATGAGGTCCTATGGATAATAATCAAAAGGTAATTTTCAGAAAGAGAAAAACACTATTAAAAATATATAGCAGAAAAACAAATTTCACCTAAAATATCCCTAAAATGCCTAAAAAAAGTCCTAAAAATTAAAGAGTATTTTTTTTGCAAATTAATTTTCTGCAATTAAAGAATAAACGGTTTAATAGACATTGTATAAAAATATTTTTTACATTGAAACCTAGGGGATTCGCCGGAATAAACCTGCCAAATGAAACCACCGAACAGCAGGGCATTTAACTGACATTTCAGTGCTGTTCGGTGTTCTCTGAATTGCTCTTCCATTGCTTCTCTATGGGGATTTCACTGCTGTTGAACAGGCACCGTATTTCACTGGCAATTCACCAATATTTGGTGAACTGCCTGCTGTTGAATAGCTGAATGGCTACAAAATTGCACCATAAGGGGAAATTCACTGATCGGTGCCATTTCGGGGCCAATTCAGCTCTCTGTGAATAACCCCTTATATATAATTTACAGAAGGAATACAAAACTGGTAGAAACACAACAGATAAAGGTTACAGTGAAAAAAATAATCAAACCACATTCCACTCCAGATCCTGACATGTGAATGCGGTAATTTTCGATGTTCCCTCATTCCTGCTGCCGACTAAACAGCTCTGGGTTAATTCAGGACCTGTAAAAAATGGGTTCAGTGAGTTATTCAGCAGTTATATAGCATTAGCATATTCGGCAGTGCTTTACAATTGAGAAATACAATAAGGAGGGAGACATTCAGGGTTATTCAGAGAGTGTGAAAAGCAGGAGAATGGCTGGAGAATGAAAAATTCTAGGTCAAAATAGCCAAACCAGAAAAATTCTCACTTTCCAAATCGGCTATTTTGACCTAGAATTTTTCATTCTCCAGTCATTCTCTTGCTTTTCACGCTCTCTGAATAACCCTGATAATGATACATAAGGAACTGAGGGAGTCTGCCCATAGACGTGCACAAGGGTGTGCAGAGTGTGCCTGGGTACACCCTGATACAAAAAAATATAGATTTTTTTTTGCACTGCTGACCTTGAACGCCACAGTGATCCTACAATCCAGAGGAATTAAAAGGGACATGAGAGAAGTGAGCAGAGGGCGGATAAAGCTGGTGGCCTGATAAAGTATATTAGACAATGGCACGCCAACAGCTTGGGTTTGGTAAAGTTAATCACAGACAAAAGTGAAAGCCTCTGGAAATTAGAGGTAAAAAATAAGGAGGACTCTGTGGGTGTGAGGTGGTGATGGCTGGGTTTAGTGTACTTGGTTGTCTGTTGCTGAGGAAAGATGGTGGAATTAGTATGCGTTGAAGGAAACAAAGGTTTCTTTATCTTTTTTAATGTATGGTCAATGGGGGCTCTTTTTCAACCCTGGTTTAAACTTAACCAGAGCTGTTCTATGCTTCTAAAGCAAGTAAGTCTACAGAGTTGCTAACTTCTGGTTGAGTTGACACCAGGGTTGAAATAATGCCCCAGGTCTGATATTGCATGTGTATGACAATGTGGCCTACAGACCTCAGCCATCTTCGGTTAACCCTTAGCCTGCAGACGATGCAGTCAACGCATCCTCTGTTTTCCTGCTAGTATGGAGTACATGCTGAGCGCATCGTCAAAGTCCTGCAGCCTGGCTTTGATAGCAGGCTGACATCTTGGATGCCCTTGTGTGGGAGTTCCCACCACCCACTGGCGTTATCAAGCAGGAGTGTGATAAAGTCAGAAATCTTCCCCTGTGTAGCAGAGAATTCCCTTTACAGGAGATGCAGGGGCTCCACATGGTCATAGGCCTTTACAGTGATATCAAAAAGGAACAGGTTAATTGTAAAAAGAAAAAATTTTATAATTTTTTTTGTTCTAAAGCTGTACCCTTGTCCACTTTTCAATTCTAAAGTAAACACTGAAGCTGCAGTAACTCACTTTTCGATTTCCCATGGCGATGCCAAGTGTGGTGATGATTCTGCAGTGGGTTATTAAGCACCATTTCATCAAAAATGTAAGCTACTGCAGTGAGAAGAGGTGTGGGTACTTTGGACCCCTGTATCTCCATTCTTTACACCCCCCAAGATCAATCGAGGTGTCACTGGAAAGACCAGAGTCTGTCCTTTCTAATGATGCCAAAAATGATGAAATTTGAAATAATTAAAAATATTTGATAGGGTAAACTAGTAGCAGACCTTCCAAGTTGGAAATGACAGATCCAATTTTGAATCCCTGTCATGATGTCCCAAGATCCTTCTCTGGAGTCCAAATTTCTGGACAAGACCACAGAAAGTCTTCCAATCAAAGCTGTATGACCACAGAATTTAAAGTGATTGCGTTAATAAATCAATGCAAGGCGTGTTTGCCCTCATCTGCAGGAGATAGGCTTGTGATTGAAGAGTGTTATTGGGTGACAAAACACAACTAATAAAATTAAAGGAACACTACCTCTAACTAGATTACTTGTGCTTTACAAACAAAACTGCCTTATAAAACACATGCTGCTGTTTTTTTTCTTTGTCTGAAGTAATTGCACGTAAAAAGGAAAAATAAAATTAGATTTTTATCTCTATATTGTGGATTATTCCCATAGATTCAACATTAACCAAAATCTGTGCAAAAGTTTTACTGTATGCTGTGGTTTAGCTTCTACAGTATATAACAGTCAATGGAGTGGAGGAGTGAATGTTTAGGTAAGGCTGCAGGAAGCTATTGTATTCTCCAGGCTACATGAGATAAAACGGGGAGCTTAAAAGATTTCTAATCTACCCTCTGGTTATGTCCTTTGAATACATCCCAACAAACTGGGGGGGTTGACTGGATATGAGAATGAACCGGAGTTTGGAAGGGAGCTTGCGGGGAAGGAAGCAGGACCAAAGGGAGTGATGACTGCTCTGGACCGGAGAGAGGGAGAGTGGAGTGGTGGCACAGGACTCCAGCTCTACGTAAAGATAAAACACCGGCAGTACAGCTCCTCCACCAAGTGGCAGTAACCTCACGGTCTGTGTTATAGTTCGGCTACTGTTGTAAACTAAATAAAACTGGTGATGTCCAACATAACCCAAAAACAAAATCATACAGAGCAAAGCAGCGGCACATCTTTTCCAATCAGCTCCAAAGCAGTCAAGGTTATTCAGAGAGCGGTGAAAAGCAGGAGAATGACTGGTGAATGGAAAATTCTAGGTCAAAATAGCCGATTTGGAAAGTGAGATGAATGGGAGAATTTTCCCGGTTTGGATATTTTGACCTAGAATTTTCCATTCTCCAGCTTTTCACCTCTCTTTGAATAACCCTGTATATCTCAGGTTAATGATGTTTAAATCAGTCTGACTCTAAAAAGTGTGTGCCATACACAGACCGATTAATTGACAGCCAATTAATCGATTAGGAAAATAGTTGACAACTCTTCTCATAATCGATTAGTTGTTTCAGCCCTAAAAGGAACTATTACATTCTTATTATACATGTCCTATAAATCTAACAAAGCAGTGCAGTGAAAAAAAAAAAGAGCACAATCCATTCGGTTTGCAAAGATATTTTATTATTTTTATAGTAGATAAGAGGGACTGGTGTTTTCAGGGAGCAGGGAGTCATTGCATAGGAAACATAAAACGCATAGTAATTTCATCCATGTAACAGACAAACACAAGCTCAAATTTGGCACAAGTATGACACACTGAGACCACACCATTAAACCCGCCACAGTATTGGTGAATGGGCTGTTTAAGGTATCGCATTCATTTGTGATTGTGATAAAAAATACATCTGAAAATGTGCTGTAGTGGTCAGTTTAATGTAAATATAAAGACACTGGTAATATTTATGATCCATTCTTTAAGTTTCTTGGGGGCGTGGCATGCATTGTAATGCATAGCGCACCCATCTGGCACTTTAATAGTTAATCATCTGTTATGACATGAAATAAATGTACGAATTGTAACAACATCCAAAGTGGAACCGTAATGCAAACAGACAAACTGTTTCTAGAACATACAATTGTCTTATGCTTAGAATCTACTTGGTTTGCAGATACCACATGTTACTGGAGAGAGGTGATGAAGAACGTCTCCTACCCATAACATTTTTTGGGTTCCTTCTGCTTCTTGGTACTTTAACACTAAAAAATATATAACAAATCAGGAAATGGTTTAATTACCCAAACGTTAAGTTTTTATTCTCCCATAGATCTTTATGTAAAGCAACCCTTTATAGCCATAACCTTTATTTAGGTTTTCTGTATCTTGCTATCAACAAAAGCACGCGATCTACAGAATACAGCTGGGACGTTGCTAGCATATCAGGTACAGGGCCGGATTTACAGTATATCTCAGGAGCCTGTAGGCACAAATGCCAAAAAGACTTTTTAAATTTTCGTTTTGGGGCACACAAAAAAAAGTAAAGAAATATTTACTGAAAACCAGTTTCTGCACTCAAATCAAAAGAAGGGGCAAAATCTGTTGCTCTAGAGCAGTGGCATTGTTTATTTTATATGTAAAAGCATAGAGTCTCCACCGTAAAACAGAAAAATTACATTTTTCATTTACATTTTCAATTTTTACACATATAGTAAAGATAGTAAAGACCAGACTCTGACCTTTCCAATGACACCTCACTTAACCTTGTGCAGTATACAATTCAGAGATGCGGGTTCCAAAGTCCTCCTGTCTGTCCTCAATGCAGCGCCACGGTCTTGGAAGTCTGGCCTTTCACATGATACCTCATATGTCCCTCCAGCCCTTAGGGCTCCAAAGATACAGTGCTCTAAATCAGTGTTTCTCAAACCTCTCCTCGGGACCCCCAAATAGGCCAGGTTTTTCAGATATGAAGCACAGCACAGCTGATATATTTTTTGCTGCTCAGTGAATTCAGGATTCAGTCTGCATTCCCCCCAAAGGTAATCTGCAAAATCTGGCCTGGTTGGGAGTCCTGAGGAGAGGTTTGACAAACACTGATCTAAATGATTGTTTATATAAATTAAAAAAAAAAATTATATATATATATATATATATTATTTTTTTTTACACACAGAGCAAGGTGCCCCTTTGTGGTAGGCACCTGTAGGGACATGCCTACTGTGCCCAATTATAAATCCAGCCCTGATCGTGCCAGATTTCGGCATAAGTCAAAATGTAATTCAAATGAAACATAATCTGGCATGGTGACAATTCTAAACTGTTATTATGGTGAAAATATGTTATGTGTGTGAAATCTTAACCCAAATGGTGCATAGTAGCATGAGTTTTAACCTTATGCTCTGGTTGTCACATAGGCAATCCCTGCAAAAGCTGGCCATATCCAACTGTTGGCATACGGTTGTCTTATGCAATACTTGGCTAGATGGTGGGATATTTTTCCACTAGAATGACCCTTTAACCTCTTCACTAGCAAGTAGGTTTCCATAAAACTACTACAAGGACCCAGTGGTTTTATGGAAAGTTACTTTCCATTGCTGACAGTGTAAAATGTATGTACCTTTCATAAAATACATTTTAGAAATAGTAAGTTTATATGTGGGGCAGTGGGCTCCCCCTGCTGGCCAAAGATCATACAGCTGCCCCTGTTTCTGTACAAGAAAAATGGAACTAGGAGCAGCTTCAGCACCTTGGCTCGCATGTCTCAGCTGCTGAAAATTTGAGGGCAGTTCTAGAGTGCATTTCCAAACTTTTTGCAACAAACAAAATTGCTTTGCATTGATCCAGAATGTGACCAGACTGTGTTTATTCACGGCTGGGCTCTTGCATGAGATTTTGGAAACTGAGTATACTCAACCATGGTAGTGAAGGGGTTAATTCTGACACCATCCAACCCTTTATATGTTATATCATGTATATATATATATATATATATATATATATATATATATATTGAAAATTTAATCTGGGGGGGCAACATAATCTGCTATATCTATATAAAAGTGATCAGAACATGGTTTTGTTTGATCATTATTATACAGTGCTTACATTTGTATTACTAAAATTAGAAGTTCGTATGTTGATATATTTTTTTTCTCTTCTGTCAAGAATTAAAAACTACTTCAGATAATAGTGAATGGGCAGCGGGACAGGAGGGGAGTAGTTCTTATTTTATAGGCTGGCGTTACTGGATTCTGCAGAAGCGGAATCCGTTAACACCAGTCCTGACTCTGGTTAACTTTCCGCTAACCAGAGCCGGACGTTAATCAGTGTTGGGACTTTGTAATACTAATGCTGATTAACACTTTGCGCTCCCCATGTTAAGTATAGGCAGCGCAAAGTACAGTATCCTCGTGCTGAAAAGCGCAAGGTACCAAACGCGTTACTTAACCCGTTTGCGTTTGGATTGTAATATGCGCTAGACACCGCGGCTAACGTTAATGCTCACGCAGGTGAGTGCTAACGTTAGCAACAAGAGTGTAACGTGGCCCCATATCTTTTATACAAGATTTTTATTTTGTTCAAGGTTTGCTGTTCTTATAATGCAGAACTGTGGGATGGTGGTACATAAAATAGATACATTTGTTTATCAATTCTTAGGGTTTCCATTCAATTATTTTAGTTTTGCTTAAGTTGAGGTGATGTTGGTATATATATATATATATATATATATATATATATATATATATATATAACAGACTTGGCTTTTTTTTTGCGCATGATTAAAAGGGAGAATAAAAAAAATATATATCAATAAGTAGGTAAATTCACAGATTTTTATGTGACGGCATGAATATTTCTACCATTACTAAAACACTATATTATCTGTATTCTGAGAATGATCACCTATGTGATGTCAGTATAAATCATAAAATAATTATTGGTTTGAGTGGCAGTCATCATATATTGTAAGTGTACTTGTCATTGGAAGCAGCAACCCCCCCAACCCCCAAAAAAAATACCTGTGAAATGATATCACCTTTGGTTGTAGTCACCACATTTCAAAACGGAAATTAAAATCTTTTTGGATAAGGCTTTCTTTCTATTTTAACGTAGGCCAGGTCCCATAACGCAGACCTGAAAACCAGCCGCCCCAGGATGGATGCTTTATAACTGGTGATATATACATATATATATATACAGCATCATTGTCCCACCTAGCCCTTTGTGTCCAGTAATATACACACTACCACTTATATTCAGGTATTTTCAATTATGTTAATTACAATTTATGATCTCAGAAGGACTTCCAGGTCCCCCTTACAATGCGTTTATAGATAATACAATAAAATGATGACGTAAATTACAAATGAAAGATACTAGATACCTATCAATTTCTGGCAGTCGTCCTGCATTCACAGTAGCTGTTTGGGGGAGACCTTCCCTCACACAACTCACTCATTTGTATCTGTGGAGTCCAAGCACATCCTAAACATTGCACAGCACAGGATAAATGAATTAGTAACTCAACCCAATGCAGACAGATGGAATTGTTATGCAATCTTACATAGCACATTACTGATTGCATGAATGCTGCAGAGATTCAAGTGTGCAGCTAGCAGCTCAGGCTCCCTCACACAGCCTGTTGGAAGAGGTGGCACTGAATGATCTGTGCCTAGTGAGCTTGGACAAGCTGTCCCAAGCACGAAAGAGGCAGATGAAGGAGTGTAAGCATTCTCCATATATGTCGGAGGGTAGAAGGCTTGGTTATGCCTCTAGAAGTGTCTGGATTTACTGCACCAATGACATCTGTATGCATGGAAACAGGGACTGGTGGTCTTCCTTGCACTGTGGCCAATACACAGAGCAAACAGGGACTGGTGGTCGTCCTTGCACCGTGGCCAATACACAGAGCAAACAGGGACTGGTGGTCTTCCTTGCACCGTGGCCAATACACAGAGCAAACAGGGACTGGTGGTCTTCCTTGCACCGTGGCCAATACACAGAGCAAACAGGGACTGGTGGTGTTCCTTGCACCGTGGCCAATACACAGAGCAAACAGGGACTGGTGGTCTTCCTTGCACCGTGGCCAATACACAGAGCAAACAGGGACTGGTGGTCTTCCTTGCACCGTGGCCAATACATAGAGCAAAACTGGCTATGATGGATACTAAATGCAATGGCTGCTCCTTCAGTCCCCTTGCAGACACAGCTCTGTAATGAATAGTTACAAAATTGGGTCGTTGGAAATTGAGGAATTTCACTGACACTAAACCACCTGGAGACTTTGAATTTAAGAATTTTTTTTAACACTTTTTCATTACCCTTTCATTGCATTATGGGTAAGGCCTGAGTTTACCAAGCTACAATGTTAGACCTCCAGATGAACACTTATTATATGTTATCACACTATCTCCTCCTTGTCACATTATTGTAAGAAAGACGCTTTCATTATTAGCAGAAGAAAACTGCAACCTAGAATCGGACAGATCCATGGAACCTGTGATACCCAAACCTTCTTCAACATGTAGTGATTAATACAAAGTAACAAACGTATCAGACAATGTCAGTAGACACAATGATGGGAGCAAAAAAAAACAAAAACATTTCATATAGGTGTCTTGCGTCGAACGTGTTAAACATGCTGCTCTTTGGAAAACGACATTCTTTTTTTCAAGTATATTTCCTATGGATATAGGTTAACTCAACAAAGTTACTCTGAAATCTGGGAGAAATGGTGACGAGGCTCTTGCAGTTGAATTCCAGTGGCGGCTCGATTTAAGAAGAAAAAAAATTATTTTCCCTTTTAGATACTGAGTAAATGCATAATTGCTAATGTCTGAGACTTGCATATTGATACATTAGTAGGGAAAGTTCCCCAAGTCACTTCTAAGGGTTGCTGTGTGACCATGTTACACCAGGCCAGGGACCTCTCCAGGAGAAATAGTGTAAATACAAAATAAAAGCAGGCTGTCCTCCACCAAAGCACTTTTTATCCTTCTTCATTCTGGTTTTTATAAACAAAAAAACAAACAAAATAAAGTTTTAGTTGTCCAAACAGCAGGCGTCTGTACTTATTGCTTATTTCCTGGCTTTGTTTTGTTGTTTGGGTTACAGCTGACATCCTTAAGTAACAGTTCGCAGTCTACCAGTACGTTAGAGGGCACGTATTTCCTCATTTGTTCGACAATCTTTTGATATGCCACTTTTTCTTGTTCCAGAGATCGGATTAAATTTCTCATTTTGTTTTCTCTGGAGAGAATGTTTTCAGCATTGGATTCCAAGTTCTGGATCTTTGTGTGTGCTACCTGGTATGGGACAAAAAGGGCGAAAATTAAAGCATACAACACAGTAGATCCTGGTGTATTTTTAGCAATTCAATACCAAAGCCTTGAAGATCCTCTTAGGTTACTTCAACGGAATGAAGGGGGTAACCCTTGATGGTAATAGCAACTAGTGTATTAAAGTGAACCAATATAAAACACTGAGGGTTATTCAGAGAGAATCGAAAAGTCACTGCACGTTTGGTGACCTTTCGTTCCCCACACTTAGGGGCGATTGGGAGATTCTAGTTCACCGACCATGCCATGTACTCAGCAAGCACCGCAGGGCCCCCTGTAGTGCAGGGAAAACCCGCCGCAAACACACTGAACACTCGAACACTCACCGAAAGCCCGCAGACACTGCTGCAAAAACCCCGCCGAACACGCCAGGGAAACCAGACGAGCCACCGATCACAGCGCAGAGCAGCCGCTGGAAAAACCCGAAAAGCAGATGAACATGGTAAAAAAAACAAAAAAAAACAGTATGCTTGAAAGTTTCAAAATTGAAACGCTGTTTGCAAGAAAACTACTGAACGAAAATGTCTGGAATTTACACATAAGATCCAATGAATGATAATAAAAATGGCTGTTACAGAAAAAAGAAAATACGATTTTAAAAAATAAAAAGACAATTTTTTCGGAAAAATGACTAAAAGATCCTAAAAAAAAAATCTATAAAAAAAAAGACTTTTTACAGCAGAATAAAATAATAAACGGTTTATTAGATATTGTATTGAAACGGGAATATTTTAACATTGAAGCCCAAGGGATTCGTCTGAATAAACCTGCCAAATTAAACCACCAAACAGCATGGCATTTCAGCAACTTTTCCCTGCTGTTTGGTGTTCTCTGAATAGACGAACCATTGCTTCTCTATGGAGGATTTCACTGCCCTCAAACAGGCACCGTACGTGCAGGCAATTCACCAAAATAAGGTGAACTGCCTGCTCTCTGAATAGCCGAATGGCCCCGAAATGTCCCTGTACCCTGAAATTCAATGTCCGGTTACATTTTGCCCACATTTCGGATCTCTCTGAATAACCCCCTTAATCTTTATTAAACAATACATATATAAAGTGTTAGTGACCAAAATTTTGGAGATAATCCGCCTATATCTCCATAGTTAAAATAATTAAAAAATAAATAAACACTAGTGGAGTGAGTGAGTCCACAGCTGAATTTGTTTTTGGCTCCTAGTGACAGAAATATCTAAGATCCAATTTGGGTGAAAGATTTCCCAAATCAATGTTGAATCTGAGTGGCTATAGAAGTATACACTCGGATACCAGCTAGTGTATGAGTACGTTACTGAATTCACCCAGGTGTGTGCACCGTATCGAAAATGAAAATGAATGATTAATTCAAAGTGCTAATATGCTTCCTGCCACATATAAGTATTGTCACCAATGTACTCCAACCCTGCTGTCTGAATTTGTCAACACAGACAGTACCATAGCTGTAAGGAATTCGCATATGTACATTACCAGGCTGTCACAGATACTACAATTGAAAAGGAAATGATGTCATGATGTGACTCAGACTCCAATTGGAAAATTAAAGCAACACGGCGAAACATTACACAGCCACGACATGGCTAAGAATACATAAAAAAAATAAAAAGATTGTGGAGAATGCCAAGTTATACGTGTCCTTCTTGTACGTTTTCTTTTCTTTTTTACTGTGCACCAAATGAGACTTGAATTGATTACTGGTATTCATGAAAGACGTTAATTAAAGTACACCGGTTACATAATGGATTATCATGAAGAAGCCCAGCATGATTTCACCTGCAGGGGACTAGTATAACCATATCTACTAACCTCTA
This sequence comes from Leptobrachium leishanense, assembly GCA_009667805.1. Taxonomy (NCBI): domain Eukaryota; kingdom Metazoa; phylum Chordata; class Amphibia; order Anura; family Megophryidae; genus Leptobrachium; species Leptobrachium leishanense. Next base: position 325,621,458 of record CM019064.1, on the reverse strand, counting down.
TCTGTACCCTTTTATAAAATATAATAGCAATGCTGTGCATACAGGACACGATCAGATTACAATTTACAGTAAGAATGGTTAAATGATATATTACTTATAACACCCCTATAAATGAGCAAAAACATCAACGAGAACCCTTGCTCTTACAGTGCTGTGTGTGTAGAGGTTGTGCCCTGTGACCAAAGGGGGTACTTGTCCCTCTACTGAACATCATTCATTTTACAAGAAATAGCATTACAAGTGGTCTGGGTAATTTAGACTGCATGGATCATAATCACCTCAAAAAGCCGTAACAAGTTGTAAGTGCATTATTTTCCTATTTTATTTAGTAAAAAGCAATGTTCTTGAGTTTAATAACTTATGAAATCTGATCTCCAGACACCTTCTACAGATATTTTTCTTTACACCAATCCCTATAGGTAATGCGGTGTATGCCCATTTACCTGCAGCTTTTCCAGTAGGTCCATGTTTTGTCTCTTTAGCTGGTTGTTTGCCTTCTCGATTTTCTGGAACGTTTCTGCATCATCGCCAGGATTGGAGCCTTCAAACATCTCATCATTAAGGACATGATACTCCACTTCATAAGCATGGAGCTGCTTGGAAATGTCCATCTCAAACACCTGTGACGATAAGGATGACAAAAAGATTAATGATGGATGGACAGGAATATATAGGTTTATTATTAATGGTATAAAGCATTGCATAAATTTGCTTTTAGTTTCCATCACTCCTTTTCATTTTCTGACTGAGAACTCCAAATACAACATAGATAACTGCAAGGGTTTACAAGGAGTGTCCCTCTGTCCCTTTATTATATTCTTCTGTGCAGTGATTGTTTGGACATTTCTGTATCCATCAGCCAAACTCTTTTGCTTAGTGATATAGCAGGAGAGACTGCGTCAGTTATACAAGATCATCAGGTATGACCAAATATCCACATTCATGCGTGAGGGCTCAATGCAGCTATTAGAGTCTGTAACATGTTCAGATGTGAATAGCTCAGAAAAAAACAACAAAGATGGAAGTTACATAATGCATTGCAGTTATTTCTTTTACAGTAATGATGACTGCGCAACCACGACGGGAGGTGGGGAATACAGGTGATATTTAAAAAAAAATATATATATATATATATACATACATACATACATACAAACACACCTTTATTTTATTTATCTAATGCCAATATCCAATACACCTCCCCATGTGGCCTTCCCATTACGCCAGCTCTCATATGATGATGGCCTACAATCCACAGAATTCTTTGAATGCAATAGATGGCCAGAGAATCCAGGGAGTTGTAGTTCATAGAGATCCGGGGGCGCAGAATTTGAGATCCCTGCACTGCACAATATCTCTTCTATCATCATCTCTTACACCTCTCTCCTCAGATGTTTTTGGCACAGTACTGAATTATTTTAATTGACAGTGATACCAGCCTCATTAGTATTGTTTTCTATACAGTTTTATAGAAATAATAACAAAACACAACTGATACATATAATATTGCGTTTTAAAAGGCATAATGGATCTAAAACGCACAGCATACCCTTGGGTTTTGTCTTCAGTTTTGGTAACCGTTACATAACTTACCTGTGTGATGATTCTTTCCATCGTGTCAGTTGTCATATCGGGTATGCTGATCTTCAGGAAATCCACTATGCTTTCAAACGTATCGCATGCCATTATTTGCTCTTCATAATTACTGAGAAGACTGAGGGCTACTTTGAAGATGACTTCAGTTCCTTGTACAAAAATAATATCTGTAAAAAATGATGTGAGATCGGAGTAAGTAATGTAAAGTCTGAATAATGCGTTTCTCTTACCGGGGACCGTGTCCAGTGTTCCGTGACATGGAGATTTTCCTGTGATAAAACATTTGCACTGTATTTACTCAACATAAAACAAAGTCATTTCAAGGAACTGGAATACAACTGGCAGCTAAATATCATGGAAGATAAACAAGGGAAATGTGCTAATCTGTCACCGGAAGATTAACACTCGAGTTCCTTTGATGTAGACTTCTGACACCAAGGATATTATTAGGAATCACGTACAACATATTGTTGGATACAGTCCACAAAAGCCTATTTTCTCCCACCTTCCAGATACCGTCTAATTAACCGTAGGAGGGCTAGTGTATATCTGTTTGCCATAACGCACAGATTGTGATGATGCAAAATGTTAAAATGGATTCATTGTGTAAGCTGGGAGCAGCAGCACCATGACCCTCCACTTGACATAGATTTTACGGCAGTGCTGTGGAATAGCTTGAGTTGTTAGCAGCATGTCTGGTTATGGCTCTTGCACAGAACAAAAGAGCCCTAATATGGAAAATGCTGTAATCTAAAGTGATTAACAGAATTACTGTTGCTGGGGCAGAAATGCAAACACAATTTAGAGTGATGCAAGGGTTAATGGGAAGCACTCAGACTCTATAGTAGGGATGAGCTGTTCGGTTCGATCAGTTCGGAGTTCGATTGGAACTTTGGCCGTTCGCAAGTTTTAAAAAAGTATAAAAAATGCTTAAAAAATACTAAAAAATCTATAAATAAAGAGACTCTTTACTGCAGAATATTATAAGCAACGGTTTATTAGATATTGAATTAAAAACTAATGTGTACGTGAAAAGATTCTCACCTCTAAATGACCTGTGTTCTCAAACGGTAAACAACAGGTGTTTTTAGTCTGGTCTAATGAATTTGATACACTTTATGTATATAGACTATACTGAGGGTGTGGTGTCTGCTTCTGAGAAGTGTTAATTTCTCTACTAACAGGGTTATTCAAAGAGATCCGAATTGCTTGAGAAAGGTAACCGAACGCTGAAAATCTGCGTTCGTTTACCTTTCTTGGCCACTCGGCTATCGAGAGAGCAGGCAATTCGCCAAATCCTGGCGAATTGCCTGAACAGATGGTGCCTGTTCGGTGCCTGTTCGAGGGCAGTGAAAACCAAGAAAAAGCACTGCTTCGGCTATTCAGAGAACACAAACCAGCAGTGAAAGGTTTCCGAAATGCCCTGCCATTCGGTGGTTTAATTCGGCAAGTTTATTCAGGCGAATCCCATAGGCTTCAATGTTAAAAATATTCCGGTTTTAATTCAATATCTAATAAACCGTTCATTATAAATTTCTGCAGTAAAGAGTCTCTTTATTTATAGATTTTTTTAGGATATTTTAAGCATTTTTCAGAAATTTTTTTTTTAGTTCACTTATTTTTTCTGTAACAGCCCTCTTTATTATCATTCCCTGGACCTCCTATGTAAATTTCAGACATTTTCGCTCAGTAGTTTCTTTGAAAACAGCGTTTCACTTTTCAATCATTCAAGCAAACTGTTTTCCTAATTTATTCACTTCACTCTGTCTGCGGTCTCGGCTTTTTCCGTTTTTTCCGGCGGCTTCGCTGTGTGTGATTGGCTCCTGCTCGGGTTTTTCCGTGGTTTTCGGCAGGTTAATCCAGATGTTTTTGCGGGTTTTCGGCGTGCATTCGCTGGGTTTTGCGGTTCGTTTTCGTCGGGTTTGCGGCAGCTTTTCCCTGCAATTCAGGGACCCTGTGGTGTTTGCTGAATACACCGCAGGGTCACCGAAATGGGATCGGCAAAAGGAACCGAATTGAAGAGAACGAAACGTCACCGAACGTGCGGGGACTTTTCGAATCTCTTTGAATTACCCTGTAAATCTTCCTCTAATATGCTGCATTTCACTGCTGTGTGCTCAGCTCATTTTTACCGCTTTCGCTCATCATGTTTAAACGCGATTTAAAGCCACATTTTATTAAATAACCCAGACATATTAGATATCGTTCTTTCCGGCAGACTCCGCAGATTCATAATATATAATTTTTATATGTATACGTCATGTCCTGGCTGTATATTATGACACAAAATGCAATAGAAATTGAATTTTTAATCATCTGCAGTGTGTAAAGTGTTTTTTTTTCACATTTTAGCATATGAGAGTTTGCGGTTATGTTTTCTATGGGGTGCGCTTGTACAAAAATTAGAAATGGGGACTTGTTACATTTTGTGGGGGGAATTATGTGATTTATAGCAAATGCACCCCAACAATATTGCTGTATTAATAAAAATAACACACAAAAAAAAATACATGTTTTTTTTTTTTTTTTTTACTTTATACCTGGCCATGTTGGGTATCATGCTCAGGCCTTTCGATTGACACCCTCCATGACCCCCTAGCTGCCACGGTTCTGAAGATATCGGGGTTCAAATGAACCCCCTATCTCCACCAGGGGATTCTGGGCAGCTAGGGGTTCCCTGGCTATCTGACGTCATCACACTATGCGTGAGGACGTCAGGCAATGAGGGGGGGACCCGGGGGTGGGGCCCACCGGAGCTAGGCCGCAGTTCGGCGCCGCAAGGCATCTCTATACACAGCCCCATCAGCATCTCTATACACAACCTCACAGCATCTCTATACACAAACAGCATCTCTATACACAACCCCATCAGCATCTCTATACACAAACATCATCTCTATATACAACCCCATCAGCATCTCTATACACAAACAGCATCTCTATACACAACCCCATCAGCATCTCTATACACAAACAGCATCTCTATACACAACCCCATCAGCATCTCTATACACAACCCCATCAGCATCTCTATACACAACCCCATCAGCATCGCTATACACGGCATCTGAGGACGCTGAAGTCAGAACAACGCGTGACCCTGGACAGAGAGGTGAGCATCTCCGCCGGGGGTCCCGCAAAGCTGATGACGTGTGGGACACGTCCTCCTCAGCATACAGCGGGAGTAACTGAGGACGTGTCCCACACGTCGTCAGCAGTGAAGGGGTTACTAACATATTTTTTTAAACTTTTTGTCCTTGTTTCCTGTCCCCCAGGGCACTACCCGGACCCGGACAATGTTTTTAAAAGTTTCTATACATCCTAGAAATACGCCACTTCACGGGCAGGTTATGGGGACCTCCTAGGCACGATATTTGAAGGAATTTTTCGTTTTTATTTTTAACCCTTATTTCATGGAAAACTCACTGTCCCTTTAAAAACTTTTTTTTTTACTTTTTGTCCTTGTTTCCTGTTCCCCAGGGCACTACACGGACCCCCATACACCATTTATGGCAAATATCTAGCATACAGTTGTGTTCAAAATTATTCAACCCCCAATGCTGTAATGGGTTTTAGGGAATTTAGTGTACATTTGTAATTGTATTCAGAATGAAATCCTACAAGGACTTTTTAAAGAACCATATGCAACTAAAATGACATCAATTGGTTTTGTAATACAGTAGTAAATGTTTCTTTTGTGAATTCTTCATTGACACAATTATTCAACCCCTTAAAGACTACCACTCTGAAGAACAGAGGTTCATTCAAGTGTTTTCAATCAGGTATTGAAAACACCTGTGGATGTCATGGTGCAGCAATAAAGCATAATAAGCACCAATTAGGCAGCTTTAAAATGACTGATACTCAGCTCCTTCTAGACATTTACTGGTGTGGTTACAAACATGGTGAAGTCAAGAGAATGGTCCAGGAAGACAAGAGAAAAGGTGATTACTCTTCACAGGAAGGGCAATGGCTATAAGAAGATTGCAAAGATGTTAAACATACCAAGAGAGACCATAGGAAGCATCATTCGCAAATTCGAGGCAAAGGGCACTGTTGAAACGCTACCTGGTCGTGGCAGAAAGAAGATGCTGACTTCGACTGCTGTGCGCTACCTGAAGCGTAGAGTGGAGAAAAGTCCCCGTGTGACTGCTGAGGAACTGAGAAAAGATTTGTCAGATGTGGGTACTGAAGTTTCAGCTCAGACAATACGGCGCACACTGCGTAATGAAGGCCTCCATGCCAGAACTCCCAGGCGCACCCCCTTGCTGTCTCCACAGAATAAGAAGAGTCGACTGCAGTATGCCAAAAGTCATGTGGACAAACCACAGAAGTTTTGGGATAGTGTTCTGTGGACTGATGAAACAAAATTAGAACTGTTTGGGCCCATGGATCAACGCTATGTTTGGAGGAGGAAGAACAAGGCCTATGAAGAAAAGAACACCTTGCCTACTGTGAAGCATGGCGGGGGGGTCAATCATGATTTGGGGCTGTTTTGCTTCTGCAGGTACAGGGAAGCTTCAGCGTGTGCAAGTTACCATGAATTCTCTTCAGTACCAGGTGATATTGTATGACAATGTGATGCAGTCCGTCACAAACCTGAGGCTTGGGAGACGTGGACCTTTCAACAGGACAATGATCCCAAGCATACCTCCAAGTCCACAAGAGCATGGTTGCAGATTAAAGGCTGGAACATTTTGGAGTGGCCATCGCAGTCACCTGACTTAAATCCGATTGAGAACCTCTGGTGGGACTTAAAGAAAGCAGTTGCAGTGCGCAAGCCTAAGAATGTGACTGAACTGGAGGCTTTTGCCCATGACGAATGGGCGAAGATACCCGTAGATCGCTGCAAGACACTTGTGTCAAGCTATGCTTCACGTTTAAAAGCTGTTATAACTGTAAAAGGATGTTGTACTAAGTACTAAGATTGAATGTCACTTGGGGGTTGAATAAAACTGATAATGATGTGAGCACAGAAAAGACATTTGTGGTTATTTCATTATAAATGTTATGTTATATTTGTCTGACCTACACGTGCCTCTTTGACATTGATTTTGATCATTCAGTCATCTTGCTTACAATTAAATCAAACTGGCCAAAACACTCAATTTCAGTGGGGGTTGAATAATTTTGAACACAACTGTATATGCCCTCTTGGAGGGCACTCTAAAAATCGAATTTTGAGTCCCATTGACTTGCATTGAGTTCGAGTTCGAACTTTTGAAAAGTTCGAGTTCGAATGCGAACCGAACTCGGGGGTGTTCGGCTCATCCCTACTCTATAGAACAGAATCGGTGATTGCTGATGGTGGAATTCTGGGATGGAGATTACCCAGTACAATGATGCTTGTAACTTTATACGTTTTAATTTTTACCTGACTGTATTATTGTTTTTATTTTCATTCGTCTACCAATGATTCCCAGTGTTTATGCATTATTATCACCCTGAAAGGCGCCCCTACTAAAAAAAAAAAAAAAAAATGGATTTAAATAATTATTTGAGCAGTCACTATACTAATATAAACTTATTATAACTACAATTATTTATAAAGCACCAGCATATTCTGCAGTGCTGTACAATGGCTAGGACAAAACAAAGTGAAAAGTTAGACGCACAAAGAATGATGGGAAAAGAAGACCCTGCTCCAGTCACTTACAATCTAAGGGCCAAATTACAATCCTAGCGTTAAAATGCACCCGCAATTTTCCCCCTTGCGCCCGAGTTTTAACGCTGGATTACAAAGCAGGCGCAAAAAATGCTGCCTGCATTATTACCGCGCGGTAAAATCTGGGATGCTCGCGGCAGCGCTGAGCGAACATCCACTCGATGGCGTCCATAGGACTCCATTGAGCTCCCCCCTGCCGGTCACATGACCAGCCGGATCTCGCCTCGCGAAATCCGGCTGGTCGGCATAGTGATACGCAGGGAGAGTCTGGGGGGACTTTTTCCCCCAGTCTTTCCCTGCTCCCGCTGGATGGAGGAGGCGGTCAGGGCCGCGGTCCTCGCCATGGGACAGAGGGTGAGTATGTGATACAATTTTTAGGCTGGTGTTAACGGATTCTGCAGAAGCGGAATCCGTTAACACCAAGTCCTGGCTGTGGTTAACTTTTTGCTAAACAGAGCCAGACGTTAATCAGCGCTAGTAGATTGTAATACTAATGCTGATTAACACTTTGTGCTCCCCATGTTAAGTATAGGGAGCACAAAGTACAGTAACCTCGCACTGAAAAGCGCAAGGTACCAAATGCAAACGGTTTCTTAACCCGTTTGCGTTTGGATTGTAATATGCGGTAAACACCGCAGCAAATGTTAATGCTCAAGCAAGTGAGCGTTAACGTTTGCGTGAAGATTGTAATTTTCTAAGAGTAGTGAGGTGACACACAGAGGTGAGGGAAATAGAGGGTAAATGATATCTTGGTTATCTAGCGCACAATGGATCACAAATTAAACCTTATCAACTTAGTAATGAGGGACTTTTTAAACTTTAAAGCATATACAATAAAACAGTTGAGGTGAAACAGAAGCATGAACAATAAATTAAAAAACACTGGAAGAACCTGGAAAACATGGTCAATAAGGTCGATATGGGATGGGAGATTTACTAAAGTAATAAAATCTGGCTAATTTAGTAGACTTCCATCTGCTCCCTGAATCCAACAGCAAGCCATACTCACTGCAATCTCCCCCTCTGTATCCAGCCAGAAAGGTATTCTTCAATCAACACATTTATTGTTACTGCTGCTAGTTTATTTTATGTTATTCTCCCCCCTCTTTTTTTGATTGTTCTGCTCCTCCCATTGTAAATTCTTTGCGTGCAATGGCCGTCTCTCTAAACTGTGTATTTCTGATTCACAGCCACACTTCACTTCCATCCTCTCCCCCACCCAGCTCCTATCTGAATTACATAAGCTCCTTTTTCCAGCTGCTTCACTTCTCTTCAGGTTTAACCTTATCGTGCCCAAGCTCTTGGTCTATCATCATGCAGTGTCTGCTATACTCTCTCTGGTAATTATCTCCACACTCCCCCTGCTCCCTTTTGTTTCACTTGCCTTAGTCCCTTAGATTGTAAATTCATGGGATGTCTGGCTAAGCACTTGTATAAAGTGCTGCATTAGCAAGACAATTATCCTATGGGCAGGGCCGTCTGTTCCTTATGTTTTATTATTTATTATGTCACCTGTTCGTGCTTCCCCATTGTAAAGCGCTATGGAATCTGTTAGCGCTGCATAATTACTTGTAACTGTAGAGTAACGTTAGCATTAGGCACCTTACCAAAAACTCTGGCAACAAAGCCGAGAGGAAACTGTGAGGCAAAAAGTGTTAAGAACCAGGGTGCTGCATAAAGGCTCGGGCTGATCTCATTTTCCTCCAGGTGATTGTAGAGATCTCTATGGTAGTCATGAAGAAGCCGGGAAAGCTGGTACATTTGGATCTGGAAAAAGAAAACATTTCTTGTAAAGAATGATATAGAAAAAGACATTGTGGAATAACCTCTCCCAAACTAAAATTGCAGAAAACATATAACATCATAAAATAATATACAAAAAAAAAGGAATCACTGAAGCTTGAATTGTTGCTATAACTTTTAAAGTGTATAAAAATTACCAACGCAAAGACTGATTTGGCACTGTTTATATAAGTCTTTCTGAGAACTTGTTTGGTGCTTACAATGTAAATGCTATGGCTGCAGATTATCCACATGCTACAAACCAAGCTCTGTACATGTAATGACAAACACTTGTGAAATTACAACACTAAAAGGTAAACTACACTAACCGCATGATTTAGCGGCATTAATACAGTCAGTGTCAATGTAACAATAAATATACCAGCTGATGAAGCCACAGACTTTTATGGCGACACACGTTCTGTTCTGCGTATATATTTCCTAAGGATAGGGTGAATTATGGAAGATTGAATCTACAAGTCATTATTGTGGACATACAATATGTATAGTCTCCCTAGACCAGTAAACTGAGATGAACTGGCGCTATGCTGTTGATTGTGTATTAACAATAAATCTGATAAGATTCAAGTGGTTTCCACCACGTTTCCTTTCGTGACCAAACTAAAGGAATATGATTGTTATTGGGGACATGTAAAAAACTCAGTAAGTGATCGAGAAAGGTGTGACATTCTGCTCAGTGTCCGATTGTCTGATGCTAAATAGTGGACACCAATTCCTCAAAATCTTATTTTCTGGAAAGTAAAAGCAGAATGTCACACGCAGAAATAGACACGAGGTTGCTTCATTGCTTAACATAAAAAGTAACATTTGACAACCTCATTGTTTCGTAAAGTTTTGTTGCCCTCATAAGTAAAATACACAGACCTAAACGTAGCTGCTCAGTGATTAGCATACCTGTAGAGATATCATATCTGGCCTGTATTGCTTCCGGAAGCCAAGGTCGTACATCAGGAATTTCAACATTTCGAAGGCTTGCTGTTCACTCATATGAAGGAGAAGTACTCCGGCTACAAAGCTTATCCCCTGGCAATAGCCAACCTCTTGGTCTAACAGTGAGTAGGCCTTGAGAAGATTATATAATGATAATTGACCTGCACCTAGCTGAGCGGAGAAATAAGGGTGAGTTGGGAAAGTCCTTCCTAGGAAAATCAAAAAGACATAGAACATTAAGCCAATGGTAAGTTAGATCTTGAAAATGTCTTTCATAAATCTCATTCTAAACATAGATACAAACATGAAAATTATGGTCAGCATTAACGTAGAAGGGACGTGGGCCCTAAGCTACAAGAAATCTAGATGCTCTGCTCTGAGCACAGTGGTGAACCAATTTGCTAAGGCAGACATTCACAGTATATTTTCATGTTTCCTCTGTGAGCATGTTATAGCATGTGCAGGTACCAGATAAAATGTCTTTTGCATCTATTACATATACATAATTATTCCTAGATTACAAGGTAATCCAGAGATTCATGACTGTGTCCATAGGGCAGTATCAGGTACACCTCCTGGACAAGGCCCAATAAAGGCCGAAATAATCATAATGGGGTTGCTAGGTCTGAAGTGTAGTTGAGTCTTCCCTGACGTTTAAGCTCTGAACTGTCCATTGGGGATGGGATCAGACAGATCTGCACATGGCTTCCAAGAATACCTAGTGAAAGCACAAAGATTGCCACCATGATTACGTAAATTAGCAATGGCCACGTCGGTCTAGTTTTTATACGTTTTTTAAATAAATTTTTCCAAGAGAAAGTCCCTGCATCTATGGTGGCATTTTGGATTTGATCATTGAAAAAAATCCATAGGCGTCTTACCTCGAGCTTGGATAAGCTCCAACAAGAGTGAGATGAAAATTGTTATATGACCAATTTAAAATCGCATAACATTAGATCTGCACAAGGAGATTTTCTGGTTTTATCTTCCCCACATACAGTTGTGTTCAAAATTATTCAACCCCCAATGCTGTAAAGGGTTTTAGGGAATTTAGTGTACATTTGTAATTGTATTCAGAATGAAATCCTACAAGGACTTTTTAAAGAACCATATGCAACTAAAATGACATCAATTGGTTTTGTAATACAGTAGTAAATGTTTCTTTTGTGAATTCTTCATTGACACAATTATTCAACCCCTTAAAGACTACCACTCTGAAGAACAGAGGTTCATTCAAGTGTTTTCAATCAGGTATTGAAAACACCTGTGGATGTCACGGAGCAGCAATAAAGCAGAATAAGCACCAATTAGGCAGCTTTAAAATGACTGCGATACTCAGCTCCTTCTAGACATTTACTGGTGTGGTTACAAACATGGTGAAGTCAAGAGAATGGTCCAGGAAGACAAGAGAAGAGGTGATTACGCTTCACAGGAAGGGCAATGGCTATAAGAAGATTGCAAAGATGTTAAACATACCAAGAGAGACCATAGGAAGCATCATTCGCAAATTCAAGGCAAAGGGCACTGTTGAAACGCTACCTGGTCGTGGCAGAAAGAAGATGCTGACTTCGACTGCTGTGCGCTACCTGAAGCGTAGAGTGGAGAAAAGTCCCCGTGTGACTGCTGAGGAACTGAGAAAAGATTTGTCAGATGTGGGTACTGAAGTTTCAGCTCAGACAATACGGCGCACACTGCGTAATGAAGGCCTCCATGCCAGAACTCCCAGGCGCACCCCCTTGCTGTCTCCAAAGAATAAGAACAGTCGACTGCAGTATGCCAAAAGTCATGTTGACAAACCACAGAAGTTTTGGGATAGTGTTCTGTGGACTGATGAAACAAAATTAGAACTGTTTGGGCCCATGGATCAACGCTATGTTTGGAGGAGGAAGAACAAGGCCTATGAAGAAAAGAACACCTTGCCTACTGTGAAGCATGGCGGGGGTCAATCATGCTTTGGGGCTGTTTTGCTTCTGCAGGTACAGGGAAGCTTCAGCGTGTGCAAGGTACCATGAATTCTCTTCAGTACCAGGAGATATTGGATGACAATGTGATGCAGTCCGTCACAAACCTGAGGCTTGGGAGACGTTGGACCTTTTAACAGGACAATGATCCCAAGCATACCTCCAAGTCCACTAGAGCATGGTTGCAGATTAAAGGCTGGAACATTTTGGAGTGGCCATCGCAGTCACCTGACTTAAATCCGATTGAGAACCTCTGGTGGGACTTAAAGAAAGCAGTTGCAGTGCGCAAGTCTAAGAATGTGACTGAACTGGAGGCTTTTGCCCATGACGAATGGGCGAAGATACCCGTAGATCGCTGCAAGACACTTGTGTCAAGCTATGCTTCACGTTTAAAAGCTGTTATAACTGTAAAAGGATGTTGTACTAAGTACTAAGATTGAATGTCACTTGGGGGTTGAATAAAACTGATAATGATGTGAGCACAGAAAAGACATTTGTGGTTATTTCATTATAAATGTTATGTTATATTTGTCTGACCTACACGTGCCTCTTTGATTTAATTGTAAGCAAGATGACTGAATGATCAAAATCAATGTCAAACTGGCCAAAACACTCAATTTCAGTGGGGGTTGAATAATTTTGAACACAACTGTATATTGCCATGGCGAGAGATCACTTCTGATAAGGTGTGGGTTACCTGAGAAGAGTTCTGAAAACATACCCAGATGCACTGATCCACTCAGAGCCAGTGATAGGGCTCCAGATTTGTGAGTGGATCCATCATATGCAATTTAGATTTTAATATATTGTATACGACATACAACACCAATATATATTTTATTTTGTCTAGCTCCTCATATGTATCCATATGGATGATGTCATTTATGGGATACACTTCGCGCTGACCAGATACGTATAGAATTTTATGTTTTGGTTTAGGGGAAACCACTAACCACCTGGTTTAGCTTTGGGATTTTGGTGGCGGTACAAACTGTGGGCGCTTAACATCTAATCTTCTGTGTAAATGGCCATGTGGCTACAGTACCCCTTTATTTGTGCAGAGCAGTACACATTGGTGGTTCTTTCACAATACATTTTGCTCACGTAGAAGGTATAGTGGCCAAATTACAATCTTCGCGCAAACGTTTGCGCCGGCGCAAACCATTAACGTGAGGGGTAAAACCGTTTGCGCTGAACGTCGTATTACATTGTCAGCGAAACAAATGCACGTAATAGTCTACAGTGGGTGAACCTGCGCGAACCCTGCGCGAGCGTACTTTACTGCGCGCGTCCTATACTTAACATTGTGAGCGCAAATGCGATTGTACTACCATCTGCGTACCAGCAAACAATCTATGCACAGGAATTAACGCATAGACGTTGCGCACATAATTTTAGCAACTCCTAAAAGCTTGTGTTAATGGCAAATTCTATCAACCTGGCCGAAATCAAATACACCAGCCCAAAAAAAAATGCAGCAAAGTATAGTTACACATTTCACTCATACCAAACCAATACATTTGATAAGTTGTGTGTGCATTTATTATTGCTGCAGCATATATGCTCAGATTGACTTTGACCGGTGCAAAAACTTAACGTGAGACAATTGTGGTTCTTAATTCTGATTGTCTGAATTGCGTGAAAAAAAACAGTCCGCACACTGATTTCTGCGCGCTAGGTTACTGCGCGAGCATTTGTGCGCATCCGTTTAACGCGCGTTATTGCTCGACGGATGAAAAAATGCACGAGGATTGTAATTCCAGCGTTGATTTCCGCACGTTAACGTTTAAAGCTTGGCTCACAAATTCATGCGTTGCACGAGTGTTTTTGCATGGAGAATGTAATTTGGCCCTAGGTCTTCTTTGTAATCATAAAAGTAAACTAAACACTTGATATTTGAGTGCAGCCTCACTGGAAGACAAGTGACAAAATCTCCATGCTTCTGCCCGTTCACATGCATTTGGTTGCCCTTAAAGAATCCTTAAGATTATGCTGAAAATGGTACACAATGAAAAATTTTATAAAAAAGAAAAAGAAAACATGATCTATAAATTTACTATAAACAGTTATACCTAGATCGACAAGGATGGCATGTTGCTGAGCCGTGAGCTGTTTCAGAAGTTCACTATACGACACATCTGATGGCTGCTGTTTGTTAGAAAGTCTATGACGAAGACGATACTGCACAGACAGAAACTGCCAGATCTCACCTCGTTTGTTTTTTGGAACACCTAAAAAAGTGAATTTTGAATAAAGTAAATAAACCCAGATACCAAAAGGCACAATATGGTTAATAAAAAAAAAAAAGACAAAAAAGTCTTTGGCAGATATTTTCATACATTGCTACAACATTCTAAGCATTTTTTTAATGAGTGCGGTTCCATTTGTATTTTTCTTAAGAGTAACTCCTCAAAAGTAAACTTTGAGCACCACAAACACATATAGAGTAAAACCTTGGATTGAGAGTAACTTGGTTTGAGAGCGTTATGCAAGAAGAGCAACAATTTTTTTATAAATTTTGACTTGATATTCAAGCGATGTCAAAGTACGCTTTGTCTGCCGAGCGTCACGTCACAACTGAGGCCATGGTCATCTTTTCTCCCAGCGTCTGTCGCATCATTTTGGCAGCTTGACGGGGAGGGCCACATGGTGTAACATGCGTAATAGTATGGCACATTACACGGGACTTGCTAAAACCCTCCCAACAGATAGCAGTGATCCCGTCAGAGATAAACGTCCTGCACAATAACTCTCCTCCTCTCTCCCTCCAGCCACAATTCTTCTCGAAGACAATGTGCAGGTTAATTTGTTTTATTTTTGTATTACTGTAATCATTTTCATATGAATAAATGGTTGTGGAACGAATCATCAGAGTTTCCATTATTAATTATAAGGATTACAAGCACGCTTCCAGAACAAATTGTGCACGCAATCCAAGGTATTACTGTACTCTTATTTAAAATCATTGTGAACCATGTGTGACTAAAATGTCATGGTTAACCTAGGCCTGGATTTAATAGAGCTTGATCTGATGTTTCCTAAATTTACTGCTAAAATCAGGCAATTGTTTTGGTTAATTATGACATCATACCATTGGCAATATCATGGCAAAAAATAGAGCATCATAGACATAATTTCAAGAAATACTACCTAAAAATCACCCCCCTCCTCTTTCCTCTTGAAGAATTGTGCAGAGGCTACTGACAGGATCTGCACAATTACTTTAATGATAGTGCTTTTAGTTAAATACTCACCTTTAGTCCAGCAGCACCTGGCTCCCCTCCTCTTCCCTTCCAGGACATCCAATTGTGAAAGGTTCTGAAGCCCTTTTGTGTGGCCACAGCCAATTAATAAGACATTTGTAGAAAGTCTTAAAACTGGACATTTATCTTTCAGAGATCTGCTGTACTGTTAACACCAATGATAGTGCTCAGCTGTGTGAGTGTTATCGTTAGGTTAAGTGGCCCTAGCGTGGTATGACCATATTACAATCCGAACAGTAACGGGTTAAAAATCCATAAGCGATTTGTAGATTGCGCAAGTTTATTGTACTTTACGCTCCCTCTGCTTAACATAGGGATCGCAAAGAGTTAATTAGCGTTAGGATTACAAAGTACTAATGCTAATTACATCACGCTATGGTTAACTCAAAAGTTATCACCAGCTACGAATCCCCCCAAAAATCACATACTCACCTCTCATCCTGCGGTGAGAACGGCAGCCCAATGTGCTGCTTTTGGCCGCCAGGAGCAGAGAGCTGGGGTCTCTCTCCGTGATGACTCCGCCGACCTGCAGGATCTCACGAGCGGCGCGATCCTGCAGGTCATGTGAACAGCAGTCGAAGACTCAATGGAGTCCTATGGACTCCATGGAGGGGATGCTCGCGGCGGCGCTTAGTGCTGCCTCGAGCATCCTGAGGCTTAGCGCCACATTATGGGACAGGCTGCTGGATTAACGCCTGCCCCGTAATATTGAGCTAAAATGGGGACGTCAAGGAAAAACACGTTGACGCAGTTTTCCTCTTTAGCGTCCCCGTTTTAGCGGCAGTAATGTAATACTGCCCTATGGGTTCTAGAAACGTTAGATTTTCTCTCAGATTATTCTGAACCGTTTGTAAACTTTTCCATACAGGGTATGCAGACTGAAATCCATTAGTGTGCCATAAATACTCCCAGACCTTCTTTAAGTGTGGCGTAGATCTCCTCCATGTCAAAGCGGATTTTCGTTCTGCAATTTAACTTCTTTTCCCAAAGATTCAAAACCTCCTTGTGGCATGTTCCAACTTCCTCGTAGTCCAATTTCACTTTTCTGGATTGTAGCTCATCTCTGCTAGCTGAAAGCAGATTTCAGATGCTGTCAACATTTGTTTCAGGCAGTATACAAACTCACCATTTAAACAACAAGGGAAACTTACAAATGTAGGGCATTTGGAATAACTGTACGTGAGAAAGTTCTCGACTTTTGTTTAGTGGATTTACATCACGTACTATTAGGGTTGCCACCTTTTCTTGAAGCCAAACCCGAACACTAACAACATGTAGCAAAATATTTTTGCTGCTCACGGGTATACGCGCAAACACTCAGTCACACACATATACATGTCCTTCCCTTTCACATCACATTTAATCCCTTTCACCCCAAACCTCAACTCAGACCTTTTAGCCCCCAAATCAGCCCCTCTCTGAACCACAAATCAGATCCTTTAATCTTCAAATATTCAAATATCACCCCAAACATCCTCACACTGTACACATGAGAGTGGGAGAGAAATGGGGGACAGGATGAAAAGGGGGGAGAGGAGAGAGGGGAGAAAAAGGGGGAGAGAGGCAGGAGAGAGGAGAGAAAAGGGGAGAGAGAGAGAAAAGGGTGAGAGAGGGGTGACAAGGGGGAGAGAGGGGTGACAGGGGGGAGAAGGGTGACAAGGGGGAGAGAGAAAAGGGTGAGAGAGGGGTGACAAGGGGGAGAGGGGTGACAAGGGGGAGAGGGGTGACAAGGGGAGGAGAGAGAGGCAGGAGAGAGGAGAAAAAGGGGGAAGGGGTGACAAGGGGGAGAGGGAGAAAAAGGGGGGAGGGGTGACAAGGGGGAGAGAGAGGCAGGAGAGAGGGGAGAAAAAGGGGGAGAGGGGTGACAAGGGAGGAGAGGGATAAAAGGGGAGAGGGGTGACAAGGGGGAGAGAGAGGCAGGAGAGAGGGGAGAAAAAGGGGGAAGGGGTGACAAGGGGGAGAGGGAGAAAAAGGGGGGAGGGGTGACAAGGGGAGGAGAGAGAGGCAGGGAGAGGGAGAAAAGGGGGAGAGGGGTGACAAGGGGGAGAGAGAAAAGGGGGGAAAGGGGGAGTGAGAGGGGGAAAGGAGGAGTGAGAGGGGGAAAGGGGAAGGGGGAGAAAAAGGGGGGAGAAAGGCAGGAGAGGGGTGACATGGGGGAGAGAGGGGAGAAAAAGGGGGAGAGGGGTGGCAAGGGGGAGAGGGGTGGCAAGGGGGAGACAGAAAAGGAGAGTGGGGAAAGGGGGAGTGAGAGGGGAGAGAGGGGGGAAGGGGAAAAGGGGGGAGAGAAAGGAGGGAGCCGAGAGGGGAGAGAGGGCAAGTGAGGAGAAAAAGGGGGGTTGGAGGGGGAAGAGGTGAAAAGGAAAGTGGGACAGTGAGAGGGAGGGGGGAAAGGTGGAGAGGGAGGAGGATTAGGGGCAATGGGGTGGAGGAGGAGAGCGGGGGGAAGAGACAGAGTCCTGCTCTGCCTGTATTACCCAGCTCCTTCCAGCAGTTCCTCGATCCTTCCTCCCTGTCCCAGCAGCTCCACATGTCACAGCCAGCAAGCACGTGGTCTGGAGCATGTGAGTGAGCAAGGGGCTGATAGGAGGAGCAGAGTGGGGAGGAGACATCACTGCAGACCACCCCCACACTGCCAATGATTGGTGGACTGTTTCTTCACTCACTCGCAGCCTGCGTGTAAGTGAAGAATCATTCCAGGGTCGAGCACGGCAGAGTCAGGTGTCCGGGAGACAGGTGATCCCAAACCCGGACACATGACCCGAAAAACGGACAGTCCGGGTCAAAACCGGACGGGTGGGAACCCTAAGTACTATAGAGGAAAAAAGTAATATGAAACCCACATTTTAAGGGTAGAGGATACAACAAATTGGATTTCATGAAATTAACAGTAAGACTCAGGACAGTGTGTTACTTTAAGTACTCTAAACGGCAGGAGACAGTGTGATAACGGCGTTGTTACGTTCCCCCAGCCAGGTCCCCTGGTGCTGTGAGCTCTTCTCAGCCATCATGGTTTATAGGGTTAATCTGTTGGCTCTCCGCCCCTGGAGTCTCAGCATCTGACCAGACCTGGGGTCACATGACCTGCACCACCCTATTAAACTGCCTATCAGTGCAATGGTTCCCTGATCCAGTATAGATCTCCATTGCTGAGTTCCTGAATTTGTATATTGCATTTTGACTTCCTGGTTTTTGACTTCAAGCTCTGTATTCTGACGATTCTTGTGATTACCCCTGGTACCGTGTTTTTGATATATATTGGTTCTAGACTCCTGGCTACGCATTCTGACAAATCTCTTGCTTATGTCCATTTTGTGTTGTCTGAGCAGTTTTTGTTTTCATGTTTATGTTTTCTTGATTTTCATGTTCTCTTTCATGCTCAGGTTCTTTTATTCTGGTGTGAGACCTAATTGCTAGGTATCCTGTTGGTTTTGCTGGTCGCAGCATAACTTTGAGTTCTATTTGAGTCCTGCCCTGCATGCTGCGGAATTAATTTCTGTCCAGTCTGTTTTATGTGTGTTTATCTAGTGCGGCAGTTCATAGTTCTGGTTTATAGAGACCACCTCAAGGATCTCTTTCTTGTTCCATTTGCTGTTAGATATTCCTTCCTTGTCAAGTCTGGTTTAACCCTGTTATTTCTTTGTGTACGTTTTCTCGTGTTCACTCCCACCCTGGACTCTGTATAGTTAGAAGGCTATCGAAGGACCTTTTCCCAGTGCAGGGCTTTCCTCGTGTGTCTTGTCTGGTTCTGTTTAATCCTGTGTCCAGGGTTCTGCAGTATGAAGAGAGACACATACCTGCCTAAAGGGCTTAATACACTCAGCAGCGAGGACCCCCCTTTGGCTCCTGAGGGGGGGCAAAATAACAGGCGTATAGATAGTATTGATGCAGCGGGAAGTGGAGGACAGGGTGAACAAATTGGGGATAGACCGGTTATCGGTGGACGATATTCAGCAAATTACTGATAATCGGTTTCAGCCTTTTATTTGCATGTATTGACGATAATTGGACAGGTTGGCTCAATGAAGCCACACGCAAATTTGAGGCTTCACCCACAGCAGGTTGACAGCTTGATTGACAACTCATGCTGTCTGGCTTCCCCTGCCCACTGATGGTATTGAGCAGAAGTAGGATGACAACAGAAATGGGGCTACTCTTCTATCTGGCAGGGAATGACCTATACAGGAGATGCAGGAGTCTCCCTGTATTTCAGGTACTTCTATCTTACAGCAGGGGTAGGCAACCTTGGCCCTCCAGATGTTTTGGAACTATATTTCCCATTAGGCTCTTAGAACCCAATTAGTAGCTGAATATCATGGCAGATGTAGTTCCAAAACATCTGGAGAGCCAAGGCTGCTGACCACTTGCATACCGGGTCATGTGAGGTATCATTGCAAAGGCCAGAGTCCAGACATGGCCATATTGTTTGTAAAAATAAAAACTATAAAAAAAAAAAAAATCGCCTTTTTATTAAACTGAAAGAAAAAATGGCCATGGTGGAATGATTACAACGTTATTAAGTACCTTCAGTTAATGGCATGTCAGGTTTGTGTTGTTTTTTTCACAACTTTACAGAATATCGAATCAGGTTTCGGCCAGAAAGGCTGCCGATAATCGGTATTGGTATCGGCTCTGAAAAAATTATATCGGTCTAACCCTAGAACAAATGTCAATACACTGTATAGATCAACGTTATTAATATATTTTTACTAAATCAGTGAAGTGTTAACAGTGAGATAGATAAAGGCATCTCTCCAGCGAAAGAATTAGGTGGCTTTAGGAAGAAAAGTAGAAAGCCAACAGCAATAAGATTGCTTTCTTTGTAGATGTACTCTACGAAATGAGGCCTTCCAGACCCTATTATAAAGATTGAGGAATGAATGTTAGGGTCAACAGACACATGCCGAATTAACCTTAAGGCAGAGGCCAACACCACTGGCCCTTGAGATTATTTAGAACTACAGAAGACTCGGCCAACCGAATGAGTGGCTGATTATTATGAGAGGTGTAGTTCCAAAACATCTGGAGGGCCAAAATTGCGAATCGCTGCCGTAATGGATGTCACAGACTGCTACACTACCTATAAGGGAGAAAACGAGGCAGACACTAGCCACAAGTAAGATCAACAGGGCATGGACCACACTGGAAAGCACCACTCTGAAGATAGAAGTGTCATGCAAGAAGACCCGTGCTAACTTGGATAAAATTTCAGACTTGCCTGTTGCAGCTTGAAGATATAAAAAGGACATCAAACATTTATAACCACTGATTGATAAAGCTCTGACTTGCGGTAGAGGTTGATGTTTCTTTATTACTCCTCATTATAGCACACAGACAGTATAAGCAGATCACCTTGAAGTCTATGCCACAAGTCATCCAATTATAAGTGGACCGCAGCGAGATGGAAAATCAATTAAGTCAGCCATAATTTATCACATGAAATAGATAACACTGTATCTTCAGAAGTCAAGCGGGGGTAACCAAGAATCAATATGTATGTGGTGGAAGAAACAGTGCTGTTGCAGGCACAGTGGTCTGCTGGGTTAAAACATAACGTTTACTGATGATTAAAATAAGAAGAAAACCAGTATGCACTAAAAGACAAACACAAATGGTGAGATAAAGGGGGTGATAGGTGTGTTACTCTGACAAGAGTGCGGTCCTTGGGGATCCTTGGATGGTCTCAGCAATCTTAATCCCTGACGTGGGTATAAGCAAATAGACAGGGATAAACACACGGCCCTGTATGTGGACTGAAAAAGCGAGCCTGTATATCAAAAGGAAAATAAGAGGAGAGGATACAGCACCTACATTTCCCAGAATTCTTTGAATGTTACAGATGGCCAGTGAATCATGGGAGGTATAGTTCAAAATCATCTGGGGGGGGGGAATTGAGTTTGAGAGCCCTGACCTGAAGTATTCATAAAGAGTATGAAAGGTGCATTGTCATGATGTACTGACTTCTCGATCACGGTGGAGGGTATCACCATCTCCCCATCAAACCAAGTTCGCTGTCTTGGAGTTACACTTGACTCTGCTCTTTCCTTCATCCCCCACATCAAGTCTCTTTCCTCCTCCTGCCGATATCAACTGCGTAATATTTACAGAATTCGGCCATTTCTTACCGCTGTCGCCACAAAACAACTCATACACGCCCTGGTAATCTCCCGACTCGACTATTGCAATAATCTCTTATCTGGCCTCCCTCTGTCCCACCTCTCCCCCTACAATCCATCCTGAACGCCTCCGCCAGGCTAATTCACCTCACCCGCCGCTCTGTCTCTGCCGCTCCCCTCTGCGAGTCCCTTCACTGGCTCCCCATCCACTGCAGAATTAAGTTCAAAATCCTTATCCTTACCTACAAAACCCTCACTAACTCAGCTCCCCACTACCTGTCCTCACTAATCACCAAATACACCCCAGCCCGCTCCCTAAGGTCAAACAGTGACCTGCGCCTAGCTTCTCCCCGCATCACCTCTTCCCATGATAGACTGCAGGATTTCTCACGCGCAGCCCCCACTCTCTGGAACGCTCTCCCTCGTACTGTCAGACTTTCCCCTAACTTCTCTTCCTTCAAACGCTCCCTGAAAACATTCCTATTTAGGGAAGCCTACCACCCAACTCACTGACGCAACCATCAATCACTCTCACCTTACAGTCCTCTCCTCCTGTTTCCAACCCCAACCCTCCCAGATTGTGAGTTCCTACGGGAATAGGGCCCTCATCTCCTCCTGTACTGTTTGTCAAATGTTGTTCAATGTATTGTAACCCTGTCTATACTGTGCTTATTGTACAGCGCTGCGGAATATGCTGGCGCTTTATAAATAAAGAATAATAAATAATAATAATGTAAGTTTCCATTTGAAAGAAAAATACTAAGTTGCCACTAGGTGGCGATCTCTTTTAACTTAATATGAAGAGAAAAAGAAAAATAATAACCCACTCTTAGATCATAAGAACAAATAAAAAAGTGTACGAAATAAATCATGCCCTAGCCTGTTTAAGTTACACACAGTCTAATGTACACTACAATCCTCATTTACAACATGACATGAAGAAGCAGTGAGATGTCATACCATCTAAGTGACCAAATTAAGGAGGGGGAAGTCTCTATTTTGGGCCCAAATCTCTCTGTCCCTCATTTCACAATGAAAGTTACTCTTTTTCTGGGCTTTTCCCTACACTGGGTGTGTGTGTTTTGGGGGCTATCACGGGAACTGCAAAGAAATAATACTCCCTGCAATGAGTCTCTAAACCATACACAGGATTATTCAGAGAAAGGTGTAAACCAGGTGAACTGGCAGGAGAAGAGAACAATATAGACCAAATAGCCGATTTGGAAAGTGAGATAAATAGGAGAATCTTTCTGGTTTGGCTATTTTGACCTAGAATTTTCACTTCTCCAGTCATTTTCCAGAGTTTCACCTTTCTTAGAATAGACCTGATAGTCTGTTTGTAAATAAAATAGTTCGAAATGATATTTTTATTGATATTAATGCCCCAGACAGGTCATAATGCCGCTTAAAATTTGTGTAAATAGCCTTGTTTCTGGCCACACTTCCAGCAGCATTCCCTGAAGCACAAGTGTTTCCCTTTGGCCATTTGAAATATTGTCCGGTGTGGGACGTGTGTTAGAATAAGATCAAGCTATGAGTTAACTGTTCAGTCTATCAGGGTTATTCAGCGAAAGGTGAAAACCGGGAGAACTGGCAGGAGAAGAGAACAATCTAGACCAAATAGCGGATTTGGAAAGTGAAATAAATGGGAGAATTTTTCTGGTTTGGCTGTTTTGACCTAGAATTTTCACTTCTCCAGTCATTCTCTTGAGTTTCACCTTTCTTTGAATAGACCTGTATGTCTCCTTGTTTTTCCAATTCCTATATATCTTTTCCATTCCATAATGCAGGGTCCAGGCGAGCAGGACTGTGTGGGAATGCATTCTTCCAATATTTTCTCAGAGGTAACGGAGTTCCCTTTTGGTCCACACACTGAGAAGCTTTTATTAAGTTCCAATCATATGTTTTCTTTATCACCCAAAACATATGATATGGATTACAATTATCATAAGGATTCCGTTTAACACAGCCTAACATTAGGTTTAAATATTGAGATCAAATTTGCATGTGGGGTGGTGGGTTAAGTGCAACATGTCACTGGTTAATTGAGGAGCGGAGAGTTTGGGCAGTTCCTGAACTAGGGCTGTGCAATTAATTGCAATCGCAATCGAATCGCGATTTCCGACCCTGTAATTTCTAAATCGCCTAAGGCTGTTAACTTCCGGCGGCATGGTGCTTTGGGCGCTCGCAGGGGGAACCACGTGACGAGCCGCGTTCTCGCGGCTCGTCACATGGTTCCCCCAGGCGAGCGCCCAAGCTCCATGCCGCCGGAAGTTAACAGGGAGCCGAACACGTGGCGCACAGAGGTGAGCTGGGGCAGTATCCATGTGCTGGGGCAGTATATCCATGTGCTGGGGCAGTATATCCATGTGCTGGGGCAGTATATCCATGTGCTGGGGCAGTATTTCCATGTGCTGGGGCAGTATATCCATGTGCTGGGGCAGTATATCCATGTGCTGGGGCAGTATATCCATGTGCTGGGGCAGTATATCCATGTGCTGAATACTGAATACATTTAGAATGTATGTAGCATGTTTGAAAAAGCAAAAACAATTGGCTAAATCGCAAATAAAATCGCAATCGCAATATTCATTCAAGAAATCGCAATATAATTATTTTGTCAATATTGCACAGCCCTATCCTGAACCTATGTTTTTATTTAGGAGGACTAGATCCCTGCCATCATGCAATTTTCCTTCAAAAGATAAGCATGAATAAGAATGTTCAGTTATCGCTGTAGTAATATTTTAAACTGTAGTCAACAATGATATCTGCAAATGTTAGGTCAAGAAACAGGATCTGATGTCTTCACTTGCAGGAATAATCTATTTTTATCACTGAATGAATACAATTCACATATCTTAACCCCTTCCCGTCGCAGGACGTACTATGACGTTGTGGCAGAGGGCGGGCTTTGAAGACACAGGACGTACATGCACGCCCCGCTGTCTTCAATGGGGCCGCCTCGGCCCCTCCCTGCAGCCTGCACGCGTCGACTCGCGGAGCGTGTCATTGGCTGCAGTGGGACGGCCTGAACCCAAACCATCCCCCTGCAGCCAATGACGCGTGGTGCACGTCGGCTGCGGGGCTGGCCGCAATCAGTGCTGCGTGACGGCAACTGTCGGAGAGGCGTACCTGTACACCTCGTCAGCGAAAGCCACCCCTTAAGGGTGCCACCTGCGTGTCCTTAAGGGGATAATGACCCTGCAAAATGAAAGATTTTCAAATCCACACATTGTGCTAGCAACATAGCTAAGAAATGCATACATTAATATATTGTGACATAGTCCATGGATGGTTCTGTATATTCTCCCTGTATTTTTGTTTAAAGGTGTAGGCATCAACACCCAGGAGGGAATGTTTTGTTTGGTTCTTGCTACAGGTGTTTCTCCCCTGGCAATCAAGGGGATAAATAGCTTCTGCTTGAAGGAGGGTAGATATGAGACACAGAGAGATTGAAAAGCACCGGATGGTGCTACTCCTGAGGTGGGAGAGTCTGCAGTGGGTGCAGGATATTAAGCCAAAGGTTGGTGTAAATTTTGTGTAAAGTCCCTCCTGGAAAGAGGGATCTTAAGTGAGTTTGTTACTGCTCAGATGAACATGGATTTTGTTTTGCGTTATGTTTTATTTGTTGCTGCATTAAAGCCTGGAAGATGGCACCGTTAAAAAGACTGTCGGTGGTGTGATTTGCCCTAGAGGACTGTGTTATTGTGCCTCGGTGATGTGCGGGATCACAATATATATTGTAATCCAGCACATCACAGGGGTGCTGTGCACGGTCCTCTAGGGCAAATATGGCACACACAGTCTCTTAAAGGGTGATATCTTCCTCACTTTACTGGAGTGTCATCATCAAATAAAACAAAACAATTATTTGAGCGCGTGGAAGGGAGCACCTCTTTGATGTAAATATATGACAGGAGAGAACAGGAGAACCTTCTTACAGGTAATCCACCTGCTGGCCAATCAGATCATTGCAATAGTGCCAACACCTCATATCGTGGCCTACTCAGGTTCGACATTCAGGGGTTTTAAGCTATGAGCAGGCAGGAGATGCAGCAGAGGTTAAATGGGCACAGAGACATGGGGATATGGAGGTGCAGTCACTGCTGGACCATGGTATGTACAAATGTGAATGCTTTATTTTTACCATCAAGGGTATATGTGCCAGCTTAGAGAGATTTTACATATTAAAATGTTACTTCACCTTCGATTCCCTTCATGAAACCCTACTACACATTCACATGTGGAACATCTGCTTAACGTACACACCTTTTTCTGCAACTGAATATTGAAGCACAGAACATAATCACGACCATTTCTACGTGCAAAAGAGTTTGACAAACCTTCCAGCTTGAGGTTCTCCTTCTCCATCCTCAGAAGTAAGATCTGTTGATGGATGGCTTTCCTCCACAATCGCTGAAGGTCTTCCGAATTTCGCTTTCCTTCAGATTCCGCTGAGGCATTTTCTTCTTGGAGAAGAGAAGCTAGAGGGTCCTCTTCCATTGTGGTCGGCAGTGGAGACAGCGGCAACAAATCGTTCCCATCTAGCTGATCTGGAACAGAGATCCGTTTTATTTTTATGGAGCAAATAAAGTCTCATCTACTAGCTCTAACCTTTCCGTGTTTAGACGAGGAACGACTGCACTCTTCACAGGAACACGCTTCCTGGTTTGTAAGCTTTTACTTTAAAATATATTTGCACTTCTGTTTTTGATGATAACTTCAGGTCCTCTTTTCAGCTTTTTGTTATTTTTTTAAATTGTATTTAATGAGCTGTGAAAACCTATCTGAAAAGCCCTAGTGCCAGGGTGTAACATGGCTCACGTCTCTCCTGTTCAACCATCGCACGTTTATTAACATAACACACCGGATAAAAGCCAGCCAAGCAGTATGATTAGTATAAAATAAACAACACTGTTTGAAATACAGGCTGGTGCCACTGTTTAATGTATCACTGTCAAACAAGGACTTTAAAGAATATTCTAGTAGTATTCAGCAGTGTCCTGAATAGGTTATTCACTAAGCACCGAACTTGACACGGAATTGCAACGAACGGTGAATTTCGCAGAGCAGTTCGCCTCAGTCGGCAGCAAAATCGTCCCATAGAAAAGTTATGGTTCGTCTATTCACAGAATGCCGAACTGCACCGAAGTGTCATCGAACTGTCCTGATTTTCAGTGCTTCAGATCAACAGGTTTAAACAAGGGGATCCCATAGGATTCAGTGTAAAAACGTAACATAATTTTTAATTAAAAAAAAATATTCTTTTAATTTTCAGCATAAAGGCTTTATTTTTTAAGAACACGTTTTAGTATTTATATGATTTTTGTTTCCCAATTTTTTTGAAAAGGTCTTTTTTTAATTCTGTAACAGACCTTTTTATTATTTATTAACCCCTCAGTGACCGGGCGGTTTTACGAAAATCCATCCTTTAGTGCCCGCTGCTGTTTTTCCATTTCTGCGCTGTTAGGGCCACATTACATTCCTAGCGTTAAAACGCGGGCGCTAGGGAGGAAAAACTGCGCCCGCAGTTTTCCCCCTTGCGCCCGTGTTTTAACGCAATAATACAATGCAGGCGCAAAAAATGCTGCTGCATTGTTACCGCGCGCTAACCCCCGGGATGTGCGCGGCAGCGTTAAGCGCAGCTACGCGCATCCTCTCAATGGAGTCCATAGGACTCCATTGAAGCAGACGCCGGCGGTCACATGACCAGCCGGATCTCGCCTTGCGTCAGCGTAGTGATACGCAGGGGGAGACTGGTGGCACTTTTTCCCCCAGTCTTTCCCTGCTCCCGCTGGACTGAGGAGGCAGACAGAGCCGCGGTCCTCGTACTTGCACTCCCTATACTTAACATGGGGAGCGCAAAGTGTTAATCAGCATTAGGATTACAAAGTCCTAATGCTCATTAATGTCCGGCTGCGGTTAACAAAATGTTAACCAGAACAAGGACTTGCAGGGTTATTCAGAAAGCGGTGTAAAGCAGGAGAATGACTGGAGAATGGAAAATTCTAGGTCAAAACAGCCAAACCAGAAAAATTCTCCCATTTATCTCACTTTCCAAATCGGCTATTTTGACCTAGAATTTTCCATTCTCCAGTCATTCTCCTTCTTTTCACCACTCTCTGAATAACCCTGTTGGTGTTAATGGTTTCTGCAGAAGCGGAATCCGTTAACACCAGCCAAAAAAATAAATCGTATACTCAGGAGGGGAGTATACGATTTATTTTTTTGGCTGGTGCTAATGGATTCTGCAGAAGCGGAATCCGTTAACACCAAGTCCTGGCTCTGGTTAACTTTTTGTTAACCGCAGCCGGACATTAATGAGCGTTAGGACTTTGTAATCCAGTGCTGATTAACACTTTGCGCTCCCCATGTTAAGTATAGGGAGCACAATGTACAGTAACCTCGTGCAAGGTTCTCGCAGGTTCACACGCGGTACACGATTCCGCACAGTTGTAACACTGAGGATGTAATTCGCAAATGGTTTTACCCCACGCATTAAAAATTACTTATGTCGGCGCAAATGTTTGCGTCAAGATTGTAATGTGGCCCTTAGTGTTTGGGTCAAATTTTCCGCTTACTCGTTTATGCAACCTACACATATTTTATGTGCGCTGAGCTCATTATGACCGTTTTATGCTCAAAATTTTTAGATGCCAGCCTAGGTCCTATTTAATTAAACCCCCCCACGACAATTTTTTTTACATATGTTTAAACCTGGTCATGTTTGGTATCATTGGAAAGGCCAGGATCAGGCCTCACCAATGACATAAAACATGACCTTCTAGCTGCCACGGATCGGGAGATAAGGATATCCCCCAATCTCCACTTGGCAGCTAGGGGGTTAACAGGTCAACTGATGTCCTCACACATATGGTGAGGATGTCAGTGGGTGGGGGGGTGACTCGGAGGCTTGGCTGACATCCAAGATGTCAGCCAGCTCTGGGTCTGAATCGCGATTTGGCAGTGAAATTGTGACCACTATGCACAGCTGTAAAGGGGAGAGAGACTCTCCCCTTTCCAGTGGTGCAATTTGAGTCTTTGTAAGGAGGCCCCCTCCTGTTTTTTACACTGGGCGCCTAGCGATGACATCATCTCGACACTGGGTCCCTTGAAAAGCCGGGGCAAGCTTCCAGCTTGCCAGTCTGCCGTGGGAGCCCAGCGGGGAAGGTAAGTATTGAGCGGGAGGAAGGTAAGGGACCCAGACGTACCATGTATGTCCGCGGGTCTAAGGGAGACCCGCGGCCATAATGTACATGGTGCGTCCGTGGTCCTTAACCTGCCTGGCGGTATTCCCGAGTGTGACTCGGGGTTATATTTCGCTACCGCGATCGGTAACCCTGAGCCACACTCGGGCTGGATGCATACTCACCGCATCCCTCGCCGTCTCCGCAGTCACCGCAGTGTGATCGCGGCAGCCGGCGACTTTGCTTCCTGGTTCCGCTCCCTGTGAGTCACACGACGTAGGGGGGGGCGGGACCAGGCGGCAAATTCAAAAAAGAAAAACAAATTACTGTAGAATAAACTTTGTGCAGTGCAGTGGGTGCTGGGATTCCTGTGCAGATGTACACTCCTTTGCCAAAGTAATACAGGACACGGGGGTACCAAAAAAAAGAGTATTTTTTCTCAAAGCAGCTTTACAGAAATAAAAGGCAAATAAAAATCATTTCTAAAATGTAATAGGGCTTTGCAATACAAGTTTCGCTGGTGCTTGCCGAGATCCAACATTTGGATCTGGGTAAGCACCAGCGAAACTTGTATTGCAAAACCTTATTACATTTTAGAAATTACTTTTATTTCTGTAAAGCTGCTTTGAGAATACTCATTTTTTGGTACCCCCGTGTCCTGTATATTTCATTGGCAAAGGAGTGTACATCTGCACAGGAATCCCAGCCCCCCAGAGGAAAGAGGCATGTTTTTGGTTTGATTTAGATTATT
Organism: Leptobrachium leishanense; assembly: GCA_009667805.1. Taxonomy (NCBI): domain Eukaryota; kingdom Metazoa; phylum Chordata; class Amphibia; order Anura; family Megophryidae; genus Leptobrachium; species Leptobrachium leishanense. The sequence goes on along the minus strand of CM019064.1, from coordinate 325,592,186 downwards.
GAATATAATTTATTTCGGATAATTATTTTTGGGAAAATAAAGTATTATTTCGGGTTTCAAACCTTCTCTGACTCCGTGTGTTTACTAGACTCTTGCTTGCACGGATTTCAGTGAGTTATTCCTACAGAATACTTACTATATAAAACAACACATTTCCCTTCCAAAATAATTGAAACGCTTTTAGACACAAAATTTTGCAACAATCAGACCGCCAGGAAGGTTAAGGGGTTAAAGGACCTTTTTTATTATTTATACACATTTGAGTAAGTTTTTATTGGTTTTAACACCCATTAGGAAAAAGAGTTCAATTCCCCCCCCCCCCCAGTTCGTTAAAATTCACCACGGCCACTTTGGCACTCTTCGGTGTTCTACGGCGGCATTCTCCAACATTTTCATGAGGCTTCGGCGACTCCATCTTCAGTGCACTACGGTGACCAAACGGTGAATAGTGAATTCACAGTACTGTTGGCGAAATGGAATTGTCGAGGTTTACCGAACTACATAGAAGTGAAAAGTGCTGAAATTTTGGAGCTATCTACTGCAAGCTGCAGCACAAGTTTCTTTGACTCCTTAAGGGCCAATTACGTAACTGTTACGTCATAAATGCATTGACTTTCAAGACCCCTGGTCCTTAAGGGCTAAATCTTTTGAAAAGTATCACCACATAGTGAAGGTTTTACCTTCTCAGCTGAAAAACAGTATAGATAATCTTTCTTTTGAACTGTATGGTGATCTCCTTCTTCCCTACACAGCAGAACACACAATACCCAAAGTCTCTGGAGAGTCCCCTCAATCCTCCTCCTACTCTGACTAAGGAAGTGTCCACTACATAGAGCAGACATGTGTAGACTTAGTGCAAATTACATTTTTAATGAACGAGTAGGGTACAGGAGAGTAAGGAAATAATAAAGTAGCGAAAACCACATGAGAATTCCGTATCTGAAAAAAGCAGACAACCTCAACCTAAATTGCATGGGGGTAACCCCAGAAGGATCAAAGCTATTGAGAATGTGGGGAGATAGGAAAAAAAATGGCAGTTAAAACTAGACTTTTATTAATAATACTGTGTAACATAAACTAAAGACAAACACAGAATAACGAAAAGCACAAAGGATCCCGATGATCCTTGTACACTGATCTTGTAAAGCGCTGCAGAATTTGTGGCGCTATATAGATCAAGGATAATAATAATATACGTAGACAGAAAGTAGATATAACCTAAAAGTAAAATGGGGGCTGCAGGTATAGGATAGATGGAGGAAAAGAGGTCTAACCCTCTAAATTCATTAATAAATATAATATCCTAAATAACTGCTGCAAATGCTGAAACAATTCGGAGATATAGCAGGTCTCAAAATTTGCATAAATTATTTTGTGCTGCCTGCGCTGCATATTATGGCGTCGGGCGTGTTTTTTTTTTTCCTTGTTTTGTTTTATGCCCGGCCGGCAACTCGGGGAATCCAGACGTCTGCCGCCCATGCCTGCCCTGTCCTGGCAGTTCTCATCTGGGTCCTTGCTCTGCTCACACTGGGGTGTGATGTCTGGGTATGCCTGCATCTGGGGGTGTGATGTGTCTGGGCATCCATGTATCTGGGGTATGATTTCTGGGGGTATGATGTGTCTGGGCATACATGTATCTGGGGGTAGGATGTGTCTGGGCATACATGTATCTGGGGGTAGGATGTGTCTGGGCATACATGTATCTGTGGGTTGGATGTGTCTGGGCATACATGTAGCTGGAGTAGAATGTGTCTGGGCATACATGTATCTGGGGTAGGATGTGTCTGGGCATACATGTAGCTTGGGTAGAATGTGTCTGGGTATACATGTATCTGGGGGTATGATGTGTTGGGGCATACATGTATCTGGGGTAGAATGTGTCTTGGCATACATGTATCTGGGGGTCTGTCTGGGTATACATGTATTTGGGGGTATGATGTGTCTGGGCATACATATATTTGGGGGTGTGATGTGTCTGGGCATACATGTATCTTGGGTAGGATGTGTCTGGGCATACATGTATCTGGGGGTAGGATGTGTCTGGATATACATGTATTTGGGGATATGATGTGTCTGGGTATACATGTATCTGGGAGTATGATGTGTTTGGACATACATGTATCTGGAGTGATTGTGGAGATGAAAAAATGCATTAAAGCCGTTTAAAAGCTGAGCAGTTACACTTAATAATTTGTTTGAATCCCCATTGATGTAAAGCACTTATTTTCCTTTAAATTTACATTGCTTTATGCTAATGTTGTTGTTTATATTTGTAACTTTATTCTGAATAAAACATTTAACAGTGTCATTTCAAAAGATAATTTAAGAGCGTGTGTTTGGGTGCGGAGTTAAGGGCTGGGTAGGGATTAGGTGGGGCAACTGGTGGCGAGTAACTCTTAAGGGCTGGCTAGTAGCTGGGGTCTAGAAATTTCGAGCCCTGGATATAGTATACCAGATAAACCTCACAAATTGCTGACCTCCACAAAATAGTAACCTCCATAGGTCTGTGAGCGCTCCAAACAGACCCGAGAAGGAAAAAAAGGGTGGGGGAGTGGGGCACCTGCCCAGGAACAACTAGACATGAGAGTGCAGAGACCTACGTCATAAAGAAGATTTCTCTACGCATTTTTCTGTTGAAGACTACAGTGTCATCAGGAGTATTGAGACCAGCAATGTGTGGGGACTGTAAGAGAACAAAAGGAATGACAACTCAATTGTCATAAAAGCATAAAAATGCAATGATAGAGCTTAGGGGCATGATAATGGGGAAGAGAGATTTGAAGTTCTGGGGATAGAAGTAACCGTGAAGGGAAGGCGAAGCCAATCTGTAAGGCACAAACGGTCTCTTGATTAAACTGGAGAAAACACTGTAGGAGAGGGCCTTCCAGGTGTTTTAGAAATACATTCCTAATGAAGCATGGCCAACCTGGCATGTGGCTGAGCATCATGGGAGGTGTAGCTCCAAAACACCTGGAGGGCCAAGGTTACTGAGCCGCGCTGAGGATATTAATAGGCCCACAGAAAAGGACAGATGTACACAAGAGAGAATAAATGGAAACCTGAGAAAGAGAAGGAATAGACCATGACTGACATACAGTCAGTTCCAGAAATATTGGGACATCGACACAATTCTAACAAGTTTGGCTCTATACACCACCACAATGGATTTGGAATGAAACAAACACAATGTGCTTTAACTGCAGACGGTCGGCTTTAATTTGAGGGTATGTATATCCAACTCAGGTGAACGGTGTAGGACTTACAGGAGTTTGCAGATGTGCCTCCCACTTGTTAAGGGACCAAAGGTAATGGGACAATTGGCTTCTCAGCTGTTCCATGGCCAGGTGTGTGATATTACCCCAATTACAATGTGCAGATCAAAGGCCCAGAGTTCATTTCAAGTGTGCTATTTGCATTTGGAATCTGTTGCTGTCAACTCTCAAGATGAGATCCATAGAGCTGTCACTATCAGTGAAGCAAGCCATCATTAGGATGAAGAAACAAAACAAACCCATCAGAGAGATAGCAAGAACATTAGGTGTGGCCAGGTTTGGAACAGTCTCAAAAAGAAGGACCGGTGAGCTCAGCAACACCCAAAGACCCGGGAGACCACGGAAAACAACTGTGGTGGATGACCGAAGAATTCTTTCCCTGATGAAGAAAACACCCTTCACAACAGTTGGCCAGATCAAAAACACTCTCCAGGAGGTAGGTGTATGTGTGTCAAAGTCAACAATCAAAAGAAGACTTCATCAGAGTGAATACAGAGGGTTCACCACAAGATGTAAACCATTGGTGAGCCTCAAAAACAGGAAGGCCAGATTAGAGTTTGCCAAACAACACCTAACAAAGCCTTCACAGTTCTGGAACAAGATCCTATGGACAGATGAGACCAAGATCAACTTGTACCAGAGTGATGGGAAGAGAAGAGTATGGAGAAGGAAAGTAACTGCTCATGCTCTTAAGCATACCACCTCATCAGTGAAGCATGGTGGTGGTAGTGTCGGGGCGTGGGCATGTATGGCTGCCAATGGAACTGGTTCTCTTGTATTTATTGATGATGTGACTGCTGACAAAAGCAGCAGGATGAATTCTGAAGTGTTTCGGGCAATATTATCTGCTCACATTCAGCCAAATGCTGCAGAACTCATTGGACGGCGCTTTACAGTGCAGATGGACAATGACCCAAAGCATACTGCAAAAGCAACCAAAGAGTTTTTGAAGGGACAGAAGTGGAATGTTATGGAATGGCCAAGTCAATCACCGGACCTGAATCCCATTGAGCATGCATTTCACTTGCTGAAGACAAAACTGAAGGGAAAATTCCCAAAGAACAAGCAGGAACTGAAGACAGTTGCAGTAGAGGCCTGGCAGAGCATCACCAGGGATGAAACCCAGCATCTGGTGATATCTATGCGTTCCAGACTTCAGGCAAAGGATTTGCAACCAAGTATTAAGAAGGGAACGTTTGATTTATGATTATTATTCTGTCCCATTACCTTTGGTCCCTTAACAAGTGGGAGGCACATCTGCAAACTGCTGTAAGTCCTACACCGTTCTCCTGAGTTGGATGTACATACCCTCAAATTAAAGCTGACAGTCTGCAGTTAAAGCACATTGTGTTTGTTTCATTCCAACTCCATTTTGGTGGTGTATAGAGCCAAAGATGTTAGAATTGTGTCGCTGTCCCAATATTTCTGGACCTGACTGTATATAAGTTGCTAATTTTGGTCTTTTTTAGAGAGACCACCATTCAAAGTGTCTTGTGTGTAGGGGTACATATATACTCTCTGTGGGCACTTCACATATATTTGCACAAAGATGAAAATGAATCTGTTTTTAAGTGATTAGCTATTAGGCAATTTGAATTCATTCTGAATTTAGAGCCAATGCCTCAAATCCGGGAGATTACATTTCTCAGAGGGCAAACACGGTAATGAATACTGGTCATTTTAAAAACTTGTTGAAGAGTCATGTATCCATTGTAGGTTTCACAGGGCACCATTCAAAAACCTTAGTTATGTTGGGATCTCACAAGGGTTTTGGGTGTAAAGCATCAATTATGATGACAGACATTATGATGACCCCATATATAAATATCTGCAACACCTTCACTTAATTCAGAAAGGGTTATTCAAAGAGAGCCAAATTTGCCACCGAATTGCACCGAACGGTGAATTTCTCTGTACAGTGCAACTTTGTGCCCATTTGGCTATTCAGAAATATATATATATATATGCAAACTGGCAGCGAAATGCGATGCAATTCGGCGGCAGTTAAATTCCCCATAGAGAAGCAGTGGTTAATCTATTCAGAGAATACCGAACAGCAGTGAAAAGTTGCCGAAATGTGGTTTTATTTGCCAGGTTTTTTTCAACAGGCGAATCCCGTAGGGAATATTTTTTTTACATTGAAAACTGTTTTTACAAATTTTTTATTCAACCGTTTATTATTTTTATTAATTTATCTTTTAGAATTTTTTTAGTCATTTTTCTGGATTTTTTTTCAGTGAAATTTTTGGTTCAGATTTGTTTTCAAACGGTGTTCTGTTTTTATTCTCTAACAGACCTTTTTATTGTTATTCATAGGACCTTACATATTATTTCCATGCATTTCATTGTTTAAAGTGCCGTTTAAAAATTGGGTTTTTTAATTTGTATTTTTACTCCTGTTCGGCAGCTGATCTGAGTCATTTGGCAGTCAGTTCGACAGATTGTCGGCTGTGTTCGGTGATTTATTGGCAGTGTACAGTAGTTTATTGGATACGTTCAGTGGATCCCTTCGGCGCACAAGGGGACCCTGCAGTGAATGCTGAATTTACCGCAGGGTTGGCGAATTCAGCTCCCCGCAATGCACTGAATGAAAGAGCACTGAAATTTCGGTGCTCTTTGAATAACTTATTTAGTACCTGTCTTTTTAGGTGTACCAATTTATTTAGGTAAAGCGCTGGAATGTGCGCTATATATATATAAAGTATAATGAAACCCTGTCTCTGGTAAGTTGTTTTTTTTTGTTTTTTTTTACCCCTGTTCGGCACCTGGTCGGCTTTTTTCGGAGGATCATCGGCTGCATTCGGCGGTTGGTGCTTGCGTTCAACAGATCCATTCGGCGCATTTCAGGCACCTTGCGCTGAAAGCTGATTGCACTGCAGGATCGGCGACTTGAACTCGCCAAATTGCACTGAGGTGTGCCGAACTAAAAACCTCTGTAATGTTGTTTCTTTCACACTTCTTGCACGAGTACTGACCTGAATCCTGAGGGAAGATGGCTATCGCTGAGACAAAGATGGCTAAACAAAGCCACAGGAGAATTTATAAAATATACACCCACATATCCATCATTTGCACACTTGTTTTTTTCCCATATAACGCAGCCACGTCTACTGACAGGGAATAGGGCTACTGTTCTGGGACTAATTGTTTATAAACAAAATTTTGCAGTTTAACCTCATGGTTGTACATGGCAAATGTAGCTGGTCATCAAGCCTGCATCCTTTCCATGATGGCTTACTCTCAACATGTAGCTGTTTTAATGGAATTGTATACTCATTTTGCCTAACTTTGTTTAAACACTAATCAATCTAGTTTCTTTTATTTGCTGTTAGTTCACAGTGTCTAGTAGTTTACATTCACCAGATGCTAGAAGTTAGATCGGGCTTAGTGGATCTCTGTGTATTGCAGAAATATTTGATTACCAGTAACAGTTGTGGGTGGTGAGACATGTATCCTAAACCTGCCAGTGCAGATAAATAAGGAGTATATTTCACAAGTTGGAAGCACTTCAAGGTGCACACATTTTGGTTCTAGGTTCCAAGAACATGGACCTCACTTAAACATAGCAATTATGCTCCACTGCCTGAACGCTAGATGAGATCAGGTACACAATTTGGCCCCTATTACATTCTTCGCGTAATTTCATTTGCGAAACGCAATTTTTTTTGCGCGCATCGTCCAGCGTTATCGCGCGAAAATGAACGTGGTATTCCGATCCAAAAGCATTTTCTCATCCGTCAAAAAATAACGTTCGTTAAAACGACGCGCAAAACGAAGTATAATATGTGCAAAGTAACGTTGCGCATGTAAATCTGTGTGCGGACTGTTTTTTTCGCGGGATTCAGCCAATCAGAATTAAGAACCTTAATTGACATAAATTTACCTTAGTTGACTCACTTAGATTTACTTTGACAGGCGCAAAAACTTGAGTATACATGCTGCAGCAATAAAAAAAAATATGCACAAATTCACAATTTTTTTCGTTTGGGTATGTGTAGAATGTGTAACTATACTGTGCTGTATTTTTTTTTTCGTGCTGGCGTTTTTCGTTTCGGCAAGAACGTTCAGATTTGCAGTTACCACCAGCTTTTCAAAGACTTTAAAATGATGGGCGCAAAAGTCGTTCATAAAAAGATGCGCATAGATTGTAATACCATCCGCGTACCAGCGCACGAACGAATTTGCGCTCACAATGTTAATAAGTATAGGACGCGCACAGTTCATCACGCTCGCGCAGGTCCATCCGCGTTAAACGATAACGTGCATCGTTTGTGCAAACGTTGTAATACGACGTTCAGCGCAAAAGGGTTTTGCCCCTCGCGCAAATGCGCATTTGCGCACACAAAACACACTGCGCGAAGAATGTAATAGGGGCCTTTATTGGCCAGGTTTTGCAAAGATTTTCTGTTAGCGCTTTTCCTATATAGAGATTATCAATCTATGACGTAAATGATTACTTTGTGGAGGCATCTGCTGATTGGGCAGCGCAATGAAGAAAGGACAGGTTGTTAACAGGAGAGACAACTGAAAAGGGGCTCCTGAAATGTTGCGACTGTAGAGATTAAAAAATCTGACTAAGGGCAACATTCAAAAATAGTAAAATAAAATAAATATATATATATATATATATATATATATAATGGAAAATTAACTGTAACAGGGGCCATAGTGTGCAACATTCACACACAATTACTCAAGTTTGCACATTCACACATCAAAGTGTCTATTGCTGGTCTAGTTTTACCAATGTTTTTAACCCCTTAACGCCCGAAGACGGACCAGGTAGGTCCAACGAAAAAGGTCACTTAGCAACTGAGGTCGTACTTGGTATGTCCTTTAGTAAACAGAGCACTGGAAGTGATGGGTATTACTTCCAGCCGCTCTATTGCCATTGCAGGGATGTTTTGGCATTGAGGCATCCTGCAATAGTAAAATTCGGCTGCTGGGCCCCTTGGTCATCACTTCTGGTATAACTGGATACGTGCCCGGCAGCAAAAAAGCCCTGAAAGCAATCAGCATTGCTTCCAGCTGCTCTTTTACTATTATACAAAAACAAGGAAGTATGCAGTCTTATACCCGTTAAACTGGTTTTAGATTTACCAAATGCTGGTCTCATATGTGATGACTTGGAAGGTCAATGCTGTTTTCTTGCCAGTAAGATTAAGGTGGTCCCATTGTGGATGCTGATGGCGGAACAAATTCGGAATGATGGAATAAATCAATAAATATAAAACAATTTATTAAAGATAAATAAATATATAAAAGGCCAACGTGTTTCGTCTACACAATAGGCTTCCTCAAGGGCACAATAAGCACAAATAAAACAGCAAAATATATAATATTCATTAATTTTGCTGTTTTATTTGTGCTTATTGTGCCCTTGAGGAAGTCTACTGCGTAGACGAAAACGCGTCGGGCCTTTTATATATTTATTTATTGATTTATTCCATCATTGCAAATTTGTTCTGCTAACAGCATCCACAACGGGACCTTTATCTTACTGGCATGGAAACTGCATCGACCTTCCAAGTCATCACATATGCGACCAACATTTGGTAAATATAAAACCAGTTTCACGGGTATAAGACTGACTAACCTTGTTTTTGTATACTTGTTTAAAGGAGTGCTAGAACCACCTCCTGGAAGCATTTCCGCAATTTGGAATCAAAGCTACTTATTACATTCCCATATTTCTACACCCATTCGTTATTACTGCTCTTTTACTATTGCAGGGATGCCTCAACATCGAGGCATCCTGCAATAGTAATTTTCCCTGCCGAACTGCTTCATGATTGCTCCCTGAGAGCGGTCACTGCCGCAGTTATACCTGGTGAAGGGGCCGGCACGTGAAATTGGTGCCTTGGGGGGGGGGGGTCGAAGCACTCACCTGAAAGCATGCTGAGTGCCTCGAGGGGCCAGATAATGATAAAAAAATAAAGTAAAGAAAAAAATAATAAAGCCCCCCTGTTCCCGAATTACTAATAAATTTTGGGGAAAAAATGCTTTGGGAACAGCAAAGTGCAAATTGCACTTAATGTCATATAAGTTGCAAAAACCATGTAAACATTAGGTATTTCTAAATTCAGGACAAAATTTAGAAACTATTCAGTCTTATTTTGGCAGTTGTTGATGCACAAGAGATTTTGGAGGTCACATTTTGTAAAAGTGTTTTTTCCCCAATTTTTATTATTTCAGAATTTTCTTTATAGTAAACTATAGGATATGATGATAATTATGGTATCTTTAGAAAGTGCATTTAATGGCAAGAAAAACAGTATATAAAATGTGTGTGTACAGTAAACGAGAGAGGAAAATTCGCCCTAAAACACAAACAGAGCAGAAATGTAAAAACAGCAGTGGGTACTTTCAGACATGGTAAAACAGGGGTTAAGCAGGTAAAAATGTTTTATCAAAAAAATAGCAATCATCACCCCTCCCCCCCTTTTTGTTTACAAGATGTATACTTACCCCTATGTTGCATGTCTGATGGAGGTTTGGTCATTGGTGAAGCAACCCTGAGGAATATCCTTTGTCTCCACGAAATGCGACGAGGTGTGACAGGTGCCCCACTGGCATTCAGGGATTCATTACTACATGTAGAGAGGGTTCTCTTTCTCCCTTCACATTCGCTGCCCAAAGAAATATTTTTTTTTTAGAATATAAGGTGTATATGTGTATTGTTACAATACTCGTTTTCAATATTCTCCAATATTTGTCCAATTATATATTTTTTTCTTACACCAGGAACAAGTCTCAATATTTATTGATTTGTGTAAACATGATAAATTGCTTGAATTAATAGTAAAATTAGAATAAATGTGTCATTTTATCAAAAGAACACAGTTATGATAAATGCTTCCAATAATAGTTATATACATAGACTTACCACTTAATATTTTCCAATTTTTACATACATGAGCACGTTCAGTACAGCAGGAAACGGGTTAAACATAGAAGATGTAGATTTAAGCAAAAGTCAGGAAAAAATTACAATGCATTAAGAAAGATGGTAGTTTAGCAATCATGCTTTTCTTATCACAATTAACAAATGAACTTCCTTTACAGATTATGTTCTGCAGTAGCATAAAGGCTCGCGGTCTCATAGAAAATGTGATAAACCCAATATATAAGACTCTATGTTACTTGCTTACTTTCAAGAACAGGGGGACCAGGTGAAGGATGACGATTTAAAACAAATACATTTTCAAAACATCTAAAGCAGCAAAGGCCATTCCAATAATGATGAAGACGTGTTATTTCCATAATGCACAATAAAGACATCAGCTGTGCTGCATTTTTTTTATTTTTAAGGTTTTTGTTCCATTTCTTGGTTTTCTGAAGGTATCTGCTCTGAAAATTTTAAAGTCTACTTGAAGCTTCCGTCAGATGTCATTCACGGGCTACAAGTTCAGAACTTTCACTTCTCCCACACATAAAGGATGTATTGCCCTCTGCCAGCAGAAAACACATCTCATTATCAGTTTCCTGTGATATAAAAATGGTGAAGCAAGCGCAGCCGAGGAAAAAAAAGAACGGCTTTTATTTCTTTTTAGATATTGTTGCAGCTCGCTGGCCGGGAACTTGTGGGTGATGGTTCAACGAAGGAAGCAGACGGAGGCCTTGTCTCAAAGAAAATGGCGTTTATTCAGCTGGCACCTGCCGGACTCAAGAGACAGATCGTATCTGTTCAAAACCTTGAGTCACGAGAACATGGACATCAAACGTTTTTATACATTTGTTCTAAAAATACAGTTCTCCTCTCACCATACCCAGATTGTCACGTGACAGTTACCATATGTCTGAATTAGGACCTACTTTTACACATGATGTCATCTTTCGCCTTGCATTCTCATTTTGGACATTCAGCTGTTATATTTTTGCGATGGTCAGTACATCCTTTTTTAGTTTTTGCTGACAAACTGATTTCTTTTAAACATGCAGACTGAAAATAGAATCTCAAGAGCACTCAAGGACAGCAATTGTATTTTTAAAACACGCATTGGATAAACATCGAAATGGCAGATCACTTAGATTAGTATTAAATCCCAAGAATTGCTATCTCAATATTGTTCACTTACACTAATATGTGTCTCTTTAGGACATTCTCTAAAAATGCTCCAAACACAGAAGGATTGGTATTGTCCTTCCCAAATTTACAAACTATAGAACAAATCAGTGTTTCTCAATCCTGTCCTCAAGTACCCCAACAGGTCAGGTTTTAAGGATCGCATTGGGGAAATTCAGACTGAATCCTGCAATCACTGAGCAGCAAATCATATCACATGTGCTGTGCTTCACATATCTGGAAAAACTGGCCTGTTAGTGGGTCCTGAGGACAGAATTGAGAAACACTGGACTAAAGAATAGCGGCTGCTCCCCACAAGTGTCACTCATATTTTCGGTGGTGCCTATGTGCACCCATACTGACGTGCCTACCAGCGTCCGTCGCAGCGTTGTGACACTTCAACTAGGCCGGCCACACGCCGAATTGTGCGCGCTACAGCAGGCGTGCTGCGTCCGTTCAGAAAGCCTCACCGTCTAAGCGCTACGACGTGCTTTTGACGAGGCTGCAAAGCACAATCCTCCATAGGGGGAAATCGAGCCTTGCAGCACTGACCACACTAACTGCGCTCAGCGAGGTGGCCATATAAGCATCAGAGTGGAAGGAACGTCCACCCTCACGGATGCTCCTTCCGTTCTTAAAAACGCTTGTCTGACACCAGCCTTAGCTGATCTAAACAGTTATGTTTCCTGAATAATTTGTTACTTTTTAACGTATTAAACGATGTTGATATTTGAATCACTATGTCCACATTGTGCTCACAAATCAACTCCGCATGTTAAAACAAGAATTTTAATCATTTGCATCCACTTATTTCCTGCCTTTAGCAAGTTATTACTGTTTAGAAGAGGAGTAAAAAGACTTCATCATGACCTAAACACATGGGATTTACTTGGTGGCTAGGTGGAATTATACATTTATATAAACATATTCGATCATAGGTTTCTTCATCTTTTCAAACAGGGACGTAACTAGTATGTTTGTCATATTACATAATCCCAAAAATGCTTTCTGGGCATTATCATTCTAGCAAAGGCACAACATGAGAAAGCATGGTTACAGTTACAAGTTTTTATAAAGCGCCAACAAATTCTGTAGCGCTGGTTAAATGGGCATTTTAAACAGAACTAAAAAATAAATCTAGAAAATAAAAAAACACTGCAAAAATCAGTGCATTTGTGTTGTTCAAAACGCACTCTACATATTCTAATATCCCTTTTTCCGCTGCCCCATCATATGCCTTTTGATAATATTTATGGCAATTTAGATTGTCTAAAAGTAAATACAATCATCTGATATAAGAGTGCTGTAAAATGCCAGACCTTCAGCAATAAATCAGTTCTGAGATGCCAAAACAAAACTAATTGACATCCAAGGTATTAGATAAAAAAAATTAAAAAGTGTACACGTCAGTTTAAAGAGACAGGTTGACTAAGGCTAGGGTCAGACGAACGCATTTTTATGTTGTCTGTGAAAAAGTGCGTTCGAACGAATGGACGCATTTTTTCACAGAATACGTGATAGTGGTCATACTACGCGCATTTTCGTCCGTGATTTTGTACGGATCATCAATAAAACTCTTTTTGCGTCTGGACGTTATGTTGGCCGGACATTAGCAGCGTCTGACATCTCCTAATCACGCACACACGCCGCTAGCGGACGCAGCGCACTCTGTACGTCAGCACCTGCGGTTTCACGTTCTCGAAAAAATGCGTTCATTTTCCACTTGCGTTGCGCAGCCGGACTTTTGTGCGACCGTACTTCGTATATTGGCCATCATTGCCTGGCACTTGCTGCTAGTGCGGCCGTGATTAAGTGCGGCTGCACGCGCGTTCGCACTGCCTCAGTCTGACCCTAGCCTTAAAGGGATACTCTAGGCAACATGACCACCTAAGCTTTATTAGGTGGTCATGATGCCCTGAGTATTCCCCTGCCCGTCTCCCCTCCCTCCGCTCAGCCGATCAGCTGAAAACAGCTGAAAACAGCTGAGAGAGGCGGAGGACTTTACTCTGCCCTCCCAGCTGTCAGTCAGCAGAGCGGGAATCATATTTCCCGCTTCTGCCGACTTTTGCCGAGTAAGAGACGTCATCGCTCTTTCAGCGCGATGACGTTTCCAACTCACCGCAGTAGCTGGCGGCAGCGAGCCGCCAGCATAGCCTGCGGCTCAGATTAGTGTTGCGCGCATCCTCTTGCGCGCAACACTAATCCTCATCAGATGGAGCCGGGAGGAAGCCTGCCGATTGGCTGGCTTACGTGAGAGGCGCGCATGCGCACTTAGCACGTAAACCATTAGCCAAGTGAAAGGAACAAGGACGGGAGCGGAAGAGGAGGGAGGTGTATATATATATATATATATATATATATATATATATATAATTATAAAAAAAAAACACCGTTGGAAAGAAGTGGATTTTAGGGTAGGTATTACAGTTAAAAAAAAAAAAGAAATCCCTACCTATTTATTAAGGTAATAGGGATAAATTAATGTAAAAAAACGGGGGGGGGATTTTTTATTAGAGTGTTCCTTTAATGAACCACTGTAAAGCCCCTCCCTTTAATTTCATTGAACGCGTGGATTTTCTCATTTTATGTATAGTCTCATGGCCAGGTTATCTGAGGAAAATACATGTTAAACAGTTACTGACGCATACAAAAATTTAAACAGAAAAAACAAGTTTTTAATCTGGATGCAACTTCAAGGTGGCCATTCAGAGAACAATGGCTCTTCCTTGCCTGCTATAAACAACATGAGCAGCACGGAAACTCGGTAGGAACATGGAGAGTGTTCAATGGTCTTATGAGATTCCTGAAAATAAGAGATCAAACTGAACACAATGCGACATTCATCCCACTGCATACATCCCGCTGCAAAAGAATTTCTAAACAGCTCTAGGTAAAACTTTGTGCCCCCAGAAGGAGACATGACATAAAAATAATGGGGGGGGGGGTCATACGTCACAGGTCTCCTTATTACTGCTCTTTGAATGAAATAAACATTTTTGAGGGTATCATAAAGCGATAAGATTATATCCCATACTGTTTGCAATTGGTGATTGTTTCCATTGTGTGATTTACAGCATTTATTCTCGCACTAAAATCAAATATTAAGGAAATATCTTCACTGTCTCCTCCATTTAGAATAAACACATACTGTGACGATGACGTAAAATTACATAGAAGTAATTCTAACTAAACCATTACTACATATAGAAACAAGGAGAACCCAGTCAAAATCCAGAATCAGACAAGTTTACAATCTAAGAGATGCTAGCATCCCAAAAGCAGCGACTACACATCTTAACCCATGGGGAAAAGCATCATGGAGGTGTTCAATGGCTTATGGTCAAACCTCTGGAAACCTTTGCTGTGTATAGATATAAATTTCCATCTTTATCTTACCATCCATACTTCCTCAGCCGATTAGTTGAGCCTTCAATTGACATTGTACATCGACACATAAATATATTACAAACACAGTGAAAATATTGAAATTTTTAGCCATTTTTAAATAATTCATGCAAAGAAAGCCTCCCAATTAGGTAGACATTAGTACCCGTATTTAGACGAACACAGACTGGTGAAATGTTCATTCAGATTTAAATAGTCAGGTAGGTCAATGAATAAGCAATATATTCTATTGCAAGGATGAACATTTTACCATTTCCAGACCAATTAGGGTAGAATTAAGAAGTTTCCAAGCAAACGTCGTTATGAGCGCATTCCAACATGGGTAAGCCAGCCGTACCCAGACGAACACAACGAAATGCGAGGGATCTCTCACCTCTTAGGGTTATCGTATTCGTTCTGTGGGGGGAGCCTCCCTGAACTCTGGTAAAAGTTTTTCAGGAAAGAGGGGGCAGAGAAAGATGAGGGGAGGCTGGAGGACGAAGACTCACTCTCACTACGAATGCGTCGGATAATTGGAATCGGGCTGAGTATCAGCAATGACAGAAAACAATGGCATTATAACAATATTCTTTTCTTTAACATTAACAAAGTAATATTCAGGGACACCTATGGATACTGGAAATATTATTGGACTACTTGCCACTCCTGTTGATCCATCACGGTCTCATAACAAGAACAGAACCTCATAATCTATAGAATATTCTTTATACCTTTGCAATACATTAACAATTTAAAAGCTGTATGACAGCAAAGAATATTGATTACTGTACTCCAAAAATCTCTAACTTTTACTAGGAATATATTAAGAATAAGAAGGGGTGTAAAACGGAATATTTATCTCCACAACTCATTGTAGCAATCTGGGCCTTTTGAAAGTCGACTGAAACGTAATGTTCTACTCTAGTGGGCTTTCTTTTGTTCCCTGGTCAATAAGCAAGACATTCCATGTTGCCATTTGGTCCACTGGCTAGTTTATGAAGGGATTATGTACTTTTCAGTGGTACTGGTCTTTACAACATGAATCTGAGTTTACGCCTTAGCCAGGACTGTCTTAAGAAAAGTGTTCTCCATACACAGAGTGCTGGGATGTTGATAGGAAATGTAGGAAAACCTCCACAATGTGCTGTTTTATTGAAGTTCCTTTATCCGGGAACTGGTGATAAAAACGAAGGAGCGAGCACTTTCTTCTTTAAATAGTCTGGTCTTTAAAGCTTCCTGTTTATGACATACAGTTACAGTGCTCTCCTCTATTACCGGTTGCCCGAGGAAGACTTCGGAATGTCACGGAGGTCATTGCTTGTGAAAAACATGAAGAAGACTAATCATACAGGGTTATTCAAAGAGAATCGAAAAGTCACTGCACATTCGGTGACTTTTCGTTCTGCTCAATTTGGTTCGATTTGGCGATCCCATTTCAGCAACTCTGCAGTGTATTCAGCAAGCACCACAGGGTCCCCGAATTACAGGGAAAAGTCGCCGCAAACCCGCAGAAAAGTCACCGCAAAACGAGGGCAAACGCACACCGAAACCCGCAAATATCTGGATTAACCCCGCTGAAAATGCCGGGAAAACCCGAGCAGGAGCCGATCACACGCAGCAAAGCCGCCAGAAAAAGCCGACACCGCAGACGAATGGAGTGAATAAATTAAGAAAACAGTTTGCTTGAATGTTTGAAAAGTGAAACGCTGTTTGCAAATAAACTACTGAGCGAAAATGTCTGAAATTTACATATGAAGTCCAGGGAATGATAATAAAAAGGGCTGTTACAGAAAAAATAGGTAAAAAAAATAAATAAAAAAAATCTGATTTTTTTAAAAAAAATAATAAATAAAATATCTGAAAAAATCTATCAAGAGACTCTTTACTGCAGAATATTATAATCAACGGTTTATTAGATATTGGATTAAAACGGGAATATTTTTAACATTGAAGCCTATGGGATTCGCCTGAATAAACTTGCCGAATTAAACCACCGAATGGCAGGGCATTTTGGGAACCTTTCACTGCTGTTTTTTGTTCTCTGAATAGCCGAAGCATTGCTTCTCTATCGGGAATTCACTGGCCTCGAACAGGCACCGAACAGGCACCGTATGTGCAGGCAATTTGCCAGGATTTGGCGAATTGCCTGCTCTCTGAATAGCCGAATGGCCAGGAAAGGTAACAAAAAGCTGAATTTCAGCATTCGGTTACCTTTCTCCAGCAATTTGGATCTCTTTGAATAACCCTGATAGCGTATACTTTACAAGTCTTTGCTTGCCTCCTTTGCCCTAAAATGGTTAAAATCCCTAACAATGTTGCTAGCCATGCCTGCTACTAAATGGGATAAAAAGATCATGAATACTAGTACATGGTTGTTAACTTGTGCTGTCCCTTGTTGACTTTGGACTAAAAACGTTCACATTTCCCTACTAACCTTTACCAGGAGAATATAGTAATAGGCCAAAAAGCATATAAAGGACTCTGCCAACATTACTTACTGTAGCAGTAGCTTCAAAATGAACTAGACAATGAATCTACTGCTGTTTAAACAATGCAGGGGTGGAACATGGTGAGATACAGCTTTAAATTGTGATTAATGTTAAGAGCAAATGAGTGTCAACCGATTGTTTTCATTATTACATCAAAACTATGAAGTAAAACTAAAAGGGCAATATTCCAAAGTTGGTGTACACTTAACCAGAGCTGTTGTAAACTTAACTCCCTAGACTGTAATGGCTCTGGTAAGTTTACAACAGCTCTGGTTAAGTTAGCACCAGCTTCGGAATAGGGCCCAAAGTTTTTTTAAATTATACTGTCTTGGCAACAGTTACAGTGTCCCTGGTTGTATCTAATGATACAAGTTATTGTGGGCTTGAACATTCAAATAAACATACTAAACCTGACTGATTTATTCAGAAAATAGTTGGCTTTGTTTTGCATTACTGTCATTCTTAACATCCCTGGTGGTACGAGGAAAATCTCAAACCATCACGTACCCATGCTTTAGGTTAGGAATGGAAGGCATTCAGTAAATTAAAACGTGACAGAATTTACCACGGTCAACTTTGAGGTTTCTTTATTTTTTGCACTTGGCTTAGACCTAAAAACACCCAGTAACACTAGGAAGAGCAAATAGTAAAAATAAACTCAGAGGATCTGACTGCCACAATGAAACTGACCTGCTGTGCACCCCATCAGACGTTACAGAGTTCTGCCTCTGAAGAAGTGATCGGGAGCTGTTGGACTTGGCTTCAGGTAAAGTTACTCTTCTTTTGGCGATGGATGGTGGATGACTGAAAGTGTGAGCTCGCCTACGTAACTGGGGAGAGTCCGGGTCCTCCTCTTGAAATGATTGCCACGCAGATGACACCGGAGATGATGGTGGGGTGGCAGGGGGTGACTCCCCAGGTGAACCGTCCTGCGAAGGAAAGCAGATGTGGACCTTTTAAATGGGGAAGCCTGCTTAGATAGTCTTCAAAAAGCAGAAATCCAATCTTTTTCCTTAAACCAGAGAAATATCTCGTCGAGGTAACTCAATGTCATGTATTATATGGTAATGGGCGACGAGACCAAGACAAGACGAAGGACTTTGTAGACAAAGAACAGCAGCAGACCACCACCGCACCTATCTGAACACGCTATATCACAAGAACAAAACACTTCTGTTTTTGTGCTGAATTATAAGCCCTTCTGACTGCCTTTTTTCTCTTTAGCTGGTTTCCTGGACGCATGCTTCCTGTGTTGTCATTATAATATCCTGGAAAACAGTCTATTATTATGGAGGCTGCAAATTTGGATCATGCAGAAAAACAATATGCAGAAGTTTTACTATGCATGGGAATTATACATGGTGGATGCTTTTTTTGTGTAAATTCTAGCTATATACAACACAGGAAATTCTTGATCTAACTTGTGAAGAAGGGGAAGTGCAAGACTTAAAAATAAAATGACACAAAAATAATGGGGGGGGTTTCCACTTGCATGTTAAGCTCCAAAACTTAGATTAATTACAGAGCTGTCTCCACGTTTGAAACAACCATACATGAGATAACTATGTCCTATCTGGCAAAGCTGTATTTTAGCGTTGTAAATTAGTTGGAAACCTAACTGACATATAATAACATTGTAAATGTCAGACAGTGTCAGTATAGAGTTTAGGGGTTAGGACCAGGGTTTAAGGGTTGGGGGTTACATAGAAACATAGAAAAATGTCGGCAGATAAGAACCTGTCGGCCCATCTAGTCTGCCCAATTACATGGATACTTTACTTGGATTTATCTTTTGTTTAGGATAGCCTTATGCCTATCCCATGCTTGCTTAAATTCAATTACTGTTTTGGCCTCTACCACTTCAACTGGAAGGCTGTTCCATGTATCCACCACCCTCTCAGTAAAATAATGCTTCCTGATGTTCCTTTTAAACCTTTGCCCCTCTAATCTAAGACTATGTCCTCTTGTTTTGCTACTTTGTTTCCTTTTAAATATACTCCCTTCCTCTACCTTGTGGATTCCCTTTACGTATTTAAATGTTTCTATCATATCTCCTCTGTCTCGTCTTTTTTCCAAGCTGTACATGTTAAGATCATTAAGCCTTTCCTGGTAACTTTTCTCCTTCAAGCCATACACCATTTTAGTAGCCCTTCTCTGAACTCTCTCTAAGATGTCTATATCCTTCTGGAGATACGGTCTCCAGTACTGCACACAGTACTCCAAGTGAGGTCTCACCAGTGCTCTGTACAGTGGCATGAGCACTTCCCTTTTCCTACTGCTAATACCTCTCCCTACACAACCAAGCATTCTGCTAGCATTTCCTGCTGCTCTATTACATTGACTACTTACCCTTAGATCCTCTGAAATAATAACCCCTAAATCCCAACCCTCAGATGTTGAGGTTAGGACTGTATCAAATATTCTATATTCAGCCCTTGGGTTTTTACGTCCCAGGTGCATTATCTTGCACTTATCCACATTAAAACTCAATTGCCACAGCTCCGACCATTTTTTTAGTTTACCTAAATCATTTGTCATTTGGCTGATCCCTCCAGGAACGTCAACCCTGTTGCAAATCTTTGTGTCATCAGCAAAAAGACATACTTTTCCATTAATACCTTCTGCAATATCACTAATAAAAATATTAAAGAGAATGGGTCCAAGTACTGGTTGGGGTTTACATCGCTTAAAACAGATGAAATGAGTTACGCATAATTTAAAACGCTAAAATACAGTTTTACCTCCTATCCTAGGTCTTCATATCTCTAGTACTCAAAAGAGGGGAAAAGACAACAAAAAAAGCACAAAAGCAAGTGCATAAAAACAAATCTGAGAGACAGATATGTCTAAACAGAGAATTTCTCAAAAGCCAAAATCTTTAAAGGATCTCCAAATTAGATATGCTGAGGTGTCCTTAAATGTTCTGGGGGGGGGATTCACACACACTCCCAGGTATTCTATAGGATTTTTGGAAAACCAAGACCAACATAACATTAAAAAACAGGACAAAACAGTCAAACAAAATATTCTGGGCAGTATTACAATACTGCCGCTGAAACGGGGACACACAGGAGGAGAACTTGCGCCTGCAGGTTTTTCTTTAGCACCCCTGTTTTTACTCCATATTAGAGGGCAGGCAGTAGTTCAGCAGCCTGCCCTGTAACGCTGCGCTAAGCCTGAGGATACTCGGCTAACACGTCGCCCTGAGCAAGGGCGGACTGAGCACTCGGCCGGATCGGACCTGGACCGAGGGCCCAGGCGTGGGAGGGCCCGGGGCCAGCCTAGTGGTGGTCCATTCAGCAATGTGGTCTGTGCTTCCATGAAGCACAAACCACAAAGCATCCGAGTGTCTCCGTCTGCAGACATTCTGCCCAGCTGACTCCTCCCCATCCTCCTGCACTTCCTGTCCCCGCGCTGGATGAAGAGCAGTGAGGAGGGAGTGGACAGAGCCCCTCCAGCAGACAGACATCGATGGGTAAGTGGACAGAGGGGGGGGTGTTGTGAGATTGTTTGGGGGGGGGGGTTGTGAGTGCAGAGTGAGTGTTTTGTGGGGGGGGGGTTGTGAGTGCAGAGTGAGTGTTTTGTGCGTGTGGGGGGGTTGTGAGTGCAGCAGAGTGTGTGTTTTGTGTGAGTGGTGTTTCGTGTGAGTGCAGCAGAGTGTGTGTTTTGTGTGAGTGCAGCAGTGTGTGTGTTTTGTGTGAGTGCAGCAGAGTGTGTAAAACTCACAGTCATGTGCAGTGTGTGGATGTGAGTTTTATTGCTGTGGATTCTGTGATACCCTCATACACACTGCACATTACTGTATCCCAGAATCCACAGCAATAAAACTCACCCTCATACACACTGCACATTACTGTGAGTTTTATTGCTGTGCAGCTCTGTGATACGCACACACACACCGTACAATATGTGAATTTTATAGCTCTGGAGCTCCGTGAAATGCATAGGTGTGTATTTTTTTTTTTTCTTTACAGCATTTCATTCTTGGACCCAGACAGCACAATGTCTTGGGCTGCACCCATTTTCCCTGGCTGCTGGGGACGCTGGATGGGGTGGAGGAAACTATTCCACTTCATACAGCATTTTTGTTAAAACGGGCTGGGCAGGGGATTTAGATTACACTTGTTTTTTAACTTCTTGCATTTTTGTTTGTGCTCTGCAAAATGTAGAGGTGGGGTGCAGGGGAGGGATTTGGGTGAGGTCATGGGTTGAGTCTGGTGGGGGGGGCCTTGCATTATTTGGTCCGGGGGCCCTGAGTATTGTCTGTCCGCCCCTGGCCCTGAGCATCCCCTCCCTTTGAGGCTTCAACTGCCAGGTCACATGACCTGAAAGATCTCGCCTCTCACGAGATCCTGCAGGTCGGTAGAGTGATTCGGAGAAGGAAACTGGGATTTTTTTTTTTTCCCCTCTCACTTTGCTACCAGCGACCAGAACAGGCGGAACAGGCCGCCATTCTCGCCGTGGGATGTGAAGTGAGGATCTGATTTTTGGGCGGATATGTAGCTGGTGATAACTGACTCCGCAAAATCAGTTAGCACAGGCTCCTAGCTGTGGTTAACTTTTGAGTTAACCGCAGCGGTGAGTATTTAATTTTAAGACTTTGTAATCCTAACGAAAATTACTCTTTGCGCTCATAGGGAGCTCAAAGTACACAGGTCCGTCTTTAATATTGATTGGACCCTGGGCAAACATTTTCTTGGGGCCCCCGAAAGCCCACCCACTGCATAATTTTGCTCTACGCCCCCAACATCCCCAAAAAAAATAATGTAAACAAACAACTGGCAAACAAACAAGTCCTTAGATTGATATGAAATAGTATTACATTTATACACTGCACATTACTGAGGAGCTCTGTGATACACTCATACATATTGCTGTATCACAGAGCTCCATAGTAATGCGCAGTGTATAAATGTAATATTATTTCAGATCTTCACAGCAGCAATAAAACCTACAGTAATGTGCAGTGTGTATGAGTGCTTCGCAGAGCTCCGCGGAAATAAAACTCACAGTACCGTGCAGTGTGTGAGTGTATCAGCGCTCCACAGCAATAAAACTCACAGTACTGTGCAGTGTATATGAGTGTATCACAGAGCTCCGCGGAAATAAAACTCACAGTACTGTGCGTTGTGTACAAACATTAATTAACAGTTGTTTTAACATCGTGGGGCCATCAAGGTCTAGATAATTAATAATTAGTCATGCAGGTTGCATGGCCCTGTGTATTGCTAGTGAGAACTTGTATCTTACATACATGGCTCCTGCACAGGTGACATGGACATATTATGAGAGAGTAGAGCATGGGCTGCCCTATTCCATAGAGAACATCACCTGTGGTGTTCAGGTGAGTAAACGTTAACATCAGGATAAGTGACTTTGGTGCATGCCCCCCATATTACATCACTAACGCTAAACCCATTACAGCATCAGTGATTGCGTTAGCTTGCACGAGCTTACTGTACTTTGCGCTCCCTATACTTTGTAGTCCTAATGCTAGTTACCGCACTGATGTGAAAACGAAGATCTTAACCACAGGCTAGAAGCTGGTGCTAACTGATACCACTTCTGCAGAATCATTTATCACCCCCAAACAAAATCAGATACTCACCTCTCAACCCGCGGCGAGAATTGTGTGCCGATCTGCCACTTCTGGCCGCCGGGAGCAGTGTGAGACTGGGAACTAAAAGTCCCCAGTCTCCCTCTGTGAATCAATTTGCGGACCTGCAAGATCTCACGAGAGGCGAGATCCTGCAGGTCACGCGGCGGGCAGCACAAGCCTCCATGGAGTCCTATGGACTGCAGGAGGTGGTACTCACAGCGGCGCTTACCGCTACATTACGGGGCAGGCTTCTGTAGTAACACCTGACCCGTAATATGGAGCTAAAACAGGGATACTAAAGGGGAAACCTGCAGGCGCACATTATCCACCTTAATGTCCCCGTTTTAGCACAGGGCAAGGAAAAGTGCCCACAAGCTCTTATGGTGAAAGAACAGACAGGGGGAAAAAAGAGGAAACCAAAATAATATCCTGGTATAGACCATGGAGGAGACATTCCATAATGATAAAATAATAGTTACAGCTCTCATTACTGACCAGTCCCCGAGTTACACCAAACTCCCACATATACAGGGTTATTCAGAGAGCCAAACTGTTTTCCACATCACATACCCAGCACAGCATGTGTTTCACATCACATACCCAGCACAGCAGAGTGTTTCACATCACATACCCAGCACAGCAGTGTTTCACATCACATACCCAGCACAGCAGTGTGTTTAACATCACATACCCAGCAAAGCAGAGTGCTTAACATCACATACCCAGCACAGCAGAGTGTTTCACATCACATACCCAGCACAGCAGAGTGTTTAACATCACATACCCAGCACAGCAGAGTGTTTAACATCACATACCCAGCACAGCAGAGTGCTTAACATTAGGGATGAGCTGTTCGGGTTCGGACGGTTCGGGGTTCGACCCGAACTTAGCCTGTTCGAGCAGATCGCGAACCCCGAACATTTCTGGGTGTTCGCCGCATGTTCGACCACAATGCATTTTCCCACTGCCTGAAGCTCGTAATTGGCTACAGCCTTGCACCTGACCACAGGTCTGGTGCAAGACTGGTTGAACACTATGCCAATCACCGCTCAGAGTCCTGATTGGGCAAATTTTGCCCAATCATCGGCTCACAGAGCTAAGTCCCGCAGCACACTATATAAGGTTTCAACGCAGCGCTTTCTGCACGCATTTCAGAGGAGATTTCAAAGAAGACAGTTGTGTGTGTTGTTACTGACGGTCTGCCACGCTACTGGGGGGGTCTGGGGGGGTCTCATTTCGACCAAATATCAGGGAATTTAGGTGATGTGTGTCTTGTCACTGTGCCAGCAAGTTTTTTTGGGGTTTACAACTTTATTTAAAACATTTGTGAATTAAGGTGATCTTCTGGGTCTTGTCACCACTCACCACTGTGCCAGCAAGTCTTTTTGGGTGTCATTTTTACCAAATATCAGGGAATTTAGGTGATGTGTGTCTTGTCACTGTGCCAGCAATTTTTTTGGGGGTTTACAAATTTCTTTAAAACATTTATGAATTGAGGTGATCTTCTGGGTCTCGTCACACAGCCAGCAATTATTTTTGGGGCTCACTAATTTCTTTAAAACACTTGTGAATTAAGGTGATCTGTGTCTCGTCATACAAACAGTACCACGCTGTATTTTGGGGCTCACTAATTTCTTTAAAACACTTGGGAATTAAGGTGATCTGTGTCTCGTCATACAAACAGTACCACGCTGTATTTTGGGGCTCACTAATTTCTTTAAAACACTTGGGAATTAAGGTGATCTGTGTCTCGTCATACAAACAGTACCACGCACGCTGTATTTTGGGGCTCACTAATTTCTTTAAAACACTTGGGAATTAAGGTGATCTGTGTCTCGTCATACAAACAGTACCACGCTGTATTTTGGGGCTCACTAATTTCTTTAAAACACTTGGAATTAAGGTGATCTGTGTCTCGTCATACAAACAGTACCACGCTGTATTTTGGGGCTCACTAATTTCTTTAAAACACTTGGGAATTAAGGTGATCTGTGTCTCGTCATACAAACAGTACCACGCTGTATTTTGGGGCTCACTAATCTCTTTAAAACATTTGTGAATTAAGGTGATCTGTCTCTTGTCACTGGCTGCCAGCTATCAGTGTGTCTCACTGAGTTATAGCAGAGTTATTTAAATCTTTATACCAGAGTTGAATCAGAGTTCTGTATATATTAATCTATGTATCACTCACCATGTCTGAAAGAACAAAAAGGACAGGCAGACGCTCCCAGCCACAGATAAGAGGGCAAGCAGCCCCTGTGTCGGGAGGCTGTGTCTCTGGTCGTGGTGGACGTGGTGCATCCTCTGCAGGGGCACGCTTGTCCTTTCTAACTGGTGCTGGCCGTCTTAAGCAGCAGCAACATACAGAGGACTTGGTGGATTGGCTAACCAGGCCATCCTCATCCTCCGAGTCCTCTGCCAGGCAGGCTTCTAGTGCTTTACAGTCCACCTCAGCTGCCAAAGCATCTAATGCAGCCTCCATGTCCACAGCTACTCCTGACGTAGCCTCGCTATCACACACTGAGGAGTAAGCTGAATTGTTTGACTACAATGAGAGCGACATGCTGCTTGAGGATGCGCAGCAAGTACAGTGCTCGGATTCAATCTCTGAGGTTGAGCAAGGGAATATAATCAACATAGAGGAAGGGGGTGCCAGTGATGACACACAAATAACTGGCACTCATGTTGCCCCAGCAGCTGCAGCATACTGCCAAGTTGGCTCCAGTGATGAGGAGATAGGGGGTGAAGATGACATTGATGATGATGATGAGGTCACTGACTCCACCTGGGTGCCAGATCGAACTGAGGAATCAAGTGAGGAGGAGGGGGAGGAGGAGGAGGCACAGCAAACACGAGGCACAACATCCTCTGTGACCAACCGTAGCATTGCCAGTCCAAGGCATCACATGTCAGAGCTGGTCCGGTGCAGAGCGCTGTTGTCTCAAAGAACACATGCAGGAACTCTGCTGTCTGGGAGTTCTTTAAGAAATGTGCAACAGACGCCACCGTTGCTATTTGTAATCTATGTCAGAGGAGGCTGAAGCGTGGGATAAACACCGGACGCTTGGGTACCACGTGCTTGAGGCGACATATGAACAAGTGCCACACATCCCGTTGGGGCAAAACTTTGCGTAGGTCCTCCTCCTCCTCATCTGTCTCTACCCACACTGTATGTCCTGCCATGCAATTGCCTACAACCTCCACCGACAGGGATGATGCTACAGTAATGGATGTACCAGCAGGTCCTTCCTCACAATGTGACATCATCCCAGTAGCTGAAGATTTACGCAGTCAGATTACGTTGCCGCAGCTGCTGCAGCAAAAGAAAAAGTATAGTCCCAACCATCCCCAAGCACAGCGTCTAAATGCCAGCTTAGCAAAATAACTCGCATTGCAGCTGCTGCCTTTCCAGCTGGTGGACTCTGCTCCCTTCCGTGAATTTGCTGAATGCGCTGTACCACAGTGGCAGGTTCCAAAACGCCATTACTTTTCACGCAAGGCCATTCCAGCACTATACCAGCACGTGGAAGACAATGTTATCCAGTCATTGGGAAAGGCAGTTAACAGCAAGGTGCATGTCACTTTAGACACGTGGTCCAGCAAGCTTGGACAGGGTCATTACATTGCCTTCACGGCACACTGGGTAACTCTGATTGCAGCTGGGAGGGATCCAAGACGGGGCTCTGTGCTGGAGCTTGTTCATCCACCACGCCTCCAGAAAGCTGCTTGTATGAGGTCTGTCTGCTCCACCACCACCACCTCTTCCTCCTCCTCCTTCTCTGTCTCTGGCGAAGTGGCAGTTAAACCCACGCCTGACAGGGTGTACGCAATGGCTCAAGCAAAAAGATGCCATACTGTGCTTCAGCTGGTTTGTTTAGGGGACAGGAGCCACACCGGGTCAGAAATTTTGTCAGCTCTGCAGGGGCAGGTGCAGAGATGGTTAACACCACGCCAGCTTGAGCTGGGAATGATCGTCTGCGATAATGGCAGCAACCTTCTCTCCGCCCTACGCAAGGGTAAATTGACGCATGTACCATGCCTAGCACACGTCCTAAATCTGGTGGTACAGCGTTTCCTAACCAAGTACCCAGGGCTGCCAGAGCTTCTCATCCAGGCCAGAAAAGTCTGCAGCCACTTCAGACGGTCATTCCCAGCAAGCGTTCGCCTGGCAGAAATTCAAAGAGAATTCCACCTTCCCACAAACCGTCTGATCTGTGACATGCCCACCAGGTGGAACTCGACATTAGCAATGCTGCAGCGTCTGCACAAGCAGCAGAGGGCCATCAACGAGTACCTGTGTGAGTATGGCACAAGGACAGGTTCAGGTCAACTTGTTTTTTTTCCCCCCCCGCAGTGGCTGATGATCAAGGATGCATGCACTGTACTGTCACCATTTGAGGAGGCAACGAGGATGGTGAGCAGGGACAGTGCATGCATCAGTGACACAATTCCTTTAGTGTTCCTGCTGGAGCACACTCTGCGGGGAATTATAGATGTGGCTCTAGAGGCAGAGCAGCGGGAGGAAGAGGAGGCCTTCCCTAGCTCTCAGGGCCAAAGTCTTTCCGCAGACAGCATTCCAGCGGGTCCTACTCAGATCAGACAGGAGGAGGATGAGGAGGAGGAGGACTATTTAAGTAGTGGGGGCATTGAAAAGGGGATTCCTCAAGGCAGGGTTTTGTGTGCCCAGAAACAGAAGGGCTTGTGCGTGACTGGGAGGAGGAAGTGCACGATACGGTCATCCTCATTGACCAGGAAGACTCGGCAGCTAATGCCACCTCCAACCTACGCTGCATGGGCTCCCTAATGATGCAAAGCCTGCTAAAGGACCCCAGGATTCATGCTATCAAGGAGAGGGATCATTACTGGTTGGCAACCCTTCTTGATCCACGATACAAGGGGAAAGTTGCAGAGCTCATCCTGCCCGCACAGAGGGAGCACAGGATGACAAAACTTGAAGACGCTCTAAAGCGAAATTTGTGTAACACCTTTCCAGGCACTGTTAGATTACCAAGTGCTGACACACGTGCTTCTGAGGCTGCAGGTGATCAGAGGAATAGCGGTGAAGGCCAGGGCCGCTTGATTGATGCATTTTTTTATTTTTTTAGTCCTCGACGCCCAGGGACGTCAAATGTAGGCACCCATTGCCAGCGTCTTCACCATATGGTGCAGGACTACCTAGGGGCAAGGGCAGACCTGGATACCTTTCCAGCAGATGATCCACTGGCTTACTGGGTGTTGAGATTGGATCACTGGCCAGAACTTAGCCAATATGCTATGCAGCTACTTGGTTGCCCTTCATCTAGCGTGCTTTCCGAAAGGACGTTCAGTGCCGCTGGAGGTTTTGTCACAGACAAAAGAGTGCGTCTGTTCACCGACTCTGTAGACCGGCTGACATTTATAAAAATGAATCAGTCCTGGATCAGCAGCTATCAATCCCCTGATGCTGAAGTAATGGAATACATAGGGGATGTCCTCTTCTGCATTCACAAAACCTCCAGCACTGAACTCTTCCACAATACCACAAAAGGGTTACGGTGTGAAGGCATTTGCTGCCATGAAAGGCACAATATCTGGCTGCACTGACGCCCATTAAAAAAAAAAAAACTTTTCAATATAGGACCACATGGTCCACCCCTGCACTCTTCCACAATACCACAGAGGGGTTACTGTATGATGATACTTGCTGGCCTGGCACCAAAGGCACAATATCTGGGTGCACTGAAGCCCATTACCAGATCAAAAAATTTTCAATAAAAAAGGACCACATGGTCCACCCCTGCACTCTTCCACAATACCACAGAGGGGTTACTGTATGATGATACTTGCTGGCCTGGCAGTCTTGCACCAAAGGCAGAATATCTGGGTGCACTGACACCCATTACCAGATCAAAAACTTTTCAATATAGGACCACATGGTCCACCCCTGCATTCTTCCACAATACTACAGAGGGGTTACTGTATGATGATACTTGCTGGCCTGGCACCAAAGGCACAATATCTGGGTGCACTGACGCCTTAACCAGATGCATATCATTTCAATATAGGACCACATGGTCCACCCCTGCACTCTTCCACAATACCACAGAGGGGTTACTGTATGATGATACTTGATGGCCTGCATTAAAGGCACAATATCTGGGTGCACTGACGCCCATTAACAGATAAAAAAAAACACTTTTCAATATAGGACCGCATGGTCCACCCCTGCACTCTTCCACAATACCACAGAGGGGTTACTGTATGATAGTACTTGCATGCCTGGCACTAAAGGCACAATATCTGGGTGCACTGCCATTGACGCCTGTATCAGATTCATATCCTCAGAGGGGTTACGGTGTGACGACACTGTTGCCGACGCTAAAAGCCCAATTTTAAAGGCAGGCCTCGGAGGCTTCATATTTGCAATCTCTTTCTTTATTACTCCTATAGCAGTAAAGAAGAGTGATTACAAGAACCAGAAAAAAACATGTCAAACCCCCAACGTGGGGTAACCCTCCTCTTGCCAAGCCCAGCCCCCTAGTCTATAAACAGTCTGAGCTGGAGCAGTAACGCCCTCTTTCTTTACTGCTCCTGTTCAGGACAAGATAAGTATAATTTTCTCCTCTATGTGTTTACTGTTATTGTGTTTTTTCCTTTCAGAATAAAACTTTTGTTCAGTTTTCTCATCACATCGGGTGCGGACTTACCCCGGCTATAACCGCGGGGGGTCAGCGCCCGCTCGGCGGGAAAACTCGGCGGGTCTAGACCTATAGGTCCCTCCCGAGTTCCCCGCCATTGGTTTACAGCGTTTTCACTGGATATTGGAGTGCCTGTCTCTCGCAGGCAGCGACGCTCGCGCGGATTCCCCCGTCCTTGCGCACTGGTGTCCTCGAGGCCGCCCGAGATCTCGCGGGAGACTAGCGCGAGATCCCGGCGGCCATCTTGGGCATCACATGACCGCGTGTGTCCACGCGCTTTAGCCCATCTCCCGGCTCCTTCATTAGGTACGCTCTCTGGGGATTACTGCAACAGAATATGGCCCTTTTAAACCCTTCTGGGGGCGATAAGTCTCCCTTTACAGGGGACTCAGATTCCGCAGGGAGCTCCCGGCGCTCTGAGCACTCAGAAGTTTTTGCCTCTCCTCCACCCCCGAGAAAACGCTCAAAAACGGCAGCCCGTTTTGCAGCCATGGAAGCAGCACTACAGGCGTCCATTACTCGGTCGCTCTCTCAGCTGTCTCCACTCTGTCTCTGTCCTTCAGAAGGACCATGGATGAAGCGGTGGCTTCTATTACTGCGCCCCCCCCCGCTCCTGATGCAGGCCCTGCTCTCCCTATAGACCCGGTTATACCCTCTGGCTCTGTGACATCTAGCCTTAAGAAACGTGCTAAGACTAAGCACATTGATAGTCCTCCAAGAGGGGCTGGCATCCCCGAAAATCTGCTTTCTGATGATGGCGAGGGTGTTTGCACAAGAGAGCCCCTGAGCGCGGGGCGCTAGTTGCGGTCTCTCTAAGATAGGCCTTTACCTACGGGTGCTGGCCGACTCCCCAAAAACACTGACTCGGAGAGTGAGGAACGAGCATGGGGAGGATGATGGTGCTATTGAATTATACGCTCCACATGATGTTGGCCTGTTGGCCGAGGAGGAAAGGCCCCCACCACCTTTACTGTCTGCCAAGGAGGTTGTGTGTGATCCTCAGGGCCGCCCGATGTTTTCCCCGGCAGGGGTCTTACACCCACGCTCCACGGCATGGTCTCCGATGCCTCATGTGGAGATGTGGGTGGATGCCCACATGCGGCTCCCTATGGATAACAGACCAGGGTGAATATGAGGGCGGAATGCCCTCGCCCTACCACCGCGGGCAAAACTTGTCTCTCCCCGGTGGTAGATGAGGATTTTGTAAAGTTCATGACCAATAAGGGATGGTCCCCCAAGAAAGGGGTGGATATGGCTTTCAGGGTCTGTGAAGACAAGGTGCTGGATGTTGCACCACCGTTGATTTACCTCCTTGACATGGTGGAGGATGCTTGTTTACAAGGTACTCCCTTGGACTTAGATGACGCCACGGGCTGGATCCAACTCTCCTTGTGCCTGTTGGGCGGTGCTAATGCGGCTCTGGCCGCTGAGAGACGAAAGTCTATGATCCTGAGGATGGATCCTCAACTTACTTCTATGGCCAATAAAGATAAAAGGGCCAAGGCTCAAGGCCTTCTCTTCGGAGATGGTTTTATAAAAAATATGGGCACGTACACCAGCGCTTTTACCGCTCTGGATAAAGTGGAAACGGCCATTAAGAAAGTGTTCCCCAAAAAGGTTTTCGATAGGGCTGGTAGAGGAAGGGGCCGCTCTGCCAGCCGCGCCGGATCTACGGGCATTACTAGAGGATCCTTTCGTACCTCTAATGCCATCGACTCTGGTCCCCCCGCTTATGGATCCTCGGCCCGGGCTCAGGCCTGGAGAGGCCGCGGATTCCGAGGTGGCAGAACCCAATTTCGTGCTCGACGACAGACTGGTAAGTCTTCCATATATTGTTCCTCATTCATCTGTTCGGGTGGGGGGCCGTATTCAGCATTTTCTTCCAAAATGGGAGTTGATCACAGCAGACCCGTGGGTTTTAAACACGGTCAGAGGGTTCGAAATAGACTTCGAGGCTATCCCTCCATTTCGCTCTACGCCACCGTCTTTCAGCTTTTCCGTGGAGCAGGAACACTTAGTTCAAGACGAGGTTTTGGCCCTGGCATCCAAAGGGGCCATAGAGGAAGTCCCTTGGGACTCACCCAAGTTTGTGAGCAATTTGTTCCTCGTTGCGAAAAAAGGGGGCGGGACGCGCCCTGTCATAAATCTCAGGGAACTCAATTTGTGGGTGTCCTACCGCCATTTCCAAATGGAAGGGTTTCATACCCTCAGGGATTTACTCAACGAACGGTATTGGCTTGTCAAACTAGACCTGAAAGACGCGTACCTAACCGTCCCTATGGCGCCGGCTTCCAGAGACTTCCTGTGTTTCCCTTGGCGCGGCCGCATGTGGCGCTTCGCGTGCCTTCCTTTCGGCCTTTCATCCGTTCCGTGGTGCTTCACGAAGCTTATGAAACCGGTTGTAGAATCCCTCCGGGTGAGGGGCGTCCGCCTCGTGATCTACTTGGACGACATCCTACTGATGTCGGATTCCTCGACGTCCCTTCGAATACATTTGTCATGGACACTCTCCCTGTTACAGGACCTGGGTTTCCTGATCAATGTGCAAAAGTCTCTGGAATTTCTGGGTTTCCTCCTAGATTCGCACACTATGACCCTGAGCGTTCCTACTCCCAAGATTCGGTCCATCCGCAAGGAGGTTCGCTCCCTCCTCAGGGATCACTCACCCACATTGAGGGAGTTGGCAAGGGTGATTGGTCTCCTGGCGATGACTCGTTTGGCGGTTCTGCCGGCTCCTCTACATTACAGGGCCCTCCAGAGATTGAAGGCCCGTTCTCTCCGATCGGTAGCGGACTATTCCCGCAGGGTTCCCCTCTCGGACGATGCGAAGATGGATCTGACATGGTGGCTAACGGACTGGTCTCGGTGGAATTCTCGCCCAGTGAGATTCCCCGTACCGTCGTTGACCATAGAATCCGACGCGAGTCGTTCGGGTTGGGGGGCGCGTTGCGGCGAGATGGAGACAGGCGATGGTTGGCCGATGCAGGAGTTACGCCTCCACATCAATGTTCTGGAACTTATGGCAGCGTTTTTTGCCCTGAAGTGTTTCTCCAGGGGGCCCGACCACCGCTGTATCCTCCTGAAACTGGACAACCTATCGGCTGTCCGTTATATCAATGCCCAAGGGGGGGCTTGTTCAGTGGCTCTGACGTTGGCAGCTGTCGAGCTATGGGATTTTTGTCTTCCCCGCGGTCTGTTTGTAGTGGCTCAGTATCTTCCAGGTCTCGCCAACACAGTGGCGGACTGGAATTCTCCCATCTGACGGACTCGGGGGATTGGCGTCTGGCGCCATTGGTGTTTGCCACCGTCGACGGGCTGTGGGGTCCTCTCCAGATGGATCTGTTTGCCTCCAGACTGAATCGTCAGTTACCGAGATTTTACAGTTGGCGTCCAGATCCGGAAGCAGAAGGCACGGACGCCTTCGCTCAGGTGTGGCCGGAGGGCCGTCTTTACGCCTTCCCTCCGTTTCAACTATTGTTACGTGTTTTGAGGCGTCTCTGCGACACCGGGTCGGAATTGGTTTTAGTGACACCTTACTGGCGGTCCCAACCATGGTTTCCCCTTCTGTTGAAGTACTCCCTGACCCTGCCCAGGCGGATCCCGACCTCGCCGTCCCTACTGACGGGACCGGACGGCCTCCCTCACCCACTGTTGCGGGAAGGTCGATTGTCCCTTGTGGTCTGGTGGATTTCCGGTTCTCATGGCGGGCCACAGGCATTTTGCCAAGAACTGAGGAGTTACTCCAACACGCTTGGGCTCCAGGCACGAGAGGGGCTATCGCTCTGCCTGGGCAGCTTGGCACAGCTGGTGTTTGCGAAGGGGTGAAGATTCCACTTCTGCCCCTCTAAACTCGGTTCTGGATTTCCTGTCCTCTTTGTTTGACTCGGGATTGGCTTTCCGCACTATAAATGTGTACCGGTCGGCTTTATCGGCGGGCCACCTGGGTTTTGATAACTCTCCCCTGGGTAGACACCCTCTGGTTTGTCGCCTGCTTAAAGGAGTGCGTCTGTCTCGCCCCCTACCCCCTATTCCTCTACGTGGGACGTGACTCTGGTAGTGACTTTCCTTCGCGCATGGCCGTGTAAGCCTGCCTCATTGTCACTGTCGGCTTGTTGGTTAAACTGTTGTTTTGTTTTGCTTATCTCCTGTAAGCGTGTCGGGGATGTCAGGGCTGGATTTTGGTGTCCGTTCTTTCTCACCGGACGGCGTGTTTCGACGTCTCGAGACGTACAAAGACGGCGATTCGTACTGTGTTTTTTCCGGCGTTTCCATTGATACCGGAGTTGTGTCCGGTTCTTTGTCTTCAGGAATATGAAAATCGTACTTTGGCTCTTCGTCCCTTGCCGGGATCCCCGTTATTTGTTTCGTTCCGGGTTCCTCATAACCCTGTTAGCTCACCCACTCTGGCTCGTTGGCTGTTGGATCTTGCTGGGGTTGATGTTTCGCGCTTCGGCGCTCATTCCATCCGTAGTGCTGCGGCTTCTAATGCTTTTATGGCGGGTTGTCGCCTGGAGGACATTATGAAGTCGGCTGATTGGTCGCGTGAATCTACGTTTCGTACGTTTTACTTTAAGCCGGTCTCTCATTGGTCACAAGCACTGATGCGTTGAACGTGCAAATATGAAGCCTCCGAGGCCTGCCTTAAAATTCCCAAATTTTCCTAGTCCCGGTGACGGAAAGTTTGGATTTCAATAAGGACTCGGAGGCGAGTATTTCCCACCTCTCCCACCCTGAGGGGGGGTGTGTTCTAGACCGGACAGGGTGATTGTATTTATGCGCAGTGCATGATTTGATATGGGATGTCCTCCTGTTGATTGGGGGGGGCGGGAAACCGAGGGTTCGGTGTTGTTCTTTTTGCTAATACCTGCCTTCGTGTTTCTGTTCTTCTTGCAGCTATTTAATGGTCTGTGGATTATGAGTCCTCACGGGATTGTCGTGTTTTCCGGATGGATCTATCGTTCCCGGGTCCTTGATCTTGTGGTTCCAGTCGCATGAAGAAAGAGGGCGTTACTGCTCCAGCTCAGACTGTTTATAGACTAGGGGGCTGGGCTTGGCAAGAGGTGGGTTACCCCACGTTGGGGGTTTGACATGTTTTTTTCTGGTTCTTGTTATCACTCTTCTTTACTGCTATAGGAGTAATAAAGAAAGAGATTGCAAATACTCGCCTCCGAGTCCTTATTAAAATCCAAACTTTCCGTCACCGGGACTAGGAAAATTTGGGAATTTTAAAGCACCTATTGTTACGGTCATCCAAAGCCTGCATAAGTTTCACAATAATTTAGCCCAAAAAAACACTAAACTTTTTCTGCGCGTCCTAAAATGTATTTTCATACAGGCTGCCGCCCCAAGCAGTTGTTTATGGATAGATTAAAGGAAAAGCATTTACCGTCATATGAAACGTCATTTATTTGTTTTAAGGGATTCTATACATCCTAGAAATCCGCCACTTCATGGGCAGGTTATGGGGACCTCCTAGGCACGATATTTGAAGGAATTTTTCATTTTTATTTTTAACCCTTATTTCATGGAAAACTCACTGTCCCTTTAAAAACGTTTTTTTTAAAAACATTTTGTCCTTGTTTCCTGTCCCCCAGGGCACTACCCTGACCCCCATACACCTTTTATGGCAAATATGTAGCATATATGCCCTCTCGGAGGGCACTCTAAAAAAACGAATTTTCAGCCCCATTGACTTGCATGGGAAGTTCGGGTTCGGACCCGAACCGAACTCGGGGGGTGTTCGGCTCATCCCTACTTAACATCACATACCCAGCACAGCAGAGTGTTTCACATCACATACCCAGCACAGCAGAGTGTTTCACATCACATACCCAGCACAGCAGAGTGTTTCACATCACATACCCAGCACAGCAGAGTGTTTCACATCACATACCCAGCACAGCAGAGTGTTTCACATCACATACCCAGCAGGGAGGGACCCGGCGAGAGAAGGGGAACGGCATATTGAAGAGGAGGGGAGAGGCCAACCACATCGCGAGGCCTCACTTCCTCTCTGCCATCACATGTCCTTACAAAGGGGAGACAGCACGCGGGGCCATGATTTTTGCAGGCTGGGAGCAGCTGCCTTGGGCCCCCTACCAATGACTGGGCCCGGGGCAGCTGCCCCTTTTGCCCCGCCCTAAAGATGGCCCTGAAAGTACACTAAG
The DNA here is from genome assembly GCA_009667805.1 of Leptobrachium leishanense. Taxonomy (NCBI): domain Eukaryota; kingdom Metazoa; phylum Chordata; class Amphibia; order Anura; family Megophryidae; genus Leptobrachium; species Leptobrachium leishanense. The sequence goes on along the minus strand of CM019064.1, from coordinate 325,556,533 downwards.
CGTGCACTGAAAAGCACAATCTCTGATGCACCAATGGGGTTTTTGAACCCGTTAGCATTTGGAATGTAATATGTTCGGCTCGTGCTAGGGTCACTTAAGCCAACGTTAACGCTCACACAGCTGAGCACTGTCGTTAGCATTAAGCATGTAATATTGCCCTCTGTGAATGATTGCAGAACTTGAAATATTTCTTTCCAAAAGTTGCCTTGAAGCTAAATCACCACTTTTTTTTATACACATTTCTTAATTTCCATATAAATTTTATACTAGACAAACCACATGTACCTTGTCAGATGCAAAACTATTGCAGCGATCAAAGCTGTCCATGCTGCCCAGCCGGCCTCTCATTCTGCTCGCTCCCTGTGGACATAAAGGTCCAGATTTATTCCTGTATATACAAATAGTAATGGAGTAGGTACAATAAGATTACTCTCACTTGGATCTATATATAAACAGCATAGATTATATATTTACATTGCTTCTACATATGTGGTTTTGTGTATTGCAGTCTTAAACATTATTACTGAAATAATTCTAAAGTATATTGGAAATAGCTGGTGTTTTTTGGCTCTTTGACCCTGCAATTAGTGGGATCTTCAGTGGCTCAGTGGATATAGAGTGGGTGCTGACAAAACATCCATTATGACTTCCTGAACTTGATACCATATTTTTTACTTTGGTGTGTGAATGAGAATAAAAAAAGACTTGCTAAATGTTTATGTTTGGTGGACAGAATGGAAAAAAAAGAGGAAGAGTATGTATAAATAACAAATTAAAAAACAACAACAGAACAGTACTGCATCAAGTATACTGTAGGTGGTGTAGAGGTAACACCACTGCTCTATAACCACGGAGACCCAGGTTCGAATCCTGGCAAGAGCACCTCTCCAGTAAGTGTCCTTGGGCAAGACACCTAACGGTACATACTCGCCACCCAGGACATACTTGAAAATGAGAGAAATCTCAATGTATCCTTCCTGGTAAAATACTTTCTCAAAAAAAAGAAAGAAAGAAGAAGTAGAAAGCTAAAAGGGATGGTCTAGCCAACAAGACCATATAAGGGCCTCGATCACCTTCTCCAAGCTAACACTAGTGTCAGTGTTAGCTTAAAGGAGGTCATAGCGCTGCAGCCAGATCGCCTAACGGTTAAAAGAACCCATTAGTGCTTGTTAATTTGCGATTCATAGCATGAGTCTACAGTACTTTGTGCTCCCTATACCTAACATGGGGAGTGCACAGTGCAAGCACAAATTAGCTACCATTAGTAACTAGGGTTAGGACCAAGTAATCCTAAGAGTAGGTGCCAATGAAAGAGTTACCACCAGCTCAGAGGTGTAGTTAATGGATTGCGCTGCTGCAGAATCCGTTACCTGTAGTTCAACCCCCCCCCCCCCCAAAAAAATCACCTCTCATCCCGCGGCGAGAATGGTGGCCCGATCCGCTGCTTCTGGCCGCCAGGAGCAGTGGGAGACTGGGAGTAGAAAGTCAACTGTCTCCCTCCGCGATCACTCCGCCGACCCGGCAGCACAATCCACCAAGGAGTCCTATAGACGCCATGGAGGGGATTCTGGGGACGGCGCTGTAGCGCTGCCCCCAGCATCCGCGAGCCTAGCGATCGCTAAGGGGCAGGCTGCCGGACTCAGCGCCTGCTCCACGATATGCTGGAGAAACTGGGACGCAAAGGGGAAATTAGCGAACTCAAATTTTTCCCCTTAACGTCCTGGTTTTAGCGAGCAGCACGCAATGGTGGCCAAAATATTTTAAATGTTTATGGTTATTGTTACCCTTCTCCGCCTCAAACCCATGCGTCAGGCATCCCGGCAGACTGATTTGATCTCTAAATTAGATCGAATCCAGAGGACTGTACAGAGGTGTTTTTTTTGTGGTTTTCCAGATTTTGGAATTCCAGTTACAAGGTGCTCAGCCTGTATATATTTTAGACACCGCACATACCAGTCTATTTGTATTACATAACATTACATGCCTAGCACAATCTTTACGGTGTGAGATTTATATAAAAGTGCGGAAAAAGAAACCCTAAATAAATGTCCATGGGCATTATTCAAAAAAGCAATGCTCTTTATTTGTTCGCTTTTTAGGAAATCTTACCCTTGAAAAGATATTTTCCAGAGAGCTGGTCAAGGATTTCTTAGCCTTGTTCTTCAGGACATCGAGTTTGAATCTGCCGCTGGGAGCCGTGCTCTCCGGAATGGTACTGCTCGCTAGATTCTGTGAAGAGCCAATAAAAAGATTCGTTTTAAAGTGGGTAAAGCCCACAGCGGGAGACTTAATCCCAAAATATGACAATATTTGAGGCACCAACATCTACGCTTTGTTCCGTGTGTGGAAGAAAATGATTTCATTAAAGTGTGGGTCTCTCTGCAGGGGTTAATCAGATGTTATAGATTTCACAATTTATCAATCATACATCTTAGATATATTAAAGAGTTATTCAAGGGGAAGCAGAGCCTGCTCTATTCAGAAACACCATGGATCCTATTCCATAGTTGCTGCTAAAAATTGATAATTTCCTGCACATTTTCCTTACCGTCTCCATTTTATTGTCCAGATTCCAGAGTTGCAATAACTTTATTAGCACCTGCACTGTAACAAAGCACAAGGCTGCGGTGCAGTGTGCCGCCACACGTATCGACTCGTGGAGTCCATGTTACTCCATGGAGCCATTTGAGTCCCGGCTGCGAGCTATTACTCCCAGGCTCACTCTGCTGCTGGGGAGAGGAAGCGGTGGATTGTGCCGCCCACTTTTAATGGGGGGGGGGGGTTAAGAGCACGGTATGTGATTTTGCAAATGTGAAATCAATTGACACCAGCTTTGAAGAGACGTTATTTCTCAGTTAAATACTGTGTACCGGGTGGAAGCACAAGCTACATTGGAATAGCCTGCGCTTCCACGCAGGGGTGAAAATTAACGTGTCCCATAATAAATATAGGAGACTTTGATGTATAGTAACATCGCGCAAGGAAATGCTACATTCAAGTCACAAGTTCAGTCCGCGGAAGGAATGGAATAGCGATTCCAGTCGATAAAATAACTACAGGAGATGTTACGTGTAACGTTTACTGTAGTTAGCGACAATTATGGAATAGGCCCAATGTTATTTTTCCTAAATGACCTGAGGGAGCATGCGTGTTAACCCCTGCCAAGAACGCAAGTCATCAGCATCCTTCTGTTGGATGTGGGTACTGCAGAGTGTGCTTAACAGCTTTGCAGGAGCTAAACCATACAGTTTCCTATCCATTTGGACCAAAATAACAACCTCCATAAAAAAGAAAACTATTTTAGCGTGGCCCAATCAAGTAAATCTACACATTCCAGCTCAAGAACGATGGGTGGTCCAATGGTTTCCCTTTGACTTGTTAGTTTCTATTTTAAAAGGCAATAAAATGGATAAATACAGCAATAAAACTGGAGGCAATGTTTAGATAAGGCAGGATGGTATTGTTCTCCAGGCTACCGGAGATAAGAGATGGCCACTGAATGAGATATGACAGGGAGTTTAAAAGAATTCTAATCTACCCCTGTTGATGTCCTTAGAATATATCCCACACAATACAATGGTATGTCAGAAGCCTGACCCATAGACTCCATTCTATGGCCAAAACCCTAAAGTGAGGACCAAGTGAGGTAAAGATACTGTGGTGGCAGTTTACAACATAAAAGATCACAAAATAGATGCACCCAATGACACATATAGAGTAAAAGATTTTCTTATTGACAATAGGACAAGAAGCGCCAGCTGCACCACATTCTCCTTGCACACTGTCATTTCTAGTGCGAAAGGGATATACCACTTCAGTGGTTTGGAGAGACAGCCGACTCCACAAACGGCAAGATCTATTTCTGAACTTTTTAGGTGAACTTTTATTTTGAATTAATTGTACTCAATAGCAACCTGGCATATACCTGACAGAACTACATACAATATTTGCTGCTATACAATATTTGCTTTTGTTCGCTGCTAATTACTGTTATTTTGCACTGTCTTTTAGCTACATTGTTTTATTGTATACATCACGGTTGCAATCCCACCACTGGGTGGCGCAAGTGGCACAGATTTTACTGTTTTTAAAAAAAATTCTTAACCCGTTAACGCCGCAGGACGTTCCATGACGTCCTGGCGGCGGGCGGGTTTTGAAGACACAGGGCGTACATGTACGCCCCGCTGTCTTCAATGGGACCGCCTCAGCCCCTCCCCGAAGCCTGCGCTCGCTGACTCGTGGCGCGCGTCATTGGCTGCAGAGGGACGGCCTGAAATCAAGCCATCCCCTGCAGCCAATGACACGCACTGCATGCCGGCTGCAGGGAGGGCTCAGAATTAGTGCTGCGCGACGGCACCTGTCGGCGAGGCGTACCTGTATGCCTCGCCGGCGAAATCAACCCCTTAAGGGTGCCACCCCTGTGTCCTTAAGGGGTTAACTAAACAAACAGGATAAAAACAAAGCACATGTAAGATATCAGCAACATAAAATAAACACAATAAGAACATTTCATTTTTTGGTGGTTGTGGCCCTTTTAATATAAAACCTTCAGCGTGTTTCTGAATGCCAGCATCCCTAACTTTGCTATAATGACACTGCTTTTTTCAAGTTAATACGATTGTGATTCTAAGTCACTGTAAAAGATCTCAGTACCCCGACCGGGTCACATCTGTCAATGCCACTTCCTCGCTGGACCGCCTGGGTACTCCCCAGGCAGACTCCTGTGCCTTCCTCCAGTCTTCAGACTAAGCTTAAGGACCGGGACACTTAGAGAGCCTGCTAGCATCCACCAGAAATAAGACAAGGCTGTACATCTGGAGGTTTTCAGGGTCAAAATGGAACTCGTTTTATTGGGTAGAGGCACAGATATTTATGCGGTCAAACATGGGTTATTTACATATACAAAACCTGACCTAGAAAATGTTGTGAAAGATTCCCATGTTACTGCTACCAATAGTCACCACTACTGGATAAACGCTAATCCTGACCCATCCAAAACAGCACAGGCAAGCACAGAACACACACCCTTTGATGTATTCCTGGGGTATGTTTGGTGGTGGGATCTTTACTGCAGAAGGCTCTGATTCCCAAATCTGAACGCCGAGTACCACATATTTACTGACTGACTGGTCACTAGAGAACTTTCCATAGCAAGCATTACACTTTATGACCTTTTTACACATCTCCCTGCATTTCATGTGTAACAGGTCAACCTTCTCTTGACAGCATATCTAATCCAAATAGTTATCAAATAAACCTGTCATGGTTCATCAGCATGCTGACCAGGTTTTAGACATATCTGAATGAAGTGCCCGGGTGCTGGACAAAATCCCTACAGCCAGGTTCCCTAATGCCAACATCCCGACGGCCAACTTCCAGACAGAACAAGTGCCGGACATACCAAGTTCCCTACACGGCCAACTTAGGTTAGGGCTAGGTTTAGGGGGGGTTATGGCTAGGCTTAGGGGGTTAGGGCTAGGTTTAGGGGGTTAGGGCTAGGTTTAGGGGGGTTATACACTTTAATCTTCCTGATGTGAACTGGAAAACCAAAACAGCTGGGTGCACCAGGAGTACAAATATTCTAAACTCCCTACTGGGATTATCTCTAACACAAGTAGTTGAGGAGCCGACCCGTAAAGAGGCCATATTGGATTTAATACTCACAAATGGAGGTTTGGTATCGGACGTTGTTGTAGGTGAAAATTTGGGATCTAGTGATCACCAGTCAGTATGGTTTAATATAAGAACAGGGATGGAGCCGCACCACATAAAAACAAAAGTTTTAGACTTTAAAAAAACAGAGTTTTCTAAAATGAGATTTTGTGTGAAGGAGTCATTATCAGACTGGAGGAGTTTAAAAGGGAGTCCAGGAGAAATGAGATTATTTTAAGGAAGCATTATTGAAGGCCACAGGCAATTGCATTCGGCTTGTTAGCAAAAACAAAAAAGGGAAGAAACCACTGTGGTACCCTGCAGAAGTGGCCAAAATAGTGAAGAACAAAAAGACAGCATTCAATAATTATAAAAAATCTCAGAGTGAAGAAGATAGGCAAACCTATAAGATTAGGCAGAAAGAGGCAAAGCAATTTATAAGAGCTTCCAAAGCACACGCAGAAGAGAAAATAGCTCAGTCAGTAAAAAAGGGGGACAAAACATTTTTTAGATACATAAACGAGAAAAGAAAAGTAAAACAAGGATTAGATTAAAAACAAAGGAAGGAAGGTATGTAGAAGAGGATAAAAGTCTCGCTGACTGCCTCAATGAATATTTTTGTTCAGTCTTTGCAGAAGAAAAGGAAGGAAAGGGACCTCAGTTAGGAGGAAACACTAACGAGACATTTACATATCAGTTTACAGAGGAGGAGGTTCTACAGCAGCTGTCTAAAGTAAAGACAAATAAGTCAATGGGGCCTGATGGGATCCACCCTAAATTATTAAAAGAGCTCAGTGATGTAATAGCAAAACCGTTAACAGATTTATTTAACCAATCCTTGCTAACGGGAGTCGTCCCAGAAGACTGGAAATTAGCAAATGTTGTGCCCATTTACAAGAAGGGTAGTAGGGAGGAATCGGGGAACTATAGGCCAGTTAGTCTTACGTCAGTAGTGGGGAAATTAATGGAAACCATGTTAAAGGAAAGGATTGTTGAACATCTAAAAACACACAGACTACAGGATCAGAAACAACATGGGTTTACCTCAGGGAGATCATGCCAAACTAATCTTATTGATTTTTTTGATTGGGTAACAAAAATAATAGACACAGGTGGTGCAGTAGACATTGCTTATTTAGATTTCAGTAAGGCTTTTGATACTGTTCCGCATAGAAGGCTTATCAATAAATTGCAATCTTTGAGCTTGGATTCCAATATTGTTGAATGGATTAGGCAGTGGCTGAGTGACAGGCAACAGAGGGTTGTGATAAATGGAGTTTATTCGGCGCAAGGTCTTGTTACCAGTGGGGTACCTCAGGGGTCAGTACTTGGACCCATTCTCTTTAATATTTTTATTAGTGATATTGCAGAAGGTATTAATGGAAAAGTATGTCTTTTTGATGATGACACAAAGATTTGCAACAGGGTTGACGTTCCTGGAGGATCAGCCAAATGACAAATGATTTAGGTAAACTAAAAAAATGGTCGGAGCTGTGGCAATTGAGTTTTAATGTGGATAAGTGCAAGATAATGCACCTGGGACGTAAAAACCCAAGGGCTGAATATAGAATATTTGATACAGTCCTAACCTCAACATCTGAGGAAATGGATTTAGGGGTTATTATTTCAGAGGATCTAAGGGTAAGTAGTCAATGTAATAGAGCAGCAGGAAATGCTAGCAAAATGCTTGGTTGTGTAGGGAGAGGTATTAGCAGTAGGAAAAGGGAAGTGCTCATGCCACTGTACAGAGCACTGGTGAGACCTCACTTGGAGTACTGTGTGCAGTACTGGAGACCGTATCTCCAGAAGGATATAGAGAGAGTTCAGAGAAGGGCTACTAAAATGGTGTACGGCTTGAAGGAGAAAAGTTACCAGGAAAGGCTTAATGATCTTAACATGTACAGCTTGGAAAAAAGACGAGACAGAGGAGATATGATAGAAACATTTAAATACGTAAAGGTAATCCACAAGGTAGAGGAAGGGAGTATATTTAAACGGAAACAAAGTACCAAAACAAGAGGACATAGTCTTAGATTAGAGGGGCAAAGGTTTAAAAGTAACATCAGGAAGCATTATTTTACGGAGAGGGTGGTGGATACATGGAACAGCCTTCCAGTTGAAGTGGTTGAGACCAAAACAGTAATTGAATTTAAGCAAGCATGGGATAGGCATAAGGCTATCCTAAACAAAAGATAAATCCAGGTAAAGTATCCATGTAATTGGGCAGACTAGATGGGCCGAAAGGTTCTTATCTGCTGACATTTTTCTATGTTTCTATGTTAGGGCTAGGTTCAGGGGGTTAGGGTTAGGATTAGGGTTAGGTTTAGGGGGTTAGGGTTAGGTTTAGGGGGTTAAGGAGTAGGGTTAGTGTTAGCTGTTGGAATTATGGATGTCTGGAAGATGGCCGTCAGGGAGTTGTCTGTGTAGGGAAGTTGGCCGTCGGAATTTTGGCATTAGGAAACCTGGTTGTATGGATTTCGACCCAAACCTGATGTGCCCATCCCTGAGCTGACCTAATGCCGCTCTGGTATCCCAGCATAATGTTCCATGGATACAGCTTTCCATAAATCATCAGTTTCTACATCTTCTGACATTTTAAATGTGCATAAAATAAACAAAAAAGATATTAAGAATGTCTATTTACAAATCTAGTTAGTATTAAGTACGAACGTTTGTGGCATCGTTATTCAGGGGCGTCGCTACGTGGGGGCGGGGGATGCGGCCCACACCAGGTGACACCCACCTTTAGGGTGACACCGTCAGGGTGTCTCACCCTGCGCCGCGTGTTCGCTCCCTGCGAGCGTCCGGCGGCGTGCAGCTTCGGCGCTCGCCTGGGGGAAACACGTCACCAGCCGATCGCGGCTGGTCACGGGGCTCCCCCAGGCAAGCGCCGAAGCTGCATGCCGCCGGACGCTCAGAGGAAGCGTACACGCGGCGCAGGAGGTGAGCTGCCTGGGACCATTATCCATGAGCTGGGGCATATCCATGAGCTGCTAGGGCCTGGGGCATATTCATGAGCTGCTGGGGCAAATCCATGAGCTGGGGCAGTATCCATGAGCTGGGGCAGTATCCATGAGCTGGGGCAGTATCCATGAGCTGGGGGCATTATCCATGAGCTGGGGAATTATCCATGAGCTGGGGAATTATCCATGAGCTGGGGCAGTATACATGAGCTGGGGCAGTATCCATGAGCTGCTGGGGCAGTATATCCATGAGCTGGGGCAGTATCCATGAGCTGGGGCATAATCCGTGAGCTGGGGGCATTATCCATGAGCTGGGGAATTATCCATGAGCTGCTGGGGCAGTATATCCATGAGCTGGGGCAGTATATCCATGAGCTGGGGCAGTATCCGTGAGCTGGGGCATAATCCGTGAGCTGGGGCATAATCCGTGAGCTGGGGCATAATCCGTGAGCTGGGGCATAATCCGTGAGCTGGGGCATAATCCGTGAGCTGGGGCATAATCCGTGAGCTGGGGCATATCCATGTGCTGGGGCATATCCATGTGCTGGGGCATATCCATGAGCTGGGGCAGTATCCATGTGCTGGGGCATATCCATGAACAGGGGCATATCCATGTGCTGGGGCAGTATCCATGAGCTGGGGCAAATCCATGAACTGGGGCAAATCCATGAGCTGGTGGCATATCCATGAGCTGGGGAATTATAAATGAGCTGGGGCATATCCATTTGCTGGGGCATATCCATGAGCTGGGGCAGTATCCATGAGCTGGGGCATATCCATGTGCTGGGGCATATCCATGAGCTGGGGCATATCCATGAGCTGGGGCATATCCATGAGCTGTTGGGGCACATCCATGAGCTGTTGGGGCACATCCATGAGCTGGGGCAGTATCCATGAGCTGGGGCAGTATCCATGAGCTGGGGCAGTATCCATGAGCTGGGGCATATCCATGAGCTGCTGGGGCAAATCCATGAGCTGAGGCAGTATCCATGAGCTGGGGCATATCCATGAGCTGGGGCATATCCATGAGCTGGGGCATATCCATGAGCTGGGGCAAATCCATGAGCTGGGGGCATATCCATGAGCGGGGGCATATCCATGAGCTGGGGGCATATCCATGAGCTGGGGGCATATCCATGAGATGGGGCAGTATCCATGAGATGGGGCAGTATCCATGAGATGGGGCATATCCATGAGATGGGGCATATCCATGAGCAGGGGCAGTATCCATGAGCTGGGGCAAATCCATGAACTGGGTCAAATCCATGGGCTGGGGGCATATCCATGAGCTGGGGAATTATCCATGAGCTGGGGCATATTCATGAGCTGGGGCATATCCATGTGCTGGGGCAGTATATCCATGAGCTGGGGCAGTATCCATGAGCTGGGGCAGTATCCCTGAGCTGGGACAGTATCCCTGAGCTGGGACAGTATCCATGAGCTGGGGCAAATCCATGAGCTGAGGCATATCCATGAGCTTGGGGCATTATCCATGAGCTGGGGCAGTATATCCATGAGCTGGGGCAATATCAATGAGAGGAGCTGGGGGCATAGCCATGAGAGGAGCTGGGGCAAAATCCATGAGAGGAGCTGGGGAAAAATCCATGAGAGCAGCTGGGGCAGTATATCCATGAGAGGAGCTGGGGCAGTATATCCATGAGAGGAGCTGGGGCAGTATATCCATGAAAGGAGCTGGGGCAGTATATCCATGAGAGGAGCTGGGGCAATATCCATGAGAGGAGCTGGGGCATATCCATGTGTGCTGGGGGCAGTATCCATGTGTGCTTGGGGCAGTATCCATGTGTGCTTGGGGCAGTATCCATGTGTGCTTGGGGCAGTATCCATGTGTGCTTGGGGCAGTATCCATGTGTGCTGGGGGCATATCCATGAGAGCTAGGGCAATATCCATGTGTGAGCTGGTCTGGGGCAATATATCCATGTGTGAGCTGGTCTGGGGCAATATATCCATGTATGAGCTGGTCTGGGGCAATATATCCATGTGTGAGCTGGTCTGGGGCAATATATCCATGTGTGAGCTGGTCTGGGGCAATATATCCATGTGTGAGCTGAGGCGCAATATATCCATATGTGAGCTGAGGCGCAATATATCCATGGGTGAGCTGCTGGGGGCAATATATAATTGTGAACTGGGGCAATATATCCATATGTGAGCTGGGGGCAATATATATCCATGGGTGAGCTGCTGGGGGCAATATATCCAGAGCTGCTGGGGGCAATATATATCCATGTGTGCTTTCACTGCCTTCGAACAGGCATCGTACTTGCTGGCAGTTGACAAAAATTTGTGTGAGCATATGAGAGAGCTCCACAGCAATAAACCTGACAGTAATGTGCGCTGTGTGTATGAGCATTCAGTGATATATGTGTAAGGTGCTGGTTCCAGGGCGGTAGGTACGAGCCAATGTGCAATGAAGAAGTCTTGCAAAGCAGATATATATATATGTATATGATGATTTATTGTAAATACACAATAAAGCAAAAGGCAATAATAGATATAGAAGAGGTATGCAATAGATGGAGAATACTGAATAGGAGGGGAAAAGCTAAGGAATAGGGAAGAAGTGTATATATGTATACACAGGTTACAGGTCTAGAGAGAACTAAAGCAGAATATATACAGGTTACAGGGCTAGAGAGAACCAAAGCAGAATATATACAGGTTACAGGGCTAGAGAGAACCAAAGCAGAATATATACAGGTTACAGGGCTAGAGGGAACCAGAGCAGAATATATACAGGTTACAGGGCTAGAGGGAACCAGAGCAGAATATATACAGGTTACAGGGCTAGAGGGAACCAGAGCAGAATATATACAGGTTACAGGGCTAGAGGGAACCAGAGCAGAATATATACAGGTTACAGGGCTAGAGGGAACCAGAGCAGAATATATACAGGTTACAGGGCTAGAGGGAACCAGAGCAGAATATATACAGGTTACAGGGCTAGAGGGAACCAGAGCAGAATATATACAGGTTACAGGGCTAGAGGGAACCAGAGCAGAATATATACAGGTTACAGGGCTAGAGGGAACCAGAGCAGAATATATACAGGTTACAGGGCTAGAGGGAACCAGAGCAGAATATATACAGGTTACAGGGCTAGAGGGAACCAGAGCAGAATATACAGGTATAAAGGGAAACTACAGATCAAAAAGATACAATACAACAAGGTGTACTTAGGTTATATATATGTATATATATCCGAGTCCTTGGAGATATGGGCAAGTCCTTATAATCCAGGCAAGGAAAACTTGGGAGGTCCAGGAGGATAACAAGTCCAGAGGTCTGTAGTAAGTAGGAGATCCAGGAGGTTTACAAATAATAAGTCCAGGAGAGATATAACAGATAGTCTTGAGAAAATAGGATCCAGCAGAGTATGGGTCCTAGGAGGCCCAACAAGTAGCTCCTTGCAGCTTGGATATTTCCAAGACAATGTGGAAGCGTTGGGCTTCAGGTGTGGCCTGGTTTTATGCAGGAATAGTAGGTGATCTAGGCAACACCTGAGCGATGCACAGGCAGAGGTGAGTAGTGGTACTGCTATATGAAAGTCCCACTACTATGAGCCAGCACTGGGTTTAGGCTTTTTATTACGCCGCCGGCGTTGATCCTTACAATATGGGAGTACTGATTTAGGAGTAAGAGTAGTTAAAAAAAACCTGTAAAACTCGGGGGGGGGGTGACACCATAAGTTACCGCACCGGGTGACACCAACCCTAGTGACGCCACTGCCGTTATTCATGCAATGTCTCTACAAAATAGCTTTATTAAGACATTCTAAGGGTTATCCACTAACCATAATTCTTTTACTGAAACGACAGGGATTTTACTTTGGGAAATAAAAATCTTGAAACTACGCGATTTCTCTATATAGGGAAACGTAGACCACATACTTTTCACCATTCTTCCAAGTTTATGTAATGTAGAAGTCGCGGTAGTTTCCACCATTATTTCCACAGAAGTTGTTCAACATCATTTTTACTGTTGTTTTCACCTTAGTTTCTATCAGAGATCAGTCAAGATTTAGACTTTATAATCATCAGAGTATACTCACAGGGACTGCAAGAAACGGGGAAACAACACTGCATGGACAATAACAGGGTTATTCAAAGAGAATCGAAAAGTCACCGCGCGTTCGGTGACTTTTCGTTCCCTGCAATTCGGCGAGAACAGTTGAAGGAATAGACCAGTGGTTCTCACAAGTACGCCCAACAGGTCAGATTTTCCAGATATCTGAAGCCCCCACAGGTGATATGATTTGCTGCTCAGTGATTGCAGGATTCAGGCTGCATTTCCCCAACTGTAATCCTTAAAATCTGGCCTGTTAGAGGGACTTGAGAGCCAGGGTTGGGAACCACTACTCTAGACCATGGAGTATAGCACTTGAGATTGAGGCACCATCAATATATAAAAAGCGATTGACGCACGTTTCGAGTTGTATTAGTATTCATTACCTGCTGCGTCTCCCCTATGTGAACATGTGTCTTTTGTTTGGCCTCACAAAGCTGTCTCAGATGAAGGATGACCAGCTCGTTCTCTTCTTGGTCACTGACTGCCTTCATTTTCTGACAAGCAAATGAATTCGCAACAGTTAGGCACAAAATAATAATAGGTACATTGATAAGAATAGGTGTATGGCGAGAATAATAGGTTTAGTCTGGAGGTTTCAATTCTCTCGGTAGAGACTACAATACTTACACAAAAAATACTTTCTGCTACGCAAAACAGATACAGTTGAAACACAAGTGACAAGCAGGAGCCTCCAGAGGAACGCTCTCTAAGGTGGACAAGTAGAAATGGCTCTTAAAAACTTAGGTCATTGAAGGCAAACCAAAACAGCTCTAAATCTCAGTTATGACAAATTTCAATGGGTACAATGTAGACAATGATTGCAAAGATAATACCAAACATAGGCTATGGTACCTTGAATAGGTATAATCCACACAGAGCTTTTAACAGTCTGGGAGGAACAAAATTATCAGTGCGATCTCACTCCTGAACACCCTGTATTACTGTAAAGAAGCTTCAAGGAGCAGCACCACCCTCACAGAAACAAAATATTCAACAAACTTTACTGCTGCATTACAACAGCCAGGGAGTGGGCAGGACACAGGCAGAGGTCTGTGGTCACAAACTACTGTGTAGGGATAAGATTCTGGGGGATATAGCTGCTGAAAATCCCTGCACAGTGTAAATAAAGAAACTGAAAACAGGTCACCAAAATAAAAAGAAAAATATATACAGTATTCATGTTTTTTTTTACCTTTGTAGGTAGATTTTGTCACTAAAATGGTATTTTAGAATAAAGCCAACAATAAGCTAAATTTAAAAAAATCTGTTACAGGGTCCTTTAACACACATCTTGGCATATTACTACCTGAACACGTTCAAAGATATCCGCCTGCTCATTGTCTGAGAGCATGGACAGCTGCCTCTGTATAACCAGCTTGGCTCTGGGCGGATAAAGACCTGGGAATAAAAGTAAAGATTATCTGAATGTATGGCTATATATTATATAATACAATATTCCTGCGAGAGTAAAATAACCTCACAATGACATACCATAAGTGGAAATGCAGATTAGTGAACATTGCATTCTTCAAGGGACAGTACAGCCACCATGACCGTTTAGGTCAATTTAAATGGTCATTGAGTCAGGGCCAGCCCGACCATGAAGCGGTTCGGAGCAACCGCTCCAGGTGGCAGATTTTGGGGGAGCAGCAAACTTTTTTCCGCTGAGCCCCTGCACTATTTTTTAAACTGCGGTGGCATCTATTGGAGACCAACGCAGCGGGCCGCTCTGAGCCGAACATCCGGCCTCACTCCCTGTCTGGGCGCCGCCTGGCGGCATCACCAGACCGTTGCATGCTGGGAGGTGTAGTTCTAGACTGGATTACTGAATATTGCAGAGAACCAATCTAAAACTACACCTTCCGGCATGCAATGTTCCTGTGATGACACTAGGCGACGCCTGGAGTGAACAGGGCAGCATTTTTCTTCCTTTGCTCAAGGCAGCACCATGTCTTGGGCCGGCCCTGCATTGATTGCTGTCTGTAACTCCACTCTGGGTGTCCCTGATTGCAGTGACAGAACTGCAAAATGAAGAGCTTACAACCACTGTAAAGGCTGTCACTCAGCTCCCACTTTGTCAATAAATATACACAGCTCCAAAAACTCTCAATGCTTCTTCATTGAGACGCATCAGACTGGATACACAGGGGCTGATCATTAGTGGTTGGTACCATACTGCAGCGTCCAGAGTGGCGGGATACCCTGGCAAGAGAAGGAAGGTGAGTTTTTACATTTTGCTAATAATTAACCTCTCATCACTTGCCACTCAACATTTTAAGCCTAGCCTGTTATTTTAATAAAAGCCAAATCTTTTTTTAATATAAAGTTTATAGTTTGTTTTTTAATTGTCTCAATGTTAGTTAAAAATTTATATATATAGTATTTCTGCAAAAAAAAATTTATATATATATTTTTTAATTAATTTATTATGAATGCAAATGACATGTAGGAGAATTGAATATAGATCTAGTGCGGAGCATCCCCTTTCCATAAACGAATCCTTAATATTTTTACATGGCTGTAAATGATTAAGTTACATTTAATGCTAGGATGTGAAAATCAAGCATTAAAACACTCAGGGCCCTATTACATTCTTCGTGCAAAAACGCATTAACGCGAGGGGCAAAACCCTTTGCGCAAAACGTCATATTACAACGTTCGCGCATACGATGCGCGTTATCGTTTAACGCGGATGGACCTGCGCGAGCGTGATGAACTGTGCGTGTCCTATACTTAACATTGTGAGCGCAAATGTGTTTGTGCGCTGGTACGTGGATGGTATTTCAATTGATGCGCATCTTTTTATGAACGACATTTGCGCCCATCATTTTAAAGTCTTTGAAAAGCTGGTGGTAACTGCAAATCGGAACGTTCTGTCACGGCTCACTGCAGGGTTAAGGATTCGAGCCCAATATGCGGTTACTCAGATGAAGAGGCAGAAAAGGGGGGTTGTAATCAAGAACATAGGTTTATTGAATAAACAAACTTAAACCAGGAAGGGGAATCTGAATAACTAATAACGATAGATAGGAGCTGGATGGGCAGGATAAAATATACAGAGGACAAGATATACTTAGCAGAAGGGGTATACAGGACAGGACACTGAATAGCACAATAGGGCTAACAGAAGATACTGGATGCTGAATAAAGAATAAACACAGGTGAACAGGAACTGAACAATGAATAAAGAATAAAACACAAATCAGAGCTTGACTGAACAAAAAATGGAAAACAGATACAAAAGAACACACTAACTGGTACAGAGGGTGGAGGATCAAAAGACACAGAAGGCAAGAAGACAACATAAGATCAGGCGCGGTATCAGAAAGGTCAAGACTGGAGAGTGGTTAAATCAGGCATTGGTCGGTGGCAGGCGGCTGGCATAGAAGTAGTCAGAGTCCAGAATCCAATGTCATTCACGGGTTAATCAATAGATGGGATGATGGGAGTTGCAAAGGGATCCAGAAAATGGGGAATGCAAGGAATGTCCAGAAAGGAGGGTAGCAGAGATAAGGGAGTCCTCAGGATACCAGATGGAGGGGTTCTCAGGATACCAGATGGAGGGGTTCTCAGGATACCAGATGGAGGGGTTCTCAGGATACCAGATGGAGGGGTTCTCAGATACCAGATGGAGGGGTTCTCAGGATACCAGAGGAGGGGTTCTCAGGATACCAGATGGAGGGGTTCTCAGGATACCAGATGGAGGGGTTCTCAGGATATCAGATGGAGGGGTTCTCAGGATATCAGATGGAGGGGTTCTCAGGATATCAGATGGAGGGGTTCTCAGGATATCAGATGGAGGGGTTCTCAGATACCAGATGGAGGGGTTCTCAGAGTGCCAGCTGAGCATCAGGCAGGTCAGTGCATAGCACACAGGTCAGGCTTGCAATGAGTCGTTCTATTGTTAGAAAAGACGATGCAGAAGCCCTGATTCAGAGGTGAGGCTGGATTAAATTGGCAATGCAGGCCCAGCCCACACCTGAGGCTGGAGAGGTGAAGGAAAATCAGGAACAGATCCCAGTGTAGTTAGACACCAGTCCAGGTAAAGGCAAAATCAGGACTGGAACTGCACTTCATTTGCCTTTTTTACCGCGTCTGCGGCGCGAATCGTGACAGCACCCCCGCCTCAAAGACGCCCTCTGGGCGTCTAAAGCCCTCTCAAAGACCTCCAGATCCTCGAGTCGAACCAAAGTTCCGTTAGAGGACCAGACTAACTCCGGTGGCACAGGGTCAGCAGTCACCGCAAACATAGTGCCATTGATCGTTGTCCCCTTCATAGGTGGCACATGGGTGTTTGGGACTGGTTGGCTCTCGGAGTCGGATGAGGAGAAGCTGAGAGGGAGAAAGTCATTGATGGGATCACGATAAGGAACATATCCACTTGGATAGGTTGCCATAACAACAGATGGCTCAGAGTATAGGGTCCCCAGGTTGTTAGATCTTTGACGAGGTGGCCAGTTGCGGCGCCGTGCGGTTTCCTTTGGCCTTTCATTCTCAGAATCAGTAGTCTCCCAATCAACGTTGGAGTCCACATGAGTGATTGCGGGTGTCCCACGAGTGGCAACAGTGGGCAATGGGCCTTCCACGGAGCCGGTAAGGAGGGGCACCTCCCTTGAGGACAGTGGGGTAGGTACACCAGAGTCAATCGTGGTTACAAGAGGTGCGGTTTCTTGGGGACTCTGCACTCCTTGCTGCAGAGATACTTGGTTGTGCCGGGGTCCACTCGCGGCTTGGGCAAGGGTACTCACTTGCTGTTGCAAGGTGGCGATGGTTTTGGCAGCTGATGACGATTCTGTAGACAGAGTCACAAGGTTGTCGGTTAGCACCGCGATCTCCATGGTGGGTTGTACTTCTGCTTTGGCAGTGGGCACCTCAAGGTCTCCTCGCTCAACCCCCTGGGTTTCTGTGAGGGGAGCTGGGTCAAAGGTGTCCTGATCAGCAGTGACAGCGAGACCCAGAGAACCCTGAGGACCACAGTTGGCACTACCAGCAGTGTAGTTAGGCACGGTGGGACAGATTGACATGATGTCCATGGGTTCTGTAGGACTTCCTTCCAGAACTCTGGAGGACTCAGGTTCTGTAATGGAGGCCGGTACGGTTCCTCCAGAAGGGACAAGTTCCTCCTCCATGGGTTCAGCGTTTTCAGAAGGTCCATAATCAGACTCAGACATATGGGGTGTTACATTAGGAGGTACTGCTGCCGGTATTGGTTGGGGTACCGGTTGTGGTATGGCAGCTGATGGGGTTGACGACTGGGGTGCGGGAACAGTTCTGTGAAGGGGAGCAGACCTTGATTCGGAAGCAGTTTTAGCAACGGGTGTTCTTTGGGGTGCTGACTTCTTTGGGGGTCTCACAGGGCAAACCGGCAAGAAATGCCCTTCTTGTCCACAGTAGATGCAGAGGTTGGCGGCGAAGCGTCGGTTGCGCTCCTCTGTGGATAATGGACCAGGTATTCTTCGTCTTGCAGGGAACCTTTTAGGAGTAGGATTCCCAATGCTCAAAAGCATGCTGCTCAGAAAGTCTGCCAGGTGCATGATGATTTCCTGGATGGCTGTTTGGAGCAGCTCCTTAATGGCCTGAGTAACCACGGGCTCGAGGGTTAAAGGCTTCTGCATACTGTCACGGCTCACTGCAGGGTTAAGGATTCGAGCCCAATATGCGGTTACTCAGATGAAGAGGCAGAAAAGGGGGGTTGTAATCAAGAACATAGGTTTATTGAATAAACAGAAGTAAACCAAGGAGGGGAATCTGAATAACTAATAACGATAGATAGGAGCTGGATGGGCAGGATAAAATATACAGAGGACAAGATATACTTAGCAGAAGGGGTATACAGGACAGGACACTGAATAGCACAATAGGGCTAACAGAAGATACTGGATGCTGAATAAAGAATAAACACAGGTGAACAGGAACTGAACACTGAATAAAGAATAAAACACAAATCAGAGCTTGACTGAACAAAAAATGGAAAACAGATACAAAAGAACACACTAACTGGTACAGAGGGTGGAGGATCAAAAGACACAGAAGGCAAGAAGACAACATAAGATCAGGCGCGGTATCAGAAAGGTCAAGACTGGAGAGTGGTTAAATCAGGCATTGGTCGGTGGCAGGCGGCTGGCATAGAAGTAGTCAGAGTCCAGAATCCAATGTCATTCACGGGTTAATCAATAGATGGGATGATGGGAGTTGCAAAGGGATCCAGAAAATGGGGAATGCAAGGAATGTCCAGAAAGGAGGGTAGCAGAGATAAGGGAGTCCTCAGGATACCAGATGGAGGGGTTCTCAGGATACCAGATGGAGGGGTTCTCAGGATACCAGATGGAGGGGTTCTCAGGATACCAGATGGAGGGGTTCTCAGGATACCAGATGGAGGGGTTCTCAGGATACCAGATGGAGGGGTTCTCAGGATACCAGATGGAGGGGTTCTCAGGATACCAGATGGAGGGGTTCTCAGGATACCAGATGGAGGGGTTCTCAGGATATCAGATGGAGGGGTTCTCAGGATACCAGATGGAGGGGTTCTCAGGATACCAGATGGAGGGGTTCTCAGAGTGCCAGCTGAGCATCAGGCAGGTCAGTGCATAGCACACAGGTCAGGCTTGCAATGAGTCGTTCTATTGTTAGAAAAGACGATGCAGAAGCCCTGATTCAGAGGTGAGGCTGGATTAAATTGGCAATGCAGGCCCAGCCCACACCTGAGGCTGGAGAGGAGAGGTGAAGAAAATCAGGAACAGATCCCAGTGTAGTTAGACACCAGTCCAGGTAAAGGCAAAATCAGGACTGGAACTGCACTTCATTTGCCTTTTTTACCGCGTCTGCGGCGCGAATCGTGACACGTTCTGGCCGAAACGAAAAACGCCAGCACGAAAAAAAAAAAATACAGCACAGTACAGATACACATTCTACACATACCCAAACAAAAAAATTGTGAATTTGTGCGTGTTTTTACTATTGCTGCAGCATATATACTCAGATTTACTTTGACAGCTGCAAAAACTTAAGTGAGTCAATTAAGGTAAATTGATGTCAATTAAGTTTCTTAATTCTGATTGGCTGAATCCCGCGAAAAAAAGTCCGCACACCGATTTACGTGCGCTACGTTACTGCGCGCGTAATACTCTTCGTTTTGCGTGTACTTTTTATGAATGTTATTTTTTGACGGATGAGAAAATGCGTTCGGATCGTAACACCACGTTAATTTTCACACGATAACGCTTAATGCTGCGTGCAAAAAAATTTGCACTGCGCGGACGAGTTTGCGGGAAGAATGTAATAGGGCCCTCAGTAAGAGACGTGGAGCTGGAATTAAGTCTTAAAGAGACACGCTAAGTGCCATAAGAACTTCAACACGTTATTATGCAAGAATGCAAGAACTTCATACTTGCAGTGCCAGTTTTCAAAATTTAGGGCTAAATTACATTTGTTGCGCTAAAACGCAGGTCCTAGGGAGGAAAAACTGCGCCTGCAGTTTTCCCCCTTGCGCCCGCGTTTTAGCACTAGATTACAATGCAGGTGCTAAAGATGCTGCCTGCATTGTTAGCGCGTGCTAAGCCCGGGATGGGCGTGGCAGCACTAAGCACAGCCGCGTGCATCCTCTCAATGGAGTCCATAGGATGCCGGCCAGTCAGGCAAGTGATACGCAGGGAGAGACTGGGGGGACTTTTTCTCTCAGTCTCTACCTGCTCCTGCCGGACTGAGGAAGCGGACAGAGCCGCGGTCCTCGCTGTGGAACAGGAGGTGAGTATATTGAATTTTTGGGGGGTTCTGGATGGTGCTAATGGATTCTGCAGAAGCGGAATCCGTTGGCACCAAGTCCTGGCTCTGGTTAACTTTTTGTTAACCGCAGCCGGACGTTAATCAGCGTTAGAATTTTGTAATCCGAAAGCTGATTAACACTTTGCGCTCCCCATGTTAAGTATAGGGAGCGCAAAGTACAGTAACCTCGTGCTGAAAAGCGCAAGAAACCAAACGCAAACGGGTTACTTAACCTAGCGTTTGGATTGAAATATGCAGAAACTACTTGGGCTAACGTTAACGCTCACGTAGGTGAGCGGTAACGTTAGCACCAAGTATGTAATTTGGCCCTTAGAAGGTTATTCACCAACATCCAAATTTGCCACTGAATTTCGCTGTATTTGCAATTTCGGGGCAATACGTGTATTCACTACTAAAATGGTGTACGGCTTGAAGGAGAAAAGTTACCAAGAAAGGCTTAATGATCTTAACATGTACAGCTTGGAAAAAAGACGAGACAGAGGAGATATGATAGAAACATTTAAATACGTAAAGGGAATCCACAAGGTAGAGGAAGGGAGTATATTTAAAAGGAAACAAAATAGCAAAACAAGAGGACATAGTCTTAGATTAGAGGGGCAAAGGTTTAAAAGTAACATCAGGAAGCATTATTTTACTGAGAGGGTGGTGGATACATGGAACAGTCTTCCAGTAGAAGTGGTAGAGGCCAAAACAGTAATTGAATTTAAGCAGGCATGGGATAGGCATAAGGCTATCCTAAAGAAAAGATAAATCCAGGTAAAGTATCCATGTAATTGGGCAAGACTAGATGGGCCGAAAGGTTCTTATCTGCCGACATTTTTCTATGTTTCTATGTTTCACAAAGCTGTATTTTCACCAAATACAGGCAAATTGGCAGCAGAATATGGCAAATTTTGCTGCATTTCGGTGTGATTCAGTGGCACTGAAATTGCCTCGTAGAGAACTGAACTAATGATTAGTTTATTCACAGAACATAGAATTGCACCAAAATTAGTGAAATGACCTAATTTTAGGGATTTCAATTTGACAGGTTTAAACAGGTGAATCCAATAGCTTTTAATATAATAAATGTAATATCTTTGTTCTTTTTTTGAAAGACCATTTATTATTTTTTAAAAACCTTTTTGCATCTTTTTAAAGACTTTATTATTTTTAATAGCACTTTTTATTATTTTTTTAATGGATTTTTTTTACTACATTTTGAGTTAACCTCCTAGTAGGAGAATAGGAAACCTCCTAGTTTTTCTTAAATTCACCAAGGCCAATTCCACGCATTTTGGAATTTTTTGCCAATGTCCAATAACTGCTTCAGCGACTCCAATTTCGTTGTAATACGGTGAACATTCTGTGAATAGTGAATGCACTGTATTTTTGGCAAAATGGAATTGCCAAAGTGTGATGAAATGCGCCTATATTAAAAGCACCGATTTTCAACTCAATTTTGGTGCTTTGCGAACAGACCCTCTTAGGCTAGGGACAGATGAGCGCATTTTCTGCGGCCACCGTCAAAATGTACGTCGATGCGTGCGCACGCATTTTTTCACGGAATACGCTTAAGTGGTCAGACGATGCGCAATTCTGGACGTATTTCATGACGGTGGGGTAAAAAGAAGTCTAGGGAAATCCGGCTGTTTGAACGTTATGTAGGCCGCACACTAGCAGCGTCTGACGTCTCCTAATCACGCACACACGCTGCCATGCGGCCGCAGCGCACTCTGTACGTCAGTAGCAGCGGTTTCACGTTCTGAGAAAAATGCGTTCATTTGCTGGTTGCGTGGTGTCGGCGCACTTTCGTACGCACGTACTGCGTATATTGGCCGTCATTGGCCGTTATGTGCTGCTACTGCCGCCGTGATTTAGTGCGTCTGCACGCGCGTTCCGACTGCCCCACTCTGACCCTAGCCTTAGTTATATGCTTTTTAGGTCACATACAAAAAAGGACCTAAGTATACAGCACAGGTGAGCAATATATCTCAAATGTAAGTATTGTAAGGCTTTTTTTAATAATTCTTATTCTGGAATTGTGAATATGGATGTGGCAAATATGTGTTATAGATACATGTATAATTATCAATGTCACATTCTCCCTGATTTTTGGACTTATGCAACACATGCTGATGTACAGTGTATAAAAAGCACTGCCCTGTAGTATGCAGAATATACAACGCTTGTAGGAAACCAATTCATTAATCAAGAACTGTTTTGATTAGGTAATAGATTCCCTCCTACATGTAAATGGGCAGCACCTTCCTATGCTCCTCACCTTCGTGAAGGAGTACCGTAGATACTCGAGTATAGCGCGACCCGAATATAACGCGATGGATATTATTGTGGAAATGAGAGAATAAGCAAGACTCAAATATAACGCGAGGAGCAAAATTATAGAAGTATACTGTACTGCGAAACCATTAAAATTCTTCGAGCTTCTCTTAACACAGTCAGGATACTCCTCAGGCCAGGGTGCTCTGCTCTAAAATGATTGTAGTGTTACTAAGTATGAAGCCCCGCCGGCCACCCGTCTGCTTTACTTGCAATAAGATGTCCGGCAGAACGAGGTGACCAATGCAGTGAATCAATCACTGATAGTCGGTATGCCGTGAGGTGTTGTTTTCTCACCTCCAGCAGGCATGCTCAACCACCGCATCGTGGAACGTGAGTGCATGCTCGGTTTTAAGCATATCTTGAATGATTGGCCTAATCCAAGCATGCCCTCTGACCGTGATGGATCCCACCTCTCCCGTATCTGGGAGTTCCTGAAGTGTTTGAAGGTGTCAGGGAGCCCACATTCAATTCAGGGCAAATACCAGAACTTCTGGGAGACTTGGGATCCCTGAGCAAGTCAAGATTTTTTTTACACGCAATGCAGATGTCTCGAATATAACGCGACCCCTCCAATTTTAAAGGTAAATTTTTGTCACCAAAATCTAGCGGTATACTCGAGTATCTATGTATGTGTCGAGGATAGCATGATAGATTTAGCAACCAGATAAATCACCTGTCCTGAATTGCCAGCAGAGGGAGCAGATAAGCCATCCACAGGAGTATTTTTCTGCATGCTCGAGTCCATCAATTCCTACTAGAAAGGAATATTTGATTGACAGGTGGGGACAGAGTATGATTTGGGGCGTTTTCTAGCACAGGAGATGCAATTTTATTATACCTGAGGAGGTTTTTCACAGGAAAAACTAGTCACATTGCATGAAATTTCCCACATTTGCAAGAAGAGCATCAAGAAAACAATCCAGCTACTCCGCCAGGGGTATATTTACATTGTGAGTGGCTTCCAAGGCTCATACCTTCAATTCTTTCACAAAGTTTGTGCAGCGCATGCATGGGGCAGGCCTCGCACAGCTTGACCTGAGTCTTGGCGTTCTGGAGGGCCGCGGCTGTGCTAAACGCTTGCTTCAGAGTAAGCATGACTTCATCCACCTGCACATATACAAAGCCAAGAAGAGCGTTATACAAAGGCTTACGTGCAAAAATAAAAAGGGCTTCAAATCTGCAATTCTCTTGTCAAATAGAAAAAAAAGCAATAATGTGAGGTAGGTACTGGAGCAGAAATGGCTCTCACTGGGTAAGTATGAAGTAGCCTACTGTGTATACAAGAGAGACAGAACGTACCACTTCACTACAGAAGTGTAAAAAGAGGAAAGAGTAGCACTAGGTCTAGGTAAAGGGGGGAAGCCTTCTTGGGCTGCTGTAACAGGACAGTATTGCTATTAAACAATAAGAGGAGGTAAAACAAGTAGCGAGGAGAGGTGTTGCAGATCAACCTGAAATCAGGGATCAGCTATCTCCACCATCCAGATGTTTTGGAACTACATTTGCTTTGTGTGTCTGACAGCCTAATGAGTGGCTGAGCATCATGGGAGATAGTGTACCAAAAGATCGGATGGCCTAAGGTAGCTGACCCTTGCTTTAAATGATATGTGAACTGAAGCAGTTTTAGGAGAATTGCCTGAATGATAGAAGAATCACGATGTCATCTGGGTCTACCTCCCTAAAGAAACTACATATCCTGGGTATTATCTGTTTATCTTTCCCCTTTAGGTTTATAAAGCGGTCTTTCCATCCTGTCAATCTGTCCATTAATATGTCCATCTGTCAGTCAATCTTTCTGTCTATCAATATGGACGTATATTAACTGGTCTATCAATCAGGACATCAATAAAATCTGTCTGTCAGTCCCTCGGTCTACCGATCCGCCTACCTGCCTGTCTATTATATATTTATCTTGCTTATTTTGTAAATTATTCTCTATGCAAAATATTAGGGTAGGGCCACTTATGGCATTTATTGTGCACCTAAAATGAGGGGGAATTTAATACTGCTCTGGTTATTAAAAAATGCCCATCATGGTTATAAACATGACAATGTTTTGATGGGTAAAGGGACCTTAAAAAGGCATCTTTATAATGTGATCGAACAGAAAATTATCCAAAGCAACATCTTTTAAAAGGCAGTTGTCCCAAAGCTTCACTCATAAAAACTAGTCTTCTTTTATAGTAATTGGTCCACATTTACATAAGGAAAATCAGTCCTACAGGACAGTGCCGTTTATTGCCAGCGCAATGGTCCTCATTATCCACAAGATCGGCATTACATCATTACCGTTTACTATCCCATACACGTTTGTCTCAATGGAAGTCGCTAATGGCTGGTTATTCCAAGCTCATGTATGCACTTAAAACAATAAAAAAATATAAAACCCTCAATGACAATTTGTGTCTGATGTTACATGTATTATTGATGTTCTTAAACTATGTAAGTGGTTTCTTTCCATGTCTAACTTAATTAACATTATTTACAGATGAAGGTTTTGGAGCAGTGGGAAGAACGTCCCTTAAATAAACCTGGAGCTACAATGACCTTAATAATAGAAATGTTTTAGTCCTGTAATGCAATCAGGCGATCTCTCCAGAGGCAAAGTGAGCTCTCTGAATAATTCAATGTCTGCAGGTCACAAGCCAGCTTGTTTAGTTTACTTGCTCTCCTGATAAATCGCTTTCTATCACATCACATGAGCAGATCATGAATCACGTTCTCCACGTTGGATAGTTTGTACACGGAGTCCCTTTCTTTCTGCACAATCTTTCTTGACTAGACTTTGACAAACCGGATCAACTGAGCCCATAAAATAAGGTTCTGTATAAAACCAGATATCTTGTGCAATAAAACAAAAGAAGAAAACAAGAAAAAGAATAACTTATCTATATAGCTTTTTTTTTAAGATTCCCCAGTCAATTCAATTAGTGAATAAAGACCATTATCATTACTACTACAAATGTCAAATAATTACTAAACACAGAGGTAAATATAACCATTTTCATAAAGATGATAATCTCCTAGTCTTGGCTTTGACATTTAAGGTCCTCTTTCTTTTTTTTTATGCTAAAGTGAATTTGCACCTGCTGCTCACCTGATAATGCATATATCATATTTATAGCTTTTTAATAACAGTTCAGGGCTTGCAAATGTGAAGTTGATCCATACTGCAGTGTCACGTCATGAGCTGGCAGACCAGATCACTGGCCATGCCAAGGACCAGCACAATCTATGGTCCTCAATGGAGTGACAGAGCGAGGTGGTCTCCATTCTCGGAATGCCTGCACAAAGTATCATGTAACTGCAGTGATTTGTATGAGGATATACCGCATATACAAATCCCATAATACTCTAACAAGTCAGAGCCACGGGCACCAAGACCTTCTGCAGCCCTGTTTATGAATTCATAGAGAAACCATTGCCTTAGTGCAGTGAATCCCAACCGCGGTCCTCAAGTACCCCTAACAGGCCAAGTTTTGAGGATCACCTTGGGAAAATGCAGATTGAATCCTGCAATCACTGAGCAGCATATCAGATCTCCTGTGTTGTGCCTGAGCTATCTGGAAAACCTGACCTGTCGGGGGTACTTGAGGACCGCGGTTGGGAACCACTGCCTTAGTGGACAGCAGCTTAATTGGTTTCACCCAATGAATGGTGCTACTCTCCAGTTCTGAGGCCAGGGTTTTGATAAAGACAAGAACAATGCAGAAGCTAGAATCATATACTAGGAGACACATTTATTTGCATTTATAGCGCACTCATAGTATTAATGCACTGGTAGAGGGATACTCAGCCCACCATGATCAAATTAGCTTAACCAAGTAGTCATGGTTTGCTTTGTGTCTCCCCTCAAGCACAAGCAGATGCTACAGCTCACGCTGGAAAGCCTTCATGGGGCCCTGATCAGCATTGCACAGTCATTAGCAGGGCCAGATTTGTGTCTCAGGAGCCTGTAGGCACAGAAATCTGGACCCCCCCAAGTGTCAAAAACAAAAAAAAATAAACATTTTAAAATGAAAAACACAAGTGGCATTATCACATCAAAAGAGGGGGCATTATCTGTTTTCTTAACCCCTTACAGCTGGGCGGGTTGTGTGTGCCTGGCGGGAGGGTGTTAATGCAGACAGGGCAATTCTGCAAAAGTGCAATCAGTTAGCACCGGCTTCTAGTGTGGGTAACTTTTTCGATACCACATCGGTAGGGAAATTAGTGTTAGGACTTTGCAATCCTACCACTAACGCATGGTCACCATGTTTACATGATGACGTGTTTAAGAAGCAAGGGGTCGTATTCTACAGTTTCCAGTAAAAGGGAAATGGTAAGTGAAAAAAGTGAAATGATTTTGCTTAGCATCTCCCTATTCCTGTACGTATTCTAGGTTAGGTGCTTTATTAGCACCTGTCCCAGTAAGGAAGCAGAGGCGAAAAGTAAAACCATTTTGTATTGGCTCCAATAAAACCCAGTTTGTCCCATCTTACGGGATCACATGGAACTTGCAGATGAAGCGTAGTGGGAGACAATGAGCTATTTGTTCCCAGTCTTCTGCTGCTCACAGCGAGAGGAAGTGGTGCAGCGCGCTGCCCTCTCCGCCAGGGGATGAATGTTGAGTATGGGAGGTTTTGGGGGTGATGTAGCTTAGTGTGTTAAGTGATTTTGAAAATGCAGAATCCCTTAAGACCAGTCTTTAGGAGTCTGTATGTTCTTTGAGAAATCCCAGCTCTAGAATATAAGCATGAGTTACCATGGAATAGTTTGTACTTCTAGTCCCAAATGCAAAATAATGCCTCGTATACAAGGTATAGGAGGGCTTAATTGACAGTATGGTTGGA
This sequence comes from Leptobrachium leishanense, assembly GCA_009667805.1. Lineage (NCBI taxonomy): Eukaryota > Metazoa > Chordata > Amphibia > Anura > Megophryidae > Leptobrachium > Leptobrachium leishanense. The sequence continues at coordinate 325,528,895 of CM019064.1, read as the reverse complement.
ATAGCTTGTTCAGCCGTTACAATATTGGCTAGAGACAATCTGTAAATCGACTCCAGCAGATATCTTAACGACAATTATGGAATAGGGCCCATGGAGTGCCCTGCATTTGTCTGCAGTGACTAAACCATACTGCAGTGGTCCCTTATGTATGTCACTCACCAAGGCTTCAGAGGCGCACTGAAACACGTAGCAAATATACTGGTTTATCCCAGGCTCCACACACTCCCGGCAGACAAAACCAAAGTGATCAATATGCTCAATACCCTGCAAATGACAAAAGAGAAACCAGTGATATCATTACACAGGCAAAAGTCATTGAAAATAAGAATACTATATGGCATAGAAAGTTTAATATCTGCATTATTGACATCACTTTCCCTTAGGCCACATAACCCAGCAATACTGCACATGAAATATACCAAGATGCTCAAGAGCTTGTTTCCCTTCCCAAATAGAGAGTTTATGACACACTTATCACACAAAATGCTCTAAGAAGACGTTTACTCAAATAACTTTTTCTTAATTTTTCTTGTACATTCATTCAGGACAGTAGAGAGGTTAGGCATGTCAATTCGTGTAGCCTTCCTAGAAGTGAAGGCCTATTCTTTTTCTTTTTTCCTTTATCTTTTTTAAAGCAGATTCAAATTATTTACGGCCACCCAGAAAGAGAAACTGGCACAATGCAGAGATAAAACAAAGAATAAGATTAAAACAATACCATGATACTAAAACCGATGCCTTGTTTTTGGTCCCCGTTATCGGTATTTGGTGCTACATTGCCGATATTACCAATCAGGGCTTTTTTTCTGCTGGTATTCAATACCGGCACCTACTAGCAGGGCAGACACTCCTCCACTGAGTTGCAAAGGACGTCTGCAGCCCATCGTGAAGTTCTGTGGATCATGGACTTCTTCCCAGGGAACTGACATTTTGGAAGTCAGCTGCCAGCGGGACCCATCCCTACCGACTGACATCGCGCGCAGGTGTGATAAGGTCAGAAACAGGACTCCCACCCATCCATCCCCCAACCAGGATTTCCCTATTGGGGAGATACAGGGGGTCTTGCGACCCCTGTATCTCTGGAACCATAGATGCTAGTGGGTCATATGAGCTATCATTGGAATGGCCATAGCATGGCCTTTCCAATGATACTAAGCATGATACTAACCAGTCTTTATGTAAATGTATACAAATACAATTTTCTATTTTTTTCTTCTTCTAATGCAGCACTATTGTTCACTTTTCAATTATAAAGTAACAATGATGCTTCACTGCGGAGCTCTGTGATACACACCGCACATTACCATGAGTTTTATTGCTGTGGAACTCTATGATGTGCACTGTGTATGAGGTTATCACAGAGCTCCACAGCAATAAAACTCACAGTAATATGTCATATATATAACTGAGTTTTATTGCTGTAGAGCTCTGTTATAACCTCATACACAGCGCACATTACTGTGAGTTACCTTTCACACTGAGGGCTGAGATTCTTTAACTCAAAATATCGTTTAGCTTTCTAGTTGTGATGCTTAGGGTGTGATGTTTATAGATTTTTTCAGTGTAAAGAATATCGGCACCTGATAACGGTTATCGGCTTGAATGGTGGCCAATTATGGGTATTGGTACAGGAAAAATGATATTGGTCTATCTATTATCATCAGTGACCGATTTGGGGACCTGCAGCCCAAAAAAAATATTCTAAATCTCACTAAGTCCTCTGCTTCACACAGCGTTATCTAGTGGGAACCTAAACAGGAACAGGTGTCTAATTAGAGCAGTAGTTGGGAGGACAAATTATTGAAAAAAAGCAGGATCTACCCATGTAGGCCGATTTTACATATTAACCAATACCCTTGATATAAGTGTCACGGAATGGCCCAACACCCTCAGCCAGGGGCGGTGCACAATGACATTGATATGGCCATGAACACTTAGGTGCGGTGGCACGCACAGAGTTAAAATACTTTTTATTTAGATGTGGATTGTGTGTGGTGTAATAAAGTGTTCCCCGTTGGTTATTGTGAAATGTATTTTCCCCTTTGTCTGCCTTGCCCGCCGCCATTTTCCGATCACCTCGTGGTCCCGTTTAGAATTCGAATCGGAAAATGGCCGATTCGAACCATCCGGTTCGAATCGTAAAATGGCCGATTCGGACCATCCGGTTCGAATCGGCGACTCCCCGATCCGTAAGGACCAATGGGTCCTGTGAGGGCGGGCAGGGATTCCCATTGTATTCATAATTTGTGTAGAGTTGATAAATGGAGGTGCTGTGAATAATAAAGCCAGATTTACCAGTGCATCCAGCCTCGTCTGATGTCTTTATTTCTCCGCCGCATATTTTCTCTGAGTATCCCCCGCGGTCTCAGGGTGCGGTGTCCAGCAACGATCCGAACCGAATCGAGCGCCCTGTGCCTGCATCGAGCATCAGGACAGAGGCGCAGCGTGAAGGCATCGAGTCCGGGTACATCCGACCGGGATCAGATCCGAAGGGCGCGGCCGCGTACGGCGCTTCGGTATATCCAGGGATCGGAATAAGATCCGAACAGTCAGCCGCTTTCGGTAAGATCCGTGGCGATCCCCGCAATCCGATCCGAAGATTCATCCGCACCCAGATCCGAAACGTTTCCCGCAAAGATCCGAATATTTCCCCGCAGCAGATCCGATCCCCATAATCGGCCGGCCGTTTCGCAGTCGTCTCCCGCATCCATAAGGTCAGTGAACCAGCCGCTCGAGACGCTGAGTCCCGTGTGGCTCAGTGGTCGGGCTGGTTCCACGCAGGGGTCCCCTCCACCGCCCGCTAACCCTTCCCCAGGGTCACTCCAGGCCGCACGAGACGCCGAGTGCCGCATCACTCGGTAGTCGGGCCAGCGGTAAGCGCCGGGGGCACGCAGATAGAGCACACCCGCAGGCGGACAACATCCCATTCCGTCATAATAAGTATCAAATGTTATTGCTAGAGGAGGTCAGATGTGTGCACAGGATGAATCATACATATACTGGTGTTTAAAAGGTTAACCTAATATTAACAACTGATTAAAACATTTATTTTGATGCTATGTGTCATTATTTAAATGAAAATTCAAGCACTGGAGTGACACAAAGTCACCTTTATTGACAAGGATTTAGAAATCTTATTGCACATGGTGTAGTTTAGCTCTTGTTAGCTACAGTGTTGAAAGCTTCTTACAATGATCTGGTAATTCAGGGGAAGCGACAAAATCCATAATCCTGTCACGTTCAACCCTTTAAGTGTTGTCCGGTTACTCAACTGTATACGCCATGACTCCGTTCCATCCTTGATCAAATCACTGTTAATGAATGATTGCAGCAGGACTCGACAGTAGTCATTTGAACAATTATTTCCTGCTGGTTTCAGGAATGCCACACAGCGTGTTAGTTACTGCCCTGGCAACATAAACAACGTCAACGCTGATGCCACCTTAGGAAAGTAGATATCACTCTGCTACAGTATATTAAATATTGAGATCATCTCACAGAACATTATCTACATCCACTTCTAAGAATTTGTAGTTTTCCCTCAATATGTAGCTCCTAAACCCTGCCAAGAAGAAGAAAAGTCCTTATTTGGTCTTGACACACAATTTTTTTTCTTCACTAACAAATTATATTAATGAAAAAAGAAAACAAAATACATCATAACACCAAGTCATGCGACCGAGGAGACTGAACACATAGAACATGCGTAGTGATAGGCACATACCTGAGAACAAGATGAAATATCTTTGAAGTTTTTTTCAAGCACCACAGTTTTGGTATCTGGACTAATAAGATTAATTTCAAACCGTCCGACCTGCAAAGTGTAAAAGAAAAAAGTCAGGGGATTTGATCGCACACCAGGCATATTTCGCTCCATATTTCAAGCGATAGCATAATAGATAAATAACCAATAAATTTAAAAATAAATAAAATTTGTGCTTTGTGTGGATTCAATTCACTTTATCATTTTTGGCCAACCCAGGGCATCAGGAGTAGAATACAGATTACAGAAGCCTCTGTTGTGGCACCTAGTGTCAGGATGACATGTGGACATCGATTGTGGAGCATTAAGGCTGGGTTCACACCTCAGCGTTTTTCAAACGTGCATGATGGCACGTTTTTTTTTTTTACGCACGTTCGCGCATATGAAAAAAATGCGCGAACGCACATTGCAGCGTGTTCGCGGCTATGTCTATGGCCACGAACGTGCTGCTATACGCCCCAAAGAAGCTCCCGTACTTATTTTGGCGTCGGACGTTTTACAGCGCATTCCTGCGCACTGTAAAACGTCCAGGTGTGAAGCAGCCCCATAGGAAATCATGGGTTTTCCAGGGTTGAACGTTTTACAGCGCTCAGGAAAGCGCTGTAAAATGCTGAGGTGTGAACGGGGCCTAAAGGGGTTATTCAGAGAGCACCGAAATGTCACTGATATTTGGTGCGCTTTTATTCCCCGCATTTCGAGGAATCAAATTCCCCAACCCTGCGGTGAATTCGGCATTCATCGCAGGGTCCCCGAAGTGCAGGGATAAGCCACCGAACAGATCCGAAAAATTGGCGATAACCCGCCGCTACAATCTGGAAGGAAAAAAAAAAATAAATCGAAGCACCGCAGAAAACCCGCCGAACGTACCCGACGATCCACCGCAAACCCGCCAAACTCATCCGAAAAAATGTGACGATCCGCTGAACACCACACCGACCAGCCGCCGGAAAAAAAACAACAAGCCGACAAACGAGGGGGAAAAAAAACAAAAAAAAAGTTAAAACTTTTAAAATTTGGTATGCTGTTCGCAAAAAAAAATACAGGACGAAAATGTCTGAAATTAACAAATAAGGTTATGAATAATAATAAAAAAAGTCTGTTACACAAAAAAACGCTTTGAAAAGAAAAAAAAGAAATTGGGGATAAAAACTGCTGAAAAAATCCCCCTAAAAAATAAAGGAGTCTTTTTGCAGCAAATTAAAAGAATAAACGGTTTATTAGCTATTGATTAAAAACGGTAATATTTTTAACATTGAAAGCTATGGGATTCGCCTGATTAAACCTGCCGAATGAAACACCGAAAAGCAGGGCATTTCACTGCTGTTCTGTGTCTCTGAACAGATTAACCATGGCTTCTCTAGGAGGATTTCACTGCCGTCAGACAGACACCATATTTCTCTGGTAATTTGCCAATATTTGGCGAATTGCCAGGTTTTGAATAGCCGAATGGTCCTGAAATTGCACCATATGGGGAAATTCATAGTTTGGTGCAATTTCGGGGCTAGTTCAGCTCTCTCTGGATAACCCTGTAAGTTAACATTGTGCCCTAAGGATCTAGACACGCGCGTTATGGATTTATAAATCCCATATAAACCCTAATTTCTCTATCCCCATTTAATAATTCTTAATCTCTAATCTCACATATCCCACCACTGAGATATGTAGACGCTGGACAGAGTGCAGCTGCCCAAAACAATTTTAAAAAAGGGCCCCGTTGTCATGGAGTCTTCAGGGCCTACCATGCACAAAGATTGTGAGGCACACAAGCTGCAAAGGAAAAAGAGCCTGCTACAGCAATATTAAAGTTAAAATTTAAATAATACCGTGTAGTAACTCCTTACGCATCAAAGCCCATTTAATTTCTCTGGGTTATCAGAATATCTGACAAACACACTTTAGGGAACAAAATATTATTATTATATTACAAATAATATTTGGGGAAAAAGTAAACTATTAACCCCCCCCCCCCAAACCTAATCATATTACGGTTTTCTCCAAAAACCTCTGGCACGCAAAAGGTTACTATGCTGAGGCTGACATAGCTGCCCTTTCCTCTATATTAGCACATAGGCATTGCTGTGTTTGAATAGCCGTTTCGTGATTACTTTTTATACTTTGGCTGATGTATTCTGCCAAGATCTGGCCATTGCAGGTTGGATTCCGGCCATATCTTGATAGGTGCAGTGGACGCGGAAAACTAAGCAGTAAATCAAGGTCAGTGCCTCAGCCCTTTTTTTTCCAAGCTCTCTGTACGCTTGGCATTTTAAACTTGACATGGTGTTCACAGAAAATCCTTTAGAGAAATACAGCTTATGTACATCCTGGAGATATAAAATATCACAATGAAACCAATCAATCTTCATGAGATATTTGTACTGTAGTGGACATGTGTTGCCCGAGACAGCTGCACTGTAGTTCTGTATTTTCTGCTCAAGAAGGGTCCCATCTGAGCTTAGCCGAAGGCATGGGTGCAGGGATGTCGAGGGTCACTTTGAAAATTTTGGTACATGTCGCGGGCCACACAATAGATAACATTTATGTGTACACGTGTTTAAGTATGTGCTTCATTATAGCCATCTGTTTCATTCCATGCCCCCATTCCGCAAAGACGCCAGTTCAGACGAGTACTCAACATATCTACACTCTGGTGATGGATTCCTTTCCTTCTCAACTCCTCACAAATGATCCGCCTTGCCACCAGGGCTTCGTTAAGTTCCAGTTTACATCAGGCACTCCTGAGCTGCAACACTTTCATCACTCCACCCCTCTGCTACCTCCACAAATAGAGGGCCAAATTTCCACTCCAATCAGACATTCGGAGCCCAGATTATACATTTGGTTGAGTTTGAGAACCACATTGATGTGTCCAGCCACAAGTGGCCCCTGGGCATGAGTTGAGCACTCCTGGCCTAAAGCCTCAAAAACATTAACGCTCCCTCTGGAGCAACACAAAAATGTCCAAACGAAACCTACTCAGATAATTGTACCATGCATTTTTGGATGTGTCCTACTACTTCCTACACCGGACCAAAGCAGCCAAGCAAACAGCCTTTTATCGGGATAACTGGAAGTGTTTTAGACTCCGGAATCTTTTCATTCGCCACTGAGGGGGAAGTCAATGTGTACTTATTTGGTTATCATTTAGATAATTGAAGGACAAAAAACCCTGCTAATTGACCTATGGCAAAAGAGACATAATAATATATTGGGAAATTAGCTGAGTTTTGAAATAACTGAATTATAAACCAGGAAGTGCACCTGAGCTATTATAGAAGAGCTGGATTAATTAGCTTTGGCTCAATGTTTAGAAAAAATAATATGTACTATAAAATATGTGTATTTGTAGTCAGCAGTCTTAGAATTGCAAATGTAGGCTGAAATAACCAAATTGTAAGAATTACTACATGTAACAAAAGGGCAGGTTAAAATTAGTCACGAGGCATGTATTTTGGATAGCTGTGTGTTCCAAATTATGCAAACTCAGCTTCTCTGGATCTGCATTGGCTTATAATTATACATTGTTGTTTGCAGACATTGTCCTCTTTTTTCCTGAATTTTTTCAAAAAAAGAAAAAGCCTCATATGACCACTGGAAGCATGCCAAACCCTCCAGTTAGTAAGGAGTGGAAAATGCATTGTGACTCTTCATCTAGCCGGCATGTCAGAATGGGCTAGTAACATCATATAGAGGGGAATAAATCCTCCTATCCAGACAAAAAACGAATTTTATGTCTCTAGAAGGCTCTTCCTCTAATAAAAAAAAAAGAGGAGGAAGACCTTACACCAAGTCGTAAAGAGGAATCTAGTATAAAGGTCCAAATTAGGAATAAATGTCTCCATTGATGGCAGGGACATAGAATACAAAAGGAAAAGCAACAGTGTCAAAGGACATAAAGAGGACCCATGGTGGAACTAAATTCACTCCAAGCCACTTCAAGGTTCATAGCAACACAAGCCAAGATACAGCAAACTATTGTATACTATTTCCAGAATCCCAATACAACACTGATCATATGAATTGCAGTTTGATGGTGACTGTAGGCTACATATGACAATACATTCCGTATTTTGAGCAAATGTGACATTTTAACCATAATGGCCCACGGTTACCAGGCTTAAAAAGTCACAAACTCACACTGGTGAGCTGTGCCTTTTTTTAGCTCCACATAGAACAAAAAAAACTGTTTTTCATGGACAAGACAACTGTAAGCTCATATGAGGCTCTAGAGCAGTGGTTCCCAACCACGGTCCTCAAGTACCCCTAAGAGGCCAGGTTTTCCAGATATGTGAAGCACAGCACAGGTGATCTGATTTGCTACTCAGTGATTGCAAGATTCAGTCTGCATTACCCCAAGATAATCCTTAAAATCTGGCCTGTTAGGGGTACTTGAAGACCGGAGTTGGCGACCACCGGTCAGATTACTAATAATCAACAAAGTAATATACCAGTGCATCTTTCACACACACATTTATTTATTTATTTATTTATGGGCATGAAGTATTCCCCAGCGAAGGGCATAGAGGGCTTAGGGCATGGGATCCATGCCACATTCATATCTACAAATCGGTTTCCCTGACGCATATGGTAGCCTTGATATGTGCAAAATCGAGTATCAAATGCGCTCATATCTAGATGCTTCACATGAAGTTCCATGATTATGCAATGTGTTTAAATATATATTTAATACACCGGAACCTACTGTTTGACAAGCAAGCACCAACAAGTTCAATTGCACAGCTTAAAATGCCAGGAATAGGAGCCCGTACATATTCCAAAATAATTTAATCGATTTCTTTAATGAACATATTCTAAACAGTCAAAATCCTATTGCATCACATGAGCAAAACATTTGCATGGCCAGATATTCATCTCAAGGAAGGCCAGCTTTAGTGCCTACAGATTGCAGTACGTGGCACTGTGAGTCATAAGATCCCAAGAAAAAAAGACATACCTGAAACAACATTGTTCTGTTCTTTTCAGAGTCCGATGGCTGTACATGGCTTGGTGCGCTCGCATGTCTCCTCCTTGGCTGTATTTTTCCATCATTGACTCTTTTCTGGATGGTGACACTACTGCAACGAGATCTAAATTCTTGCTGGTCTTCAAAGCCAGAGTCCTCTAAAATACTTTCAGGGAAAGTCACCCTTGGACAACTAAGATTGCTCTGACTACCAACCATGAATATTGCTTTATGGCCTCCAGAAGGAGTCTTCCAATTCTCTTCCCTTTCTTGATCCAGAAAGGAGTTGTCTGATGGAGAAACGGGGACATCTGACTCGGACAAAGTAAAATCAGTGGTTGAATCAATACTACGCTGCTCACTCAATAGTTTCAGACGTTGCTGTTCATGTTGACTGAACATCTCAATGCAGTCGTCGACAAGGGTAGAGTGGACTTTTTTATTGGCAATAACCACTTTCCCACAATATAAAATCTCAAATTTTTGGGAGTTATAAAAGGCATCTTCGTTGTCTTTGTTGGGTTTAGAATCTTCCTTAAGAGCAACTTTGGATATCTGACGAATGCTAGAGATCACATTGGAAACCTGCATGGAGAAGAGGGGGGGGGAGGAGAAACCAATTAGGATGAATAAACTATGAACGTTAAACCATTTGTATCAAATTTGTAAAGAAAAATGTTAACAAAAATGTCACATCACCCTCTCTCCTGAGGTGATGCAGCACCCCATTTATCGTTCCTGTCTTCTTGCTCCTTGTTAGTGAGGTGTGGAATTCACCTATTTAGGTAGGAAGCAATATGACTGCTTCTGGATTAGTTATACTACATACATATTAGGCATGCACCGGGTTCCAGCAAGCAGCCCTGGCATGTGTATGTTGTAACACTGCTCAGGGACCTGTCGCCATGCTCTTGTGAGATCTTACAAGGCTGCGTGTAAGATCTTGCAAGAACGCGGCTGCAGGTCCTGAAGCCTCGTTATAATTTACACATGTTGACGACCTCTCGCTGGAGCATGGCCAGCTAGACAACTTGGCAGAATGTTATTAGAGCATTCTGCCAGCCCTCACATACCGCCTGGTAAGCAAGTCCAGTGCTGGCTTCGGGTATCGGTAAGAGTATCGGGGGCATTTGGACAAATACTTGTACAAACGTGCTGGTCCACCGGACAATCAGGTGGGCCACTGTTTCTACCCGAGAACGATAAAGAACAATTGCAAACAAATGAAAAAGCGTAATAAAACGTAACATTTAATTGAGACTCGGTAGTAAGTAAAACCTAAAAAAAGGTCATGATCATGTACCACTGACAACAAAATAACACATCACATACTAAAAACATGCCACTGTGTACATCCCAACAAGTGATTTAACCTGTGCATACCCTGGTAACTGATTAATTTTATGCCACATAGGTTTAAGGTATCATGATTGTGAGTTCCTACGGGAATAGGGCCCTCATCTCCTCCTGTACTGTTTGTCAAATGCTGTTCAATGTATTGTAACCCTGTCTATACTGTGCTTATTGTACAGCGCTGCGGAATATGCTGGCGCTTTATAAATAAAGAATAATAATAATCATGTGGACCAACAATAGGGTTAATGTATTTTGACAGTACTTGTACAAATGCTCGGTATTGGCACAGATACCTACACTAGTATCAGTGCTTCTCTAATAAATATGAAAACCAGAGACCAAATTAACTAAAACTGTAGGTGGACCATAACATAATAAAATGTCCAACTAATGGTTTTTACTCATTTCTCAAACAAGTAAAAGCTTACTTGTGGTAATGAAGAGTACCTATACTATTTGTAGATACCCAACCTGGGCATTAACTCCTCCCTAACAAGTACCAAGACAGTCAAAACAAATTGTTTATTACAACTGCTTATACAGCAAGGTACCGATTCTAATTTCATTATCATTAGATGCAGATCATGCTCTTGCACAGCACAGTCCAGCTGGTAGGTCAGCTAACATGGTGGTGATACCCTGTTCAGGATTCAGAGTTGTACAAGTATACAGCTAGCGACTTGACCCTCACACAGAGATTGCAATGCGTACGTCCTTTTGCCAAAATTCATACTAAGTGAGCTCCAAAATTGTCCAACAGATGCTTCACAAATGTCCTATCACATGACTAGGAAGAGCTGGCTTTCCACATTCTATTAAAAACGTGAATCTAGATATAGTACAACTATACATCAAGAAACTGCTATTAGCCATTAGTGCTGTTGCTCGTCCTCAGGATCCTCACACCCCCCCTTTCTCTCACTATAAGTATACAGGGTAATCCAGACGTGGACCCCTTGCTTGATGTGCCTAGAGGGGTGTCAGCTATACCCTCCTGACGAGGCCTAACAAGGCCGAAACGATCGTCGGGGGTTGCTGCACCTCTCGTGCAGGGATGACGTCCTTGGCAGTCAGTGCTGGCCACCTTATTGGGTGAGAGCAGACTGATTTGCATATGGAGCATTCAGCCCTGTAATGGAACAAGCAAGCTAAAACCTTTTGAGACCTGAGCGGGCCCCACCGTAGAGCAGGCCACTAGTGCTGTTGCTCGTCCTCAGAATCCTCACACCCCCCCCCTTCTCTCAAGAAACTGCTAGGATCGAGTTCTTGCACCAAAACCACAAGCGATTATAGTGCTTGAGGAGACCTTTTAGTGTCCTGCTATTCAGCAGTGCCTTAGTAGTGACTTTGTAATGTCTCTAAGCTGTCTACAAGGTCACTTTCAACTAAATTCCCAGAGTCCTCTCGCACTCTGCTTCAACGTATAGTTTTAGATTTCCTTCAAAATTGGGAAGATTTCATTTCATACTCCAAAAGTTCTCGTTAAAATTAAAATCCTTCCTAACAGTTAATTCTTGTGAAACCTTAGAAGACATTTCTTTTAAAAATAAAATTCCAATCACGTAAAATTCTGCAAGCTACCATAAACATATAATGCGAGTCTTCACCACTTTCCTATCGATGGGAATCAAATAGGAGGGAATGGAATTATTTGACAGCTTGTCTAAAGAGGTAACATGCCACTGAAAACCCTTCAGAAACGCTTTTCCTTTTGACTTTAATGTCTGTTGTTGCATGACAATACTTTGATTTGGATATATTAGGTCAATATTAACATTTATTTTTTGGAAATTGTTCTAAAATGTAACTGAGTAATCTGCAGAGGGAAGTGATTTGGAAGACGCAAGTTGAATGCTCTCTGGGGCAGGAGAAAAGCGACAAACACACTGCAGACCAAAAATCCAGATCAAATTATTTGAGGTTTTATATGAATTGATATCTGAAGGTACACTCTGGCCTACATGACTACATGAGCTATTTTAAGTGGTCATGGAGGCAAGTTTATGTATCCCGATCTTTACCTGCCTCCAGATATCTAAAACAAGGCTTCAAAACAGAGGTCTTGCTGTCTCTCTTAGGCTGCAGTCACATGAGCGTTCTTTGAGCAGAAGGACCTTCCGTGAGAGTGGACGTTTCTTCCACTCTGACGCCTGTGTGGCCACCTCGCTAAGCATAGTTAGTACGCTCGGTGCTACAAAGCGTAATCCTCCAATGGAGGATCACGCTTTGTAGCCCCGTCTGCGTCCGGCGTAGCTTTTGACGGGAAGGCTGAAATCATGTCCGGTGGTAGCGCGCACAATTCATTGGCTCGAATCGCTTGGAGAAGAATGCAGTTACCTAGTCATCATGGACCAGTCAATCGTATACTTCTGAGGCCCGTGTCAGACGAGCGCAGTTATCACGTCTGTGTTGCCGCACATTTGTACGTCTGTGACAGCATAGCATTCCCACCAATGGAGCCCCACACACGAAGTATGTCCACACGGAAGTGCGGACGCACAACGGACTTGCCAAACGGACGCAGGCTAGGCAAGGACGTAAATCCGCTAGAACGTCCGCACAGAGTGCGCTGTGTCCGCAACGTCCGCATAGCTTTGTGTGTAACGGAACGAAGTCAGACGGACTGTATTTTTGACGTCCAGCATTTTTGACGGACAAAATGTTTTTCGTATTAATTTATTTTCCCTTCTACATCAGTCAAAAAAAACAGTCACAAAAACTGACCGTGTGGCCACTACCTTGTTGTACACGGACGCAGTCCGCACAGAATGCGCTCGTCTGACATTAGCCTAAACGGTCAACAGAAGAACTTCGAGGGGACAACAGAACATGACAAATAAATGACTTAAAAGACTCCAAGCAACAATCAAAATAAATAGGGTATCGTTAAGCAGGGGTTAATAGTTCTCTGTGATGTTTAGCATTATAAGGAATGTGCATGAAAAATGAATAAATAAATAAGAATTGTTTGAAGGGATTATGGACATACAAATACACTCACATTGTTACAAGGTAAGATAAAAGGAGAGTAAGTATTGCTTGATTCTGCCTGAATATTAGGAAACCATGGAAAATAAGCCAAGGATTTACATGACAGTGTCCTGTGATTCATTTCACAATGTCATGCCAAATGTCCTTGATTCAATGTTCTACAAACATAACCACGGCCTAGTGACTATCAAGGTTTCACATTACGAGTTACACTTAAAAGTACAAAGTCTTCATATACCACATAACACTGATGGTGATCCATATTATAGGTTCTTGGAGTTTATCATCTACAGATTATGGACAGGCACATTCCGCTAATTAGATCCTGTGCTCACTAGTTTTAGAATTCATTTAGGCCCACTTTGGAAATCAACCAGGATACATCTCTTCTTCTCTATACACCTAAAACCTGTGGAGCATCTTCTGTAGAGCTAGCTCAGAAAGCATGCATCTAGCCGTCTGGTGAGATAGTTCACTGGTTAGTGCGCCCGTTTCAGGATCTGTGATGACTGTTGAAATGAATGGTTTCCTTTTCCGTGCAGATTAAGAAGAATTACTACACAATAACATCCATACTCTAGAACTAGTATAGAAAATAGTTGGAAAGGTGCATTTAAAGGCCCACTAAAATTTACATAAGCTGTAATTCGATTACTTGTGCTTTACAATTAAAATCACATTATAAAACACATGCTGCTGTATTATCTTTGTTTGAAGTAATTGCGAGTAAAAAGGAAAAATAAAGTTAGGTTTTTTAACTCCTGTTTCGATTTTGTGGATTTTTCCTATGAGGCAACATTTACCAAAATCTATGCAGGTTTACTTTACTGCTGCAGTATATCTAATTTACAGTATCTAACAGTTAAGGCAGCTGGAGGTTTATTGTTCTCTTTCCATCAACTAAATTCTATTATGATTGTGACATGTGTCACTTTGAACTTGCAGTACATGGGCCTAGAAATATATTTGGGAGGCGCAGGCCTCATGTGCTATATTATTTCCCTGCCCGCTCTTAAATTTAAGTCACCCTGTACCTGTGAGGGTGATGGGTGTTTGTGTAATCTGTGTTATGTACGAACAATGTTGTTGTCGGTCTATCCTTATGGTCTATGGGTATCTGTTGCTATCTGCTGATATGTGGCTGGCTGAGTTATTTTAGGAATTTGTGATTATCCGTGTATGTTTGAGTGGTCTTTGATAATCTGCCTTGTTGGGCTAACACAGTCCAATTATCTGATTACTGTTACTATGGTTTATAATTACTTTGTGGTCATAGTAGCCAAACACAACTCTCCCTGTTTAGATTGTGTTTACTCTGTATCAGGTTATTCTTCACTTATCTAACGTCTCCTCTGCTATCTAACGTATTCAAATAGTCTGATGCTCAGGCTGTGATTACATGACACCATATTGTTTCATGTCTGGACATGTCTGGTCCACTTGATGTAAGGGAAGGTTGCGTCAGGGTGTAATTTCCCATTGGTCTCTAGCCCCACCTGGGACTGTATATAGTCAACCCAATAAAGCTGTTCAGTTGTTGCTGTTCTAAGAGAAACTCCAGATCTACAGTGTCTTCTTATTTCTGGGGGATACTAGCAAGGCTCTATACGTGTACCGTCCTTAAGCTTCCTCTTAGGACTGGAGGAAAGCACGAGAGTCTGCTGGGGAGAACATGGGGGTTCGGCAAGGAAGCGGCATTGATCGATGTGACCCAGTCAGGGTACGGAGATCTGTTACGATCTTAAAATATGCATTGATGCTAATCATCTTTGAGTTAAAATTATATACTCAGAAAAGTAATTGTTCTTATTTGCCAACGGAAAATATATAGTAACTAAACATAAAACATTTATTATTTTTACAAAACAAGGTGAACGCATTTAACAACCAAGTGCAATGCTACTGATTTGACGCATCAATGCCAGTTTTGGCACCCTGGCACGTATGCAAAAGATACTATGCATATCCGATACGTTTTATTATATTCATGTTTTTAAGTGCTATATTGTGTTCATGATCAAATATTTACTGGATCTCTATAAAACTATCAAAAACCCAAAAAGCATTCAATGTACAGAGGATAATGTAGATGACATTCCTCTATTAAATCCTAGTTTCCCTTTCTGTTTTGGGTTGCTTTATCACTTTATAGTGGTATGCATACAGCTGGGCGTAGATTGTTATCAACATTCCACACTTCTGAGATAAACCGCTAAGCACTGTGGAAGACCAAATGACAATGTTTGTTTTTCTGGCTAAAAACCAACTTGTTTCCTGCCGTGACTTGCAAGAACTTCTGCAAACCGTCCTCTGGTATGAAACTGGTGCCACCTGCCAACCCTATTACTGAGGAGTGTTTCGAAAAATTGCATTATGAGTCGTGTATGAAGATGCTTCCCAGGAAGTGGAAACGGTTTCAAAAATGAGGAAAAACCCTTATAGTGCTAAAAGAGCGAGCATGAGCACATAATGAGAGGATTAGGCAGCAGCACA
This sequence comes from Leptobrachium leishanense, assembly GCA_009667805.1. Taxonomy (NCBI): domain Eukaryota; kingdom Metazoa; phylum Chordata; class Amphibia; order Anura; family Megophryidae; genus Leptobrachium; species Leptobrachium leishanense. The sequence continues at coordinate 325,513,332 of CM019064.1, read as the reverse complement.
CGTATCCCTTTACAGATTAACATTTTACAAATTAGATGAACACAGGCCTAATGGCCAGAGCTGGCATCTTGTAGGCTTATTACTCCATTCATGAAGTGAGCGGATTACAGTCATGCAGAACCACAATGAAGCAGATTTTCCTGTTTACATGGATACAATTGCAAAGAACTCTACTTTTTTTTTTTATAACCAACAATAAACCACCTGTCAATGATTTTTAAGATTAGGTAAATGGATTTTCTCATGTTGTTTGATTGTACCCTAAATGTATTCATTTACTGACAATCATGATTATCTTTAACCCATTCACTACCAAGTGATTTTCCAAACAACTGATGGAACCAATGTTTTTTTGGCATATTGTTTTAATTAACCCCTTACTGCCCCAGGATGTGCTATGCCGTCCTGGTGGTGGGAGGGCATTGAAGACACAGGGCATACCCCGCTGTCTTCAATGGGGCTGCCTCGGCCCCTCCCTACAGTCTGTGCGCATCATTGGCTGCACGGGTCCAGCCTGAACTCAGTCCGTCCCCCTGCCGCCAATGACGCGCATCGTCTGGGGGCGGGCGGGAGTCTGCGGCTCGCGACAGCACCTGTTGGTGAGGCGTACCTGTACCCATCGCCTGCTTTAAGCTACCCCCACCCATCGTTAAATAAATGGGATTTTTCCCAATGTATTCCTTACTGTAATAACCTTTTTGGCAGACACATGCCACCATCAGATCGTGGCTCCATGTTTTATGAGCTGGGAAAGGTCTGTTAAACACTTTCCTAGTGGATTTTAAACAGTTTTAGCACCTTGGGAGTCATGCCGTCGGTGCTAAAACTTTAGGAGCAAGCTCTAGATCTCAAAAGCAAACAAAATTTGTTTGCAACAAACAAATTTAATTTGCTTTTGTCCTGCTCAGTTGCAGATCAAGATAACTCGATATCGGCTCCTGGTGGCATGGGCGTCCGCAGAAATTTTTCCAGGTGAGGCAAACTTTTAATGGCATCCATATTCTGCCCTTTTGAGAATGTCATGAGGGGGACAGTCATAAAATAAAGCGTAGTAATACGGAGACTGCGAAACATGATGCAAGTCTAATAGAAGAATAAAGGTGTAAGGGTCTGATCTGAGTGTTGCATTTTATAGGCCATCTCTGTATACACCTACCATGACCCTCCCACACATACTGGCACACACACCAACCCCCTTCCTACACACATATATATATATATATATTATACACACCCCCCTCCCTCCATCTCCTCTCCTCTTAGATTGTAAACTCTGGAGCAGGGTCCCCTCTTTTTTTAGATTTTAAGCTCTGGGGCAAGTTCACCTCATCTTTTAGATTGTAAACTCTGGAGCAGGGTCCCCTCTTTTAGATTGTAAGCTCTGGAGCAGGGTCCCCTTTCCTGTTAGATTGCAAACTCTTGAGCAGGGTCCTCTCAACTCTTACATTGTAAGCTCTAGAGCAGGGTCCCCGCTCCTCTTAGATTGTAATATCTGGAGCAGGGTCCCCGTCTCCTCTTAGATTGTAAACTCTCTGCTTAGATTGTAAACTCTGGAGCAGGGTCCCCTCTTTTAGATTGTAAACTCTTGAGCAGGGTCCTCTCTCCTCTTACATTGTAAGCTCTGGGGCAGGGTCCCCTCTCCTCATTGATTGTAATATCTGGAGCAGGGTCCCCTCTCCTCTTAGATTGTAAACTCTCTGCTTAGATTGTAAACTCTGGAGCAGGGTCCCCGCTCCTCTTAGATTGTAAGCTCTGGGGCAAGGTCCCCTCTCCTCTTAGATTGTAAGCTCTGTAGCAGGGCCCTCATACCCACCAGATTACTATTAGTCGTGGTGTTCCTCCTCCCCAGGCAGACAAACTAGACCTCAGATCAGGGGGCATCAAGCTTAACCACTTGGCTGCTATGGACGCGTTCAGCGCGTCCAGCCAAGTGGTTCTCCTGTGCTACGGACGCACTCAGCGGATTCCGGCGGATTGCTGCGCCCCCCACGGTGCGGGCTGACATCTTGGATGTCAGCCCAGCACTCGGGAGCCCGGCGGGGACATTAGATGTCATTGCGGCGACGCGATGACATCTAATTCAGGCGCCCCCCCCCCGCATGTGCGGAGGAGGCGCCTGAAAGGGAGGGGGGGAGGTCCTTCGGACCTCTCTCCCTCCTGATCGCCGGGGAGCAGGGGGTTAATACAGGCACCGCTTGGAAGGGCACAGCCTGCCCTTCCAAACGGTGGCTGTCATTAACCCCTGGGGAGCCGGATCACGAATCGGCGCTGAAAAGCGCCGGTTCGTGATCCTTTCCCGGAGCTGGCTGACATCTTGGATGTCGGCCAAGCCTCCGGGAACTCCCCCTGAGGACTGGCGTTATCGTGCATAGCACGATGACGCCAGTCCTGGAGTTAACCCCTAGCTGCCACCAACAGTGGAGATAGGGGGTTCCAATGAACCCCCTATCTCCCGATCCGTGGCAGCTAGGGGTTAAAGTTTGGTACTGTTGGATCGGCCAGAGCATAGCCGTTCCAACGATACCAAACACGACTGTGAAAAAAGTTTTTTAAAAAAATAAAAATTAAAAATAAAAATAAAAAAATATTTTAAAAAAATTATAAAAAAAAAAATAAACAATTTTTTTTTTTTTTTGGTTTGTTAATGCAGCAATATTGTTCCCATTTCAATTATAATGTGAACAATGATGCTGCACAAATGATTTTTGTATGCGGTGCGTTTGTTAAAAATCGCGTAATTTTCCCCAAAAAAATGTAACGAGACCCCCATCTCTAATTTTTTTAACAAGCGCACCCCATACAAAATATAACCGCAATTGCTCACATGTTAAAATGTGAAAAGAATACACTTTACACGTTGTAAATGATTGAAAATTCATATTTTATTGCATTTTTTGTTATAATATACAGACAGGTCATGACGTATACATATAATAATGACATATTATGAATCTGCCGAGTCTGACGGAAAGAACGATATATAATAAGTCTGGGTCATATACTAAAATAAGCCTTCAAAACACGTTTAAACATGATGAGCAAAACCGGTAAAAATGACCTCAGCACAGAGGCGTGAAACGCCTCAGCAGCGAAAGGGTTAATAAAGATTTGACAATCATCACCTTTATTTGCTGTGTCCAGCATTCCATCTAGTGGCCACAGCAGCAGCCCCCGCATCTCAGCCCAGGCAGCCTCTCCCAGCGTTTAGAGTAGGAGCATGTGGTGGATTGGAGGCGGAGTGAGGAGGTGACATCACAAGATCCATACAGACCACCCCCACACTGACCGGAACTCCTGAGGCGTGTTCAATACCTCAGCCGCTGCAAGTGCTAAGTTAGCAACTTGCCATTGAACGGCGTTCTGCCGCTCAGCACAGCTAACTTAGCACTTGCAGCGACCCGAGGAGATGCTGCGAGTAGCTGAGTGTGACGTATTAAAGATGGCCGTCGCCATGAAGCAAGTAACAATTCCGTACGGCAATGTTAATTTTGAGGTTTTTGTTCACCAAAGCACAAAATATTTATTTATTATTTACCCCTGGACATAGACATACACTATATTGCCAAAAGTATTCGCTCATCCATCCAAATCAGGAGCTGGGCAGGTGAGCGAATACTTTTGGCAATATAGTGTATATTACAGTTCATTTAGATTTTGTTTCAGAAGTAACATTACGTTTATTCAATAAAAACTATCATTTGTGGTGTGTGCATACAAAACGGAATTGTGCTGACTGCTTTTCTTTATCATAAAATTATATACCTCAACTGTTGTCCGAGTCATACGAAAAACAATCTGAATCTTTCATTAAGAAATCGGCCATTTTGGATTCAAAATTCGCATCCAAAGCGTTCAATGACACTGCTGCAGCAAACTGAATTACTGCGCTCCAGCAATTCAGCAGCTGCTGAGGTATTGAACGGGGCTCTGGTGCAGCCTGCTGTGAGTAACAAACACTCGAGCAGGCTGCACACACAGGTGTCTGGGCAGAGCAGACAGGCAGCCCCGGGCTCTGGGGGGGGCAAGCCCCCCCCTTCCCCGTCCTGCGGACGGCCATGCCTGATGGTGCCTTTGACGAGTGGAGTTATCTCGATCTTGGGGGTAAAGGGGTTGAAACTGCGAAAAGACTTTTGGAAAAAAAAAAAAATCTACAATTTTAGTTGAATAAAAGAGAAGCCAAAAGTTTATTTCCTTCTTTAAATCGCTCTTCCTCTATCCCTCTGTAAGAGTATCTCAAAACCACTCCTTATCCTCCTACTTCCGCCATATTTTGCAGCCATTCCTGTGACTGAAATAGAGAATGCCAGACATGTCCTGCTTGAGTTATTTATAGCTGGTGATGGAAGTGGATGAGAGCCGAAGTAAACCTTATGTTTATTCTTTATTGTTCAGATTAGAACATACTCTCAGTATGTGGTTTTGTGGTATGTGGCAGCTATGTTATAGCATTTTCTTTTCATATACATTCCAGGGCCACTTTACTGGCAGAGCTGTTGATGGTTATAAAAAGCCAGTAAGAAGAGAAGCGCTTAGATCATTCCAAGAAAGACCCCTTTTAGAAACCTAATTCTAATTCTAGTAATTAGGTGTAGAATATCTCTCAGACCACATGAAACAGGTCTGTGCTTCCACAAATAAGAAAAACGAAATCGCATCAAGTTAGAATAAAGCAGGGATGCAAAATCAGGAGCAGATGGAGAGACATGCCATGGATGTTTAATATTGTATGGAATTAGATCCATAACCACAGCATTGTACTTTTTTTTGTTTAGGTTATAAAGGCTGATGTAAGTCTCATACATCTGATTTGGGAAAAACTTGGGGGGGGGGGAGGCTAGAGCTGTCAATCCTACCCTAAGCGCAGCCATGCTTTCCTGGACACATACTATGTCATCAGCATGCAAAAAGCAAGCAAGTTTTGAAATGCGACATTTATTACGGTTATGCTGCAGGAGGGAAATCAATTGCCTAATCAAGACAGGTGATCTAGAATTCCTCATTGATTACAAATTCTACATATTGCAGGGAAGCCCTATAAAAAGTGAACTTTAATGAGCATCTCCTCCATTTCTCAGAACGGATAGTTCCCAGGAAACAATTCGAACACCACGTTATAGGTGCCAGTGACTCTCAACACTCAATACAAACTTTAACAGGCTCTTATGGGACCCTCCAAAACCATATTTTATCCACCAATGGACAGATTACTGGTTTCAATTAACAGAGGTTGGGTAGAGGACAGATGAGCAGCTGTGTCAATTTAAGAATCACAGGTCTGAGGATGATGCTTCCCTAATCACGGACAGCAGTGGATTCCTGGCAAGTTGTGTTATTTTGGGTTGTTGATCCAGACTCTACGTGGGTACAAAAGAGCCAGGAGAGATGGCAAGTAGAGATGTGCATTCGTTTCTGAAAAATTCGGAATTTGGAACGAAATTTGATAATTCGTATTTCGGAAGTACTTCCGAATAACGAATCGATACGATATGAATTCGAAACGAAACAGTATATAACAAATTTATTTAGTTTTAGACTGTGTCATCATCATAAAATAAAAATTTTAATAATTGATAAACTATCGAATTTGAAATGAACTATCAAATGGATATCAACTATCGAATTTGAAATCGATTCGAAATTTCAAATCAATCCGAAACGAAATACGAAACAAAATTAGTTACGAAATTCCGAAAACGAAATTATTTAAAAACGTAACGAAACGAAACAAAACAAAACAAATTTTTCAGTCATGCACATCCGTAGTGGCAAGTACCATCTCTTGTCTAAATAACAAAAAAGAGAGGATTGAAGTCTGTAGAGGATAAAATGAGATGACCATAGCATAATACTGTTATTATGAGTAAGTATTTAGGCCCCTGCTAGGACCACACTTACAAAAAGCAGAAAGTATTCAGGCCCATCAAAAGTGCACACCAGCTTCTTATCCTCACCAACCGGCAGCAGGTATAACTCCTTCTCTCCAGTGGGACAGCTGTTTTGGCATACAACAGTAATTACCATACAGAAGCCTTTAGTGGTGGATCCAGCAGCCTTGGGCAGGATATACAGCAACCTCAGGACTCCGGCAGCGTTAGGATAAAATTAGGACATAATTTGCAATGAATAAAAAAGTGTGTTTATTAAAATAAAACACATCCAACATGTTTCGTTAGTCTAAGCTAACTTCATCAGGGATATGTATACAAATGTTATATACTCATTTTATCCTCTACAGACTTCAATTCTCTCTTTTTTGCTGTTTCATCGTGCCTAAGGAGGAGACCACTGTAGAAGTCTGAGGATACGTATTGCATATATATATATATATATATATTGTGAGCTGGGAAACAGGTAGCGGGTGCAATTGCTCTCTGGGGTGAGCACTCTTGAAAGGTTCAGAGACCAGACCAGTGACTTTTCTTCAAACGGGGGTACATTTATTGCAGCAACCCACAGGTTATACACCACACTGTATATTGCTCAAAATAAACAGTTCAAAAGCAAAGAAAATTCCTAGCCGTGTCCCGGCACTAACTAAACATACAATAGCCCTGACTAACAACCTTTGCAAACCTAGTGTTTGTCAGGCTTCAGCAAACCAGCATGACCAACCTTGTGCTCCAGCAGATAGAGACCGTCTGCTCCCCAGGTTCCAGAGCGATGTCTGTTTGCCTCACCTGCACTAAATTGCCACTGAGGCAAAGTGCAAAACCAGGTGCTTAGAGGTTCCGGAAGGTGTAAGAGAGAAATCTGGGTGACACATAAACCCCGGACAGGACCTTTCCTTGCTCTCTACATGATGCCCTGTTACAATATATATATAAACATTCCTCTCCTGGGAGCACAGATTTGTTGCATCTTGTCGAAATAGCCATATCCTAAAAATAACACTCAGAAAAGAACCAAACACACTTCATGCAGATACTTCTACTCCTGCTCTTAAAGGAACACTCTACTGAAAAGTAAAGTGTCCTTATTTGCCCTTAAATAATTGGGCATAAGCTACAGCCTCTGTGCAATCATTTTTTTATTTTTATGTAGGCACATTTTACTCCCCTTTTGTCCCTCGCTGCTTGCAGTTGCTCCTCTTCAGCTCAGGGACTCCGGAACCCGCAAGTTCCTGAGGCCTTTCTGGACAATTTGCATTTTCTGCACAAGGTCCGTAGTGCCTGTGCAGAACGGTGGAATGGAGTTGCGCTAATACAAAGGTCCAATCAGTTGCAGCCTTTCTGAGACCGATCACTATCGCGACCAATTTGGTGAGATCTCTGGTTTCACCATCAACCTCTAGGTCTTTGGTTTGCGGAGGCCCAGGGCCGCTTGAAATATCCTGGGTCTCCCAAAAAAAGTTAAACAAAGAGATATACAAATATATATATATATATACACACACACACACTGTATATATATATATATATATATATATATATATACACTGTATATAGAACTCAAAATCAGTAAAATGCCCAATGACGGTTCGCTCTCTTACAGGGTTATTCAGAGAGAGGTGAAACTCAGGAGAATGACTGGAGAAGTGAAAATTCTAAGTCAAAATCGTCAAACCAGAAAAATTCTCCCATTTATCGCACTTTCCAAATCGGCTATTTGGTCTAGATTGTTCTCTTCTGCCATTCTCCTGGTTTTTACCTCTCTCTGAATAACCCTGTTAGTTTCAAAGGAAGAGAGCATCTTCTGAAAAATGCCCCCTACCAAAATTTTACATCTATTGCAAGTGATACAATTTCTGATATTCAGAAGCTCAACAGATTATTTACCACATTTTCACGAATGCTAAAATAGCTCATTCCAGACTGCAGAGGCCCAAAAAATGAATTTGATGAGATTACAAGAATAAAGAATCTGCTAGTCTCTGGATTGGCTCATAGAGATTGAAGTATAAACCAATAGATATCTTGGCCAGAAGTTCTCCACAGATGCTGCTCTGACTCCTACACACACCTTATTCAGACATCGCATACACATTCAAGGTTAATATTCTGCTGCTTTGTACCATCAGGACATAGACATTTTTATAAAAGAATGTGTAAACCATCAAAAGTCAACTCACATTATGCCAACTTGCCTACCACACGATATCGGCTGTGGAGTCCAGTGGTAACGTCTCTACCCTTCTACCGTGGAGAAGCAAGTCAAATTCCGTTCAGCACATCCCTCCAATACAACTATGAAGAAGCAAGTCTAGACTTTATGAGAAGTGGGTTCAACCTAATCACCAGGTCGCTGATCTACAATCTTGGAAAGACTACTCAATCCCACTCAGAAGACGCCACTAACGGGTGTCCTTGGGCAAGACACCCAACGATATGGATGGGTCTACCTCACAAGATACTTGCACATGTCATAGATTGTAAATTCCCTTGGGAACAGGGTTCCTCTGAATCAGACCATATAATCTATGTATGGTATTCTAGTGTATCAACTCCTTGTGAAAACTGATCTTGTAATGCGCTGCAGAATTTGTAGCGCACAGTTATATGCTCCTACACAGTGCACATTACTGAGTTTTATTTCTGTGATGTTCAATCCCAATCCCTGCCCTTGCTGCTCTCTGTTCCCCACTATGCATTGTGTGTGTTTAGGTGTAAATGGGGGTGGGTAGCCGCACGTATCGGTATACAACAGTGGTGTGTAGACGTATGTACAGTGGTTTGAGAATAGGGATATTGAGGTGTGTATAAATAGGTGTGTTTGTTTATTTGTTTCTGTATAGCGGTAGACGAAAATGGGCTGCTCACTTTAAAATGCCTTGGGCCTATTTTTTGTGCCAGTCCAGACCCGATCCCCTCGTTTCTATATTTTCAAACAGTAAGGTTCATCTAAGAACAAACAACAGAGTCTGACTGGTGGAACCCTATGGATAACATTTTTTACAACCCATACCAATACCAACTATTAACGATTCCATGACTAAGGCTGGTGTCAGACGAACGCAGTGCGAACGCGCGTGCAGCTGCACTTTATTACGGCCGTAGTAGCAGCAAATGACGTCCAATATACAAAGTACGGCCGCACAAAAGTTTGGCCGCGCAACGTAAGCGGCAAACGAACGCATTTTTTCGAGAACGTGGAACCGCTAGTAGTGACGCACAGAGTGCGCTGCGTCGGCTAGCGGCGTGTATGCGTGATTAGAAGACATCAGACGCTGCACATGTCTGGCCAACATCATGTCCATTTGTTTTTTATAGCTCCGTCAAAAAATACGACAAATTGCGCACCGTATGACCGCTATCGCGTCTTCCGTGAAAAAATGTGTTCGGACGCATCAACGCACTTTTTGAAGGTAGACATGAAAAATGCGTTTGTCTGACCCTATCCTTACCTCTTACATGCCACTTCATCAGGAAATGTGTTTTTTTTTTAAATTAATATTAATGCGCAAGAGAATCAACAATTGTTTTCCAAAGTGTGAAACTGTTTGTGTACTGTACTCAAACATGAAACATCTAGGGTGAAACTGAACATTTCCTCCATACTAAACCATACACCCCATACCAGAACACTAATACAGCTGCCATTCCAGCAGTTCTTGAAAAATACCTAAGGGATTCACAAGAATTAATCAAAAGAATAGGAATTTACATTCTATGTGTGATAGAGGTTTTGCTTACACGATAAAATTAATATATTACTTCACAGATTCTACAAAATTTATATTTTCATTGGGATTAAAGGACACTTCTACACTGAGAAACCCCAGGTATCCAGCGCAATCTGATTATTTATAAATCGTTCATTAATATGGCTCGTCAATAATATACACTCAGAGATAATGGGGATTGCAATCCAAGGCAATCAACGCCAACAAAGGGCAAGCAGAAACGGCTTCGGCATCGCAGCTAACTCGATTATTTCTATTTGAAAACACAGAGCATCTAATGGAGGAGAAGTAATCGAATTTACTTTACCTCCTGACTGACACAGCCACATCAGCTCTGGCAATTATGGTGCAAAGAGCATCTGCCCTAGCAGCATCTCGCTCTCTGGAGACATCACATTGACAGTACATCTGTTGGGACATTAACCTTTCACCGCCTCCAGGAACAATATTTAATGTGCTGCGTTTCAAAGACAGTCGGATTAAACCCACCATTCAAAATGTACAGAGGAGTAATCCTAATGTAACAATGCTGTGGATCGTCAATGGATGGAGCATTTTTTTTTAAACCATTTACATAAGCTGTAACTAGATTACTTGTGCATTACAAATAAAACCACTTTATAAACACATGCTGCAGAGTTTTTTTTTTGTCTCAAATAATTGCATGTAAAAAGAGAAAAAAAGAAAATTAGGTACTTTATCTCCGGGTTCAGGTTTCTGGATTTTTCCCATGATGCAACAATTAGCAAAATCTTTGCTTTGTGGCACTTGTTTATTTAGTCTACAATATTTACCAGTTAATGAGGCAGAGGAGGGAATGTTCAGATATGGTGTCAGGAGGGTATTGTTCTCCAGGCTAATTCAAATAAGAGATGGCAGCTGAATGAGATATGACAGGGAGCTTAAAAGACTTCTAATCTACCCCCTGGTGATGCCCTTTGAATACATCCCACACAATACAATGATGTGAATCGGCTGTATCGTTTTCGACATACTAATTGTATGCATTACAAATAATGAGTCATAACATTAGAAAAATATATATATTTTCATTTTTAGAAAAAAGAATTTTAGAAAAATTCTGATTAAGTTATTGTTTAGATAGAATCTTAGCCAAATTTTATATTTTTTTCCACACTTTTCTTAATGACCTTATTATTATCATCATCATCATTATTATTTATATAGCTCCAACAGTTTCCATAGAGCTTTACAATAGCCAAAAACAGGAGCGAGATACAGATAAACGGACACAGGATGGAAACAAGAGGTGTTGGTGAGGCCCTGCTCATAGGAGCTTCCAGAGAGGGATTGGGGTTGAGGAAGACCAGGGGAATATTACTGGATGTCAGAATCATTAGTGCCAGTGGTTCGGGAATGGTGGGGCAAAGGAAGCAGCATCAATCATGTGTGAGTAGGTGAGGATAGGGAGGAGTTGCATCAGTGATGTTGTACGCTAATCTGAAGAGATGGGTTTTGAGGGATTTCTTGAAGGCCTGAAGATCAGGGGAGAGTTTGATTGGGCGAGGTACATCATTCCACAGGCCCAGAGCTGCCCTTGAGAAGTCTTGGAGGCGAGAGTTGGCAGCGCGGGTGTAGACAGAGGACAGGCGGAGGTCACCCGCAGACTGGAGTTGTCTAGACGGGATGTGCTTGCGGAGTAACGAAGACATGTAAGGAGGAGTTGAGTTATTGAGCGATTTGAATGTGAGCGTCAGTGTTTTAAACTGTATCCTGAACACGCACAAGAAGCCAATGGAGGGATTGGCGGGGGGGGGGGGTACGAGAGGTGTGTCTGATGAGAAACATACTTCTACACACAATAGTGCTTTAGTTTGAAACTGCTGAAAATAAATGATATAGAATTTGGGAGATCAGGACATTGCTTGGTAAATAGATTCTATTAATCGCTTCACAACTTAAATATTGCAAGACTAAACAGCCTCATGCTATGAATTCTAACTTTAATCTTAGTTCATGAATAACTTGATGAAATCTACCTTAACAATTCAGAATATATGTTCAGAACATCCAGAAAAACTAATTTAATTTAAAAAATATATACAATTTTCTTTAATAGATTTTTATCCATCTGTACAGCGAGAGGTTAACAGGCATTAGAAAGGTTACATCTTGGCAGCATGTAAGCACTTCTGAATTTTTATAGCCCTGTTATCAAAATGTTATTGTAGCAATCAACACAGCCAATTGGCTCGACTAACCCAAGGTTTACACAGGAATAATAATGGACCAAAAGAGCAAAGAATTTAGCCTGGAGAAACTAACAGCACAAGCTCCAATTTAGAAGTCACCGTAACCTTGATGCAAAATTCAGGAACGCTGCAAAGAAGACACATAAATATATTTATAAAATGAAACCAGAACCCTCAGACATTCTACCCTATTCATAGCAAAGATTTTGGTAAACGTTGCATCATGGGAAAAATACACAAAATGGAAACAAGATATAAAAACCTTACTTTATTTTTACATGCAATTACTTCAAACAAAGAAAAAAACAGCAGCATGTGTTTTATAATGTGGTTTTATCTTTTAGCTTGTAAGCTCTCGAGCAGGGTCCTCCCTACTTCTGTTCCTTGTGTGTAAAGTGTATGTATATTTGATATTCTGTCTCTCTCATTGTACAGCACTAAGGAATCTGTTGGCGCTTTATAAATACTTGTAACTATTTGTAATACACAAGTAATCTAGGTAAAGCTTATTTAAGTAGCAGTGTCCCTTAAGGCCGGCGTCAGACGAACGCAGTGATCACATCTGTGTTGCCGCACAGTTTAACGTCCGTCGTAGCATAGACTCATGAGCAACAGAGAGCCACACACAAAGTACGTGTGCACCGAACTGCGCACGCAAAACGCATGTGGCAAACGGACGCAAGTTAGGCAAGAACGTAAAACCGCTAGATGGACGCGCAGAGTGCGCCACGTCCGCGTAGCATTCTGTGTGAGTGAGGAGATTTCAGACGCAGCGCATTTGCGACGTCCAGCACCTTGACGCACAAAATGCCTTTTCATATCCTTCTCAAATTTTTATCATTTTTCAGATTAATTTTGTTTCCCGTAATTCTCTTTTTTTTCTACGTCCGTCAACAAAAACGGACCGTGTGGTGTCTACAGTATCTTCCGTCAGTAAGTCTGTCTGTTATGCACGCACGGAGAGTGCTCTCAGACTGCGTTCGTCTGACATTAGCCTTAAAGCCAGATGAGTGAATTCTTCCATCTCGGGTCCTTGATTGTCAGAAATTCATGACAGAATAATTCAGTCATGCAACAGGAAAGGGTTAAAGAGGTGTGCTTAGCTGGCATCATTCAATTCTTACTGCAAGCCTAGTTATTGCAACAATGTTGAAAAGGGACAAATAGTGTTTTGAGTATTTTAAAACACTAAGTTATAATATAAAAACCATATAAACCATCAATCCGAACTACAATTGTACAAGTCAAATTATTAAAATAAATGAACAGGTGTTTCTATGGACTCCTTGCTGACATCTGCTGTCAGACTTCCAACCGTGCTGTTGCAAATTTAACCGCTGCAAATAGGGCCTTGTTTACTAGTACAAAAACTTCCTGACACTGTGTGTTGCGCTCCTGTAAAACAGGAATTGGAGTAAAGGCGAGATCACTAATGACTACTTGAAGAGGGGCCGAGAGTTACTTTGAACCTTTCTTAAAAATACTGTATATCACAAATGTATACAAAGAGAAGTAAAATATAAAACTTTATATAAACGTATTATCCTGAATTGAACGGGAAGGGCCCAGGACAAAAAAAAGGCAACATTCATTTATCAGTGTTCACAGAAAATGAAAACATTTCTGGTCATTGTGATAGTCCTGCTATTTTCAGCAGCTATAAAGGGGTTAAACGGCCATTCTAGAGGTTTTTTTTTGTTTTTTTGTTTATCTTTTAAAAATCCACGCTGGTGAAATTTAGCAACTGTAGTTATTTACTTATTTTTGGCTACAAAGAGCTAGTTCTATTTATTCCAAAGCCTTGGGCAGCTTCGACAACTCAGATCTGTGATGTGCACTTCTGTCAGGTGTGAGAAGGAGGGCTGAGAGAGATTCGGTGGACGGTTTGTGAGCTCTGGTGAGTCAGGGAATTGGGAAGAGATAGATTCTGATGAGGATGTGTCTGTTGTATGCTCTGATATGAAGAATCCTTTGCAAAGACAACGGTTTTGATAAACAAAAAATTGTGATCATAACAATTGAAAATTCAGAAAACAACTTTGCAAGCAGCTGGAATAAAATATTCAAATTTCTCACACTAACACTTCCAACAAACTTCCAACAAACTTGTCATGAGCGCCCTCATTAAAAACAAGCAAGGTTTATTTTTTGTTGTTTGTTTTTTTTTTTTTTTAGTTTCTTGCTCAGATTCTACAGTCAAGCTTTCAAAGGCAGACAGACACTGGTATACAGTATACAGCCTGGAGATGCTGGTGTTATGTCTGTACTTGAATGGGACATAACATCTCATCCTTTAAATAAACATAATGGACATTTATCTAGTGTGGGCAGCAGTCCCAGATCATGGCTGTAGTGTGTTTAGCCATCAGGTCATTGCAATCCCGTACAGGAGGAGGCCCAGCTCACTGTCATTACAAAGTGTTAGAACAGCGGTCTGTACACAATTCTACTGTATCAACCACCAGTGTCATCGTCCTTGGATACTAGAATATATGACTGTGTACATGTGTATATGCAATTTAAAAACAACATAATAACAGGTCTTCACTTGTAACCATCCTTACATCCATTCTCCTTTACCCTAGTCTCCTCAGGGCCTACTTCTTACTGACCCTTACCATTCCTAGCCTCTGGTCTACCTAGATATCTCAACCCCCCCCCCCAACTCTCAACTAAATCATGTAAACATACATTTTTCCTAATGCTAAAATTCACCAATTCTTAATCCTTTTTAATAGGGGTTGACCAATTATCAGTACTACCAATAATCAGAGCCGATATTTAGAATTTTCCCCTTTATCGGCTGCTACATTGCAGATATACCGATAACAGAGCTATTTTTCAGCTAGTACACGCCGGTACTCAGTATTTGCACCCCTGTATGTCCGGAACCATAGATGCTAGAGGGTCATAGGAGGTATTATTGGAAAGGCCAGAACATGACCAGAGTTTATGTAAAAATAAAGAAGTAATTTTTGTAAAATTTATTTTGTTTTTCCTAATGCAGCATTGTTGTTCACTTTTAAATTATAAAGTGAACAATAATGCTGCGCTGTGGAGTTCTGTGATACAGTAATGTGCAATGTGTCGGAGTGTATTCCAGAGGTCCATAGCAATAAACCTCACTTAGACACACCACACATTGCTGGGAGTTTTATTGCTGTGGAGCTCTGTGATACGCTCATACACACTGCACATTACTGTGAGTTACCCGTTGCACTGAGCACTCAGATTCATTAACCCAAATATTGTTTAGCTTTCTAGTAGCGATGTTTAGGTTTTTTGCCATTTTTCTCTGTTCTGGAAAGCTATACAAGTAATTTTGCAAACATTTTATTTTTCTCGGTTGTTGTAATGTTTACAATTTTGATGCCAGATTTGTGTAGAAATTGTGATTTTTCAAAAACTTCAATGTACAGAATATCGGCACCTGATATCGGTTATCGGCCTAAAAGGTGGCCGATAACGTTGGTACTGGAAAAATTATATCGATCTATCCCCAATTTTTAACTCTTTGAATATAAACACAAACATTGTGTAATGCTCTAGTGCAAAACTATACCGACAGAGACATATTCGAAACCTATGTTTATGGAGCATTAATGTGCTGAGGGGGACATAGAAGAAAACACACTCCTGTATTTTTGTGCACGGACATACATCAGATGCCCGTGATTGCCACATACAGTTGTGTTCAAAATTATTCAACCCCCAATGCTGTAAAGGGTTTTAGGGAATTTAGTGTACATTTGTAATTGTATTCAGAATGAAATCCTACAAGGACTTTTTAAAGAACCATATGCAACTAAAATGACATCAATTGGTTTTGTAATACAGTAGTAAATGTTTCTTTTGTGAATTCTTCATTGACACAATTATTCAACCCCTTAAAGACTACCACTCTGAAGAACAGAGGTTCATTCAAGTGTTTTCAATCAGGTATTGAAAACACCTGTGGATGTCACGGAGCAGCAATAAAGCATAATAAGCACCAATTAGGCAGCTTTAAAATGACTGTGATACTCAGCTCCTTCTAGACATTTACTGGTGTGGTTACAAACATGGTGAAGTCAAGAGAATGGTCCAGGAAGACAAGAGAAGAGGTGATTACTCTTCATAGGAAGGGCAATGGCTATAAGAAGATTGCAAAGATGTTAAACATACCAAGAGAGACCATAGGAAGCATCATTCGCAAATTCAAGGCAAAGGGCACTGTTGAAACGCTACCTGGTCGTGGCAGAAAGAAGATGCTGACTTCGACTGCTGTGCGCTACCTGAAGCGTAGAGTGGAGAAAAGTCCGCGTGTAACTGCTGAGGAACTGAGAAAAGATTTGTCAGATGTGGGTACTGAAGTTTCAGCTCAGACAATACGGCGCACACTGCGTAATGAAGGCCTCCATGCCAGAACTCCCAGGCGCACCCCCTTGCTGTCTCCAAAGAATAAGAAGAGTCGACTGCAGTATGCCAAAAGTCATGTGGACAAACCACAGAAGTTTTGGGATAGTGTTCTGTGGACTGATGAAACAAAATTAGAACTGTTTGGGCCCATGGATCATCGCTATGTTTGGAGGAGGAAGAACAAGCCCTATGAAGAAAAGAACACCTTGCCTACTGTGAAGCATGGCGGGGGGTCAATCATGCTTTGTGGCTGTTTTGCTTCTGCAGGTACAGGGAAGCTTCAGCGTGTGCAAGGTACCATGAATTCTCTTCAGTACCAGGAGATATTGGATGACAATGTGATGCAGTCCGTCACAAACCTGAGGCATGGGAGACGTTGGACCTTTCAACAGGACAATGATCCCAAGCATACCTCCAAGTCCACTAGAGCATGGTTGCAGATTAAAGGCTGGAACATTTTGGAGTGGCCATCGCAGTCAGCTGACTTAAATCCGATTGAGAACCTCTGGTGGGACTTAAAGAAAGCAGTTGCAGTGCGCAAGCCTAAGAATGTGACTGAACTGGAGGCTTTTGCCCATGACGAATGGGCGAAGATACCCGTAGATCGCTGCAAGACACTTGTGTCAAGCTATGCTTCACGTTTAAAAGCTGTTCTAACTGTAAAAGGATGTTGTACTAAGTACTAAGATTGAATGTCACTTGGGGGTTGAATAAAACTGATAATGATCTGAGCACAGAAAAGACATTTGTGGTTATTTCATTATAAATGTTATGTTATATTTGTCTGACCTACACGTGCCTCTTTGATTTAATTGTAAGCAAGATGACTGAATGATCAAAATCAATGTCAAACTGGCCAAAACACTCAATTTCAGTGGGGGTTGAATAATTTTGAACACAACTGTACATGTATGAGAAAAATGCAGGAAAAAAACTACAGTTTCGTGAAAGTGGAGATAAGGCTGGAGTCAGACGAGAGCACTATGTGCACCCGTACTGACGTGCCTTCCGGCACCAATTGCGCGCGTGACAGTGGCCATGCTGCATCCTTGCAGCAAGGCTCCTCGTCAAAGTGCTAGGACACGCGTTGACAGGGCTGCAAAGCGCAATCATCCATAGGAGGATCGAGCCTTGCAGCACTGAGTGCACTAACTGCGTTCAGCGAGGCTGTCAGGCGGGCGTCGAGTGGAAGGAACGTCCACTCTCACGGACGTTCCTTCAGCTCTTACTACCACTCGTCTGACGCCAGCCTAAAATGGCTTCACAGAAAGGATAAGCATACACCACATGAAATAATCCAAGTTGTTTTTAAAAATGTATAGTTCTCTGGGGATTATTAATTTTTTCACTTCCAACTGATTTTACAGACAACCAATGATTATTTGGGACAATAACTTTTCATTAATAATAAACTAAAACTAGGGATGTGCATGACTTTTTTCGGGTGTTTTCTTTTCGTTTCGGATCATTTCAGACAGTTTTTCTTTCGTTTCGAACCATTTCGATTAGGTGATTCGGATCAGTTGGTTTTTCACTTTTTTTAAGAGTTATTTCGTTTTTTTATTGCTTATTTAAGAATGGGAAGTAGATTACTATCAATAGAATTAGGGATGCACCGATACCACTTTTTTAAGACCGAGTACGAGTACAGATACTTTTGTTCAAGTACTCACCGATACCAATTACCGATACTTTTATTTTATGTCATGTGACACTTTCCAATAAGAACAGACCTCCTATAAAGCCCCCAGCTCATGGATATCCTGACCCCAGCTCATGGATAATTGCCCCCAGCTCATGGATAATTGCCCCCAGCTCATGGATAATTTCCCCCCAGCTCATGGATAATTGCCCCCCTACTCGTGGATAATTGCCCCCCTACTCGTGGATATGCCCCCCTGCTCATGGATATGCCCCCCCTTGCTCATGGATATGCCCCCCTTGCTCATGGATATGCCCCCTGCTCATGGATATGCCCCCCTTGCTCATGGATATGCCCCCCTTGCTCATGGATATGCCCCCTTGCTCATGGATATGCCCCCCTGCTCATGGATATGCCCCCCTTGCTCATGGATATGCCCCCCTTGCTCATGGATATGCCCCCCTGCTCATGGATATGCCCCCCTGCTCAGGATATGCCCCCCTGCTCATGGATATGCCCCCCTGCTCATGGATATGCCCCCCTTGCTCATGGATATGCCCCCCTTGCTCATGGATATGCCCCCTTGCTCATGGATATGCCCCCTGCTCATGGATATGCCCCCCTGCTCATGGATATGCCCCCCTTGCTCATGGATATGCCCCCCTGCTCATGGATATGCCCCCCTGCTCATGGATATGCCCCCGCACTCTCCGCTCATACTTACCTTCCTTCAGCGCCGCCGGTAAAGTCTTCGCGCGCGCGCACTCCTTGGAAGGACCCCAGCCGCGACCACGTGGGACCATGTGATCGCGGCTGGGGTCCTTCCAACGAGCGCGCGCGCGGAAACTTTCCCGGCGTCGCTGAAGGAAGGTAAGTATGAGCGGAGAGCAGCTGCAGGGCCTGTCCGAATGCTCTATCGGCATTCGACATGTCTATCGCATTCGGACAGGCCCTGCAGCTGCTCACTTTGTTTAATACTTACCTTCCTTCAGCGACGCCGGGAAAGTTTCCGCGCACGCGCTCGTTGGAAGGACCCCAGCCGCGATCACATGGTCCCACGTGGTCGCGGCTGGGGTCCTTCCAAGGA
Organism: Leptobrachium leishanense; assembly: GCA_009667805.1. Classification (NCBI taxonomy): domain Eukaryota; kingdom Metazoa; phylum Chordata; class Amphibia; order Anura; family Megophryidae; genus Leptobrachium; species Leptobrachium leishanense. Next base: position 325,494,373 of record CM019064.1, on the reverse strand, counting down.
GCGCGCGCGCGCGAAGACTTTACCGGCGGCGCCCAGGAAGGTGAGTATTAAACAAAGTTAGATGACCAGCTGCAGGGCCTGTCCGAATGCCGATAAAGCATTCGGACAGCCGCCGCAGCCCCTCGGATACTGGCAAGCCGGCTCAATGCCGGCTTCCGGTATCGGAAAAAAATATCGGGGGTACTGCACGAGTACCAAGTACTCCTGCAGATATCGATACTAGTATCGGTATCGGTGCAACCCTAAATAGAATGTAAGTTTCTTTACTTATTTATTCTTTTAGGATTTTTTAGGTGAAATTTTAGGTTTCCTAACTTTTTTTAAAGAATCAAGGCTTTTTAACGCATAGGTTTCAATGCAGCATCTCCATATTTATTTTTCTGTTAATCTGTATATTTGGTCCTGTGTTAATATCTTGCATTTTACTATTTTGTATTTCTGTAACCACTCAATGTTCTCGAACCCAGGACATACTTGAAAACGAGAGAAATCTCAATGTATCCTTCCTGGTAAAATCCTTTATAAATAAAATAAATAAATAAATATGAATCTGCACACTGCCGGGCAGCGCCTCTCTGCAGTATAATTAATGCAGCATATGAATCCGCACACTGCCAGGCAGCGCCTCTCTGCAGTAGAATTAATGCAGCATATGAATCCACACACTGCCGGGAACTTCTCAGCAGTGTGTGGATTCATATGCTGCATTAATTAGAACTCATAAAAAAACGTAAAACTGATCAAAAAATGAATTGATCCGAATCAATGAATCGATCTCCAGAGAGGTGATTCCGGCAGTGTGCAGATTCATATGCTGATTTAATTATACTGCAAAGAGGCGCTGCCCGGCAGTGTGTGGATTCATAATCATATGCTGCATTAATTATACTGCAGAGAGGCGCTGCTCGCCAGTGTGCGTATTCATATGCTGCATTAATTATACTGCAGAGAGGCGCTGCCCGGCAGTGTGTGGATTCATATGCTGCATTAATAATACTGCAGAGAGGCGCTTCCCCGCAGTGTGCGGATTCATATGCTGCATTAATTATACCGCAGAGAGAGCTTCCCAGCAGTGTGTGGATTCATATGCTGCACTAATTATACTGCAGAGAGGCGCTGCCCGGCAGTGTGTGGATTCATACGCTGCATTAATTATACAGCAGAGAGGCGCTTCCCAGCAGTGTATGGATTCATATGCTGCATTAATTATACTGCAGAGAGGCGCTGCCCGGCAGTGTGTGGATTCATATGCTGCATTAATTATACTGCAGAGAGGCGCTGCCCGGCAGTGTGTGGATTCATATGCTGCATTAATTATACCGCAGAGAGGCGCTGCTCGCCAGTGTGCGGATTCATATGCTGCATTAATTATACTGCAGAGAGGCGCTGCCCGGCAGTGTGTGGATTCATAAGCTGCACTAATTATACCGCAGAGAGGCACTGCCCGGCAGTGTGTGGATTCATATGCTGCATTAATTATACCGCAGAGAGGCTCTTCCCAGCAGTGTATGGATTCTTATGCTGCATTAATTATACCGCAGAGAGGCACTGCTCGGCAATGTGTGGATTCATATGCTGCATTGAAACCTATAGGTTAAAAAGCCTTGTTTCTTTAATAAAGTTGGAAAACCTAAAATTTCACCCAAAAAATGTCTTAAAAATCCTAAAAGAATAAGTAAGTAAAGAAACTTTTATTCTATTGGTAGTAATCTACTTGCCATTCTTAAATAAGCAATAAAAAAATGAAATAACAAAACAAGACAAAAAAAAAAAAAAGACGAACTGATCCGAATCACCTGAAATGATCCAGATCGCTGAATCGATCTGAAATTTCGGATTGATCCAAAATTCCGGGTGGTCGATATTTTGTTTTCGGAAATGCTCCCAAAACACGAAAATGGTGAATTTCGTCCAAATTTCAATTAGGAAAGAAACAAATTGCACATCTCTAAGTAAAACTGTGTAGGGAATGTTCACAGTGTATGTGTCACTAAAGAATCCCTATTTGACATGCAGATATTGACATCATCTGGCCAAAAAGGGGCGTTTCCTGTTGAATCAGCTGGGACTGCATGTTTTAGGGATAAGTTCTCAGCTTGCAAGCAATATTTCCCAATGTTTTACCATCTCAGGTGTTATTCCTGAGGTGTTAACACCTTTGGGGAACAGTCTGGAGCCCAATTGCAATTGCATTTAATTTGCAATGATATGACATGCAGATCATGTTAACACTGTGTCGGACTGCTGTGTCTGCTGCTGCTGATCATGTAAACACAATCAAGGGATCAAAGTGGTCAACCTGCGAATGGCCCTTAATTAAATGCACACACATGTAAATCAAAAGGTCAAAATTGCTACATTTGAAAATTGAAAGGGGCATCTTTCCAGCTTGGCACTAGACTGTAACAACAAAAGCGCCAAACCAAGTTACATGAAAGGAGTAGGCCATTTTATTGCTGTATTTTCAGTTGTTGCTTGAACCCAATCATCTAAGGCTAGGGTCAGACGAACGCATTTTTCACGTGCGTTTAGCCGCACGAAATCACAGCCGTGCTAGCAGCAAATGACGTCCAATGCCGGGGAACATACGACGAACGGCCGCACGAAAGTTCGTCCGGGCAACGCAAGTGGCCAACGAACGCATTTTTTCGAGAACGTCAAACCGCTACTACTGACGTACAGAGTGCGCTGCGGCCGCATAGCGGCGTGTTTGCGTGATTGGGAGACGTCAGACGCTGCACACGTCCGGCCAACATAACGTCCAGACGCAAAAGGGTTTTATTGATGATCCGTACAAAATCACGGACGAAAATGCGCATCGTATGACCGCTATCGCGTATTCCGTGAAAAAATACGTCCATTCGTTCGAACGCACTTTTTCACGGACAACGTGAAAAATGCGTTCGTCTGACCCTAGCCTAAAAAGGAACAGTACCCCAGTATTGGAGAGAGACCCTTTGTTTAGAATAGATTTATACTTAAAACTACAATTGTCTGGCTGTTATGACTAATATATATTATATATATATATTTCCAAAACCTCCAAACCACCATCCAAAACCTCAAAATTAAAATCCACAAAGGACATTTTAACCTTTTCGCTGCTGAGGCATTTCCCGCCTCTGTGCTGAGGTCATTTTTACCGGTTTTGCTCATCATGTTTAAACGTGTTTTGAAGGCTTATTTTAGTATATGACCCAGACATATTATATATCGTTCTTTCCGTCAGACTCGGCAGATTCATAATATGTCATTATTATATTGATACGTCATGTCCTGTCTGTATATTATAACAAAAAATGCAATAAAATATGAATTTTCAATAATTTACAACGTGTAAAGTGTTTTTTTTTCACATTTTAAGATTCGAGCAATTGCGGTTATATTTTGTATGGGGTGCGCTTGTTAAAAAAATTAGAAATGGGGTCTCGTTACATTTTTTTTGGGGGAAAATTACGCGATATTTAACAAACGCACCACATCCAATAATCGTTAGTGCAGCATCATTGTTCACATTATAATTGAAATGGGAACAATATTGCTGCATTAACGAACCAAAAAAGAAAAAAAAAACTTATTTTTTTTTATAATCTTTTTAAAATATTTTTTATAAAAAACTTTTCTCATAGTCATGTTTGGTATTGTTGGAACGGCCATGCTCTAGCCGATCCAAAAATATCAAACATTAACCCCTAACTGCCACAGATCGGGAGATAGGGGGTTCATTGGAACCCCCTATCTCCACCATTGGTGGCAGTTAGGGGTTAACTCCAGGACTGGCGTCATCGTGCTATGCACGATGACGCCAGTCCTCAGGGGGCATTCCCGGAAGCTTGGCCGACATCCAAGATGTCGGCCAGCTCCGGGAAAGGATCACGAACCGGCGCTTTTCGGCGCCGATTTGTGATCCGGCCCCTATGGGGTTAATTCCAGGTACCGTTAGGAAGGGCAGGCTGTGCCCTTCCAAACGGTGCCTGGTTTAACCCCCTGCACCCCGGCAATTGGGGGCGCCTGAATTAGATCTGAATGATCTGATCTGAATGACATCTAATTGTGCCGGCGGCGGTTCCGGTCGCTGGGCTGACATCGACGCTGAGCGCGTCCTCTGCAGCGAAGGGGATAAAGACCACCGTGAACGCAAAACCTGTGAAATGAAAATGATCACATATTTTAACACTATAAATGCTGGACTCAATGTTGATTATGGGTTTTTAACGCACTATCATAACGTCACATAACATTCTAAATTCTGGCTGATGTTTTGTTTTTTCTTGGTTTGCTTTTTTTTCTTCATGTCCCTTTCAGCCTTCATGGTTTTGGGTTTTTGTTTTTTTTCTTTTTTCCATTTTTTTTACCTCCTATTTTCATTCTGGGTTGTATTGTCTTATTTCTGTTTTATTATGGGCCCAAGATCCCTCATGCGTTTATATTCCCATTTTGAACAAACCATTTGACGCTCACTTTTAACGACATCTAATACCCCCACCCATGTGACCCTTAATGTCCTAATGTTTATTTATTTCTTCATTTATTTATAAAAGGATTTTACCAGGAAGGATACATTGAGATTTCTCTCGTTTTCAAGTACATCCTGTTCAATTCTAGGAACTGATCAGTAAGCATCCAGACCTGAGGAAGAGAGGATATACTCTCGAAAGCTTGTCTTTTAACTAGAACGTTAGTCCAATAAAAAATGTATCACTACGTACTGCTATACTCGTGAGATATATATATATATAAAGCTATGCACACACATATACACACAGACCTAGGTGAGGCTGCACTCAAATTTAACATGTATTGTACATAAGCGTGCTATTGAGAATAATGAATACAACAAACAATATATGGAGCTGAAATAGGGGCACACTGTAAATATGGAGGGGGGGGGGTCGTTTGGTGGTGTTCATTTTAATGCACTAACCAAGGCTATTGAGAATAATATTAAGAATTAACATCCCGTTTGTTTTATGTTTGTCTTGATTGCAAGCCTCAAACAAGTAACATTTAATTGAACACCTAACCATACAGAAACACAAACGATTTATGGCTGTGTGAGATTTAATTGAATTACTTAGGCCTTGGGGAGTTTGTTAGGTTATCATACGCTTAACCGTTACTTGCTTGTAACTCTTCTGGTGAGAAACAAGCTAAACAGTCAGAGGCTCATAAGAATAATGTATAAAATTGTACAGTTTAATAGCGCATGTATCACTAATTATTTACAAAAGCATCTCTAAATTATTATCTACATATAGCCAGCAAGTCTTAACTTGAATTTATATTGCGACCGCACAGCTCAAGTGAGACATACAGTATATCTGTCAGATGGGATAATGCTCTTGTATCAGATTATGATGACTTTTAAATATTATCAATGTTACAGCAGATATAATTGTTTGGGGGTCATAAGAACAGGTACTAGCAGAGGACAAGTTTATGCCTTCAGAGAAAAAGACCATAGAGTCCGATATACACTTTTTTCCCCTTAGGTTTCCATGTCACTGCATTTGCCATTTTCATGCTATACCTTGAAAGAATAATTAAAAAGTTGACAAAAGGCGGTCTCTTCAAACATAAAAAAAGGTTTTGAAGTGACCCTCCTGGATATGTGTTAGGGGATAGTTGTAATTTCCAGTACGCTCTGTAACAGCGTAACAGAGTAAATACTATTCAGAATCTATTTTGCCTCCGGTAACATCAGAACCAATCTTTTTCGAAGAATTGTAAAGTAAAAATTAAACAATTCAAAGAAAAGTGAATGAGGCAAACTGTGACTAGCTACGACATTACTAAGGAAATCGTACAAGGTTTATTTACGGGTTCTTCGATTATGTCACATGAGCATCACTGCATATAACCAAACAATTTCTACAAATGAGGGGTTATTCTGAAAGCCAGACACCACTGCACATCAGGACATTTCACTGACATTTCTCTGCTGTTCGGTGTTCTCTGAATAGGTTAACATTTGCTTCTCTATGGGGATTTCACTGCTGTCAAACAGGCACCGTATTTCACTGGCAGTTTGCAAAAATTTGGCTAACTGCTAGGTTTTGAAAAGCTGAATGGTCCTGAAATTGCACCATACGGTGAAATTCACTGTTCGGTACAATTCTGGGACCAGTTCGGCTGCCTCTGAAAAAAACCCTCTGGTTTACAACATAGCACTGGCAAAGAAAAAAAAATGTCCTAAGCAAGCAGAGGGGAGAGGACCCTGCTCATAGAATCTGACAATTTAGGCTAGAGTCAAATGAACGCATTTTTTGCGTCGTCCGTAAAAAAAGTGCGTCCGAACGCATTGATATATTTTTTCACGGAATGCGCAAAAACAGTCATACGATGTGCATTGTCGTGCGTGATTTTTTTTACGGATTGTCAATAAAACACTTTTTGCGTCTGGACGTTTTGTAGGCCGGACATTAGCAGCGTCTGACGTCTCCTAATCACGCAAACACGCCGCTAGCCGACGCAGCGCACTCTGTACGTCAGTACTAGCGGTTCTACGTTCTTGAAAACATGCGTTTGTTTGCCGCTTGCGTTGCGCGGCTGAACTTTCGTGCGGCTGTACTTCGTTTATTGGCCATCATTGCCTGTCATTTGCTGCTACTACGGCCGTGATTTAGGCTGGGGTCAGACTAACGCATTTTTAACGTGCTTTTAGGTGCACTTAATCACGGCCGCAGTAGCAGCAAATGACGGGCAATGACGGTCAATATACGAAGTACGGCCGCACGAAAGTGCATTCACGCAACACAAGCGGCAAACGAACGCATTTTTTAGAGAAAGCAGAACCGCTAGTACTGATGTACAGAGTGCGCTGCGTCCGCATAGCGGCGTGTCTGCGTGATTAAGGGGATGTCAGACGCTGCTCATGTCCGGCCAACATAAGGTCCAGACACCCAAAGTTTCCTGGTTTCGATCTGTAAAAAATCACGCACGAAAATGCGCATCGTATGACTGTTTGAGCATTCCGTGAAAAAATACGTCAATGCGTTCGGACGCACTTTTTGACGGTCGCTGCGAATAATGCGTTCGTTTGACCCTAGCCTAAGTGCGCATAAACGCACGTTTAAAATGCGTCAGTCTGTCCCCAGCCTTAGAAGACGTAAAGTCAAATGACCAGGTTACCAAGAAATAACTGGATGAAAAGTTTACCTTCAAGAACAGAATTCTAAAAATATAGATTATTTTACCAATCAAACAATATTGTCTAATTCATTGAGGCGGCCACAGAGGGATATGCAGTCAAATCACACTCCGGTATATTTGGAGCATCCACGTAAGACTTTGTAGCATCCCGCAGCCTGTGAGGATGTAGGAGGAGTGCTGGCTTTTTAGATATTTTTACCATGATGCCCAAGAGGACATTGCACTGAAAACTAAAGGGTTCATCAAGCAGGAGCAGCAACCTCAAAGTCCTAATTGTGTTGAGTTTTTATACGCATTAAGTAAATAATGATTAGAGATGGAGAAAACAGTATATCTTGGGGAAAATATAACATGCTCTGAAGGAATAATAAAATATTCTTGTACGTAATAAATCATAGATGTCTCAAATGATTCTGCAATCTGCATGAGAAGATTGGCAGCAAGAAAGAGCGTGTACAAAAAGCAGTTCAAATCCATCGTCATGGAGTTCATATGCCAACTCAACCCCACAGACACAAAGGTACACTTGAATTACACCTCACTCACAAACACAACACAAAGGCAGTACACACCCATGTGCATCTGTTGTCTGTGCATACACACATAGTGCACAAAGACACGCAGTTAAAAAATGTCCACACAAAATATTCTTCACAGAAATCATATGAACTGACACCTGGCTGCTGCAAGTTAGAATAGCATAACTATGTGGATCCTCACACACCGTCCCATTTTGTTTTGATGAAGTAAAATTTGCCCACTTGACTACTTCACTTTTTGTGTCCATGTAAACATTTGAAAGCCGTAAGCACGTTAGCTGGGCAGGTGGACATCAGGTTCCCATTTTCCATAACAGGCTGCAGCTCAGGCAGTGGTTGAACTACTGATTGTTGAGTGATAAATTCCATAAGATCCCTTTAAGTAGAGATTTAACCCCTTCACTACCATTTTCAAGTATACGCAATATTCAAAAGCTTCTGCAGTGGTTTAACGTCCAATAAACTCAATCTGGTCATATTCGTTAGCAAATATGCTTACAGTCTCAAACCTGTATCTAAAATTTCTTTTATGAAGGGTACATTCATTTCTACTCTGTTTGCAATGGAAAGTTGTTTTCCATAAACCCACTGTGTCCTTGAAGTGAAGAGGATAAAAAGAGAAAGTCTCATCTAAGGCTAGGGTCAGACTAGCGCAGTATTAACGTGCGTTTAGCAGCACTAAATCACGGCCGTGCTAGCAGCAAATGACGTCCAATGCCGGGCAGCAAACGAAGAACGGCCGCACAAAAGTGCGGCAGCGCAACGCAAGTGGCAAACGAACGCATTTTTGCAAGAACATAGAACCGCTAGTACTGACGTACAGAGTGCGCTGTGTCCGCTAGCGGCATGTGTGCGTGATTAGGAGACGTCAGACGCTGCTAATGTCCGGCCAACATAACGTCCAGACACAAAAAGTGTTTTATTGATGATCCGTACAAAATCACGGACGAAAATGCGCATCGTATGACCGCTATCGCGTATTCTGTGAAAAAATGCATCCATTCGTTCGAACGCACTTTTTCACGGACAACGCGAAAAATGCGTTAGTCTGACCCTAGCCTAAAGGGCTGGTCATACAACGAGGGAAAAAAATATTTGATCCCCTGCTGATTTTGTACATTTGCCCACTGACAAAGAAATGATCAGTCTGTAATTCTAATGGTAGGTTTACTCTTAACAGAGACAGAATAACAACAAAAAATCCAGAAAAAAAAAAACACATTTCAAAAAAGCTATAAATTGATTTGCATTTTAATGAGGTTTGCACACATCTCAAGAGGGATTTTGTACCACTCCTCTCCGCAGATCCTCTCCAAGTCATGAAGGTTTCGAGGCTGACGTTTGGCAACTCGAACCTTCAGTTCCCTCCACATATTTTCTATGGGATTAAGGTCTGGAGGCTGGCTAGGCCACTTCAGGACCTTAATGTTCTTCTTGAGCCACGTCTTTGCTGCCTTGGCCGTGTGTTTTGGGTTATCGTCATGCTGGAATACCCATCCACGACCCATTTTCAATTAACTGGCTGAGGGAAGGAGGTTCTCACCATGGATTTGATGATACATGGCTCCATGAATTGTCCCTTTGATGAAGTGAAGCTGTCCTGTCCCCTTCTAAGCAAAACACCCACAAAGCATAATGTTTCCACCTCCATGTTTGAAGGTGGGGATGGTGTTCTTGGGGTCATAGGTAGCATTACTCCTCCTCCAAACACGGCGAATTGAGTAGATGCCAAAGAGCTAGATTTTTGGTCTCATCTGACCATAACACTTTCACCCAGTTCTCTGAATTATTCAGATGTTCATTGGCAAACTTCAGACGGTCCTGTACATGAGCTTTCTTGAGCAGGGGGTCCTTGCAGGTGCTACAGGATTCCAGTCCTTCACGGCGTAGTGTGTTACATATTGTTTTCTTGGTGACTATGGTCCCAGCCGCCTTGAGATCAATGACAAGATCCTCCGGTGTAGTTCTGGGCTGATTCCTCGCCATTTTCATGATCACTGAAACTCCATGAGGTGAGATCTTGTATGGAGCCCCAGACCGAGGGAGATTGATAGTTATTTTGTGTTTCTTCCATTTGCAAATAATCCCACCAACTGTTGTCACTTTCTCACCAAGCTGCTTGTAGCCGAGTGGCTCATTCCAGCCTTGTGTAGGTCTACAATCTTGTCCCTGACATCCTTGAACAGTTCTTTGGTCTTGGCCATGGTGGAGAGTTTGGAATCTGATTTTTTTCTGTGAACAGGTGTCTTTTATAACAGGTAACAAACGGAGATTAGGAGCACTGCCTTTAAGAGAGTGCTCCTAATCTGAGCTTGTCACCTGTATACCTGGGAGACAGAAATCTTGCTGCTTGATAGGGGATCAAATACTTATTTCACTTTTTAAAATGAAAATCAATGTATAACGTTTTTGAAATACGTTTTTCTGGATTTTTTGGTTTTATTCTGTGTTAGACTGATCATTTCTTTGTCAGTGGGCAAACGTACAAAATCAATAGGGGGATCAAATAATTGTTTCCCTCATTGTAAGAGCTTCCATAATGGCAACCTGGTTTGGACAGAGCTCCCTTCATGTGATTTAAAGCCTGAGGACTCATCCAGTGCACATTTTTTGAATATTATTAATGTACTATAAAGATGATAGACAAATAATTAAAATAAAAATGAGGGTCATTTCAGCATCTGGGGGTCACTTTCCATTCAGCTAGAAACACAAAAATGTAAAAGTCTAAAAGAATGGGTTACACCTTTTTGATTTTTGTGTATGAAAACAGCACAAGTATGAACAGAAAAAGTTCAAGTTAGGGATCGTTATTTTCTTTATTTAGCCATGTCATAGTCAATACCATCAAAGGACTCTGTGGGTCTCCTTGTGCAGCGCAGCAAATCCCCCGTAGCAGAGCATGGCCATTAAGCGTTTACATCAGATATGCGCTGAAACAATAAAACAGAAATATGACGACTCCAGCATCTACACCTGACTTACTAGGGATGAAAGGAAAACTCAGGCAATAAATAAATATACACAATCTTCATTCAAGTCCTCTGCAAATGCAAACACTACTTCCCTGGAATTCAAACGCTCAAGTAGATGAAAGCATGTCTGAGCTAATCCACTTTCTAGTGTTGTGATCCTAAAAGAATATTTTCCGGGGAATCACTTATTCAGGAAAACAAAAAAAAGAAACAGTCAGTCAATCACTCATAAAACCAACATGTAACAGTGTTCTTTAAAGACGGGTTTTCCAGGGCCTATAATTGGCCAAAAGACTCGGCAGTTATACCATACAGGAAAGAAGGACTCAATACTTCAATCCAGTGGATGACCAGTTTATTGGGTGAGCCTCAACTTTTTACAGCTGAAATGTTGCGCCTTACCCCATAAACTGGTCATCTACTAGATTGGAGTGCCGTGTCCGTTCTTGTAAAAGGTATCACTTTAAATCAAGTCGATAAAAATATATAACTTTAAACTATAGGATACTAGGGAGCCTCCGAGAACGCCATTATTATTATTATTATTCTTTATTTATAAAGCGCCAGCATATTCCGCAGCGCTGTACAATAAACACAGTATAGACAGGGTTACAATACATTGAACAACATTTGACAAACAGTACAGGAGGAGATGAGGGCCCTATTCCCGTAGGAACTCACAATCTGGGAGGGTTGGGGTTGGAAACAGTAGGAGAGGACTGTAAGGTGAGAGTGATTGATGGTTGCGTCAGTGAGTTGGGTGGTAGGCTTCCCTAAATAGGAATGTTTTAAGGGAGCGTTTGAAGGAAGAGAAGTTAGGGGAAAGTCTGACAGTACGAGGGAGAGCGTTCCAGAGAGTGGGGGCTGCGCGTGAGAAATCCTGCAGTCTATCATGGGAAGAGGTGATGCGGGGAGAAGCTAGGCGCAGGTCACTGTTTGACCTTAGGGAGCGGGCTAGGGTGTATTTGGTGATTAGTGAGGACAGGTAGTGGGGCTGAGTTCGTGAGGGTTTTGTAGGTAAGGATAAGGATTTTGAACTTAATTCTGCAGTGGATGGGGAGCCAGTGAAGGGACTCGCAGAGGGGAGCGGCAGAGACAGAGCGGCGGGTGAGGTGAATTAGCCTGGCGGAGGCGTTCAGGATGGATTGTAGGGGGAGAGGCGGGACAGAGGGAGGCCAGATAAGAGATTATTGCAATAGTCGAGTCGGGAGATTACCAGGGCGTGTATGAGTTGTTTTGTGGTGACAGCGGTAAGAAATGGCCGAATTCTGGAAATATTACGCAGTTGGTATCGGCAGGAGGAGGAAAGAGACTTGATGTGGGGGATGAAGGAAAGAGCAGAGTCAAGTGTAACTCCAAGACAGCGAACTTGGTTTGATGGGGAGATGGTGATACCCTCCACCGTGATAGAGAAGTCAGGAGGTGGGGAGGCATTGGAGGGAGGAATAAGTAGGAGTTCAGTCTTTGACATGTTGATCTTTAGGTGGTGGGAGGCCATCCAGGAGGAGGACTTTTGAAAGGACAGGGGGAGAGAGATCAGGGGTAGAGAGGTAGATCTGAGTGTCATCAGCGTAGAGGTGGTAATTAAAGCCAAAGCTGTTGATGATTTTGCCCAGGGAGGAGGTGTAGATGGAAAAGAGCAGAGGACCAAGGACAGAGCCTTGAGGTACACCAACAGATAGAGGCAATGAGGAGGAGGAGTTACCAGCAAAGGACACACAGAAGGACCTGTTCGATAAATAGGAGTCAACCCAAGCAAGTGCAGTGTCACCGAGACCCAGAGAGTTGAGGGTCTGTAGAAGGAGGGGGTGGTCAACAGTGTCAAAAGCAGCCGAGAGGTCAAGCAGGATGAGAATAGAATAGTGGCCGTGTTTTTTAGCAGTTAGGAGGTCGTTGGTGACTTTGGTGAGGGCAGTTTCAGTTGAGTGTAGGGGACGGAAGCCAGATTGCAGGGGGTCAAGTAGGGAATTGGAGGACAGGAAGAGGGAGAGGCGGTTGAAGACTAGTTTTTCTAAGAGCTGTGATGTGAAGGGAAGCAGGGATACAAGGCGGTAGTTGGATGGAGAGTTGGGATCTAGGGATGGTTTCTTTAGTAAAGGGGTAACTAGCGCGTGTTTGAAGGCGGATGGAAAGGAGCCAGTGGAGAGAGATAGGTTGAAGATGTGTGTGAGAGCAGGGGTGAGGGAGGAGGAGAGGGGAGGAATTAGATGTGAGGGAATGGGGTCGAGCGGGCACGTGGTGAGATGTGAGGAGGACAATAAGGAATTGACTTCCTCCTCAGTGGCTGGGAGGAAGTGGCAGAGGGTGGCAGAGGGGACCTGTGGGAGTGGAGGTGGCAGATAACTATCTTGTGTTGGGATGTTGCTTCTGATAGTTAAAGTTTTACTGAGGAAGTAATCTGCCAGGTCTTGAGCGCTGAAGGCAGCTGTGGGGGGAGGTGCAGGTGGGTAGAGGAGGGTGTTGAAGGTGGACCAGAGTCGTTTAGGGTTGGAGGACAGCGTAGATATAAGAGATGAGAAGAAGGATTGTTTGGCCAAGTGGAGGGCAGAGGTGTATGACCGGAGAATAAACTTGAAGTGAACAAAATCAGCTTCAGAGCGGGATTTCCTCCAGGCACGCTCTGCAGTGCGGGAACATCTTTGCAGGTAGCGAGTCTGGAGGGTGTGCCAGGGCTGAAGCTGGCGGCGTGGGGCCTTACAGAGTCGAAGAGGAGCAAGAGTGTCTAGAGCAGAGATAAGCGTAGTGTTGTAGTGATTAGTGGCAGCATCAGGGCAGGTGAAGGATGAGGTATGAGGGAGGTGGTGAAGTAGGTTGGAGAATTGATGGGGGTCCACAGCATGTAGATTTCTGCGAGTGTGTGTGCGGGGTGGGGGAGCAGGGTGTTTAGGAAGTCCAGATAGGTTGAAAGAGAGAAGGTGGTGGTCAGAGATGGGGAAAGGGCGACATTTGAACTCAGAAATGGAGCAGAGGTTGGAAAAGACAAGGTCAATAGCGTGACCATCGCGGTGGGTAGGGAGGAGGGAGGATTGTGTGAGTCCAAGGGAGGACGTGAGTGAAAGAAGTTTGGAGGCAGCAGGGGCGGAAGGATCATCAATGGGAATGTTGAAGTCCCCGAGAATATTTTACTACACAATTCTGAGGCAAGTTAGAATGAGCTATTAAAAGGTTTTAAAGCACGAGTCCAGTACTTTCTATATAAAGACTTAAGAAATCCATCCAGGTAGAAAAAAAATCATTTTAGCGACAGAAACTATTTACTAGTCTAACTAGGAGGAGTTAATCCTATTTCATCAGCAGCTTTAGGCCCGTGTCAGACGAACGCAGTGATCACGTCCGTGTTGCCACACATTTTAACGTCCGTCGTAGCATAAAATTATGATCAATAGAGAGCCACACACGAAGTACGTCCGCACAGAAGTGCCGGCGCACAACGCACGTGGCATCGGCCGCAATTTAGGCAAGAACGTCAAACCGCTAGGACGGACGCACAGAGTGCGCCACGTCCGCGTAGCTTTGTGTGCAAGTCAGACGGACTGCAAATTTGACGTCCAGCATTTTTTTTTAATTTACAATTTTATTTTGCAAAAGTGTCATCAGTTATCAAACATGAAATGAGGGCCTCGCAGGGCCACACAAGGTCATCTAATACAGCACAGCACAAGGAAAATAACAAACAAATAGAAATAAAAGGAAATGCAGTTGCAACAAACAGCAGCTACGCAAAAATAGTCATGTATCAGTGAGAAACGAAGGCCAATAAGAAAAGACCACGGCAAGAGCATGAACAGCAAGGGGTAATAAAAAAAAAAAAAAAAAAGGGTGAGGGGAGTGGCAAAGGCCATCATAGTGACTTCATAACACATGAGTTTGGCAGCTTGAAGCCCCTGCTTTGGGTTATACGGATGTCTCATGGGATATACTTCAAAGTTCATTCAATGCAGAGTTTTTAGAAGGGTGTTTGCTGTAAAAAGATGCTCACTGCAAATGGTATAGTTCCTTATATAGTTTTCCCTTTCGATTTTTAAGCGTCTCTCACTTCCCCCTCACACGGATCTATGGTTCTAGAGGTCTATTTCTGAAGCTGCAGGATATGACAGTTGTTGGATCTTACCGTGAAGACATGGAGTAACCATTACTATGGAATAGTCTGTTGTGGTTGGACAAAACTGGGTAGCATAATTATTTCTCTTTATATATTGTACAATGAACTTATTCCCTGTATTGTATAACGGAGCATATCTTTTGCTTGTGTAATGCTCCAGCGTCATTGATTTTATCCATTAATATAAATATGCTTTGAGCATGCCATTGTGTGAATAAAAGTGCTTGATTTTTACCCTGTTTCCTGCCTTCGTATGGGAGAGGTTTCATGGATATTTCCTAAAAATCCACTTGCTGTTATTCCTAGAGCCTGGTAGGCTCCATACATACTAGCAAGTGGAAATTTGGCTATTCTTTATTATATAAGTATATAACAGAATCGCACTAGGGAAATTTTACAGTTTTGTTTTTATGTTTCATATACAAGGTCCAATCAAAAGAATCTCTGAGGGTTGATGTGTACCCGTGAAAAAGAAGAAAAATACCCATAAGGCGAATAACACTACAGCCAGTACTGGCTCTTTAAATTCAAATAAGCTTTATTGGCAGGACCAAATACATTTTAGCATTGCCAAAGCATATGGGGAGGCTATATGGGATGGAGTGGGGGGGGGGTAGTGGGACATATATGGGGGGAATGGGCAAGTTATGGACATTATCAGGGGTAGGGGATAATATGAAGGGGGACGGGGTGAGTCCGTGTTGGGGATTTAGAAGTTCGGGATCTCTCATGTTCCTCTCAGTCTGTGACGTATTGGGCAGTTATTTTCACCGCCGACTCCTCTTCTCCCAGTATGATGTGGAGTTTCCTAGTTTCTTCTATAGAGGTGAAGTCCGGGATAAGAGCAGAGAGTCTCTGGAAGTGAGTTTCCCTCAGTGCTGAGTACTTGGGGCACTGTAGGAGGAAGTGGACCTCATCTTCCAGGGCCCCCTGGTTACAATGCTGGCACAGTCTACTATCCCTGGGCTTGTAGGTCTGTCTATGCCGCCCTGATTCGATTTCCAGGCTGTGGGTGCTCAGTCTATACCGGCTCAGGATTTGACTGTTCTTGGGTTCTTGTAGTACCTCCAGGTATGGGGCCGATTTGTATTCCCTCTGTAATGATTGGTAAATTGTGAGTTTCTGGGAGTTTGCTATATCATGTCTCCATTCTCTGATATAGTTTTCCCTGGAATCATTAATTAGGGCCTTTATTTGATATTTTGTCAGGTTGCATTCATGGGGCTTTGGATGAACAGGGTGGATATGAGTTGTTGCAGCCCACATGGTTTGGGGTGGTCCTTGTTGGCCAGTAGGGCTTTATGGTGGTATGAGTTGAGGCTGCTGATGTTTAGGTGGTCCCTGTATGATAGCCTCTTCTGTACTGCAAGAAGTAAGGGGTGTCTGCCCAGCTCAGCCCGGCAAGCATCGTTAGAGGTGCTCTGATGGACTTGGACTATTTCTGTTGGGCTGGTGTCCCATTTGGGTTGGTCTGGGTAGGTGATGGGGCCCCCTTACTTCACTGCCATACAAGAGGATTGGAGTGATGACGCTATCAAAGATTTTAAGCCAGACTCTTACAGGCGGTTTTCGTTTGTAGAGGTTTCTTCTGATGGCATAGAAGGTTCTACACGCCTTGTCTCTTAGGGCCTCTATGGCTGGTTTGAAACTTCCCGATTGGTTTGTTTCTAGGCCAAGGTATGTGTAACGGTTGGCTTCATCAAGAGTGCAGTCATTAAGTGTGAAAAAGGACCTCTTGGTTTTTGCGTTCTTCCTTTGGAAAACCATGACCTTTGTTTTCTTTTGGTTGATGGGTAGTGCCCATGCCGCACTGTACTTTTCCAGCACTTCCAGTCTGTCTTGTAGACCTCTCTCTGTTGGTGACAGTAATAGGATGTCATCTGCATACAACAGGAACTTCACCTCGGTGTCATGTGGAGTTAGTCCTGTGCTGTGGAGGATTCTAGAGCTTCAGCCAGTCCATTGATGTAGGTGTTAAAGAGGGTTGGATTTAAGCTGCAGCCTTGTCTGACTCCACGATGCTCTTTATTAGTTTGTTGCCATTGTAGATTAGCAATACATGAGTTAAAAAAACGTATTGCGCAAATTATTTTCTCATGGTTTTGTTTCCGAATGCTATGAGCGGATACTGAGAAGATTGACTGCTAATGCAAAGTGTATGATATTTATATTGATTGCGCTGTACCCTCACTGATTGTTAACATTAACACAGAACTGAAGTAAGGCTTCGAGTAAGCCAGCCCGCCACTCCACATTGTCCCAGCGTTTGTCATCGCGGGACATCTTGAGACAAGTAAACAGGAAATATTAAAAGACGATAAGTGGAGTCAACATTAACTTTTATTTTTTAAAGAGGAGACAGTAAAGCTGCTGTACTAGTCTCTAAATTTATTTCACACAAATACTGGCAGCTAAAAGAAGTTTGTCTACTTTTCTATATACATAACGTTGCCAAATGACAAACCCTGGCACAGGGAGCCGTCTCCAAATGAAGCTGGCAACGCTTTTACAATTAAATATTCTGCAACATGTAACCAAACGAGTGATGGCCTTAAAAAGTCAGATAGCTGGATGTGTTCCATAAAACGCAGATTTTATTTTCAGGGTCGCTAATTAATAAAATATGTTCATGCAAGCTACTGTGCAACCACATATATTTCACATATGCACACACGAGTCTGTATTAATCTCATTCATTTCTCAGCAGTGTGTGTGTATTTTTATATTACATCAAATTATACAGGTCATTACGTGCTGTGTATTGTCTAGACAAGTGTTACCTATTGCCACATGCTAAAAGGGATATTTTATTATCTTTCAATAAAACTCATTGGGAACTGTCATCGCGAGTCAAATGCCCATACTATCAGGTGTTTTAGCACTCTCAATCACACATTAACAACTTGGGCTGCATGCAGCCCATCAATGCTGAAGTTGATTGTTACCCACGATAAGTCAGGCTTAGGTGAGCCCGCGCAAGCCTAGCTAGCTGGCTGACCTAGGTGAGCCCCAGGCTGTGGGCAGGCCTAGCCAGGCCGCAGACCTGTGCGAGGACCAAGCAGCCGGCCAAACTAGGCAAGCCCCAGGCTGCCGGCCAACCTACTCGAGCCCGAGGCTCAGGCCCAGTCAGGCGGCTGGTCAATCCCCACTAAGCCATCAGCCCACCAGGATTCCCAATGGCCAGTACATGCCTGCCATCACTTGTATATTTTTTCAAACGACAAGTGAATAGAATAAAATTTGTGGAAAAAAAATAATTTTCATGTCCTTACCCAGGGCAATTCACATGAAATAGAAATAAACATGAAAACCCATAACTCCAATTAGTATTACGGAAACAGTATTTATATGCATTCTATTTATTAGTTGCAGTTATATTAGACAATACTAATATATATACAGTGGGGAAAAAAAGTATTTAGTCAGCCACCAAATGTGCAGGTTCTCCCACTTAAAAAGATGAGAGAAGCATGTAATTGTTATCATAGGTACACTTCAACTATGAGTGACAAAATGTGAAAAAAATCCAGATAATCATTGACTGATTTTTAAAGACTTTATTTGCAAATTATGGTGGAAAATAAGTATTTGGTCACCTACAGTACAGTACAAACAAGCAAGATTTCTGGCTCTCACAGACCTGTAACGTCTTCTTTAAGAGGCTCCTCTGTCCTCCACTCGTTACCTGTATGAATGGCACCTGTTTGAACTTGTTATTAGGGATGCACCGATACCACTTTTTTAAGACCGAGTACGAGTACCGATACTTTTGTTCAAGTACTCACCGATACCAATTACCGATACTTTTATTTTATGTCATGTGACGCTTTCCAATAAGAACAGACCTCCTATAAAGCCCCCAGGTCTCATGGATTTGCCCCAGCTCATGGATAATTGCCCCCCAGCTCATGGATAATTGCCCCCCCTGCTCATGGATATGCCCCCCTTGCTCATGGATATGCCCCCCTTGCTCATGGATATGCCCCCCTTGCTCATGGATATGCCCCCCCTGCTCATGGATATGCCCCCCTGCTCATGGATATGCCCCCCTTGCTCATGGATATGCCCCCCTTGCTCATGGATATGCCCCCCTGCTCATGGATATGCCCCCCCTGCTCATGGATATGCCCCCCTGCTCATGGATATGCCCCCCCTGCTCATGGATATGCCCCCCTTGCTCATGGATATGCCCCCCTGCTCATGGATATGCCCCCCTGCTCATGGATATGCCCCCCCTGCTCATGGATATGCCCCCCCTGCTCATGGATATGCCCCCCTGCTCATGGATATGCCCCCCCTGCTCATGGATATGCCCCCCTTGCTCATGGATCCCCCCCACTCTCCGCTCATACTTACCTTCCTTCAGCGCCGCCGGTAAAGTCTTCGCACGGGCGCGCGCTCCTTGGAAGGACCCCAGCCGCGACCACGTGGGACCATGTGATCGCGGCTGGGGTCCTTCCAACGAGCGCGCGCGCGCGGAAACTTTCCCGGCGTCGCTGAAGGAAGGTAAGTATGACCGGAGAGCAGCTGCAGGGCCTGTCCGAATGCTCTATCGGCATTCGGACAGGCCCTGCAGCTGCTCACTTTGTTTAATACTTACCTTCCTTCAGCGACGCCGGGAAAGTTTCCGCACGCGTGCTCGTTGGAAGGACCCCAGCCGCGATCACATGGTCCCACGTGGTCGCGGCTGGGGTCCTTCCAAGGAGCGCACGCGAAGACTTTACCGGCGGCGCTGAAGGAAGGTAAGTATTAAACAAAGTTAGGTGACCAGCTGCAGGGCCTGTCCGAATGCCGATAGAGCATTCGGACAGCCGCCGCAGCCCCTCAGATACCGGCAAGCCGGCTCAATGCCGGCTTCCGGTATCGGAAAAAAATATCGGGGGTACTGCACGAGTACCAAGTACTCCTGCAGTACCCGGTATCGGCACCGATATCGATACTAGTATCGGTATCGGTGCAACCCTACTTGTTATCAGTATAAAAGACACCTGTCCACAACCTCAAACAGACACACTTCAAACTGATGAAAAGAGGTAGTCAAAACAAATTGACTACCTACCGCGGAGCTTCTAAAGTATAGAGTCCGGAACCACTTGGGAAATAACCCGAATTTTTAGACAAAGGACCTCTCCAACATAGAGGTTGTTGGCCAGGACATTTACATTTAAAACCAAATCTTTAATGTTGAACATATAACATAAAGCCTTCGGAAGGTATACAATAACAACAAAAGGACAATAAAGGCTAGTTAAAACCAAAAACAATAATGATTATAATCACTTCTTAATTATATAGTGAAATACCTCTATAAGTGATTATATTTCGAAATGATGTTATTACCCCTGTATTTAATCCATTTAGCCCTCATATATATATAAAGCATTCAATTCAAAAGAGCGTAACTGGATACAGGGTGCCCTTATTGGGATACTTAAATGATCTCTTTCTTATGTAGTTAAATACCTTGATATGCACAGAATTCTAATGAATTAAATCATTAAGATAGTATAAGGCTAAACGAGTATCCTGATGTATTATTGGATTAGAAGCGTGTACTCCACCTATGCCCTTGGTTTAGTGGTTGTCATATATTAGCATAATTGCTTAATCAATTAAACCGGGTCTCTCTCGCCTTATTGATCGGACTTGAATAAATCTTTATACCGCTAAGTTCTTAATAGATTATGAGTCTTGGCATTCCAAAAAGTATATTAAGATGATAGTTCGGCTCAACAAGCAGTGCTGTGATCTTTAAAGTTTACAATCGAACCGCATTTGTATAATTATCAGTTCAATCACAGTAAGGACCTTCATTTTTTGCTGGATTTAAATATCCTACCAAAGTTTGCAACCACTTAGAACAAAATCATAATGCACTTTGGATCACAACATTTATCATTCCTTAGTACCGATTTTCTAAAGATTTTTCCAGCCAAGTTGGTCACTCGTCTTATTGAACTGATCAGTCTCAATAGAGCTTAATATCACAAAAGTCTTAATTGATCACAAATCTTAGCACTCTAAGATTGTATAGGTAATATTTATCAAAGTAGTCGTTCAGCTCATAAACCGGTGCTATGATCTTAAAGTTATCAGTATAACAGTTTTTGCACGATCATCAATTCAATCACAGTTTAAACCATTATCATCAGCTGTATTTAACTCATCCTTCGAAGCTTTGCATCCACTTAGATAAAAATCATAATGCACTTTGGATCACAACGTATCGTTACTCATCAGATAGTACAAATTTTTACAAAGATTTGCTCAGGCAAATATTGGTAACTTATATAACTTAAATTGTGTTTATAGCTGTTGTTGCTTAGTATTTCGTTACTTTAACAGTAATATATCCAGGTTAAATACTGTGATCATTATTACGGATCTCCGAACATATGCATCCAATACTTATTACTTGTAGCATTATTTAAGCATTTACTTTTTGCTTTATCTTAAGACACACTTGTGAACTGAGATCATGCAACATTAATCTCAATTATTTTGGATCCTTAATTTCTGCCCCCATTAGCCCCAAAAGGAGGAGAAACTAGCGGTTTTGAGAATTCATTAACTCAGCGTTTGGATTGGTCAAGACCAAAGAGCTGTCGAAGGACACCAGAAACAAAATTGTAGACCTGCACCAGGCTGGGAAGACTGAATCTGCAATAGGCAAGCAGCTTGCTGTGAAGAAATCAACTGTGGGAGCAATCCTTAGAAAATGGAAGACATATAAGACCACTGATAATCTCCATCGATCTGGTGCTCCACGCAAGATCTCACCCCATGGGGTCAAAATGATCACAAGAACGGTGAGCAAAAATCCCTGAACCACACGGGGGGGACCTAGTAAATGACCTGCAGAGAGCTGGGACCGAAGTAACAAAGGCTACCATCAGTAACACACTACGCCACCAGGGACTCAAATCCTGCAGTGCCAGACGTGTCCCCCTGCTTAAGCCAGTACATGTCCGGGCCCGTCTGAAGTTTGCTAGAGAGCATTTGGATGATCCAGAAGAGGATTGGGAGAATGTCATATGGTCAGATGAAACCAAAGTAGAACTTTTTGGTAAAAACTAAACTGGTTGTGTTTGGAGGAGAGAGAATGCGGAGTTGCATCCAAAGAACACCATACCTACTGTGAAGCATGGTGGCGGAAACATCATGCTTTGGGGCTGTTTTTCTGCAAAGGGACCAGGACGACCGATCCGTGTAAAGGGAAGAATGAATGGGGCCATGTATCGTGAGATTTTGAGTGAAAACCTCCTTCCATCAGCAAGGGCATTGAAGATGAAACGTGGCTGGGTCTTTCAGCAGGACAATGATCCCAAACACACCGCCCGGGCAACGAATGAGTGGCTTCGTAAGAAGCATATCAAGGTCCTGGAGTGGCCTAGCCAGTCTCCAGATCTCAACCCCATAGAAAACCTTTGGAGGGAGTTGAAGGTAAGTGTTGCCCAGCGACAGCCCCAAAACATCACTGCTCTAGAGGAGATCTGCATGGAGGAATGGGCAAAAATACCAGCAACAGTGTGTGAAAACCTTGTGAAGACTTACAGAAAACGTTTGACCGCTGTCATTGCCAACAAAGGATATATAACAAAGTATTGAGATGGACTTTTGATATTGACCAAATACTTATTTTCCACCAAAATTTGTAAATAAATTCTTTAAAAATCAGACAATGTGATTTTCTGGATTTTTTTTCACATTTTGTCTCTCATAATTGAAGTGTACCTATGATGACAATTACAGGCCTCTCTCATCTTTTTAAGTGGGAGAACCTGCACAATTGGTGGCTGACTAAATACTTTTTTGCCCCACTGTATATATATATTACAGAAATCTTGGAATGGAACTGAACCATAAAACCACCAGAAAATCATATTCAAAGCTTTGCATCCTTGATAAATCTTTAGTGGTGAAGGAGTTAACCACAAAATCAGAATGGAGTGCTAATGCACAAAAATAAACTTGTTATTTATTTTAAAAACCTTTTGTATTTTTGCAATGACTGTGGATTCTCACGTAGACAAAAATAATGTAGGCTTTACAAGGATGTAAATATTTGTGTAAAAACTAGCTACTTTAGCAAGTTTTCTAGATAGGGGTTATTGATATTACCAGTGAATTCTCAGAACCACTGTGCCAAATCTGTAGCAGTCTTCAAAGATGTTTGAGAAACAATGTGTTATTTATTAAACAAATGATTAAATCATCATGAGCGGTTTTCTGAAGAAAACCAAAATGAAGGGGAAATCTGCATTTCAATTTTTTATTGTAAAGTTCAAGTGGACAGGACTCGCTACGTCTATATTTTCTCATTTTTGAAAACGTGGTCTTTAGTTTGGAACTTTTGCTTCCCCATCTTAATTTGTAGAGCTCTGCAGAAAATGTGGCGGCTATATAATGGAAATCAAATATACTGAACAGCAGAATTTTTAATAACATACGTTAATGGTGTCCCATCCTCATCAAATCTAAAGCATTTTTAACCAAAATTCAATTTGTTTTAAAGTGCTTAGAGTGAAACACATGTGGTCTCTCTCCCCATGACAATGCATTTCTAGCCTTCAGCTCCTGATACAGTCTCTGCAACAATACTAGTTTTTCTATGACCTTGAAGCAAAGACACATTTTACCTGTAAATCACTGACTGGATGTTTTCCAACTTGATTGCATGCCTGCACAGTCCATGCACTGGTTTTTATTACTATTATTTTAAAGGCATCATAATTCACAATAATTTGAATAGTCATGGTGACCTGAGTGCCCCCCCTTCAGATGTCATAATAGAGGGCTGATTCAGCCATCAGTGTTTTGGGGATATCCCCCCAAGTCAGAATGTTGTAACTCAAATTATGCTGATCAGCTTTACATGATTCGGGTCAGAAATGCACTCTTGGTACATTCCTGACTAGTCAAAGGCTCTCCATGCAAAATGTAACAGCGGCTGCCAGCGCGGAGCAGTGCTAAGAGCTGTATTAAGGGGCAAGTATAAATGGAAACTCGTGGGTTAAGATTGGAGGGGTTCCCCTGGTGTCCAGGAGTTAAAGACTGGAGAGCAGCACCCAGGTTTGAGAGTGGAGTAGTGGTAAATCCATATCATCTTACTTAAAATTGCTAATAACTTAAATTTTGAGCAAAAAAAATAAAAATTGTGCTGTTTACTTTTCCGGATTTCAGCTGTGAATTAATCCGTTCAAATGAATCAGTTATTTAAAAAACATATATGAAAAATAAAAACACAAATTGAGACTAGTCGATATTTTTTGGAAAACGCAGTCGATCTATTTAATTCAAGACCTATGTCAGATATTGAACTTTATTTACATGCTGTGATAAAGGCACTGGATGCAAGGTTCAGTTGGCCCTATTTTCTTTTATTCAATCAGGAAAAGCAGCAGGGTACAGCAGCACATCAAAACAAACAAAACATCAAATAGACTCCAAAGAAGGAGAAGGCGTTTAACTATACATAAACAGTTCCCTCTCTAGCTATTGGGCGGCTAGGAGGCTTGCCAATAAGTTGGACAGAGTATCAAAAAGTACTTCCCTTCAAGTTCAAGAGTTTCTTCCCTTGCTGCAGCTAGCACCCAGACTGTTCCCACAATTGCTCATTTTCTCTCTCTCTGGGAAACACACACACACCCAGCCACCCCTACATGGGCAGGGCAGACTTAATTAGGCCTTGGCTCAGGATTAACCCCATAGTGGAAAAATGGCATTCTCCATACACCTAATATATCTGTGGTCTACCACCCTGCCCCTCACACTGTCACAATGCTTAAAGCATAAGTGTTCAATTCCTGTCCCAAGGGCCATTTGTGACCTGCTAGACCCTTCAATGGGACTCACAAACAACAATCAAAAGTATCATCAGGGCCTTGTATTTGTGGAGGTGGCAGAGAGGTAAAGTGATAGGCACGGAAGCATCAAAGTGAACAATATAAGGTGGAGCATGACAAAGCACCAGCGGAAAGCAGGATTGTAGCAAGGAGTTGTGAAATGGATGAGACAATCGTTGGAGTGTAAGAGAGCAAAGTTCTAGACGGATGTCTAAAGTTCTCTTCTGGGATCTGTGTGGAATGGGGGAATAAAATGAAATCGGGGCATAGAATGAGATGGGGCATAAGAGTTGGAGCAAAGAATGAGATGGGGCATAAAGTAAAATGGGGGGGGGGTAAAAAAATTACGGATGGTCATACAATTACCCATCACAGAAATCGTCCCAAATATTGAATTATTGATAAAAAAAAGTCAGAGTCAGTGTTCTCTTTGAGTTATTCATTGCCACTGTAGAGAGAGCTTTCCATTCTGTAGCCAGAGGTATGTACCAAAATTTTCAATGTGGTACTTGACTTCCATAGTGTTGAGCACACCTGGCTTAAACGAACCAAAAGAATGGATGCCAGGGGGGACCATCAGGAGTCATCTTTTATGATCTTGTCAAAAATTTTAAGTTTTATTTGTAATAAAAGGAATGCTTGAAGGTAGAGCCATCCACTGATGGAAGGAAAAGGAGAAGTTATAAAAGAGGCTTTGTTATAACCAATATCCTCCTTTACCGGTAATAAATTCCCATGAGCACTGCACATGGTCATACAACATTCCTTACAAACAACCTCAGTAAACCTTGCTAGATCTGAATATTAACAAGAAAATAAATATTATACAAAATGACTATTTGGAAGAACAGTTTGTACCTTCCCAATGCGCTTCACATACAGACACATGCCTCAAAACGAAGCCTGCGTGACTGACTGGCACGAGCCTGAAAAATAAATTATTCACCAAAGACAAAACACTTGGCAACTAGAAGGATAAAGAGTCATTGTAGGTAAGAAAAACAAACAGTCTATTGTTTGAAGAAAAGGAAAAAACCCTCCAATATTGTACAACAAAAACTGTAGCTACTGGTTAATATTTAACTTTGCCAACTCTCCATTCCACTTTTTATGAAAGTTCTTACACAGACGCCCATAGAAACCGTAGGCAATACTGCCAAAGCAGAGCGTCGCACAAATCCAAGGCTCTTTTCTGACCCTGCTGTTAACCACCAACATGGCGGAAACCTGTAGGCAAGTTTTACAAAACAAGTTCTCTCCAAAACAATGGCAGCTTTATAAAACAACCACCATTAAAGTGAATATTGATTTACTCTCTAGAGAAGCATTCATTTTGGGAAGACGTATCTTAAAGGGCCAGTACCATCAAAAAAATTAAACATTCTTATTTTGTTTATTTTATTTTACAACAGAAAAACAAAAGCACGTTAGTGAAGGAAATATATTACTCTGTATGTGTCACTGGGCACATCCATTTTGTGTTGTAAACTGATCCCTTCCCATAGTATCTTTCCATCACTTGCTCCTCACTCTGTTACAATGTTCATAGAAATGAGTCTAGGGGTCAATCACTGACTCAAATCATTGTATTGTGAGGGATGCATTCAGAGGACGTATTCAGAGGAGGTAGACTAGAAGTCTTTTAAGCTCCTTGTTTTATCTCATTCAGCTGCCATCTCTTATTAGCCCTGACAAAACAATACATTGCCCTGCTGTTTTATCTAAACATTCTTTCCTCCTCCTAAATACTGCAGATTAAAGAAACAACAGCAGTAAACAAAAGCCTTTGGTAAATATTGCATCTTGGGAAAAATTCAGAAAATGGAGACCAGAGATAAAAAAAATACCCACATTTTATTTTAAATTTTAACATGCAATTATTTCAAAAGAAAAAAAAATCCAGCAGCATGTATGTTATAAAGTGATTTTGTTTGAAATACACAAGTAATCTAGTTACAGCGGAAGTGGTAGTGTCTCTTTTAAAGCTCCAGAAAAGCAAAAAGCTGTAACAATTAAGGCTGCAACTAACGATTATTTGCATAATCAATTAGTTGGACGATTAAATTGGATAAAAAAATTCATACTCCTTTTAAAAAATAAATAACTGCCTCCCTCCTCCTTTTTTTCATAAGCAATTTGCGTAGTGTAGATTTCTTTCATACGTACATACGCAAATTGAATACTTTTCTTGCACAAGGTACACGAGCACCTGGTCAGAGTGATGCGGTGTACGCAGCTTAAGCCCATGTCGGCTTTCCCCAAGCGAACGCTGCTACGAGAGCTCAGATAGACATGAGGTCAGCACGAGAGTGTGATGGTGGGCCTGACCTGACATGGCACAGAAGGGGTGTGAGCTTCTTGAGCAGTTAACAGACATGACCCATGAATGTATAAACAAAAACAAGGGATTTATTTACAACAGCAAAGTATATAAAACAGCAAGGATCAAGAAAAACACACATGAAACTAAAGACCTGAGCACTAGAAATAAACTAAAATACTGAGATACAAATACCAAAACATAGAACCAGATCAAAACGAAATGCATGAAACAGATAGCTAATCAAAAAGCAACAACATGAGAGGGCTAAATACTAGAGCAACCTAAGCAAGAACATAAACCGGATTTAAACTAGAGAAAACATGAATATTAGACATGAACTTGAACCAAGAACATAGACCTGAATATAGACAGAAGAACTAAGAAAGGATATATTAAATGTAAACATCACCTAAGCAAGACAGACCTGAACATGAATGCATGAGCTGAGTACACTGAAGCAGGATCAGGATCAGAATGAAGGTAGAATCACAGTGAGGCTTGAATCAAGACTAGGAATACAGAACAAACTGAGAACATGGATCAGACTGAGAACAAGGATAAACTGGAGGCTAGGATCAGAGTGAATACCAAAATGAGGCAGCGCCCTTCTTTGGGCGATGCCTGCTTTTATACAGAGTCCACTTAAACAATTGAGTCCAGGTGAGGTCCAGGCTTGAACGTGAACCAAAGGTCCAGAACTTGGATGCAATATCCATAGAAGCCAGAGGGGGCGCCAGAGACCCAGGACGTGACATATCCCCCCCTCTACGAGCAGACCCCGGATGCTCCAAAGAGGACAACAAGAAGAATGACAGGAAAAAAGTCAATGGGTCTTGTAGATACGTAGAGCCCTCTCATACACCTCTCGGTCCTCAAGGCATATAATAGCACCGTTAGAGGCTCAGAAACATCCAGCAGGGACAGGACTCGACTCTCGGGCTTGAGGGCCTGAGGTACAGACCTCTTGGGAGCCAAAGCTGGGTCCAGGTTGGAAGGCACTGGCACCAGTTTTTTTGCGTCTCCTCCCCCTGGTACAGGACGCGGAATGGACAGCAACAGTGTCCTCTCTGCACTGTGGCAACACGAACACGGCACCAGTGGTACGGATCTGCGGGTCAGCGACCCCGGCACGGCTCTGCTGCGACTTGGTCATGGCGGCAACAGCACGGATCTGTGGGTCAGGGACCTCGGCACGGCTCTGCGGCGACTTGGTCATGGCGACAGCAACACGGATCTGTGGGTCAGCGACCTCGGTACAGCTCTGCGGCGACTCGGTCATGGCGGCAGCAGCCAGCTCGGGTGAGCGTGGCTTGGCAACTACCAGCTCGGGTGAGCGTGGCTTGGCAGCTACCGGCTCGGGTGAGCGTGGCTTGGCAGCTACTGGCTCGGGTGAGCGTGGCTTGGCAGCTACCGGCTCGGGTGAGCGTGGCTTGGCAGCTACCGGCTCGGGTGAGCGTGGCTTGGCAACTACCGGCTCGGTGAGCGTGGCTTGGCAACTACCGGCTCGGTGAGCGTGGCTTGGCAGCTACCGCTCTCGGGTAGGCGTGGCTTGGCAACTACCGGCTTGGCAACAATCTTGATCTCACAGTGCTTTGCAACCACCTTGGCTTGGCACTGTGGAGCGGTGACCCCGGCTTGGCACTGTGGAGCGGTGACCCCAGCTTGGCACTGTGGAGCGGTGACCCCAGCTTGGCACTGTGGAGCGGTGACCCCGGCTTGGCACTGTGGAATGGTCACCCCGGCTTGGCACTGTGGAACGGTCACGGCTTGGCACTGTGGAACGGTCACCCTGGCTTGGCACTGTGGAACGGTCACCCCGGCTTGGCACTGTCTCTTGAACTGCTGTGCAGTGGACTGGCTCTCAAACTGGTTAGCGGTGGACCAGATCTCGCACTGCGAGGCAGTGGACTTGATTTGTTCGTGCTGCAGGGCAGCACTCTTGACTGGAACTGCTAGCTTAGGCACAGTAGACATGGACAGGACTTGAAGCTGACAAACAGCAGACTCAGATTCTTTGTGCTGCTGAGCAGCCACCTTAGATTGTTCATGCTGCAGGGCAGCACTCTTGACTTCCCACTGCTGGGCATTACACCTGGTTTCTCCCTGTTGGGCAGTGGATTTTGGACGTCCTGCGACGTGCAGGGCAGTGGACTCTGGGGCCTGGTAAGGCTGGAACATGGAGGATAACTTCTGGGGGCGCAATTGACAGTCCATTCGTTTATGCAGGAAAGAACCGCAATAAAAGCATAAGCCCTGGGTTTTCCTCCATACCCTTTCCTCCAGGGTCAGGGGTCCTCTGAAACCTTTAACTGGAACTGGAACAGGCTCATTTGGGAAGACGTCCCTAGGAGGTTGCAGCAAACTTGCATACAGGATATCCAGGTGCTGAGTAATGAGCTTGTTAGCTCCTCTCAGGATCTCCAGCACCTCTAGAATTACTGCTCGCTCACTATGTACTGGCTGCCTCATTATGTGACGGTGGGCCTGACTTGACATGGCACAGAAGGGGTGTGAGCTACTTGAGCAGTTTAACAGACATGACCCATGAATGTATAAACAAAAACAAGGGATTTATTTACAACAGCAAAGTATATAAACAGCAAGGATCAAGAAAAACACACATGAAACTAAAGACCTGAGCACTAGAAATAAACTAAAATACTGAGATACAAATACCAAAACATAGAACCAGATCAGAACGAAATGCATGAAACAGATAGCTAATCAAAAAGGTGACATATCCCCTAACCCTGGCCCCACAACACATCCAATACTTCCCTCTCATCCTATCTCCATCGCACATAAATCACCTCCCTGCAAGCCCAGCAACCTCATCCCCATAATCCCTCAGCGCCTGTCCTCTTTCTCCTGCGCCCTCTGGAACGCTCGCTCTGTGTGCAACAAACTCACAGCAATCCATGACCTCTTCCTTTCAAATTCCTTCAACCTCCTAGCTTTAACTGAAACCTGGATAACTCCCTCTGACACGGCCTCCGTTGCTGCTCTCTCACATGGCGGTCTACACTTGAGTCATACCCCCAGACCGGGTGAGAGAAATGGTGGCGGGGTCGGAATCCTGCTCTCTCCCACCTGCACCTACCAGCATCTCCCTCCACCCCCATCCCTCTCCTTCTCCTCCTTCGAGACACACTGCATCCGCCTGTTCTCTCCTCTGGCCCTCAGGGTGGCAGTCATCTACCGCCCACCGGGACCAACCTCCCAGTTCTTTGACCACTTTGCTACCTGGCTCTCTCACTTTCTGTCTTCTAATCTTCCATGCCTAGTTCTCGGGGACTTCAACATTCCCATTGACGATCCTTCCGCCCCTGCTGCCTCCAAACTTCTTTCACTCACATCCTCCCTTGGACTCACACAATCCTCCCTCCTCCCTACCCACCGCGATGGTCACGCTATTGACCTTGTCTTTTCCAACCTCTGCTCCATTTCTGAGTTCAAATGTCGCCCTTTCCCCATCTCTGACCACCACCTTCTCTCTTTCAACCTATCTGGACTTCCTAAACACCCTGCTCCCCCACCCCGCACACACACTCGCAGAAATCTACAGGCTGTGGACCCCCATCAATTCTCCAACCTACTTCACCACCTCCCTCATACCTCATCCTTCACCTGCCCTGATGCTGCCACTAATCACTACAACACTACGCTTATCTCTGCTCTAGACACTCTTGCTCCTCTTCGACTCTGTAAGGCCCCACGCCGCCAGCTTCAGCCCTGGCACACCCTCCAGACTCGCTACCTGCAAAGATGCTCCCGCACCGCAGAGCGTGCCTGGAGGAAATCCCGCTCTGAAGCTGATTTTGTTCACTTCAAGTTTATTCTCCGGTCGTACACCTCTGCCCTCCACTTGGCCAAACAATCCTTCTTCTCATCTCTTATATCTACGCTGTCCTCCAACCCTAAACGGCTCTGGTCCACCTTCAACACCCTCCTCTACCCACCTGCACCTCCCCCCTCAGCTGCCTTCAGCGCTCAAGACCTGGCAGACTACTTCCTCAGTAAAACTTTAACTATCAGAAGCAACATCCCAACACAAGATAGTTATCTGCCACCTCCACTCCCACAGGTCCCATCTGCCACCCTCTGCCGCTTCCTCCCAACCACTGAGGAGGAAGTCAATTCCTTATTGTCCTCCTCACATCTCACCACGTGCCCGCTCGACCCCATTCCCTCACATCTAATTCCTCCCCTCTCCTCCTCCCTCACCCCTGCTCTCACACACATCTTCAACCTATCTCTCTCCACTGGCTCTTTTCCATCCGCCTTCAAACACGCGCTAGTTACCCCTTTACTAAAGAAACCATCCCTAGATCCCAACTCTCCATCCAACTACCGTCCTGTATCCCTGCTTCCCTTTACCTCTAAGCTCTTAGAAAAACTAGTCTTCAACTGCCTCTCCATCTTCCTGTCCTCCAATTCCCTACTTGACCCCCTGCAATCTGGCTTCCGTTCCCTACACTCAACTGAAACTGCCCTCACCAAAGTCACCAACGACCTCCTAACTGCTAAAAAACACGGCCACTATTCTATTCTCATCCTGCTTGACCTCTCGGCTGCTTTTGACACTGTTGACCACCCCCTCCTTCTACTGACCCTCAACTCTCTGGGTCTCGGTGACACTGCACTTGCTTGGATTGACTCCTATTTATCCAACAGGTCCTTCTGTGTGTCCTTTGCTGGTAACTCCTCCTCCTCATTGCCTCTATCTGTTGGTGTACCTCAAGGCTCTGTCCTTGGTCCTCTGCTCTTTTCCATCTACACCTCCTCCCTGGGCAAAATCATCAACAGCTTTGGCTTTAATTACCACCTCTACGCTGATGACACTCAGATCTACCTCTCTACCCCTGATCTCTCTCCCCTGTCCTTTCCAAAGTCAGTGACTGTTTATCTGGCATCTCCTCCTGGATAGCCTCCCACCACCTAAAGATCAACATGTCAAAGACTGAGCTCCTACTTATTCCTCCCTCTAATGCCGCCCCACCTCCTGACTTCTCGATCACGGTGGAGGGTATCACCATCTCCCCATCAAACCAAGTTCGCTGTCTTGGAGTTACACTTGACTCTGCTCTTTCCTTCATCCCCCACATCAAGTCTCTTTCCTCCTCCTGCCGATACCAACTGCGTAATATTTACAGAATTCGGCCATTTTTACCGCTGTCGCCACAAAACAACTCATACACGCCCTGGTAATCTCCCGACTCGACTATTGCAATAATCTCTTATCTGGCCTCCCTCTGTCCCACCTCTCCCCCCTACAATCCATCCTGAACGCCTCCGCCAGGCTAATTCACCTCACCCGCCGCTCTGTCTCTGCCGCTCCCCTCTGCGAGTCCCTTCACTGGCTCCCCATCCACTGCAGAATTAAGTTCAAAATCCTTATCCTTACCTACAAAAGCCTCACTAACTCAGCTCCCCACTACCTGTCCTCACTAATCACCAAATACACCCCAGCCCGCTCCCTAAGGTCAAACAGTGACCTGCGCCTAGCTTCACCCCGCATCACCTCTTCCCATGATAGACTGCAGGATTTCTCACGCGCAGCCCCCACTCTCTGGAACGCTCTCCCTCGTACTGTCAGACTTTCCCCTAACTTCTCTTCCTTCAAACGCTCCCTTAAAACATTCCTATTTAGGGAAGCCTACCACCCAACTCACTGACGCAACCATCAATCACTCTCACCTTACAGTCCTCTCCTCCTGTTTCCAACCCCAACCCTCCCAGATTGTGAGTTCCTACGGGAATAGGGCCCTCATCTCCTCCTGTACTGTTTGTCAAATGTTGTTAAATGTATTGTAACCCTGTCTATACTGTGCTTATTGTACAGCGCTGCGGAATATGCTGGCGCTTTATAAATAAAGAATAATAATAATAATAATAAAGCAACAACATGAGAGGGCTAAATACTAGAGCAACCTAAGCAAGAACATAAACCGGATTTAAACTAGAGAAAACATGAATATTAGACATGAACTTGAACCAAGAACATAGACCTGAATATAGACAGAAGAACTAAGAAAGGATATATTAAATGCAAACATCACCTAAGCAAGACAGACCTGAACATGAATGCATGAGCTGAGTACACTGAAGCAGGATCAGGATCAGAATGAAGCTAGAATCACAGTGAGGCTTGAATCAAGACTAGGAATACAGAACAAACTGAGAACATGGATCAGACTGAGAACAAGGATAAACTGGAGGCTAGGATCAGAGTGAATAGCAAAATGAGGCAGCGCCCTTCTTTGGGCGATGCCTGCTTTTATACAGAGTCCACTTAAACAATTGAGTCCAGGTGAGGTCCAGGCTTGAACGTGAACCAAAGGTCCAGAACTTGGATGCAATATCCATAGAAGCCAGAGGGGGCGCCAGAGACCCAGGACGTGACAGAGAGCAGGGTGAGAAGGGGGGGCACTCCATGCAGCCTGACCACTTTAACAAGCTAAAGTGATCAGAGTGCAGAGAGTGTCCCTTTACAATAATCTCATGAACAAACTGAACGGGTGGAGGGTCTGGAGGTGGAAGGCAGTGAGTTTGGGCAAGGGACCTGACCAGTGTATGGGAGGGAGCGGGTTTTTGCAAAAGACAAGACCTGATTGTGGAAGGGAGATTGTGGGAAAGGACCAGACCAAAGGGAGAAAACGGCAGCTAAAAACCAAAGAGGGGGTGGCAGGCAGGATGGGGTGGTGGCACAGGACTCCAGTAAGTATAAAACACCAGCGGTAAAGAGCCCATACCCAGTGGCAGTATCCCAGGGTCAGTGTTGTAGCGCTGCTAGATTTGTAAACTGAATAAAAACAAGCTGCTTATGACTGACCTAACCCTAGAGCTAAATCATACCAAATAAGACTGCAGTAACACGAGCACGGATGGAACGTCCGTGAGAAGAGGAGTTCTCTCCAGACGCCCCTGTGGCCACCTCGCAGAGCGCACCTTAGTGCGCTCAGACCTACAAAGCATGAGCCTATGGAGGATTGCGCCTTGTAGGCCCATCGAGCGTCAGTCTTCGCTTTTTGACAGGGAGGGTTTCAGCACGTCCGGTGTAACATGTAATACTATTACGCACATTACACCATGTGGCCCTCCCCGTCAAGCCATCAGAAAGAGCGATGGACACGGAGGTGGGGGTCACACGTACGCACTCAGTGCACTCGTGTGACCGCAGCCTAAAGCAGTAGCAAGTCTTCTCCAATCAGCTCCGAAGCAGAGTCAGAGGTTATAATGTTTAACTTCGACTGACTCCAAACCGAGTGTGTACACAATTAAATCAATCGACAACCGATTAATCGATACTGAAAATAGTTGACAACTATTTTCATTATCGATTAGTTGTTTCAGCCCTAGTAACAATCTACTACTTACTTATGGTCCCCAGCCCCCCCCCCCACGGAGGCGCGTCATATCGACATCCAAATCCTCTCAAACCAACATTGGCTCGACTTCTACATCATTCTGTGGTAACACAGACACATCAATGTGTTGGTCCTTCATTAATTCTGACACAGCACACTTTGCCGAGCAAGACGTTTATAACAGGAAACAGAGGTGTCAACATAATGAAGCTACTATCCCTGTGCCAATCCAAATGCAAACATTCTGGCGAACACTGATGACGAGGCCCATCTTTAACCCAGGGCAAAAGGGGCAGCTGCTCCAGGCCCAGTCATTGTTGTGGGGCCCAAGACAGCTGCCTCTTGAGCCTGGAAAAACCATGGCCCTCTCTGTGGCTCGGCGCCGTTCTGGTGCCAATTGCGGACTTCTCTCACAGGGCTCTGACATCTTGGATGTCAGGACTGCCTGCTGGACCTTCCTCACCCACTGACATCAATGCTCTTGGACATGATGATGTCAGAAATGGTACTTCCCCTCCAACTGGGCAGGGAGTTCCCTAGTCTGGCCTTTCCAACAAAACCAAATCTGACCACATAATGTGTAAATATAGAAAAATTAACGAAAACAAATAGAAAAAAAAATAACGTACATTTTGCATCTATGTTCTAAGGCAGTGGCATTAGGTGTATTTATATATAAAGCAAACAATGCTGCTGGACTAACTCGCTTTCTCATTTCCAATGACAGAAGCAAATGGGGAGATGATGGCGTTCTGTACTATTACGCATTCATCCATCTAAGGCTAGGGTCAGACGAACGCATTTTCACGTTGTCTGTGAAAAAGTGCGTTCGAACGAATGGACGCATTTTTTCACGGAGTACGCGATAGCGGTCATACGATGCGCATTTGCATCCGTGATTTTGTACGGATCATCAATAAAACACTTTGTGCATCTGGACATTATGTTGGCCGGACATTAGCAGTGTCTGACATCTCCAATTCACGCACACACGCCGCTAGCGGACGCAGCGCACTCTGTACAACCGTACTAGAGGTTTTACGTTCGACAAAATGCGTTCGTTTTCCACTTGCGTTGCGCAGCCGGACTTTTGTGCGACCGTACATCGTATATTGGCTGTCATTGCCTGGCATTTGCTGCTAGTGCGGCCGTGATTAAGTGCGCCTGCACGCGCGTTCGCACTGCCTCAGTCTGACCCTAGCCTAATACAGAAGCCGCCGCACCACTGCAAGGAGAGCAAGGGTCCTTTGTGGGGTGTAAAGAATGAGATACAGGGGTCCAAAGTAGGGATAGACCGATATATCGGTTTAGCCGATTATCAGTGCCGATATTCAGAAAATTACTGATATCGGTATCGGCATTTTATTTGCCGATATTGCCGATATTTGGACAAGTTTGCTCACTACAGCTGCGACACGCAAGATGCCACAGAACTGTACGAATCTGGGGCTTCTCCCACATCAGGCTGTAAGCCCTCCCTGCAGGATGACCCCTGCTCACTGACCGTATTGTGCATGAGCGTGATGGCATCAGAAATGGGGCTTCCATCCCATCTGGCAGGAAATTCCCTATACAGGAGATGCAGGGTCTATTTCCTACAGCAGGGTCCAGCAACCTAGGACCTCCAGATGTTTTGGAACTGGATTTCCCATGAGGCTCCAAGAACCTAATGAGAAGATGAGCATCATAGCAGATGTAATTCCAAAACGTGGGGCAATATTACAAGTGACTGCTTAACCAGAGCTGTAATATAACTTTGTAATATAACCCTTGGAGGGCCAAGGTTGCTGAACCCCTTACATACAGGATCATATGAGGGATCTTTAAGGCTGGCGTCAGACTAGCGCACTTTTAACGTGCTTTCTGGCGCACATAATTACGGCCGCACTAGCAGCAGATGACGGGCAATGATGGCCAATATACGATGTACGGCCGCACAAAAGTCCGGCCGTGCAACGCAAGTGGAATTTGAACGCATTTTTCTGAGAACGCTGAACCGCTAGTACTGACGTACTGAGTGCGCAGCTGCGGCATAGTGGCGTGTGTGCGTGATTAGGAGATGTCAGACACTGCTAATGTCCAGCCTACATAACGTCCAGATGCAACAAGAGTTTTATTGACGATCCGTACAAAATCACGCCCGAAAATGCGCGTCATCTGAACGTTTTTGTGCATTACGTGAAAAAATACGTCAATGCGTTCGGACGCACTTTTTCACGTTCGCGGGGAAAAATG
This sequence comes from Leptobrachium leishanense, assembly GCA_009667805.1. NCBI lineage: Eukaryota > Metazoa > Chordata > Amphibia > Anura > Megophryidae > Leptobrachium > Leptobrachium leishanense. The sequence continues at coordinate 325,457,835 of CM019064.1, read as the reverse complement.
CTTTCGTCTGACCCTAGCCTTAGAAAGCCAAAGACACGGTCTGATTGTTTGTAAAAAATAAAAGATTAAATAAAATAAAAATTCTTATTAAATTGAATAAATGGACGTGGTGTAATGTTTACATGTTAAACATATTGGGCTATATTACAATCTTTGCGCAAAGCGTGTGCAAATCACCGCTGGAATTACAATCCTCACGCGTTCTTGACCCGATCAATAACCCGCGTAAACCGGATGCGCCCAAATGCTCGCGCAGTACCGTTGCGCGCAGAAATCAGTGTGTTTACTGTTATTTTTTTTCACGCAATTCAGCCAATCAGAATTAAGAACCACAAGTCAATCTGAGCATATATGCTGCAGCAATAATACATGCACGCACAACTTCTCCATTTTATTGGTTTGGGTATGTGTAGACTGTGTAACTATACTTTGCTGCATTTTTATTTTATTTTTGGGCTGGTGTATTTGGTTTCGGCCAGGACGTTCAGATTTGCCGTTACCACCAGCTTTTAGGAGTTGCTAAAATTATACGCGCAAACGCTGTGCGTTACAAACTGCGCATAGATTGTAATACCATCCGCGTACCAGCGCGCAAATGCGATTGTGCACACAATGTTAAGTATAGATCGCGCGACGTACAGTAAGCTCACACAGGGTTCGCAGGTTCACCCACGGTAGACGATTACGTGCGTTTGTTGCACTGACTATGTAATATGGCATTTGGCGTAAAGGGTTTGCCCCTCACGTTAAATGTTTTTTTGCACCGGTGGAAACGTTTGCACGAAGATTGTTGTTTAGGCCATTGAGTTCATGGCATAGTCAGATTTGTTCTGTTTTTTTTCAGAACTTCAAATTTACAGAATATCGGTACCAAATATTGGCTATCGGTCAGAAAACCTGCCGATAATCTGTATCGGTATCGGCCCTGAAAAAATGATATCGGTCTATCCCTAGTCCAAAGTCAAGCTAGGTGTCATTGGACAGGTTAGAGTCTGGCCTTTCCAATGATAACAAACATAGCCATGTGAAATCTAAAAGAAAAAAGTTTTTTATTGCGGGGGGTGGGTGGAGAGCAAAATTGCATGGGGAGCAAAGAAAATGTTGGCCCTGCCGATGACGCTAACCAGTTTACCCCTATATAAGCATCCAGTTTACACTTCATCATTTCCCTATTGTGGTTTGGACACTCTAGTGCGCTCTTACATTATCTAGTATTGATTTACTGTTACCGACTTGACTTGTGTCTTGACTTTCAACTTCTGGTTGCCCCAATCTAGTTTTGTCCACTCGACTATCTCTGGCACACTCTGACCTCGGCTTGCAATGACTACTCTCAGTTGTCTATCCCCTTCCTTAGGATATCCTCTTGTTTGCCTTTTTTTGTTCTTTTCTTTATTATAGGCTCATGCTCTGCATTTGGGGCTATTTTCTTGTTGGTTTTCCTTTGTATGCCCATAATTGCTAAGATTAGCCGCTTTATGGACTGGTATCGCTACTAGCTGAAAGGCTCTAGTTTTAAGGTATAGTGTATCCAGGTAGCCACTGCAACCGTTACAAAAGAGCTATAATGTGCAGTATAGAAATAATATCTGTTTTGTGGTTTAAACAAAGAGGAAAAAACAGAATATTACTAAGAAACATGACAAACAACAGGCTATTCTTCACAAGAGAGTTATTCAAAGCCACATCAAGGGATGTGGTCACCTAAACAGTGTCTGCTGAATGTTCACAGAGTGATATAGCGGGAACTATAGAGAAAACAAAAGAGTAAAAGGTTTGAGATTCACGGACGTTCCTTCCACGCTCATCTGCCCCCAGCCTAGTACAGTGTGAGTGGACGTTCCTTCCACTTGACGCCTGTCTGCCCACCTTGCTGAGAGCACTAAGTGCGCTCAGCGCTGCAAAGTGCGATCCTCCTATGGAGGATCGCGCTTTGCAGCCCCTTCAACACGCGTGACAAGCGTGTGACCGGCCCTATTGCAGCGTCAAAACGCTGCGGCGGCCGCCGGTAAGTATGTCAGTACGGGCGCACCTAGTGCACTCGTTTGACACCGGCCTAAAACACATTGTTCTTTTCCTAGAAATGCATGCAGACTAAACCATTCTTGATGTAGTGTATCATGTACATGAACCATGGTTCACTTCAATAATTAGCTGACGCCCCCTATATTATGAGAACTAGGCGGCATAGAAAGAGCTACATTGGCTCAGCAAACGTAGAGGTTTACTTTGCGCAGTAAGGGTTGGCAACTGTACAGACAAGACGTGACATGAGTACTTGTACCCTCAAACAGGACACACTGCCAAGCTGGCAATGAAACCAAGGTGCCATGCTCACTAGGGCAGACCACTGGCAGACCATTTGAGGATGGTGGGTCAGTGCGATGATGTAGATTAGCTAGCCATGACCTATGGGTTGGCGATGCTCCAAAGCTAGAGTGAACAGAAGTAGGTGTTGCAGTATAATTAAGGCAATAGGACAGCTCATCAATCTCTATGATTAATACTATATCCTTGCCTTAATTAGATAAGGCAGGCAAAACAAAACTGTCCTTGACACAATGACTTTCAACTGCTTATTGGTTTAATCAAAATAATTTAATCTAAGGTTTACTAAAAAAGATAAATATGAAATACTGTTACGCAAGTAGTGAGGGACATATTTGCCAAAGTGGTCTCACATTCCAAGTGTGCTCAGCGCTATACATTACATTGCTATACATTAAGAAATTGCTCAGGGTTATCATCCTCCGTGAGAGAAAGGGGGGGGGTGAGGATCCTGAGGATGAGCAACAGCACTAGTGGCCTGCTCTACGGTGGGGCCCGCTCAGGTCTCAAGGTTTTAGCTTGTTTGCGCCATTACTGGGATGAATGCTCCATATGCAAATCAGTCTGCTCTCACCCAATGAGGGTGGCCAGTACTGACTGCCAAGGATGTCATCCCTGCACGAGAGGTGCAGCAACCCCAATGATCGTTTCGGCCTTGTTAGGCCTCGTCAGGAGGGTATAGCTGACACCCCTTTAGGCACATGAAGCAAGGGGTCCACGTCTGGATGACCCTGTAAACTTATAGTGAGAGAAGGGGGGGTGTGTGAGGATCCTGATCATCCTTAATCATCCTCCGTACAGATCCAGCAATAATATTTATTTTGGGACTTTATACCATATACAACACTAATCAAATTGAGGTTCTCAATAAACCCCAAGTTGCCACCACCCTGTGCCAAGTGGTAGCAACGGCCGAGCTGCATTTCTCAGGGTCAGATCAAGTGAGGAAACTGCAGGTACACTGTAAGTAGCCAATATTTCTTTTGACTACTGGCACTGACAAGTGCAACTCTTCTATAACTGCTGATTTGCACCAACAAGCAGCAACTTGGGGTTCAGTGAAATTTAAAGTCAATGGATAAAAGTTAACACATACCCAATTTGCGTCTCGCATGCAGCTTCTTGTGTGACAACTGCAGTGCAAACTATGTTGCCACTATACGGTAAACATAAAAACCATCAGAACCTACCGTATCATATTACACGCAGTTATCACAAAATGGCCCTAGAGAATAGGGGAGACAGCGGCATGGGAGAAAAGGGTGATTTTTCACACATATATCAGAAATTATGGGAGCACTCGCGGACTTGCATAAAAATAAAAATATAAATAAAAAATAAAGGAACCAATAAAGTTTTTTATTTTTATGCAAGTCCTCGAGTGCTCCCATAATTTCTGCTGTATACCATACCTTGGGGAATTTAGCACCGCGGCATCTGAAATCCGTTGAGCTATAGCTTGAGTGCTGATTAATTGGACATATATATATCAGACAATGAAATGGGGGGAAAACATGATGAGGGTCTGTAGGGGTTAATAATCCCGTCTTCCAATATTATTTTGCCTAGAGCAATCCTTTAATCTGTGAAGTTATACGTACAATATGGTTCTTTGAAATATCGAGGTATCAGACAAGGAAGCGCTTTTGCCAGAACGGTTGTCTCCATTTATAAAAACGCAATCTATACAGAAAGTAGTCTCTGTAAGAAGACGTTGGTTTGGGAATATATTTACTAACATAATCCAGTGTAGGTGTAGCAGTACTTGAGAGTTCTGTTCATTGGTACAATAACTCTGTGTACAATCCATCCAGGTGCTGTTTTTTGCTCCAGTAAACACAGATTATTTTTCTGTAATAAAATATCAAGTGTCTTAATTTCTTTGTTTGATCTGAATGTGCCCAGACAGGTGCCTGCCCTGCAGCGGCACAGAAGATAATGTGTTCTTGGATATGGCACATGGCTGCCAAGACGAGCCGGCCACAATACGCTTTGTGCATACATCCTCAGATCTGGCTGCCAGCGTCACAACATCAAAAACGCTTCTCAATGAAGTACAGGAAAATATTACACTCACTGATCCATATGCAATGCAAAGGGCAAGATCAGAGTCTGGCTCTGGAGGCAGCACACGAGCGAAGAACATTACAAACAGGTGCCAGTGAGAAAGCAAACCCAGCAATAGGAGAGGATGAGGGCAGAGCAGAGGACGGTTTGGTAAAATGGTGTAAAAACGGAGTGAGAGAATGTATCAGAGTGTGATGGTTTTCATGGGGACTCAAACAGTAACTGGAAATCAGAGTGCAGGTAATGACCTACGGATGTGTCAAAACACAAGTCACAAATCCAAACATTCTCCCTTCTGCAGGAGTCACAGACTGGCCACGTTTAGACTGAAGTCATCTGGGCTACGTTGGCAGAGTTTGGATTGCCAAGGAATGCCACTGATCAGAGTTGCAAGCCTCACTGCTGATGGACCTAGCATAGTGAAAAAGCCCAATTACGAGGTATATTTCTACATAGCCAACGAAGTCTGGGCCTAGGACAGACTGAAGCAAAATCACGTAACACCAGTTTCTTTCAGCTGGTAATATATATTTTTTTCCCATAACCAGCTACAAATGAGACTAATGAAAGACCATTTAGGCTGGGTGCACACTATTGTTTTCTTCTGCGCACAGTACGTGCGTTAAAAAGGAGGCATTTTATGACGGAAGAGATTGGTAGACACCAGACGATGCGTTAATTTTGACGTTCGCACGCGGCCGTTCAAGTGCGCAGGCACACTCATTTGACGTTCAGCACGCGGCCAACGTCATCTATACAACGTCAATTGTAGCAGAAAAGCGTCGGTGTTTCCATGACGGACGTTTTCAGTGCGCGTCATGCGTTGCACGCGTACGTGTGTTCTTCTCTATCTGCGTAATTATATGCTATAACAGACATCATAAAGAGCGTCATAACGCACCTACTGTGCGCAGAAGAAAACGCTAGTGTGCATCCGGCCTAAGTCACTCCTTATTCTCAGGATACCTAATACAGTATAAGCAGTTTCTATACAGGTATGTATAGGAAACGATAATGTACAGAATTACCTGCCTGATATTCTCTAAGTCTGGGTTCACACCTGAGCGTATCTCATATGCGCGTCTTACGCGTGGTTTTGTCGGGCGTTTTATGAGCGTTTTTGACAATTAGAAACGCGCTTCGTACGTGCATTTTTTGAAGTATATGGCTGCAAACGCACTGTAATACGCCCCAAAGAAGCTCCTGTCCTTCTTTGGGCGTAGGGCGTTTTATAGCGCGTTCCTACGCACTGTAAAACGCCCAGGTGTGAACCATGCCCATAGGAAATAATGGGATTTCAGTGTTTGAGCGTCTTACAGTGTGTAGGAACGTACTGCAAAACGCCCAGGTGTGAACCAGGCCTTACAGCTTGGCAGGAATATTAGAGAAGTCATTAGCATTAATGAGAGCGACCCTTACATACCAACTCACTCGTTAATACTAACAGCTAGGGTACAATAGGGACCTAGAAGTATTTTAGGTGTAAAACCTTTGCTGTTCTTGACAAAAACTGATTTTCAGCCAAGAATAAATTATGAGCTGACGCGAAAAGTTGAAAACTTACAAACGATAAATCTTGTAGATATGGTATTTGATCTCAATTAAACTGAAACTCTGGAAAACAAAGTATTTAGGAAAATCTGCAAGTATACATGCAGCCAATCGAAGCATTACGAGTGGCAGGTTGAATACTCCTTCAAGTTGCCCATTCCATTCTCAAACTATGTCAGTGAGTGAAGTAAAACTTCCACTTTTAAGAGCTGTTACAACCCATAAAAAGAGGTCCTATAAGATTATGTGGAGCAGCAGAGTTCTTTTTCTCATATTCATTTGTAGTTGTCTTGTAGTGGTGCCCTCAGACTTCCGGTCAGAGAGTCCATATAACATGGAAATAGGCAAATAGAAATGTGTCCATGAATGTGTTTGTGGATACCTGAATAATCAAATGCACCTTCTCTTGAGATCTATAGAGACCATCTCTAATCACCTCTTCAACTACACATTTACTCAAGGACATGGTCCACCTACTGGGAAATATTCCAGTTTACGTCTGCTCGGCTTTGGATTCCAAAGCATCTTGAAAAAAATTTGACATTGTGAGTTGAAACATTGCCAGGTTTACTGACTGCAACACACACTCCCACCTGCATAATACATCATGTACCTAAACGTTTCTGTTTCGTCGTCCAGGCAAACAGAATACATGAACGTTCCAGACACTGAATGTATTCCACAATCAGAACATTAGCATAGGAATTTTATAGCACTTTATAGCATGTCTGAACTGCTCGCGGCATAGAGTCAACACACAAGAAAAAAAAAAGTAGAAGCAACTAGAGATAAAAGTTTTAAGACTTTTACCAGCTTGTAAACTAAAAAAACCTCTTTGTCCCTTGAAGTACCATTTGATTTATTTATATTTTTTTCTAAACCACTTACAATGTGCTACATTTGTTGCCTGTGGAGTGTGATCATTACATAGAAACATAGAAAAATGTCGGCAGATAAGAACCTTTCGGCCCATCTAGTCTGCCCAATTACATGGATACTTTACCTGGATTTATCTTTTGTTTAGGATAGCCTTATGCCTATCCCATGCCTGCTTAAATTCAATTACTGTTTTGGCTCTACCACTTCTACTGGAAGGCTGTTCCATATATCCACCCCTCTCAGTAAAATAATGCTTCCTGATGTTACTTTTAAACTTTTGCCCTCTAATCTAAGACTATGTCCTCTTGTTTTGCTACTTTGTTTCCTTTTAAATATACTCCCTTCTCTACCTTGTGGATTCCCTTTACGTATTTAAATGTTTCTATCATATCTCCTCTGTCTCGTCTTTTTCCAAGCTGTACATGTTAAGATCATTAAGCCTTTCCTGGTAACTTTTCTCCTTCAAGCCGTACACCATTTTAGTAGCCCTTCTCTGAACTCTCTCTAAGATGTCTATATCCTTCTGGAGATACGGTCTCCAGTACTGCACACAGTACTCCAAGTGAGGTCTCACCAGTGCTCTGTACAGTGGCATGAGCACTTCCCTTTTCCTACTGCTAATACCGCTCCCTACACAACCAAGCATTCTGCTAGCATTTCCTGCTGCTCTATTGCATTGACTACTTACCCTTAGATCCTCTGAAATAATAACCCCTAAATCCTTTCCTCAGATGTTGAGGTTAGGACTGTATCAAATATTCTATATTCAGCCCTTGGGTTTTTACGTCCCAGGTGCATTATCTTGCACTATCATTCACATTAAACTCAATTGCCACAGCTCCGACCATTTTTTTAGTTTACCTAAATCATTTGTCATTTGGCTGATCCCTCCAGGAACGTCAACCCTGTTGCAAATCTTTGTGTCATCAGCAAAAGACATACTTTTCCATTAATACCTTCTGCAATATCACTAATAAAAATATTAAATAGAATGGGTCCAAGTACTGACCCCTGAGGAACCCCACTGGTAACAAGTCTTTGCGCCGAATAAACTCCATTTACCACAACCCTCTGTTGCCTGTCACTCAGCCACTGCCTAATCCATTCAACAATATTGGAATCCAAGCTCAAAGATTGCAATTTATTGATAAGCCTTCTATGCGGAACAGTATCAAAAGCCTTACTAAAATCTAAATAAGCAATGTCTACTGCACCACCTTTGTCTATTATTTTTGTTACCCAATCAAAAAAATCAATAAGATTAGTTTGGCATGATCTCCCTGAGGTAAACCCATGTTGTTTCTGATCCTGTAATCTATGTGTTTTTAGATGTTCAACAATCCTTTCCTTTAACATGGTTTCCATTAATTTCCCCACTACTGACGTAAGACTAACTGGCCTATAGTTCCCCGATTCCTCCCTACTACCCTACCCTACTTGTAAATGGACACAACATTTGCTAATTTCCAGTCTTCTGGGACGACTCCCGTTAACAGATTTATTTAACCAATCCTTGTTAACGGTTTTGCTATTACATCACTGAGCTCTTTTAATAATTTAGGGTGGATCCCATCAGGCCCCATTGACTTATTTGTCTTTACTTTACACAGCTGCTGTAGAACCTCCTCCTCTGTAAACTGATATGTAAATGTCTCGTTAGTGTTTCCTCCTAACTGAGGTCCCTTTCCTTCCTTTTCTTCTGCAAAGACTGAACAAAAATATTCATTGAGGCAGTCAGCGAGACTTTTATCCTCTTCTACATACCTTCCTTCGTTTTTAATCTAACTAATCCTTGTTTTACTTTTCTTTTCTCGTTTATGTATCTAAAAAATGTTTTGTCCCCCTTTTTTATTGACTGAGCTATTTTCTCTTCTGCGTGTGCTTTGGAAGCGCTTATAAATTGCTTTGCCTCTTTCTGCCTAATCTTATAGGTTTGCCTGATGTTTTTTTATAATTATTGAATGCTATCTTTTTGTTCTTTACTATTTTGGCCACTTCTGCAGAGTACCACAGTGGTTTCTTCCCTTTTTTGTTTTTGCTAACAAGCCAAATGCAATTGCCTGTGGCCTTCAATAATGCTTCCTTTAAATAATCCCATTTCTCCTGGACTCCCTTTAAACTCCTCCAGTCTGATAATGAGTCATTCACACAAAATCTCATTTTAGAAAAATCTGTTTTTTTAAAGTCTAAAACTTTTGTTTTTGTGTGGTGCGGCTCCATCCCTGTTCTTATATTAAACCACACTGACTGGTGATCACTAGAATACGCAGAATATCTGAACATTTGAATATTACGCAGAATATATGAATAAATGGCCATTAAAAAGGTATTGTAGAAAAGTTCTTGTTCATTTTTTGTCTAATTGTGGCGACTGCTGGGTGGATAAATATGCAATACCAAGAACCTCCTCAACCAGGAGTTACAACAATTCCTAAACGGGTTAAACCTAGCAATGATGACAGAGAGTAGATGACAATCAGAAAGCAAAGTCGGTTCAGTGCACAGAGTATCAGATAAAGAGGAGGTCGGAAAACATAAAAACCGGGTCAGAATACTGAGAAACAGACAAAAACCTGGTCAAAAGGAATCAGCTGGGTCGGTACACAGTATACCTAGGCAAGGTATGAAGGTGATATTGGGAACTGTGGAGAACCACACCAGGACAATGAGAAACTGTCAGGCCCAGGTTTAAACTGGTATAGGTAACCCTTCCTATTCTGGATTCAACCGAATGCAACAAAACGTCTGGGCACGGTAAGGCAGTGATTGGTTGATTGGTGTTGGCGTAACAACGCTGAGAAGGACTACAAAATGACGCACGGTTCAGATGCTTTGCAACAAAAATCAATAGCTGGAGCAAGGATATTCAGTGGCATTTGAGAGCATGCAGGGATGGGAAACTGACGTGCAAGGACAACAGAACTGTGGGGCAGCGGTTGGAGAGTCTGAATAATGCAGAGGGCGAGGGGCAACATTATCACGGTAAGCCCTCAGTAACACACACTGATTTAGCAAGAATTTACATATAGCAGCGAAGTCTGACATCAAAGCAGCAACCCGCTAAATGCACTCAGATAAGGTTATAACAGGGCTTGACAAATCCAGAAGCCTGGTAACCAGTGGCTCTTTGAATCTTACACCAATTTTTTTGATTGATCTACAAAAATCTAAAGTCAAAATTGGCTACTACAAATTTGTGGGCTGCTCATAAATCTCCTTAATGATTCTTAAGTTTCATATAAATTTGCCAAGCCCTGGTATGTTTGATGTTATAATCAACTCCAAATGCCATTCCAAGACAGCAGATCATGAAATGAGTGTCAGCAGACCAACCGCAGACAGGCCATTGCCATCGCCAGAAACCTCGCTGGCACCTTTCCATGAGATTCCAGACCAGGTTTTGGGGTAGCTTACTCCAGTCTTGAACCTCAGTTCACCATCCCTGGTTTTCCCTGCCTCAGCTTGCGCACACGCAGGTGACCAATTAAGCACCAACTACTTTCAATAAAAGGCTACGTCTCCCATCAGCCAGTGCTTTAGCATTGTTGCCTTTTGGCTCACACAGTCAAGTCGTGTGCGTTGCTACTCTTGAAACTTGCGATTTCCCCTGCATCCCCAGTCAATTACCTCAACCTGCTCCCCTGCATCAAGCCTCTCCTGGTTGTACCTTCCAAGTATCCTCATGCCCTCCAAGTTCCAGTGACTACGTTTTCTACAGATGATCTGGTCAGTCAATTTGCTGGTTTTGTCTTCTTCCAGTATTCCACCCTTCCCTCCGGTTTTGCATCACTGCATCCTGGGCTCATACCCAGCAAAGCCGGCACCTACCCGGTATCAGCACTTGACAGTGAGTAAATCCTACCATCATCTACTTGTGAAAGAAAACAAATCACTGGTGACGGAGGCCCACCTCCTCACCAACATACATTGTAGTGGGAGATGTGACCCCCGAGGCAAATAACTACTTGAACACAGAGAATCTGTTAAAAAGTGCAGAAATCTCAGAGGCTCCTTAACCTCCCTGGTGGTATTCCCGAGTGTGACACGCGAACGGTAACCCTGAGCCACACTCGGGCTGGATGCATACTCACCTCATCCTGCGCTCCCTGGCTGTCCCCTGCAGTGTGATCGCAGCGAGTTGCTTCCTGGTAATGCTCCCTGCGAGCCACACGATGCAGGGGGGCGGGACCATCAGCAAACTTAGAAAAAAAATTATAATACACTGTAAAATCCACTACAGGATAAGAAACAGACCATACATCGTCTCACCCTTGTTTTCAGACAGATTTCCCGTTTTTTGTTGTATTTTATTGAATATCATTTATTTACATTATTTTGGGTAATTATTTTTGGGATAATAAATTATTATGTCATGTTTCAAACTTTATCGGACTCCGTGTATTTACTATTTTTTAATTTTATTTATTTATAAAGGATTTTACCAGTAAGGACTCTTGATTGCATGGATTTCAGTGCATGATTCCTAATTATTACACGCTATGTACAAAAACACGTTTCCATTAAAAAAAAAATTGAGACGCTTTTAGACAGGAAATTTTGAAAAAATTAGGGCGGTTAATGACTTTCTGATGATAGACCTGGAGCAATCTTCAAGTCATCGGCTTCAGCAGCTATGACCTAGGTATCAGATAAACCCCTAAAGCAAGACTTGACAACTGTATATCAAACCTAGGAACCAGTAAGAAAATGTAGGGGCCAACTAAACATGTTAGGACCCGGAAAAACATTTCTATATAAAATTGTGTATAATAATGTAGAAATTTAGAAGCCAGAGGTAAAATTCTGGGAACCAGTAACTACCTAACTCCTAGGCTTGTCAAGCCCTGCTTTACTGGGATACATGAAGAATTGTAATGGGATCTCTAGGAATGGCTGATAGGAGTCGGGCGCTTTGTACTGGCCTCGCTGCACAATCCCCAAATCCTTTTTATTTTTAAAATTATACTTCTACATGATTTTAATGTATTTTTAATATTATAATGTATTCTATACAAGTGCCTAGAGCGGGGATGTCAACCCCCCCCCCAGATATCGATGAACTACAACTCCCATGATTCCCTCGCTATCTATTGTATTGAAAGAATTCGGAAAATTGTAGGCATCAACATCTGGGGGGGGGCCCTTGAGTTCGACAGCCCTGGCCTTGAGCATCTCTTGACATATAGTACCACATCACACCATGAAATTCTGTATCAAAAAGTTAAAAGCCCTAAGCAACCTCACAGCTTAATAGGGAGGTAACGAAGCCTGTGTTAATTTGCTGAACGGATTTTCCCTGAGCATTTGGAAATCCAATTTCATTACACACAGACAACAGATAAAGCTTGCTAATGTGCTGTTATGCGGCTTTTTATTCATCGTTGAGAAGTGCTGTCTGATGATGATCTGCAACAAATGCAGCTAATTTGAGTTCTAAAAGTGTTCCTCTTAAAACGGATTAAACCCAACAAGTCTACACAACAGCTTTAAGATCATGCCTTTTATCTGGTTTATAAACTCGTTGTGGCTGTAAAAGCACATAAAGCCTGTATCCAAGAATATCTTACACCCACGGAAGAGCGTGTGTGCTATAAAGATGACTGCACACCATCAATAAACACACAGAGAATATACACAGGGGAGTGTGTATCCATTACCACGACATATTCACCCACCTCTGTGCACACGCCAATAATGTCCAGACAAGCGGAGTAAGGGTAGGGTAGTATGTATCCATTGTTGCTATATAAAAAATATTAATGCACACACATCAATAACACACAAACAAGCTACAATAAAGAAATGTTCTACTTGGAAGAAAAACATAGGCAAACTCTGAAAAGGATTATATCAGAATGCATACCAATTTGTAAATAATTTTTTCTCCATATATTTCTGTGTCATTATGCTCATTCTGCAAACAAAGGACAGTGTACATGAAGAGGAATCTCACATGACACTAAAAAGACTCTCTAGCTACCATGACCATAGGCCAGTATCAGACGAGCGTTTTGAAGAGTGGAAGTCAGTGAGAGTGGACGTTCCTTCCACTTGACGCCCATCTAGCCACCTCGCCAAGCGCAGTTAGTGCGCTCAGAGCTGCAAGGCTCGATCCTCCTATGGAGGAAAGCGCTTTGCAGGTCCGTCCACGCACGTCCTAGAGCTTTGACGGAGAGGTCTGCTGCACGGTCGCAGCAAGGCCATTATTGCGCCTGCAATTCGTACACGCGAAGCAGCGTCTGGCCGGCCCCTTCGCAGCGTCACAACGCTTCGATGGACGACAGAAGCCAAGTCAGTACGAGCGAACCTAGTGCACTCATCTGACACTGGCCTTAAAGGGACATACATGCTTTGCTAGTGTGCTTTTAAAAACGTGCAATGCCTTTTGCATGAGTCAGTAGAGTCATTCAGCAGACATAAAAAGCAAGGAAATTATATTTTTTCTTATTTACCTGCTTTTCCTACTTGGTGTTGTCCACGCTCACCTCAGGAGGCACTTTGAGCTAACCAATCAGTGTGCATTCTATGGAATACATGAAAAATGCACTGAGCATGTGCAACTGAGTTGCTCCTCCTCCCTCCTGCACTGTGAGCTGAGGGGAGGACAGGGCAGGGCTGAATGCATCCCAATGTAACTTTTTCACCCCCGCTACTGCAGAGACAGGGAAGGAAAGAAAACCATACACACAGGGAGAGAGACAGCAGAGTGAGGGACAAAAAAAAAAATCACAAAGACAGAGACTGCAAGAAAAGATAAAGACAGCAAGATAAAGCAGAGAAACTGCAAAAAAAGTGCAGCGAGAGAGCGCACACAAGAGACAGACAGCACATGAAAGAGTGTGAGTGACTGTGTGAGGGAGTTTGAGTGAGATAGTGAGTATGTAAACCATGAGTGAGCGTGTCGGTGGGTGAGTCTGTGTGAGCGAATCAGTGGGTGTGTGAGTGAGTCTTGCTTTCACAGTTGCAGAGATAGCTAATATTCAGTTCCTCAGCTTCCCCAGTCTGAGGTACTGAGTGTACACAGGGTCTCACATGCACAGCTTGTGCTAGTTCATGTGAAGCTTTGATGGGTGTAGTAGTGGGTGGTGAGGAGGCATGGAATATACAGGAAGTGGGAGCTGAAGAAACACCCGTGAAGGGCGTGGCTAGAGAAGATGACATGACAGAGTTTAAAGCAAGAAAATAAATATTTTTTACACATTTTTTAAAATTTTATTGCTTTATTGTAGTTGGTCTACAGTTATAAAAATGTTTAAATGCCAATTTAATAATTTTTATTGCAGACATGCAAATCCCTTTAAATTTATTTTAAAGAGAAATGCATGTCTAGAAGATGAAAAAATTCTCCCCTGTCCCTGGGGACTGTGACAGCTCTCCATAACACAGGCCTCCTCGCCGCCTTGAAGGCTCTCAGTGACCGCAGTTAGCACTTTCAGGTCTTTGGAACAATCGGAGTCATAAAAATAAATAAAGCTTGAGAAGGCATCCGTGGGTTGAACTAGATCCTACTTAGAGATCTTATAAGATCCATCGTTAGAAGCAATCAAGCAAGCTCTATATGTGCATACACCAAACTCTGCTCTTCCAAGTGTTTTACCTTTCTTTTAAATGAAAAACAAAACATGGATGTGGCACACATGGGGTTAAGGCTAGGGACAGATGAGCGCATTTTCTGCGGCCACCGTCAAAATGTACGTCGATGCGTGCGCACGCATTTTTTCACGGAATACGCTTAAGTGGTCAGACGACCACAGTCGCACAGTCGCAGGTACTCACCAACGCAATTCTAGGGAAATCCGGCTGTTTGAACGTTATGTAGGCCGCACACTAGCAGCGTCTGACGTCTCCTAATCACGCACACACGCTGCCATGCGGCCGCAGCGCACTCTGTACGTCTGTAGCAGCGGTTTCACGTTCTGAGAAAAATGCGTTCATTTGCCGGTTGCGTGGTGTCGGCGCACTTTTGTACGCACGTACTGCGTATATTGGCCGTCATTGGCCGTTATGTGCTGCTACTGCCGCCGTGATTTAGTGCGCCTGCACGCGCGTTCCGACTGCCCCACTCTGACCCTAGCCTAATAGTACTACATTTATGGATTGTGCAGACTGCACAGAGTTACTATTTTTGATGCTGCATAGATATGTACATTTGTTTCTTTTCCCTCTGGTTTTACATGTTGCAGTATTGTCTGTTGCAATTGATAATTGAGATTTACATTTGCAATTTAATGTAGCATTTTTTAATTATGGTGTTCCAGGAACATGTATGGAAAAAAAGCTATACCCCCTCAAACACTAGAGCCGGAAGAACACAAGGAGTCGGGGCTGCACTGACAGCAGGGTCTGGCCCCTACAGTTGGATGGAAGCCGTGTCTGGGGAAGCCAAGCAGTCGCAGGTGCCACGTCTGGAGCCACAGGAGCTGGAGACTGATAGGGAAGGTCCAGGCAGGTAGGCGGAAATACCGGGAGGACTGACTACTTACATCTAAAAATGTCAGAATGCAGATAAGGAGCATAAAATACCTTTTTTCTACATTTCTTTTTATCCATTTTTAGGTTTGGTATGAAGTGCAAACTATTTTTTTTTCAACTAATAACATGTCATGTTACCTGTACATTGTTACTGTTATAGATGGCAGTAACTGCAAACAAATGTTTGCATACGTCTTTCTTCTGTGGACACTGAATTGTATTTTGCCGGTTGTTGACTATCAATGTACAGTTGCAAGAAAAAGTATGCGAACCCTTTGGGATTACGTGGAGTTTTGCATGAATTGGTCATAAAATGTGCTCTGATCTTCATCTAAGTCACAACAATTTGAAAAACACAGTCTGCTTCAAATAATACAATACAAACATTATATGTTTTCATGTGTTTATTGAACAGAACATGTAAACATTCACAGTGCAGGGTGGAAAAAGTATGTGAACCCCTAGCGTAATGACTTCTCCAAGAGCTAATTGGAGCCAGGAGTGAGCCAACCTTGAGTCCAATCAGTGTGATATTATTGGATGTGTTGCTGAAAGCTGTCCTGCCCTTTAAAAACACACACCAGTTTTGGGTTTACTGGTTTCAAGAAGCACTGCCTGATGTGAACCATGCCTCACAGAAAAGAGCTCTCAGAAGACCTACGATCAAGAATTGTTGACTTGCATGAAGCTGGAAAGGGTTACAAAAGTATCTCCAAAAGCCTTGATGTTCATGTGTCCACAGTAAGACAGATGGTCTACAAATGGAGAAAGTTCAGCACTGTTGCTACTCTCCCTAGGCGTGGTCATCCTGTAAAGATGACTGCAAGAGCACAGCGCAGAATGCTTAATGAGGTACAGAAGAATCCTAGAGTGTCCGCTAAAGACTTACAGAAATCTCTGGCACATACTAACATTTTTGTTTACACAATAAGGAAAACATTAAACAAGAATGGAGTACATGGGAGGACACCACGGAGGAAGCCATTGCTGTCCAAAAAGAATATTGCAGCACATTTGAAGTTTGCAAAAGAGCACCTGGATGTTCCACAGCACTACTGGCAAAATATTCTGTGGACAGATGAAACCAAAATTGAGTCGTTTGGCAAAAACACACAACATCAAAACCTCATGCCCACTGTAAAACATGGCGGAGGGAGCATCATGGATTGGGGCTGCTTTGCTGCCTCAGGGCCTGGACGGATTGTTGTCATTGATGAAAAAAATGAATTCCAGAGTTTATCAAGACATTTTGCTGGAAAACGTAAGACCATTTGTCTGCCAACTGAAGCTCCGCAGAGGATGGGTGATACAACAGGACAATGACCCAAAGCATACAAGTAATTCAACAAAAGAATGGCTTCAACAAAACAAAATATGCCTTCTGGAGTGGCCCAGTCAGAGTCCTGACCTCAACTCGATTGAAATGCTGTGGCATGGGGGGCGTGGCTGGCTGTTCACTGGAGAGGACGTGCCTTTATGGAGCTCCGCATGTCCTCTCTTCCTAGGGACTTATAGATGACTCTGCCTGAAATATTTTTGACACTGCTAGTTCCTGGGAGGCTGGCCATCGGTGCTCGACTGTCCGGAGCCCGTTGAGTCCCCCGCTCCGGACGAGAGACATCCCTGGCAGCGGCTACTTGGTAGCTGAAACGTGGCACCAGCGGCCATCTTGAGGCCTATCAACGGGCACCAGACGACTCGGGACTCTGACCTCACCTACCTCTGGGCCGGGTGTCTATCGCAGTCTGAGGGGATGGAGGGCCCTCATCTCCTGGATGCTTTGGGCAGTGGTCCCATGGGGCGGCAGACGGACCTGCGGACAGGCGGCAGGATGGACCCCTTCCCCCCGTCGGGGGCGGGGGGCGCTTTCCTTTGCGGCCTAGTCGCCTGTTTGCTGCTTCTGGCGGGAGAAGATGCAGAAGGCCCAATTACCAAAGGATTTTGGCGCAAGATGATGGCCTCGTTTCGGGGCTGCCAGGAGGAGGGGAAGACGGAAGAGGTAGGGGCTGTTGCGACTGTATGCTCCATCGAGACCTGCTTCCCTGCTGCTGACCCGGGGGAGAGAGACACCGATGGCGGAGATGCTGACGTGGTGCTGCCCCGACCACCTCTGCAGACCCTCGCTTCGAGTGCTCCTGGGGAGGATGACACACGCGAGCCTAGGGAGATGGTTATGCTGAAGAGCCAGGGGCTGGCGGCTTCCCCTTGCCGACCGAGGAGGAATAGCCCTCCCCAGCTGACAGCCTGGATGGTACCGACGCTACTGCTGAGATTTGGCCCGGCCCTGTCGCGAGCATCTGATGGTGGAGCTTGCGGTGAGGGACGGATCTTACTTAGGCCTGAAGACCTTCCTCGTGGCTGCGAGAGAACGGAGGCCGGATGCTCTGGCCTAGTGGGTGACGCGCTGCCTGTGCCATGTCCCTTGCCGTTTGTGGATGCGGGCTGAAGAGGGTTCTCCAGTCTATATTTTCGAGTCTCCCCATTTCTGAGAGCTTCTCCCCAGCTATTCCCCCTTACCTCATTGATGGCAAATTGATGTGCTGTCACTGTTGATCTCCCCTCCCCCCCTCTTATTTCAGGGATGCTTCGGCCACTATTTTAGTTTATTTTTATTTATTTTTTCTCCGCTGACGTTTCCCGGCTGGGAACATATTTGAGACTTTTTGGTTTTAACTTTTCCGAAGTACCTTTGCTGACTTTAGCTTTAACCCCCCCACCCCCGCTTTCTGACTTTTTGCTGATTTTCCATGCAACCCCCTCCCCCCCCTTCTTATGTTATAAGTGTTTTTTATGAGAGTACATTTATTTTTATTTATTTATTTATTTTCGACTACCATTTTATTTCCTTTTTCCCACTGTTATTCCCCGGCTGGGGATAGATTTGAGACTTTCTGGTTTTATTTTTTCCGAAATGTATTTTGACGACTTTTGTTATAACCCCCCCCCCCCCCGTTTCTCGACATTTTGCAGATTTTTCATGAGACCACCCCCCCCTTCTTTATGTTATATGTGTTTCTTATGAGCGCATAACATTTGGCCCTGCGAGGCCTACTATGCTGGTCAGTCTGTGATCTTTTCTTTATGAAAATAAAAAATCTTAAATAAAAAAAAATAAAAAATAAAAAAAAAGAAATGCTGTGGCATGACCTTAAGAGAGCGATTCATACCAGACATCCCAAGAATATTTATTGCTACACTGATACAGTTTTCTGAAGAGGAGTGGTCCAAAATTACTTCAGATCGTTGTGCAGGTCTGATCTGCAACTACAGGAAACATTTGGTTGAGGTTATTGCTGCCAAAGGAGGGTCAACCAGTTATTAAGTCCAAAGGTTCACATACTTTTTCCACCCTGCACTGTGAATGTTTACATGTTCTGTTCAATAAAAACATGAAAACATATAATGTTTGTGTTGTATTATTTTAAGCAGACTGTGTTTTTCAAATTGTTGTGACTTAGATGAAGATCAGAGCACATTTTATGACCAATTCATGCAAAACTCCACGTAATCCCAGAGGGTTCACATACTTTTTCTTGCAACTGTATGTTTTTTATGTTTTTGTTTTAATTCATTTCACTTAATCATGTTATTATGGCAGACGTAGATTATATGCATTTGTGAAAATTACTACCGTTCCTGATTTAAAAGGCGTATTATAATAGAATTTAAAAGAATGTGCTGTGCCCATATAGTTTAAAAAGGAGTGGTCACAGTGCCTAGAGTATCCCTTTCGGTGTAGTATCCAAGTATTGATGCTGCTTCTCTGTTCACTACAGATGATTACAATAGCACAGGTTGCATCTGCCGCAACAGATAAATCCACAGGTCTCTCCCTGCCCTGCAGCTAAGTTACGGCCCTCCTATATATGTTTATGGCATCTCCGCAGATCCAATAAACACCTGCCTAATGGCAACTGGGAACTTTGTGACTTTCTCTTAGCAGCTGTACAGATTCTAGACATGAGTACTTTATTCATGAACCCCTAGCACCTTAGCAACTGGCAGGTGGCTTGTATCATAAAAAGTAGTTTCCAGCCGTTCAGTGCTGAGCCGTTTCACCCTAAAGAAGTTCATTTATTTTTTTAATGAAATTATGTATCATTAACCCCTTCACTAGCAAGTACTTTGTTGTTTTTTAATTATAACATTTGAAACATTGGATGTTGAGTTAATAACTGTAGGGTGATATAGAAATTCTGAACAGAAATTGTTCGGAGACAGGCAAAAAATTAACATAATATAAATATGCTCATTTTTAAATGTTTCATGTATGTGTTTACCCTTTTACGGAGACATTGCTGGAAAGATTCCGTATCACCATGTACTAACATTTTGAGGTCACCAATCAGCTGCCTTTCTCATGGTGAAGCTGACAGTCTGAAAACCGTCTCCCTAAGAAAGAAAATGCCTTCCTAATCCCATGGAATGGCAAGTACAAGTGGTGGAGGATGTATGGGAAATGACAAGCACATCCCAGAATGAATTCACGCGTTTCCCCAGGTGTCCTCTCTAATCAAGAAGTTTATTACACCCAAAGACTGACATTTCTGGAAAAGATCAGGCGGTCCTTAGGTTTTTGTATCTCCTAGGCATTAACATAACAGAAAAAAGGGACAAATTGACCCACTGAAGATCTGCAATGCAAGATTCAGAGCTGTGGTGCTTAGGTTTGGATGAGACAGCAGCATTGTTTGGGTTCTATATGAACTAGGAATGCACCGATACCAATTTTTTAAGACTGTACTGATTATTTTTTCAGGTACTCCAACACCGAGTGCGATACTCTTATTTAATGTCATGTGACCACTTTCCAATAAATAATTTAAGATTTTTGCTAAAAGTCTGTCCAGTTTATTTTAATAATAAAATATATGGCCAGACACCCCATTTACACACTGCACACACCCTGACCCCCCCCCCCACACACACACACACAAATATCTATATCCACAGACAAGTGACCTCAGACACATGCATATCCCACAGAGACCTCATTGCTAGCAGAATACATTAAAATCATTCGGCCAGCATTCCCCTCTGGCTGGCCGCATGGTCCTCTGAGCACTGGCTAGCTG
This sequence comes from Leptobrachium leishanense, assembly GCA_009667805.1. NCBI lineage: Eukaryota > Metazoa > Chordata > Amphibia > Anura > Megophryidae > Leptobrachium > Leptobrachium leishanense. The sequence continues at coordinate 325,437,463 of CM019064.1, read as the reverse complement.
CATGTCCCTCCAAATCACCGCCAGCTTGTGATGCACTCTCGCGAGATCTCGCGATCCCCGCAAGTTCACGGCTGGAGGCAGTTTCACAGCCAGGCGACTGCTCGGTGGAACACGCGGTCAGCCTGAGGGGAATGCTGGCCGAATGCTTTTAATGCATTTTGACAGCTGTCCCAGCCCCACGGATACCGGCAAGCCAGCCGAGCGCTGGCTTCTGGGTATCGTAGAGGTATCGGGGCATTTGTACAAGTACTCGTGCAAATGCCGGTATCAGCACTGATACTAATATAGGTATTGGTGCATCCCTAATGTGAACAGTGGACAATGGCATTGCAGAATCATTAAAAATAATTCATTATTGTTTTTAGATTTTACATAGTTATGTTCTTGCAACATTCAAAAGATCAGACAATGATAACATTTCCAACATATGTCATTTGATCTCCTAGGACATTTAGGAGTGGAGATACAGGGGTCTGACAGCTCCCACCATTTAAAAAAATTCTCTACAGCTATTCTGGAGTTGAGGGAATTTCATGATGTCATTTGGCAAATATGGCGGAGCACTGCAGGAAGTATCATCCTCCTTCTATCAAGAAAATGGGCAACATTTCCCACACGTCCTCTGTACTCTAGATTAACAGTTGTCTTAAAAACTCATCCTCTAATCAGATGTTCATTTCTGCTTTTTTGTAAATGTATTATGAACAAACTGAAAATTATTTGAAAATAAAATTTCTGCAAGAATTAAATAGGTGGGCGCATCCCAATTTTGTTCTTAAGAAGTGGATTATAAGAATTGTTAAATATTACAATACTAACAATTCCTTCAGGATGACAGCATGGTTTGTTACTATATATAGTTTTATGTTCTATTGTGTAGACATATTTATAGTTCTATTCCGAGGGAGATACAAATGCATTATAGGGAGTTTATATTTAGAGTTCTATTGTTCAGCGATTATGTTATATTGTGTAGCCAATTAAGGCTAAATTTCTTCCGTACTGTAGTATTAGACAACTGCTTTGTACAATTCTTATTCGCACTTCTTGCTACTTACAGAATAGTCTCTTTATTATCCTGTGATTCTCCACATGTCACCAGTTCCCCTTTAACAGGATGGCATGCCTCAGCAGTACCTGATGGGCAATGTGTCTTAAGATTCCCCTTTTCTTATAATGCAGGCCGTCTAAAAGTCTGATCTACTGTGGTCTTAGAACATGGGTATTATGAGGTGCAGATACACAGGGTATAGGCTCTTGCTACTTACTACTTAACCAATTCCACTGCTGGATGTCACAGTGTTTCTCCTCTGTGCTCCTTGGGTCAAACTTATTACTTTTATCTTTGTTATGTACAGCTCTGCGGCAAATAACGACACTTTATTAATAATTTTAATTGTTACCTCCAAACCAGATATGGCAAGGATAGTAGTACTAGAAGGCTAAGAGCAAGAAATGTGGGTGAATAGTTTGTGTTATAAGAATACCATAGCCACCGTGACTTTTTAAGTTTATTTAAAAGGAACACTAGTAGAGTGTCCTTTTTTGCCCTTTAATAGTTGGGTAATAGGGCAGAGGCTGCCGACAGCCTCTGTCCAATTATTTTCTGCTGTATGCCCATGTTACTCACCTTTTGAGCCTCGGTGCATGCAGCTCCTACTCTTTGGCTCAGGGACTCCCAAATCATGAGGCTTTTCTAAGCAATTTGCACTACTTGAATAGCATAGGAACTGCAAATTGTGCAACAGACAGGACTTGCGAACATTTTTTTTTTTTTTGAGAAAGGATTTTATCAGGAAGGATACATTGAGATTTCTCTCGTTTTTATGTATGTCCTGGGTTCAAGAACACAGCACATGCCGCAGCTGCCGCGTGACAGCCTGGACTCAGGCTGTCCCTCTGCAGCCAATGACGCTCATCAGCTGAGTGGGCAGGCCGAATCAGAGGCCCACGCTTAACAGGTGGGTAGCACCCGTCAGGAGGGGGTTAAGTGGTTAAGAAAGCCATTAAAAAGGAAACCTCAAGCACAATAAAGGCTAGTACTTCTTGCACAAGCTAGTGCAAGGAAGTCTTCCTTGGTCTCTCTCTGCACGGATCACTAGAAACTAGCACTTTTCTGTGTCAGACGTGATACTCTGAAGACCTCTTGACCTGGCATCCTGAAACAATGAGAACAGCGGGACCTCTAGCCACGGGCCTATTTTTCATGAACCCCATTAACCAGTTAAATGTAAACTAAAGAATTTAAATAAACACATGTTTGGTTCTCACATTACAAATTTTAAGGGAATCCTTACAGAGCCGAATGCTGCTGGAGTTGAAGGATATCTCAAGTCCATTTTCTGGAAGAAAATTGGTAATAGTGCCTCTTTGTACTTGGCATCAGATCACTTCCCTGCAGCTTGTGTGATAATACACTCAGTTATGAACATGGAAAGAAAAAATGTTTAGACTGTCAATAGTGATTGCATAAGTACAAGCTACACCCAAGAAGGGAAGGAATGTGCATTAACTCCTGCAAGGTCCGAAATTCTATGGAAGCCAGATTAATGCTTCATGGCGCTTGAGGCTGATTATGGTATCCCGCACAGATGTCACATAAAGATACAAGCTGTGCATGGAGAACGTAGGACTCTGTAAAAAAACATAGACAGGTTTTTTTTATCTCGAAAGGAGGAGAAAAAGCTAAATATTTTTCTAGCAGTCAGAGGTAAAATTCTAGGAGCTCCTGGCTCCCTGGCACGACTCGGTCAAGCCCTGATGTAACGTGTATCAAAAACAGAAAAAAGAAGCACTGCTGTCATTCTCCTCATTCACTTGTAACCTGGGGATTCCAGAGAATAACAGCTAGAATTGTAGATATTAACTATAATGCTCAGCAGTTTCAATTTGAGCTGAACCAGGTGTCTGACATATGTCTATACTGATGAGCACTATGACATTACAAACAATGATTTTTTTTTCTACCATTGTCCCTTATATGTGACAGTATTCATTTTGGATTTGGGCTACATGGACCTAGAGATGCGTTTGGTAGGTGTGGACCTGATGTTTTGTGTTGCTTCCCTCTCCTGTGATGGAGGTCTAGATACAGGATGTTTGGATTTTCTGTGCCCTATTCCCTGATGTCTGTGTTATATTATTATTCCCTTATGTATTTATTGTAGGGTCCTGTTATATACACCGTCTTGTTTCCCTTCTGCGTATCTGTAAGTAATTGATTTCTTTATATCTTCGTGATTCCATCAAACCCACCAGGGTCTGGCTTAAACCAGATTTCTCTGCCCCTTCCTTAGCCTTTGTATTGCCAGGGTGTGTGTGGGAGGGGAGATGCTATTCAGTATGGAAACGCCAGGGCGTGTTTTCCATTGTTTTCGGTGCATCCCCCTGTGCTTCTGCAACTGTAAACTCTGAATAAATTGATTACCAGTTTTGTTTGTTTTCACCCTGCAAGGAGCTCTGGCTATTGACTGGGTGGGTTTGGGCCAGAATCAATACTTCTTCGGGAGACTGATGGCAAGGGACCCCCACGTTAATTATATATATATATATTACACATACATAAAACACACACACAGGCCGCTTTATTGGGTAAACCTGTTGAAGTGCTTAACACAAATTGCTAGTCAGCCAATCACATGGCAGCAACTCCATGCATTTAGACATCTAGGACACGGTGAAGATGACTTGCTGGTGTTCAAACCGAGCATCAGAATGGGGAAAAAAGGGGATTTAAGGGACTTTAAACATGACATGGTTGTTGGTGCCAGACGGGCTGGTCTGAGTATTTGAAAAACTGCTGATCTACTGGGATTTTCATGCTCAACCATCTCTAGGGTTTACAGAGAATCGTCTGAACAAGAGAAAATATCTAGTGAGCGACAGTTGTGTGGACAAACATGCCTTGTTGATGTCAGAGGAGAATAGACAGTTTCGAGATGATAGAAAGACAACAGTAACTCAAATAACCACTCACTACAACTAAGGTAGGCAGAATAACATCACTGAATGCACAACACGTCGAACCTTGAAGCAGATGGGCTACAGCAGCAGCAGACCACACCGGGTGCCACTCCTGTCAGCTAAGAACAGGAAACTGAGGCTACAATTTGCACAGACTCTGCTAAATTGGACAAAAGAAGATTGGAAAAACATTGCCTGTCTGAGGAGTATCCTGCCTTTTATCAACCATTCAGGCTGGTGGTGTAATCGTGTGGGGGATATTTTCTTGTCACACTTTGGGCCCCTTAGTACCAATTGAGCATAGTTTAAACACCACGGCATACCTGAAAATTGTTGCTGGCCATGTCCATCCATTTATGACCACAGTGTACCCATCTTCTGATGGCTAATTCCAGCAGGATAATGTATCTTGTCACAAGCTCAAATCATCTAAACTGGTTTCTTGAACACGGCAATGCATTCACTGTACTCTAATGGCTTCCACAGTCACCAGATCTCAATCCAAAGCAGGGCTCAAAATTTCAAGTCTTGAGCTACTAGCCAGGCCTTAAGAGTTGATCACCACCAGTTCCAGATTAATAAAACTCACAGCAATGTGCGGTGTGTATGAGTGTATCACAGAGCTCCACTTTTTTGTGGTTTTTTTTTTACACCCATGGCCCCCCTCTCATTCATTTTACACCCTCCCCATGGCCCCCCTCCCTTTTACAACCCCCTTCATTCTTTAGTAGTCACTCACGGGCCTCGGCTGCTTTCTCCTCCTTCCACAGTCTGGACGCAGGCTGGCTCCGCTGTGAATGGCACCCTTGCCTCCTCTTCTGCGTGCACTATGCGTGCACTATACGTGATTCTCGCAGGTCGTGCGGGATGGGGCAGTAGCCAATGCAGTGTGCTGTTCCCAGACTCGCTGATCTGACAGCTCCGGATTCGGACTCCCTAGAGTCTGATACCGGAGCTGAGGATTAAGAAGACGGCGGCCCACTGAACTGGGCCCCTACCAAATCACAAGCTCGATGGGTCAGTCTGCCCCACTCGCCCTCAATTTCCACTCGCCAAATGCGAGAAGAAATTTTGAGGTCTCCAATAGAGCGCCTTTGGGAAGTGGTGGAACGGGAGATTCGCAACATGGATGTGCAGCCGTCAAATCTAAAGCAACTACTTGATGCTATCATGTCAATATGGACAACAATCTCTGAAGAACGTTTCCAACACCTTGTTAGATCTATGCCACAAAGAATTAAGGCAGTTCTGCAGACAAAAAGGGGTCCAACCAGATACTAGCAACGTGTACCTAATAAACTGGCCGGTGAGTATGTGTGAAAATGTTTTTTTGAATAGTCTTATGAATTTCGACTATGAATGAATTAATGCCATTCTGGGGTCAAGAAGGATTTTTTTTTCCCAGTATGTTGCATATTGGCAAGCGTTTGTGTTTTTTGCCTTCTTTTGGATTAACAGCTAGGGATGCACCAATGCTGCCATTTGCACGAGTACTTGGTACTCATGCAAATGCCCTGCTACCTCCCTCGATACCGGAAGCCAGCACTGGGCCAGCTTGCCAGTATCCGCGGCGCTGGGGAAGCTGGCCGATTGCATTAAACACATTTGGCTAGCGTTCCCCTTCGGCCGGCCGCGTTACCGAGCGGCCGCCGCTCTGCGTCAGTGATGGGAGCCACGAGATCTCACAGGAGTACGTCACAGCGCGTCACTGCCCTGCGACCGACAAGCTTGGTAACGTGGTCAACCAGAGGGGAAAGCTGGAAAAATGCTTTTGAATGCAACTGGCAAGCTTCCCCAGAGTCTGGTCTGAGGTCTGTATACATATGAGTTTTTTTACATATATGAGTGGGTATGTCTGGTCTGAGGATAGATAGATATGTCTGATATATATATATATATATAAATAATGTAGATCTGGTCTGAGATATATATAGGTATGTCTGGTCTGAGGCCTGTGTACATGTATCTGAGTGGGTATATCTGGTCAGAGGCCTGCAAGTATATACATGTATCTGAGTGGGTACACATATATCGGAAATGAGGTGTGTGCAGGCTGTGCATGGGGTAAAGGGGGGGTGTCTATGTTTATATTGAAATGTATGGCTAAACTGGACAGGCTTTCAGCAAAATCCTAAATTATTTATTGGAAAGTGGTCACATGACTTTAAATAAAAGTATCGGTACTCAGTATCGGTGAGTACCTGAAAAAAGTATCAGTACTTGTTCTCGGTCCTAGAAATGTGGTATCGGTGCAACCCTATCAACAGCAGTAGGTGATCTGCGAAATGCTGAACCTGATGTCTTTTTTTCAGCCTACGTAACTATGAAAATAAGTATATAAATATATACATTGTTATTGAAAGTATTTTAATTGTGTACTTCCTTTGCACCATGGAAATGAAAATGCTGTTTGTCTGAGAGCACAACATCCTGCACAGGGGCCATAAATTAACAGACCTTTTCCTTTCACTTACAACATGTTCACTATGCACTTTGGAAACCTTGGAAAAGAATTTCAAAAGGTTCTTTTTGTTACACGTTTGTTTGTAATTGGGCTGCTAGCAAAATCACAATATTGAATGAAAATGTTGATAATTCAGCAGGTCTTTGCATCAAAATACAGCACTATAATATAATAACTTATTCAATAAAAGTCAGAGGAGGTTTATGCACTAGCTATTAATAATAAGATAGTTATGGGGTTATACACCAAACATAATTTTTTCACTGTAGTTAAAATAATAATAAAAAAAAAACCTTCTGCTGGAAATACTGTGAAAGCCTGGTGTCCTGGGAAACAAAAACTTTGACAAACGCAGGCGATGCTTCAAATAACGGTGAATAATAGTACCGCTATTATTATTCAACTGAAGAAAACTTTACTTACTTGTTGCCCATTATGCCTATTGGCATGTAGGGCAGCAACAAAGGTTCGCCACTCCTGTTTGTTCTGGGCCAGCTTTTGTACGGTACCCCAAGTGTGGTCATAGTCTTGAGTTCTCCATCCACCATTCGACGCCAGGTGCTCTTTGGTCTTCCTCTCTTGCGCTTTCCTTCTGGTGTCCAATGAAGGGCAGTTCTGGTGATGTCCCCATGCTCTTTGCTGATGACATGAAGTAAACTTTGGCTATTCTCTATTAAGAGAACTTTACCGCGATTTTAAAAGATGGTGAATACAAGTCAGCAGTTTTAAAGCGGAGTTCTTCAATAGATCCTCTATTGAAACAATGGTGAAACCAACAGAAACATTGCTGAGCAACTTTGGTAAAAACAATAGTGGAAACAATTACAGCTGACTAAGTAGTTGATCGACCCTAGTTTGACTAAAACAACCGTGATTAGTGAATAGACACTTAAAGCGGCACTCCAATGAAATTTTACCCCACTTTTTTTTTTTAATGCCTGAAAATAACAGCATCTGCCCAATTATTATTTTTTACTATAATTTTTATTTTAGGTGTAAATACCCATCTTTTCTCCCTCAGAGCTCCCCTTCAACTCTTCGGCTTTCGAAATGAGAAGGTCCTTCCAGCTTTTTATGCAATTTGCTTGTTTATATTGGAATGTTCAACAAGAAAGCAAATGTGGGCAGCTGCCCATGCAGAACCAGTCCATCACTCTGAGCAAGCGATCGCATACCTTGTGTGCTTATGAGAGATACGCAATTTCCATAGTGTACATACAAAAGTCATGTACGATGCGCAAATTGTGTAATAAGCTCCAGGGGCTGCCGCATTTCGGAAGTCCTGAGTAGAGAGGAGGAGCAGCAGAGTAAAAGATAAAAAAAAAATAATAAAAAAGGTACTTTCTGGTAGATTAGGCGATGACCGCAGCATCTGCCAAATTATTTAAGAGGAAATATGGAAGGGTAATTTTTTCATAGCATGTTCCTTTAGGCCGGGGTTAAACGAAAGCACTAAGCGTGTCTGTAGTGAATCCTCCTCCCAGCATCTGTCGTAGAGTTATGACAGCTCGACTGGGAGGGCCACATGGTGTAACGTGTCTATAGCAGACGTTGCATAAGAGGCTCGCACTTTGTAAGGCTGAGTGCACCAACGTGCACTCAGCGAGGTGGTCACGCGGGCATCCAAGCGGAAAGAACGGCCATTCTCACAGATGTCCCCTTCACGCTCATGTGATCCTGGCTTTAACAAGAAATTGCAATGGACATAATTTCCATGTGAGATCTCATGAAAAGGGATAGTAAAGTACTAAGGGGTGGGACGGAGTGCCCTGGGTAACATGCGGAGATTGCTGTATATTGCAGCTGGACGGGTGTAAGCGCTGATCCAGACAGGGAGGCGCACACGCTGCCTGTCTGCTCCAGCTGCCTGGGCTGGAAGGCACCAGTTCATGCCGCCTGCTCGAGCACTTGTTCACACTACCAGAGGTGAACTGACTCATGGGGGGGGGCTGCTGCCCCTGTAGTCCAGGACATGCGTGGAGCGTCATAGGGATTCCCTCCCCAACACGCAAGACACTCCACGCCCATTCTGTTTGGCCCCTGCTCAGTGGGGGGCAGCATTTCATTCTTGGACCGATCAGTGTTTTGCACAAAATTAGAATTCTTTCACCTCATCGAGGCGGTTCATTGACCTGCATTTTTATTTTTTATTCTGGAAGGGGGGGGGTGCAAAAGTGAGTATCTGCCCCCGGTGCCAAATACCTTAAAGGGATACTCTAGGCAACATGACCACCTAAGCTTTTTTAGGTGGTCATGATGCCCAGGGTATGCCGCCCTCTGTCCCCCCTCCCTCCACTCAGCAGTTCAGCTGAAAACAGCTGAGAGAGGCGGAGGAGTTTACTCCGCCCTCCCAGCTGTCGTCAGCAGAGCGGGATTCAGATTTCCCGCTTCTGCCGACTATTGCCGAGTAGGAGACTCGCCGCAGTAGCTGGAGGCAGCGGCTGAGGGTTAGTGTTGCTTGCATCCTCTTGCGCGCAACACTAATCCTCAGAGGGAGCCGGGAGGAAGCCTGCCGATTGGCTGGCTTATGTGAGAGGCGTTCTCACGTAAACCAGAAGGCAAGTAGAAGCAAGAAGGACGGGAGCGGAAGAGGAGGGAGGGGAGTATAAAAAAAAAAAAAGACGCCGCTGGAAACAAGTGAGTTTTAGGGTAAGTATTGCAGTTACAAAAAAAAAAAAAAAACCCTAACGATTTATTAAGGGAATAGGAAAAAACGGGGGGGGGATTTTTGAGTGGAGTGTTCCTTTAACTATGTCTCTGTTAAGGGATTGCCTTGATAAAATGTAAAATGTCACAACTCACTACTTTGGTACTTACCCAGTTCCATTGCCAGTACGTCGCACAGTGAGGGTCATCCGGTCATTAGGCAGTAGTGTTTTGCTCTCAGCCGTGTTGTTGGTGCAGTGACTAGTGAGGCCATCCCCAGTCAAGAATGATCTGAGGGCAGTCCAGTAGAATAGCTCCTTCACTCAGAGCTGCCACTTACCCCAGGAGCAAGCCCCCAGAAGAGAGAGTGATCCTGACTTATTTTTTAAAAAGGAAATTATTCAAAAATTCACTATTTACACGGTGTATGTGTGCTACCAATTTTCACAGTCAAATGAACCGAACATATTTTGAGTATGATAGGGTTACTTCAACTGATCTGGTGTGAAAAGATATGGACTTTATGTGAAGAAAACAGTCATGACTAGGGGATTACAAAGCAGAATAAAAGGAGCCCTATAACGGCAGATAATATTTACATATTATGAGGTTTGGAGAGAATCTTTGAATTCTCCTAGATTTTTTAAAATCTAGAAACCCTTGTGAAATCTTTCAGAATGTTTGAGAATACAGTATCCTCTCACGGAATTACATTGTAAAGCTTTGTTCAAAAGCTGAAAGAATAAATATAATGCAGGGCTCGGGTACAATTTCCATACAAGTGGATTTACATTGTGTATCACATAGTACACTGTGGTTAATGCTCATTTATATAAAAACAAAAAACAAGTATTTCACACTGAAACAGTAAAAGGGACAAAATCTGTTTTTACAGTAGGTATGGAGGTTTTACAGATTGCTTGAGGTTCCCTCTCATGTATCCCCCGTTGCTTGAATAGATCAGTCCTTATCTGGTGTTAACGCACAAACGTGGTCCTTTTTTTTTTTTTAAACCTAATGCTGGCACTTTGTCTCCAAATAACCAGTGTGAATAGGTACAACTGATCATAGAGAGTCAAAAGGCAGAGTATGCTGAGTTTACGATTTCGGAAAGGCCTGGCTGAGCATCATTGGAAACCTTGTCTACAAGGCTTCAGAAATTCATACTCCGCATTGGAGCCAATGAAAATGCTTAAAAGCCCACTGGACGTTTTCAGGAGCCAGACAATCAGATTTCCATATACTGTAATTATTCTTCATTTAAGAGCACAAGGTAAAATTTGAGAAGGCTACTCTCTAACTGGCCCCTTGAGTTCTCAGGGTCGGTCTACCAAGTTGTAGTCCCATTAAACCAGAAGACTGCTCTGCCACGGCACCTACACTGGTTCCAATATCAATGGAACAAGATACCTGTCACGCACGTGTAGATCATTACATTTCAATGCTGCTCCGAGACAGGTTTGAACACACACACTGCAGATGGAAATCCTAAACTCAGGGCCTTCTTTCAAGATGGTGCTTGGCAGTCACAAAGGTATAAATCTTGCAAGAGCCATTATCCCTTGCCAGGTGCCAAACACAGGCTCAAAAAGTCAGCCATTAGCCAAATGTCCAGACTCTGATTTTTTAACAGCTTGCGTAGTCCTAGAATCCATTGGATTGCATGGAGTGTCACTGAGAATGTGCTCTGTTGAGGGAAGGACACCGAAGAACGATCCATGTCCTTTTAATTACAGCATATGGGAGCACCAAATGGCTCCCTCACCGTGGGATGACCGTTGAGTTTTACATATCTTTTCAGGTTGTTAATTTTAGGTGAAAAATAATTTTACAGATGGAGAATCACTTAACAGGTTTTGGAAGCTGGTAGTCTTGGATTTATTACTGCTATGCCCACGGTTTCTGTATCATCATCATCATCTCAAAGTGCCTGTCAGTTGTATATATGGATTTTTCACTAACTGGGCAGGTAACTGGAGGGGATAGGTTACGCTGTCACTTCATTACATCCGTCATTTGTTCATTGTCATAGATAAAAATGTAATTAAGCCTAAGTTTTATTTCCAAATTACATGGTGTTATTACTCTTCGGTTCCAGCATTTGATAACGGGTAATAAATATACACTATTTTAAGGAGAAAACAGGACAAAAAAAAAAAGGATGCGTAGGGGGGGGGGGGGGTCAAGAGGAAATAATATTTAACCCTCTACCTCTAATCTCTTTTTACCCTAGAGTGCCCCTTTAACCTTTATGTACAATTTAGATTTGCTTAGAAAGCCTTTAAAAAGACCACACAATAATCAGGCCATTCATTTTTTTTAGATTTATAGGGTCACTGTATCTTCCCCATCTCAAGCTCCAACCTGTATGTCAAAAAAACAAATTTATAATTACAAATAGGGATGCACCGTTACCTTTTTTTTTTTTTCTTCTTTTAAGACCAAGCACGAGTATTGATACTTTTCTCAGGTACTCACCGATACTACGTACCGATACTTTAATGTCATGTGACCACTTTCCAATAAATGATTTAGGATTTTGCGGAAAGCCTGTCCAAGCTATGATAATATTGAAATGTATGGCCAGACTCCTCATTTATCCACTGCACAGTCTGCATACACCCTGTCCACACACACAGACCTCAGACACATGTATACCCACTCTGACCTCAGACAGGTGAGGGTATACTGCAGAGTATTAAAAGTAATGGGATGCATGGAGGCTGTGTGCAGTGGAGTGGGATTAGAGAGTGAGCTGGAATCATGTCTTGCTAGCACAGTCTATGAGAGACTTTCCACACAGCAACTGAAGAGATTTCGCACTGTGAAAATACAATACATCAGTAGATGACATTCATTTAATGTACATCAGAAGTGATTATAAACCCCTGTAAACATGCCACTTCTCAGCCTTCTCCAGGCACTGGGTATGATCGAGCGCCCCAGTCCACGTGCCGCAATCTCTATGAATGACAGAGAAGCCATGATCTCTATGTGTCCAACAGGAGGAGACGGGAAACCACAGACCCAACAACTTTCAATTACACACTACAATGTGGCACTGACATGTTTACATATACTTCAGCTTTCTGTTTATTCCTGGGATAAATTCTGGCAATATCCTCAGTTATAATTATCTTGTATAGAAATTCTGTTGGTCTCTTTAAACAGGACATAAAGCAAACATATAGGGTTAACCATGTTGTTTTAGAGATACCAAAAAAGGAAAATAATAAATCTTTATCACCACACATGAAACTGTGATTGAATGAGTCAGCACAACAAAATATGTACAGACTTATTTTGAATATATATATATATATATATATACATACTCGACTCATTCTACCATGAGTCTTGTGGATTACAGAGTCATGTTTGGTGACAGACAGACACACACCTTTACATGCAATTTCCCATCATACTGTTCACTGAAAAGGTTATTCACAAACCAGCAATATTCCATCGGTGACTCCATTTCGCCAAAACTATTCGGTGAAGGGCCACCGTTGAGCGCCGAATATGGAGTCGAAGTCACATAACAAAGTTTGAGAATGTCGCCAAAGAGCACCGAAGAGCTCAAAACTGGCCTTGGCGAAATCCAACGAAGAAAAAAAACAACAACAAAAAACAGAGCTCCTATAGGTGCTTAAGCCAAAAAAAATAATTATTAAAAATGGGTAAAAAAATAATTAATAAAATAAGGTCTGTTACAGAATAAAAAAAACACCTCTTAAAAAAAATTGTCAAAAAAAAATACAATGAAAGGTGTTAAAAAAATAGACTATTGCTGAAAATAAAAAGAATAAACTTTTTTTTTTTTAAATCGATCTAATATTGTTTTACATTGACTCCTGTGGGATTAGCCTGGTTAAACCTGTTGAACCGAATCACCGAAAATCAAAGCATTTCCCCGACACGTCGGTGCAGATCAGCATTGTGAATAGATTAATCATTACTTCTCTATGGGACAATTTTGCTGCTGCCGAAGATCACCGAACTGCAACGTATTTCGCTGTCAATTAGCCAGTATTTGGCGAATTGACAGTTTAGTGAATAGACGAACTGCCACAAAATTGCACCACACGGTGAAATTCACCGGTGGGTGCAATTCAGTGGCAAATTCAGCGCTTCGTTAATAACCCCTTAGGTCTTCTGTCTGGGTAAAAAAAAAAAAAGAGAAGACTCACGAAAATTAGTCAACTGTTCAAATAATAAAAATAAAAAATTAGAAAAAAATGCATATTAGAATACTGTTGCCATTTTGCGATCGAGATGTATACATACAGACTGTGCCGGTGTGACATTGTTGTACTTATGTCACAGATCACATACATATATGCAGAAATTGTGCAGTCAAAATCATTGCATGTTTCGTCAGAACTACTCCCAGAAAAAGATGCCAGCGGACATATGTACAGATCTGGCACATGTTATTCCAGTTCCACGTTTACGAATTTTAAGATGCCAAGATGACTGGCACACCTGGCAACAGTAATAACTTTATACATCCTTCAGGCTTGCAGCCAGTACAATGGCAATTTGAAGAGGAAAATAGCTCAGTCAGTAAAAAAGGGGGACAAAACATTTTTTAGATACATAAACGAGAAAAGAAAAGTAAAAAAAGGATTAGTTAGATTAAAAACAAAGGAAGGAAGGTATGTAGAAGAGGAGAAAAGTCTCGCTGACTGCCTCAATGAATATTTTTGTTCAGTCTTTGCAGAAGGAAAGGGACCTCAGTTAGGAGAGAACACTAAAGAGACATTTACATATGAGTTTACAGAGGAGGAGGTTCTACAGCAGCTGTCTAAAGTAAAGACAAATAAGTCAATGGGGCCTGATGGGATCCACCCTAAATTATTAAAAGAGCTCAGTGATGTAATAGCAAAACCGTTAACAAGGATTGGTTAAATAAATCTGTTAACGGGAGTCGTCCCAGAAGACTGGAAATTAGCAAATGTTGTGCCCGTTTACAAGAAGGGTAGTAGGGAGGAATCGGGGAACTATAGGCCAGTTAGTCTTACGTCAGTAGTGGGGAAATTAATGGAAACCATGTTAAAGGAAAGGATTGTTGAACATCTAAAAACACATAGATTACAGGATCAGAAACAACATGGGTTTACCTCAGGGAGATCATTCCAAACTAATCTTATTGATTTTTTTGATTGGGTAACAAAAATAATAGACAAAGGTGGTGCAGTAGACATTGCTTATTTAAATTTCAGTAAGGCTTTTGATACTGTTCCGCATAGAAGGCTTATCAATAAACTGCAATCTTTGAGTTTGGATTCCAATATTGTTGACTGGATTAGGTAGTGGCTGAGTGACAGACAACAGAGGGTTGTGGTAAATGGAGTTTATTCGGCGCAAGGTCTTGTTACCAGTGGGGTACCTCAGGGGTCAGTACTTGGACCCATTCTATTTAATATTTTTATTAGTGATATTGCAGAAGGTATTAATGGAAAAGTATGTCTTTTTGCTGATGACACAAAGATTTGCAACAGGGTTGACGTTCCTGGAGGGATCAGCCAAATGACAAATGATTTAGGTAAACTAAAAAAATGGTCGGAGTTGTGGCAATTGAGTTTTAATGTGGATAAGTGCAAGATAATGCACCTGGGACGTAAAAACCCAAGGGCTGAATATAGAATATTTGATACAGTCCTAACCTCAACATCTGAGGAAAGGGATTTAGGGGTTATTATTGCAGAGGATCTAAGGGTAAGTAGTCAATGTAATAGAGCAGCAGGAAATGCTAGCAGAATGCTTGGTTGTGTAGGGAGAGGTATTAGCAGTAGGAAAAGGGAAGTGCTCATGCCACTGTACAGAGCACTGGTGAGACCTCACTTGGAGTACTGTGTGCAGTACTGGAGACCGTATTTCCAGAAGGATATAGACATCTTAGAGAGAGTTCAGAGAAGGGCTACTAAAATGGTGTACGGCTTGAAGGAGAAAAGTTACCAGGAAAGGCTTAATGATCTTAACATGTACAGCTTGGAAAAAAAGACAGAGGAGATATGATAGAAACATTTAAATACGTAAAGGGAATCCACAAGGTAGAGGACGGGAGTATATTTAAAAGGAAACAAAATAGCAAAACAAGAGGACATAGTCTTAGATTAGAGGGGCAAAGGTTTAAAAGTAACATCAGGAAGCATTATTTTACTGAGAGGGTGGTGGATACATGGAACAGTCTTCCAGTTGAAGTGGTAGAGGCCAAAATAGTAATTGAATTTAAGCAAGCATGGGATAGGCATAAGGCTATCCTAAACAAAAGATAAATCCAGGTTAAGTATCCATGTAATTGGGCAGACTAGATGGGTCGAAAGGTTCTTATCTGCCGACATTTTTCTATGTTTCTAACAACACTCAACAAACCAAAGCTTGACAGATCTAGGAGCCAGGTAGCCGCAGACTCCAAGCCATTACCATGGGCTTCCTAAATTATTAGATTGGCTCCTAGAAGCATGCGGTTGGCTTTCATGTTTTCTTAGTGGTCTCTAAATTTGAGACCAATCTGTCATGTCCCGCTGTAAAGAGACCATATTTGTACAGCAGCTATCATACCAAGCTGCTGCCAATGGCTACAGTCCAAGTCTGGTGTGAACATAACCAGAGATCTCGTAAAACTAGCAACTCCAACTTTAATGGCTGACGGAAGTTTACACCAGGCCGGAGTTCTAGTCTAATAATGGGGCGATCATTCCTTGGCTCTCTGCCCTCTTTACGGGTTACAGACTTGTTTAAGAAAAATTAAAAAAAAAAAAAAAAAAGCAAACACAAGTTGGTTAAAATGCTGGCAATGCAGCACCAAGTTATGTACTATTTTTTTTTTTACCCCAAATGCAAACTTTAAATATCACCATTGTTGGGATAAACAAAAACACCCCAAATTTTACATTTTGACTCTAAAAGGTATTACACAAAGTAGGAACCCTAACAAATGCAAAGGTCTACAAAAAGATTTGTGGGTGCGACACTAATCTGTGTCAAGAAAAGTTTGCCAAGACAAAAAAGTTGGAAAATATTCCCGACCTGGCCATTTTATGCTAAATCGCAAGTCGTGGTTAACCGATCAGATTCAGCTCACGGTTTCGGTGATGCAAAACGCTACACGTCTGGCATCAAAGCTTGCTCTCTGAAATAAAGATGCTGGCCCTTTTACAGGATCTGTGTGTGTGTGTAGCGCCTGCAGAGGAATAAAAACCAGCCCATAAATCAGGTTTATCACCCCATTCGCACTGCGTTGAGTGCAGATACTGCATCTTGGATACCATGAGCCGATCCCACGGCCTAAACTTTACCTTCAATTGCTTCTTGGCAAAAATCATTTGATAACCAGAATGGCTTCTCACAATAGATTGCCATGTCCATGCAAAAAGATTGCTCGAACAACTAGGGTGGCCGCTGCCAAATACCAGGCAAGCTGTAACCTAAACCAAACGATCACCTGGCTGCGGGCTCTCACCTGGCTGGAGTCAGTCGCCCTGAAGACGTGGCAGACCATCTCCGACTCCGGGTTGTCAGGCTGCGTCTTAATCAGGTAGGCAAAATAAGAGGGGTCCTGAGTGTTGTGGATGAAACGGGCGATGTGCTGGGCTTTGTGCTCAAAGATGAAGACAGCGGTGTTGGCGTTGGCTCCATTGAGAGCGGGCACACAGCGTAGATGGGGGGCAGCCAGCAAGAGGTGCACCTCGCGGCATGGCGTAGAGCACCCGGTAGGCTCCTGTCTCTCTGCCCGTCTACGGATTTCGGCTACGAGCCAGGGCAGCATGGGCAATGTGGTGCGACGATCTAGAGATGACCAGCCAACGTACCACAGGCGGAAGCTTTTCTCCCCCTTGGCTGGCTTGTCTGGTAGAGGTGGCTGCACCTGGGGCAGCGGGTATTCCTCCAGGAGAGGGTGGCACTGGTCGGCTGAGCTCCGTCTCTCCATGGCTCCTTTGGGGCACTGTGCTGGATTGTATGAGGAGTTTGGGGTTATAATATTTCTGTATGTGTCTATGTCCTAGGGCTGACAGATCAGGAAGGTCTGCAAAACCACCACATGCACAGCAGGGCGCCCCTGTGTGGTGTGTCCTTGCAGGTGCAGCCAGGGCAGTTCAGGCAGGGCACTGCTTGGCCAGGGGGTGACTGGCACAGCAGCACAGGCTCTGCTCACACATGGCACCTCCGGGAGCTGCTGTGTCCACCGCACGGGGTTTCCTCGTCTCCTCCCTCCCTGCCAGTCGTCATGACAGAGAGGGTAGAGCAGCCTCCCCCCTCCACACCCCCTGCCCTGCTCCCTCCCCGCCGCTCCGAACGGGCTCTGTGGGCAATGTGACGGCAGCTGGTGGGGAGGGGTGAGGGTGCACGGGTCACACAGCACCTGGGCAACCCCCGGGGGCCACAACCCACTGCACTATATAAACCCCTCTAGCAGCCGGTGTTTCATCTCTACCCCGGCACACACCGAGCCGGCTACAGCTAACACTCGGTTTAGTTATCATTTTTAACACGGAGTTTGCTTCAGCAACGTTATGTATTATCCATTCTGCGGGGCTGCGTCAAGCCACGTGGAACCTGTACAATGCATGCTTAATATATTCTTGTTAAAGGGCCAGCGTGCAGTGAATGCTCCACGCCGCCGCAGGGTTGGACAGGGACGAACGCTGAGCGCCACCTGGCGGCAGGAGGAGCGCCCTACGCCACCCTGACAGTGTGCAGCACGTCTGTGTGCCCAGCCCCATTTATTATACGGCATGCAAGACAGTGGGCATGCCCACATGCAGCTGCCAGCAGCCCTTCTCTCCCCCCACCCACCAAGCCTGTTGTACAATAAAACCCTCCTCAGGGGGATATTTAGCAGCTGGACTCTCTGCAGCATGGGAAACTAACTTAAGAATTTCTAATTTCTGGTCATAAATGTCAAAAGTCTGTCAGCTCTGCTGTGCCAGGTACCATTCCCTCCAGCATCACCCAAACCATCAGTCTAGTGATCCTGACAGTTTTAAAGGTGATGATATTCTAAAATCTTATAAATTTATACAGGTGGAGGTGTTATTAATGGAAAGTCAATTGACACATGCAAAGCGCGCTGGTATATTGGCTGAACTTAAGGCTAGGGTCAGACGAGCGTGATTTCTACGGACTGTACGTCCTTGCACACGTACGTACGTCAGTATGGAAGACGCAGTAGTGGCCACAGTCCGTTTTTTCACTGATGTATATTTTGACGGATGTAGGAGAGAAAATAAAATAAAAAGCAAAACCATTTTGTCCGTGAAAAATACTGGACGTATAAATGCAGTCCGTCTGACCACGTTCCATCACTCACACACAAAGCTATGAAGACGTTGCGGACGCAGCGCACTTTGTGCGGCCGTCCTAGGGGTTGTACGTTCTTGCCTGCCTTGCGTCCGTGGGCCGCGGCCGTTGTGCGTCCGCAGTTCAGTGCGGACGTACTTCGTGTAACGGGCTCCGATGGGCTTTCTGTCATGCTATCATGGATGTACTTTTAGGCTAGGGTCAAACGAAAGCATTTTTACACGCGAACATAAAAAAGTGCGTCCGAACGAATTGACGTATTTTTTCACGGAGTGCGCGAAAACGGTCATACGATGCGCATTTTTCGTGCGTGATTTTTTCAGATCGTCAATAAAACTCTTTTTGCGTCTGGACGTTATGTAGGCTGGACATTAGCAGTGTCTGACGTCTCCTAATCACGCACACATGCCGCTATGCCGCAGCTGCGCACTCTGTACGTCCGTACTAGCGGTTCGGCATTCTCGAAAAAATGCGTTCATTTTCCACTTGCGTTGCGCGGCCGGACTTTCGTGCGACCGTACTTCGTATATTGGCCGTCATTGCCGTCATTTGCTGCTAGTGCGGCCGTAATTATGTGCGCCAGAACGCACGTTAAAAGTGCGCTGGTCTGACCCCAGCCTTAGGCGCAATCACCGACTTGAATACTACGCTCGTCAGACCCCAGCCTAAGGCTGGGGTCAGACCAGCGCACTTTTAACGTGCGTTCTAGCGCACTTAATCACGGCCGCACTAGCAGCAAATGACGGGCAATGACGGCCAATATACGAAGTACGGTCGCACGAAAGTCCGGCCGCGCAACGCAAGTGGAAAATGAACGCATTTTTTCGAGAACGCAGAACCTCTAGTACGGACGTACAGAGTGCGCTGCGCCCGCTAGCAGTGTGTGTGTGTGATTTGGAGACGTCAGACCCTGCTGGTGTCCGGCCAACATAACGTCCAGACGCAAAAAGTTTCCTGGTTTGGATTCGTAAAACATCACGCACGAAAATGCGCATCGTATGACCGTTGTCGCGTATTCCGTGAAAAAATACATCAATGCGTTCGGACGCACTTTTTTACGTTCGCGTGTAAAAATACTTTCGTTTGACCCTAGCCTTAACAACCACATGTCAGGTGACCCTGAACCACTGTAGTTACCTTTCTCCTACCTTAAATCTGAGAGAACACTCCTGTTCTAAAGGATTAAACCTTCAACCATTAGAAAACTAAACAAGAAAACAAAAAATGAGGGACCCCTGACTAAGGGATACACCTCAAAGACCAGGAATACCGGAAAAATCAGTATATACTTTATTGGTATAAATAAGAGACATTCATCGTGAACACCAGAAAATTATAAAATCAAAAGGACAAAAGACACATGAGAAAATTCTTGACCAATCTTGATAGGAGATATAGGTCTTAATATTAACCTCCCTGGCGGTATTCCCGAGTGTGACTCTGGTAACCCCGAGCCACCACTTGGGCTGTATATACTCACCGCATCCTTCGCTCCCTCGCCGTCTCCACAGTCCCAGCAGTGTGATCGCTGCAGCCGGCAAATTGCTTCCTGGTTCCACTACCTGCGACCCACGCGACGCAGGGGGGCGGGACCAGGCGGCAAATTCATAAACTGTAAAAAAAAAAAAAAATTCCGGTACAAAATACTGTACAATAAACTTTGTGCAGTGGGTGCTGGGATTCCTGTCCAGATGTACACTCCTTTGCCAATGTAATACAGGACACGGGGGTACCAAAAAAATTAGAGTATTTATTCTCAAAGCAGCTTTACAGAAATAAAAGGCAAATAAAAATCATTTCTAAAATGTAATAAGGCTTTGCAATACAAGTTTCGCTGGTGGATCTGGGCAAGCACCAGCGAAACTTGTATTGCAAAGCCTTATTACATTTTAGAAATGACTTTTATTTGCCTTTTATTTCTGTAAAGCTGCTTTGAGAATAAATACTCTTTTTTTGGTACCCCCGTGTCCTGTATATTTCATTGGCAAAGGAGTGTACATCTGGAAAGGAATCCCAGCACCCAGAGGTAAGAGGCATGTTTTTGGTTTTATTATATTATTGAATATAATTTATTTCCATTATTTTGGATAATTATTTTTGGGATAATAAATTATTATTTTGTGTTTCAAACCTTCTCTGACTCCGTGTGTTTACTAGACTCTTGCTTGCACGGATTTCAGGGAGTTATTCCTACAGAATACAGGCTTACTATATAAAACCGAAAACAGAACCATACGGCGCATCAAGGTTAATTAATAAGTGAACATGCAAAAACTTATATCAGCAATGATGAAAGAAAGTGCAACAGTGCTTGATATCATTTTATAATATCATCATTAATTGAAAGTGCACGTGCATGGAATTAACTCCAAAGGCAGAGTCCAATATATGAAAAAAAGTGCTCAAGTGTATAATTGTCCAATACTCAAGAAAATCGGAGAGGAGGATGTGTTGATCTTCTCTAAAGTGCTGGTATCAAATTCATTTATTCATCAATGTTCCTAAAAAAAAAACACATAATAGAAAAACGATAATAGTGCAGATAATCGTAGCAGGGTTGGTCAAAATGTTATAGCAAGAGTACAGACCACTCACATTTATGAGAGCCTACAAGGGTCCCGGCTCAAGGAAAGAAGGCCTCTGGCCAAATACAGGGTGGCACTCCCCTTCTTTCATCCGTAATAAGTACTAAATAAAACAGAAAGAATCGGGAGACGACACTCCCATAGCATAATACTGTATGTAGAGGGTGGTAGAGACAAAAAAAGGGACCGCACTCACCAATTCAGGAGCCTCACGATATTGGGCTCAATGGATATAGCCTTGGGCACTCTTAAAAGGTGGAGACCCATAGTTACATAGTTACATAGACCCAGACCCCTTTATCTCAGCAGCAGGCAATCTGTATGTGTAACAAAGTAAAAATCGGAGAAAGTGGTGAATAAAAGGTTATAAAACCAATCTACTTTATTAAAAAGCAAACAATAGTAAAAGGTGGACAAATGATTTACCGAGACGCGTTTCGGCTTAAAAAAGCCTTCCTCAGTCGGTATAGAAACTCAATAGTGTCCATATATGTGCAATTAGCAAAATGAAAGTAAAAGAAAAACCGTTCTCTCTTATATTGTATCGTAATTGTATCCCTTCCGGCCACGTTGGCAGGGTGTCCGCTTCCTGCTTCCGGTCACATGGCTTCCGGTCAGGTGATTTTACATCGACGACATATTTTTTATATGGAGAGGAGATGAAGGGAATTTGCAACTATTTTTAGATCTTTTAGCCACCAATGATAGAGGCATCATTTTAACCTCCGTTTGGAGCAAAACTGAAGTCATTTTTCTGGATTTAAAAATATTCGTCGAGAACGATATGATAAAGACCAAGACTCATTTCAAGGAGGTAGATTGTAACAGCTTCATTGAGCGTAGAAGCTGCCATCTACCTCAATGGTTGAATGCCGTTCCGAAAGGACAGTTTCTACGGATGAAGAGGAACTGTACGGATGCATCCGATTTTGACATCCAGTCAATAAAGCTACGTTCAGACTTCATTGAGAAAGGGTATAATGAACAAGCTTTGGAAGATACCAGAATGGAGGTTAGACAAATGGAGAGATCAGACCTATTGAAGAAGAAACAAGAAAACCTACCACTAAGAACTATGGAGGATGTACCATTTATATTCTCGTATAATCCCCTTAATAAGTGAGTATTAATGAGTATTAAGAAACACTGGCCGATTCTACAAAAGAGACCCCATGTTGGGAGGTATTCTCCCTGCGGTACCGCGCATTATATGTAGAGGAGTGAGGAACTTGAAGATGGAACTCACACACCGAGTGGGTAAGAAGAAAACAACTAACCACTTTGGGGTACAAGCAGGTTTCCACCAATGTGGGAACTGCTTAAATTGTAGAAATACTAAGGGTAGAAAACAAATAATAACAGAAATTGAAAGGGATGGCGACAAGATTAAACTTAAAGGAGTAATGACATGCTTCTCTAAGAATGTCATATACGTACTGACTTGTCCCTGTGGACTCAAATACGTGGGGCGTATTACACGACCCCTTAATGTACGTATACAGGAACATGTACGGAACAGCAGAAAAGGGTTCGAAAAGCATAGTGTATCATTACACTTTAAAATAAAACATGGACAGAACCCAGAAGGCCTCATGTTCATGGTAGTTCAAAAATTAGAACCTTTTTGGAGAGGTGGCAGTCTGGAGAAACGGTTAGGAAAAGAGGAAATGAGGTGGATTTTCCTAATGAATGCGCTTCAACCGTACGGATTGAACGCAGACTTTGAATTGTGCCACTTTCTTTATGATTAACCTCTCCCACTTGCAGCTATACTTCTGTTGACCATCAGATTACTTCTCTTCCCCAATCTTTATATTAGGCCACAATATTCATCCTCTTTCATCCTTACCCTTTTAATTGGTACATGGCATATTTCATTTCCATTCTCTAGCCTAGCCAAACACTTTTACTCCTGACCTTGGCTGTTATTTTTAATCTTCCATTATAATATCCTTTTTACATATCTGATTTTTCATTTGTTTTAAACTACATTTAAAAACGCCACTTTGACTAGGCCATTTAATCAGATTCCCTTGCATGGATTTTGTCCCCCTATTTTTTAACGATTGATCTCATATAAGAGCATCAGGCTTACATTAATAAGCCGTGTTGTTATTATTATCGCAACCAAGTGTTTAGATCCACTATATGTAAAGATGAAACTGAAACTAAAATCATCCGCTAAGCCCCACTGGGTAATCTATTGCGGAGCCCAAATGTTGTCTGGCTTGATTTCGAGTTTTATTATATATATATTGCGCTTTTTCGCTTAATGCTTATCATGAGTTAACAATATTTATGTTAGTCCAAGCATTCTTCCGCGATTGCTATCGATAACTCGCTGTGTTTTAACGGCAGGTGCGAGAATCAATCGCTCTATTTGAACTCTGCTCTTCATCACTATTATTGTATACATTTTATAGGAGAACGGCAGTTTCACACTGATAAGATGTGATGAAACTGCAATTGAGATTAAACGTTTAACCTTATTAGGCCCAAAGGCGAAATTGAAACCGAAACTTGCCGCTAGGCTTCACTGGGTAATTTCCTGTTCACCAACAGCCAGGCTATTGTGAAGCATAAACGCCGCTCGATTTGATTTTCAATTTTTTATATATATTATACTCTTATTCAATGTTTATCTTTGATTGTTTTAATATTGGTACAGTCTAAAGAGCCCCCCGCAGCCGTGATCGGCAACCCGCTGTAATCTTTTCGACAAACGCGAGAACCAACCGCTAAGCATTACTGGGTAAAATCACCTGACCGGAAGCCATGTGACCGGAAGCAGGAAGCGGTCACCCTGCCAACGTGGCCAGAAGGAATACAATTACGATACAATATAAGAGAGGACGTTTTTTCTTTTACTTTTTCTTTCATTTTGCTAATTGCACATATATGGACACTATTGAGTTTCTATACTGACTGAGGAAGGCTTTTTTAAGCCGAAACGCGTCTCGGTAAATCATTTGTCCACCTTTTACTATTGTTTGCTTTTCAATAAATTAGATTGGTTTTATAACCTTTTATTCGCCACTTTCTCCGATTTTTACTTTGTTACACATACGGATTGCCTGCTGCTGAGATAAAGGGGTCTGGGTCTCCACCTTTAAGAGTGCCCAAGGCTATATCCATTGAGCCCAATATCGTGAGGCTCCTGAATTGGTGAGTGCGGTCCCTTTTTTTGTCTCTACCACCCTCTACATGCAGTATTATGCTATGGGAGTGTCGTCTCCCGATTCTTTCTGTTTTATTTAGTACTTATTACGGATGAAAGAAGGAGAGTGCCACCCTGTATTTGGACAGAGGCCTTCTTTCCTTGAGCCGGGACCCTTGTAGGCTCTCATAATTATGAGTGGTCTGTACTCTTGCTATAACATTTTGACCAACCCTGCTACGATTATCTGCACTATTATCGTTTTTCTATGATGTGTTTTTTTTTTAGGAACATTGGAGTTAATTCCATGCACGTGCACTTTCAATTAATGATGATATTAAAAAACGATATCATAGAAACATAGAAAAATGTCGGCAGATAAGAACCTTTCGGCCCATCTAGTCTGCCCAATTACATGGATACTTTACCTGGATTTATCTTTTGTTTAGGATAGACTTATGCCTAAATATCAAGCACTGTTGCACTTTCTTTCAGCATTGCTGATGTAAGTTTTTGCATGTTCACTTATTAATTAACCTTGATGCGCCGTATGGTTCTGTTTTCGCTTTTATCTATTTATGATACATATTTTGGTTGTTTTATATGTGGTTTTAAACCATGTTATAGGCGGCATCTGACTTTTAACTAGCACTTTATCTAAACGTTTAATCAATTTAGTAGGCGCCCACACTGGATAGTGTATATATTTATATATACACGTTTTGATTCTTACTATATAAAACAACACATTTCCTTTCCAAAAAAATTGAAACGCTTTTAGACACATAATTTTGCAAAAATTAGACCGCAAGGGAGGTTAACCTCATTCAAAAAATGACTAAGGCACAACATATGCCATCACAGAAGCACGTCAATAATACGAAGCCATTGCCATAATTGCTGCTATGCCGCTGCATATACAGGCCAGCATTATTATTATTATTATTCTTTATTTATAAAGCGCCAGCATATTCCGCAGCGCTGTACAATAGGCACAGTATAGACAGGGTACATTGAACAACATTTGACAAACAGTACAGGAGGAGATGAGGGCCCTATTCCCGTAGGAACTCACAATCTAGGAGGGTTGGGGTTGGAAACAGGAGGAGAGGACTGTAAGGTGAGAGTGATTGATGGTTGCGTCAGTGAGTTGGGTGGTAGGCTTCCCTAAATAGGAATGTTTTCAGGGAGCGTTTGAAGGAAGAGAAGTTAGGGGAAAGTCTGACAGTACGAGGGAGAGCTTTCCAGAGAGTGGGGGCTGCGCCTGAGAAATCCTGAAGTCTATCATGGGAAGAGGTGATGCGGGGAGAAGCTAGGCGCAGGTCACTGGATGTCAGCTTTCTGAATAGCTGAATTGCTGTGAAATTCTCGGTTCGGTGCAATTTGGTGGCAAGTTCGGCACTCTTTGAATAATCCCATTTACAGTTTAGGGGTGCATTGCTGTAATTTCTACAAATAGTGCAGGGAAGAAGGGACTTTTGGATACAAAGAGGAAATCAAACCCACACTAGGAACTGCTCCTTCTAAATCAATATATTTTATGTTGTTTTTTTCTTTTAGTATTGGCACATTACTCATTTAGTAACCCTGTCCCCCATATTATATGTATATATTATATGTATAAAAGCTGATATATATATATCTCAGCTTTTCTTTTCTGTATCTCAGTGTTCCTCTCCATGATGTTCTTCACCGTATTCCACGTCTCCCTTAGCGTCAACAAATGTTTGTCTAGATTGGTATTAGGGAACTGAGAAGAGAGTGCTGGGAACGTCAAACTCATATACCATAAAAAATGGTATATGGGTTTGATCCCCCCCGCACTCCCATCTCATTAGTACCATTATTGCCTGTGTATTCTGCCCGTGCTCGGACCAGTTGGGTTGCTTTTGCGAAGCAAAGCATCGCAGGTACTGTTCCAGACCTTGGTTAGCTCTCTCAGCTGCCCCATTAGACTGAGGATGATAGGCTGAGGAAAATGCTAATTGTATCCACATATTTGCGCTGTAACCTTTCCAGAATTGAGACACAAACGGTATACCACTGTCGGAGAAAAAAAATCCCAAGAGGCACACCATGGAGCCGGACCACATTCTGTACGAAGATTGGCACCAGCTCAGCAGCCGATGGCAGCTTGGGGAGAGAAACAAAATGACCCATCTTGGAGAAGTGATCTACAATCATAAGGATCACGGTGTTACTCCTGGATCTGGGTAAATCAACAATAAAGTCCATAGCAAGATGTGACCAGGGCCTATCAGGGACGGGCAGAGGCTGAAGCAAACCAACCGGTAAGGTTTTTGGGTTCTTATTTCTAGCACAGACTTCACAAGCTGACAGGCACTCTTTTCTATCATTACGTAAAGCAGACCACCAGAACTATCGTGTCAGACTGGATACTGTTTGGTTATACTCATATGATCTGACGGTTTCGTATCACGATGCAACATCATTAACTGTTCTCTTTCGCTTTCAGGTACGAACAGTTTACCCGACGGCTTCTCCCTGGGAGCAGTACCGTGAGCTGCTTGGACTTGCTCTAGCAGGGGAGAAGAAACAGAGATGGTGGTAGAAATGATTGTGTCATGGTTCTCGCCGAAGACGCCGGAGGAAGGGCAAGTAAGGTGCTGTTTCCATTAAAGAATCTGGTTCCGGTCCAGCTTTTACCACTGTCTGGTGTCCAGGCACTCAGGGATCGGTCCCTGACTTTCCCCTCACCTCTCCAGCCTCAGGTGTGGGCTGGGCCTGCAATGCCCATATAATCAGGCCTCACCCTTCAAGCAATGCTTCTGCATTATCCTTTCCTTCCTTGGAAGCCTCACGGTGTGACACCCTGTGGAGACCGCCTTCCCTGCAAAAACCCTGTGGAGACCTCCTTCCTGCAAATACCCTGTGGAGACCTCCTTCCCTGCAAATACCCTGTGGAGGCCACCTTCCCTGCAAGTATCCTGTGGAAACTACCCTTATTGCATCCTGTGGAGACTACCCTTATTGCATCCTGTGGAAACTACCCTTATTGCATCCTGTGGAAACCACCCTCATTGCATTCCCGTGGAGACCACCCTCATTGCATTCCCGTGGAGACCACCCTCATTGCATTCCCGTGGAGACCACCCTTTATTGCAATATCCCATTGTGACCCCCTCATCGCAGCATTCCATCTACAACCTCCTTCCTGGACATTCCCTACAATCTCCATTTCTGGACTTCCACTCCCATCACTGCTCCAGAGCCACCTATTGATTTGACCTCCTGTGTATGACCATCTGCTATGGACTTTGACCACTCTATGCCCGTCGCCTGCCTAGACCTCTGCACGATCTGACCATTCTCCTTCTTTAACCCTCCTGTTACCACGCTTGATCTTATTGTTGTTTCTTTCTTTCCGTCCTCTGTGTATCCAGTAAGTGTCTTTAGTTATTTCTGTAGTCCGTGTCCAGTCCAGTATCTGTCCTGTCAACCCCTGTGTTATTCTGTATTCAGTGTCTGTGCTATTCAGTGTCCTGTCCCATCTGCTCAGTGTATCCTGCCCGCTGTATATATTATACTTTCCCAACCAGTTTCTATAAGTTTATTACTTATTCATTGTCCCCTCTCCTGATTTACTTCAGTTCCTTTAGTAAAATAAACCTTTTTACTTTGAAACCCCATTTACCTGTCTGTTTGTGTAACCACACCCTGGGCTCGTTAACTCCCCGGCACCTCCGTACAGATTGTACATGGTGTTTATATGTCTCATACTGCCGGGTCAAGGCATCAGCCTTTGTTTTGCGAGAACCAGGCCGATACGGGAGAATGTAATTGAAGCTAGAGAGTAGCAGTGACCATCTGGCCTGTCTAGAGATGGGAAGGCCTGGAAAAAAAATGGAAAATTGAGAAAAAAAAAATTTTTCCAAAGCCATTTTTTGTGTTTTTCCGAAAAAAAATTGTAGCGTTCACCCCCGAAGGAGCCGCTGAATAAACCTCGGGATAGTCTCACCGCACTAGGAAATAACTATACACCAGTACTGTTGTGGATTTTCGATATTATATTCTTTACTGATCCCAATAAAGCAGCATATAATACGCATATACGGTATTTGAGTAACAAGAATTCATAACGCGGGAAAAACACGCGGCAGTAAAGAAACCGGTTAACCCCCTCAGTTCTGGAGTGTAAGTCCTGTGAAAAATAGCTCAAAAATATATATGTGTGTTGTCTAAGGTACCCGGGTACTATGTTCAACTGGCCAGTGAATGAACAGAGCAATCTTCGACTAGTCACCGTTGGGGCCCTGTGGATTTAAACAAAATTGCAGTGTCCGTTTCTGTTTTGGAACTGTGGCCTGGAGGCATCTCACCCATCCGATGAACAAAACTGTCCAGCACTCGATGCCTCGACCAAAAGATCTTCTCCGCTGTGTACTGGGACTCCGTGCCACTGAATCTGCTCCCTGCTTGCCAAATCTCCGCAACTGGAACAACGATCTGCCGCCTGCACTCCCAATCGATCGGCGCGGTCTCCTAACTCGGGGTCCTGCCGGAACCAGCTTGTCCTCCAGACCTCTCAGCGCTGCGTAGGTAGGTCTCAACACGATCACTGTCCCGATCTCCAGCACCAGTAAGACAGCGTCTGTACTCTGGCCTGGTTGCGATCCCGGACAGCTCCAACGTGCGTCCTCCACCTTTCACTGCTCCGCTCACTCTGCCCATGCCTTGCACAAGGCTGCTGATCTATTTCCTCTTCCTTGTTCCACCTCCTTCCTGTCCTCACGCAAAGGGTGATGGTACATGTAGTTCGGTTTTGTCCAGCATAGTCCACAATGTCTCTGTCTCCCTCTGGTGGCAGCAATAGTTCAATGCACCAGAATACAGTGTTTTTAAAGCAGCGCTACACCCCCCCTAAACTCTTGGGTCCCTCCAAGGGAGTGTAACAGATACATAACATTGCAATATTTACATTAAACAATACATTCAGGCTCAGTAGCAGACATATAATGGGTCAGATATACATCCTCAAGCTGACTCATGCCCCTAACTACCTCAGCTAGCAGAGCAGACACTTCGGGCAGCCTTCGCACAGTGGTAACAGCTTCTTCAGTGCTATGTCCCGGTGAATCATAGGTAAGTCTCTGAGGGGGCCGGATCGAACGTTTAGACTCCGGTTCAGTCATCTCCTCTTCGGGTGGAAGTGACACATTTACAGGCACAATTCTCTCATCTACAGCTGGAGCAGACACCTCCTCTGAGTATGAGCCTTCCAGCGAAGGCATAGAACTGTAATCTATGAACGCATCTTCTGGAACTACAGGAACCTCCGAGGTCTCAGGTACTTCAAATCTGAATTCAGGAGCCTCATCGCTCAGGTTACTTTCACACCGTTCAGAAACTGGAATGACTTCTTCAGGCTCAGGCGGGCACACCCCGTCCAGACAAAAACTTCCTTCTTCACTGTTCTCACTTTCTTCAACAACCTATGACTGCTGAGATCGAGTAACAGGAGCCGAACGAGGAACAGGCGGGTTCGGCAAAGAACGTTCGTCTCCAACTGGTATCCTTACAGCTTCTCTCAAAGGTAACAGATGATTCCAGGGCCAGTTCTTTAGAGGCCCGGCCTTTCCGTCCGGTCAGATTTGGTAAACTGGCAGACCAGGCAGTTGCTTGCAGACAGTGTAAACTTGAGAACTCCATCTATCCGCCAGCTTGTTCCTTGCAGAGACACCCAAGTTCTTCAACAAAACCCTATCACCGGGTTGTAGATCCTGTATACGAACTCTCAAGTCGTAGTTTCGCTTATTCCTCTGTTCTCTGCCTTCTGAAGTCAAACGGGCCTGTTCAAACGCAGAAGCCAAATTTTTCCGGAGTCTGTCCACATAATTTTTGTGAGAGGCCACAGATGTCTGATCAAGAGATAGTCCAAATGCCAAATCAACTGGCAGCCGAGCTTCTCTTCCGAACATGAGACGATAAGGTGAGTATCCAGTAGCGTCACTCTCCGTACTGTTATACGCGTACACCAGCGTAGCTATGTGACGATTCCAATTCTGCTTCTCCCTGTTTGACAGTGTCCCCAACATATTCAGTAGAGTGCAATTAAATCTTTCCGTTTGAGCATCACCTTGTGGGTGATATGGAGTAGTTTGAGTCTTTTGAATTCCTAACAGTTCTAGCAGTTGCCCAACCAATCGGCTCTCAAAGTCTCTGCCCTGATCTGAGTGGATTCTCTTTGGTAGGCCATAATGAACAAAAAACTTCTCCATTAAAACCTTTGCCACTGTAGGAGCACGTTAGTCTTTGGTAGAAAAAGCTTGAGCATAACGGGTGAAATGATCAGTCACTACTAAAATATTTCCCTGCCCACTAGCATCAGGCTCTAAGCACAGGAAATCAATGCACACCAAATCCATGGGTCCTTGACTTTGTAGGTGGCTCATTGGAGCAGTTCGGGTTGGTAGGGTCTTCCTCTGAATACACCTCAAACACGAATGGCAATAACTTTCAACTTCAGATCTCATACAAGGCCAGTAGAATCGGTCTCGCACCAGTTTAAAAGTTCTCTCGGCACCCAAATGTCCATGGTCACCATGCAATGCTCTCAACACACCTTCTCGGTGCTTTGTGGGAGGAACAACTGTTGCGTTTCTTCAGCATTGTTCGGGGGGGCCCTTCGGTAGACCACCCCATCCAGCATCTTCAGCCGCTCCCATTCCTTGTATATCAATCGGGCCCCTTCGGGGGAATTAGTCAGTAGAAATTCCCTTTGACCTGCGTTCATAGCTTTCATTGTCAAAGCGATCAGAGGATCTTCAGCCTGATCTGCTCTCAGGTCCTGCTTCGAGAGAGTAGGTAGGCTTTCACCCCTCAGCTGTGTAGGATTACAATAAAACTCTGGAACACCCGCAGCCATAACTCCTATAGCTTTTGCTTCAACTGCTCCCTTGACCCGGGGCTTTGCCCCCTGACATAAGGCTTGCACCCCATCTGGAGTCAGCTGAGTCCATTCTGTGTTGTAGGGCCTTCTTGACAAAGCATCTGCATCTCGATTATTCACTCCAGGGCGATACTTAAGACTGAACCGAAACCCTGACAGAGCGGCCAACCACCGATGTCCCGTTGCATCCAGTTTTGCAGTAGTAAGGACGTACGGAAGAGGATTGTTGTCAGTCTTTATCACAAATGCAGCCCCATAAGATAATCTTTCAGCTTATCTACTACCGCCCACTTCAAGGCTAGGAACTCTAGTTTGTGGGTAGGATAGTTATTCTCTGAAGGCGTAAGGCTTCGGCTTACATAAGCTACAGGCCTCCACAGTCCATCATATTCTTGATATAAGATTCCCCCTAGGCCTTCCCTGTTGGCATCCACATGCAATTCGTACGGCTTATGAGGATCAGCGTAAGCCAGGACGGGAGCTTGAGTCAGGCTCTCTTTCAACTTCATAAAGGCACTTTCACATTGATTAGTCCATTCTTCTTGGATGGATTCTCACGCCTTCCTTGGCCCTTGAGCTGACGAACTTCGATCAGAGGCCTTGGAGCCTTCTCCCACTTCTTCTTTCCGTAGGAGCTTATTCAAAGGTTGAGCTATTTTAGCAAATCCTCCTACGAATCTTTGGTAGTATGAGCAGAACCCCAGGAAAGATCTAAGTTCGGTAACAGTCCGGGGTCTAGGCCAGGAAGCTACGGCTTCCAACTTTCGAGGATCCGTCGAAACACCTTCTGCCGAAACAACATGTCCCAGGTACGTAACGGAAGGTAGACAAAATTGACACTTCTCCAGGGACAGTTTCAACCCCTCTTCATGGAGCCGCTTCAAGACCTTCTCCAACCGTTGCTCATGTTCTTCCAAAGTCTTCCCGAACACAATAATATCATCTAGATACACCAACACTTCTATCAGGTTCATATCCCCGACTGTCTTCTCCATTATCCGTTGGAACGTGGGATGGGAGCCCCCGTGAGGCCTTGAGGCATTCTGTTGAACTCAAAGAACCCCAGTGGGCAGATGAACGCAGTCTTCTCTTTCTCCTAAGGATGCATTGGTATCTGATACCCACTTCGCAGGTCTAGTACATTAAACCATTTTGCTCCAGACAAACACTGTAGGGCATCTTCTATCCGAAGAGTGGCATATTGATCAGGAATGATCCTCTGATTTAGCGTGCGATAATCTATACATAAACGGATAGAACCATTCTTCTTTCGAACCATCACTATTGGAGAGGCATAAGGACTTCTGGACTCTTGAATCACCTTAGTCCTCTGTAATTCATTTAGCTGTTCTCGTAGATCATCCAAGTCTCCCAGCGGAACTCGTCTTGACCTTTCTCGAAACGGCTTATCCTCTTGTAGTCGAATGCGATGTTCAGTACTCTTAGCTAATCCCACGTCGAACTCATCCTTCGAGAACAAGTCCTTCCATTTTAGAATCTGGGACTGAAGTCGTTTCTTCCATTCAGGCGAGATGGGAGCATCTTTAGGATAGAATCGTTCAGCTGGAATCTCTTTATTCACTCCCCCCCTAAATCGGTAGGGGAGAGAAGTCTAACAGAAGCTACTTGTCCGATGGGCATTCGTGCTTTCAGGACCACTGGAGAATCAGACACATTACACACACTAACTGAAACTCTTCCTCGTGTCAGTTTCAAAGCTCTTGTAGAGATTATCTCAGGGATTACTTCTACTCCGGCCTCACTCCCATGACTGAGATCAGTTTCCAGTACCACATAAGGACCCGGTTGTGATCCGTTCAACTTGACTGAAGCCCGGAAGCTCGCCACTTCTCCTGATGCAGAACCTTCTCTGTTCCTCCCAATCTCCACAGACGCCCCACTTCGGCAGGTGCCCTCTGTTCTTCGACCATTCGTTGATAGACCGGACGTAACATCGGATGTACTCCTTTGGTGGAACCTTCTTCCATTACTATGGGAGTCCGAAGACGTCTCACCAGATCAGTATTCGTCCCCACTATCATAGAACTCCTGCTGGCCCCTGAAGGGCGGGGACACACAATGGCCAATGCATCACAACCTCCAGACTGTCCGATGACTTCGGATCCAATTTCTAACTTCACCTGTAGATATCCATCATAGGGATGTCAGGGTGGCACCAGGCGTGATCCGAGGTGGGACCCAAAGTTCAGTATATATCCCAGGCGCTGGGGTTGAACAGGTTAATAAAAGGCACTGGATACAATGAAGCAGGTAAATAAGGATATATTGAAACTGTGGCAGATGAAGAACACACACAGAGCTTGATAACCGCAGATAGGAAACCAATAAGCACAACGGTGATCTGCGGCAATATGAAAATCCAGATACTGTAATATGCAGTACACAGCGATGAATAGGTACAGCTGAATGACACACAGTCTCTGGTACAGCTGATATGGTGATAGTTGCAGCACAGTAATTCAGTGGTCTCTCCAGGTACTGCAGAATGGAGGGCACAGCAATAGAGTAATAAGCACAGTCTCTGGTAGCAGAATGGTACCTGGAACCAACACAGTGGTTTACATCAGAAACTGGATACTAGAAGGAACAGTCCAGGAAATAGACAGCAGCAATAACAGGATCAGGCTTGCAGTGATGTGCAGGAGCTCAAGAGGGGGATCCTCTCAGTAGCAAAGCAAGTAGAACAATGCCAGATCGTAGAAGAAAGGGCGTGACCAGGTTTAAGCAATCACACAGGTATCCAGAACAAAAGTTAACCCTTGAGTAGATGCAGACAGTCTCCCAGACTAGTCACAGCAGGCTCCAAGGGTTGGGGCATGACAGTACCCCTCTCCTTACAAGGTGCACTCCGGGCACCTGGGGCGTATAGTCTCGACCAGAAGAGCAGCAAGGAGATCACCACCAACTGTCAGAATCTGAGTCAGGATCACTGTACATATCTCCATGGGTAAGCAGTGCCTTTTCAAAGACCTCCAAGTCCTCTTTCCGGACTAATGTCCCGTTAGATGCCCAGACGCAACCCTCAGGAGTAGGGCTGTCAATGGGTGGCAAGGGCGTGAGGGGTGTGCAGGTGGCGACGCCCGCGATGATGGGTGATGGTTCTTTCACTTTGACTGCCAGGTGCTGCTCGTAAGCAGCAAGTTCAGAATCAGGCACAATGAAGCCATCAGAGGCTAACGAAAAAGTCTCGACACCCTCAGGTGGGCAATTTTGAACATTCCGAGGTAGGTTGTCACAACCATAGAACCCACACTTGGATACAGGTTTTTTGATCAGGGCCCCAATTTGTCTCCCAGGACCACCATGAGGATGCCTAGCGGTCTGGAGAGTCATGGTGGGGGCTACCAGGATAGGAGCAACCTCCATGGGTACCAGAGGTTCAGTGTCAATGGGTAAACTGAACTCCATATCAATGGGTCCCGCTTCCGGAGGCAGGGTCTCCAAGGGCACAGAAGATTCTGGGGGCATTACCTCCATGTCCTCAATAATGGAGTCTTCTGTAATACTCTCCTCTTCCGAGGAGACATCACTGAATGCAGGCCTCTTGGGTACAGGGGCCTGGCGAGGCCTGGCTCTGGCTGGAGGTTTGCGAGACCTGGCATCGACTGGAGGCTTGTGTGACTTGTCAGCGGCTGGAGGCTTGCGTGACTTGTCAGCGGCTGGAGTCTGGCATGGCACAGTAGCGGCTGGAGGTTTGCGAGACTTGGCAGCAGCTGGAGGCTTGTGTGGCACAGTAACGGCTGGAGGCTTGTGTGGCACAGTAACGGCTGGAGGCTTGCATGTCACAGTAGCGGCTGGAGGCTTGCGTGGCACAGTAGCAGCTGGAGGCTTGCGTGACACAGTAGCGGCTGGAGGCTTGAGAGATTTGGCAGCGGCTGGAGGCTGGCGTGGCACAGTAGCGGCTGGTCTGATGGGACAAAAATTTATTTGGTGCGAGTCCGCCCCGCAGTAGTAACACTGATTCAGTCTCCTACGTCTTCCTTTCTGTGACTCCACAGAAAGTGCCTGGGTTCTGCACAGAGGTAGAAAACCATTAGACTCAGTAGGTTGCTGTGATTCTCTGCTCAAGGGTGTGGGCCTGACAAGGCCAGGTGGATTGGAAAATTAGTCCATCCGATTCCACATATCCTCTACCACAAGGAGCAGCTGATAAACGACATCCTCCAGTGCAGGTAGTATCCCCACGGGCCTGGTATGTGGATCTGGCATTATGTCAGGGTGGCACCAGGCGTGAGCCGAGGTGGGACCCAAAGTTCAGTATATATTCCAGGCGCTGGGGTTGAACAGGTTAATAAAAGGCACTGGATACAATGAAGCAGGTAAATAAGGATATATTGAAACTGTGGCAGATGAAGAACACACAGAGCTTGATAACCGCAGATAGGAAACCAATAAGCACAACGGTGATCTGCGGCAATATGGAAATCCAGATACTGTAATATGCAGTACACAGCGATGAATAGGTACAGCTGAATGACACACAGTCTCTGGTACAGCTGATATGGTGATAGTTGCAGCACAGTAATTCAGTGGTCTCTCCAGGTACTGCAGAATGGAGGGCACAGCAATAGAGTAATAAGCACAGTCTCTGGTAGCAGAATGGTACCTGGAACCAACACAGTGGTTTACATCAGAAACTGGATACTAGAAGGAACAGTCCAGGAAATAGACAGCAGCAATAACAGGATCAGGCTTGCAGTGATGTGCAGGAGCTCAAGAGGGGGATCCTCTCAGTAGCAAAGCAAGTAGAACAATGCCAGATCGTAGAGGAAAGTGTGTGACCAGGTTTAAGCAATCACACAGGTATCCATAACAAAACTTAACCCTTGAGTAGATGCAGACAGTCTCCCAGACTAGTCACAGCAGGCTCCAAGGGTTGGGGCATGACAAGGGAAGCTTCTCGGTTCCGATACCCCAGATCTCAAGGTCCTTTAATTTCTTTAAAGGTATGTGTTTCAAGTGTTTCTCGTAGAAGTCTCGATAGATCAACGTAACTTGAGCACCGGAGTCTAACAGAGCTTTAGTGTAGACTCCCCCTACTTGGATTGGAACGATGGGAGAAGGACCTATCAGCTGGTCAGGAAACTTGCTCGTAGCAGCAGGAGATATAGACCCAGTTCGCTGTACTCTAACCTTCTTCCTGACTCGTGGAGGTTTTGGGTGTGCATTGCTGTCAGGTCCTAGAGGCCCTGACCCCCTGGCACCCCCATTCTATGCCACATCCTGCATGCCCTATGCAGGTTCCAGGACTTTATCAGACTATACACATTCCTGGACTCTGACATTCTACCCTGGAACCTCACCTGCCCTTCATCCTCCCTCATCAGTCCTGCATTTAAGGAAGTCACACCATCTACCCTGGATTTCCTCATTGAAGTCCCAGACTGTGTTCCTGTGCAGAGCTATTCCTGAACCCTTCTTTGTGGTATCGCCAAAGACTGCCTAAGGACCCCTGTTTCTACCTGAACACTCATTCTCCATACCGATAACCCCTTTTGCTCCCTGTTTCCCCCATCTGGAACCCCGTGTATCAGACCCTCTGGATATGGACTTGGACCACCCTGCCTGCCGCCTTGCCTAGACCCCTGAATTCCCAACGACCACTCTATTGATACCCCTACTGGTACCTTTGCCTGAATGTCTGTTATCTGTATTGTTTAGTGTTATTCTTTATTCATTGTCTGCCCCATCTGCTGTTAAGTTCCCCTTGTGTCTATTTCTGCTTTCCACTGCTCTAGACTCTTATTCTCATCTTTGCTATCCCTCATTCTTCCTCCTTTCTAAGTACTTCTATATTCTTTTCTCTTACCGCTCGTCCCACTACTCTCAGTCATCCCTCTTGCCTCATCCTCCTTTCCCTGCATCTGCTCTCCTCCTCTAAAGCTAGGGAATCCCTCTGTGCCCAGTCTCTTCTCTTGTCTCCTGTCTTGTCTCCTCTCTTGTCTGGTTCGTGTCTTTTGCTTGGTTCATGCTTCTTGTGTTGTTGTGTTTTAATATAAATAAACCCTTTTGTTTATCTTGCAAACCTGCCTCACTGCATCTTGGGCTCACTACCGCACCTGCTGCATAAATCAGTCTGAACCCTGACAATTGCTTTCCCGCGACATAGGACCAGATACTAAGGGAGTAACTCTTTCAGTCCTGGTAGGCCCAGCATTTGGCAAGGATCTGGACCCTCTCGGCCTTTCAGTTCTGGTTTGAATTTTGGAGCGGTTTTCGACTGTTGGGCCCTCTGGCGGTTCCCGCCTAGAGGTAGATAGCAGCCCTTCTAAGGCCTTTAAGAACTCTTCAACTCTTTTTCCTTCAGGTCTTTGGTTTTTACACTGTGCTCTGAAATTACCCTTCTCTCCACAACTGAAGCATCTCTTCTTTGAAGACGGAGGCGCACTTGCTCATGGTGATTTGTTTAAAAGACCCTGGCCAGACACCACAGCAACTCCTGTTGTCCGCATATCGGTGAGGAACTTCTGCATATCGGTCTGTGTCTCTGCCACCTTCAAAATTACCCGGCACAGGTCCATGTGCGCCTGTTCCAGTTCAGCTTGAGCTTCTTGCACCTTCTTAACGGTCTTTTGTATCTCCCTATATGCCGGAATTGTTGACTCTGTTTCAGCACTCTCTGTTGATATAGGAACAACCAGCTGCTCTTGTCTGTCAACTTCGGACCCATAGGCATCCAGTAATTCTTTGCTTCTTTTGCGCTTCAGGGACGTCCCACTCATCCAGAGCCTGCATCGCATGTTCCACCCATTCTTCGAAGGTTTCTTCTCCCGCCGGAGTTGGCGCATTTCCCGAAAAATTTCTCAACCGTCAGTAACCAAAGTTAGTGTGAGGAGGGCTTGTTCTTTGACATTTAGCCAGCAAATCTCCGATGAAATCAGGCCTGATCATGGCCAGCGGACTGGGCGCGGGAACGTTCGCGGGATCGCCACGTGGCGCACTTGGCTGAATCAGTTGAACTTCCACATCATCGGTCAGCTTCACACTCGAGCCCTGAAAACACACTGGAACACCCTTTCTCCACTCAAAAAGAACATATGTGTGAGACGTATCTGGGTTCGCTTTAATGTCCAGAATTAACCCCCGATGATCTGGTGTCAGCACGGCCACGGCCCGGCGAATCTGATCTTCGGCCCAAGTGTCTGCAGGGATGTCCATGACTATGCTTAACCCTATCTGGCTATTGTGCTCCTCACACCATTTGGCAGCAGTGTCTGGATCCATATTTAACCCTTTAATTGCGGTATTCACGGAAACTGGATCCCGGAACGAGCCCCTACGTGTAGCGCTCACCCCCGAAGGAGCCGCTGAATAAACCTCAGGATAGTCTCACCGCACTAGGAAATAACTATACACCAGCACTGTTGTGGATTTTCTATATTATATTCTTTACTGATCCCAATAAAGCAGCATATAATACGCATATACGGTATTTGAGTAACAAGAATTCGTAATGCGGGAAAAACACGCGGCAGTAAAAGAAACCGGTTAACCCCCTCAGTTCTGGAGTGTAAGTCCCGTGAAAAATAGCTCAAAAATATATATGTGTGTTGTCTAAGGTACCCGGGTACTATGTTCAACTGGCCAGTGAATGAAAAGAGCAATCTTCGACTAGTCACCGTTGGGGCCCTGTGGATTTAAACAAAATTGCAGTGTGCGTTTCTGTTTTGGAACTGTGGCCTGGAGGCCTCACACCCATCCGATGAACGAAACTGTCCAGCACTCGATGCCTCGACCAAAAGATCTTCTCCGCTGTGAACTGGGACTCCATGCCACTGCATCTGCTCCCTGCTTGCCAAATCTCGGCAACTGGAACAACGATCTGCCGCCTGCACTCCCAATCGATCGGCGCGGTTCTCCTAACTCGGGGTCCTGCCGGAACCAGCTTGTCCTCCAGACCTCTCAGCGCTGCGTAGGTAGGTCTCAACACGATCACTGTCCCGATCTCCAGCACCAGTAAGACAGCATCTGTACTCCGGCCTGGTTACGATCCCTGACAGCTCCAACGTGCGTCCTCCACCTTTCACTGCTCCACTCACTCTGCCCATGCCTTGCACGAGGCTGCTGATCTATTTCCTCTTCCTTGTACCACCTCCTTCCTGTCCTCACGCAAATGGTGATGGTACATGTAGTTCGGTTTGTCCAGCATAGTCCACAATGTCTCTGTCTCCCTCTGGTGGCAGCAATAGTTCAATGCAAGGAAATACAGTGTTTTTAAGCAGCGATACAATTTAAAAAACTAAAAGTGTGTATGTTCTTTTCCAATGATATATAATATGTCTCTAATATAGATTTAATACCATATCATAGCATTAGGACCTTAATGAAAGACTTCTGAGACTTTAAAGTCTTAAATCATTACAAGTTCTCTCAGCTGAAGACGAGCAAATCCTGGAATACAATTCAAGTAACACGTCTCAATGCAATACGAATACAACAAAAAATGTGCATTTCAGCCTCTAGGGGATGCTACAGGGAAAAGGCTTCAGTTTAGCTTGATTTGGGAGTTTCATCTTGTACCTCCTACAGTGGTTGTTGAGATACAGTTGATGATAGTTTCTGTCTTCTCAGGCCTTAGGGACAAATGTAACCTCTTCATTGTCAATTATTCAATCCCTGTTAATGTTCTCTCAACACCCCACTCAAACAATCTAGGGGGGTTAGAGTCACTATAGTCATTACTGTTACTGCGTGCACCCTATTGCCTCATTTTACAATCAGTACACGCAAACTGTAACAAGAATATTGCTTCATAAAATCAAGCTATTACAGGAAAATATCAGTGACTTTATTTATGTCAGACCTGGGCTAAGTCACTTTATTGGCTGACCTACAAGAATTGGTACATATGTGTATTGGTATAATGAATTACCGGGACAGATCTGCATCTAGCTGATATTGAATGTTATTAGGATATAAGGTTAGACATTTTCTATGACGTGGTGATCCCGTTCATAATTAGGTGCTCTTTGTTTTTATCCTTTTGCTGATCCATGGTTTCAGGTCTGGTGTTACCTGTGTTTATATATAATTTATTTT
The DNA here is from genome assembly GCA_009667805.1 of Leptobrachium leishanense. Classification (NCBI taxonomy): domain Eukaryota; kingdom Metazoa; phylum Chordata; class Amphibia; order Anura; family Megophryidae; genus Leptobrachium; species Leptobrachium leishanense. The sequence goes on along the minus strand of CM019064.1, from coordinate 325,397,372 downwards.
CTTGGTTGTGTATGTTTTTTGACATGAATTGAATAAAACTTTTTTTTTTCTTCTCACTTGGCTTTGGGTCATTGTGATCTAGTTTTACTCTCCATTACAGTCTGGGATTCTGCAAATCATATCCCTCCTGCAACACGGTGGCAAGGTCTCTGCACAACACGACTTGACACCTCTTGCCTCTCGCTTCCTGCAGATTCCTGCATCTTCTGCTGCTGCTGTGAAAGAATCTGCTCTGTGTTTGCTAATATGTATACCAAATCAAGAAACAAACTAACCCGTGAAAGGGGAGAAACGCTTGTTTCAATCCATGCAAACCTTACGTTTTTAGAAGTCAATGAGAAAAATGACTAATATGGAGGAGAGGAAAAGGAAACAGAAAATGATAGATCAAAAAATGAGATTAAATTGCATGTATTATAAATGTTGTGTCTTTTGTTTCCTTTTCTCTTTCTTTTTTTTAAGCACCGCTCGCAAGTTAAACCTCAACATGGAGCTTAAATATTGATATATCCATATCCTACAGACACAAATAATGCAGTTACTTCCTTTTGCTATTGGTGCCAAGGGGCAAATTTGATATAGAAATATATATGTTTTTATGTTGATGGTTTCTTGCTTTTATTGTTGCTCTTTAGGAAACGGAGGGCTGGTTGCTTGTTCTCATAGTTGTTACTTCTCATACTATCATATACAGGCCATGCTTGTTCTTCCATTTGAAACAAAAGATAAAATTATGAAAAGCAAATTCAAGTTGCTAAATAAACTGTACTTTTATTTCAAGTGAAACAAAATTAATTTTAAATTTGAAACCTACTGCATGGTGCATATTTTAAATTTTTCCGGGAAAAAAAGTTTTTTCCATGGCTTCAAAATTTCCAGAAATTTTACATCTCTAGGCCTGACTAGCATTCAATCTCTTAGCGTATCCTATAGAAGTCAAATTCTTGTCATCAGTGATAATCATAACTGGATCACTGGAACCCTCCAAGAGATGCCTTCACTCAGACAACGCAGAAACCACTGATAACAACTCACGATTCCCTATGTCATAATTCTTCTCAGAGGGAGACTGTGACATCTTCGGCCCCCGCTGCTTCCTGGGGGTTCAGGATGCCCAGTGGCATCGCTGGCTAGCTGCTTGCCAGTAGTTAGAGCTGGCAGATTGGCATCTGAGGCGTGGGGCTTGGCATAATTACAAGGAGCCACCAGCCTTTAAAGCAGAGTGAGAGGATCTGCTCCATGGCTCGAGTCGAGCGGGAACGGCGTTCCCGCACTTCTCCCACAGCGGGAACGCAGCGTTTCCGCTGTGGCCCGAGTCCAAAAGGCTGGAGCAGGCGGCCGCCGCACATTGCCGGCAGCCGCGTGCTTCCTGTTGGAGCCGCTCGCCTGGCTGTTTCATCGATCCCAGGCGAGCAGCTGCACTTCCTGTCAGCGGCCGTTCTAAGAGGAAGCACGCGGCCGCCGGGCGCAGAGAGGTGAGCTGGGGGCACTATCCATGAAACGCTGGGGGGCATTCCATGAGACCTGTCCTGGGGGCACTATCCATGAAACGCTGGGGGGCATTCCATGAGACCTGTCCTGGGGGCACTATCCATGAAACGCTGGGGGGCATTCCATGAGACCTGTCCTGGGGGCACTATCCATGAAACGCTGGGAGGCATTCCATGAGATGAGACCTGTCCTGGGGGCACTATCCATGAGACCTGGGGGCATTATCCATGAGACCTGGGGGCACTATCCACGAGAGCTGGGGCATATATCCATGAGACCTGGGAGCATATATCCATGAGACCTGGGGGCACTATCCATGAGAGCTGGGGCATATATCCATGAGACCTGGGGGCATTATCCATGAGAGCTGGGGGCAGTATCCATGAGAGCTGGGGCATATATCCATGAGACCTGGGGGCATTATCCATGAGACCTGGGGGCAATATCCATGAGACCTGGGCCCATTATCCATGAGACCTGGGGGCAATATCCATGAGACCTGGGGGCAGTATCCATGAGACCTGGGGGCAGTATCCATGAGACCTGGGGGACATTATCCATGAGACCTGGGGGCATATATCCAAGAGACCTGGGGGCATTATCCATGAGACCTGGGGGCATATATCCATGAGCTGGGGGCACTATCCATGAGACCTGGGACATTATCCATGAGAACTGGGGGCATATATCCATGAGAGCTGGGGGCATATATCCATGAGAGCTGGGGGCATTATCCATGAGAGCTGGGGGCATTATCCATGAGAGCTGGGGAAATTATATCCATGTGAACTGGGAAAATATATTCATATAACCAGTGCTGTGTCTATTATTCTGGGGGTCCAGTGCTGTGTATATAATTCTGGGGGGTCTGTGCCTGGATATATATATAGATTATATATAAAACGCGTTAGTCCAGTTGCCAAAATCGCGAGTATACCTGTACGTAGTGATTCCTTTCACTGATCAGTATAGTTTCCAGTTTACACTCTTGAAAGCTTGTCTTTTAAATGTAAAGTTAACCCAATAAAAATGGTATCACCGGCTCGTCCGGCTATACTCGTGATATACAGTTGTGTTCAAAATTATTCAACCCCCACTGAAATTGAGTGTTTTGGCCAGTTTGACATTGATTTTGATCATTCAGTCATCTTGCTTACAATTAAATCAAAGAGGCACGTGTAGGTCAGACAAATATAACATTTATAATGAAATAACCACAAATGTCTTTTCTGTGCTCACATCATTATCAGTTTTATTCAACCCCCAAGTGACATTCAATCTTATAACTGTAAAAGAAAAGGATCTTGTACTAAGTACTAACAGCTTTTAAACGTGAAGCATAGCTTGACACAAGTGTCTTGCAGCGATCTACGGGTATCTTCGCCCATTCGTCATGAAGAATTCACAAAAGAAACATTTACTACTGTATTACAAAACCAATTGATGTCATTTTAGTTGCATATGGTTCTTTAAAAAGTCCTTGTAGGATTTCATTCTGAATACAATTACAAATGTACACTAAATTCCCTAAAACCCTTTACAGCATTGGGGGTTGAATAATTTTGAACACAACTGTATATATTTTTTCTTCAGGTAATAGGGGTTGTGGAATTCGTGGGTGAGTTCCCTCACTTTTTTTCCCCAGGACTTGATCCCTAATCTGCTCCTTGGTCTGACGTGGAGTAAAGTTCCCGCATCGCCTGTTGTCTGCATTATTGCTATTTGATACTTTAGTGCTGACCTGATTTTGTACAAGGAGCCTGTATATGTTGTGATCTGGCTTTTTCCTATTGATGATTCTCTTGCTTATCCCATGTGTGCTTTTGCCTGAGAGGTTTGGTTTTCATGTTTATGTCTTGCTGCATGTTTTCTGTTTGCTACTATCTGGTGTGAGCCCTAATCTCAAGGCATCCAGTTGTATGTGGTTTTTCCCTGCTGGTTGCAGCTTAAACCACAGGTTTCAAGATTTGAGTCCTGTCCCGCTTGTTGCCGAGTATATTATCTCCTGTATTCCTAGTTTCAAGATTTCATCCTATAACCTCCGATCCAGGACCAGCGCCTTACTTACAATACCACAACAAAAAGAAAGTGGCTCGATCCTCATTTTCCTACAGAGCACCACAATTCTGGAATAACCTCCCAGACACCATCAAATCTTCCCCCAGTCTAAAGTCCCTTAAGAGTTCCCTATTAACATACCTCAATACGGAATGCGCCTGTAAACCTGTGACATGACTTTTCACAGAATAAATATGTAAGAAAGAATTTGTATATTTGTTTTTGTGTTAATATCTTGCATTTTACTATTTTGTATTTCTGTAACCACTCAATGTTCTTGAACCCAGGACATACTTAAACGAGAGAAATCTCAATGTATCCTTCCAGGTAAAATCCTTTAAATAAATAATTTGAGTCCTGTCCTGTTTGTTGCTGAATATTTACCTGTCAAGTATCTGTGTATTCCAAGTTGCTATACAGTATCCAATCTCTGATAGTTCAATAGCCTGCAGGGCAGGCCTACAAAGTGAGTTCCTACTCTGTATGATTTGTATAATACAGAATCCAGTCATTGACTGTATAACAGCCTGCAGGGCAAGCCTACAGAGTAGGAACTTTGAGTTTGTTTCAAAACAAAGAATAAGTTGTTGCCTCTGTTTCATGTGCATTCATGTATCACGACCATTGATATTCAGCAATCTGAAACATATTTTGACCACATTTTTCTTGTATCAGTTCAGAGTATTTGTGTTTGCATTAAGCTGCCTTTTGGTCTCAAAACCAATTGAGCTTCGCTGCTACTCAGGTCTTTCCAATTACTCCCTGGCTTGGGAGATCAGATTACAGCCTTTATTGCTCTGTGTCTTAGAAATCTGTCCAAAAGGATCCTAAATACACTGTTCGCGGGGTGTGCCATAGCGCACCGTTACAGAGACAACTTATGGGAAAAGAAACCACAGGAATGCAATGGTTTGCCAGGGGACTCCCTTTGGGACAGGATGGCGCCTATGGCAATTTCAGAGGTGTCAAAAGCTAAATAACTGAAAGGGCAATCGGGGATCAGGGTGTCTCAATACAGGAGCAGTGGTGAAGGCTTGTTTAATGGTCTCAAAATCCTGCATGGCCAAACGGGTCCATTTTAGATTGTGAGCACCTTTTTTGTCAGAGCTGTTGTGGGTGCCACCAAGGAAGATAAGTTCTTGATGAACCTTCTGTAGTAGTTTGTGAAACTCATAAATCTCTGGATGGCCTTTAGCCTTGGTAGGGGCCATTCAAGGATTGCAGACAATTTTGAGGGATCCATCTGGAAGCCCACAAAAAAAAGAACCCAGCAGGGGATGATTAATGCCTTATGAATCCACTGACAAGGTTCTCTTTTATGTACTCCATGATTTCATTCTCTTTTTGAGACAAAGGATATACACGTCCCTTCGGAGGCATAGTACCAGGGAGTAAATCAATGGCACAATCATATGGCCTGTGGAGTGGGCGAATCTCTGACTTTCGCATATCAAAAGCCTCCTTGAGGTCAACCTACTATTCCAGTACCTCAGTGGACAAAGGGGGAGCAGTGAGAACATTCAGACTGCCAATGGTGCTTGTAGTCAATAGACCGGAAGGTACTCAATGCCTGGGCAAACTGGTCCATGCGATGGTCCTGTTCTCCCTGCCTGGCAGCTATCTTGTCTGCGGAATACATGGCCCTGACATAATGTCACGTACCTCCCAGATATAATTTCTGATCCTTGTAAACAGACCAACTAATCTATGCTACCTATTTCCACAAATAAAACCAGAGGTATACGTGGACAAAACAGAATAGACACCAAGGGTTAAATTACCAGAGATGCTTGTGAGCCGGATACCAGGGGTTAATAATCCTGGTAAAATCCTTTATAAATAAAGAAATAAATAAATAAATACCAGTCAGGTTGTCAGAGTAATGCCAGGGGTTGTTATTCCAGAAGGGATCGTCAGTCAAGTGACAGGGATCGTTATGTCAAAAGGGCAGTCAGACAGGTGCCAAAAGGGTTAACAGCCAGGAGAAATCGTAAGCCAAGCCAGGAGTCATACACCGTTTATCTGATATGTATGAGCGCATCAGAGAGCTCCACATCACTTTTTTTTTTGGGAGGGGGGGGTAGGCGGCCGCATTTCATCCATCACTCTAATGGCTTGGGCCGACCCGGACTGAAACCTATGGTAAGTCCATCAAACAGAATAAAAAAAAATCATTTAGCAGACACTTCAGTGTTCTCTGAATAGTTTAACCATTACCTTTTCTATGGAACAATGTTGCTGCTGCCAAGGTTCGCCGATCTGCACCGTATTTTCCTGTCAATTCACCAGTTTTTGGCAAATTGACCGTTAACTGAATAGATGATCTGCCTTGAAATTGAACTGTACAGTGAAATTCTCCATTCGGTGCAATAGGGTGGCAAGTTCATCGCTTTGTGAATAACCGCTTTAGTTTTTCCCAGTGTTGGTTAAAATTGTGTAACTGCATTAACAGCTTCTCCATTTCTTATTTTTTTTAACCCTTTCCCTGCTGAGCCATTTCACGCCTGTGTGCTGAGGTCATTTTTACTGGTTTCGCTCATCATGTTTAAACGCGTTTTGAAGCCATATTTTATTATATGACCCAGACATATTCTATATCATTCTTTCCGGCAGATTCATTAGGTATACGTCATGTTCTGTCTGTATAATATAACAAAAAATGCAATAAAAAATTTTTCAATATTATTTTTCCATAATTTACAATGTGTAAAGTGTTTTTTTTCACATTTTAACATGCGATTGTTTGCGGTTATATTGTCTATGGGTTGCACTTGTTAAAAGTATTAGAAATGGGGACTCGTTACTCTTTTTTTGGGGGAAATCACGCGATTTTTAACAAACGCACCCCATACAAAAATCGTTGGGAACAATATTGCTGCATTAAAAAAAATAAAACTTCATTTTTTTATTTTTACATTTAACTTGGTCATGTTTGGTATGGTGGGAAAGGCCATGCTCTGGCCGATCCAAAGATACCAAACATTAACCCCTAGCTCGGATCGGGAGTTCCAATGAACTCCCTATCTCCACCATTGGTGGCAGCTAGGGGTTAATCTGGAGCCGAATAGCGATCCGGTCCCCAAGGGAGTAAAGCCAGGCACCGTTTGGAACGGCAGGCTGTGCCCTTCCAAACCGTGCCTGGCTTTGATCGCTGGCCCGAACTGAAGGGGAGGTAGAGAGGTCCAAAGGGCCCTGTCCTCCTGTCCTCCCTTTCAGGCACCTCCTCCGCACGCGGGCGGGGGGGGGGGCCTGCAATAGATGTCATCGTGCCGCCGCAGTGACATCAAGGATATCAGCTCGCACCGGGGGGGGGGGGCACAGCGATCGGCCGGCCGATCGCTGGCTGCAAAGGGAGGACGTGCTCAGCGCGTCCTCCATAGCCAACGCTACCTGCGGGTGGACACGCTGAGTGCGTCCTCCGCAGCGAAGCGGTTAAACCGTAACCTATAGAATATATAAAACACAAAGGATTGGATGTTGAATTGTAAGGAAATAATTTTACACGCTGCAAATGATTGCAATCCGAGTGGAAATTTACTTTTTTTTTTCACGTTATGTGTATATGTCATGTTCCGTCAGAATGCTATAATTATATATTTTGAATCTCCTGAATCTCCTGAAATTAATATGTTTTATGTAGGACCCAGGCAAGTTATAGGACTTCAAATCACGGTTATTTATTTGCAAACGATTTTACCAGGAAGGATACATTGAAATTTCTCTCATTTTCAAGTATGTCCTGGGTTCAGCAACATTGAATTGTTAGTTTAAACATGATGAGCATAAATTGGTCAAAATGAGCTCAGCACATGGGGGTGAAATGGCTCCGCAGCGCAGGGGTTAAAAAACATTTACAAAAACTTAATTTTTTTAAAAGACCTTTTACATTATTTAGATACACGTTTTTACTACATTTTTATTGATTTAACCCCTCCGCTGCTGAGCCATTTCACGCCTGTGTGCCGAGCTCATTTTTAACGCTTTTGCTCATCAGGTTTAAACACGATTTGAAGCCACGTTTTACTATATGACCCAGACATATTATATATGATTCTTTCCGGCAGACTCTGCAGATTCATAATATATCATTATTATAATATACAGGCAGGGCATGATGTATACATATAACAAAAAATGCAATAAAATTTGAATTTTTAATCATCTACAGCGTGTAGTGTTTTTTCCACATTTTATCACACGAGCGTTTGCGGTTATATTTTCTATGGGGTGCTATTGTAAAAAAAAAAAAATTATTTTCTTCTTACTTTTAACATGCTCTGGCCTTTCAAATGACACCATGCATGACCATCTAGCTGCCACGGTTCTGGAGACATGGGGGTTCAAAGGAACCCTATATCTCCACCAGGGGATTTCCTTGGGAAATCCCCTGGCAGCTAGAGGTTCCCCGGCTAACTGACGTCATCACGCCATCCGCGATTACGTCAGGTGCCGAGGGGGGAAATGGAGGTGGAGCCGCCATCCAAGATCGCGATCCAGCAATTCAGGGGTTATTTATTTATAAAGGATTTTACCAGGAAGGATACATTGAGATTTCTCTTGTTTTCAAGTATGTCCTGGGTTCAAGAACATTGAAGTGTTACAGTTACAGAAATACAAAGTAATACAATGTAAGATATTAACAACACAAATATACAGATTATTTCCTACATATTTATTTTCTGTTAGTCATTATGTTACATGTTTACAGGTGCATTCTGTATTGAGGTATGTTAGTAAGGAGCTCTTGAGTGACTTAAGACTGGGGGAAGATTTGATGGTGTCTGGGAGGTTATTCCATAATTGCGGTGCTCTGTAGGAAAATGAGGATCGAGCCACTCTCTTTTTGTATTGTGGTATTGCAAGTAAGGTGCTGGTCCTGGATCGGAGGTTATAGGATGAGGGAGCTGCTGGGGGAAGCAGTCTATTCAGATAGGGTGGCAGCTTCCCAGAAAAGCTCTTAAACACCAGGCTGGAAAGGTGAAGGGTGCGTCTAGATTCCAGCGATGGCCAGTTTAGCTCTTTTAACATGTCACAATGGTGGGTCATGTAGTTACATTGTAATGCAAAGCGGCAGAATGAGTTATACAATGTAGTAAGTTTCTGAAGATGTGTTTGCGGGGCGGCTGCGTACACTACATCTCCGTAATCAATAGCCGGCATAAGCATTTGTTGTTCAATCTGCTTTCTTACCGCGGGGCTCAGGCAGGATTTGTTTCTGTACAGGGCGCCTAGTTTGGGGTAAAGTTTAGATGAGAGTTTTTCGATGTGAGGGCCAAAGAATAGATTAGGGTCCAACCACATACCTAGATATTTGAGAGAAGTGACTGTGATCAGTGGGCCATTTGATTTTGCCCCAACACATAAGTGGAGATTTTGCAATTTGTGTAGTTTAGGTTTTGTTCCAAAGAGCATCGTTACAGTTTTGTCATTATTTTAAAAAAGTTTGTTGTGCTTGATCCACTTTTCTACCTCTGTGAATTGTTCTTGCAGCACGGCTTCCAGCTGCCGGAGATTTGGTTTGCTGGTATAGATTACAGTGTCGTCTGCATACATATGTATAGTTGAGGCTTTGCAGACGTTGGGCAGATCATTTATGAATATTGTGAATAGCAGGGGGCCGAGTATTGAGCCTTGGGGTACACCACAAGTGACTGGGAGCGGGAGGGAGGAGCTGCCAGAAATTGACACATATTGTGATCGGTTGGATACATATGATTGAAACCAGGTTAACGTGCGATCACCAATGCCAGAGTTTTTAAGTTTTTCTAACAAGATGCCATGGTCTACTGTGTCAAAGGCCTTGGCAAAATCAAGGAAGATGGCTCCAGTTAGGTTTCCTTGTTCCATCCCAGCTTGGATATCATTGCAGACTTTTAAAAGGGCGGTTGTAGTTGAGTGATTTGGACGAAAGCCGGATTGATCTGGGGTTAAGTAGTTCCAATATTGATAATAATCACGTAATTGTGTGTAGACGCATTTTTCCAAAATTTTTGACATTACAGGGAGCAACGATATCGGACGGTAGTTGGATACCAAAGTACTGTCACCACTTTTATGGATCGGTACCACTCTCGCAGTCTTCCAGAGTTTGGGTATGTATCCAGTCGCCAGTGATTCATTGATTAGGGTTGCGACAGGATTTGCAATTGCCGGTGCACTGATTTTCAGCAGCATTGCTGGTATTTGATCAGGTCCAGACTGGTATTTCATTTTTTGCTTACGGAGAAGTTTAGTAACGACACTGACAGGCACTGGTCTAAAACTGAATTCCTGTCTGATACAGGGACTTTGCACAGTTGGAGGGGCCTGACCTGCATGAGGCCTTTCTGATTGCATGTCATTTCCTAGCTTGGCAATCAAAGTGGTGGCGCATCCAACAAAATAATCATTAAAGGCATTTGCTACATCTAGGGGGTGTTGCAGGGTTTGGTTTACTTTGACAGCAGCCGGCTGGGAGTGGACTGGGGGTGCTTGTATGTTACTTACGGTTCTCCAAAAGTTTCTAGGGTTTGATATGTTATTGTTTAGATTTTCATTGAAGTAATGGGGTTTAGCCATGTTTGTTTGTTTTGTGCATTCATTCCGGCATTTTCGGTATTCGCAGTGATCGTTCATGGAACCAGTACTCTTGAAATTTGACCACAGTGAATCTCTAAAATGGTACATTAGTGTAAGATCAGCTGTAACCCAGGGGAGATGGGTCCCTTTTACTCGCACTTTACGCAGTGGGGCATGGGATTTCCAGACTTGCAGGAGCTCAGACTGAAAGTATTCAATTGCACAGTCTAGGTCTGGGACTAGGTTTAGTCTGTACCAGGGGAGCTGTTTGAGATCACTTAGGAAGGATTCAAGAATAAATTTCTTGAAAGACCTGGTGGTTATTACCTTTGGGGGAGATTTCATGGCCTTTATTTTGCGCACGCAGTACACTAGACAATGGTCACTAAAGCTATTAGCGAGAACACCTGCCTCCTGTATTCGATCAGGAGATGAGGAGAGAATCCAGTCCAGCAAGGTATGGTCAGGGCTTTTCATATTAATGCGAGTGGGGGAGGAGATTAATTGAGTTAGCTGCAAAGTTTTAAACAGTGAGCAGTGTTTATTGTTTTTAGGATTTAGCCAATCTGTATTAAAATCGCCGAGGACCAGTATTTCACTTTTTTGGTTTTGGGCAAGTAGGTTATTAAGGATTTGAGATATGTCAGAGAGGGAGTGCACTGGAGAGCTCGGTGGGCGATAGAATCCAGCAACAATGATGGATTTACTGAATGGAATCTCAATTAAACCAGAGAGGAAATCAAAGGTGACAGGAGAGCTAGAAGTCTGTAAGGGGGTGAACTTTATGGACTCCTCAACATAAATAACAATTCCCCCTCCTCTCTTTGCTCTGTCCTTTCTATAACATGAATACCCCTGTATTGATATGGCAGAGTCTGGTACAGCAAAGTCCTGCTGGATGAGGAGGTTTAGCTTCTCTCTGCCAGGGCCAGGTAGAGAGACTGACGGAGTTTTGGGCGTGTGCTGAAAGAGAAATTAAGATTGCAAATAGCATCACATTGGGTTGAAGTTGTCCAGGAACTAGGGGTGAGTTTGTAGGGGGCAATAAAAGTTAAGGTTCATTGAACAGGGACATGGGGCAGAATAGCAGGCCTCGAGAAAATATAGAAAAAGGGAGTGGAATGCAAAAATCAGATAGCATTACAACAAATTCAAATACATAAAGATACACTTGTGTGCTATATAAAGACAGGCATCGCTTGAAAGGGCAGACACTGCCCTTCAAAGCGTTGCCGGTCTTTCTTTCCTACCGCCTCCTGATCACGGGGGGGAGGGATCCGAAAGGATCCCCCCTCCTTCCTTCAGGCGATCTCACGGCATTGCCGGGGGGGGTCACCTGAAAATGACGTCATCGCGCAAGGCGCATTGACGTCGGGAGGGGTTTAAATTCGGCGTCTGACTTCAAGAAGGTCAGAACGCTGTGGGACCCCGGAGAAAGTTAAGCATCTCTCGCTGGGCTCCTGCTAGCGGAGGATGTGCAGGGAACGTCCCCTCATAAAGCGGGAGTCAATGAGGACGTTCCCCGCACATCCTCCACAGTGAAAGGGTTAAGCCACTATTTTTTTTTCCCCCTTTTGGTGGAATTTGCCAAGGTCAATTTGGTGCTTTTAGCCAATGTACGGTAATTGCTTCAGTGGCTCCAGTTTTGTCGTATTACAGTGAACATTCGGTGAATAGTGAATGCACTGTATTTACGGTGAATTGGAATCGCTGAAGTGTACCAAAATTTAACTCAATTTCAGTGCTTTATGTATAACCATCTTAGCGGTCAGCAGTAACAGGAGGGCATCCCCAGACTGGATCAAGTACTTTCCAAAAAAAAACCTATATTGAGGCAAGCAATACTCTGGTTTCACACACTCAAGCTAATTTATGCAATCTATAATTCTTCAAGTGAAGTGGTGATTGACAGGTTCACTTTCCATGCAACGTCTTATCAAATGTTGGATGCTATAAAGATGAAGCACAGATTATATCCAAAGATATTGAAGAACGCTACTTAGGCCCGTGTCAGACAAACGCAGTGATCACGTCCGTGTTGCCGCACGTTTATCGTCCGTCGTAGCATAGAATCTTGAGCAATAGAGACCCACACACGAAGTACGTGCGCACCGAACTGGTCACGTGGCAAATGGACGCAAGTTAGGCAAGAACGTAAAACCGCTAGACGGACGCACAGAGTGTACCACGTCTGCGTAGCATTCTGTGTGAGTGATGAGATATAAGACGCAGCGCATTTGTGACATCCAGCACCTTGATGCACAAAATGGCTTTTCAAATTTTTATAAATTTATTTCCCACAGTTCCCTTTTTTTTTCTTCGTCCGTTAAGAAAAATGGATCGTGTGGTGTCTACAGTATCTTCCGTCAGTACATCTGTCCGTTATGCACGCACGCAGAGTACGCTCAGACTGCGTTCGTCTGACATTAGCCTTAGTCGTCTCTGGCACTACCATGGCAGCGAGCTGTGGGTGTCACTGAGGGTTATTGAATAGAGCTGTGTGATTGGTCTTCTGGGGTAATTTTGGAATTCTCACTAGTAAGTAGTTTGCTAGGAGTAAGTGGAGCGCTGCCATGTAGGATGGATATTCCACTATCTAGCACATAAATGGGAATTATGTGCAATAGTAGTCCATAAACGTCAAGGCCCAATAAAATGGCATCACCACACACAGGACAGGTCCTTCAACTTGCAAACATCAAAGAGATTATTCACCGACTGCCAATGATCCCCATTGTTGCAACTACAGGTAAACCTCGGGTTCTCAGAGAAGTAAAAATCAATCAACAATGGCAGGCGAATAACCTGCAAACAACTAACACTGAAAAAAAAATACCACTGTTATTCTGTATAACTAGTGAGAATTCCAAAGTTACCCCAGAAGGCCAATCACACAGCTCTATTCAATAACCCTCAGAGTGACACCCACAGCTCGCTGCCATGACAGTGCCGGAGACGAGTAAGGCTGTCAGACGAACGCAGTCAGAGCGCACTCTGCGTGCGTGACAGACGTACTGACGGAAGATACTGTAGACACCACAGGATCTGTTTTTCCTGACGGACGTAGGAAAAAAAAGGTAACTATGGGAAATAAAATATGAAATTATAAAAATTTGAAAAGGATATGAAAAGCCATTTTGTGCGTCAAGGTGCTGGACGTTGCAAATCCGCTGTGGCTATTCTCAATTAAGAGTTGTTACCCGTTGTTTGCAAAGTGGTAAAAACAACTTCGGTGACTAACCCTTTTCCGCTGCAGGACGTTCTAGGCCTTCTGTGCGGCAGGTGGGCCTTGAAGATGCAGGTATGTCCCGGTCACATTTCTGCCATGGCCCCTGGTGGGGAGAGTGAGACTCATCAGTTTCGTGGATTTTAGGCTCAGTCACTGCAGACACATGGGCTGATATTCTTTGGTCACATGACCTGTTCAGCCCTATATATAGGGCCAGCAGTGCACTGGCTCCCTGGGTCAGGATAGGTCTTTCTCCCTGAGTACCTGCTATAGCGGCATTAGTTCTGATATTTCTGTGTATGACTTCTGGCTCTGGTTTTGGTATATTCTCTGGTTTATTCCCTGTACCGAGCATCAAGATATTTCTGTGTAGGACTTCTGGTTCTGGTATATTCTCTGGTTTATTCCCTGTACCGAGCATCTAGATATTCCTGTGTATGACTTCTGGCGTGTTTCTGGTTTATTCTTGTTTATGTCCTGTATCTGTCTGTATTGTATTTAATCCGCAGCATAGAATATATAGAGGCCAAATAGAAGGACCTCATAGTCCAGGGCTCTGTATTTCTACTGGATTCCCAGTTGAGGATTTCTTGTATTACTCCTGTTCTGTATCATATTGTTTTTTTTCCCCCCAACCCTGTAATATGTATGAGATCAGAAATCTTACCCAGTGCAGGGCTCTCTCGGGTTTGTATTCTGTACTATCTTCTCTTGTTCAGTTTCTGTGTGTGCTGGATTCTGCATAACGCAGCAGACCGTAAACCTGCCTCAAGGGCTTAATAGTGATCGTGACAGCCCCACTGTCCTCAGTGGGCCACCTCGGCCCCTCCCCGCAGCCGACACGTGTCATTGGCTGCAGAGAGACGGCCGTCCCCCTGCAGCCAATGACGCGCGCCGCACATTGGCTGTGTGGGCGGGCCAATTTAAGGGGCCCGCAACGGCAAGGCATACCTGTACACCACACCGGCGTTAATCCCTGCCTGACCGGCAACGCCTACCCATCGTGAAGGGGTTAAAATGCTGATTTCCATAGAACAATAGGAACAATAGAAACAATTATGAAAACAGTAAAAGCAATGCTAGATAACTACTGAAACTACACTAGACCAGTCCAGCAGGAATGTCAAATGGAAAGAACAGTGAACAGTAACAAAAACGGTATTTCTTACTGTAAATATTCTTTTCCATAGTCGTAGCGGCAGTACCCATGGGTTCATCTTCAATCCCACTTTTGGACAGGTTAGCAAGCCTAAAAACAAAAGGACACACCTAGGGCCAGGTAAACCCCTCCCTCACCTGTGACTCCTCCCCTGTTGACTATAAGAAGAGCTGAGCCCAGAACCCCCCGTCAATGACAAGCAGAACCGGAGTAGCAAAATACATAACAAAACTTTATTCAAAAAACCAACCAACACAATCAAGAGGAAGGGAAGCGGTACTGCCGCTACAACTATGGAAAAGAATATTTACGATAAATACCGTTTTTCCATACATCGAGCGGCAGTACCTATGGGACATAAAAAAAAACCATAGAGGGAGGGATCAAGACTTAACCACCGCCTGCAGAACCTTACGCCCAAAGGACTCCTCAGCAGAGGCAAGAACATCCAGACGGTAGTGAAGTGCAAAGGTGTGAAGAGACGACCAAGTGGCAGCCTTGCACACTTGTTCCGCCGTAGCGTCCGCATGCAGGCCCCAGGAAGCAGCCACCGACCTAGTGGAGTGTGCCCTCACCCCCGGGGGAGAAACCTTGCCACCAGCAGAATAAGCCAAGGAGATAGCCTGACAAATCCACCGAGCAATGGAAGGACGAGAAGCACCAACACAGTTAGAGGCCCCCTGAAAAAGGACAAAAAGATGATCCGAGCGACGCCAGGAGCTGGTACGTTCCAGATAGACCTTCAAGACCCGTACCACATCCAGGGTGTGCCATCTGCCCAGAGAAGAAGAGGAGACCGAGGTGTCACAGAAGGATGGGAGAACGATTTCCTGATTAAGGTTCCCCAGAGAAGCAACCTTAGGACGGAAACTAGGCAAGGGACGCAACACCACCTTGCTAGCATGGAAAAGTGTGCGTGGGGGGGGGTTGACATACGAGAGCCTGAAGTTCCACCACCCTCCTAGTGGAGGTGATAGCCATGAGGAACACTGCCTTCAGAGTCAAGTCCCGCAAGGAGGAGGAAGTCAGAGGCTCAAAGGGAGCACCATACAGTGCTTCCAGGACCAAGTTCAAGTTCCAGGGCGGAACCAGGTCCCTGACAAAGGGGTGCGGAGAGGACACAGCCCTAAAAAACTTCCACACCAAAGGATGCAGAGCCAATTCCCTCAGAGTGACCGAAGATATGGCAGCCACCTGAACCCTGAGAGTCCCAGGCCGCAACCCCTTACGGAACCCCCTCCCCAGGAAGCGCAGCAGATCAGGAATGGACACAGAGACCGGGTCAAGACTATGTACCCGGCACCAGGAGATAAACGTGCGCCAAACCCGATCATAGATACGCCAAGTCGAGGGCTTCTTGTCATGCGACAAGGAAACCAGGTCCTTCGAGAGACCCAGAGAAGTCAGTACGGAGGCAGCATCAGCCACGCTGCCAGTTTGAACGACCCCAGCATCCCGGCCGGGAGAGCAGGGAAGTCCAGCAGATAGTCGGACACCGGGAGGATCCAATAGCGACGACGAGACAGAAGAAACACCTCTGGAAACCAGACCTGGCGCGGCCAGAATGGAAGGACCGCAATCACCGAAGCCTGGTCCATCCTGATTTTCTGAAGGACCCGCAGGATCAGAGCAATCGGCGGGAAGACGTAAGCCAGATCGAAGGCCCACCGGAATGAGAAGGTGTCAAGCAGATCCGGACAGTCCCCCTTCCTGAGGGAGGCGAAGCGAGGAACCTTGGCAGAGAGTCTGGTCGCCATGAGATCTATAGACGGAAGGCCGAACCGAGACCACCTCTGAAACCACTGCCGGGGACAGGGACCAGTCCCTTTGCGCCAGAGATGCCCAGCTCAGAAAGTCCGCCCGAGTGTTGAGAACACCTCGGATGTGAACCTCAGAGAGCGCCCGCAGATGGATCTCCGTCCAGTCCATGATGGTGCAGCACAGAATGGAAAGGAGGCGCGATCTTGTGCCCAGTTTGTTCAGGTAACACACCGCTGAGATGTTGTCTGACTGGATCCGCACGGCACGTCCATGCAGATGCACAGTGAAGGCCCGAAGAGCCTCTCAGACGGCCAGAAGTTCCCTGTAATTGGAGGACAGAGAGCCAGTCCATGGATCCCAAATGCCGTGGGCCTGGAAGTCCAGACAATGAGCGCCCCATCTGGATGCTGACGCGTCCGTTGTCACCGTGAGCCACTCCGGGACCGCCATAGGAATTCCTGTGCCGAGAAATGGAGAGCGGAGCCACCACAGCAACCGAGCCCTTGTGGACTCCGAAACGCAGACGCGACGGTCCAGGGAGGACAGGTCCCCATCCCACTGGGAGAGGATATCGCCTTGCAACCCTCGGGTGTGCGCCCGAGCCCACGGCTCGGCCGGGATAGCGGTCGTCAGATGACCGAGAACCTGCAACAGACCCCGGATGGAGCCCCAAGGAGTAGCATGAAGACCTTGAACATGACCTTGAAGCTTCTCCTTGTTGGAATCTGAAAGAAAGAGAGCCATGAGAGACGTATCCAACACGAACCCCAGAAAGACAATTCTCCATACCGGCACCAGTCTCGACTTCTTCCAGTTCACCAGCCACCCATGCTGGGACAGAACCCCAATCATGCAGGCCATATGAGCTTCCAGGAGCGGCACGGAAGCGGCCTTGAGAAGCCAATCGTCCAGATAGGGGACTATGTACAGGCCCTCGTGACGCAAAAATGCAGTAATGACTATCAAAATCTTTGAAAAAACCCTAGGAGCGGAAGACAGCCCAAAGGGAAGAGCCCGAAACTGAAAAACACTGCCCCCAGACTGAACCGCAAACCTGAGGAACTTCCGGCTCACCTGGGCGACCGGGGGGGCATGGTGATAGGCATCCTGCAGATCCAAGTTGACCATAAAATCGTCAGGCCGCAGAATTTGAGTGGCAGAGCCAATCGTATCCATCCGGAACCGTTCGTTACGTACACACACAGATTGACAGACTTAAGGTCCAGAATGGGGCGAAAGGAGCCATCTGGATTCCCCACCGGAAAAAGACGAGTAAGTACCTTGGAAGCAGTCCTGTGAAGGCACCGGTTAGATCGCCCTTTTTTCCAGCAGGCCCAGGACCTCCAAGAACAATTGATCCTCAGAGTAAGTCGACTGCAGAGAGGAGAGAAGGAAGGTATTACGAGGAGAAGACACAAACTGAATAACGTAGCCACACTGAACAGTCTCTAAAACCCAGGCATCCGAAGTCGTCCCCTGCCATGCGTCCGCGAAGTGAACAAAACAACCTCCAACCGGGACACCGGAGTCAGAATTTTCTGAACTTACTAAACCCCTGTGGTCTCTGCTCCGGCATACGCTGACGGAAGGGACGGAAACGCCTGTTGTAGGGTCGAAAGGACCCATGCCCTGAGAACCCCCGACGGTGCCAGGCATCCCTTGGCCGATCCTGCGGAAGAGCCTTCTTAACATCTGCAAGCAGTTGCAGTAACTCCTGGAGAGCCGAGCCAAACTGCATACCCAGCTCGAAAGACAGGCCACACAACGAATTCTTCGAAGCCTTGTCCGCCGACCAGGACCGGAGCCAGACCACTCGACGGCCCACCACATTGAGGCCAAGGAAGCCAACTTCAAGAATTCAATCGCGGCATCACATAAGAAATCCAAAGCAGACTGTATAAGGAGGAACAGGTGACGCACCTCAGGGGAGAGACCGGACAAGGCACTTTCCAGCTCCTGCAACCAGAGCCGTTGCGCATGTGAAACCGAGGATGCCGTCACCAGGGCCCTAGCCTGGGAAGCCAGGGCAGCATAGATACACCGCAAGGCAGTCTCAATCTTCTTGTCCATCGGGTCCTTCAAAGTGGACAAGTCACCAGAAGGAATAGCAGAGCGGTGATGGAGCTGCGCCACTGGCACATCCACCTTCAGCAACAACTCAAAGTCCTCAGCTGGAGACAAGGCAAGGGGAAACATGCACCTGAACCTCTTGGAGACAAAAGGGACGCCGGTCAGGCACAGTCCATTCTTTGGGCATAAGTTGCTTCAACGTGTGAAAAGGAAACACCTTAGCCTTAAGGGAGGGAGCCCGCCTGCTCGTCTGGAGCCCCCATCACAGAGGCAACCTCCTTGATCAATGGATGGACACGGTCCTCATCAAAAACAGCCAAAGTCTCATCCTCATCCGAGGAAAACTCAGGATCAAGGAGCTCATCCTCAGCCTCCAGGTCCTCACACTCCTCGCGCCGTCGTTTTCGCAGACCAGAAAAGGACAACCTGGAGGGACCCGGAACGTCAGAAACGAGAGGGGGCTGTGCAGCAGCAGACTGCATGCAGGTTATCTTGCAAACGTGTGCTGCAGGTTATCTTGGAGCCAGGACACAAAGGCAGTCACTTCAGATTTTTTCTCCCCCTCCCCCGAATCCTTGGTACACAAGGAGCAATACTTTTATAGCTGTCGGGCAAGGGCTTAGCACAGGTAGAGCAGACCAGGTGTTTTGACTCCGAGGTGGCATTTCCCTTCTCTTTATCTGGCATTGCCTCCGGAACTGACATCCTACAAGCAAGGACGACATCAGTGAAGGGAACATGCTGCTGGAACCCCCCCTCCCCGAGCAGACACACGCGCACTAGCCTGAAACCAAGCCGATCTGGGGCGAGCGAAGGAGACACAGGCGCCGGTGAAAACAGCAAACGCTGACCTGCGGCCTTCCAGGCAAGCGACTGAAGAAATGGCGTCAGAGCTCATCCACCCACGTGTCAAGATGGCGCCCACCCCGGCGCATGTGCCAGAGAACCCCGCAAGTCGCATCATCAAGACGCGACTCCCGCTTGCAGACACTCCGGACTGCGCAGCAAACGGAGCGCAGGAGCCGGCCGACCCGGTCCACCACCGAAGCAATCCTCCGGTACCCAGCAAGGGAGGGCCAGGCCGGGCCCGAACAGAACAAAGGGAGAAGCAATGCGGCCGCCCCGGAACCAACGGATTCCCTCAACGCCGCCTCCCAGGTAACCCTGTCCAGAGGACAGGAAGGAATGACTGGGGGGTTCTGGGCTAGATTCTTCTTATAGGCAACAGGGGAGGAGTCACAGGTGAGGGAGGGGTTCACCTGGCCCTAGGTGTGTCCTTTTGTTTTAAGGATTGGTAACCTGTCCAAATTATGGACAAATGGGATTGAAGATGAACCCATGGGTACTGCCGATCGACGTATAGAAAAATAATGATTTCACTGTATCTTCATAATGCTTGCAACACTGCAGTGAAACCATTGTTCCTGCAATAATACCGGCTGGGTGGAGTAGAGGCAGTGCTTTTTTTCTGGAGAAATAGGTGGGGGTACTCTCAAGCCCGGGGAAAAAATGATTATTATGACTATTTTCATGTTCTCATAAACAATAGTCGTAGTTCACTTGAAAGGAAGACACTATAAAAGGGAACCATATTTTTTAATACTGTGTTCCTTTAACCCCTTAGTGACCGGGCGGTTTTACACAAATCCGTCTTTTAGTGACCGCTGCTGTTTTTACGTTTCTGCGCTGTTAGTGTTTAGGTCAAATTTTCCTCTTACTCGTTTATTCAACCCACACATATTATACACCCTTTTTCCCGCCATTAAATGGACTTTCTAGAAATACCATTATTTCCATCATATCGAATAATTTACTATAAAAAAAAAATATGAAATGTGAGGAAAAAAATGGTAAAAACACACTTTTTTGTAATTTAATCCCCAAAATCTACAACCACCCAAAAAGACCCCGGCTAAATAGGTTCAAAATTTTGTCCCGAGACTAGAAATACCCAATTTTTACATGCGTTTGCTTTTTAACCCCTTCACTGCTGAGACAGTTCACCTATGTGCGCTGCGCTCATTCTGACCATTTTGTGCTAATTATTTTTAGATGACAGCCTAGGTCCTATTTAATTAAACTTCCCCCAGACAAAAAAAATCTTTTTAAAAAAAAAACATATTTTTTTTTATTTAATTTTTTTATTATTATTTTATTTTATTTTTTAAAACCAGACCTGGTCATGTTTGGTATCATTGGAAAGGCCATAATCAGGCCTTTCAAATGATGTCAAATATGACCATCTAGCTGCCATGGATCCCTTATCTCTACATGGCAGCTTGATGGTTAACTGGCCCACTGACATCCTCACACATATGGTGAGGTTGTCAGTGGGTGGGGGGGGCCTGGAGGCTTGGCTGACATCCAAGATGTCAGCCCCCCTCCAGGTTTGAATCGCGTTTTGGCGCCAATTGGCGCCGAAACGTGATCCGGCGGCGAAACTGTTAATGCTATACACCGCTGAAAAGGGGAGACTCTCCCCTTTTCAGCGGTGTAAACAGCATCTCCCTAGCTTCAATGGTTGGGGAGATAGAGGGCTCCGAAGGAGCCCCCCCTCCCCTCCATTGAATTGCATGGGGACGCCTGCTGATGACGTCAACACGCAGCGTGGCGACGTCATCAGCCTCGCCTGCCCATGTAAATCACATGGGCAGGCTTCCTCCCTGCCAGATCGCCGAGGGATCCAGCGAGGGAGGGGAGTATCGGGCGGGAGGGGGATTAGGCGCCGCTGACGTACCCTGTACGTCCGCGGGTCTAAGGGAGACCTGTGGACAGGACGTACAGGGTACGTCAGGGGTCCTTAAGGGGTTAAATGAACTACAACTATTGTTGTAACCCTATGGGGGTTATCCACTATGTGCCTCTGTTGCAAGAAAAATCTATTGCGGGGCAGTTAGCGGTTTTTCTTTTTTGCAACGCTGGCACTGAATGGATAATCCCTTAGCATTTGTGAGCACCACAGCAATGAAACTCAGTTTTGCAGAGTATGTATGAGCTCCACAGCAATAAAACTCACAGTAATGCGCAGTGTTTATGAGCTCCACAGCAATAAAACTACCACCTTACAGTGAGAGCTCCTCTGATCACACCGCTTGCCTGACAATCCGCAGCTCTGGCAGATGTGTGTAAACATGCTGCACCCCCCTGCCCATGCTGTTCAAAGTTTCAGCGGCTGCAGAGAGAGGGGGAGCAGCCCTCCCTTGTTACTTACTGGGGGAAGGGGGTTATCAGTCCCTACATACACTGACAATCGGAAGCGTTCAAGAGCAACATGAGCTGCCGAGCTCCTACGATTCTCTGCCTGCAACTGCAGGAGAAGGGAGCAGCATCATGCTCTGTTAGTTTTGGCTGGTGGTGAGGTGCCTGTACTGAGTACCCCCTGAAAAAAAAAGCCCTGAGTAGAGGTAACATGACTGCTCTATAACCGTGGAGACACAGGTTCGATCCCGGCTAGAGCACCTCCCCAGTAAGTGTCCTTGGGCAAGACACCTAACGGTACATACTCGCCACCCAGGACATACTTGAAAATGAGAGAAATCTCAATGGATCCTTCCTGGTAAAAATACTTTCTCAAAAAAAATAAAAGGACTGTGTTTAGTGAATAACCTGTCAAGAGTGCCGTTCCTCTTAGGCTAGTGTTAGACGAGCATCTTTGGAGAGCGGAAGGAATGTACGTGAAAGTGGACGTTCCTTCCACTCGACGCCCGTCTGACCACCTCGCTCAGCACTGCAACCACGATCCTACGGAGAATCGCGCTTTGCAGCTCTGTCATTGCGTGTCCTAGCGCTTTGCCGAACAGGCTTAGATAACGGACTCTTGTTGCGCGTGCAATTCATGCGGACGCACAAGTGTGCACAAGCGTGTGACCGGTCTCGTTGCAGCGTCACAACGCTGCAACCGGACACTGGTAAGCACATCAGTACGGGCGCACATAGTGCGCTCGTCTGACACCAGCCTTATAGTTTGTATCAGTAGAAAGGTTAGCGCTATGAATAGTTAAGATTTACTTCCCTCCACCTGACGCATCACAGTGCTATATTTGTGCTCAATGAATAATTTTGTGAGATCTACTTTTAAGCAGGGTAAATAATTAATGATTGCCAGGGACACACGTCTCAGATGTGGAATACCATCTCTAATGAGCCTGCTGTGAGGCACGAGCTTTAGTTTCAAGCGTGAAGAGAAACTAGCAGGATGTCCCTGTGAGGTTGCTGCATTCGTGACGTTCTGCTTGGTATCTATGAATATGCAGGATCAACCTAGATCAGATAAATGAGGTCTACAGCGTGTGTGGGAATTAAAGAACGGCTCACTAGATATCAGCAGCACACCTGCCATGTTTCACCATTTTAATGCCGGGTGGGTAGATTACCCATAGGCAAATTGGAATTGCAGACGGAAGTGTAGTTATAGAAAGGGGTGCACATAGTCACAAGCAGTCAAGAGCTAGAGTTCAATTAACGGGGTATAAGGAGCCAAAAAGGAGGGACGGTGTGCCCTCGGCTAGTAGAAAGAGTTGAATTGTTTATGTACTGTTTTGTGCTGAAAGTATCTGGTACAGTATGGGTTGTGAATGATTGCTGAGAGTGCTGTGAGTGATTGTGCGCCTACTCGCCTAGCGAGAAAGCAAACTTGAGAGTGTACTCCCAAGGTACGTTTCCGGCTCAGGCGACTGCAGTCCGGCTACTGACGGAGGAAGCGAATCCGATATATATGAACTGTTGGCTGAAGTACCAGACAGTAAATTTCAAGTGTTTTTGCCAAAAAATAATATCTATTGTAAAAAGGTTAATGCCCTTAAGAGTAACAATGAGTAACGGGTCATCCAAGCCCAACAAGGTGAAGAAAATGAAAAAAAAATAAGACGCCCTTAGGGTATATGGTGCGGAATTTCGAAGCACTATATACAACACATGATTATGGTGTAGAGTTAACTAAAGAGAAATTAACAGGAATGTGTACATTTGTATGGCCACTGCTAGTTCCAGACTGGCCAGAGCAGGGGTCAATGGACCCGGAGCTAATACAGAGAGTGCATTCCCAAGTAACCGGGAAATGTGGACACCCGGAACAGTACCCATATATAGATATATAAAAGTATTGTGTAAAAGATAAAAAAAAGTCATTTTATAATGATGGCGGGACGTAACAAGAAGCAGGTACCCCCAAATAGAGAAAATAATAAGAAAAGGAAACCAGTGTTAGTAGAACAACCGGAGGAAATTGATTCCCTGTCCCCGCCCTATCCATTATATTATGGGGCAGCTAGAGAAGCTTTGTATGCCACGGTTGCGCTGGCGGAGGGGGGGGGACCGGGCGGCTGCTACTGCTCTGCCGGCTTCCTCCACTCCGGCAGGCGGTATTGCGGAGGAAGATGAGGAGGCAGCGGGTGGAGGAGACAGAAAAGTCCCACCAGGAAAGATTGAAATGCCCGATAAGAACGTATATAAACTAGTAACCCAAGAAGACAGCGATGATGAGGGTGAAGATGCAAAGCAAGGTGCAACCACTCGCGCAGCGAACAAAATATATAATAACCGAGACCCATATCAGCACAATCTCAGTAACAGTAAGATGCAAATGCCTTTACGGGAGGTGCCAGGCCCTGTACTGGAAAACGGGGAACCTGGGCCAGTGCAATATATATATGTCCCATTTACGACAACAGATCTGTTCAACTGGAAAAAGATTGTAAGAATGCTCCACGCAAGTACCCACGGAGGAAGAGAAATGATGGAACAACAATTGGAGCCACATTTCTACGTGCCAGGACTGTCAGTAATCTGCAAAGCAATAGCCCAGCAGTGCGTGACATGTGCCAAAAATAATCCAAGAACAGGCCCATCTCAACCTCCAGGGAAGCAGCCGATCGGGCTATCCCCAATGGCATCGTTACAGATAGATTTCACAGTGTTGCCACCCTGCAAAGGATATAAATATCTACTGGTAATGGTGTGTACCCTGACAGGATAGGTAGAAGTTTTCCCAACAAGAACGGAGAAAACAGTGGAAGTGGTGAAAAGTCTGATGAAGGAAATACCACGCTATGGACTTCCTCTCGAAATAAGGTCGGACAATGGCCCCGCATTTATACCGAACTGTTTACAGCAATTTGCCCGACTATTGGGCATCACCTGGAAGTTAAATACGGCTTACAGGCCCCAAAGCTCAGGAAAAGTCGAGAGAATGAACCGCACCCTAAAGACTTTGATGTCCAAACTGTGCCAAGAGATGTCACTAGGCTGGTTGGATGTGCTGCCGATAGTCCTAATGCACATAAGATGCAGGCCAACCCCCCAATTGAAGCTAAGTCCTTACGAACTCATGTTTGGACGGCCTACTCCTCTGATTAATGGACTAAGGGAAGACCTTCGGGCATTGGAGGAAACTAAATTAAATGATCAGGTCGTGCTGTTGGGTAAAGCAATGCCGAAATTAAATACTTGGGTGGGAGATAATATACCTCATTTTTTATACCCCCCACTGTATAAGTATTGTCCAGGTGATTCAGTATGGGTGAAGGAGTGGAAAAATGATCCACCAGGCCCAAAATGGAAAGGTTTTTACTTTGTCCTGTTATCAACCCCTACAGCAGTAAAGGTTGCCGAGGTGGTTCCGTGGATACATCACTCCAGACTGAAGGTAGCTGCAGCCAATCCTGAACCAGTATGGAAGGTCGTCACCAACGAGACCAATCCACTGAGGCTAAAGCTAACAAAGACCACAGTCATGAGCCCCTGAGAGATTTGACTGAAAGCATCCAAGATTCTCAACCCGTGGGTGTTTTGATGGATACAACGAGGTCTGATTATCCCCTTGTCACGAGGCGTGTGCGGTTCTGGTATGAGCCCAGCAGGCGGCGACACAGAGGGGAGGCCAGACAGGAATCACGCAATGCAGATTCTGGATCAAAAAGGTCAGAGGGTGATGAACAACTGTAATCCACAGGTAGACAGATGGATACTGGATACGTAGGATAAGCTGGTACAGGAAGAGCAGGTTTGCACACAACCAAGTGACCTCAGTCAGGGAGAACAATGCAGACCCACTGTTGGCTGGGTCTCTCTGCCTTTTAAAGGAGGTTTAAACACAGATAGGCCTCAGCTGGAAGTCCAGGGCTAGAAAGGAAAGACCCAGGCTGGATCTCCAGGAGCCTGGTCCAGGTGCAGAGCCTGGGTAAAACCTGGCACGGAATCCAAGAAAAGGAGGATACATGGCAAAGTTCTAATTCCAGGTGTGCAAGACAGGTACACGGGGTGGACCGTGACAGTACCCCCCCCGACGGGTGCCCACCGGGCACGAGGCTGGAACAGGGGATGGAGCATAAATCACCACCCTCCAATGTACTCAGAGTCTGGATTGCCATAAACATCACCATAAGCACGCAGGGCCCTCTCAAAATGTGGCAGGTTTTCTTTGCGGACCAACATGCCATTGTATGCCCAGACGCAACCCTCAGGAGCAAGACGTACAATGGGTGACGGGCCTTTGGCACGACCCGGTAGGGCAGTGCCCTTGGCAAGGCTCGATGGGGCAGCGCCCTTGGCAATGACCGGTGGGGCAGCGCCCTTGGCACGGCTCCATGGGGCAGCGCCCTTGGTGACAACCTTGAGACTGCGTGGCTCAACGGCAACAACCTTGGTACTGCGCGGCTCAACGGCGGCATCCTTGGCGAGGCACGGAGGAGCAGCGCCCTTGGCGAGGCACGGAGGGGCAGCGCCCTTGGCGAGGCCCTTGGTACTGCATGGCTCAGCGGCGACCTGGGTACAGCACGGCTCAACGGTGGCAACCTTGGTGAGGCACGGCACTTGAACGACCTGGGTACTGCACGGCACTTGAGCGACCTCGGTACTGCATGGCTCTGCGGAGACCTGGGTGCAGCACGGCTCTACGGTGGCAACCTTGGTACAGCACGGCTCTGCGGCGACCTGGGTACAGCACGGCTCTTGCTGGGTAGTGAGCGGCTTGGCCTTACGGCGGTGTCGACGACCCCGTGGCGGTGATAGCTCAGGATAACCTGCGGGATGCAGGGCAGCGACAACTGGAGAACCTGCGGGATGCAGGGCAGCGACAACTGGAGAACCTGCGGGATGCAGGGCAGCGACAACTGGAGAACCTGCGGGATGCAGGGCAGCGACAACTGGAGAACCTGCGGGATGCAGGGCAGCGACAACTGGAGAACCTGCGGGATGCAGGGCAGCAACAACTGGAGAACCTGCGGGATGCAGGGCAGCGACAACTGGAGAACCTGCGGAATGCAGGGCAGCGACAACTGGAGAACCTGCGGGATGCAGGGCAGCGACAACTGGAGAACCTGCGGGATGCAGGGCAGTGACAACTGGAGAACCTGCGGGTTGCAGGGCAGCGACCTCTTGAGATCCTGCGGGTTGCAGGGCAGCGACCTCCGTAGTCTGTGTCAAAGCAACCTCCATGGGCATATAAGGCTCCGAATCTGTGGGCAAGGTAGGTTCCATGTCCATGGGTTCAACGTCAGCAGGCTCAGATGGCGGGGTCTCCAAGTAATCAGAGAGGGAGTCATCCTCTGTACTCTCCACATCAGAGAAGTTTTCCCTACATTCAGGCCTCTTAGATCTGGGTACCGGAGTGTGGCGAGACTTGCCAACTGTGGTAGCCTGGCGAGGCCTAGCAGGAGTAGAGACTGGGCGAGGCTTGGCTGTGGGCTGGCGAAGCTTGACAGCAGCTTGGCGAGACCTGGCAGAGACAGGGTGCTGTCGAGCTTTGGCATTTGGAGTTCGCTTAGACATTGATGGCAAGGACTCAGCAGGTAATGTCTGTTTGCTTTTAGCATGCACAGACACAGGAGGAGCAACCAGTTGAGAAGCAGTAGTAACAGGGTTGACTCTGGTCTGTGATGAGGATGGCTTGGGTGGGCGCACAGGGCACGAAGAAATGAAATGTGAGCCCGCACTACAATAGAAGCACAGCCCCAAAGACCTCCTCCTGGAGCGTTCCTCCTCAGACAAGGGTCTCCTGCAGCCAGACATAGAAGTGGAAGAGCGCACCTTAGGTGAGGTGCCCCTTAATCCTTGCAGCACTTTAAGCAACATAGAGTCCAGTTGCTGCAGGAAGTTCTCCACAGCCATTTTCATGGATGCCACCACCGCCTGTATCACCGCAGACTCGTAATAAGATGGGGTCTGCATTCTGTCACGAGCCGTGTGCGGTTCTGGTATGAGCCCAGCAGGCAGCGACACAGAGGGGAGGCCAGACAGGAATCACGCAATGCAGATTCTGGATCAAAAAGGTCAGAGGGTGATGAACAACTGTAATCCACGGGTAGACAGATGGATACTGGATACGTAGGATAAGCTGGTACAGGAAGAGCAGGTTTGCACAAAACCAAGTGACCTCAGTCAGGGCGAATAATGCAGACCCACTGCTGGCTGGGTCTCTCTGCCTTTTAAAGGAGGTTTAAAACACAGATAGGCCTCAGCTGGAAGTCCAGGGCTAGAAAGGAAAGACCCAGGCTGGATCTCCAGGAGCCTGGTCCAGGTGCAGCGCCTGGGTAAAACCTGGCACGGAATCCAAGAAAAGGAGGATACATGGCAAAGTTCTAAGATCCAGGTGTGCAAGACAGGTACACGGGGTGGACCGTGACACCCCTGATGGGAGATGCTGAAAGGGTTATTTTTAGGGGCCCGGCCCCGACCCGTGATCAACCGGAAATGTCTTTTGTTTTTGAAATTCCGGCGGGCAGGGATTGGGTTTATGTGACTGTGAAGAGAATTGCCCAAGGGTTTTTGACAGTTGGGGCAATTCTGGTACTGATTTTGTTCCTTGCACATTTGATCCATGGACTATCACGTGGAGCATGCCCCAGGTGCCCAAGCACCACCAAGAAAGTGGAAATTTCCCAGATCTGGAATGGTACGCACCCGGTGATGGAGAACCGTACCATGTGGAGACAAAAACGAGAGGCGCTATCTGGAACCAGCCCAAGAGGACATTTACTTGTGCAATTTAAATATGACTATGCTAAAAAGTCTGGGCAAACCGTATGCTAGGTGTGTAGTAGACTGCTGGGTATGTTTGCATCAGAGAATGTCACAATACAAGCAGTCAATGTATCGAGGGAGAAACCAGAATCATTCAGTCCAGGCCACCCCATAATAGGACCAGTGTACCAACCAGAATGGTGTTTTCAATTAGGACCAGATAAGGAGACAAATAACGAGGGTGGGTTATGTAACTCAAGTCAGTTCAACTGGACATCATACATTTATATATTCAGAACAGGACTGAAGGTGTATTATATACATATACGGTGTAGGCAATTTACTAGAGAGCAAGAGGAGGTGATTGCGAATGCGACCAATGGAAGGCAGGATGCAGTGGATATGATGAGACGGCTGAGACAGCTTGCGATAGCGATAACAAAAGGAACACTATATTTATCACCATTTATAGTGAAAGGAGGGTACCAGGTGTGCTGTGAAAGGGTGTGTTACACATGGGTACCACCTACAGTAACGGGAATGTGTTATCTGGCTAAATTGATCCCA
Organism: Leptobrachium leishanense; assembly: GCA_009667805.1. NCBI lineage: Eukaryota > Metazoa > Chordata > Amphibia > Anura > Megophryidae > Leptobrachium > Leptobrachium leishanense. The sequence continues at coordinate 325,368,522 of CM019064.1, read as the reverse complement.
ATCCAGAGGGTGAGGGGAGAAGACACTAATTCAGACACAACACTTCACCCTAGGTACCCACTGGTGTTTGAAAGACAGAAGAGCTATTCAAGAAAGCGGATCAAATATGGGCATGGCTTCCAGCATGGACTGGATAGGGAAGAGAGTTGATGGTAAGAATGAACAGTTATGCCAGTTTGATGGATGAGATTTTGAATAAGACTAGTTGGGATATTCAGTTGCTGACTCTGGAAGTACGGGAGATACGAAAGGTACAAATGATATATAACATGGCACTGGAACAGATCAGTGCAGCTCTGAATGGATTGTGTGAGATGACAATGCATTATGAATGTTGCATCTTCATCAAGAACACTACACATGACGTTCCTGACTATTACCAGGTAATCCAAGATCACCAGGAGAAGGTAGCGCAGTTGCAGAACACAGCAAGGAGAATCGCTGCTGAAGGCTGGAATCCACTTTGTGGGTTCGGAGCAATCGGAGATTGGTTCGGATCCATTCTGAGATTTCACAGATTGGATCCATGATTCTGATGGTGGTGGTGATCTTGGTCGTAGGGACACTACTATACCGCATAGGGCTATATCTATGGCCACTATGCAAAAGAGCACTGACACCCACACAGACACAGAAGATACCACTGATAATCCCACAAGATATGTTCCCAGCAAAAATAGGTCCCCCAAAGTATGAGGAATTGAAGAATAATAGTAGTGAGGTGTAATGGCTACACGTCTCAGGAGAAGAACCTGAGGCTTGAGCCAAGGGGGGAATGAAGTGGAATCAGGCTGGAAGCTGGCCGCCATTATAAGCCAGGCGGCCATCTTGTCCAGAATATTGGTTCACTTGAAAATAACTAAGTAGGTTTTAGCTGAAACTAGAATGAAGTATATATAGAAATTTAGGAATGTGTTAGATTAGCAGAAAAGCAATTAAAACCCTGAGAAAGATTTTGGCTGTTCCTGACACGAAGGGACAGAATAAGGAATGGATACACCAAGGTCATAGAGGCCCGCTGAGAGACAAAGGGAAGCATAGAAGATAGCCGCAACAAATAAGTACAGGCGTTAGGGAGGCGAGCATAGCCCGGACTGAATGTAAGAACTAATCATGATCTGTCGAAACTAATATGAAGTTTGCCAATTTACGGCCAATTTAATGGAATGTCTTTGTATTAGACTAAGGGAGGTATTAACCCACGTGGGGTGGGATAGTGTCACCGGGAGGTGGGCTAATTGGGATGTACCTAATTATGTATTCGGGGGTATAAGACCCCTTGTCGGGGGGAACTCGGGGCTCAGTCTTTGCGATTCAATCCTGTCTGAGCATTTTCCTGTGACGTCACAATAAAGTTTGCCTTTCCTGAAGAGACTAGTGTCCAGACAATCCTTGCTCGTGTCCGGTCCGGCCTCGTCCCGAGTGAACCAGGTGGATTCCGGTAACAGTCATATTCCTGGAAATATTTGAAAATGGTCACATCTTGCTCTACAACCATGGAGAAGCAGGATGGAATCCCAATCAGAACCCTTGACCAGCACTTCTCTCCTCTTCAACAATGGAGACATATGTTGCTGTCTTACAACTGAGGAGCAGGTTCAGCCTAACCACCAGGTCTCCTCTCTGCAGCCAAGGAAAACAGTCAGAACACGTCACCAGCAAATGTCCAGGGGGAAGACACCTAATGAAATGTATAGTTATACATTGTACGTTCCCTAGGGAATAAGATCCCCAATAAACTGTCATTGTTGTTAAGCTATATCTTTTGTTCTACTGTTTCATCCCCTTGTTTGCATACCTTGTACAGCGCTACAGAATCTGTTGTTGCATTAAAAAAGTGCATTAAAGAAGCAGTGAGAAAAGCAAACAACAAGATACATCTTTACAATGTTTTACGGTTTTATTAAACATGTAACGGAGTTAAACAACGTAAACACAGGCTCAAATGTGTATATATATATATAGATATATATAATATATAAAAAAAAAAAAGCTGTGCCTTTCCAGTAAATGTTAGGGTCACAGACAAAGCTGAGACAGACAAAAAAAAACATTCAAATGCAATCACTGACGAACTACGGTTTGCTGCTTATTATTGTTCTAAAGTGGGCAATGACTACCCTGCAGCCTGCATCCCGCTTACAGTTTGTCTACAGACCCATATTTGCACACGGCCATCCAGCTCAAACAGTCTCCAGCACAGCAGACATCTCTTTAAATTGCTTGTAGAAATTCTGGAGAAAATAAAAAAACAATACAATATAAATAATATACACACACACACAGAATCTAGTGCGACAAGTCCTAACTTGCCACTATTTTCTACTCTTTTCTAGATCCATGATAAAAAAATAATAATACAAGTAGAAGTGCATTATAATAAAATGAGGGAAAATTCAGCTGTACATCCTGCATCTTGGGATGGGTTGAGCAAAAACTGTACCCAAGACTGGAAAGAAAAAAAAAAAAAAGCCAAATAGATCTCTGATGAATGTAAGCGATTTCAAACAAGTATTAATCTTGTATGTTGGTAACGGTGCAGTTTTAGAGGAAGCTGTAGCACAGATGATGGGATGTGTAAATTTTTACCCCAACTAAAAGGTCAAAGGAATAAATCTGTCCAAGTTGATAATAACATTAATAGTAAGAATCCAGTACAGGACATGTACTCTCCCCATGCACAGCCACTGGAGCGCTGCTGGCAGAGATACTGTAAGCAGAGAAAGGACAACATGATCTGGGACACGAGCCCTATTAAACAAAGCGCATATGACAAATAGCAGAGCTCATCTCTCATTGAGGCCTGCTTCCTTGTAGCGTCTCCTGGTGTTCAGATGTATGCAATGCATGTACAGAGAAAAGTCCTATTTTTTTTTAATTATGCACTTTATTTGAATTAGTAAATAAATTATAAAAAATAAAAAATAGTAAGAAGTAAAACATTTTTCATTTTGAATAAAAACAAAAAAAAAAGGTTTGATCATCGGAAAGCTAAAGTCTGCAACCTTACATTCATGGTTTGCTATACTTTATGCAACTGTATTGAGAAGGTAGGTGGCAAAGAGTTAAATAAAAAAAAAAAAATAGCAAAATGGCCAATGACACTTAAACGAGATGCTGCAGGGCACCAGCACCAGTCAGGTAACTAAGGTATTGGAATGAGCAGCAGGTGTGTGTTGGGGAGGGGTCGGGGGGGTTAATCTACGGATTTTATATATGTAAACTAACAGTCTGATGTAGAAAATAAAAAAATATTAGATTATGCTCCAGAAATACATATATAAAAATCTTAGAATTCTTAAGGCCACGTAACCCAAGTTGTCCTTAGTAAGATTATATAGGAATGTATCGGTTTGTAACTAAACAAAATGTATTGATGCAATTACCATCTCACTCGCCCACCCACAAAATATTTCCTTGACCAAAATAAGAAACCTGTGTTTAGGAGTACAAGCTTGTGGATATGATGGAGCATGGCAAAGAACCCCTGAGCATGCACAACATTGTGTATTTTCATTCTCATTAATTACGAGGTGTGCCTTGTGCAGCAGAGGGTGGTCCACAACAACCCACCTCTTTTTGTTTGTGCTGCTGACAGTGAGAGCAACAAAAAACATGCACGTAAAACAGACAGAACAGTAGAAGGGAGGACCCTGCTCAAGAGTTTACAATCTGAGAGGGGTGACACACTAGATGAGGTTAAATAGTTGGGCTTTGGAAGTAGCAGGTGCATAGGGGCTGTGCGGGAAGCCGTGGCAAGAAATGTACAGTGGGGATCATGGAGTCAGCAGATACATAGCTTTAGAGAAGCCTGTTTTCAGAGACTTCTTGAAGGACTGGAGAGACGGGGGAAGAGTCTCATGTTGCGGGGGAGGGAGTTTCATAGAAAGGGGGCAGCTCGGGAGAAGTCCTGAAGGTGAAAGTCAGGGGTGCAGGTACAAGGAAACGATAGCATCAGCTCATTGGCCGAGCGAAAAAGGTTGTGATGGGATGTACCTGCTAATAAGGGAGGAGATGTAGGCAGGGGCACGGTTATGGAGAGCTTTGTACGTGCAGACCATTAATTTGAATTGGATTCGAAAGGAAACGGGGAACCAGTAAAGAGATTGACAAATTTATTTTATTTATTTATTTATTTGAAAAGGATTTTACCAGGAAGGATACATTGAGATTTCTCTCATTTTCAAGTATGTCCTGGGTTCGAGAACAGTGAGTGGTTACAGTTGTTACAGAAATACAAAGTAATAAAATGGGCGAGGTGTGAGGTGCAGGGGGTGAGGTGGATGAGCCTGGCACAGGCATTCATTACAGACTGCAGAGGGATAATCTGGGATCTCTTAAGGATAGTGACAAGAGGGTTGCAATAGTCAAGGCAGGAGGTAAGAGCATATTACTAGAGTCCTGACACGTGCATTGGTTTTTTTAGTGGAAGAAGATTTGGTTAGCAACTGAATGAGAGGAATGAAGGAGAGATCACAATTGAAGAGGATGGGGTGTGGCTGCGGCCGAGGTGAGTGGACGCAGGAAACCGGGCTCCGTCCCAATTGAGACTTTTACACAATTTTTGGCTGTATTTCCCCACTCGCATCTGTCCCACAGTGCGTTGGTATTTGCACTTCATCTGCTGCTGTTCTGCGGCCTTAGCCGGCCTTTGGCGCCGCACCACCAGTGGTCCCTGGCTGTAGTATTCTGCCAGCAGCCATTTTGGTTGGGGCCTGCTGGTTGCCAGACCGACACACTGCCGCTCCTCCACGTTCCTATGGGGTCCTTCCCTTTAGGACGTCTATTGGCTCGAGCTGCGGAGATGGAGGGCCCCTGCAAAGATGGAGGGAATGCCGTTTCTACCGGGCAGTCCCCCACCTTTTTTTTGCCTGCCCAGATACCCCATCCGCTGATTACCTGCAGACAGACAGCTCCCTGGTACTGCTGTCCCATGTCTGAGTGTCATCCCCACCCCTCTCATTTTTTGTTCTCCTTTGCTGTCGTTTAAGTTGCAGTTTTTCATTTGTTGTATTAATGGATGTACCTTTCGCAGATTTTTTTTTGCCTCTTTGCATGGCTCTCATTTTTTTGTACCTCTGTTAAGCTCAAAAATAAACAATTTCAAATACAGAAAAAAAAAAAAAAAAAAAAAAAAAAAGAGAATTGAAGAGGACACCAATGCAACGAGCCTGAGAGGTGGATGTAATGGTGGCACCATTCACCTGAAGGGAAATGGGCACACAAGTGTCAGCGTTAGAGGGAGGGAAGACGAGAAGTTCAGTTTTAGATAGGTTAAGCTTTAGGAAACGAGAAGTCATCCAGTTGGAGACAGCCGAGAGGCAGGCAGTAACACGGTCCAACACAGGAGGAGAGAGATGAGGGGAGGAAAGGTAGATTTTGGTGTCATCAGCATAGAGATGATAATGGAATCCAAAAGGACAAAAAAAACAAAAAACACTGATGATACAAAGCAGTACAAAAATTGACATCTACAGACCTGAAATTCAGGGATGGTCATCTCAAGGACTTTGCTCGTGATTTGGCCAGAATTATCTGCCACCTTCAATACTAAAGTTACGTATGGGTGATTTAGAGACCGGCAACGGTCAGAACTCACTGCCATTCCAATTTTCCACTGGAAATCTACAACCTTTTTAAAAAAAACAAAAAAACGTTAAAAGAAGTTAGTGACAAAGCACTACGCTTATCAACATTACTACACGATGCTCTCCAAATAGGGGGCAAGCCACGTGAATACCAACAGATCTTCATGCTGATTTGGAGGGGCATATAGGAGAGCAAGGTCCTTTACCTGTGGTTTATTTTAAAATCACTTTTTGTCCAATTCTTTGCTCAGCATTGTTGAATATTTTAGTAACATAAGTGATTGCCGTGTATTCACGTCTAAACATTTCACATTGATATCCCGGTCACTCGACCATTTAGCAGAGATGCATCAATACAGATACTAGTATCGGTGCCGATCCCGGCATTTGCACAAATGCTTTGTACTTATGCAAATGACGCAATACTGCCCTGATACCTTGAAACCGCAGCTAGGCTGGCTTCCCGGTATCTGAGGGAGCTGGGGCCACGAGATCACGGCTGGAGGCCGCATCACAGCCCGGCGACCGCTTGGAGGACCACGGGACACAGCCAGCCAGAGGGGGATTGCTGGCAGAATGCTCTTAATGCATTCCGCTAGCAGTGCAGTCTGTGCGTGGTATACTGTCAGGGAGGTCAAATCTGGTGTGTGTGGTCAGGCTGCGCAGTGGGTAAATGGGGTGTCTGGCCATACATTTCAATATTAAAATAAACTGGACAGGCTTTCAGCAAAAATCCTATTTACTGGAAAGCATCACATGGCATTAAAGTAAAGTATCGGTACTCAATATCAGGGAGCGGCTGAAGAAAAATAAAGCATCGGTACTAGTACTCTTTCTTAAAGTGGTATTGGTGCAACCCTACCATTTAGTAAAAAAAAATAATAAATGAAACTCTGAGTTACCATGAATTTATCTAGGATTAGAGGGATTACCCCATATCTCACAAGGGCTTTAGAATATTTAGCTAAATGAACTTGAACTTGTAATTGTTTTAAAATAGGGTCAGACCTTGGCAAGCCCAGTACGCAGAACTGTTCCTTTATGAGAAAGGCTATAAAGCGGAACAAATCCAAACATATAGTACAGAAGATGACGACACCCAGGTACCAATCAGTAGTATAATCCACATGGAACAAACTCTTATGCAACCTCTCCAAGGTGATATACCGTATTTTTCGCTCCATAAGACGCACTTTTCTCCCCCCAAAAAGTGGGGGGAAAAGTGGGTGCGTCTTATGGAGCGAATGCCCCATGATATGCCTCAGCTCACCTGTCGCCGCCGCGTTAGGCTCCCTCTGAGCGTGCGTCCGGCGGCAAGGAGCTTGGGCACTCGCCTAGGGGAGCCACGTGACCGCGATCTCGCGAGATCGCGGTCACGTGGCTCCCCCAGGCGAGTGCCCAAGCTTCCTGCCGCCGGACGCACGCTCAGAGGGAGCCTAACGCGGCGGCGACAGGTGAGCTGAGGCATATCCATGCGCTGCGGGGGCATATCCATGAGCGAGCTGGGGCATATCCATGAGCGAGCTGGGGCATATCCATGAGCGAGCTGGGGCATTATCCATGAGCGAGCTGGGGCATTATCCATGAGCGAGCTGGGGCATTATCCATAAGTTGGGGGGCAAATCCATGAGCTGGGGGGCATATCCATGAGCTGGGGGGCATATCCATGAGCTGGGGGGCATATCCATGAGCTGGGGGGCATATCCATGAGCTGGGGGGCATATCCATGAGCTGGGGGGCAGCATCCATGAGCTGGGGGGCAGCATCCATGAGCTGGGGGCAGCATCCATGAGCTGGGGGCAGCATCCATGAGCTGGGGGCAGCATCCATGAGCTGGGGGCAGCATCCATGAGCTGGGGGCAGCATCCTAGAGCTGGGGGCAGCATCCTAGAGCTGGGGGCAGTATCCATGAGCTGGGGGACAGTATCCATGAGCTGGGGGACAGTATCCATGAGCTGGGGGACAGTATCCATGAGCTGGGGGACAGTATCCATGAGCTGGGGGACAGTATCTATGAGCTGGGGCAGTATATCCATGAGCTGGGGCAGTATATCCATGAGCAGGGGCAGTATATCCATGAGCTGGGGCAGTATATCCATGAGAGGAGCTGGGGCAATATCCATTATTACACTATTTGATTTCAGAATATTTATTTTCCTGTTTTCCTCCTCTAAAAACTAGGTGCGTCTTATGGTCAGGTGCGTCTTATGGAGCGAAAAATACGGTAGCTTTATATAGGGAATCCATGCCATTAGTTGTGGCTCATACACTCCCCTATGACACCCCATATGTAAATGGGTAGCTTTTACCCAGCCACCTCATACTCTGGCCCCGCGGCCCTGGTAGCCATATACCAGATCCGTCTTCTAGAATAACCCAGACTGCACTGAGGCGAATGCAACCACTGCGAGCAGGTGCCATGAGGAGGGGGACTCGCAGTCATGTCACATGGAATGGCATTCCGTGGTTTCTGTGCCATGGACTGGAGATGCTACGTCCTTCCACTACATATGGAAGGTAGCAACAGGAGGAGAGTTCCAAATACTAGAGAATTATTTGTCATTTTATATTTTGCCAAATAACATGTTATTTTTCAAAGTGGTTAGATTCCAAATTTTGCATTTGTTCATGGATTATAAACCGGTATATGACAGGAAGAGGTACTTACCTGACCCGCTGACACTAGGTCCTGTGTCCCTTCCATCTCAGACAAACGCTTGCCCTCTTCATTCCACACATGCCGTATCACTTGCAGGATGGGTTTTGGCAGCTTGTTGCCTCCTGATACACTGCTTACCAAGTCCTCACTGGACAGTTTCTGCTTTGCTGCAGTGCTGAAGAGGTGATAAGTAAACATTTAAAACCTGGTTGTGCGGTATATAAAACAAAGTTTTCTCTTAATGGTAAATTTCAGGGTCGTGTACAATGTAAACATATTTAACACCGTTTTGAAGAGTGCCGTCTGATCAGAAAGGACATACAATAAAGAATATCCCAGACAATGATTTGGAAATTCCAGGGTTGACTGCATGAAGAAAATCGAGAACCTTAGTAATCATTTCATGGAGGGTGGAATATAGCCAAACCGTATGTTAATATTCAGCCTAAAAATTGTTGACAGCAACAATTTATTGTCACACTGATATCTCAGCAGTCCTTTCTTCCACGGGAAACGTGGACTCCCACCAATTCAGTAACTGAGTTTCTATGCCTCAAGAAAAGCTGAGGTACAAATTCCCAAATTTTCCTAGTCCCGGTGACGGAAAGTTTGGATTTTAATAAGGACTCAGAGGCGAGTATTTGCAATCTCTTTCTTTATTACCCCTATAGCAGTAAAGAAAAAGTGATAACAAGAACTTGAAAAAACATGTCAAACCCCAACGTGGGGTACCCCTCCTCTTAATAAGCCCCGCCCCATAGTCAATAAATGGTCTGAGCAGGAACGCCCTCTTTCTTCATGCGACTGGAACCACAAGATCAAGGAACAGCGAACAGTAATCCCGTCCAGAGCGCGCAGCAATCCCACCGGAAGTCATAGTCCATAGACCATCAAGCCACTGTAAGAAGAACAGAACACGAAGGCAGGTATTAGGAAGGAAAACATTGAACCTCCGGTTCCCCACCCCCAAGTAACAGGAGGCAAAACCATAACCATAATCATGCGCTGCACCCAAGTACAACCATCACGGCCGGTCAGAACACGCCCCCCTCAGGGCGGGAGAGGTGGGAAATACTCGCCTCCGAGTACTTCTTAAAATCCAAACTTTCCGTCACCGGGACTAGGAAAATGTTGGAATTTTAAGGCAGGCCTCGGAGGCTTCATATTTGCACGTTCAACGCATCAGTGCTTGTGACCAATGAGAGACTGGCTTAAAATAAAATGTACGAAACGTAGATTCACGTGACCAATCCTCCGACTTCATAATGTCCTCAAGGCGGCAACCCGCCATAAAAGCATTAGAAGCCGCCGCACTACGGATGGAATGAGCGCCAAAGCGTGAAACATCAACCCCAGCAACATCCAGTATCCAACGAGCCCAACGAGCCAAAGTTGGGGAGCTAACAGGCTGATGAGGGGCCCGAAATGAGATAAACAACGGGGACCCCGGTAGGGGACGAAGAGCCAATGTACGACTCTCATACTCTTGAAGGCAAAGAACCGGACAAAACTCAGGAATCATCGGAAAAGCCGGAAAAAACACTGTACGAATCGCCGTCTTGGTACGGCAGGAAACGTCGAAACAAGCGCCATCCGGAGAGAAGGAACAGACACCAAAATCCAGCGCCCTGACGTCCCCAACAGGCTTACATGATATAAGGCAGAACAAAACCAACAGTTTAGCAGATAATTGATGTAAAGACAATGAAGCATTGACCGGCCATGAGCGGAGGAACGACACCACCATAGTCACGTCCCATGTAGAGGAGTAGCAGGGTGTCGGGGGGGTGAGACAAACGTACCCCTTTGAGAAGGCGGCAGACCAAAGGGTGTCTACCCAGGGGGGGAATGATCAAAACCCCGATGGCCCACCGACAAAGTTGATCGGTACACATCGATGGTACGAAAAGCCAAACCCGAATCAAACAATGAAGACAGGAAATCCAGAACAGAGTCTAGAGGGGCAGAAGTGGAATCTTCACCCCTTCGCAAACACCAATGGTGCCAAGCCGACCAGGCAGAACAGTAGGCCCCTCTCGTGCCCGGGGCCCAAGCGTGCTGGAGCAACTCCTCAGTTCGCGGCAAAATTCCTGTGGCCCGCCAGGAGAACCGGAAACCAACCAGACCACTAGAGGTAACCGACCATCAGCAGTGGGTGAGGGAGGCCGTCCGGTCCCGTAAGCAGGGACGACGAGTCTGGAATCCGCCTGGGCGGGGCCAGAGAGTGTTCCAACAGGAGGGGAAACCACGGCTGGGACCGCCATAGCGGTGTCACCAAGACTAGTTCCGTTCCGGTGTCACAGAGACGCCTCAAAACACGTAACAACAGCTGAAACGGAGGGAAGGCAAAAAGACAACCCTCCGGCCACACCTGGATGAAAGCGTCCGTGCCCTTCACCTCCGGGTCCGGACGCCAACTGTAAAAAACCCGCAACTGCCGATTCAGTCTGGATGCGAACAGATCCATCTGGAGAGGACCCCACAGCCCGTCTATGGCAGCAAACACAGACGGCATCAGGCGCCAATCCCCGAATTCGTTAGATGGCATGAATTACAGTCCGCCACTGTATTGGCGAGACCTGTAAGATACTGGGCCACCACGAATAGACCGCGGGGGAGACAGAAGTTCCACAGGTCGGTCGCCGCTGACGTCAGAGCCATCGACCGAGGTCCCCCCAGGGCATTGATGTATCAGACAGCCGACAGGTTGTCCAGTTTCAGAAGGATACAGCGGTGGTCGGTCCCCCTGGAGAAGCATTTCAGGGCGAAAAACGCTGCCATGAGCTCCAGAGTATTGATATGGAGGTGTAACTCCTGGGTCGACCAACCCCCTCCCGTCTGCGCGCAACATGCCCCCCAACCCGAACGACTCGTATCGGATTCTATGGTCAGTGACGGTACGGGAAGACGCACTGGGCGAGCATTCCAACGAGACCAGTCCATGAGCCACCATGTCAGATCCGACTTCGCATCGTCCGAGAGGGGAACCCTGCGGGAATAATCCGTCACCGACCGGAGAGAACGGGCCTTCAATCTCTGGAGGGCCCTGTAGTGTAATGGAGCAGGTAGAACTGCCAAACGAGTCGCCGCCAGGAGACCAATCACCCTCGCCAATTCCCTCAGGGTGGGTGAGTGGTCCCTGAGGAGGGAGCGTACCTCCTTGCGGATGGAGCGGACCTTGGGAAGCGGGACGCTGAGCATCATGGAGTGCGAATCTAGGAGGAAACCCAGAAATTCCAGACAACGCGTGGGAACCAACAGAGACTTCTCCATATTGATCAGGAAGCCCAAATCCTGCAAGAGGGAGAGCGTCCATGACAAATGTAGGCGAAGGACCTCTGAGGAATCCGCCATCAACAGGATGTTGTCCAGATAGATCACGAGTCGGACGCCCCTCACCCGGAGGGATTCCACAACTGGTTTCATAAGCTTCATGAAGCACCATGAAGCATCACGAAGCGGATGAAAGGCCGAACGGTAGACACGCGAAGCACCACATGTGACCGCGCCAGGGGAAGCAAAGGAAATCTCTGGAAGCATGTGCCATGGGGACGGAGAGGTATGCGTCCTTCAGATCTAATTTGACAAGCCAATCTCGTTCGCTGAGTATATCCCTGAGGGTATGAAAACCTTCCATCTGGAAATGACGGTATGACACCCATAGATTGAGTTCCCTGAGATTTATAACGGGACGTGTACCGCCCCCTTTCTTTGCAACGAGGAACAGGTTGCTCACAAACTTGGGGGACTCCCAAGTGATTTCCTCTATGGCCCCTTTCGATGCCAGGGCCACAATCTCGTCCTGAACTAACCGTTCCTGTTCCGCGGAAAACCTGAGAGGTCGCGGAGGTACAGCTTGCAAGGGGGGGGGGTAATCTCGAAATCTATTTCGAAGCCTCTGACGGTATCTAAGACCCACGGGTTTGCAGTAATCAATTCCCAGTTCGGGAGAAACAATTGGATACGGCCCCCCACCCGAACTGACAAATGAGGAACAATAAATGGCAGGCTTACCCGTCTGTCGTCGAGCGCGGAACTGGGTTCTGCCACCTCGGAATCCGCGGCCTCTCCAGGCCTGAGCCCGGGCCGAGGGTCCATACGCGGGGGAACCAGGGTCGGTGTTAGTAGAGGTACGGAAGGAGCCTCTGGTAATGCCCACCGATCCGGCGCGGCTGGCAGAGCGGTCCCTTCCTCTGCCAGCCCTGTCGAAAACCTTTTTTAATGGCCGTCTCCACCTTACACCAGCGCCTTTACCGCACTGGATAAGTGCCCATATTTTTTATGAAGCCATCCCCAAATAGAAGGCCTTGAGCCTTGGCACCTTTATCTTTATTGGCCATGGATGTAAGCTGAGGATACATCCTCAGAATCATAGACTTGCGTCTCTCAGCAGCCAAAGCCGCATTCGCGCCGCCCAACATGCACAAGGAGCGTTGGATCCAGCCTGTGGCATCTTCCAGATCCAAGGGAGTACCTTGTAAACGAGCATCCTCCACCATGTTAAGGAGGTAAATCAACGGAGGTGCAACATCTAGCACTTTATCCTCACAGACCCTGAAAGCCATATCAACCCCTTTTTTGGGGGACCATCCTTTATTGGTCATAAATTTTACAAAATCCTCATCCACCACCGGAGTGAGACAAGTCTTGCCCGCGGTGGTAGGATGAGGACATTCTGCCCTCATATTCACCCTGGTCTCTTTGTCCATAGGGAGCCGCATGTGGGCATCCACCCACATTTCCACGTGAGGCATCGGGGACCATGCTGTGTAGCGTGGGTGTAAGATCCCCGCCGGGAAAAACATCGGGCGGCCCTGAGGATCACAAACCACCTCTTTGACAGACAGTAATGGTGGTGGGGGTCCTTCCTCCTCAGCCAACAGGCCAACATCATGCGGAGCATATAGTTCTATAGCTCCCTCATCCTCCCCATGCTCGGGTTCCCCACTCTCCGAGTCAGTATGTTTGGGGAGTCGGCCAGTACCCGTAGGTACAGGCCTATCTTTTGAGACCGCCACCAGTGCCCCGCGGTCAGGGGCTCTCTTTTGCGAGGTCACCTCGCCATCATCAGAAAGCAGAGTGTCGGGGATGCCAGCCCCTCTTGGAGGAATATCCATGTGCTTAGTCTTAGCATGTTTCTTAAGGCTAGATTCCACAGAGCCAGAGGGTATAGCTGGGTCTAGAGGGAGAGCAGGGCCTGCACCAGAAGCAGGGGGAGCTGCTGTGATAGAAACAACTGCTTCATCCATGGTCCTTCTGAAGGACAGAGACAGAGTGGAGACAGGTGAGGATAGCGAACGAGTGATGGACGCTTGTAATGCGGCCTCCATGGCGCCTCCAGCGTTTCCTCGGGGGTGGAGGAGAGGCAAAGGTATCTGATTGATCAGATCACCGGGAGCTCCCTGCGGAATCCGATTCCCCTGTGTGGGGAGACTTGTCACCCCCGGATGGGTTTAGAAGGGCCATAGTACCGGAATTGTAGCACCCCAGTGATCCGATCTAGTGAGGGAGCCGGGAGATGTGAATGGACGCGATGAAAACCTTCGGTCAGGTGATGCCCAAGATGGCCACCGGGATCTCACGCTAGTGTCATGCGAGATCTCGGGCGGCCGCGAGGGCACCTTTAGTGCAGGAGGATGGGAGGAATCCGCGTGACCGTCGCCTTCTGCAATGCGTCAGGCACTCCAATATCCAGCACTAACGCTATAAGATCGATGGCGGGAAAAACCTCGGAAGAAACCTATAGTTTGGACCCGCCGAGTTTTCCCACCGGGCGGGTGCCGACCCCCACCCCCACGGTTATAGCCGGGGTAAGTCAGCACCCGTTGCAGTGAGAAATTTGAATAACTAACTATATATAAAATAACCTAAAAGGAAAAAAATAACATGATAATACATATAGAGGAGAGAAAAATATACTTATCTTGTCTGCTCAGGAGCAGTAAAGAAAGAGGGCATTACTGCTCCTGCTCAGACCATTTATGGACTAGGGGTGGGGCTTATTAAGAGGAGGGGTACCCCACGTTGGGGTTTGACATGTTTTTTCAAATTCTTGTTATCACTTTTTCTTTACTGCTATAGGGGTAATAAAGAAAGAGATTGCAAATATGAAGCCTCCGAGGCCTGCCTTAAAATTTGTATACTGAAAAGCCGTCACTTTTTGATGTACGTACGAATCCAGGGAATCAACATGATTGCCACCTAAGGGCACTATCCCAAAGTTGGTGCTAAAGTAACCAGAGCTGCAATTATAAAATCGATGGAGATGGTAAGTTATAACAGCTCTGATTAAGTTAGCACCTGCATTGGAATAGACCCCTAAGAATGTTTTTTCTTTCGTTATTGGAAGGAGGTCTCCGGTCACGACATACAAAACAAATAAGATTTTGTTCAAGAAATAGCCAATTTGTGTCTCCGTTTTCTCTGTAGTAGCTATAAATAAATCAATTGCAGTTCTGGAAGAAAAGGTGATCAAACTTTGGTGACACCTTCAGTTTTGAAAGTATGTTTAGAATAGGTCTCAACTAGGGATGTGCATAACTTTTTTTTCGGGTGTTTTTTTCGTTTCAGATCATTTCGTACAGTTTTTCTTTAGTGTCGGATGATTTCGATTCGGATCATTTCAGGTAATTCGGATCAGTTGTTTTTTTGCTTTTTTCTGAGTTATTTTGTTTTTATTGCTTATTTAAGAATGGGAAGTAGATTACTACCAATAGACTGTAAGTTTCTTTACTTAATTATTCTTTTAGGAGTTTTGGGGTGAAATTTTAGGTTTCCTAAATTTTTTCAAAGAAACAATGCAGCATAAGAATCCGCACACTGCCAGGCAGCGCCTCTCTACAGTATAATTAATGCAGCATGTTCGCTGCCTCAGTAGCCTTTGAACCAACGGAGACTTATACCGCCGGTGATGGAAGATGCGTGTTCGTGAAAGGCAAGATGGGGGGTGCGCCCTACACCTTTGCCAATTTCTACCTGATAAATACCAAGCAACATCTATACTTGGCCAAATCCTTGCGGGCTTTGGAGAGCTTTGCGGAGGGCACGCTGATCCTAGGGGGGGGGGGAGATTTCAACATCCCAATGAGTCCCGCTGAGGACTCCTCTTCTAGCCATCATCGGACACCTCGTAGAATACTGGCCCAGATATACCGGGCCTTACGGTCTCTACGCTTGATTGATGTATGGAGGGCACTTAACCCGTCTACACGGGACTATACTTATTACTCGACGGTCCACCACACACACTCGCGGCTAGATTATCTTTTCGTCCCCCAATATGACCTGCCCCTGGTCCGAATCTCGGAGATTCTGGCGACTACGTGGTCGGATCACGCCCCAGTAGTGCTGACCATGTCCTCGCCCCTCCTCCGTCCCAAGGAGCAGATGTGGCAGTTGAACACGTCCCTGCTCTCGGACCCGGTGCTGGTGGAGACAGTCGGGTCACTTCTAAAGGAGTACTTCAGGGACCATGAGAACTCGGAGGTCCCACTCCCGACAATATGGGAGGCCCATAAGGCAGTGGTAAGGGGCCATCTGATAATCGGCGTCCACTCGGAGGGTGAAGGCGTACCGGGAGGAAATGGAGGCACTACACTCCGCCGTTCGAAAGCTGGAACGGGAACATCAAACCGCTGGAGAGGAATCGGCTGTTTACCCGCGTCTTCTACATGCCCGCACCCAGCTCGCTAATGCACTTAACCCGCAACTCCAGAAGGCGATCCTCCGCACGAAATGCTACTTCGCCCTTCATGAGGACAAACCGGGACGGCTCCTGGCTCGTTTACTGAAAAAGCAATGCCAGAGATCTTACATCCCGGAGATACTCACCTCCTCGGGCCAGGCGACTCCGAATCCGAACCTCATAGCCAAGATGTTCTGGGACTTCTACTCCGCACTATACCATTCCGCGGAAGAATCCAGTCCCCAGATCCCCCCCGGTATCAAGGACTATGTGACCTCTCGGACCCCTTATCGTTTACAACAGGCTCAAAGAGAGCTGTTGCAGCTCCCTGTGACATCTGAGGAGATCGCTGCCGCTATTAAAAGACAGAAACCTGGCACAGCCCCGGGCCCGGACGGCCTGCCAGCCATATACTATAACTATAAATATTTTGGGACTACCCTGATCCCTCGTATGGTAGAGACCTTCAATGCCCTTCGACGACGGTTCGCTTCACCCGCACACTTTATCCGCCACGATTGTGGTGCTCCTTAAGCCTGGTAAAGACCCACGTTCATGCGCAAGTTATAGGCCTATTTCTCTTCTCAACAACGACCTAAAAATCTTCGCCACGGTCCTCGCACAACGACTGCATCCAGTCCTGTCGCAATTGGTGAGATGGGACCAAGTGGGCTTTATCCCGAACCGTGAGGCCAGGGACGGCACGATCCGCACCCTGAATGTGATGCACCAGGCACTGACATCTGAGACCCCAACATTGCTCCTGTCCACAGACGCCGAAAAGGCGTTCGACAGAGTGTCATGGCCGTTTCTACTTACCACTCTCTGAGCCATGAACATGCCCCCCGGGTTTCTCCGGTGGATCGAGGCCCTCTACAGTGAACCGAACGCACGAGTCAGGACCAACGGAGTTTTGTCCGACACCTTCCAGATCCGGAATGGGACAAGGCAGGGATGCCCACTATCCCCCCTCCTATTCGCACTCTCACTCGAACCATTCTTAGAGTCGATCCGCCTCAACCCATCCATAACTGGAATGAAGGGGAAATCCGGGATCCACAGGGTCTCGGCATATGCGGACGACCTCCTCTTCTACGTGACCAATCCGCTTGCCTCCCTCCCGGAAATAGTGGAGGAATTCCGGAAATATGAGGCTCTATCCAATCTGAAACTGAATATGTACAAATCAGAAATCTTAAACCTCAATGTGACGGGAGTCGCAGAGCGAGTCCTCAGGCGGATGCATCCATTTGTGTGGTGTAGCTCGAAAATGAAATACCTAGGGCTGTGGCTCACAACGCTACCACAGGACCTTTACCGGGAGAATTTCACGCCATTATGGGCGGAAATCACCCACGACCTCGCAGAGTGGAAATCCACAAAGGTCTCATGGTTGGGAAAGATCAGCATCATAAAAATGAACGCCCTCCCCAGACTACTTTAGCTCTTTCAAACATTGCCCATATAGGTACCCCCGACCTTTTTCAGGATGGTCCGCACCGAATGCTCTCGATTTGGAGCGCTATGAGGGCGCGGATTGACTTTCGAACTCTGACTCGCCCGAAGACGTCGGATGGACTAGCTGTGCCGGATTTTCAGCTCTACTACCAGGCCGCTCACCTACTGAGGGTGGTGGAATGGATGATGGGGGGCAGACAGGCTCTTTGGCAGGATCTGGAATGTGGATCCACACCTCATCCTACGAGGGCGCTCCCGTGGATCGCCCCAGACCGGAGATCCCCCCGGGTCCATCACCAGCCTTTTGTGGGGGCCACGATGGGGGTATGGCGGACAGCGGTTAGGAGATACGCTTTGTCATCCTACCCCTCCCCGATGTTACCAATGGTGGACAACCCAGATTTTGCGGCAGGAGTCCTTCCCAGAATCAATCACCGGCTGGAGAGACCTAATAGCCCACGAGCGTTGCACTTCATCGCAGGCCAGACATTACGCCCGCCGTGGGAAGGCTCTGCGAATGGTGAACCTCCAACCCCCCTGGAGCGCTTCAATTTTGCCCAAATATCGCACTATCTACTCTCACTACCGGCACGTCACCGCTTGCTTCGCCCCCTAACACCTTTTGAAAACCTATGCATGGCCAAACTTCCTCTGAAACACGGGATCTCGACTATATATCGCCTGCTCCAGACGGCGCAACCCCAGACCGCCCCACTATTCGAACATAAATGGGACCAGATGTTGGACATCGTGATCTCAGATGACCAATGGCGAGACACGTATGAACTGGCCCAGAGGGGCTCCTCACAGGCCCGTCTCCAATATAATTCATACAAAGTCATCACGCAATGGTACTGCACGCCCGCACTCTTGTTCCAGATAGGCCTGAGAGCCACTCAGGAGTGCTGGCGATGTGGAGACGCGGTAGGCACATATTTACATATCTGGTGGGACTGTCGGATGCTCACGCCTTACTGGAAACGGATAAGGGACACAGTGGCCGAGGTCACGGATCTAGACCTCCCTCTCGCGCCGGGGACATTCCTCCTCACCCACACACCGTGCTCGGTCCAGTCACTTAAGTCGGTGGCCCTTCCGATGTTGATGACGGCTAGATCGCTGGTGGCAAGTGCCTGGGGATCGACTTCTGCCCCCGCATATAGTGAGTGGTTGGCCAGAATGGAGGAAATGCGGACATTGGAGGACTTAGAGAAACATCTTCGTAAATGGTACCACTGGTGTGCCTACTTACCTACTGCATCATGCCGCACCCGAGCGGCCTGAAAGGAATGGGAGCAGTGTAGTGAATCCTGAGGGCCCCCACCACCGAGACGCCCCTCTTTCTCCCTTTCCTGTGCGTTAATTAGAGCCATGGCTCGAGTTGGGGTCGGACACCTTCAGCTATTCTGAGACCCCTCAGCCCTCCTTTCTGTACCTACGACCTCGAGCGAGTGGGCCGATACCTTTAATTCCCCCCCCCTTTTTTTTTTTTTGCTCTTCCTTCCCTCTCTTCCCTACCTCTTCACTCTAACGTACACGCTCTGACTTTGCTTTTCCCCTTTCCCTCGTGCCCTGACCCCTACCACACTTCAGCCGACATAGGATAACGCACCCTTCCCGCCTACCCGGAATCATAAACACCCCATACCCCCCGCTCTCCGAGAAGACGATGACCCTTTACATTAACCTCATCTTCCCTGAACCCAAGCTGTTGGCGACGGAGAGGAACTATGCGACCCACCCCCCCTTTTTTTTTTTTCTTTCTCTCCCTCTGTACGCTTGAGACCTACCACGCTCATGGATGACCTATTCATTTATATGCGTATCTATGGGGGACCGCACACAACTCACGGAGACGGGACACGGTATTACTCTCCCTTCTCTCTCACGTTTTCTTATTTCCTCTTTCTCCTTTTTCCCCCCTTCCCTACCTTTCAGCATTGTACTATATCACAATTTGCCTACTCACTCCTCTTGCATGACCGCACCGACGAGTTACAAATCTGATTGTAAAACGTATTATACGATGCCATTGTTTATCTTTCTTTAAGTTTTGACACTACCTTGTAAACTATATAAGTGGTGGATACGGAGTTCTCAGATCCGCTTTGTTGTACTTTGATTGCACCACTTTGAATAAAAAAATAAATAAAAAAAAATTAATGCAGCATATGAATCCGCACACTGCTGGGAAGCGCCTCTCTGCGGTATAATTAATGCAGCATATGAATCCACACACTGTCGGGCAGCGCCTCTCTGCAGTAGAATTAATGCACTTCCCAGCAGTGTGTGGATTCATATGCTGCATTAATTAGAACTCATAACAAATGAAAAACCATATCCGAGACTATCAGTGGGCTAGTTAACGGGATCCAAAGGTTATCTCCTGATCATGGCCTTTCCAATGATACCAAACATGACTAGGTTTGTTGTAAAAAAAAAAGAAAAAGGAAACAAACCCCAACGCTAAGGAAATTGTTTGTTTTCTTTTTGTCGGGGGGGGGGGGGGTTAGTTAAATAGGACCTAGGCTGTCATCTAAAAATAATGAGCATAAAACAGTCAGAATGAGCTCAGCGCACATAGGTGAGCTGGCTCAGCAATGAAGGGGTTAAAAAGCAAAGACATGTAAAAATTGGGTATTTCTATTCTCGGGACAAAATTCTGAAACTATTTAGGCTGGGGTCAGACGAACGCAGTGCGAAAGCGCGTGCAGCCGCACTTTATCACGGCTGTAGCAGCAGCAAATGACGGGCAATATACGAAGTACGGCTGCACGAAAGTGCGGCCGCGCAACACAAGCGGCAATCAAACGGATTTTTTCGAGAATGTGATACCGCTAGTACTGACGTAAAGTGTGCGGTGCTTCCGCTAGCGGCATGTGTGTGAGATTAGGAGACGTCAGATGCTGCTAATGTCCGGCCTACATAACATCCAGATGCAAAAAGGGTATTATTGATGATCCGTACAAAATCACGGACGAAAATGCACATCGTTTGACCGCTATCGCGTATTACGTGAAAAAATACGTCCATTCGTTCGAATGCACTTTTTCATGGACGATGTGAAAAATGCGTTCGTCTGACCCTAGCCTTAGCCGGGGTCTTTTTTGGTGGTTGTAGATTTTAGGGCTTAAATTACGAAAAAGTGTGTGTGTTTTTACCATTTTTTCATCAGATTTCATATTTTTTTTTTTATAGTAAATTATTCGATATGATGGAAATAATGGTATTTTTAGAAAGTCCCTATAATGGCGGGAAAAACGGTGTGGGTTGCATAAACGAGTAAGAGGAAAATTTGAAATAAACACGAACAGTGCAGAAACGTAAAAACAGCAGCGGTCACTAAAGGATGGATTCTTGTGAAACCGCCCTGTCACTAAGGGGTTAAAAGGAAGTCTTTATTTTGAACTGAAAATCACATGTCTGGGGACAAATACGCATGATGCAAAATCCTACTGTTCATCTATTGATGCGTGCACACTGGAAATAATGTAACTGTGTAAGACAACGAGGAAAGAAGGTCTTAAACTATATACCAGAAAAATAAATCACTCATACAATGGATGTGTTTACCTGAAGAGACAAGTAATAGCATTGACAATCTTTCTGAGATTCTCTGCATTTGCGCCCACTCCAGCAGCTTGAAATCTCTGGTCATACAAACAGATATAACATTACTAAAATGCATTGAATCCACAATTGATGCTGGGAAAAAAATATTGGTTATTCCCTACAACCATCTCTGTACATTGAACTACTGTATACACATAAAGGTGTTATTATTAAACTAAAACTAGTGCCCTGCAAATCACAATTTTTCCCTTGAATCGAATCAAATCAAATACACTGTTAAGACCAGCACCGATACGGATTCGAACCTTATCTCCCACACAGATTATAAAATATCAAAAGCCTCCTTGCCCCCCACCCGAGTCTGGAGAGATGAACAAAGAGTGCAAGCTCTGCGGGCTAAATGGCACAGCTCACAGATATGTATTGCCCCCCCCAACTCACACAAAAGTATTGCCCCCCCAACTCACACATATGTATTGCCCCCCCAACTCACACATATGTATTGCCCCCCCAACTCACACATATGTATTGCCCCCCCCAACTCACACATATGTATTGCCCCCCCCAACTCACACATATGTATTGGCCCCCCCAACTCACACATATGTATTGGCCCCCCCAACTCACACATATGTACTGGCCCCCCCAACTCACACAAAAGTATTGCCCCCCCAACTCACACATATGTATTGGCCCCCCCAACTCACACATATGTATTGGCCCCCCAAACTCACACAAAAGTATTGCCCCCCCCCCAGCTCACAGATATTGCCCCCTGCGCTCCCTCCCCTCTGCCAGGCTCTCCTCTGGGTACTGCTCAGTGTCTATCCTTCGAGTGGCTGCCGGAAAAGGGCTGTAGCTCGGCCGCTCGTTGGGAACCACGCAGCGCACAAGCCATGGTCTCGTGAGATCCTGGAGTTCACGAGATCGCGGCTGGTGGATCCCAACGAGCGGCCGAGCAACAGCCCTTTTCTGGCAGCCGCTCGAAGGATGAACACTGAGCAGTACCCGAAGGAGAGCCTGGCAGAGGGGAGAGAACGCACTGCCAGACGGAAACCGGCTGCCAAGCAAGCCCAGCGCTGGCTTCCGGTATCAGTGGCATCTGAGGCACGCTGAAATTCGGGAAAAAAAAAAAAAATAGACCTGCAAAGTCAAATTTGAATCGAATATGACCAGTGATTAGTTTTAGAATCGAATTTCGAAGCTTTGCAGGTCCCTAACTAAAACTAAGAAAAGCCCCTAAAGCGCTGTTACTCTATGCACAGCTCGCAGACCCCTGCCGAATCCTTCAGTGCCATACTAGCGGCAAGGCGGGCACAATACGATGACGCACTTGCCCCATTCGATGACGCGTTGGAGCCATATTCTTGTTTACTTGCTAGGCAGCAGCCACAGAGGAGCAGAGAGAAGGCAGGGAGAGCATGGGGAGCAGGAAGGGCAGAAAAAAGGCAGGAGTGCACAGAGAGCAG
This sequence comes from Leptobrachium leishanense, assembly GCA_009667805.1. Taxonomy (NCBI): domain Eukaryota; kingdom Metazoa; phylum Chordata; class Amphibia; order Anura; family Megophryidae; genus Leptobrachium; species Leptobrachium leishanense. The sequence goes on along the minus strand of CM019064.1, from coordinate 325,346,091 downwards.
AGTAAGACACAAAGAAGGCAGGGACACAGAGAACAGAGTAATAAAGAAAGCAGGTGCAGACAGCAGAGTTTGCAGAGAAAGAAAGCGGGGGCACAGAGCAGACATTGCACAGAAGGCAGAGAGAAGTCAAAGGCAGAAGCTAAAACAGTCAGAAACTGAGGGGGGGGGGGGGAGTGAAATCTGGGACAATCAAATGAAGAAAAAAAATAACAGTCAAAAGTTGAACATAAACAATAAAGTCCAGACAGTCAAAGGTTAAGAAAAAAAAGTCAGTCAAAAGCGGAGAAAAAATACAATCTAAGGCAACCAGGATTTTTTCTTCTCATTTCCATTTAAAAAAACGTAGAAGTATTACAGTTGTCTGTATTATAGGCTTAAAAGATATAGAATTTTGTGTGTGTGTGTGTGTGTGTGGGGGGGGGGGGTGATAGGTCACAGGTATTTCGGTAATGCAGCTCTCCTCTTGACTGATCTCTTGCTGCTGTGGCTCCCAAACAAAAAAACACTGAAGATCACTACTCTAAGGACCAGCTCTAACATATGAACACCAGCAGCATTGTATGTGTCATTGGATAATTACTTTCCAACTCGTTACACAACATACCGTTTATCACATTCCAGTGCTTCCACATGTGAGTGCTATCCAAGGGCATAGACACAAAACTTGTAGTGTGGATATAAGGGATTTAAAGCACAGATGTCAATGGTGTTTTGCATAATGTGGGGCTGAATACTAACTGGATACTCTGTTGTCCAAGAGCAGTTGGAATAGAGTGCGAGATTCATTTCTATGTGTTTTTGGCAAATAAATGCTTGACCAGACATACAACAGTCTGTGCATTGTGACACTGAAATGCATCTATATATAAATATATATCCTCCACACCTGGGGACAGGGTTATGCTTTAGCACCACATTACAACCAAGATGGATTTTACCACCTGTTATAATTCTATGCGTTTATCTACTTCAGGAAGATAACTTCATGGGGAAAGGTTTGTTTAGGGATTCAGTTACATGCACTCTTGGGATAAAATCCATGGTGCTGCTCATCCTCCTCCTAGAATGAAATGCCAGCACATTATATATATATATATTAAAGCCAATGGCGTGTTTTCTATTATTGTGTACAGAATTATTGAACAGGCCCCCGTCCCTCTTACCACATAAGATGACAGGTTCCTGTACTGTCAATGGCCAAGGTTCTCATTAGTTGGGGGGGGCTGCATGTGTCATTAATAAAGGATAGATATATATATATATACACAGACCTTGAAAAAGGCCCGTTATGTTGGGCCGAAACGTCGGACTTTTATGTAAGGAATAAAGTTTATTTTTTTACTCAGACCCGGAGTGCCTCCCACCATCCTTATATATATAAAGGATAGATATATATATATATATATATACACAGACCTTGAAAAAGGCCCGTTATGTTGGGCCGAAACGTCGGACTTTTATGTAAGGAATAAAGTTTATTTTTTTACTCAGACCCGGAGTGCCTCCCACCATCCTTATATATATATAGTCATGGCCGAAATTGTTGGCACCCCAGACATTTTTCCAGAAAAATCAAGGATTTCTCACAGAAAAGTATTGCAGTACCACATGTTTTGCTATACACATGTTTATTCCCTTTGTGTGTATTGGAAAAAAAACTAAAAAAAGCGAGGAAAAAAAGCAAATTGGACATAATGGTCACACAAAACTCCAAAAATGGGCTGGACAAAATTCTTGGCACCCTTTCAAAATTGTGGATAAATAAGATTGTTTCAAGCATGTGATGCTCCTGTAAACTCACCTGGGGCAAGTAACAGGTGTGGTGCAATATAAAAATCACACCTGAAAGCATATAAAAAGGAGAGAAGTTCACTTAGTCTTTGCATTGTGTGTCTGTGTGTGCCACACTAAGCATGGACAACAGAAAGAGGAGAAGAGAACTGTCTGAGGACTTGAGAACCAAAATTGTGGAAAAATATCAACAATCTCAAGGTTACAAGTCCATCTCCAGAGATCTAGATTTGCCTTTGTCCACAGTGCGCAACATTATCAATAAGTTTGCAACCCATGGCATTGTAGCTAATCTCTTTGGGCGTGGACGGAAGAGAAAAATTGATGAAAGGTTGCAACGCAGGATAGTCTGAATGGTGGATAAGCAGCCCCAAACAAGTTCCAAAGAAATTCCAAAGAAATTCAAGCTGTCCTGCAGGCTCAGGGAGCATCAGTCTCAGCGCAAACTATCCATCGACATTTAAATGAAATGAAACGCTATGGCAGGAGACCCAGGAGGACCCCACTGCTGACACAGAGACATAAAAAAGCAAGACTACAGTTTGCCAAAATGTACTCGAGTAAACCAAAATCCTTCTGGGAAAACGTCTTGTGGACAGATGAGACTAAGATAGAGCTTTTTGGTAAAGCACATTATTCTACTGTTTACCGAAAACGGAATGAGGCCTACAAAGAAAAGAACACCGTACCTACAGTGAAATATAGTGGAGGTTCAATGATGTTTTGGGGTTGTTTTTCTGCCTCTGGCACTGGGTGCCTTGAATGTGTGCAAGGCATCATGAAATCTGAGGATTACCAAAGGATTTTGGGTCTCACTGTAGAGTCCAGTGTCAGAAAGCTGGGTTTGCGTCCGAGATCTTGGGTCTTCCAGCAGGACAATGACCCCAAACATACATCACAAAGCACCCAGAAATGGATGGCAACAAAGCGCTGGAGAGTTCTGAAGTGGCCAGCAATGAGTCCAGATCTAAATCCCATTGAACACCTGTGGAGAGATCTTAAAATTGCTGTTGGGAAAAGGCGCCCTTCCAATAAGAGAGACCTGGAGCAGTTTGCAAAGGAAGAGTGGTCCAAAACTCCGGATGAGAGGTGTAAGAAGCTTATTGATGGTTATAGGAAGCGGCTGATTTCAGTTATTTTTTCCAAAGGGTGTGCAACCAAATATTAAGTTAAGGGTGCGAAGAATTTTGTCCAGCCCATTTTTGGAGTTTTGTGTGACATTATGTCCAATTTGCTGTTTTTCCTCCCTTTGTTTTGTTCCAATACACACAAAGGGAGTAAACATGTGTATAGCAAAACATGTGTTACTGCAATACTTTTCTGTGAGAAATACTTGATTTTCTGGAAAAATGTCTGGGGTGGCAATAATTTCGGCCATGACTGTATATATATATATCACACACACTGTATTTTTCATCAAGCTTCTTCCCTCTCCTCGTTTCTTACTCCACAAGCCCCATCCCGGTCCTTCACATTCATTCCCTTCACTCATAGAAAGATAACACACATGTACTGTATATCCACATAAATAAAAGGAAGTCATCTGTGTCAGCATCACTAAATACTGCAGTGTGGTTGTGTTTTAGCTTTGCCCATCCTGCAATGAAATCTTGATAACACACACACCAAGTCAGCAGTCAGACCACTCATGAAAGTATGACCCTTTTACTCAGACTTTCAAAAAGAATACGAAATACAAGGTATTCCGGTGTCAAACAAAGATTAATACAGCACGCATAACATAAAAGAAGTTATCAATTAACCCCAGACAAAGGGCAGCTTTAGGTTTTCTCATTGGTAGTCCCCATATGTAGAATTTTATAGTTGGTACTAACAGCGAGATTACAGCGCATTACATAACGACATCACTAAATAATTAAACATGCACGCGAGTACAATCTACAAGGAAATGAGAACTTTGGAAATGCAAGAAAAGAAAGGAGACGGGGCTCAATAAGCCACTCCACAGGGCATAACCCAAGCAATAGACACGAAAGACAAATTTGCACGAAGTGCAACAGGAGTGGCAATAAGGGGGGTTAACTTTAATGATTAAAAAAGTCACAAACCAACAAACAGATAATAGAATAGAAAGAGCGGTCAATATGCAAAGGAGGAGAAGGAGGTATCACCTCAAATAACAGTTACCAAAAGGGCATTTGAGGTGATACCTCCTTCTCCTCCTTTGCATATTGACCACTCTTTCTATTCTATTATCTGTTTGTTGGTTTGTGACTTTTTTAATCATTAAAGTTAACCCCCCTTATTGCCACTCCTGTTGCACTTCGTGCAAATTTGTCTTTCGTAACTTTGGAAATGGAATGGTTGCATTTTTAAACCGTGTTTCATTGCATGGAGCCCTCATTTTAATATGAATACTGTCAAAGCCATGGCAATGTATCTTAGAAAGTCACCTGAAAAAGAACTGCTTGGTCTACGCCGCCACTCTGGCTCTGAAGGTGCTGAATACTTTGCTGACACTAAAAGACAAAAATCCCACAAAGAGCAATGAAAGAATAATTAAATTACAGATGAATATGCAGGTTTCTCACCATGTTAATGGACATTATCAAGGCCTGGAGAACATTATCCCATTTTAGTTTTTAACCTTGATCATTAATCCACCTGCTCCACAAACATCATGGGACAGGGGAACTAAAGTAAATATCAAGGTGTTATTCAGTGCAGTCTATTAATAAGGTGAGCCTTTTGTCCTCTACCATTGTTGCTCCCCAGAAGGCAGAGATAAATCACTGTGCAGCATTCAGTCAAAGCACCAGCATTTGCCGTAGATGCAACTGTGGCAAACCGCAACATTGCAAAAAAATAAATTCAAACGACAGCAAGCGATGCTTCAATGAACCTACTCCTTAAGTCACTCAGTGAGTGTGTTATTTCTACTTTTATTTCAGATCCAATGAATCTACTCCTGCCTCTCTTTGACATTTGTCACAATTGCAACTACCACAAACACTGGCGCATAGTGTTGTCTACGCGTCAGTGTTTGGGCAATTACTGTATATTTTGTACCAAAAGATCGGTTGATGGAGGAAATGTAACAGCATGACCAATGGAGAAGGAACAACGAAGAACCTTTAACGTCAGATAATAACAGCTATTATTATGAGGCTTGTAAGGTTCTTACATTGAGGGGTTCACTGCATCAGGAGCCATTATGAAGTGGTGGTACAGTTTTGGAACGTTGGGTAAAACAACAACATGTGCCTTCAAGGGGCTTTGGAGAGTGGTAGAACCAGCCATGACTGTTTTAGTTAAATGTAAACTAACATGTCAGTTGTAGTGCATGTGTCTGTATGTACAAGTAAGGCCCGTGTCAGACGAGCGCACTGATCACGCGCGTGTTGCCGCACATTTGTACGTTCGTTCGTTATAGCATACAATTATGATCAATAGAGACCACACACGAAGTACGTCCGCACAGAAGTGTGGACGCACAACAGATGCGGCAAATGGACACAAGTTAGGCAAGAATGTAAATCTGCTAGAACGGACGGACAGAGTGCACTGCGTCTGCAACACTTTGTGTGTGAGTGATGGAACGAGGTCAGACGGACTGCATTTGTGCGTCCAGCATTTTTGACGGACAAAATGGTTTTGCATTTTAATTAATTTTCCCTCCTACATCTGTCAAAAATAACGTCAGTTATAAAAACAGACTGTGTGGCCACTACCTTGTCGTCAGAAAGTACGTCCGTTGTGCACAGACGCACAGAATGCGCTCGTGCCTAAAGAAAGACTTGATACCTAGTAGGCGAGTATGTTTAACAGTATGAGCATAAACACAATGTACCGTGGTTCTTAACCTCCCTGGTGGTATTCCCGAGTGTGTCTCGGGGTTAAATTTCAATGCTGAAAACGGTAACCCGAGCCACACTCGAGGGAGCGCAGGGACAGGTATGTATCAGCCCGAGTGTGTCTCGGGGTTACCGATTTCAGCATTGTAGTTTAACCCTGAGCCACACATGGAAATACCACCAGGGGGCTGGATTAATACACCAAATTTTGGCATATAAAAATGTCAAAATCGGGCCGCCAGGGAGGTTAAACAGTCTAGGTCAGTGTTTCCCAACCCTGGTCCTCCTAACAGGTCAGGTTTTCAGGTATCTGAAGCACAGCACAGGTGATATGATTTGCTGCTCAGTGACTGCAGGGTTCAGGCTGCATTTTCCCAAACTAATCCTTAAAAACTGGTCTGTTAGGGGGTCCTGAGGACAGAATTGTGAAACAATGGTCTAAGTAAAGGATGGGCAAACAAGAACTTTATCATACATACCAATTCAGCAAATAAATCCGGGGGTAGCGATTTGATCAATTCACTCGACTTCTCGAAATCTGAAAGCCAATAAATAAAAGAAATGAATACTGTATGAGAGTCAACATCAGATTTGAATTTTTTCATGCATCATCCTGCCTCACTTATGTATGGATGCGATTTTGTGATCTTGATGGTTTATCTGCAGACATTTAAAAGGTAGAAAAGGCACATTACTCAACAGCTAAGTCACTGCGCAGCATTCTGATTCTGCTGTACACTACTACATGAGCCTCATAGCAAGGGAGAGGGTGACTATCAATGGGACTTGTTGGCAAGTAAAGCGCATGTGTTTAGGTCAGGGAGAAGAAGTCTGCAGGCTCTTAAAATTAACTCCATGAAAAGGTAGCAAATGAATAAACAGATATAAATTAGGAAAATGCTTGTTTTCGCAAACTGAATTTAGGTTATGTTTATAAATCACTATCAGGGTTATTCAGAAAAAGGAGAAACTCAGGAGAATGACTGGAGAAGGGAAAATTCTAGGTCAAAATAGCCAAACCAGAAATATTCTCCCATTTATCTCACTTTCCAAATCGGCTATTTGGTCTAGATTATTCTCTTCTCCTGCCAGTTCTCCTGGTTTTCACCTCTCTCTGAATAACCCTGATAGCGATTTATAAACATAACCTAAATTCAGATTGCCAAAACAAGCATTTTCCTAATTTACATCTGTTTATTCATAAAATAACCCTGTATGTGTCTTGCTGAAAGTCACTGGGCAATACTCCAAGGGCCCCATCACCTGGAGTGAGCCAAAATGCCATTGCTAAAACTTAACCTTGTCCGCATGAGTCAGTGTACAAGGTTGTTTAGCGCACACTAGGGAAATGCTCAGACCCAGACTGAGACCCATGGCTAATGAGGTTGTGTACAGGATAGAACTGTTTTTATCCAGTGCAGAGTGCCCGGCCATACCTATCTCCTGCCCTCACAAGCTTGTACAAGTATGAACACATCCAGCGAAAAGCCCTCACACCCTGCATTATTAAAATCCTCCAAGGTGGCCGTATCATCCATGTTTATATACACACATATATTAATTAAGGCTGATGGGCATTGCATGATAAATGCCACCCAACAGCATGTAGAATCATTACACTGCATTTAATAGATCCAAAAGGAAGGCCAGGTGACAATTTCCCTGATGCAGCATAAAAATAATACATGTTTCCGGGCAAGACTTATCCATGTGCTCCGCTCTGCAGGAACTAGCATAATGGGTCTCTTTAAACATGGTCCTTCCAGTTCAAATGAATCTCAGCGCTAAAGAATTTATTGGCACTTTATAAATACTTTTAACTGTAACTATCAGTGTGACAGGACACTTGACAGCAGGGGGCACTCTACTTCCTATCACAATTTACATACATTAAATAGTCATAACAGCTAACGTGTCTCTTTAATGTCCAGATAGAGGTGTAAGGCTTGTGAATGCAGGATTGTATTTAACTGGCAAGTGCAAATTGTCATTCTTAATAAAGTCAATTACACAAAGTCTTTTTGGTCAGCTACCCCTTGTCTAACAATAGTGCCGCCTCTGCCCACTAATCCTTACTGCCCATAGCAGCTACATGTATGATCCTAGCAGAACATGCCACCCCCAGGTACACATGTAAATGTATAGAGGCACTTCAGTTACAAAGAATGGATAGACACTGTGCAGTGCGGAAAGCCCCTAACGTGTCTTCCACTGACAAGTAAAGCTGCTCAGTGTCACTTTACTGAGAGCAAACCACCCTGCACCGCCCTAGTGCTGTTCACTCACCAGAAAACATGTCCCTTCCTGAGTCTGCTACCATGTAATAACCCATAGGACACCGTCTGAGTCATGTGACAGCATGGGAGTCGCCACGTGATAAGCTGTAACCATAACAGCTAAAGCACCTACCGCCATCTTTGTTCATGGCAGAGCAGTTTTAGTGCGAAACATAACTAATCGTGCAATGCATGTAGAACACACTAATGTAAGTGGATTTTCTAAACTTGAAAAGTTTCTAATAATTCTGCCTTGCGCTATTCGCTGTGGACACACGCTATAAACTTGGCGAGGAGACAACACAAGAGTGAGGCTTGAAACGCACACGTTCGTCTCAGCGTGGTTGGAACTCATCCAGCAGACTGAGAATGCACTGTCATGGAACACACCCAACCCGCCCGAAATTAACAGTGAATGTGACCTCCTAAAAACATAGTTGTAGCCCAGAACATGTAGAGTAGCTCGCTAATCCTTCTGAAATCCGGGACCTATTAAGAAAGTCTGGCAGGGCTTTCTCTGCCAGTACTAGCCATGGCGTCGTTCTACCACTGCGCGTGCGCTCTGTCGCTGTGAGAAATGCCCTGTCCTGCGCGCCGCTAGTCTGAGCCCCACGCGAGTGAGGAATGTACCACTTGGCAGCCGGTATTAGGTGGTGAGCTGCACTTGCAGGCCAGGTCGGCAATAAACCAGCACGATTTTATAATCTTTTGACACTTTCCGTTTGGCAGGCAAATAGATTGTTAATAACCTGAAGGTTCAATCCAGAAGGAATCGACATTTAGGGCGTTTAAGACTGGATGCAGACAAGTGCGTTTCCCCGTCTGCATTTTGGTTGGTTCCACGTGTCAAGTTTAGTAGACGGAAGAGTGCTGCTGTCTCAGCTGGTACAGGCAGACAGTGCTTCTTTTTCAGTGGCAGGTCTCGGCTCCAGCAGTCTTCCCTCCTCAACATGCAATCCAAGAGATGGCTGCCACTGGAGGCCAACCCCGATGTAAGGCTGCAGGCATGGGGTGGGATCCTGGGCGCCCATACTGAGCTGCAATGTGCTAAAAGCAAATCTTTCTCTTTGTGTTCTGTTTCAGGTGATGAATCAGGTGAGTGCTGGATTTCTGTCACCCCCACACACAGATTCTTAAAGGAACGTGGCATATAATGCTGACATGAGCTGTGTGGGCTCTGTAAGTATGTGAGCATCCTGGAGCTCCTCTAGATTGTAAGCTCCTGTGGACAGGGCTCAAATAATTTTTTTTTCCTCCTCTTACAATTCTATATATTCCTTTCACTCCACTCTTCCCATTCTAAAGAGTAAAGCTCTAGAGACTGTTGCTACATTGTGGTGGTCATGGTGATCTCCTTTGGCTGCAGTTAGAAGTAAGGTAAAGCTATTTGTTTTCCCAGCTAATGATGACAGGGGTGGAATGTCTGTCGTTGTTTAGACCCACCCGCTGAGAGGATGGCACGCCCGCAGCAGAAAGGGTTAATTAGAAATATTGCCACATGCATGTCTGCGCAAGGGTAAAATGTAGAGCCCTCCTAAATAAATAAACACACATCCACAGTGCTTTCTATAGAATTGAATCCGGATAAAGTGATACTCACAAGCCAGTGCGTAGCTTTGTGCCACTCCAAACATCTGTGCCCAGGGGAGGATCAGGCCTCTAGTTAACGATGGATCCTCAATAGATCTCCCCATGTATCCGGATGGGGCAAGATAATGTTTTTGGTTTTTTTAAATTCACTAAACAATGTGATTTATGTAAAATCCTCAAATTTGTTGTTAGAGCTGCAGCAAAAGTCTGGGCACCTTTTTGATTGTATATGCCAAACAAGCTATCCTCGTTCCTGACTAAAGCGTCACGTGATTAAAAAAACGTCACCCTTGTGCAGACGCGTTTCATCTCTAACCTGAGATTTTACCTGCAATGTCCAGCTCCATGTTCCTTCTCCGTACCATGCCGTCCTGCATCGCGCGGGCTTTAACGCCGCAGGACGGCATAGTACACCCTGCTGCGTTTCGTCGCTCTCCGTGCACAAAACGGCCCGCCTCCCTTCCCACAATGCTGATCGCAGGCTGGGGGTCTGCCTGACAACGACCCTCCCAGCTGGCGATCGGCATTGTGGGAAGGGAGGCGGGCCGTTTCCCTCGTGGAAACTACCAGGCAGCCAATCCGGCGCTTGGAGCTGACGTTGCAGCAGTGACAAGCTGTCACCTCTGCAACTGTCAGGATGTCTCAGCCAATGATTGTTGCATTGGCTGAGACATTGTCTCTGCCCCATTCTCCTGTTCCTCATTGCGATCTGAGGAGCGAGAACTGCAGACAGGAAGGAAAAAAAAAACTAAAAAAAAACCTAAACCCCTGGCCCTGTACCCCCTGGCCAGTACCCCGATTGAGAACCTGCATTGCCACACGACCCCCTGGCATTTCTGACTACCCGCATTGGCATACGACCCCCCCCCCCCCTTGGAATATTCTTACCTTGTCTAGAAAAAGATAGAAGTACCGGCCACTACAAGGACCGGGAGGGCTTAGTTTAGGTGTTCTAATATTTTAGCAGTGTACTTGACTCCATCAGTTCCCCGACCTCCCATTTAATTAGTTATAACAAGATCCCTATAAAAATATCCTCCCGCTTTTATTCCACAGAAGAGGCATATGAGATCCTGGCCGCCTCTGAGAGTGACGCTCTCGCCGACAGCCTCTGATATAGAGCCCCTTAGTGAACCCTCCAGTGATGGTGACCCCCCCACCAGCTACTGGGAGGCGCGAAAGCAATTGGGTACCCCCAAATATGGCTGCCCCAGAAATACCCCCATTTATAGCGACTCCTGGCATCACAGTAAGGGTAGAGGACTGTGAGCCAGTGAGCTTTTTTAATCTCTTTATGTCGGACAACGTATTCGAGATGGTGGTTGAGCAAACCAACCTGTTTGCCAACCAGTATCTTGATGCGCATCCGGATTCACATCGCCACAGGCGTAACAAGTGGCACCCAACGGATGTCATAGAGTTGAAAAAATTTTGGGCTCTAACCCTTGTAATGGGAATAGTGAAGAAGCCAAGTATCCGGTCTTACTGGCGTTAAAATCCCATCCTGGCTACACCACTATTCCCAAGGGTTATGAAGAGGGAGAGGTACAAAAATCTCATGCGATTCCTCCATTTTAACGATAATGCACTGTGCCCACCAAGAAACGACCCAATGCATGGACCGCCTCTATAAAATTCGGGCCTTTATCAGACTTATGTCTGCCAAATTCACCGATTTTAATTATATTCCCGACCAAAATATCTGTAGACGAGTCCCTTATGAAATTTAACCTCCCTGGCGGTTTAAAAATTTCGTGTCTGAAAGAGTCTAATTTTTTTTAAAGGAAACGTGTTTTTGTACATAGTTAGCCTGTAATAATTAGGAATCACGCACTGAAATCTGTGCAATCAAGAGTTCTTACTCTAAGGTAAAATCCTTAAATAAATAAATAAAAATAGTAAATACACTCAGGGTTATCCAAAGAGATCCGAATTGCTTGAGAAAGGTAACCGAATGCTGAAAATCAGCGTTCGGTTACCTTTCCTGGCCATTCGGCTATCCAGAGAGCAGGCAATTCGCCAAATCCTGGCGAATTGCCTGAACATACGGTGCCTGTTCGGTGCCTGTTCGAGGGCAGTGAAATCCCCATGAAAATGCACTGCTTCGGCTATTCAGAGAACGAAAACCAGCAGTGAAAGGTTCCCCTAATGTCCTGCCATTCGGTGGTTTAATGCGGCAAATTTATTCAGGAGAATCCCATAGACTTCAATGTTAAAAATATTCCCGTTTTAATTCAATATCTAATAAACCGTTCATTATAAAATTCTGCAGCAAAAAGTCTCTGTATTTATAGATTTTTTAGGATACTTTAAGCATTTTTCAGATTTTTTTTTTTCAGTTAACTTATTTTTTTTGTAACCGCCCTCTTTATGATCATTCCCTGGACCTCCTGTGAAAATTTCAGACATTTTCCCTCAGTAGTTTCTTTGCAAACAGCGTTTCTTTTTCCCAGATTCATACAAATGTTTTTTCTAATTTATTCACTGCCTCCTCTACGTCACAGCTGCTTCGGCTCTGTGTGATTCGGCTCCTGTTCGGCTTTTTCGAAGGTTAATCCAGATGTTTTTGCTTGTTTTCAGCCTGCATTCGGTTAGTTTTCGTCAGGTTTGCGGCAGCTTTTCCCTGCAATTCGGGGACCCTGTGCTCTTTGCTGTATACACCGCAGGGTCACCGAAATGCAATCGGCAAAAGGAACCGAATTGAAGAGAACGAAAAGTCACCGAACGTGCGGTGACTTTTCGAATCTCTTTGGATAACCCTGACTGAGTCCGATAAAGTTTGAAACACAAAATAATAATTTTATTATCCCAAAAATAATTATCCAAAATAATGCAAATAAATGATATTCAATAAAATAAAAAACGAACACTGAACTCGGTCTGAAAACCAAGAGTAAGAGGACGTATGGTCTATTTCTTATCCTGTACTGCCACCAAGTGGCCGTTCATAAATATAACACTTTGGAGTATAGTATTTTATGAATTGTTTATAAGTTTGCTGATGGTTCCCGCCCACCCTGCACCATGTGAGTCGCAGGGAGCATTCCAGGAAGCAGCTCGCCGCGATCACACTGCGGGGGACAGCGAGGGAGCCAGGAGGAGGTGAGTAAACATGCAGCCTGAATGTGGCTCGGGGTTACCGTTCGCAGTACCGAAATTTAACCCAGAGTCACACTCGGGAATACCGCCAGGGAGGTTAAAGGCAGACTGCTCTTCAAGCAGTACATTCCAAGCAAGCGATCCCGGTATGGCGTCAAATTTTATAAATTGTGTGAGTCCACAACAGGCTACACATGGGCGTTTAGGATATACAAAGGGAAAGATAGCCACCTTGACCCCCCCCCCCCCCAGGATGCCCCAATTCTATTGGCACCAGTGGAAAAATTGTGTGGGATCTGGTCTATCCCCTGTTCAACAAGGGCTATCATTTATGGGTCGATAACTATTACACCGGTATCGACCTATTTAAAAATTTATATTGTTTCGCAACCCTTGTGTGTGGCACAGTGCAGAAGAATCGCAGAGGTTTTCCCCAAATCCTGACAGCAGGCAAAAAAAAGTAGAGGCTCCACTTCAGCTCTACGTCAGGAAGAAGTGCTAGCACTTCGGTTCACCGATAAGAAGGATGTACACATGCTATCTACAGTGCACGACGAAAGTACAGTGCCAGTGTCTGTGAGGGAGAACTGAGCCACTGAAAAAGCCGAAGTGCATTGTAGATTACAGCCAGTTTATGGGGGGAGTAGACTTGGCTGATCAATGTATACAGCCTTATCTGGTGAACCGAAAGACTAGGGCATGGTACAAGAAGATTGCCATCTATTTGACAGAGATTGCAATTTTGAACGCGTACGTGCTCTACAAGCAGGCAGCAGTACAAAAGCCATATCCCTTCCTAGAATACATGCTAGAGATCATATCCAAACTTATCCTAACCCCGGCCCCCGATACATCCGCTTTGGAATCGGGAGATCTCCAAAGACTAAGTGGCAGACACTTTCCTTCCCGAGTCCCTCCCACCTGCTGTAAAGTTCCCCCCCCCCCCCCAGAAAAAGTGGCGTGTCTGCCGCAAGAAAGGATTCTAGTTATTATTGCCCTACCTGCCCATCTCTACCTGGCCTCTGCAGAACCGAGTGCTTCAAAATTTATCACACCGAGCTAAATTACTAAATTCCCTTTTCTGGTTTGTCCTGATTACCCTTTGCTGCCTGTACTGACTCATTGGCTTGTTATACCAACTACTCTTTGCTGCCTATACTGACCCATTGGCTTGTTATACCGACTACTCTTTGTTTGCTGCCTGTACCGACTCATTGGCTTGTTAGAACGACTACTCTGACTTCTGGAATCCCCTGAATTTGGCCTGTCCCTGTTTACGTTAAGCCCAGCTATTCTAAAGTGGCTGCACCAAACAACTCAAAATACTAATTTCGAATCATTGGCGCGTCATCTTTTGGAGCAATATTCTTTCTTGGCGTGCCATGTTCTCTCAAAGACGACATAAATCCTGAAAATCACTTGTCAGATTTCCAAAAAATAAAAACGCTACATGGGGGTACTGTTGAATTCATAACACATTGCCGAACACAAATATCAATGTTATAGGCCAGTAAAAGGTTGACTGAGCATGATATTAGCAGCAAAATAACAGTTTTCGTGTAAAACAAATGCAAAACACAAACATGAAGACTAACAGGGTTATCCAAAGAGATCCGAATTGCTTGAGAAAGGTAACCGAACGCTGAAAATCAGCGTTCGGTTACCTTTCCTGGCCATTCGGCTATCCAGAGAGCAGGCAATTCCCCAAATCCTGGCGAATTGCCTGCACATACGGTGCCTGTTCGGTTCCTGTTCGAGGACAGTGAAATCCCCATGAAAAAGCACTGCTTCGGCTATTCAGAGAACACAAACCAGCAGTGAAAGGTTCCCCTAATGCCCTGCCATTCGGTGATTTCATGCGGCAAGTTTAATCAGGAGAATCCCATAGGCTTCAATGTTAAAAATATTCCCGTTTTAATTCAATATCTAATAAACCGTTCATTATAAAATTCTGCAGCAAAAAGTCTCTTTATTCATTGATTTTTTTTTAGGATACTTTAAGCATTTTTCAGATTTTTTTTTTTTTTCAGTTTACTTATTTTTTTTGTAACAGCCCTCTTTATTATCATTCCCTGGACCTCCTGTGAAAATTTCAGACATTTTCGCTCAGTAGTTTCTTTGCAAACAGCGTTTCATTTTCCCAGATTCATACAAATGGTTTTTCTAATTTATTCACTGCCTCCTCTACGTCACAGCTGCTTCGGCTCTGTGTGATTCGGCTCCTTTTCGGCTCCTGTTCGGCTTTTTCGAAGGTTAATCCAGATGTTTTTGCTTGTTTTCAGCGTGCATTCGGTTAGTTTTCGTCAGGTTTGCGGCAGCTTTTCGCTGCAATTCGGGGACCCTGTGGTGTTTGCTGAATACACCGCAGGGTCACCGAAATGCAATCGGCAAAAGGAACCGAATTGAAGAGAACGAAAAGTCACCGAACGTGCGGTGACTTTTCGAATCTCTTTGGATAACCCTGTAAGTGGCTACTATACAAAACTGGACATACCCCATTTTCAATACTCTGGGTTGTCTACTTCTCAAAATGATATGCCATGATGGGGTACTTCTCATACCTGGGCTGCCATACCCTCTCAAATTCAACCTAGGCCCAGAAAACCAATCTGGCAAATTTCAAGTTGTAAAACCTGTAATGGGCAAACTCTACATTTGACCGTGTAACTTTCCAAAAAGCAAATAAAAATGCAACATGGGGGTACCGTTGAATTCGTAACACATTGCCTAACACAAATATCAATGTTTTAGGCCAGTAAAAGGTTGACTGAGCATGATTTTATCAGCAAAATAACAGTTTTCGTGTAAAAAATGCAAAACACATTAAGACTAAGTGGCTACTGTAAAAAACTGGACATACCCCATTTTCAATACTCTGGGTTGTCCACTTTTCAAAATGGAATGCCATGATGAGGTACTTTTCATACCTGGGCTGCCATAACTTCTCAAAGGTCAGCAAACCAATCTGTCAAATTTCAAGTTGTAAAACCTGAAATGGGCAAACTCCTATATTTGACCCTAACTTTCCAAAACATCATAAAACCTCTACATAGGGGGTACCGTTGAACTCGTATTTTATTTAATGCTAAGCGTACAATGTCATTCACACTAGGGCTGTGCAATATTGACAAAATAATCATATTGCGATTTCTTGAATGAATATTGCGATTGCGATTTTATTTGCGATTTAGCCAATTGTTTTTGCTTTTTCAAACATGCTACATACATTCTAAATGTATTCAGGATTCAGCTCATGGATATACTGCCCCAGCTCATGGATATACTGCCCCAGCTCATGGATATACTGCCCCAGCTCATGGATATACTGCCCCAGCTCATGGATATACTGCCCCAGCTCATGGATATACTGCCCCAGCTCATGGATTATACTGCCCCAGCTCATGGATATACTGCCCCAGCTCATGGATATACTGCCCCAGCTCATGGATATACTGCCCCAGCTCATGGATATACTGCCCCAGCTCATGGATATACTGCCCCAGCTCATGGATATACTGCCCCAGCTCATGGATATACTGCCCCAGCTCATGGATATACTGCCCCAGCTCATGGATATACTGCCCCAGCTCATGGATATACTGCCCCTGCTCATGGATATACTGCCCCAGCACATGGATGTTCTTGAACCCAGGACATACTTGAAAACGAGAGAAATCTCAATGTATCCTTCCTGGTAAAATCCTTTATAAATAAATATACTGCCCCAGCACATGGATATACTGCCCCAGCACATGGATATACTGCCCCAGCACATGGATATACTGCCCCAGCACATGGATATACTGCCCCAGCACATGGATATACTGCCCCAGCACATGGATATACTGCCCCAGCTCACCTCTGTGCGCCACATGTTCGGCTCCCTGTTAACTTCCGGCGGCATGGATCTTGGGCGCTCGCCTGGGGAACCATGTGACGAGCCACGAGAACGCGGCTCGTCACGTGGTTCCCCCTGCGAGCGCCCAAAGCACCATGCCGCCGGAAGCTATCAGGGAGCCGAAAATTGCAGCCTTATGCGATTTAGAAATTGCAGGGTCGGAAATCGCGATTCGATTGCAATTAATTGCACAGCCCTAATTCACACTAAAAATACAATGCAGAACTTTGAAAATGGCAAAATTTCCTTTTTTCTCATAGATTTTAGATTTATTTTTTTCATACTATAATATATTTTATATATAAAACTTTGGAAAATGAAAGCCCTATTTCTCCTGAACAAAATGATATATAATAAGGGTGGGTACACTTAATATGTAAGAGGTAAATTATGGTTGAACAGCGAATATCTGAAATTCTACTTTTACAAGTTTGGAACACTTTTGAACACTTCTAAAATTACTCCCGTCCTTAAGGGGTTAACTATAGAGTGCCAATATTACTTGGTGTTATTTGCATCATATTAATTAGAAGTGGCAAATGAAAAGTCAGTCTACCAGCTGTCATGCAGGTTTTCCCAGCAGGCACTCCCCTTCAGTTGACTTAATCTATATACAGTGCCAACATATTCCGCTGCGCTGAACAATATATACAATGATATACAATACATTGAGACCGAACAACATTTGTCAAACCAGTACAGGAGGAAATGAGGGCCCTATTCCCGTGGGAATTTACAATCTAGAAGGGCATAGGCATACAGGTCTGTACCAGCAGAAGAGCAGTGCATACTGGGAATATCTGACATGAGCGAGAGACAAATGGATAAACCCAACAACCACAATACAGAAAATGGTTAAAAACAAAATGGTATAAATAAATCTACAATTTTGTCTCGCAGCTGTAAAAAGTCACCCTAAAGAGCATGTAAAGGAACAGTTTGTATTTATTTACAGTTTGGATGTTAGAAATGTAACAATCACGCAAAAATCTGGGCTGTGCATGCCTATGGTTAGGGCCCACCTTGAGGTTTGGCAGGTGGAGTGAAGACTTTACTGGCCATGTAAAATATATACCGTATATATTTGTGCAGGTGACCATTTTGTGTTATGTTTAATGCGTGAAGGAGTTAAAATCTCCCTTGTCAGAAATGAAATCCTAAATTAAGCAGGGGCCATAACCTGGCAACATCCTCATCACTGGAGCAGGGATTTACCATTGTAATATGTCATTACACAAATCTGCCAACATTTCAAACGGCAAGAGTGATGGTAGCATTTTAGGGAATGACGCTGGAGCCGGGATCAAACTAGGGGTGTGTTTGCAAACTTCTTAGTTGATATCCCGAACTATCAGTTTTGTTTATGCCAAAGCATTTCCTTTACACAGAGCAACGGCTTACGTTAGACAGTACTAGCCTAATAATAATAATAATATTATTATTATTATTATTATTTTATTTTTTTTCCTGTTATACACTTGCTTCGCCACCTGGCTTGATCAGCTGACAGACTGTCGTGGGAATCCCTGTAGGTCAGAGACCTCATGACATCGGTTACCTTCTACATAGCTGGACAGGATTTAGGAGTGGTCAGGGAGAGGGGGGCTATGCTTTGGACCCTCTGCACCTTAACTTCTGTACATCACAGGGGTCAAGTCTAACCTTTCCAATGATGGCAGACAGGACCACCGGAAATGTAAAAAAAGAGGCAGATAGAACCTCAGAACATGTATCTTTTTTTTGGGGGGGGGTTTACAAATTCTTTCCCATTGTGTCCGTCTTGGTGTATAATTATTGTAAAGTAAGGATGATGGTGACGTTGGTCAGTTTCAATAAAGATAGTTGACACTTGTATCATGCTATGTTCCTGCAAGGTAGTTGCCTCAATTTTCCATGCCAATGCCTACGTTCTACCCAGCGACATTGTATGTACTGTACCCTGCCTCACTGGAGCATGATGGTGTCACCTATTCACCATAGCCAGAACTGCTGCAGCAGAGAGGTTGGTTTTGTTTTTGTGTGATAAGTGTATGAGGGCCTGAAGAATGTGCAATGTCATAAGGGGTTTTTAATGGGTCTTATGAACGGGCAACGGCATAAGTGACCTGCCCTATGTTTCTTTTCATGCAGAGGAGGCTGCCTTTGCCATTTCAGTACTGGCCTCCCGTTCTGTGTGATGGCAGGCTGCTTTGCATATGGCATGGGAGGAAAACAACTGTTTATTGAATGTGCATAATGCAAATAGGGGGGGGGTGGTAGAGTTGTCTAGGAATACTCATAAATTGGGGGATCCTCCTGAGGGCGGAAAGTGCTTGCCATGATGTCTCTCAACGAGAACAGAAACAAAAAATGGACCAATAGTGCAGAATAGTAAACAATCCAGTTTCCCTCCTCCCGAGTAAAGGCAGAAACTCACATTTAATAGAGCCACACTTGGTCCTGGCTCTAGGATTATGGGCCTCTGGCCAAATAGAGGGTGGTGCTGCCCTTCTTTTTCGGTGTAGGTCACTTAGAGATAAAAGGAACACTGAGACAGCCCTCCCATAGTTTAACACTGTATATCACAGGGTGGAGACAGTAGGAGCAACAATTATAGGAGCTCTATCTTTTAAGGGCATCAGGTTCTTCTGTAGTGAATATTCTGACCCCCTTGGATTGCCAATCCCTTTGTTCCTGGGTAGGCGTCAGCAAGCCTTTCCTGCAGCTCTGGGATCTCCTTTACTCAGGAGGGAAACTGTATTGTTTACTATTCTGCACTATTGGTCCATTTTATTGTTTCTATTCTCTTTGAGAGACGTCGAGGGACGTAACGGCAAGCACTTTCCGCCCTCAGGTGGATTCCCCAACTTATGAGTATTCCTAGACAACTCTACCACTCCCAACCCCCCCCCCCCCGTTTGCATTATGCACTTTCAATAAACCCCCATAAGCCTTGTTCACACCAAATGCAGAGCAGTGCTGCTCAGGTTTCTGCATACGCATGCTAGTCTTTTAGACGCGTTTTTTTTTTTTTTTTTGTAAACATAATTTTATTGGACGTTGGGACAATAAGAATAACATGGGTGGACATGTGGCGTTGCAGCGCCATAAAAGCAATATCAATAAACATATGCATCCTAGTAAGCCACAATCCCGTCCATATTATGGCATTAAAGTAGGGTGAAAAATAAGGGTAGAGAAGTGGAAAAGAAAAGGGAGGGGGGGAAATGAGCGGCCCAGGCCAGAATCCTAAAACATAGATATTAATCCAACCTGTCGAATGCTATAGAGGGAAATGTAGAAGGGAGGGGGGGGAGCGCCAAAGAAGAAAAGAGGGGTGAAAGGGGCCAAGAAGCCCTATATACGTGACCATAGCCCAAATTCCCGTCATAGATTATAACCCAGCATCAAGCCAAGGCCCACAAGTTTTACTATATGATGGCAGTGTAAAACGTACTATAGCGGTCAGTTCGTCCATAACCTGAGTGTCTCTGATTTTGGCATATACTTTAGCCATACAGGGCGGGAGGGGTTGTCTCCAGACTTCCGCCATAGCCCGTCTCGTGGCCAGGGTAATTTTGGCTAATAGTTTGTTTTCATGGAAAGTAAGTTCAGGGAGCGGCCTGGAGAGTAAAAATGCCCAAGGATCCAACGGGATAGGTTTAGATAGAACTAAAATCAGTAGATCTTGGACTTACTTCCATAGAGGCACAATTCGGGGACATGTCCACCACATGTGGAAGAAGGAGCCCTTGGAGGTGCATAGTCTCAAGCATACATCCGGTAGATTTCTATTCATGTGCGCCAATTGAGATGGTGTAACGTACCACCGCATAATCATTTTAATGGACTGTTCCTGCAATGAGGCGCACACCGACACGGAGCTAGACATCTCCCATATGTCCAACCAATCCTCTGAGTCCAGGGTTTCCCCAATATCTCTTTCCCAAGCATGAATATAGGACAGGTCTTTCCAGTCCAGCAGTGAGGTTAGATCCCGATATAAGGCCTCTCGGATATGTGCCGGCCAGGCATAATCGTTCAAAGCGGGTCAGCGGCGCCAGTGCAGCTTGCTTGATGTGAGCTTGGGTGGCGTATGATGTCAGTTGAAAAATATGTAGAAAAGACAGTCCCGAAATATCTCGAAGGGGAATCAAGGTTCCGTTGTGGTATAATAAGTTATGTATTCTGCACACACCTGAGTCCAATAGGTCACGCCAGGGCCTCATGAGTAGACCGGGGCGAGAGTCTCTATTCCCAAGAATCGGAGTCATAGGTGTTGGTATAGACGTCAACTCGCATTTCACTGCTAGCCTATGCCAAAGGCGCAGAGAGTTTAAGATGGCTGGGCATGTGGTGGCGATCAAAGGACTATGTTCTCGAGCCAGCCATATCCAATATTGTATCTTATTCGGCCGCATAAGGGACGCTTCCAGGTCGACCCACCTGCGAGACCCCGCCAGAGCATGCCAGGCTACCACTTGTGCCAATTGAGTTGCATAGTAATAGGTGAGAGATGGAAGGCCCAGGCCGCCCCGAGACCGTGGGCGATAGAGAGTATGTCTAGCGACGCGGCATCGTTTCCCTGCCCATATAAAGTAATCAATTGAGCGCTGCAAAGCGATGACCTCTAAAGCAACGAGAGGAACCGGTAATGCCTGAAACCTATACAATAATCTGGGTAATACATTCATCTTGATGCAGTTAAGCCTACCCAGCCATGATATCGCATATTTATTCCAACATTCTAACTCCGCTTTGAGAGTCGCAAATAGGCGAGGGTAATTAGCCGAATAAAGGTCTGCCGAGCATGATGTTAAGCAGACCCCCAAGTATACCACCTCCGAGTGGGTGAACCTTATAGGGCAGGAAGAAGAGAGAGTTGTAATCGCCTCTGCTGTCAGCGCCACCGGGAGTGCCTCTGATTTAGTTACATTAATTTTATATCCTGAAAGAGTAGAAAAGTCACTGAGCAGATCCAAAACCCGGGGCAAGGAGGTGGAAGGGTCTGTCAGGGAGAGAAGGACGTCATCGGCATAAGCCGATAATTTAAATTCTAAGTCCCGAGATTCCCGCGTCTGATTTAATAGCAAGCAATAGAGGTTCCAAAAAAAGGGCAAATAAGGCCGGAGACAATGGGCAGCCCTGCCTGGTTCCGTTCCAGATAACAAAGGGAATCCTATCGGCTCCCGGTATCAAAATTTGCGCTCCTGGGGAAGCATACAAGGCTGAGATCAGTTGGAGAAAAGTGGGGGGGAACCCCAATTGTTTAAGTAAAGTAAATAGGGCGGAGTGGCCGTTTTTATCAAAGGTCTTCTCAGCGTCTAAAGACAAAAATAAGGAAGGCTTCTGATAGGTCTCAGCGAACCAAATAAGGTCCGCCGCTCGTCTCGTATTGTCGTACGCTTGCCGACCTGGAATGAACCCCACCTGGTCTGGTGATACCAACAAGGGGAGGAGAGTGTCTAGGTGCAAGGCCAAAATTTTTGCTAATAGTTTAATGTCTGTAATTTAAGAGGGATATGGGCCTGTAACTATCAATGTTCTCAGGGTCTTTCCCAGGTTTGGGGAGGAGAACAATGGCAGCCAACAGTGACTCTGCAGGGAAAGGGGCACCCTCCCGTGCGGCATTAAATAAATGGCATAGAATGGGCTTTAATTTAGGACAGAACGCTTTGTAATACCGGTATGTGAAGCCATCTGGCCCAGGGGCCTTTAATGGCTTCATCAGGCCCAAAGCCCTCCCTATCTCCTCCTCCGTTTTATAGGGGATCCCAACAATAGGGACTGAACCCTATCAAGGGTAGGGAGGTTCTGCCGTCTCAAGTTTCTATATCATCTATCAGGTCGCGGTTTCCCATTTTGTGGGTGGGGGAATGGTCATAAATATCCGTGAAATACGCTGTGAAGGCATCCCGGATATCCTCAGGAGACTTATGAACCTGCCCTTTTTTATCTCGGATCAACGGGAACAGGACAGTGTGGCGTCTAGGGCGCAGCATCCTGGCCAGCGGTGTATCTGCTTTATTCGCTCGTTCATAGTAACGCCTTTTGGACCATAGCAACGATCTCCCCACATCATCTAAAAATAAACTGTTAAGATCTGCACGAACTCGATTAAGCTGCAAAAGGGTATCGTCCGTCGGGACCCGTTTATGCCTGAGTTCCAGTCTCCGCAGGTCGGTCTGTAACGTGACTATGGCCTGCAACTTCATGCGTTTGTGGTAGGCAGCCTGACTAATTGGCACTCCCCTGATCACTGCTTTATGAGCATTCCATAATGTGTGTATGGACACGTCAGGAGTATCATTTAACTGAAAGTATGAATCCAACGCGGATCCAACCGCTTTCCTAACCCCCTTTTTCAAAAGAAGCAAAGGATCGAGCCGCCATTGGCCACTGCTGCCAGACGCCAGTGGGTGGACATGCAAAAGCACATCTGCATGGTCAGACCAAGTTATGGAGCCAATGCCTGATTTCGCAATTAAGGGGAATACAGTCCGGGGAGATCAGAAAATAATCTAATCTGGAGTATGAGGAATGGACCGAGGAGTAAAAGGTGAAATCCTTCATTGTGGGGTGCTGTACTCTCCAGATGTCTATCAGATCATGATTACGCACAAACGCATGAAACTGCCTATCTTGGGATGGGGATGGAGTCAGACCGATGCGAGGGGGATGGCCGGATCGGTCCAGTGGGGAGCAGAGAGTAGCATTGAAGTCCCCTCCCAATATGATTTTGCCCTTAGCATGCAACCTGAGAAAGGAGGAGAGGTCCGCCCAAAATTCCGCATCTGGCCCATTTGGTGCATATACCGACATCAATGTATACCATTTAGACGAGCAAGTACCCCTCACCAAGACATACCTCCCAGCGGAGTCAGAATATACATCACTAATCTGCAGCGGACAGGAATTACGCAACAAAATAGCGGCCCCATTCCGTTTAGGAACTGCACAGGAGGTGAAGACACGGGAGTAGGCTGGGTCTGCTAAGCGAAAGGCCGCAGTGGTAGAGATCCTAGTCTTTTGGAGGAATGCGATGTTCGCAGACTTCCGCTTAAGGTCCCGAAACAGGAGACGGCACTTGCGCGGGGAATTTAGTCCCTTGACATTCAAGGAGAGGAATTTTAAGATCAGAAATCATTATGGGACTAGGAATGGGAACGCATGGCCACCATCCTCCCCATGTCTCAACCCCTGTCCCGTCCCGCCAGCTCCCAGCCTCTTGCCGAGGGGGGAGATGACAGGACGGGAGCCGCCTACATAGGGAAAAAAAGTGTTAAATACATCAACATAATCATGCGGCCGAGAGGTCCGAGAAGAGAAAGTAGGGCCGGGCCGGGGGAATAGGTAGGGAAGGGGAAATAAGGAGAAAGAGGAAGGGAAAAAAGAACAAAACGTCCTGAACGGATGGGTAAACCAAAGGAACGGAACCTTGGAGGAGGTGGTAGTCTCGGAAACCAGCACACCATGGGGAAGAAACCCTCGGCCACTGTCCACCCGAGCAACCGCCACATTAAACGTCATACTAAAACTACAACCACCTTAACAAATAAATCAGAGGCACAAAGAAATAGCAGAATATAACCTAAGAAAGCATCTAAGGGCCTAAGCCCCGCAAAACCTGGACTGAAGGATATATACGCCCTCACTTAGGGCACCCAAGGCCGTCCACATTCAATCTCCAGCCGGAGACCAGTCTCTGGAGAGCCGCGGCAGAGAACTCGGAGGGGTGAGCTGAGCAATTGCGTCTGGGACCTCCAATCCCAGCTGGCGTAGGAAGTCCTAAGGCCTGTACAGGTGTGTGCAAAAATACGTGCGACCATCTTTGTGTACCAAAATACGAAATGGGAATCCCCACGAGTAGCGCATATCGTGAGAGCGCAGCAGTTCTGTGACTACCCGCCATTCCCTGCGTTTAGCCAGGGTCGACGGGGCAATGTCCTGGTAGAAAAGCAACTGACCATCCTCATACTCCACCTGTTGGTCGCGAGCTGTGCGTAGTAAAGCTTCCCTGGTCGAGTAATAATGTAATCTAGCGACTACGTCGCGCAGTGGTGCGTTCTGGCCTTTCCGCACCCCCAGAGTACGGTGTATCCGGTCGATCAAATATCTAGCCGGTGGCAGCGCGGGTAATAACTTTTTCATAATGCCAGTAAGCGTGGCGTCCAGCGCATCCAATGTCACCGATTCAGGCAGGCCTTGGAGCCTGACGTTGTTGCGTCTGGACCTGTTCGATAAATCTTCCAGCGCCTCCTCTAGTGTCTCCACCCGTGTTGCTAGTGTCTCAGCGTGGTGGGCAAGTGTGTTGCACGTGTCCGTAAATGCCTCTGCCCGTTCCTCGAGACGCGCTGTGCGTGTCCCAATTACCTGGACCTCCGCCGTGAGCGCCCTCGTGTTGCGCGCCAGCTCCTCCGCTATAAATTCTTGCAGGCGGCGGATGTCCTGACGGGTCGCCGGGCCCGAGTCCTGCTCCATCTCAGATGTGTCTGAGCCTTGGGGATGGGCTTCTCCCTCCATCTCTGGAGGAAGCGCCGCCATCTTGGGGCCTGGTCACTGTGCGGGTCCGCGGTGTGAAAATCAGCACTACAAGTGCGCTGTCAGGCTTTTTTGTTTTTTTGGAGGACTTCATGGCTCCTGCTATCTTCCCTTGTACCTCCAGAGCGAAATAAAGAAGATTAAAGTGGTGGTTGTCTCAATTCGGCTACTCGGGAGCTCCAGCAGCACACGTCCTCTCACATTGCCGGCTCGACTCCGCCCCCTTTTTGACGTGTTCCATAGCTTGTTTTTCTTTTTTAAGGAAGCTAACAATGTTATGAGGTCATTTCCTTTTACCTCTGACCTTTCATTAGCTGTTCTGATTATTTCCTACTTCGTCTGACCTCGTCTCACATGTAAAAAAATTTTACGTTGCGTTCTAGAGCAGGTAAAAATGGGACTTGCTGCAGTTTCTTCACATGCCCTGGACCTGCTTTGGAACTGAACGCTGCGATGTGACCTGGAGCAAAAAATACCATTGGAATACATTGGACGCAGTTTTGATCCGCTCTGAGCGATTGGTGTGATCAAGGCCTAATAATATGGAGGGTTGTTTAAATTCAGTTATCTCTTAATGCTTCAAGGCCCACATATCCACAAGACCCTATGTTGGAAAAAATATTCACTGATGTCTCCAAAAAATATTTTCTCTTCTTGCAGTATATCCTGCTTTGTGGCACCCCACCCCCCGTATATAATCTGCGGCTTCTGTGATGGGGCGTGACTTCAAATATTAGATAAATAAACGCGAAAGTCCTGACTGACTCATCAACGCCCAGCTGAAACCGTTTAACCTAGGAACATAAAATTTTGAAGGTGCACTGTTTTTATGATGTGGGCACCCACTAAGGAAGGATTTTTGGAAACTCTGCCCCTAGAGGGGGTGAAAAAGGGGTTGAATATTTTAAACACTACCTATAGCTCAAAAACAGAAGATGTGAAAATCGGTATTTAGATTCTTCTTGAAAAATAAAAAAACACGTATTTTACTGTTTTTCAAAAATTCAACGGGGGGGGGGAAGGGGGTTGAATACTTTTATCATAAACGCGACAGTCCTGGCTGACTCAACGCCCAGCTGAAACCGTTTAACCTAGGAACGTAAAATTTTGAAGGTGCACTGTTTTTATGATGCGGGCACCCACTAAGCAAGGATTTTTGGAAACTCCGCCCCTAAGGGGGTTGAATATTTTAAACAGGATACCTATAGCTCAAAATCAGAAGATGTTACAGATGTGAAAATCGGTATTTAGATTCGTCTTGAAAAATAAAAAAATACGTATTTTACTTTTTTTTTTTTTTTTTTTTTCTCAAAAATTCAACTGGGGGGGTTGAATACTTTTATCATAAACACGACAGTCCTGACTCCTCAACGCCCAGCTGAAACCGTTTAACCTAGGAATGTAAAATTTTGAAGTTGCACTGTTTTTATGATGTAGGCACCCACTAAGGAAGGATTTTTGGAAAATCGACCCATAAGGGGGTGAAAAAGGGGTTGAATATTTTAAACAGGATACCTATAGCTCAAAAACAGATGCTACAGTTGTGACAATCGGTATTTAGATTAGTCTTGAAAAATAAAACCGTATTTTACCATGTTCTGAAAATTCCTTGGGGGGCAAAAAGGGGGGTTGAATACTTTTATCAGTATACCTATATTTCAAAAATCGAAGATGTACGGGTGTGAAATTTGGTATTTACAATCTTCGTGAAAGAAAAAACAAACCTGTTTTTTGCCATTTTCCAAAAATCCAATTGGTCGGGGGAAAGGGGTCTGAATATTTTTATCATTATACCTATATTTCAAAAACCAAAGATGTTAGACATGAAATTTGGTATTTACAATCTTCTTGAAAAATAAAAACAGGTGTTTTACCAAAGTGGGGGGGGTGACAAAAAGGGGGGCTGAATACTTTTAATCAGGATACCTATATCTCAAACAGAAGATGTTACATACGTGAAAATTGGTATTTAGATTCATCTTGAGAAACAAAAAACACCTATTTTACCATTTTTCAAAAAATTCAGTGGGAGGGGGGCAAAAAGGGGGGGTTGAATACTTTTATCAGTGTACCTATATTTCAAAGACCAAAGATATTACAGGTGTGAAATTTGGTATTTACAATCTTCGTGAAAAAAAAACGTGTTTTGCCATTTTCCACAAATCCAAATAAGGGGGGGGGGTCGAGGGAAAGGGGTCTGACTACGTTTATCAGTATATCTATATTTCAAAAACCAAGATGTTACAGGTGTGAAGTTTGGTAATTACAATCGTTTGAAAATAAAGAAACACGTGTTTTACCATTTTCCAAAAATCCAAGTGGGGGTAAAAAAAAAAGGGGGGTGAATACTTTTAAACAGGATACCTACATCTCAAACAGAAGATGTTGCAGACGTGAAAATTGGTATTTAGATTTGCCTTGAAAATAAAACCACACGTATTTTACCATTTTCCAAAAATCCAAGTGGGGGTAAAAAAAAAAGGGGGGTGAATACTTTTAAACAGGATACCTACATCTCAAACAGAAGATGTTGCAGACGTGAAAATTGGTATTTAGATTTGCCTTGAAAATAAAACCACACGTATTTTACCATTTTCCAAAAATCCAGTGGGGGGGGGCAAAAAGGGGGATGAATACCTTTATCACTATACCTATATTTTTACATTTACAGGTGTGAAATTTGGCACTTACATTCTTCTTGAAAAATAAAATAACACGTGTTTTACAATTTTCCAAAAACCCCAAGTGGGGGGAAAGAGAGGGGGGGGGGTTCTACCAAAAAACAAGTTTCTTTTAAAAAACAATTTTAACAAATCCTAAAATCCACGCGAGCGAAGCCGCGGGCAAAAGCTAGTATTAGATAAACATGAGCGAGAAGGGGGTAAGGTGGCATGGCACTGAAGGAGTTAAAAGTATGGCACATTTTGTGTTCCTAACTCTTTGTCAACATGGCTTCTAAAGAAATTAAAAGGTGGATTTTATCATGAGGAAAGCCAAAATTGTCAGGTTTGTAAGTCTGTGTGTACTGCCTGTGAGGTAAACACAATGACTAGTTAGGTCTGTACCTGCTCTTTTGGGTTCTTAACCGCGTACAGGGACATGACACTCTCGCCGGGTCATAGACTGACCGTGACTGCTGTACACAAGCCAGTGTCCCCAATGTCTGCTGTCACGCTGGGCAGTATGGCTCCGTGTCAGATGTTGCGTTTGCCAAGAACACAATCTAATTATACTACGAGGTGAATAAAGTACAGCACTCGAGTGTAGCAGGCCCATTGCCTGGTGTTATGCTCGCCCCACTCATAAAGGATCGCATTTGCTGGACTATCACCCTCTGAATGATTTTGGCAATTTGAAAGCCAGTGGTTTTATTAAGGAATTCACCATTAAGCTGCACATTTCACACAAATCTTAACTGGAAAAACTGCCCACCTCTTCTATTATTCCAGAGCAGCTTCAAACACTGATCCAGTATTACCTCACGGAGGGCATATTACATAGTTGGTGCTAACTTAACCAGAGCTGTTGTAAACTTCCCAGAGCCATTATAGCCTATGGAGGTTTTAAGTTTACAACAGCTCTGGTTAAGTTAGCACCAACTTTGTAATACTGTCCTGAGTGTGTGAATCAGCCCTCACGCATTCTCATCTGTAGCTCAGGCTGGATTACTCAGCACTGAACTGACATCTTGCTTCTTGCACAAGAAGTGACAGATTTTACAGGAATCTGCCAAGCTGGATGTTATAGGTGATCTTTGCAGATTCCTTTTATGCTAATTGGTAATCTGACAAGAAGCTGTGAACACATATTTAATAGCTTGCCTTCTTTACATTTTCACTTGTGTTGAGACCATAGCATTACTATCAAAGTGCAGCTGTCATCTCCAACAGAAAGTGGGGTGATTTTTGACAGGGAATCCCTAGATATGTGTAGGTGTTGAGCTTTTCTTCTTTTTTTTTTTGTGAACACAAAAGCTAAGCAATGAAATAATTCCATTTTGGGGGGGGGGTCGTGATATTGCTGTCACACTCTTCCTGTGGTATGCCGCAAAGGGGAATAACAACAGAGCGGGGAAGCCATCTAACAGGACAGCTCTCCACTCTGGCCCTCCAGTGGCGACAAACAATTGTACAGCACTTCACAACAACCCTCAAGCTCTGCCCACACAGAGGGGAAACACAGTGGCATTGGATCAAATGGAATAGCTGCTGATCAAAGGATGAAATATCACACTGATCTTTGACCCCCTTCACTACAAGTGATTTTTTTTTTTCTCAAAAAAATAATCCTCTCATCACTCGCACAGAACACTACGCGGACGTGGCGCACTCTGTGCATCCGTCTAGCGGTTTTACGTTCTTGCCTAACTTGCGTCCGTTTGCCACGTGCGTTGTGCGTGCGCAGTTTGGTGTGCGGGTCTCTCTTACTCATGATTCTATGCTACGACGGATGTTAAACTGTGCGGCAACACGGACGTGATCATTGCGTTTGTCTGACGCCGGCCTTAAACACTGTTTAGAGTCAGACCGAGTTAAACATTAATAACCTCAGCTTCAGAGCTGATTTGGAAAAGACACTTTTGGCTTCTTTACTCGGTATAATTTAGTTCTAGGGTTATGTCAGACATAACAATTATTTTTGTCAGTTTACGACATTAGCAGAACTATAGCACAGAATGATGCTGGGTTGCTGTCACTGGATGGAGGAGCTGTACCGGCGGTGGTTTATTATTAATGGGAGCTGCAGACCTGTGCTACCACCCCACACTCCCTGCCTCCCTCTCCCAGGTTTGGAGCTGCCATCCATCCCTTTGGTCTGGTCCCTTTCCCCAAACTTCCTCCCACACTCGGGTTCGGTCTCGCTCACTCAAAACTCACTCCCTCCCACCTCCCGGTCTCTTCCCCCTACTCAGTTTGTTAAATCATTTTAAAAGCACACTCTAATATCTCCATAAACCTGGTTTGCGTGCTGACCTCACCTTGTCCATCCGAGCACTCATTGCAGCGTTCTGGGAGAAAGCAGATTTGGACTTTAGCTTCAAACACAGCATAAATCCATTACTTTGACCAGACGCTTCCATATGTGGTGTGGGGAAAAAAAAGAAAGCAAGTTACGTAACTTTTGTATGAAATGCAAGTTGCGGAAAAGACATGAGGGTCTTTTAAGGTGTCTGTTTTTTGTTTTTTTGATTTCCTTAGGTGTCGTTAGACAATGATGGGTGCATATATATATATGTCCTTTGTGAATGCATTTTACTGATGGTTTGAATTTTTTTTTTTTTTTTTCTTCAGGTAGATCTATTCCATATCTGCATAATTAATTTTTTTTTTATTTATACTTAAAGCAAAGATAGTTGGAGAAATAAAAAATTCTGAAAATAATTAGTTGCAGGCTATGAGTCTACCATTTCAACAAGTGCTAATCATGTAAAAATCCTAAATAAACCTCCAAGCTGAAAATAAATTGGACGAGAAATGACATATTTAATACACTAAATGTATGTATTGAGACATTGCCCTTATTTGTTTTTTGAATTTGTGATCATATTTGGATCAATAATCCGTTATACTTAAACCAGGAACATTTTTTGTGTTAACCCCTCCTGATTTAACCTCCCTGGTGGTATTCCCGATCGTGACCTCGGGGTTAAATTTCACTACCACGAACGGTAACCCCGAGCCACACTGGATGCATACTCACCTCCTCCTGGCTCCCTGGCTGTTCCCCGCACTGCGGCGAGCTGCTTCCTGGTAATGCTCACTGTGAGTCACACGATGCACGGGGGCGGGACCAGCAGCAAACTTAGAAAAAAATTATAATACACTGTATAATCCAATGTGCAATGTTTATGAACGGCCACTAGGTGGCACTACAGGATAAGAAACAGACCATACATCGTCTCACCCTTGTTTTCAGACAGATTTCAGTGTTTTTTGTTGTATTTCATTGAATATCATTTATTTGCATTATTTTGGATAATAAATTGTCGTGTTTCAAACTTTATCGGACCCCATGTATTTTTTTAACAAATTTATAAGGATTTTGCCAGTAAGGACTCTTGCTTGCATGGATTTCAGTGCGTGATTCCTAATTATTACAGGCTAACTATGTACAAAAACACATTTCCTTAAAAAAAAAAAAAATTGAGACCCTTTTAGACACGAAATTTTGAAAAAAATTAGACCGCCAGGGAGGTTAACCCATCTCGTTGTTGTCTTGCCTTTCAGTTCCT
Source organism: Leptobrachium leishanense (assembly GCA_009667805.1). NCBI lineage: Eukaryota > Metazoa > Chordata > Amphibia > Anura > Megophryidae > Leptobrachium > Leptobrachium leishanense. The sequence continues at coordinate 325,314,870 of CM019064.1, read as the reverse complement.
GAAGCAGCTCGGTGTTGGCTCCAGCTGGCAGTTTGGTGATGTCTATAGCATGGATCCTGAACTTCTCAGCATAGTTCCCAAGCCTGTGTGTGCTGTCTTACTTCTCTTCCCAGTAACGGAAAAGGTAAATTACAGGATCTAAATTGGGGATCTGGCGCTCCAGCCCCCTAGATGTCAACTGTCCAACAATTCCTAGAATGTGATAGGTGGCCAGTGAATCATGGGAGTTGTAGTCCAGAGTTTGAGGTCATTGCTGTAATTCTTGCTATGCCAAAGCATAAACAATGTTGGGTAACAAAAAAAAACACCTCTGTGCAAGTACCTGATCGCAAGTGCCCCATCGCCTCCCTTTCCCCGGCACGGTTGACGCTTTTGAATGGAAATCTACCCCCTTCAATCTATAATCTATGGTGTGGCTTGTATCCTTTTTAATGTATGATTTACAATTTAACTTTTAGGATCAAAACCCAAATATCCTTTGTACACCTTCCATCTCATTCCAAACATTAAAAGATGCTCTAGTACAGGAATCTCAAACTCTGAATGCAAATGGACAGAGAGCTATGGGGTTTACAGTTCTGAAAATCTTAAGTACCAAGGAATTCTGGGTTATTGTAAGCCAGCAACATGGGGGGGGGGGTGGGCTGGAGCTTTAGATCCTGGCCCCAGCCACCACATTGTACCCTCTGCTATGGGTGCTGTGACAGGCCTTCGAAGTCTACCTTTCACTGTGAATCTGCTGTCACCGGACTGACTTCCAGGATTAGAGTGCTGCAGGTTCATTTACTACATAAACATACAGTTGTGCGCTCTATTTATTTATATTGTTTGAGGCATCCGTGAGGATGTGGAATTATAAACCTTTTTTTTTTTTTTTTCATGGCCAGATTGACACTATGTTGCGAACCATTTCCCTCGTTATTTCCCCTCATTTCAAATGATAATCCTTTTTATCGACATGTGTAAAATATTTTTGTACATGCTGTGGATTTCTCTGTGGCTGCTGACATTTTGCAGGGAAAACAAGAATCACACCTTCATTTTTATTAGACAGTGATTTACAAAGGTATAATACTTGGGTGATTTAAAACGTATGTGTCACAGGGTGAGGTCGAGCCCGGGATGCGGTGACAGTGGAGCGGAGGCAGCAATACAGGGTAAACAAGTAAGGTTTATTTGTGGAAACACAAGGGACAGTATTACAATGTTGGTGCTAACTTAACCAGAGCTGTTGTAAACTTAAAACCTCCATTGGCTATAATGCTCTGGGAAGTTTACAACAGCTCTGGTTAAGTTAGCACCAACTATGTAATATGGCCCAAGGAGTCAAAACAGCAGGAATAAACCAAAGGGGGGCACTGGATAAGGTTAACTGGTGGCTGGGCGATGCAGGAAAGGGACTGACATACAAAAGCAGTAGACACGGGATAGGAGACACCAGGTGGACAGAACAGGAACTGCATGAAAATAAACAGGATGCTTAACTAGGAACAGAGGGGCAGGGCATGAAGAGGGCTGACTAACAAAAACACTCAATGTCACAAATGTCACGACAGTATCTCATACTGCAGCCAACTTCTACATTGGTAGAAAACACTGATCAAATATGTCTCCTAAGGTTAAAGGGATATTATGGGGTTAAAAAGGAGTAAAACATTAACCTATTTACCCTCTCGGTATCCTCCCCTCCTGTTTTAACCCTTTGCGTGTAAGCATACCTTTTTAACCCTTTCGCTGCTGAGGCATTTCCCGCCTCTGTGCTGAGGTCATTTTTACCGGTTTTGCTCATCATGTTTAAACGCGTTTTGAAGGCTTATATAATATGTCTGGGTCATACATTAAAATATCGTTCTTTCCATCAGACTCGGCAGATTCATAATATGTCATTATTATATGTATACGTCATGACCTGTCTGTATATTATAATAAAATATGAAAGTGTGAAGTGTTTTTTTTTTTCACATTTTAACATGCGAGCAATTGCGGTTATATTTTGTATGGGGTGCACTTGTTAAAAAAATTTGAAATGGGGTCTCGTTACATTTTTTTGGGGGGAAATTACGCGATTTTTAACAAACGCACCGCATACAAAAATCGTTAGTGCAGCATCATTGTTCACATTATAATTGAAATGGGAACAATATTGCTGCATTAACAAACCAAAAAAAAACTTTTTTTTTTTCTAAAATAGATTTTTATTTTTTTTTAAAAAAACTTTTTTCATACTCATATTTGGTATCGTTGGAACGGCCATGCTCTGGCCGATCCAACAATATCAAACTTTAACCCCAACTGCCACGGATCGGGAGATATGGGGTTCCAATGAACCCCATCTCCACCATTGGTGGCAGCTAGGGGTTAACTCCAGAACTGGCGTCATTGTGCTACGCACGATGACTCCAGTCCTCAGGGGGCATTCCCGGAAGCTTGGCCGACATCCAAGATGTTGGCCAGCTCCGGGAAAGGATCACGAACCGGGGCTTTTCGGCGACGATTCGTGATCCGGCCCCCATGGGGTTAATTCCAGGTACCATTAGGAAGGGCAGGCTGTGCCCTTCCAAACGGTGCTTGGTTTAACCCCCTGCACTCCGGCGATCGGGAGGGAGAGAGGTCCAAAGAACCTCTCCCCCCCCCCCCCCTCCCTTTCAGGCGCCTCCTCCGCACATGCGGGGGGGGGCGCCTGAATTAGATGTCATGGCGCCGCCGCGATGACATCTAATTGTGCCGGCGGCGGTTCCGGGTGCTGGGCCGACATCGAGGATGTCAGCCCGCACCAGGGGACAAAGCGATCGGATGGAATCCGGCCGATTACTGGCCCCAAAGGGAGGACGCGCTCAGCGCGTCCTCCGCAAGGAAGGCTACCTGCGGGTGGACGCGCTCAGCGCGTCCTCCGCAGCGAAAGGGTTAAATAAATTGCTGGTCCACATCTGACATGCTGCTGGCTTTCTGTAAGCCAAATGCAAGGGATGCTGGACAATCGCGTTAGCATACAGTCAGTCCAGTGGCTCTTAATACCCAGAGCACTGAGAACCATTGGGGGGGGAACGGTGTCCCAAAACCTGAGCTCTGGGTGGGACCAAGTCCCCGCTTTGGAAGGCGGAGATGGAATCTGTGAATTTTCTGTAGGAAATTTTTGTACTTCTATCGACACACTTTTGATGTTTACTGTGCATAATTCTTATGACTGCATTGTCCTTACGATAAAGTGAATTGTAAGTTTGCCGCACTTTACATGAACCTCGCTATGGATACAGTAATCCCATCTAACAGTTTAGAAAATACGCATTAGTGAGGTCCATACATTTGTATCTAGTATTTTTTATGTTCTAAGGTTTCTTAAAACCGTTTCCGGTACTTCACTTTTATCCAAGGAGCCCTCCACCCAATCACATGCCTACTCCAGTGGTCCACCTATATGGACATCCCCTGGGCGCCATCTTGGCCATGTGCATGAAGGACAGACTCCACGGCGCACAAAGCTAGCTGCTTGAGGAGGGGTCGACCCTCATTGTCTGGACGCCAGACCACCCAAACATGCTGCCGGACCCTGGACTCCAGGGAGTCCAGACAAGACCACCATGGGGAACGAGCGCCCGTAGCATGGTGACTTCTGGGAGGAGCGGCCGGAGCAGGACCCAGGCTGCGAGGTAATCCAGCAGTCGGGTGCAACACATAAGGGGTTATTCAGTAAGGTGCAAACTTGCCACCGAATTGCCCCAAATTGTGAATTTCACCATATGGCGCAATTTCAGGCAGTTTGTCTATTCTGAAAGCTGGCAATTTGTTAAATACAGGCGAATTGACAGCAAATTATGGTGAAGTACGGTGGCAGCAAAATTGTCCCATTGAGAAGTAATGTTTGATCTATTCAGAAAACGCCAAAGTGTTGGAAATGACCAGATTTTCGGTGTTTCAATTCAACAGGTTTAAACAGGTGAATCCCATAGCATTCAATGTTAAAGAAGAAAAAAAAAAATTTGGCTGAAAAGAATAAATAAATATATATATTTTAGATATCCCCCTACTGTTGTTCGGTGCCTGGTGGTCCTGAGTCTCCGTGCACATCACACTTCAGTGACCCTGCGATGAATACTAAATTTGTTTTCTGAATAATCCCTATAGTGAGGTTCATACAGTCACATCCAATTACTTTGGTTTTATCCATATCCCGGTATACACTGACAGCTGACCTTGTGCTGCGACTATACACATATATACACCTGTATCTACACGTTTAGCATTTGTACAGTCAAATATGATAGATCCTAATCTGCATAATGTGTTTACTGTTTTTTAGTACGAATCATTCAAAGTAGAGGAGGAAAAAAGGATTAAATGTCAAGGCCAGGATGTGAATTCTTCCGTTTACTTCATGAAACAAACGATAAGCAATGCCTGTGGAACAATCGGTCTCCTACACGCGGTGGCAAACAACCAGGAAAAACTAAATTTTGGTAAATGAAATCACTGTTGTGCAATATGACCTCTTGCCTGTAGATGGCACCACAGTACTGTTACATCCTATGCATTGTTTTTGCCTTGTGTTGAATTGGGCATGCAAAGGGTCAGTTTAATTGGCAATATATTAAAGTGATTATTGCCCCTCCACTGTTGGTTTTATGAGCTTTTTAGATTTTATTAGCAGACTTCTAGAATAATTATATTATACATACACTATATTGCCAAAAGTATTCGCTCACCCATCCAAATAACCAGAATCAGGTGTTCCAATCACTTCCATGGCCACAGGTATATAAAATCAAGCACCTAGGCATGCACACGGTTTTTACAAACATTTGGGAAAGAATGGGTCGCTCTCAGGAGCTCAGTGAATTCCAGCGTGGAACTGTGATAGGATGCCACCTGTGCAACAAATCCAGTCGTGAACTTTCCTCGCTCCTACATATTCCGCAGTAAACTGTCAGCTGTATTATAAGAATGTGGAAGTGTTTGGGAACGACAGCAACTCAGCCACAGTGGTAGGCCACGTAAACTGACAGAGCGAGGTCAGCGGATGCTGAGGCGCATAGTGCGACGAGGTCGCCAACTTTCTGCAGAGTCAATCACCACAGACCTCCAAACTTCATGTGGCCTTCAGATTAGCTCAAGAACAGTGCGCAGAGAGCTTCATGCAATGGGTTTCCAAGGCCGAGCAGCTGCATCCAAGCCATACATAACCAAGTGCAATGCAAAGCGTTGGATGCAGTGGTGTAAAGCACTCCGCCACTGGACTCTAGAGCAGTGGAAACGCGTTCTCTGGAGTGACGAATCGTGCTTCTCCATCTGGCAATCTGATGGACGAGTCTGGGTTTGGCGGTTGCCAGGAGAACGGTACTTGTCTGACTGCATTGTGCCAAGTATAAAGTTTGGTGGAGGGGGGATTATGGTGTGGGGTTGGTTTTTCAGGAGCTGGGCTTGGCTCCTTAGTTCCAGTGAAAGGAACTCTGAATGCTTCAGCATACCAAGACCTTTTGGACAATTCCATGCTCCCAACTTTGTGGGAACAGTATAGAGCTGGCCCCTTCCTCTTCCAACATGACTGTGCACCAGTGCACAAAGCAAGGTCCATAAAGACATGGATGACAGTCTGGTGTGGATGAACTTGACTGGCCTGCACAGAGTCCTGACCTCGACCCGATAGAACACCTTTGGGATGAATTAGAGTGGAGACTGAGAGCCAGGCCTTCTCGTCCAACATCAGTGTGTGACCTCACAAATGCGCTTCTGGAAGAATGGTCAAACATTCCTATAAACACACTCCTAAACCTTGTGGACAACCTTCCCAGAAGAGTTGAAGCTGTTATAGCTGCAAAGGGTGGACCGACGTCATCTTGAACCCTATGGATTAGGATTGGGATGTCACTTAAATTCATATGAGCGTCAAGGCAGGTGAGCGAATACTTTTTATCAATATAGTGTATAAAGCACCAGCTTTTTTCACAGCGCTGAACAAAAGGTACAAAACAGTTGAGTTACAAGAGGAATTGAGGACCCTATTCCCATGGGAAATTACCATCCAGGATATTAATGTCAACCACCGCTCTAATGCTTCTAAAATTACCATGGTTAAGAAACTACCCCCCCCCCCCCATGTCCTCTAAGCATTTGCATGAAGAGTTCACGTTTGCTCTTCAATTGCTCATGTATGCCTTGGAAGGTGAATCTTGCCCTTAGTCATCTCACCGGTCCAGGGACATCAAGGTTCTGTAACAAATGAGTCTAAAGGTACCAGGTTTACAAAATGATTCTTTTGTACTCCATGCGGCCTATTCAGACTCTGCCGTTGAAAGACTGGCTAGAGATGGTTCACGTAATGGTTCGAGCTGCAATACTAATCATGTCAAAAGCTTTGCTTGTAGATCCGTAGTAGTGGCTCCTTACTGTAAATTTTAACACTGCCTATATTTTGTATCCACGCCCTTTTTTAAAATAATTCTAAGCACGTGAACTGTGAGCTGTTACAATGTACCTGCTGTTCTCATCTTAAGCCAGGATTCTCGCAGATGAGAAAAAAAATGTTCTCTTTTGCGCTCACCCCAAAGCTCCATGCGAGACAAAACACCTCAGAGGTTTTGGTTTACTTGAATGGCCATTTGTAAGCTCACCCTCCACTTCATGGCAACCTCTGGTCAGGTTGGTCCTACCTAATGAAACCAAAAAGCTGCTTTCTAAGAAATTACATGACCTAAAGCTGCTTCTCGGCGAAGAGAAACTGGTGGCTTTATATTTATACCTTCACCAGGAACATTTCCACTATCGGAGTAAAAAATTTTTTTTTTTTTTTTTCTTTTTTGAAGGTTGTATTTAGGGATGCACTGAAATGAAAATTTGGGGCCGAAAACCGATACCGAAAATGACTTTCTATATATGACTATATATACACACGTACTGTGTATACATGTGTCTGGTGTGTGTAAAATCTATAGATATAAAATCCAAAGTACCCACACTCTTACATAACCAACATAGTAAGTATACTTACTTCGGTGCAAATCCGGCTGCTGGGCATAATATACAAAAAAAATTCCAGATGCATGTGACGATTTGTAGAAAGATGAAAAATGTTTTCTTTATTTACATCGATGTTTCAGTCCCAGCCGGGACTTTTCTCAAGATAACATACACCAACGCAAGCAACGTATACATTAGGCTAGGGTCAGACGAAAGCAGTTTTAACGTGCGTTTAGACGCACGAAATCACGGCCGTGCTAGCAGCAAATGACGTCCAATGCCGGGGAACACACGAGGGTACGGCCGCACGAAAGTTCGTCTGCGCAACGCAAGTGGCAAACGAACGCATTTTTTCTAGAACGTCAAACCTCTAGTACGGACGTACAGAGTGCGCTGCGTCCGCTAGAGGCGTGTGTGCGTGATTAGGAGACATCAGACGCTGCTAATGTCCGGCCAACATAATGTCCAGACACAAAGTGTTTTATTGACGATCCGTACAAAATCACGGACGGAAAGGCGCATCATATGACCGCTATTGCGTACTCCGTGAAAAAATGCGTCCATTCGTTCGAACGCACTTTATCACAGACAACGCGAAAATGCGTTCGTCTGACCCTAGCCTTAACCAGCAACGAGGCTCGAGGCACTCAGGGTTATTCAGAGAGCGTGAAAAGCAGGAGAATAACTGGAGAATGAAAAATTCTAGGTCAAAATAGCCAAACCAGAAAAATTCTCCCTTTCGTCTCCCTTTCCAAATCGTCTATTTTGACCTAGAATGTTTCATTCTCCAGTCATTCTCCTGCATTTCACGCTCTCTGAATAACCCTGTATATATCTATAATGGCTCAGATGGATCCTAAACATCAGTCTGTTTCTCTTAATCTATGTTTTTTCTGCACTTCAAAAAAATTAATGGAAATTTTTTTTGAGGCATGGATCTAAACTCCCACATTAACCCCCCCTCTTGTCCTCCAAGCAGACACCTCTGGCAGGAGGTCAGTGATAAATCATTTGTTCCTGATCACTGAGAGGCCAGAGGTTACTGATAGTGTGGATCATGCAGTTAACCCTTTGTGTGCAGAAATAAATATGTGTAGTAGCTCCTGCCTCTTTCCAATTACAATTATCTCCAGCTAAACCGCATTGAAAGCGTGCTCGCTCAGTGTCAGCTGGGATCATGAATTTTCGGCTGGTGTTTTGCTTTCGGGCCGAAACAGATAACCCCATTATCGGCAGAATCTGTTTTGTTTCGCATGGAGCCATAGGGCTGACCGCAAATGACCACTTTTTTTTCTTGTGTTATATACATGAAGTGAGCCGGATACTTCTTGTTTACGTAGCCGTCCTGGTAAGGTATAATGAAAGAAATATTTACCGACCATTGTATGGGATGAATAAAAAGGTTTTATTCCATAGTGAGCACAGGAACCGAACAACGTTTCGACCCTCACAGGTCTTTGTCAAGTCTGAACATACAAAATATTTTGCACTTATAAATAGGTGAAAGCAAGAGGTGAAAACAACAATCCGGTTAATGATTCAATTATACTACAATGAGGAGACTCTTTAATGCAATCAAGACATTATACCAAGTTCCTCCTCTACGGCATTCAACTCCAAATGGTTAACCCCTCAGGTTAAGCTGAATCCTAATGCAATGAATCAATACAAAATACATAAAGTGTAAAATAAATCACCAAAAATATATAACAATATTACAAAATTATTATCTGTAAATATATTCAACAGTATTATTCATATTAAATGTTTGTTTTTGATGTAAAAGTTTGCCTATGATGAAAACACTTAATTCCCCATAAGAATATATAGAGCTAGGGTCAAGATTTTTAGAACTATTGCAGAAAAGGGGAGAGCTCGAAATCTCTAAATACAATTATTCCGATGGTCCCATCAGCATACTGGTGTCTCTCTGAGACCGATTAAAATTTAACTTTTATTATCAGAAATTATTGTTAAAAAAGGAAGATGAACAACCTTATCAACATAGACAGTGCTCAAAAGCATAGATTAAAAACAAAAACAACAAATGATGGCGTTATATGGCAATTGGTAGAATTTGAAAACTCCAATCAATAGGTAATCTTCAAGGATCGCCTCAATTGATGGTAAACTGCCATTAAATGAAAGAATAGTAATTGAGCATAATACAATATGCAGCAAGAGGCCACCAGTGTCAAGAAATAGCAAAGGGTACCCTTTAGAAGTGAATTGTTCAGCCGAGTTAGCCCAAATATAGCCGCAATGATTAGCCAAATAATTGTTATACACAAAACCCACTTGGGATTTTTGGGGATCACAAAATACGGTATTGGAACAATATATATATAATTGTAATGAAAGCAGGTCCCTGCCTGCGTCTGCACCCAAGGGTGAAGGGTGCAGACGCAGGCAGGGACCTTCTTTCATTACAATTATATATATATTGTTCCAATACCGTATTTTGTGATCCCCAAAAATCCCAAGTGGGTTTTGTGTATAACAATTATTTGGCTAATCATTGCGGCTATATTTGGGCTAACTCGGCTGAACAATTCACTTCTAAAGGGTACCCTTTGCTATTTCTTGACACTGGTGGCCTCTTGCTGCATATTGTATTATGCTCAATTACTATTCTTTCATTTAATGGCAGTTTACCATCAATTGAGGCGATCCTTGAAGATTACCTATTGATTGGAGTTTTCAAATTCTACCAATTGCCATATAACGCCATCATTTGTTGTTTTTGTTTTTAATGTTTTTGAGCACGGTCTATGTTGATAAGGTTGTTAATCTTCCTTTTTTTACAATTTCTGATAATAAAAGTTAAATTATATCGGTCTCAGAGAGACACCAGTATGCTGATGGGACCATCGGAATAATTGTATTTAATTAATTATTCAGGGGAAAACCCTTCAGGTCTCTCAAGATCTCTCGAATTCCATTCAATGCAATTTTCTCCTGGTATTACATTGCTACGTCTTACCTCTGCGGTCGCAATAGCTCAATCTCTGTTCAGACCATGAGGTTCAATAGTATTTAAATCGATGTATCCAAGAGAGTTCTTTCTTTTTGAGTGCCAATTCTCTATCAATGACTTGAAACCTCAATTGGAAGATATCATGGCCAGATGAGACAAAATGATGTGGTATGGGTAATTCTATCGGAAATATCGAATATCGGTGTTTAGTAATCCTGTTAAATTTTTTTGTGTAGTTTCTCCTACATATACCCAACCACAAGGGTATTTGATCAAATAAATTACATATTGGGAATTGCATGTAAAGTATTGTCCAATTTTAAATTTTCGACCAGAGTGTGGGTGCACGATTGAATCACCTTTTGATTACAGCATTGCAACAATTCGAACGAAACTCGTGTACCTCCATTAATGTCCTATAAAAGAGGTCGATCCCTGAGAGAGACATTGGTACAAGCGGAATTTCGTGATACCGGAGATACTACCATACCCTTTTTTTTTTTTTTTGTTCTAAACAAGGGACTTTTCCCTGTTTTAAACTGCTCTTGTTTCAATGCTGTAATTAAAGGTGATTCAATCGTGCACCCACACTCTGGTCGAAAATTTAAAATTGGACAATACTTTACATGCAATTCCCAATATGTAATTTATTTGATCAAATGCCCTTGTGGTTGGGTATATGTAGGAGAAACTACACAAAAATTTAAACAGGATTACTAAACATAAGTCCGATATTCGTCTTAAAAAGACAAAATGATGCGGTATGGGTTATTCTGTCTCATCTGGCCATGATATCTCCCAATTGAGGTTTCAAGTCATTGATAGAGAATTGGCACTCAAAAAGAAAGAACTCTCTTGGATACATTGATTAAATACTATTGAACCTCATGGTCTGAACAGAGATTTCGAGCTCTCCCCTTTTCTGCAATAGTTCTAAAAAATCTTGACCCTGGCTCTATATTCTTATGGGTTATTAAGTGTTTTCATCATAGGCAAACTTTTACATCAAAAATAAACATTTAATATGAAAAATAAACATTTAATACGAATAATACTGTTGAATATATTTTACAGATAATTTTGGAATATTATATATTTTTGGGGATTTGTTTATATTTTTTTTTATACTCTATGTATTTTGTATTGATTCATTGCATTAGGATTCAGCTTAACCTGAGGGGTTAACCATTTGGAGTTGAATGCCGTAGAGGAGGAACTTGCTGTAACGTCTTGATTGCATTAAAGAGTCTCCTCATTGTAGTATAATTGAATCATTAACCGGATTGTCGTTTTCACCTGTTGCTTTCACCTATTTATATTTGCAAAATATTTTGTATGTTCAGACTTGACACGTTGTTCGGTTCCTGTGCTCACTATGGAATCAAACCATTTTATTCATCATATACACGGGTCGGTAAATCTTTCTTTCATTGTATCTGGATTTGGAAGTCTTCCATGCCGACACTGGATTCATGTGGCTGCAACAAATTCTGGTAAGGTAGAAGGTATTCTCTCCGAGCCGGTTATAAAGGGATTTTGCTATTGTAGAATGCATGTTTTGATACGGCGTTGTGTGAACATACTCATTAAAACCGCAGGATTGGCTTGTAAGTATCTAGAGACTAATGAGTGATTTTTGTTGTTCTTAGACAGCGACTCTCCTTTGAAAAAGTTTCTTGAGAATTCCAAATCACTCAGTCCTGAAGAAAGAGCCAGATTTTTGGAACAGGATGAGGTCAGTATATTTGTGTGAGCACATTTAGCATATTCGGTAGCAAATTGCTAGATTTGTTCACTGAAAAGGAGATGGGAGAGGCAGCGAATTTAGAAGACTTTAGGGATTTTGGATCATGGGGCAAAATGTTTTAAAATTTTCAGCCTTTTTACTGTAGGCTTGTACCAAAAGTGACAACATTACGGCAAAGATTACACTTGGTGTGAAGAACTGTATGCTACCCAAAGAGGTAACTGGGCATATGTGTGTGATACCTATCCATTTAGCCATGACTGGGTATTCACGCCAATAACAATGGTTTTAAATTGGCGGTAGTTGTGCTGCACCACACACTTCTAATTAAGCTGGAACTGTAATTCCCCATCTATAAAATATTTACATGAAAAGAGTAAGGCAGCACAAACAGAGAATTCTTTCCAGTGTTGTAATAAACTCCAATAAATGACTTAATCTGATTGCATGCTGTCATATTGTCTTTTGCCAAGATAAATTATATAATAAACAAAAAATCAGCATGTACTACAAGGTCTTTAAATCCAATTGCGTTAATCTATTGAAATTTGTATCGATGTTTCAGTCCACGAGTGGACTTTCCTCATGCATGGTATACAGAATGTGACAATGAGTTCCTCCTTTCCAATTCCAGAGCATACGGGTAACACATGAAAGCAGCGCCCAGGAAGGACAGACTGAGGTATTAAGCCTGAATCTATTCTTTAATAATGTCGCTTTTTCAACACTCAGGTTTGACATACAACATGTTTTCTGCATAATTACTGCAAACAGGGATTACACAAACCTTCCAACCATAAATATTAACTTTTAACAGCTATTTACCCTCACCTGTGTGTCGCTACACTCCTTAGATTGCAGGGTCCTTTTTTTCTTGTTATTCTTCGTCTGATTTGTTTTTAGCGCTCGCTGAACTGTGGAGCATGAAGTGTGTGTGTGCTGGTTATACTCAGACCTTGCTGTGCGTGTACAGATGGTGATGCTTGGGAAATACACCTTTACATATTGGTCTGAATTTCACTATGTCTGGCTTTAAGAATTGATGTACATTCACACATGTCCTCCTACAGTCATGGCCGAAATTGTTAGCACCCCAGAAATGTTTCCAGAAAATCAAGTAACACATGTTTTGCTATACACATGTTTATTCCCTTTGTGTGTATTGGAACAAAACAAAAAAAGGGAGGATAAAAAGCAAATTGGACATAATGTCACACAACTCCAAAAATGGGCTGGACAAAATTCTTGGCACCCAATTAAAATTGTGGATAAATGAGATTGTTTCAAGCATGTGATGCTCCTGTAAACTCACCTGAGGCAAGTAGGAGGTGTGGGCAATATAAAAAGCACACCTGAAAGCCGATTAAAAAAGGAGAGAAGTTCACTTAATCTTTGCAGTGTGTGTCTGTGTGTGCCACACTAAGCATGGACAACAGAAAGAGGAGAACTGTCTGAGGACTTGAGAACCAAAATTTTTGGAAAAATATCAACAATCTCAAGGTTACAAGTCCATCTCCAGAGATCTAGATTTGCCTTTGTCCACAGTGCGCAACATTATCAAGAAGTTTGCAACCCATGGCACTGTAGCTAATCTCTCTGGGTGTGGACGGAAGAGAAAAATTGCTGAAAGGTTGCAACGCAGGATAGTCAGGATGGTGGATAAGCAGCCCCAAACAAGTTCCAAAGAAATTCAAGCTGTCCTGCAGGCTCAGGGAGCATCAGTGTCGGAGCGAACTATCCGTCGACATTTAAATGAACTGAAACGCTATGGCAGGAGACCCAGGAGGACTCCACTGCTGACACAGAGACATAAAAAAGCAAGACTACAGTTTGCCAAAATGTACTCGAGTAAGCCAAAATCCTTCTGGGAAACGTCTTGTGGCCAGATGAGACAAAGATAGAGCTTTTTGGTAAAGCACATCATTCTACTGTTTACCGAAAACGGAATGAGGCCTACAAAGAAAAGAACACCGTACCTACAGTGAAATATGGTGGAGGTTCAATGATGTTTTGGGGTTGTTTTGCTGCCTCTGGCACTGGGTGCCTTGAATGTGTGCAAGGCATCATGAAATCTGAGGATTACCAAAGGATTTTGGGTCTCACTGTAGAGTCCAGTGTCAGAAAGCTGGGTTTGCGTCCGAGATCTTGGGTCTTCCAGCAGGACAATGACCCCAAACATACATCACAAAGCACCCAGAAGTGGATGGCAACAAAGCGCTGGAGAGTTCTGAAGTGGCCAGCAATGAGTCCAGATCTAAATCCCATTGAACACCTGTGGAGAGATCTTAAAATTGCTGTTTATTATTATTATTATTATTATTATTATTCTTTATTTATAAAGCGCCAGCATATTCCGCAGCGCTGTACAATAAGCACAGTATAGACAGGGTTACAATACATTGAACAACATTTGACAAACAGTACAGGAGGAGATGAGGGCCCTATTCCCGTAGGAACTCACAATCTAGGAGGGTTGGGGTTGGAAACAGGAGAGAGGACTGTAAGGTGAGAGTGATTGATGGTTGCGTCAGTGAGTTGGGTGGTAGGCTTCCCTAAATAGGAACGTTTTAAGGGAGCGTTTGAAGGAAGAGAAGTTAGGGGAAAGTCTGACAGTACGAGGGAGAGCGTTCCAGAGAGTGGGGGCTGCGCGTGAGAAATCCTGCAGTCTATCATGGGAAGAGGTGATGCGGGGAGAAGCTAGTCGCAGGTCACTGTTTGACCTTAGGGAGCGGGCCGGGGTGTATTTGGTGATTAGTGAGGACAGGTAGTGGGGAGCCAAGTTAGTGAGGGTTTTGTAGGTAAGGATAAGGATTTTGAACTTAATTCTGCAGTGGATGGGGAGCCAGTGAAGGGACTCGCAGAGGGGAGCGGCAGAGACAGAGCAGGCGGGTGAGGTGAATTAGCCTGGCGGAGGCGTTCAGGATGGATTGTAGGGGGGAGAGCCGGGACAGAGGGAGGCCAGATAAGAGATTATTGCAATAGTCGAGTCGGGAGATTACCAGGGCGTGTATGAGCTGTTTTGTGGTGACAGCGGTAAGAAATGGCCGAATTCGGGAAATATTACGCAGTTGGTATCGGCAGAGGAGGAAAGAGACTTGATGTGGGGGATGAAGGAAAGAGCAGAGTCAAGTGTAACTCCAAGACAGTGAACTTGGTTTGATGGGGAAATGGTGATAGCCTCCACCGTGATAGAGAAGTCAGGAGGTGGGGAGGCATTGGAGGGAGGAATAAGTAGGAGTTCAGTCTTTGACATGTTGATCTTTAGGTGGTGGGAGGCCATCCAGGAGGAGATGCCAGATAAAGTCACTGACTTTTGAAAGGACAGGGGGAGAGAGATCAGGGGTAGAGAGGTAGATCTGAGTGTCATCAGCGTAGAGGTGGTAATTGAAGCCAAAGCTGTTGATGATTTTGCCCAGGGAGGAGGTGTAGATGGAAAAGAGCAGAGGACCAAGGACAGAGCCTTGAGGTACACCAACAGATAGAGGCAATGAAGGAGGAGGAGTTTCCAGCAAAGGACACACAGAAGGACTGTTGGATAAATAGGATTCGAACCCAAGCGAGTGCTGTGTCACCGAGACCCAGAGAGTTGAGGGTCTGTAGAAGGAGGGGGTGGTCAACAGTGTCAAAAGCAGCCGAGAGGTCGAGCAGGATGAGAATAGAATAGTGGTGTGTTTTTTTAGCAGTTAGGAGGTCGTTGGTGACTTTGAGGGCAGTTTCAGTTGAGTGTAGGGGACGGAAGCCAGATTGCAGGGGGTCAAGTAGGGAATTGGAGGACAGGAAGAGGGAGAGGCGGTTGAAGACTAGTTTTTCTAAGAGCTTTGATGTGAAGGGAAGCAGGGATACAGGGCGGTAGTTGGATGGAGAGTTGGGATCGAGGGATGGTTTTCTTTAGTAAAGGGGTAACTAGCGCGTGTTTGAAGGCGGATGGAAAGGAGCCAGTGGAGAGAGATAGGTTGAAGATGTGTGTGAGAGCAGGGGTGAGGGAGGAGGAGAGGGGAGGAATTAGATGTGAGGGAATGGGGTCGAGCGGGCACGTGGTGAGATGTGAGGGAATGGGGTCGAGCGGGCACGTGGTGAGATGTGAGGACAATAAGGAATTGACTTCCTCCTCAGTGGCTGGGAGGAAGCGACAGAGGGTGGCAGAGGGGACCTCTGGGAGTGGAGGTGGCAGATAACTATCTTGTGTTGGGATGTTGCTTCTGATATTTAGAGTTTTACTGAGCAAGTAGTCTGCCAGGTCTTGAGCGCTGAAGGCAGCTGTGGGGGGAGGTGCAGGTGGGTAGAGGAGGGTGTTGAAGGTGGACCAGAGCCGTTTAGGGTTGGAGGACAGCGTAGATATGAGATGAGAAGGATTGTTTGGCCAAGTGGAGGGCAGAGGTGTATGACCGGAGAATAAACTTGAAGTGAACAAAATCAGCTTCAGAGCGGGATTTCCTCCAGGCACGCTCTGCGGTGCGGGAGCATCTTTGCAGGTAGCGTGTCTGGAGGGTGTGCCAGGGCTGAAGCTGGCGGCGTGGGGCCTTAGAGTCGAAGAGGAGCAAGAGTGTCTAGAGCAGAGATGAGAGTAGTATTGTAGTGATTAGTGGCAGCATCAGGGCAGGTGGAGGGTGAGGGAGGTGGTGAAGTAGGTTGGAGAATTGATGGGGGTCCACAGCATGTAGATTTCTGCGAGTGTGTGTGCGGGGTGGGGGAGCAGGGTGTTTAGGAAGTCCAGATAGGTTGAAAGAGAGAAGGTGGTGGTCAGAGATGGGGAAAGGGCGATAGTTGAACTCAGAAATGGAGCAGAGGTTGGAAAAGACAAGGTCAATAGCGTGACCATCGCGGTGGGTAGGGAGGATTGTGTGAGTCCAAGGGAGGACGTGAGTGAAAGAAGTTTGGAGGCAGCAGGGGCGGAAGGATCATCAATGGGAATGTTGAAGTCCCCGAGAATTAGGCATGGAAGATTAGAAGACAGGAAGTGAGAAAGCCAGGTAGCAAAGTGGTCAAAGAACTGGGAGGTTGGTCCGGTGGGCGGTAGATGACTGCCACCCTGAGAGCCAGAGGAGAGAACAGGCGGATGCAGTGTGTCTCGAAGGAGGAGAAGGAGAGGGATGGGGGTGGAGGGAGATGCTGGTAGGTGCAGGTGGGAGAGAGCAGGATTCCGACCCGCCACCATTTCTCTCACCGGTCCTGGGGGTATGGCTCAAGTGTAGACTCCATGTGAGAGAGCAGCAACGGAGGCCATGTCAGAGGGGGTTAGCCAGGTTTCAGTTAACCCCTTAAGGACCTGGGACGTACCATGTACGTCATTGCAGCGGGGTCTCTCTTAGACCCGCTGACGTACATGGTACGTCCTGCCGTTTTTGAGCTGCTGGAAGCGATCGATCGCTTCAGCAGCTCAAACGCCATTGCAGGATGCCTGGGAGTCCAGGCATCCGTGCAATGGCCGTTAGAAGTGCCGGGGCACCCTGTATCGCTCCCCGGGAGCGATCTACATCCGGTTGCACCGGAGAGGTGCCCGGCACTTCTACAGAGCGCTGGAAGCGATCGGATCGCTTCCACTGCTCTGAGCATATTACAAGGATGCCTCGACATCGAGCATCCTTGTAATATACTTACCTGCCGCCGGTCCGTCCGTGATCGCTCCCCCGAGCGATCACTTCCGGTAGCGGCAGGAAGTACTGAGTGCCACGAGGTATCGTGGCACTCAGTACAAAAATCGATCACTTCAGTGATCAGGTGCTTCTGCTGGGTGCCTCGAGGGATCAAGGCACCCAGCAGAGTAAAAAAAGTGAAAAAAAGTAAAAAAAAAGTAAAAAAAAGTGTGTAAAAAAGTGTAAAAAAAGAAATAAATAAAATAAACTGACAGTTAGGGGTAGGGTTAGGGTTAGGGTTAGGGTTAGGGGTAGGGGTAGGGTTAGGGTTAGGGGTAGGGTTAGGGTTAGGGGTAGGGTTAGGGGTAGGGTTAGGGGTAGGGGTAGGGGTAGGGGTAGGGGTAGGGTTAGGGGTAGGGGTAGGGTTAGGGGTAGGGTTAGGGTTAGGGTTCTAAGGCAGGGTCAGGGGTAGGGTTAGGGTTCTAAGGGCAGGGTCATCTTGGGGCTGAGTGGGAATGTTCCTAGCCTGCCTCATCAGAGAGGCAGGCTAGCAACATCCAATCAGAAGTTAGAAAAAATCAAAATAAAATTTCTAATTTGTCAGGTCAGGCCAATATTTTGTAAAATATTGGCTCTGACCTCTGTGATTCTCCCTCCTCTCCTCACTTGTGTTTTGGTGAGCGAGAGAGAGAGATCAGATTTGACAGGTTAGAGATTTTAGTGAGATTTAGTGAGATTAGAAAAATTGAGGGCAGATTTAGAGAGATTTTAGGGAGATTTAGAAGAATTGAGGCAGGTTTAGAGGGATTTAGAGAGATTTAGGTGTTTATTTGTATTTTCTTGTGAACCCAACGGTTCTTCTAGAAACCACAATCCGCTATATATATATAATAATTATAAAATTTTATAATCTATTATATATAATGTCTGAGAGGGTGTACAGCGCCGAGGAGGCATATGCCATCCTGGCGTCAGAATCTGAGGCATCTGCGTCAGACTCAGACCCTCATTTCGACCCCGCTAACTGCTCAGAGGCGTCGCTAGATACATTATCTATGCTGGCTGATGTATCTAGTGATGTTTCTGATGCAGATCCTGGGTCACCACCTGCCAGCAGGAGACGCACAGCTCCAGCTGAGGAGTGGGTAGTGCCTCAATCGCCAGAGGCCAGATATATCCCTCCTTTCACGGCAAATCCTGGCATCAATATTGATGTTGCAGGATTTACCGCCACACAGTTTTTGCAGGTGTTTATGGGGGATGATTTGTTGGGCACATCGTGGCCCAATCAAATCTGTATGCCCATCAGCATTGTGCTGCGAAGCCAGACTCTACTTGGCAAGGCAGCAATGGACCCCGCTAGATGTGCCAGAATTTCTGAAATTCTGGGCACTTACTATGCTGAGGGCATCATAAAGAAGCCCTCAATTCGCTCCTGCTGGAGCAGTAGCCCCATCTGCTCTACCCCATTTACCTCCAATCAATGTCAACGTAGAAGGTATGAAAACATTTTGCGTTTCATGCACTTCAGTGACAACAGCCTGTGCTCCCCTAGAGAGCATCCCCAGTTTGACAGGCACCAGACTTTTACATTTTATTCGTACATTTTTATGTTCTACAATTGGTGCTATTTTGCCAAAATCTTGCACACCTATGCATGGGGGGCATGGGTGTACTCAGGAGATCTTGCAGAAAACAACCTGGAGAGTTTTCATGCAGTAACAAACAACAGTGTCTGCTAAGGCTAGGGTCAGACGAGCGTGATTTCTACGGACTGTACGTCCGTGCAGTACGGACATCGTCAGTACGGAAGACGCAGTAGTGGTCACACAGTCCGTTTTTTCACTGACATTTATTTTTTGACAGATGTAGGAGGGACAATAAATTCAATTGCAAAACCATTTTGTCCGTGAAAAATGCAGGACGTATAAATGCAGTCCGTCTGACCACGTTCCATCACTCACACACAAAGCTATGCAGACGTTGCGGACGCAGCGCACTTTGTGCGGCCGTTCTAAGCGGTTCTACGTTCTTGGCCTGCCTTGCGTCCGTGGGCCGCGGCCGTTGTGCGTCCGCAGTTCAGTGCGGACGTACTTCGTGTGTCGGGCTCCATTGGACTTTATGTCATGCTATCACGGACGTACTTTTAGGCGCGATCACGGACGTGAACACTACGCTCGTCTGACCCTAGCCTAAATCACAGTCAAAACTACTGTGGGCGTAAAAATCTGAAATTTGAAAAATTTACCGCCACACACCTTCTCAATGTTTTGGGCTAAAACCGTTGCATCCATGGCATCAAAGCACTCCATATGCAATACCTTGGGGTGTCAACATAACAAATATAAACAATTTTCTAGCAATAATTCAAACTGGGGTATGCGGTAGACCCCAAAACCAAAGCTAGGCCTAGCTGAAGAAATAATCTCAATTTCAACTCCAATGACAAGTCATAAAAATTGTATTTGAACCTTCCCAAAATCCTGGCAAACCTATGCATGGGGGGCAATGGGTGTACTCAGGAGACCTTGCAGAAAACAACCTGGAGAGTTTTCATGCAGTAAAAAACAACAGTGTCTCCTAAATCACAGTCCAAAACTGATGTGGGTGTGAAAATGAAAAATGACCAACCAAACAGTATCTAATTTGTTTGGAGCAAACGGATGCATCCATAGCATAAAAACACTCCATTTACAATACTTTGGGGTGTTAGCTTACCAAATATATGCACGTTCATAAACTGGGGTATGTAAAAAGGCCCTGCAAAGAAGATACTGTATGTCAAATTAGAAAATTGACAAGCACATGTCAAAGATTGGCGTAGCACCCAAAAACAACAGAACAAATCTATATATGGGTGGTATCAATTTACTCAGAAGATGTTGCTGAACATATTTTGGGGTGTTTTTTGGCAGTAACCCATAACTGGATTTGACAATTCATGCCTAAAGTACAATGTGTGTGAAAAAATAACACAAAAAGTGACTACCTGAAAGTTTGACAAAGAGCTAGTGCATGGAAAGTGTTAAAATACAACTCTTTGAAGCACCCTAGGTGTGCCCTTTCTAAAAATATATGGTTTGATGGGGGTAAATTACTTTGGCCGGCTTCAAAAATGTCCCAAATAGGCCATGGGTGCATGATGACGAAATGTGAAAATTCCAAGTTGGAAAACTGAAATGCGCACCCCCCAAATAAGGCCTTTTAGCCCCCAAATGACCCGACATACCTATACATGGGTGGTAATCAATTTACTCAGAAGATGTTGCTGAACATATTTTGGGGTGTTTTTTGGCAGTAACCCATAACTGGATTTGACAATTCATGCCTAAAGTACAATGTGTGTGAAAAAATAACACAAAAAGTGACTACCTGAAAGATTGACAAAGAGCTAGTGCATGGAAAGTGTTAAAATACAACTCTTTGAAGCACCCTAGGGTGTGCCCTTTCTAAAAATATATGGTTTGATGGGGGTAAATTACTTTGGCCGGCTTCAAAAATGTCCCAAATAGGCCATGGGTGCATGATGACGAAATGTGAAAATTCCAAGTTGGAAAACTGAAATGCGCACCCCCCAAATAAGGCCTTTTAGCCCCCAAATGACCCGACATACCTATACATGGGTGGTATCAATTTACTCAGAAGATGTTGCTGAACATATTTTGGGGTGTTTTTTGGGTAAACCCATAACTGGATTTGACAATTCATGCCTAAAGTACAATGTGTGTGAAAAAATAACACAAAAAGTGACTACCTGAAAGATTGACAAAGAGCTAGTGGCATGGAAAGTGTTAAAATACAACTCTTTGAAGCACCCTAGGTGTGCCCTTCTAAAATATATGGTTTGATGGGGGTAAATTACTTTGGCCGGCTTCAAAAATGTCCCAAATAGGACATGGGTGCATGATGACGAAATGTGAAAATTCCAAGTTGAAAACTGAAATGCGCACCCCCCAATAAGGCCTTTTAGCCCCCAAATGACCCGACATACCTATACATGGGTGGTATCAATTTACTCAGAAGATGTTGCTGAACATATTTTGGGGTGTTTTTTGGCAGTAACCCATAACTGGATTTGACAATTCATGCCTAAAGTACAATGTGTGTGAAAAAATAACACAAAAAGTGACTACCTGAAAGATTGACAAAGAGCTAGTGCATGGAAAGTGTTAAAATACAACTCTTTGAAGCACCCTAGGGTGTGCCCTTTCTAAAAATATATGGTTTGATGGGGGTAAATTACTTTGGCCGGCTTCAAAAATGTCCCAAATAGGACATGGGTGCATGATGACGAAATGTGAAAATTCCAAGTTGGAAAACTGAAATGCGCACCCCCCAATAAGGCCTTTTAGCCCCCAAATGACCCGACATACCTATACATGGGTGGTATCAATTTACTCAGAAGATGTTGCTGAACATATTTTGG
Organism: Leptobrachium leishanense; assembly: GCA_009667805.1. Lineage (NCBI taxonomy): Eukaryota > Metazoa > Chordata > Amphibia > Anura > Megophryidae > Leptobrachium > Leptobrachium leishanense. Next base: position 325,293,196 of record CM019064.1, on the reverse strand, counting down.
GGTGTTTTTTGGCAGTAACCCATAACTGGATTTGACAATTCCATGCCTAAAGTACAATGTGTGTGAAAAATAACACAAAAAGTGACTACCTGAAAGATTGACAAAGAGCTAGTGCATGGAAAGTGTTAAAATACAACTCTTTGAAGCACCCTAGGGTGTGCCCTTTCTAAAAATATATGGTTTGATGGGGGTAAATTACTTTGGCCGGCTTCAAAAATGTCCCAAATAGGACATGGGTGCATGATGAGAAATGTGAAAATTCCAAGTTGGAAACTGAAATGCGCACCCCCCAAATAAGGCCTTTTAGCCCCCAAATGACCCGACATACCTATACATGGGTGGTATCAATTTACTCAGAAGATGTTGCTGAACATATTGGGGTGTTTTTTGGAGTAACCCATAACTGGATTTGACAATTCATGCCTAAAGTACAATGTGTGTGAAAAAATAACACAAAAAGTGACTACCTGAAAGATTGACAAAGAGCTAGTGCATGGAAAGTGTTAAAATACAACTCTTTGAAGCACCCTAGGGTGTGCCCTTTCTAAAAATATATGGTTTGATGGGGGTAAATTACTTTGGCCGCTTCAAAAATGTCCAAATAGGACATGGGTGCATGATGACGAAATGTGAAAATTCCAAGTTGGAAAACTGAAATGTGCACCCCCCAAATAAGGCCTTTTAGCCCCCAAATGACCCGACATACTATACTTGGGTGGTATCAATTTACTCAGAAGATGTTGCTGAACATATTTTGGGGTGCTTTTTGGCAGTAAACCTTAAAGTTCACAGTACATGTATTCTTAAATTACGTTCAAAAAAAAAAAATCACCAAAATTTTTTTTTTTTTCAAACTTTGGCATAGATTTGTGGTAAAATGGTTTGCATGGAAAGAGTCAAAATACCCCAAGTTTTAATACCTTGATTTGTGTACTTTAAAAAATATGTATATGTGGAGGGTTATTCAGGAATTAGTGACAGATATCAGTGTTACAATGTCACTATCACTAGTTTTGAAAATAAACTCTTTGGAAATGGCAAAGTGCTACTTGCACTTATTGTTGCATAAAATAAGGAAAAAAGCGAGGAATATGTAAACATTGGGTATTGCTAAACTCAGTACTAAATTTAGAAAACTACTAAGGAATAAAAAATTTTTGACGGTTGTTGATACATAAGAAATTTTGGGGTCAAAGTTCGAAAAAGTGGTGTTTTTTCAATTTTTGTGTCATATTTCACAATATTTTTTATAGTAAATTATATGAAATGATGAAAAAAATGGTATCTTTATAAAGTCCATTTAGTGACGAGAAAAACAGTGTAAAATATGTGTGGGTTACATAAACGAGTAAGAGGAAATTTGACGTAAACACTAAGAGCGCAGAAACGTAAAAACAGCTGCGGTCACGAACGGACGGATTTGTGTAAAACCGCCCGTCACTAAGGGTTAAAGCTAGGAGGTTGAAGGAGTTTGAAGGAAGATGTCATGGATTGCTGTGAGTTTGTTGCACACAGAGCGAGCGTTCCAGAGGGCGCAGGAGAAAGAGGACAGGCGCTGAGGGATTATGGGAATGAGGTTGCTGGGCTTGCAGGGAGGTGATTTATGTGCGATGGAGATAGGATGAGAGTGAAGTATGGATGTGTTGTGGGGCCAGGGTTAGGGGATATGTCACCTGCATAGAGTAAACAGCAGGAGGGTGAGAAAGAGAAGGTGGGAATGGGATTTGTGGGAGTGATTGGCAGCACGAGAGTTAGAGGGAGACCATGTTCTGAGGAAACAAAGGAGCTCATGTGAGGCCATCATGTGGGACGAGAGGAGGGAGGGAGAGATGCAGATAGTGTAGGGGTCGGTGGTAAGAGGGGCAGGAGTTCCATTTAAGGAGAAAGGTAGAAGTAAGAGCAGAAGCGTGAGAGAAAGCATGATATAGACGTGCGTTTAACCAGAGTAAAATTGGGCCTTGCAGTTCCTTCCTCCAGTCCAACAACTCCAGGAATCAACTCTGCGCGTCCACTTAAGAATGCCACTTGGGGATGTCACAAGACCAAGGCTCAGTGGAGCTGGTCTTAAATGTTATAAAGGGCGGACTGTTTACTTTTTTAACTGCCTAATGCAAACACCCTGAAGCTGGATGGGCTGTGTCAATAGGGCAGGAGATTCACATGCTAATTAGCAAAGCAAATGGTGGAGAAAAACAAAAATAAATAAAAAACAGAAAAAAAAACAAGGAAACGTTATAATGTGGGTGCCTGCGAATACTGGGTGATGGGGGTCCTACCAGCAAAAGTATGCAGGGGATCAGTTGAGATGTGGGTGTCTGGGATGATGGGTGATAATGCCTACCTTGTGGAGAGAGGAGACACAGGAATTAGGGATCGTGATGGCGTAGGGGAAAAGGCGCCCTTCCAATAAGAGAGACCTGGAGCAGTTTGCAAAGGAAGAGTGGTCCAAAACTCCGGGTGAGAGGTGTAAGAAGCTTATTGATGGTTAAAGGAAGCGTCCGATTTCAGTTATTTTTTCTAAAGGGTGTGCAACCAAATATTAAGTTAAGGGTGCCAAGAATTTTGTCCAGCCCATTTTTGGAGTTTTGTGTGACATTATGTCCAATTTGATTTTTTCCTCCATTTTTTTGGTTTTGTTCCAATACACACAAAGGGAATAAACATGTGTATAGAAAAACATGTGTTACTGCAATACTTTTCTGTGAGAAATACTTTATTTTCTGAAAAAATGTCTGGGGTGACAACAATTTCGGCCATGACTTAATGTGAGGGATTATTAATCTGCAGGTTTCCCCTTTAAATTCTTTGCATCGGCTGGTTGTCTCCTTTTGTGCTCACCTTAACATTTTGCACTCTGTCATGGTGGACACGCGTTCTTTCAGTCATTTCCTACTTAAGTGACGTTCAAGTTATGGGAACATGTGAAGAGATGGTGCGGAGGAGATTGTTTCTCACAGTAAAGAGATGGAGCTTTTCCGTTGCTCAGGCAGAAGAATGCGAGTGGAATCTAAAGGTCACATTCTAGATGTTTCATACTGTTCTATACCGTGGTGCTCACTGCCTGCTTTCTGGAAGTGGTTTGCATGCTTGACCTCTAGAATGCAGGGCTTCGGTTTTGCCGCAAATCCTCTGTTGGTACATAGTCCACGTCTTGGTCAATGGCGATGGCATTTCCTTCTCTAGACCTAAGTAGCTATATATCAATGTGTCTAATATATATAATTTTTTTTTTTTTTCCATCCAATTTGGTTGAATGGGACAATTGAGCTTATTCCGTTTTTAACCTTGTATTTCTTCAACCAGATAAGAAAATCCATTCAAATACTGTCATATTGTGGCAAATGAAAAAGCATAGCCATATTTTTTCTTTATTAAAATATAATCCCTATTTATAAAAAGTAAATGCTGTCACTAGGTGGCTTGGTGCTGGGGAGATTGACAGCTGTTACAAAAGAGCCGTCCTAGAACCACAGCACTCTGCTCACAGGCTGAATATACAGCACCCAAAGCTGGGGGGGGGGGGTGTCTGACTGTCAGCTGCAATACCTCCAGGAGGGAATGAGATTTCATTTAATCTTTGACTGACTGTATTTTGCAGCCGTCATGCACCTGGTCGGTACAGGTACATAATATGAAGCGAACACCTACAATATTTTAACTGTACCACAATTTCAATATAAAATGAAAGGAAAGTAACAAATGATAAGTTTGAGATGGCTTTATACACCTATTGCTTATAGGTTGAAACAGACATGCACTCTAGAGCAGGGATTTCAAACTCTGGTTCCCCCGGATGTTACTGAACTACAACTCCCTGATCCACTGGCCATCTAAAGAATTCTGGGAATTTGTAGATGTCAATATCTGGGGGGGGGGCTGGTGTTTTGAGACTCCTGATCTAAAAGTTGCGAGACATGTCTCAAAAAAACAATTTACAAAAGTCCAGCAATTTGATAAATCTGCAGTGTGGCTAAAGGAGATTACATTGCTCGGGTATTACAGATAAACAAATCTGAACGTAAAATGTATCCTTTTGTCTGCTGTACCTTTTTACAATAACATTCTAGATTGTGAGTTCCCACGGGAATAGGGCCCTCGTTTTCTCCTGTACTGGTTTATCAAGTGTTGTTCAATGTATTGTAACTCTGTCTGTATCATACCCATTGTACAGCACTGCGGAATATGCTGGCGCTTCATAAATAAGTATAATTGTTCAGCCTCTCCATTACCAATGTGGTTCTTTTTTTTCTTTGGATCTGCGTTTTTAAGGTTTTTTTTCTCGCCTGCGCTTTAAATTGAACATGCTTCCTTTCAGTCTCCTTCGATTTGAATTACTTCCCCGTTGTTCGGACAAACAGGCTATCGAATTTAGATATACCTCACATCCCAGGAGTTCTCATCCAGAACCTGCATTCCAGAGGCCAATTGTTGTGGAAAGTCACTGGCGTACCTAGCTGCAAAAAAAACCCTTTTGTATGCTCATCGAATGGTTACATCTGGAAAATCCAGTTTTAGATGTGAATCGTCACTTTGTCCTATTCTGTGCATCAAGCCTTTGATAGCCTTATTATCCTGGAAAGGGCTCTTTATTGTGTCTGCACTATAGGCAATGTCAGAGCGGCGCAGAGCCTGATATTTGCAGATTCTTCCCATTGATGTTTTACTGTCTTTTCATTTATAATGTGCAACTGTGTTCTTTAATGCTGTATAATGGGGAGCGATTGTTGAAGCTAAAGAAAATGGAATGAGGATAACAATCAGGTTTAGTCCATTATCCATAAATTCTGTGTGTGTGTGTGTGTGTGTGTGTGTTCTAGTGTTCGTTCGATGCAGCTATCGATTCGTTTAATAAACTCTACCCCGTGATTTGACCCTAACCAGGGAAGATAATGTCTACTTCCACTCTTTCAGGACCCCAATCTCCTTTGTAAGGTGTTTAGAAATTAAGGATGATAGTTTAGAAAACATCCTTATAACCCTCCTGAGACAGATCTTCAAAGCCTAAATAGCCTGATCCTAGGCTTGGATTGATGTGGCTGCTGTCTGAAGATGACTATCAACACCAGAGCCTGCTTTAACTGTCCCGCTCCTAATTGCCCTCCCTAAGGACTTGTTGAGTCCTCTGGTTTTTTTCCTTGCCACTTATCATCCTTTTCAGCTATCCGTCTGATTTTTTTTTTTTTGGCACTTACCCTTCTGTGATCAATGTTTTGGATTGTTCCCTGGGTATCGTAAGTGCTTTACCCAAATGGTAATGTAAGGAAGACCACTTGGTACCTCTGCGTCCCATTAATAACGCAGTGTTCAGGGAAGTGTCCAACCACTGATTAATGCTAAGCTTTCAACATTTCTCACTATTGTACATGGATCACTGAAATTTTCCATGACATCCAGTTTGCATCCTCAGTTGTTGATGTCCAAGTAAGGGAAATTGCATGCATTGACCCTTCACCCCATCAATTTTGTCATGTACGGGCCCTATTCCCTAGTGAACCCGAACTGTAGTGTTCGGGTGAGGTAAGTGTTAACGTCAGGATAAGTGACTTTAACGCATGCCACTCATATTGCATCCCTATCGGTGATTTTGCAAGCTTACTGTGCTTTGTGTACCCTATGCTTGACATGGGAGCACAAACTAATTGGTGTTAGGATAAGTAAGGCATACAAAGTGCTGTCACCTAGAAGTTGTTGCTAACTGGTTCCACTTTTGCAGAATCATTTGGCACCAGCTAAAACCCCGCAATGAATCAGATACTCGCCTCAACTTGCAGTGAGAACAGTGACCTGATCCGCTGCTTCTGGCTACCGGGAGTAGAATGAGACGGGGAAGAAATAGTCCCCAATCTCCATCTGTGATCGCGCAGGGTTCACGACCCAGCAGCAGAACCCTCCACGGAGTCCTATAGACTCCAGGTGGTGATTCTGCATCGCCGTATCACGAGGGTAGCGCTTGGTTCTGGGGCCAGGTGCTGAATTGGCACCTGCCACGGAATCTGCTGCTAAAATGGGGATGCTACTAGATAAAAAGCTGTTGACAGAGGTATGTGAGAATCCTACATGCTTGCCTGCTACTTGGGATTCTTAGACAAAAACATCACTTGCAATCTATTGAGCATAGAAAAAAGGATCTTGCCACTGTTGGTGACGGGGGTAAACCCAATTTGACAATTGAAAAAGCTAGTGGAGATGGCCAAAGAATAAAATAAAACTTAACTTCATTTCTCATTAAAAGCTAAAGGAATGCTTTCAAAGCTCTATTGTGAAAGGCAGATAGACACAGTCACAGAGCTTACCTAGGACAAACATAACGTATACATGTCTCAGCGGAGGCGAGAACAGAAGTAAAATAAAGGCCACTACAAAAAAGAGGCCATAAAGCAAGTTTGGGAGTGTGCTAGATTGGAAATACTAGCACAATACTGGACCCTCCCTGGAGACTGATATAGGGAATAAAAGGCAGTGTGGAAACCTTGCAAGTATCAAATCTAATGAATGGATGCAGGCCTTCGAGGGTCTGTGGGTATAGGAAAGCATGAGAAAACATACAGCCTTTATGAAGAGCCCTATCAGGAACAAACAATAAAGGCTTGCAAACCAAACCGGGGGGGGGGGGGGAAACCTGGCCTCAGTGCATTGAAACTGAACTAGTTGCCTAAATTGGGAGTGCTTCCAGTAGGTAAGGAATATTTCTAGAAGTCAGAAAAGTTTCCAGAGCAAGGATTAACCCCTTTGCTGCTGAGCTAATTTTTACCGCTTTTGCTCATGTTTAAACACCATTTGAAGCCACATTTTATTATGACCCAGACATATTATATATCGTTCTTTCCAGCAGACTCTGCAGATTCATAATATATCATTATTCTATGTATACGTCATGTCCTGCCTGTATATTATAACAAAATATGCAATAAAATTAGAATTTTTAATCATCTACATCGTGTAAAGTGGTTTTTTTCACATTTTATCATATGCGTTTTTGCGTTTAAAAAAGCACACCCCATAGAAAATATAAAGAAAAAATTAGAAATGGGGACTATTTACATTTTTTTTGGGGAGAATTATGTGATTTTTAGCAAACGCACCCCGTAGAAAAAAATCATTTAGTGCAGCATCTACTAACTCTAAACATGGTCATGTAATTGAAATGGGAACAATATTGCTGCATTAATAAAAAACACACACAAAACGATACTTTTTATTTTCTCTTGCCAAACATGACTATGTTAAAAGTATCATTTGAAAGGTCATGCTCTGGCCTTTCGAATGATACCAAACATGACCACTAGCTTCCAGGAGATATGGGGATTCAATCTCCACCAGGTGATTTCCTTAGGAAATCCCCGGGCGCTTAAGGGTTCCTCGGTTAACAGACGCGATGACGTCCGGTAGCTAGCGGGGGACCCGGAGGTGGAGCCGCCATCCAAGATGGCGGCCCCCACCGGAGCTAGGTCGTGATCCGCACTGAAGGGGTTAAAAACAGGCATCGCTTTAAGGCTGGGTTCACACCTGCGTGTTTTTTTACGAGCACAATACGCACGCATGTTTTTACGCGCGTAATACTCACGTTTTTACACACGTATCGCGCCAACGTAAAAAAGCGCATTACAGTGCGTTCACGGCCATAGAATGCAGAGTGAACGTGCTGCAAAGAAGCGCCCGTACTTCTTTGGGCTCAGGACGTTTTACAGCGCGTTCCTGCGTGCTGTAAAACGCCCAGGTGTGAACGGGTCCCATAGGAAATCATGGGATTTCCGTGTCTCGGCGTTTTTACAGCTCGCAGGGACGCACTGTAAAACGTTGAGGTGTGAACCCAGCGTAAAGGGCAGACAAAGCGATGCCTGGTCTGTTTTTTTTTGTTTTTTGAAGACCCGATCGGGAGGGAGAGGGATCCAAAAGGATCCACCCCTCCCTCCCTTTTCAGGTGATCTCCCGGCATGATGTGAGGACGTCATTTACATCGGGAGGGGTATAAAGTCAGAACGTCGCGGGACCCCAGACAGAGAGGTAAGTATCTCTCTGGGGGCTCCCGCAAGCGGAGGACGTGTGGGGAACATTCTCCGCATATAGCGAGAGTCAATGAGGACGTTTGCCACACGTCCTCCACAGGGAAAGGGTTAAAGGGCCCCTAAAACATGAGCCAATAGATGTTCATCTAGTTCTTTAACGCGATTCCCTGGTGTAAACCAGCGTCATCTGGAGCAGAGAGTGCAGCCTAGTTGCTCCATAGGCTTGAGAGTAAGAAGTGAGACCTTATTCTCAAGCCTATGCAATAACTAGGCTGCACTCTGCTGCGGATGATGCTGGTTTACACCAGGGAAACGTGTTGAGCCAATAGAGATGTTCATTTAGTCGTTGCTCTGGAAAAGCGACAGTTCTGTTTGCAGAAAGGTTCACTGGTGCCACCTGCATTTATTTCGAGCACGAGCATTCAGAGCAAATGTTTCAGATAAAGAACCTTTCATCAGTGTAGTTGCTCATGCCTGCAAATGTGGGTGTTGATATATAAACCTCCCTTGTTTTGACACTTCCTACCCTTTTGGAACCTGTTCTGGGGATTCTTGAAGGTATTCATTCAGGTTTTCTGTAGGTGTTACTTCTCTCATGGAGTTCTGTGCAGGTGTGACCTTTATTGCCTCCCTCCAAATGACCTTATTGACATCTTGTCAGGTTTATTTGCCTTTCGGAAATTGCCACTTTCAGGCTGCGGGCACACGAGCATTTTTAAGAGCAGAAGGAACGTCCGTGAGAGTGGACGTTCCTTCCCCTCTGGTGCCCTTGTGGCCACCTTGCTGAACGCAGCTAGTGTACTCAACGTTACATCGCTCGATCCTCCTATGGAGGATTGCGCTTTGTAGCCCTGGTTGCGTACGTTGCAGCTTTTTTGATGGGGAGGGCTTTTAACGTCCGCTGGTAGCACGCGCTGCTATCCCCGTGAGGCCCTCCCTGTCGATCCGTCACAAAGCTGCGACGGACGCCGGGACGTGCGGTTACCCAGACGCACTGAGTGTGCTTATGTGCCTGCAGCCTCTTTCGAATTTTGAGCTGGCTACCTATAAACCTGTGACCTAAGCTTTTTCACTGTTAATTGGGGAAACCTTAGACCTCTACCAAACTGGTACTGATGAAACTCTTGGACATGGAGTACACTTGCTTTTTGTGTATGGAGTTATTTGCCCAGATGTTATACCTACCTGAATCATGTTTTACATCTGGTTAGTGTTCATCCTGTTGGATTCTGAGTGATCCCGGTATCCCTGCTGGATGGAGTAGATGTAACATCACTGCTCTATAACTGTGGAGACCCAGGTTTGAATCCCGTCCAGAGCACATCTCCAGTAAGTGTCCTTGGGCAAGACACCTAACGGTACATACTTTCCTACCACACAATATCGGCTGTGGAGTCCAGTGGTGAGGTCTCTGCCTTTTGACTGTGAAGAAGCAAGTCAAATCCCGTTTAGCACATCCCTCCAATCCAACTGTGGAGAAGCAAGTCTTGACTTTACGAGAAATGGGTTCAACCTAACCGCCAGGTCGCTGCTCTACAATCATGGAAAGACTACTTGATTCCAGACGCCACCAGCGAGTGTCCTTGGGCAAGACACCTAACGATATGGACGTGCCTACCTCACAAAATACTTATACATCTCATAGATTGTAAGTTCCCTTGGGAACAGGGACCCCCTGAATCAGGCCATATAATCCATGTGTGGTATTCCAGTGTATCAACACCTGTACAATGATCTCGTAAAGCGCTGTGAAAATTGTGGCACTATATAAGTAAATAATGATGATGATCCATTAAGTTGGCTGTATCGGATCCAGGTGCCTGGTTATTTTAAGATGGCATTCAGCAAAATTCCCCTTTTTCCTGAGTCTGTGTCACCCGTGTCCTTAAAGTCTGCCCTGATGCCAACACTGATTTTTGTGTGTCTGTGTGTCTAACGTGACATTTGTAGTTGGGCTCTTTAACAAAACCTTTTCAGAAATGAAATTCTTGCAGGAAGCTGCCGTACCTGAAGTGAATGAAACCTTTTACAGTAGAAGAAACTGCAAAAGACCCAATTGCTATGTGCAAGAGAATAATGGACATTTTTAACTGGATAACCCCCCCCCCCCCCCCACTCACTCGACACTTATGCAGTAACCAGCAGCGATTTATATTTGCATTGTAAATATTTATTTAACGAAGCTGCCTGTAATGGACGTTTTTCTAAACACAAAATCTGTGGTTCCTTGCTGGACGCCTCTACACACCACCCTACTGCCAAGTGACCGCTCTGGACCTGTGGTTGCATCCAGCTGTTATTTTGGTATTGTGCAATTTCCATAAATCATCTAGGGATCCAGAAGACCCGTGAAGAGAAAATGTAAACAGATCTGAGCTTTGCTGTATCTGTGATTTTAGTGGCTGCAAGCTGATAACTCCCTTCTAATGACTTTGCCAGGAATTTCAATTACTGCGGCTTTAATGATCAGCACAGCTGGTAGGTGTTGAGAGGGCTGACTATGGGCTATTTCCAGCTGCTGTAGAACATTGTCTTCCTGCCACCAGTCTGTTTCCTGTGGCTTCCTGATTTATTGGACGAGGAAAGGACATGGCACAGCCTGCATCCGACCCTTGACCTGCGTGATTATACAGTGATGCTGTATACAGAATGACAGGACTTTGTACCTACGTACCACCTAATGCTGCTCATGGGGTTCATAGCGGTTTGATGTGTATAGTATTATTTATCTTTATAGAAAAAATTGAATTGACAGCATTCATCTCAACATCAACAGTATTTCATAACAATGTGGAATACGTTTTGTGTCGTGAGATTCTGGGGATGAGAAAGAGGCCCATGTCACACTCATTTAGGAGGTCTTGTGATCCATTTCTATGGTAAGTATGGCATACTGCAGTGGTTCCCAACTCTGGTCCTCCAAGGATCACCTTGGGGAAATGCGGAATGAATCCTGCAGTCACTGAGCAGCAAATCATCTCACCTGTGCCGTGCTTCAGATATCCTGCAAACCTGACCTGTTTGAGAGACTCGTGGGTCACGGTTGAGAAACACTAATTTACTGGAGAAAGGGAAATTAAAAACTGGCCTGAGTTCTGTATTTGTCTGACAGGAAGAAGTGTGAAAATAATGACATTTTACTTATGGCTCGGCACTGAAAGGGTTTACCAGTAACTTTTTTTTTTAACCGTTTTCTGCGTATTTTAATACATTGTATAATCTTTTATAAACAGAAGTCATTTCCAATCTTGAATGTCCCTTAAAGTTGCAGTAGTAAAACACATTTGTCTCACCGCAAGTGGTTTTGCTGGGCGACCAGAGCCTGAAAGCACGCCTGAATACTTTGTTTCTGGGAACGCATGCCCCAATAACACCACAAAGCTAAATATGAGCATTGTCCAGGCCAGCCGCTGTGAGCCCAGAGTATTGTCTTGGATGGCAGCGTTACAAAAACAGAAACCTGTGATCGTTACTTTAGCGATCTGACATGGCACGTCTCCAAAGCCAAAAAAATGAAGACTGCAGAGTAGAATGTCTTTAAAAATGTAATTTGTGGTAATAGGTTTTATGTTCTTTACAGATTCATCAGTTACCCCAAGCTTTAACAGCACTTTTTGCTGCCCACTTACATTCCTTAGATCCTAGCTACTTCAATCCTGAGGCCCACTTCCAAATACTGTGTTTTTTTTTGTTTTTTTTATAGGAATGCCTCTGGCACTGGGATCTCAAACTTCAGCCCCCAAATATTGACAGCCTACAATTCCCAGCATTTTTTGCATGCAAACGGCCAATGGATCATGGGAGTTGCAGACCAAAAACATCTGTGGGGCTGGAGTTACAGATCCCTGCTCTAGCAGGAAACTAGGATGGGGATCAGAGTAGGGACCTGCAAAGCTTAGAAATTCGAAATCAAATTGCTGGACGTATTCAATTTGAGTTTGCCAATCGATCGCTTTATCAGAAGCGCCAGTCTCAGAGCTTGCCTGGCCACAATCTGCATCCCCAGCAAGCAGCGTGCCTCCCAGACGCACAGCACAAGGCTGGGAACGGCACGCTGCTAGGCGCCAACCCCTCCAGCAAGACTGACATGTGAGAGTGACTTCTCACTGTCACATGATGCACAGGGGGAGGCTGAGGACGACGGGTGCGGTGGAAGCTGCAGTGTGTAGAGGGTTTCGGCCAGGACAGAGGAGCGAGCAGCAGGCAGGCCTGAGCCAAGTTAGTGACAGGGTAGTTGTACTCGCCATCATCATAATATTGTGCTTCTTTAGCAGGATAGGGAAGCCAGGTGATGGAATGGATCATTGATTCATCATCACCAGAAGATGGCTACCGGGGTAGGCCAGGGGCTCTTAACAGTAAAACTGGCCATATTAATGATATGGTGGCCTGCTCCCGGTGTGGGGAGATAATAAGGAAAGCGGCACTCACCGATTCGATATTAGATTTCGAGCCTTAACAGCCGATTCAATTTGATTCGGTTTGAGTGAAAATTTGTGATTTGCAGGGCCCTAGATCAGAGGTGTTAAAGATCATCTTTTCTTGATCTCTACCTCCAGGTAAAAACCATTGCTCTTGGGTTCGTTTATATTTGTATAGTACAGTGTATTCATTCGTTTTCATAGATTGTCTATGCAAGATGAGAATATATGTTGCAGACAGACTAGGCATCATACTCCCGTGAAAAGAAAAAATCCGTGGAGGCGCTACTCTCTGGGTGTACGATACTAAAGGGTATGCTGCCAACTGGGAAAAAGCAGACTCTCGAAGGTGTGCTCAAAATACAACAAGAGTAGGAAGGCTCCTAGTGGTGCAGTGGGATATTACTGTAAACAAACACGATTCTATCGCTGGAGATCGAATCACCAATGTGAACTATGACATGAGGTCTTGGTAACTTCTAATAAAGTAAGATATTACTGACGCTATTGCATTTTTTTTGCACTTACCAAGTTGCACTTTAGCAAGTTACCAAGACCTCATGTCATAGTTCACATTGGTTATCTCCAGCGATAAAACCTTTGTGTTTAATATCCCACTGCGCCACTAGGAGCATGTCTACTCTTATCATACTCCCGTGAAACTTTTCTAGATCTGTTTTGGGAATCTTGTTTTCGGGCTCTATCCCACGGTCTATAGTAGTTGTGAAATTGCAATGTTGAGCACCCATTCATTGCCAATTTGCACTCCATCATCACACAATTGTGTGTGTAGCTCAGTATTGTTCCAGCTGTTTTTTATTAAAACGAAACCAGTCACTGTATTAATGATGTAGCTTTTGATTTTGTTTTAGAACGGAACGATGTGATCTACGTAAGGATTGAGGCATGGAAGGTTATCCCTATTAATGTTACTGTCACGCTGTGGGTCCTCTTGGGCCATCGTGGTGGCTTGGAACAAGGAGTGTAGCCCTTTAGGCAGGTGAGCTGTTGGCTTAATACAGGACAGATGTAGAATACAGATTCCAGGGCAATACAGGAAACAGACTGGGACACCAGGGACAGGAGGGCCAGGAAGAAAACTAAAGGAATCCCTATGCTGGGGATGATATCTAAGAAAACCTCCCAAAGAACAACCAAGCAAGAAGGGCAAGTGTTAACAAGACAGACGGAAATCCTATACTGAAGAGGTCCTTATATGTTGGCCTCTGAGTAAGCTAAACTTAGACAAACAAGCTACTTGAAACATAGGAGTGGTCAAGTCTAGCAGAGATTGGCAACCAACCAGGCATACAGTAATACAGGGAGCAGGCAAGCGAGATCCAGAGAACACGCTAAGGTCATACACAGGAATATCTAGATGCTCGGTACAGGGAATAAACCAGAGCCAGAAGTCATACACAGGGTACTCGGCCAGGCCAGGTCAGTAACAAGATAAGCAGGATACAGTGTACAGGGAGCAAGAAAGAGAATATCCAGGAACATAAGTCAAAACCAGAAAATACTCGACATGAAGCTATGCAGCAACGTGGGGAACAGGACACAAGAACCACAACCACCATAGAACTCCACAAACGGTCAATGAAGCTCTGTGCTGCTGGGAGTTATATAGGCAGTGGGTCTGTGTGATTGGGCCATGTGACCTCAGACCAGAAGATCACAGCACAGCCCAAAACAAAACGGGGGAAAACAAACATGAATGCCTCTCACCACCAGGGGGCGCGGCCAAAACCAGGGAAAATGTGACCGTTACAATCCACCTCTAAACGTATAATCCCTACGCACTGTCAGTTGATTGTTGATCAGTTTTGTGTATTCGTTTTACTATACAGTTGTTAATGCCTTTTAAGTTGGTGAACTTTTTTAATATTGCTTGAGGTGACTATCAATCATATGAATCCTAGCTCCTGAAGAAGCTGCTCAAAGATGCAGGGAAACCCCTTGAGCATGGTTGAGCACTTGTGATCAACTTATGTTTTAGCCGTTATGTATATGGTAGTTTATTGGGTCAATTCATTGGCCTAAAATATTAAATTTATATGTGAATTTTGGTACTCGTAGGCAGCACGAACTGCCAAGGTATAGGACAGAGCCTTTTTGACTCATTGTAACACTGGAATAAATTTCAGTCTGTGAAAAGGCCTGTTTAGGCATCATACGATTTGACCTTGCTGAGACAATGGAAACTATGTGAAGCAAAAAGAGGTATACATACATATAAAAAACTGCTGTCTTCAGGTACCCTTGTATTGGTGAAATGTATTACCTTGACAGTAAGGAAAAAACTTCCTTTTTTTTTTTTTTCTTTTTTTCCCCACTCTTCTGCTTTTTTTTGTTTTTGTTTTTTGTTTTACTATATTTGTTTCTAATTTATGTGGATTTTTTTTTTCTCTCTAGGGATGCAATGATACCATTTTTTTAGGACTGTGTACGAGTACCGATACTTTTCAAGTACTCACCGATACAGAGTACAGATAGTGTCATGTGAAGCTTTCCAATAAATAATTTAATACATCCATACACACACTCTATCTGATCCTTAGAAACATAGAAAAATGTTGGCAGATAAGAACCCTTTGGCCCATCTAGTCTGCCCAATTACATGGATACTTTACCTGGATTTATCTTTTGTTTAGGATAGCCTTATGCCTATCCCATGCCTGCTTAAATTCAATCACTGTTTTGGCCTCTACCACTTCTACTGGAAGGCTGTTCCATGTATGACACCACCCTCTCAGTAAAATATTGCTTCCTGATGTCACTTTTAAGCCTTTGCCCCTCTAATCGAAGACTATGTCCTCTTGTCTTGCTATTTTGTTTCCTTTTAAATATACTCCCTTCCTCTACCTTGTGGATTCCCTTTTACGTATTTAAATGTTTTTATCATATCTCCTCTGTCTTGTCTTTTTTCCAAGTTTTTTTAGTTTTTTTTCTATAACATTTGTAATAAAGGAGTCGTTGGATTTTAATATATTTTGATAGAGATACTATTTGTGGGTATCATTACTCACATTACTTTTCTTGTTTTGTGTGCTTTATATGATTTTCATATGGTGCAGTCTTTTCTGTAATTGCACTATCGAGCTAAAACCTTAGCATTAGTAGCATGTCCTTTGGTGTGCACCATCTAATGTCATCTGTTCTTAGGAAAGATAAGGTCTGGGAGTACTTTGTGTTTTGTTCTGTTTGATATTGTGCATCTTTTATCTCCATATACTATGTTGCTATTATTATTAATCTTTATAAAGCGCTAGCATATTCCGCAGCGCTGTACAATGGGCAAAGTATAGACAGGGTTACAATACATTTTTCAACATTTGACAAACCAGTCCAGGAGGAGATGAGGGCCCTTTCCTGTAGGAACTTGCAATCTAGAAGGGCCAAAAGGTTCTTATCTGCCGACATTTTTCTATGTTTTCTATGTTTCTAAGGTTTGGGGATGGAAACAGGAGGAGAGGTCTGCAAAATGAGAATAATGGACTGCTAGGTGAGAGTGATGGGCTGGTTGCGTCAGTGAGTTGGGTGGTAGGCTTCCCTAAATAGGACTTTTTTTTTTTAAGGGAGCATTTGAAGGAAGGGAAACTAGGGGAAAGTCTGACGGTAAGAGGGGAGAGTGTTCCAGAGAATGGGGGGGGGGGGGAACTGAAAATAAATAAAACAAGGAGTTATTCATTAACCTCCGAGTTGCACTGAACGTTGAATTTCGCCTTTCGTGGCAGTTTGTCTATTCACTAAACTGCCAATTTGCCAAATACTGGCGAGGTGACCGCAAACTACAGTGCAGTGGGCAGCAATTCAGCAGCATTCAGCGACACTGAAATTGCCACTTAAAGACCCAATAGTTTCTATTCACAAAACGCTGATATGCCCAGACTTTTGGCGTTTCAGTTCGACAGGTTTGAACATGCGAATCCCATACAATTCAAAGTAAAAACAAAAATATTTAAAAAAACCCTTTTTTTAAAGACCGTCTATTCTTTTCATTTTCAGCAAAAGACCTTTTTTTTTTTTTTTTTCTTCCCAGTACGGTGATTTTTGGCAACTCCATTCGCTAAATGGTGAATTCACCGTATTTTAGGTGAAATGGAATCGATGAAGTACGCTGACGTATGGTGAAAATTACAGCACCGACACTGTGCCCTACAGTTTGAATACATAGTTGTAGGACTTTAAATGTCATAGAAAAAGATCAAAACTGTGTATGTATTCTGAAAGTAAACATACCTGTGTAACTTTGCAGCTTCACTAGAATTGGTGTAAATGCAAAGATTGAGAACTCCTACCTATCCTTACTTTACAATGTCTTGTAAACGTATCAAGAATGACCTTCTCTCACTTTTCTACACTTTAATTATAGCTTTCTATCTTTACCTTACGCTTTGGTTTATTTTATTTCTGGTACGTTGTATAATTCGATTTCTGCAGTATCACTCCCAGGTAGCTCTGACATTGTCTCTAAGACAGCGCTGCTAATTGTTACTTTACAGGTGGCCTCCATTGAGGTTGGAGTTGCATTTGGAATGGTAGAGGGGTGAGCCTTCTGTAGCTGCAGGTTTATGTCTTGTAGAGAAATTGATGAAATACTGTGACTGTACTGTCTGCTGAATGCTGCTAACGTTTTTCTTTTCTATTCCAGGCCCCGAGCATAGATGATAAAGTAGATTTACATTTTGTTGGTTTTGTACACGTAGAAGGCAATCTATATGAATTGGGTAATTATCTCCTTTTAATGCAATATTTTTTTTATTCCGTTCATACTATGCTGCACTTGCCTAAACCAATAAGTTTTATATATAACCTTTTCGTGTTTATCATTGTCGGTAGTATTACTGTTTTCCTTCTGTAGAGCCCCTGGAAGGATGCCATATTACATTGATAACCCTGTGAGCATTAACTTTGGCTCTTGCTGCCCTCGCGCCGGCAGACCAACGGGTTAAAAACCCGTTAGCGATTCGGATCTTGCGCTTTTCAGCACGTGCTTACTGTACTTTGTGCTCCCTATGCTTAACATGGGGAGTGCAAAGTCCTAATGCTAACTACAGTCCTGCTGCGGTTAACTCAAAGGACCTTGTGCTAATGGATTTTGCTTCTGCGGAATCCGTCAACACCAGCCGAAAATAAAAACAAAAATTGGATGCTTACCTCCCATCCCGCAGCTCAATCCACTTATTCTGGCTGCCAGGAGCAGAGCGAGACTGGGGGGAAAGTCCCCCAGTCTCCCTTTGCGAATCCGCCTGGTGCCAGATATCGCGGGGCGAGATCCTGCAGGTCATGTGACCGGCAGCGTTGGCCCCTATGGACTCCATGGAGGGAATGCTTGCGGCAAGGCTTAGCGCTGCCGCCAGTATCCTGAGGCTTAGCGCCGTGTTGTGGTGCAGGCTGCTGTTTTTGCGCCTGCACTGTAATATCGTGCTAAAACAGGGGCGCTAAGGAGAAACCTGCAAGGCGCTAGTTTTTCACCTTGGCATCCCTGTTTTAGCCTGATGATTGTAACATGGCCCCAGGTGTTTTTGTTATCTAGAGTAAAATACAAGAGAAATGAGGAAAAATGAATGCACAAGAGTATTATGGTATTATTATTATTAAGTATTATTAAACTATGGTGCAATAAACATTAAGTTTTTCCCATGTTTTAGTGTACCTACCGTATTTTTCGCTCCATAAGATGCACTTTTCTCCCCCCAAAAAGTGGGTGCGTCTTATGGAGTGAATGTCCAAAAAATGATGCCTAAAAATTATATGCCCCAGCTCACCTGCCACCGCCGCGTTCAGCTCCCTTTGAGCATGTGTCCGGCGGCAAGGAGCTTGGGCACTCGCCTGGGGGAGTCGAGTGCCCAAGCTTCAAGCCGCCAGACTCAAGCTCAGAGGGAGACGAACACGGCGGCGGCAGGTGAGCTGGGGCATATCCATGTGTGAGCTGGGGCATATCCATGTGTGAGCTGGGGCATATCCATGTGTGAGCTGGGGCATATCCATGTGTGAGCTGGGGCATATCCATGTGTGAGCTGGGGCAGTATATCGTGTGAGCTGGGGGACAGTATCCATGAGCTGGGGCAGTATATCCATGAGAGGCGCTGGGGCAGTATCCATTATTACACTATTTGATTCAGAATATTTATTTTCCTGTTTTCCTCCTCTAAAAACTAGGTGCGTCTTATGGAGCGAAAAATACGGTATATTGCCCAGGAGCCCTTTCTGATTTCTCATATGGGGATGGATATTGCTTTGGTCTGAAATAGCAATGCAGTAGCTCATCCCATGAGATAACACAGACTGCACTGGCCTCTTTCCAGCAACGAGCACCTCTGTTACGCCCTCCGTGATGGAGATAACAGGGGCTGTCACACTGTTACAGGCATTTATACAGCGCTAGGATATTCCGTAGCACTTTACAATGGGAGAGCATGAACATGAGACGTACATGATAAATGAAGAAAAGACAACCCTGCCCGTAGGAAATACAGCACTTGTCTAGGAAATACAGCACTTTAACCAAGTGCTCAGCCACACATCCTGTGAGCTTACAATCTAAGGGACAGGGGTAAGTGAAACAAATAAGAGCAGAGGAAAGGTGGAGCTGGTGGTTAGAAAGAATATAGCAGGGCTTGCATGGGAAGGACCAGAAGCTTGGGTAAGCGTAATTAGAAGGAAGTGGAAGCAGCTGGAAAGTAGACCTGAAATCATGGACTGGGCCTGGGTGGCTGGGACAAAGCAGAGTGGAGAAATGTAGATCTGGATGGGAGTATACTGTGTGGAGAAAGAAAGCTTTAGTAAGCGTACATAGTGGTGTGATTGGCCCCAGCAGCGATGTCAGTGTGCGACAGCCAATGGTGCACACAGGCTGAGTGCAGGGTTTTCCTGGAAGACTGCTGTCTGCTTAGAGCTGTCCAACCGTCGGCAGAGTCGACGTTCAGCAGGCATGAACTCTATTTAATCGTGAAAAACACTCTATGGACACAAAAGCAACGTTTTGAACAATGCAGCACTGTTATATAACCTCTGCAGTGAACGCATTAAAAAAGTCTGTCTTGGGTACACTATTTCTTACATGTTGCTTTAATTTTTCTCTCTTCAGACGGGTGTAAGCCTTTCCCTGTAAACCATGGACCAACTAGCGAGGACACTTTATTAGAAGTAAGACCTCTTTTTCATTCTAGTTATTGCAATACCCTTAACTGACATTAATCAGAACAAATAATCTCCAGTATCTCAAAAAGCAATGCTGTAAAATATTTATGTCTAGTATTCTTCTATTTCATAATCCTGGAATCCTGGTGAATTTGCGCTTATTATCGATGAAATTCCTTTTTAACGAACTGAGCCCTTTATCCCTTCTGGTTTTAAAATTCAGACTTTCTTTTGGAAAAAAATACTTTATTTACATAACAATTTAAAATGTTAATCTACATTTCTTTAATGGGAGAGGCCCAAACATCGAAGTCCCTATAGCCTCATATGGAAGTTATGTTGCGACTTGTCCCATGGCTAGAGCCCCTCCAGTTCTTTTGGTTTGATAGAAAGTTTACATTTATCTCTACAAACCCAAGTCCCTGTCTCTGCCTTGTGACAGAAAGATAAATTGCATTTCCTCAAGTTATACATATGGAGCATTCGTCCCTGTAATGGCACAATCAAGCCAAAACCTTGTGAGACCTGAGCGGGCCCCACTGTGAGCAGGCCACCAGTGCCGTTGCTCGTCCTCAGGACCCTCACAAACCACTTTTATTTCTTTTCCTCAAGTTATCATGATTTGTATTGCAGTAGAAGGGATACAATAAATTGGAGAGGCACAGATGAAGAGAGACATGAGGTAGAGCAGATCCTGCTCCCTAAGGAGCTTTAATTGATTTTTGGATGATTTGCTGAAATCTTTTGGTACAGCCAGGTTGCTCTAGATCAGGGATATCAAACTTTGGCACCCCCAGATGTTTCTGAACTACATCTCCCATGATCCTCGGGCCATCTGTTGCATTCAAAAGATGCTGGGAATTGTAGGCGACCAAAATCTGGGGGGGCAGAGTTTGAATTACCTGGTCTAGATTGTGACCCTTGGCACCCCAAGATGTTTCTGAATTACATGTCCCATGAGCCTAAAGTGTGACTTTGCATCATGGGACATATAGTTCCAAAACATCTGGGGTGCCGAGATTCGCCATCACTGGCTTAGGCCATCTTGACACTTCTGTGTAAATTTATATGAAAGCCTAATTTAAAGGAACACTCTAATCAAAATTACCCCCACCCCCGTTTTTTTTACATTGAACTATACCTATTCCCTCAATAGGTAGGGATTTCTTTTCCTTTTTTTTTAACTAATACTTGCCCTAAAATCCACTTGTTTCCAACGGCGGTTTTTTTTTTTTTTAATACACCCTCCCTCCTCTTCCGCTCCCGTCCTTGTTAGTTTCACTTGGCTAATGGTTTACGTGAGAAGCGCGCATGCGCACATCTCACGTAAGCCAGCCAATCAGCAGGCTTCCTCCCGGCTCCATCTTCTTAGATTAGTGTTGTGCGCAAGAGGATGCGCGCAACACTAATCCTCAGCCGCTGCCGCCAGCTACTGTGGCGAGTTGGAGACGTCATCGCGCTGAAAGTGCGATGACGTCTCCTACTCGGCAATAGTCGGCAGAAGCGGAAAATATGATTCCCGCTCTGCTGACTGACAGCTGGGAGGGCAGAGTAAACTCCTCTGCCTCTCTCAGCTGTTTTCAGCTTTTTCTGCCGATTGGCTGAGCGGAGGGAGGGGAGACAGAGGGCGGCATACTCCGGGCATCATGACCACCTAAATAATCTTAGGTGGTCATGTTGCCTAGAGTATCCCTTTTAATTACGACTAAAGGCCTGCGTATGTTAACCTCTCCTATACCCCTGTGTGCTTAACAGCTTTCAGCCTTTCACTTTTAAGAGTTCATGTTGTTTTGGGTCTGGCTGGAACCTTTTATACCCCCAGCACCCTTATCCTTGTTGTTTTTTTTTTTTTTTTATCAGAATGCTAAAATGGTATTGAGCTGGCAGAGACAGATTTCCCTTTATGCGAGCTTGCAGGGACCCTGCTGTACAGCCTCTGATCATAGAGCATGCTTTCTTTGATTTAAGGCTTTAAACAAATTACAGAAAAGTGAAAATTTACTCGTTTTGGCATCACAAGACGTACACGGAGCAGTAGGGATCACGTGATCCTTTGTCAGAGCACAAAAGATAAGGAGTCCACATGGTATACCTGCACCATAAGCTGAGTGTTTGTTTATCTCCACTGGTTGGAGTGTCCCTTTACATGTATCTGACCTGCGTGTCAAGAATTGTTATTGCCATAAATTAACCCTACCGCGAACATGAGCTGTAACTAGATTACTTGTGCATTACACAAGGTTTACAACACACAATGGATGCACACAGTGACGCGAGAAAAACAAAGCACATGGAAGATATCAGCAACATAAACAAAATAAGGACATTTCATTTTTGGTCGTGCTATCGCTTGAAATCTAATGGCAGCAAACCATTTAGTGGTGCCCTAAGAAATAAAGACAGATTGTGACATTTTTTATTTCTTGCAGGATGCTATTGAAGTCTGCAAAAAGTTCATGGAGCGTGATCCAGGGGAAGTGAGATTCACTGTGGTTGCTTTCTCAAAGGCTTGATGGAACATTGCTATGGCCAAAACTGCCAAGTGGTGAATTATATTTTATATTCTTCACCTCAACAAATTTAAGAGTACTTTACATAAATAAAAATATTTACTAAATCTCCAACGCAGTGTGTGACATGCTTATTCTACCAGTTTTGTCTATTTCTCTAGAAAAGTAGTTCCCGTGCAACCTGACACACGAATCATCGCCGGACAAAAAACTGAACTAGAAAATAAATTGCATATGTAAAAAAAAAACCTATTGATTGATTACATTCAATATTGATGGGAGCAGATTTCATCTAAACGTTGTAGGAATCGTTTTAAATTTAATTGCTGCTTTGACATTGCACACAGTTGGTAATATTTTGAAAAAAATTAACTTTGAGAACGTTTTATTTTTAAAAACTATGTAATCCATACCCTCCAAATGTCGTTATAGTAAAGTGCATCACTGGGCACGGTCATTGTCTGGCTCTTCTGATCTCTCCTGACATGTAAAAAATCAACAGCTCTGATACGACCTCGATTACTGTGCTGATGATTTCTAAGATGGTGGCACCATTTAAGGAAGAATGACGTGCACTTTAAATCACTTTATTTTGGTGACTAAAACTGAATACCATATAACCACGAGTCCTTTTTAGTGTATCTTTTTAAAAAAATAATTTGATGCGCTCCTGACAGTTCGATTTTTAGATCAATGTCACTTCTGCGGTCCCGGGCCGGGAGCCGAGTGATATGCCAGCTCAGATCGATCACGTGGCAGGGCGCGGCATGATGACACGGAGCCACTGGGTTTAAAAAACAGTTTGCCTCATTGCCCTGTCGTGAAGTTACTGCCCCAGCACTCACTGTGTATTCTTTAGCAGTTATTGACCTGACCTGTATGTGTACCGCTCCTGTTACTGACTCGGCCTGTATAAGAACCGCTCCTGTTACTGACTCGGCCTGTATAAGAACCGCTCCTGTTACTGACCCGGCTTGTATAAGAACCGCTCCTGTTACTGACCCGGCTTGTATAAGAACCGCTCCTGTTACTGACCCGGCTTGTATGAGGATTACTCTATTGATCATTGGTATTGAAATCAAGTCCCTGAAGGTAGCAAGATTCACCAACCATTCAAGGATCGCAGGGGTAAATTGGACTCTGTATACAGGGACTGATATATCTGGTTATTCAGGGGGATCCGTGACAATGAAGGAGTCCTAAAGATCTTAGACTTGGGGTGCGGAGCCTGTGGCCATCACGATCAGCCGCATGTGAGCGGAGCTCTGATCGACCATGCCATGTTTACCAAGCCTACACCGTTAGCGGCCCTGAAACACCCGATACTCAGCCCGGATAGCTTCCTGAACACTCCGGGCTCTTTCATTGGGCCTCCCAAGCCACAAACAAGCAGCGGAACAAGCCCCTTCAGCCAAAAAAGATAGAGGCTGCAGGCCTCAAGATGGCGGCTCCCATAGACTGTGGTCTCTCAGCTCAGTGGGGAACCGGAGGACGATATCCTGCCACAGGCCTTGATCATAAAAATGCCAGATCAGGAAGAGCTCTCACCGCAACAACATCCGTGTCAGCAGTATTCCTGAATCTGTGAAACAACTTGTCCTCCTATGTATTTAGGTAGGTGAGATCGGAATAACAACTGTAATCTCCCCATCTCCAAGCTCCTGATATATCGGGTGCATAGGGTCCCAAAACAGAAATCACTCCCTAACAACTCCTAGAGATGTGATCCTCCCATATGCATTACTACACTGTCAAAGAATCTCTTTATGAAGGCGTATCGAGCTTTGCAACTCAAAGATCCCTACTCGGAAGTCCTGCTTTTTCCCTGATCTCTTGTCGCTCACAATGTCTCGCTGCAGGAAATTCCAGTCGGTGACCAAGGTGCTCCGCAACCATAATGTCCAATGTTGCTGGGGCTTCCTGACTAAACTGCTGATCTGGAGAGCGGGTCGTGTTCATGTGATATTGCCAGTTTCAGATGGCATGAAGTGTTTCGTGGAATTTGCATAAGGGTGTGTATATTCCCCCCAATAACATTCGCTTCGCCATTCATGGTGTCCCGGCGTGGCACAGAGTTTATACCCTGACATGATTCCACATACTTCTGGTTCATTCCCTGCCTTTCGATGGTTGCTCGCCACTGCTACGCCATTGCATGTTGTGAGGACCTCTGTGCAATACCCAGTAAATCTTCCATACCGTCTTCAACCCTGTTGTTTGCACTGTGACACACTACCCCGTTCTGCGTTCTGCTCCTGGTTTAAGTGAGGTTCCACAGCCACCTGGTGTCCTTTGGTTTTATATGGGAGCCAACTTTGACCAACTTGGAACAGCTCTTCCTTGTTACAGATGTGGTAAATGTTGTGAAAATGTTTTTTTCCCCCTATTGTATAGGAGTTTCTCTTTCCCCCCCCCCCACCCCCATCGCCTTCCTCCAACAATCGCTAGAGTCAATCCCCACTCAATTATTTTTTTCCGGGGTCACAAGTGTGAATTTGCCATGACTATATAATTAGTCTCATGCCCTTGCCATGAGCATTTATCTGCTCCTGGGTTGCTCATGTTTTTTCCCTTTTTGCTTTACCACCTCCTCCGGACTGAAACTCTTATCACAAATACTACTGCCGATTTTGAGTCCCTATCTAACGTGGGACAACGTGCTCTCTTACACGATCACATGGAGTCATTTCTGCAACTGGTGCCGTGTGTGCTTCCAGTTGATTGGAGTATTCCTGTTTATCGTTTTCTTACTGGTTGTCAGTTATGAAAATTTACTCTCCTAATGTTAAAGGATTGAACATGCTTTTATAAAAGGCATGGTTTCTATGTTGAATTGCGGAGGCAGAACCCTGACCTGTTGTGTCCAGGAGATGCATTTTCGCCAACTCTTACATCCAAATCTGTATATGCCTCAATATTTTGCTCTATACCATGCCTCCTCCCCTTCTAAATCAAGAGGGGTCTCTTTACTCACTACCCATAGTGGTGTTTGAGTCGTACAAGCTTATTAGACTGTGATGGCTGCTATTTAAGGCCCGTGTCAGACGAGTGCACTTTTTGTGTCCGTATGACTGCACTGTTTGCTTTCCGTTGTAGCTTTTCAAAGGAGTCAATAGAGAACAACACACGAAGCATGTGCGCACTTTTTCACGCGTCCGCAACGCATTTTGCAACGGACGCCAAAATGGCATCAACGTGAAAAAGCTAGACGGATGTAGAGAAATAACTGCATAGTTTTTTTTTTTTTAACTGATTCAGTTAAAAAGTACTGTGCGCAGTCAGTGAGCTCGTCTGACTCCTCCCCCCCCCCGGTATGTACGCTTTACCATGTTCTTTCCTCTACACTATTGTCAGTCTTTTCTCCGTCACCTATTTGTTAAACTTGCACGAGTCCAAATGGGTCTTGTCATGTGTGGAGATTTTAATCTCCCACTCGACCTCGCCAAGTGCACGCAACCACCTCGAAGGCCACTGAAGTCCAGAGTATCACATGTACAGTTGTGTTCAAAATTATTCAACCCCCACTGAAATTGAGTGTTTTGGCCAGTTTGACATTGATTTTGATCATTCAGTCATCTTGCTTACAATTAAATCAAAGAGGCACGTGTAGGTCAGACAAATTATAACATAACATTTATAATGAAATAACCACAAATGTCTTTTCTGTGCTCACATCATTATCAGTTTTATTCAACCCCCAAGTGGCATTCAATCTTAGTACTTAGTACAACATCCTTTTACAGTTATAACAGCTTTTAAACGTGAAGCATAGCTTGACACAAGTGTCTTGCAGCGATCTACGGTATCTTCGCCCATTCGTCATGGGCAAAAGCCTCCATTTCATTCACATTCTTAGGCTTGCGCACTGCAACTGCTTTCTTTAAGTCCCAGAGGTTCTCAATCGGATTTAAGTCTGGTGACTGCGATGGCCACTCCAAAATGTTCCAGCCTTTAATCTGCAACCATGCTCTAGTGGACTTGGAGGTATGCTTGGGATCATTGTCCTGTTGAAAGGTCCAACGTCTCCTAAGCCTCAGGTTTGTGACGGACTGCATCACGTTGTCATCCAATATCTCCTGGTACTGAAGAGAATTCATGGTACCTTGCACACGCTGAAGCTTCCCTGTACCTGCAGAAGCAAAACGGCCCCAAAGCATGATTGACCCCCCGCCATGCTTCACAGTAGGCAAGGTGTTCTTTTCTTCATAGGCCTTGTTCTTCCTCCTCCAAACATAGCGTTGATCCATGGGCCCAAACCGTTCTAATTTTGTTTCATCAGTCCACAGAACACTATCCCAAAACTTCTGTGGTTTGTCCACATGACTTTTGGCATACTGCAGTCGACTCTTATTCTTTGGAGACAGCAAGGGGGTGCGCCTGCGAGTTCTGGCATGGCGGCCTTCATTACGCAGTGTGCGCCGTATTGTCTGAGCTGAAACTTCAGTACCCACATCTGACAAATCTTTTCTCAGTTCCTCAGCAGTCACACGGACTTTTCTACACTCTACGCTTCAGGTAGCGCACAGCAGTCGAAGTCAGCATCTTCTTTCTGCCACGACCAGGTAGCGTTTCAACACTGCCCTTTGCCTTCAATTTGCGAATGATGCTTCCTATGGTCTCTCTTGGTATGTTTAACATCTTTGCAATCTTCTTATAGCCATTGCCCTTCCTGTGAAGAGTAATCATCTCTTCTCTTGTCTTCCTGGACCATTCTCTTGACTTCACCATGTTTGTAACCACACCAGTAAATGTCTAGAAGGAGCTGAGTATCAGTCATTTTAAAGCTGCCTAATTGGTGCTTATTATGCTTTATTGCTGCTCCGTGACATCCACAGGTGTTTTCAATACCTGATTGAAGAACAGAGGTTCATTCAAGTGTTTTCAGAGTGGTAGTCTTTAAGGGGTTGAATAATTGTGTCAATGAAGAATTCACAAAATAAACATTTACTACTGTATTACAAAACCAATTGATGTCATTTTAGTTGCATATGGTTCTTTAAAAAGTCCTTTGTAGGATTTCATTCTGAATACAATTACAAATGTACACTAAATTCCCTAAAACCCTTTACAGCATTGGGAGTTGAATAATTTTGAACACAACTGTATGTCTCCTGGCGCTTGGTCCACCCGATGAGGTGGATTATACCTACTACGCTCTCACCCATCATACCTACTTTAGGGTAGATTATGTGTTTGTACCTAATTCTGCTTTAGGGGTTGTTTCTGACTACTCGATAGGTATGATTTCTTTGTCAGATCATGCTCCCCTCCTTCTTGCACGTTCAGACACCTATTCAATTTTTCTCAAATCCCCTTGGAGGCTGAATGAATTGTGAGCTGAATGAGTCACCCAAAGGCCCACCAGGAAATCAAAGCGGCTCTTAACTACTTTAAGGAGAATTACCTTCCCTCAATCTCCCCCATAACTGTTTGGCATTAGCGTTGCACTGTTTAAAATGGGGATCCAGGCTGAAGCGTGCTTGCCAGCAGCAGAAATTGGACCGGTTAAAAGATCTATAGATAACGTCTCTTCCCCCCGTAAATGTTACCCTACTCCATCTAGCAGCACTACTGGAGTCCCTTGTCGCAATTAAGTGACATTCACGTAAAGGAATACTTGTGGAAGGCACGCAGGCTAGATGCTAGATTTTATTTATTTGGTAGCAAGACGAGCAGACTTCTGACCAACAAATGAAGGGCCCACTCACAACATATGAACATTTCCAAACCAAACCGGGCAACTTTATTTCCCAATCGCAACAAATAGGTGACCAATTTGCAGATTATTATGCGCATTTAAATAATCTTTGTCTCAATCTGACGACTCCTCAGCCCTCTCCCAGACATTTAACACTCCCCCAATTATCTCCGGAACATCATAACTCCCAGACCCGACCAATCACCGCAATGGAACTCTCTGCTGTAATGACTTCTTTACCCTCACGTAATTCAGCTGACCAGCTGAGGAAGCCAGAGCACCGGCGAAACACATACTGTGCTTTTTTTAAAAAAAAACGTCTTCGTGACCGGGCGGTTTTACAGAAGTACGAAAGTGCCCGCTGCTGTTTTTACGTTTCTGCACGGTTTGTGGTTGGGTCAAATTTTTCGCTTACTTGTTAATGTAACCCACACATTATACAGTTTTTTTTCCCGTCATTATATGGACTTTCTAAAGATACCATTCTATCCATCATATCGTATAATTTACTATAAAATAAATATGAAAAAAAAAACACTTTTTCAAAATTTAATCCCCAAAATATATGACCGCCAAAGAAGACCCCCAGCTAAATAATTTTGAAATTTTTGTCCTGAGATTAGAAATAACCAATTTTTACGTTTTTACTTTTTAACCCCTTCACTGCTGAGACCTTTCACCTCTGTGCGCTGAGCTCATTTTGACAGTTTTATGCTAATCAATTTTAGATACCAGTTTAAGTCCTATTTTATTAAACACCCCAGACAATTTTTTTTTGTAAAAAAAACAACTATTTTTATATTTTTTTTTCTTTACAACAAACCTGGTCATGTTTGGTATCATTGGAAAGGCCATGCAGGCCTCTCCAATGATATACTGTAGATACTCTTGTATACCGCAAGTTTTTTGAGCAATAAATCAATCTTAAAACTGTAGGGGTCGTGTTATACACGGGACAGCTGCGAGGGAGTGAAGATTTGATTGCTTCCAGGAGCTGTCTGACAGGTGCACGCTCTGGAATCCCAATTTAACCCTGCAGCCCTGACTTTAACCATTAACCCTTAATGACTGCAGCCCTCAAGTAACCCTGTACAAAACCTCTCCAATACTATTCGGCCCTCTATTATAACCCTTCAATCCAAAAACCTACATTAACCTATGCAATAAAATACAGTAACATTTAATACCAGTAACCTTTAATAGTTTCTGTATGTCACAATTTATCAAATTTATCATATACTCTTCTTCATATAAACAATATTCATTTTTCAAGGTAAAGCACCTAAATCACCATTCTAAAATAGCCACGATAATGCATTACCTCTCTGCACCCCTGCTCTCTAACAGCCAACAACGAGGGTGAGAGAGGGGTGGAATGAATATGAAATGAAAACCTGGAACAACAGTAACTTAACAGACTTTTGTCGTGTTTTGGAAAATTTATACTTTCATAATTTTGCTCCTAGCGTTATATTCAAGTCTTGAGTAATAATCTTATTTCCATAATGAATCTCTACCCCTCGCGTTATACTCGGGTCGCGTTATACTCGCGTATCTATGGTAAAACACGACCCTATAGCTGCCATGGGAGATAGGGGGATCATTTGGATTTCCACATCCACTTGGCAGCTAGGGGGTTAACTGGCCCACTGACGTCCTCACGCATATGGTGAGGATGTCAGTGGGTGGGGGGTGACCCGGAGGCTTAGCTGACATCCAAGATGTCAGCCACTTCTGGGTTTGAATCACGATCTGGCAACGAAAGGGTTAATGCCACCCACCACTGAAAAGGAGAGATGTTGCTTTGTCTGAGAACCCGGAATTGTGTATCGACACTGCTTTGCCTGAGAACCCCCGAATTATATACTGACCTGGCTATTACTGAGCACCACACTCTATATACTGACCTGGTTAGTCTTGGTAACCCTGCTTCGTACATCATCATTGGTATAAGGGTGACACTCTTTCCTGGCATCAAAATCCATATTGTCTCGGCCTGCTTTGTGTTTCTACTCTGTTGTGGCCTGAGTGTAAAAGGATCGGTTCCCTGAAGATAGTACGTTATACCGATCATTCAAGGATCGGAAGGGTAGATAGGGTTCTGTATACAGGGACCGATATCTTATCAGAGGGGATCCATGACACTTCCCAACAATTGGCGGAGTGTTTTGAAGTAGATTTCGGAGTGCCTCACTCCACGAGTCCAGGGAAAAAATACTTTAATCATTGGTACTTGACTCCTGATAAGCACAGCCACTTCAGCGCGCCTCAATCTTCCCTATGCCGGAGATGCTCTGAGACCCCATGGCTCTTTTCTCCATATGTTGTGGCAATGCTCTCTGCTGCTGGCTTTATGGTGAGAACATAGGAATTTTGTAAATGAGGTATTGGGAACCGCCCTGACCCAACCATTTTCCTCCTCCAACTGTTTCCGAAACATGTTATGTGTCATGCTCCCAACCATCAGAGATACGGCGTAAACTGGAGGGCAATGGGTCATGAAATGTCATTGCTGTCTCTGGAGTTCCTCCGACGAAAAGAGCATTCTGGTATATTTGGGATATATTTTTTGTTTCCTAACTTTTGTGTTGTTTTTGTCCAGAGCTACTAGACCCATTTCTTGTATTGGTCAATTCCATGTGTTCTGATCAGTACTGTAGGTACGGATTCCTATACCTCTGTCCTTCCTAACGGAGTCCCGCCCCCTTTTTTTTTTTGTTCCTTTCTCTTTTCCTTCTTCTATTACCCTTTTCAGCCACATTCTATGTTTATTGATGCAACCATACTGTGTGATGTACTCTTGCAATTTATGTTGATATTGTGTGTTTTTTGAAAAACTTAAAATTTCATACAAAAAAAAATCATAGAATTAATAATTTTGGTGTTGACTGATTCAGAAGTATTGTGAACAAAAACCTGTTTGAAAATACACTGATGTGGCAGCGGAAAATGTGTCCTGTAATTTCTCATAAGGCGTTAGCTTAAAATGTTGTAATTTATTAAAGCGGTATTGTACCGGTAGTTTATGACATGAGCTGAACACACTGCTGTCGTTAGCTTTAATGCTAAATCGGCAATTTTTTTCTGGACACATAATTCATGCTGGTAGGCAGCACATTTAAAAATGCCACCTTGCAGCATGTAGGACCCGTAAGCTGCAGGTAAGGAATCCCAGGTCTTCATTTCCTTCCTGCAGCATATGAATAATACATGTTGCAGCAGTTTCCTGGAGCTGTACCTCTGCATGAAATCTTAATATGTGTCCAGGAAAGCATGGCCGATCTGGCAATCCTAGCTAGACTGAGAATATTACATGGAAAGCTTTACTACTTCCTATTAGCTGTCTCCGACTAGGTGACTTCCCGTTTCCTAAAGCTCAACCTCTTGAAAATTGAACTTCTCATCTTCCCTCCCTCTAAAACCTCAGTTTCTGCGCCCATCTCCCATCAGGTAAATGGTGCCATCATTACTTCTTCCTCTCAGGCTCGTTGCCTTGGAGTCCTCTTGGTCTCCAATCTATCCTTTACTCCTCACATTCAGTCTCTAACCAAATCTTGCTATTTCCACCTAAAAGACACTGCACGTGTCCATCCCTTTCTTAATCAGGACTCTACTAAAATGCTCGTCCAAGCTCTTATCTCCCAGCTTGACTATTACAACCTCCTCTCTGGCCAGAAGAGATCCCAGATTATCCCTCTACAGTCTGTTATGGATGTCTGTGCCAGACTTTTACACCTCACCTCCCACACACCTCACCCCTTTGTCAATCTCTACACTGGCTCCCTGTTGTGCTCGCATACAAAGCTCTCCATAACCGCGCCCCTGTCTACATCTCCTCCCTTATTAGCAGGTATATCCCATCCCGACCACTTCGCTCTGCCAATGGTCTGATGCTATTAGTTCTTCGTACCCGCACCCCCAACTCTCACCTTCAGGACTTCTCTGGAGCTGCCTCCTTTCTATGGAACGCCCTCCCCAGCAACATCAGACTCTTCCCTCTTTCCGGTCCTTCAAGAAGTTTCTGAAAACACATTACTTTAGAGAAGCCTATCAACTCATTCCATAATCCCCTATTGTACATTTCTTGCTCCATCTTCTGACACAGCCCACATGCACCCGCTACTTCACATACTCTAGTTACTCTCACCTACTGTGCCCTCTCCTCTTAGATTATAAATTCTCAAGCAGGGTTCTCACTCCCACTGTTCTGTATGTATATTCATCATTCGGTCTCTCCCATTGTACAGCGCTAAGGAATTTGTTGGCGCTTTTATAAATACTTGTAATTGAAACTCCTATAATGTGTTTTCCAGAGACTCATGGTGCCTCCATCTTAAGCGTAGAGTATATAGCTGTAGTGACAAGTTATTTATTTTTTGATCCCACCCCATCTCTGCTGACCTGTAAATACATGGTAATAATCTGATCCTGGATCTTCTCAAAGAAGTTTGAATATGTATACGGCGTATACTATATGCAGAAAAGGAGCAACTGAAACTGTAAAATATAAACTGCTAAATTACCCTCAACAACCAAGCTTTAAACACAGATCCTTTCACATAAGATGTTTCTCAGGTATTTAGTGATTACTAGGTGACAGTGTTTGCAGTATGGCCAATTTTGCTAAATCTGTAATCCCAGGTACACCTGTATTGAATGGTTATTAATTCAATGGTTGAAAGATGATGAAAATACTCATCAGCCTACCTTACGGGACATAGTACCATTCCTTCAGGAAATAGGCCTACCGTCCCTTAATGAGGTTCAGCAGCGGTCCCTCCTCCCCGAATATCCCCCTTGGAGATATCTGATGCGATTAAGGCCCTACCCGAGGGGAAAGCTCCGGGCCCAGATGGCTTTACAGCCCGCTATTACAAATCCTATATGACTATATTAACCCCCCATATATTGACGTTATTCCGATCTGTGTTTTCCTCAGGACAGACGCAACCGGAGTGGCTATCAGCCACGATTGTCACCATTCCGAAGTCCATTCCTCCGGCGTCTTCCTGCGCTAAATATCGACCTATATCTCTACTAAATGTGGACGCCAAATTATATGTGAAAGTCTTGTCCCTTAGATTATCACACCTCCTCCCCACCTCATATGTGATGACCAAGTAGGCTTTATAACAAATAGGCAGGGAACCGATAACACTTTTTGACTTCTGAATTTAATAGACCGTGTTACGTACCTTTCAACACCGACTTTGATATTATCTTTAGATGCTGAGAAAGCGTTTGACCGCATTAATTGGCTATATATGAGACCTGTTCTCCAAAAATTTCATTTTCCCCCTGACTTTATAACTGCTATATTGGCTCTTTAATCCTGTGGCGAGGGTGCTGACTTCTGGCTTCATGTCTCGGCCCATTCCGATTTCGAATGGGACGAGACAGGGCTGCCCCCTGTCACCGCTCCTATACGCCTTGGCTCTGGAGCCACTGGCTCAGGCGATACTACACGACTCAAATATTACTGGAGTTCCCATTGGCCCCTCGTCTTGTACCATTAGCTTGTTTGCAGATGACATCTTATTGACGCTAACTAACCCGACTGAGTCTCTCCCACGCCTCCATCAGATACTAAATGACTATGCTAGAGTATCATATCACAAAATAAACATGGGGACAATGCAGGCTCTTACTTACGCAGTCCCACAGTCTGAACTTACTACACTACAGGCGACATATGACTATGAGTGGCGAACCTATTTGGGGATAAAAATTGCTTTTAATAAACGAGACCTATTCCTCCTTAATTATCATCCGCTTGTTGCCCAATCTAGAGCTTTATGTTCGCAATGGTCAAAAACTGAGGTATCATGGTGGGGAAGAATGGCCTCTGTCAAGATGATGCTTCTTTCCTAAACTGTTGTATATATTTAGAGCGCTCCCGATAGCGACACCACCATCCTTCTTTAATACCCTTCAGTCAATCTTATCAAAATTTGTATGGCGAAATAAGAGACCCAGAGTGGAGATGTCTACGTTACACCAACCACAAGATTTTGGGGGGGGGGTAGGCCTCCCACATCTTTAAACCAGTGTTTCTCAAGTGGTGGGTCGTGACCCAAAAGTGGGTCATGACCAGGGGTGGACTGGGTTGCGGGGCAAGTTCCCCCAGGCTTCTCTAATGCCTGGGACCTGCTGATGCATCTTACCTGTGGCTTCCCAGCTACCTCTGAATGTTCCCAGGCCCCACCTGGGACCCGCTACATCAGGTAAAATACTCCTGTAATGGCAAGGTGGTGGGGGGGGAGAATCTGTAATGGAAAGGTGTGGGGTGGGACTCAGTGACTGGTGACATGCTCTGTACACCCAACACCACAATGGGTATTGGCATTTTGCTACCAATTAATGATTAAGCCCACCCTACATCATAGGGAGAGGTTCCAGAGAATGTGGGAGAGAGACATTGGAAGGGAATTGTCCTCCGAAGAGTGGACGCGCTGTCTCGGATTTGATAAAGGCAAATTTAGATGTGCCTCCCTTATGGAAGCGAGAAAAAAGTTGCTCTATCGATGGTACATCACCCCAGATAGGGAAGGCATGTGACACCAGGCTCCTCAGATGTGTGTTGGCGATGTGAATCACAGAGAGGCACCTTTCACATATGGTGGACCTGTCCACTTCTCCATTTGTGAATATACTGATGCCAAGCATTTAGGCTGCGGTCAGACTAATGCACTTTTAACGTGCGTTTAGGCGCACTTAATCACAGCCGCAGTAGCAGCAAATGATGGGCAATGACTGTCACGACAACTACGCGCGCTGCTGCGAAAGACGCCGGGTTAAGCTGCTCACTATCTCTCGCAACAGGTACGTAGAGTGCGATACAATGGTCCCAGGATTGCAACGCAGTACCAGTCTTCTCTTAAATCGGGTAGTGACTACGTTTCCCACAATTCCTGGGCCCACTTCTTATTCTATTAGTTACGCTGCCACCAGTTCTCCTGAACACTACGCGTGTTGCGGCTAAGGACACAGGGCTAAGCAACCCACTAGCTGTCTATCCTAGACCCAGATAATGACTGCTTGGACAACAATCCCCGCCATCCCCAGCGACCGCAACTCACAATTTCGTAGCTACTCGAGCTTAAAACAACAAGCAATACTCCAGTCTCTTCAGTTAGCATGGATCGAATATCAGGCAGAAAGCAGGTCTTAATAAGGAATATTTATTATGATATAGAAAAATTGCATTTGTTACAAAAAGATGGATATGATAAATCAATTAATTACACATTACACACAAACCACAAACAACTAAAAGGCAGATAACCGCAGATCCTAGTTACTTACAATATACGCTAGACGATCAGGCATAGGGAGGTTCTATTAGGAGCTGGCAATATTCCCTCAATTCTCGATTGACCTCCAAGGAAATAGCCCCTAGCTCATGCTTGATTCAGAATATATATATATATATATATATATCTGCCCTTTTTGTCTAAGTACAGCCTCCTAGCTGGTAGAGCCTTTGCCTACAATTCCCAGAATTCCCCTCTCCTGGGCACGCTCAGTGCGTTTCTTCATTTAATTTTAATTCCCTGGTCTATCAATCATCTCCCAGAGACCACCTCTAGTGATCAAAGGATGTGATTGCTTCTTTGATATGCGGTTGGGGTGCCACTCCGGCTGTGTCTTCTCCCTGCCATGAGCAATTGCCCCTCCTGCCTGCTGGGTAGAACCAAAAGGGTGATTTCTTTAATGCACACCTTCGCTGACTTCACCGAGAAAATGGTCATTGACCTGTTAATTGTTTCTCCAGCAGGCTGGAAGCGCAGGCATTGATTTACTAGCGCAGCATGACCTGGTATCTATAGAATATATAGATTGATAGATAGCTAGACACAGAGAGATGGGTATGTCTACCTGTGACAATGATGACCAATATACGAAGTACGGCCGCAAGGAAGTGGCAAACTAATGCATTTTTTTCTAACGCAAAACTGCTAGTACTGACGTATAGAGTGCGCTACTGACCGTTTTCGCGCAATCCGTGAAAAAATATGTCAATGCGTTCGGACGCACTTTTTGACGGTCGCTGCGAATAATGCGTTCGTTTGACCCTAGCCTTAAAGATGCATGCATGCTTTGTCAGTGTGCCTTTAAAATGTGCAATGCCTTTTGAATGAGTCAGTATGTCATTCAGCATAATTACTTGCTTTATAGAGATGTAAATTTTTTTATCATGTGAACCAATACCTCTTTTTATGAGTGACAGGATTGTACTTGCGTTTGAAGCTTCTGTCTGGCACTGCACACTCTCACAAAGTTTATTTTCTAGGAGTATATCCAGATCCTTCTCATTCATTGCCATCCCCAGCTTCGTTCCTTGTAAAGTATAAATTGCGAGATTGTTTCTGGTCCTAAAATGCATAACTTTACAATTGTCTATATTAAATCTTGTGTCATTTGCCAGCCCATGCTTCTAGTTTATATAATCTTTCCGCAGAGGTGTTCGAAAGTTATTCTGTTTCTATCCCCCGCAAACACAGACTCCTAACTTTAAATACCCTTAAAAGATCATTAATACATGAAGATGAGCACTTTCTACAGTAACACTAGGATCTGGTGAAGGACCCCACTGCCTTTTCTTTAATAGAGAATATACATTCTCTATTCTGAAGGGTACTTTTTAAAGAACTGATATAAAAGTTACATAGAGAATTGGTGTTAATTTGCCTTCTTGTATTTGCACCTAAAGGGCCACTACCACCTACAAATGAAATGTTCTTTTTATTTTATGTTGCTGAATGATATCTTTATATGTGCTTCAGTGGCGGAAGTACCAGGGTCGCAGCGGTCGCAGTTGCGACCGGGCCCTGGCATTCCGCCACTGGAGGGGGGCCCGGCGCCGCGCGCCAGATTCTGGCAATCAGCGCCAGAATCTGGGAGCCGCGCGCTGGCCGTCCCTCTCCCTGCGAGCGGCCACTGACCTGGAGCTTGGCCGCTCACGTGGGATAGGAACCACCTGACCAGCGCACGAGATCCTCTCGCGAGACCTCTGCACTGATCAGGTGGTTTCCGGCGAGCGGCCAAGACGCATGCTTCCAGCGGCCGCTCGCCTCAGAGGAACGGAACGCCGGCGGAGCCTGCCCGGGGCCAGCAGAGGTGAGAGCTGGGGGGCAATATATACCCATGAGAGCTGGGGGGCCCAATATATACCCATGAGAGCTGGGGGGCCCAATATATACCCATGAGAGCTGGGGAGCCAAATATATACCCTTGAGAGCTGGGGGGCCCAATATATACCCATGAGAGCTGTGGAGCCCAATATATACCCATGAGAGCTGGGGAGCCCAATATATACCCATGAGAGCTGGGGAGCCCAATATATACCCATGAGAGCTGGGGGGCCCAATATATACCCATGAGAGCTGGGGAGCCCAATATATACCCATGAGAGCTGGGGGGCCCAATATATACCCATGAGAGCTGGGGAGCCAAATATATACCCATGAGAGCTGGGGGGCCCAATATATACCCATGAGAGCTGTGGAGCCCAATATATACCCATGAGAGCTGGGGAGCCCAATATATACCCATGAGAGCTGGGGAGCCCAATATATACCCATGAGAGCTGGGGAGCCCAATATATACCCATGAGAGCTGGGGGGCCCAATATATACCCATGAGAGCTGGGGAGCCCAATATATACCCATGAGAGCTGGGGGGCCCAATATATACCCATGAGAGCTGGGGGGCAATACTATCTTTGTTTTATTTTGCAGTGAAAAATAAGTAAAAATATAGATCTTTTTTGGGGGGGGGCCCTTCGTGGATTCTTGCACCGGGGCCCTCAGGTTTCTAGTTACGCCACTGATGTGCTTGGTTTTTCTCTTGTATGTTTAGTGAACCCTTTTCGCTCCTGAGCCATTTCACCCCTCTGTGCTGAGCCCATTTTGACTGTTTTGTGCTCATCATGTTTTTAAAACATGTTTTATTATAAGATCTAGGCAAATTATATATCCTTATTTTCAGCAGACTCTGCAGAATCAAAATATATCATGTGTAGAAGACATGTCTCATCAGAATGCTATAGCAAATTATTAAATAAAGTGTAGATTTCTATTTAGGTTTCAATAATTTACAGTGTGTAAAATAATTTTTTTTCATGTTATATATTCTTAATAAAATATAGAAATGGGAACCGGTTACATTTTTCTGAGAAAATACACAATTTTAACTAAAACTGGAAAAATAATTTGCTTGTATTTTGCCATAATGACTGTATAAAACAAACTTGCTCACGGCTTGGGAAATGAGAAGGTAACGACAGTAGTAGTGCTAATTTCATACATGACAAATGGACCATGCCATCGCTCAGGAATAATGTCTTTAGAAGGTATGTTTCTGTGTTTTTTTTTCTTTACATGACCTATAACATGTACATGTTTGGTATCATTGGACAGGTCAGAGTCTGGCCTTTCTAATGACAAATAACATGACTTTGTGGGGTGTAAAGTATGGAAATACAGGGGTCCAAAGTACCCCCGTTCCCCTCGCAGCGGTGAAGCGGCTTGTGTTTTAACACTTTGTGCCATCACCTACACATTTGGTGTTTTAACACTTTGTGCCATCACCTACACATTTGGTCCCGGCGTGGGAAATGAGAAGGGGAGTTAGGGCATTAGGGCATACGTAAAAGCACATAATGCCACCGCTTTAGAACAGAGAAAAAAAAAGTAATTTTGAATTTTTTCTTCTATTTTTACACATTCCATGGTCATAATTGGTATTGTTGGAAAGGCCAGACTCTGACTTGTACAGTGATATCTCACTTGACCTAGTGTGGTGTAAAAATCAGACACACAGAATTTCAAAGTGCCCCCTGCACCCCTCGCAGCAGTGTACCAGTTTAGGTCTTCAAATGAATTGTGCCATTGCCTTCAAACTTGCTGGCATCATGGAAAATGAGACTGTGCGTTAGTGCAGCATCATTATTCACGTAAAAATTGAAAAGGAAAAATTAGGAGGAAATCTTTTTTTATTACTTTTACAAATAACCTTGACATGCTTGGTATCACTGGAAAGCCCATGCATGTCCAGCTACTTTCTATGGTTCAGAAATACAGGGGTCTTTTGAACCCTTGTATCTCCACCATAGGGAGTTCCTTGCCTGAGGCATCTTGGAAGTCAGCCCTCACCACGGGTCTGCGACGATGCAATGAACGTGTCCCCCATAGCCAAACGTGTCTTCGGCAGCGAACAGGTTAAGGCTGGGGTTAGACTAACACATTTTTAACGTGCGTTTAGGCGCACCTAATCACGGCTGCAGTAGCAGCAAGTGACAGCCAATATACGAAGTACGGCCGCACGAAAGTGCTGGCGCGCAACGCAAGCAGCAAGCGAACGCATTTTTTCGAGAACGCAGAACCGCTAGTACTGCCGTACAGAGTGCGCTGCGCCCGCATAGCGGCGTGTGTGCGTGATTAGGAGACGTCAGATGCTGCCCATGTCTGGCCAACATAACGTCCAGACACCCAAAGTTTCCTGGTTTGGATCCGTAACAAATCACGCACGAAAATGCGCATCGTATGACCGTTTTCACGCATTCCGTGAAAAAAATACGTCAATGCGTTCGGACGCACTTTTTGACAGTCGCTGCGAATAATGCGTTCGTTTGACCCTAGCCTAAAAGGACACTACCACTTCATAAACTGTAATTAGATTATTACGGTTGTTTTTTAATGCTCAAGTAAACACATACTGCTGAGTTTTTCCCCGTCTGAAGTAATTGCATTTAAACATAAAAAATAAAGTTAGGGTTTTTTTTTTATCTCCCGTTTCCATGTTAATTTTTGATTATTTATTTTTTAGGTTTTTCTTTACTTCGGTGGCTTATCTAAATGGTTAATGAGGCGGAGAAGGGATTGTTTAGATAAGGTGGTAAGGGGTCTATTGTTCTCTAAGCCAGTGGTTCTCAACCCTGTCCTCAAGTACCCCTAACAGTCCAGGATTGCCAGATATCTGAAGCACAGCACTTTCGGGACGCGCCCGGTGCCGTAGTCCTCCCCCGTCTCCCAGGACTCACCGCAGCCTTGGCGCATCGAAGCTACTCGAGATGAGAGATGGCAGCTGAATGAGATAAAACAGGGCGTTTAAAAAGCTCCTAATCTACCCCCTAGTGATGTCCTTTGAATGCATCCCACACAATACAATGATTTCAGTTCCTGATCGACCCATAAACTCCATTTTATGGCCATTGCCACAGTGAGGAGCAAATGATGTAAAGATACTGTAGGGAGAGGAGCAGTTTACAGCACAAAATATCACAAAATGAATGCGCCCAGTGCATATAGAGTAAAATATTTTCTTATCTTACATGTACTTTGTTTTTCTCTATTTTATGTTGCTGATAACTAACCATAAACACAATAAGGAAGTTCAGTTTTTTGGTGATAGTGGCCCTTTAAAAAAAAAAAATTACTCTGTCACTGGGTGCATCAATTTCATGATCTTTTGTGTTTTAAAAATACCCCCCCCCCCGTATCTTTTCAGCACTTGCTCCTCACTCTGTGGCACTGGCCATAGAATGGAGTCTATTGGTCGATCGCTGACTCAAATCATTGTATTGTCCTTTGAATACATACCACACATCACCAGGGGGTAGCATTAGAAGTCTTTTAAGCTCCCTATCTACAGTAGCATGCAGAATGCAATACACCCCCTTCTGTCTTGGGCTAGGGTCAAACGAACGCATTATCCGCAGCGACCGTCAAAAGTGCGTCCAAACGCATTGACGTATTTTCTCACAGAATGCGTGAAAATGGTCAGACGATGCGCATTTTCGTGCGTAATTTTTTTTTACGGATCGTCAATAAAACACTTCTTGCGTCTGGACGTTATGTAGGCTGGACATTAGCAGCGTCTGACATCTCCTAATCATGCACACGTGCCGCTATGCTGCCGCAGCGCACTCTGTACGTCAGTATTAGCGGTTCTGCGTTCTCAAAAAAATGCGTTCATTTTCCACTTGTGTTGCGCGGCCAGACATTCGTGCGGCCGTACTTCGTATATTGGCTGTCATTGCCCGTCATTTGCTGCTACTGCTGCCGTGATTAAGTGTGCCTAAACGCACGTTAAAAATGTGTTAGTCTGACCCCAGCCTTAACTGTTAAAAACCAGATAAGATAAAGCACAGCCACAAAGTAAAATTCACCATTAGAGTTTGGTAAATGTATAATGGGAAAATGCACAAAATGGGAACAGGAGATAAAAAAACTTATTTTACTTTTCCTTTTTACATGCAATTACTTCAAAGAAATAAACAGCAGCATGTGTTTTATAAGGTAATTTTGTTTCTAATGCACAAGTAATCAGTGACATGCGGTGAGGTCAGCGGCTGGTGAGGCACTGGCTAGTATCAGAGCCAGATATACACAGGGTTACGCACTGCTCATATGGATATATTGCCCCAGCTCACCTCTCCTCTGCTGCAGACCCTTTAGTCTGCTCTACCAGGCCCCTGCTCCAGTGCTCTGAGTCTTGCGGCGGCCGCGTGCTTTTCCTCCTACGAGCGAACAGCCGCCAGCATAAAGTTCTGCTGCTCACCTGGGTGGGATCTATCCACCAGCCAGCCGCAATCTTGCGGCTGGCTGGTGGATAGATCCCACCCAGGCGAGCAGCAGAACTTTATGCTGGCGGCCGCTCATAGGGGTAAACGTACGTGGCCGCCGCAATATTTTCTCGGGGGGGGACTGCCCTGTTGCCCCCCGGCGCAGACAAACATAGTCATACCTGCCTGCCAGTGTCTGCCTGTCCAAGAGAGGCAAGGGGTGAGGTGATGTGCGGAGGGACCCCCCTTGTTCAGCTGCTTCCCGCGTGAGGTCTGTGTCACGAGTAGGAGGAGCTGGAGCCAGTGCGCGCTCAGCACAGGCTGACATGTGCAGTGCGCTAGAGGCTGAGCTAGTGAGCTTGTGTGTGACCCCTCCCCAGAGTGTGCTGAGCGCATGTGCGCACAAAGATAGTGTGTGTGTGTGTGTTTATTGTGCGCACATGCGCTCAGCACACACAGGGGGGGTTTGTCACACATGTTGCTGTGCTCTGCCTGCCCGCCCCCTCACGACTGATGAGGACAGTCACATAACTGTCCTGCGTCAATCAAACCATGGGGAGCTCTGCCTCCTATGGGTTTTTTTAAAATGAAATGCTTGAGACCAATGGAGCTTTCCCATTGGCTCAGGTTTTCATTTGCTCTCAGTGCCTGGAGGCACAAAAGATGTAGAACCAGCTTGAGCTTTGCAATTAGCGTAGCGTTCAGCTGCGCAAATTGCGTAGCCTAGGCTGACTCAGTGCTGCCCCTGCTGTCTGTGTAGTGAATCACAAGCACACAGCAGCCGGCAAACTGAAGTGAAAGCGCAGGAGAAAAAAAAGTGGAGGACAGAGAGAAGAAGCAAGCACAGCGAGGGAGCATGGAGCAGATGAGTATGAGAACTTTTTTCAATAAATATCCATTTATTTACAGTTTAAATATACACACACACACACACACACGTCATTACAGCACAATGAGCACATTAATTTACTGGAATGGCAGGGGATGCTCTGCCTCCCCTGCCGCCCCTGACTGCACGTCCCTGCAAGTAATCTAGTTACAGTTTATGGAAGTGGTAGTGTCCATTTAAACCAGGAGTGAATAGGTACCTTGATTTCTCACACATACATTTTTCCTTCTTTTTCTCCACCTGATGGATCGTCTGAGCAATGTAAGAAATCCAATCGCCTTATCCATCTTCTGAAAAATCTGAGACCGCTCTAAAAATATTCAATCTCTCCAGAGAGGCCCTGATTTTCTAGAGCTGCTCATAGACACATGAAAGTCTTGTGTTCAGGACCGGTCTAGGAAGCAACTTACAGATCTCCAGAGAGAAGGGCACACACCCACAATTGACCAAAATGTGTCTGACATATAACAAGAGCAGCCGGTCTACAATCACAAAGCAGCCTTTTATTTGAAATCCTCTCTGTAAGAAACTTTTCAAACCAAATGGAGTCTTTTTCAAGCTTTGAAATGGCTTCAGTTGAACCAAAACCGTGTGCACTGAATGGATTTACAGTAAAAGACTGTGACCAACATGATGTGGCCGATTGTTTCTCTTCTGAGGATGAAAGTTGGGAACAATAGGAAAATATGAACATTAACTGTAAAATGTACAGCATTGTATTCGACAGTTTGTCATAACAAATAGTGAATGCAATGAATTAAAATCCATATTGCAAGCGTAAGCCTTGAGTAGAGCGAGCAAAATGAAAAGACGAACAAGTCAAGATCAAAGATGCCAGGAGCCACACACAGTAATGTACAAATAGGATTGACACCACAACTGAGCAGAGATATAGTTGTGTGGTTATTAACCCTTTAAGGGGAGCATGACCTTTCCAATGATACCAAACATGACCATGTTACATGTAAATAAAAAATAATTAAAAATAAAAAAATATATTTTTTAAAAAACTTTTGTTTTATTAATGCAGCAATATTGTTCCCATTTCAATTATAATGTGAACAATGATGCTGCACTAATGATGTTTTTTCTATGGGGGCGTTTGCTAAAGATCGCGTAATTTCCCCCCAAAAAAGTTAACAAGTCCCCATTTCTATTTTTTTTAACAAGCGCACCCCATAGAAAATATCAACGCAAAGGCTTGTATGATAAAATGTGAAAAAAAAACACTTTGAAAATTCTAATTTTATTGTTTTGTTATAATATTCAGGCAGGGCATGACGTATACATATAATAATGATATATTATGAATCTGCCGAGTCTGCCGGCAAGAACGATATATAATATGTCTGTGTCGTATAATAAAACGTGGCTTCAAATCACGTCTAAACATGAGCAAAAGCAATAAAAATGAGCTCAGCACACAGCGATGAAATGCCTCAGCAGTGAAGGGGTTAATCGAAAATTTATGTTTAGAAGATTATGCACAAAATACACATTTTTCTTTAGCAATAACAAGCAAGTAATCAGACATACAGTCCATTTTCAAGTTATTCATCAT
Organism: Leptobrachium leishanense; assembly: GCA_009667805.1. Taxonomy (NCBI): domain Eukaryota; kingdom Metazoa; phylum Chordata; class Amphibia; order Anura; family Megophryidae; genus Leptobrachium; species Leptobrachium leishanense. Next base: position 325,249,398 of record CM019064.1, on the reverse strand, counting down.
GAGCCAGATAAGGGACATCTAAAATGTCAGTTTAGGCCGGTGATTCCCAAACCTGTCCCCGGGACCCTCTACCAGGCCAGATTTTACAGATCACCTTGGGGAAATGCAGACAGAATCCAGACTGAATCACTGAGCAGCAAATCCTATCATCTGGCATACCTGCCCTGTTAGGGGGTCCTGAGGACAGGTTTGGGAAACACTGATTTAGGGGTGAAAAATTACTTCTTTACCCAACATTAGGGTGTGCCTGGGCACACCAGGCACACACCCAGTGCACACCTATCGACTCTCCCATCATCCATGCAAGATCTAGGTGAGTAATTAATACAACTCTGGATGGAAATAAATGTTTTGACATGGCTTAAACTTATCAAAACAATGCCACATGAGTGTGAGGGTTTTTGACAAGCAGTGTATTTCATATATACATTTCATGTTTCCACATTCAGCGTCACTTCATTTTCATTAGAAAAGCAAATAGGATAGGGAATACTCACCCTCCTGAATTTGCTTTATAATCCGCTGGCTGATCCAGGGGGGAGAGGGGGGGGGCAAATGTAGCCTGTGTCATCCCTGATCTGCAATCCCATTACATGAAATACAAGTGACCATGGAAAACGTCCAAGAAAATTTCCTTTTTATTTTTCTTCTAAAGCAGCACTAATGCCCGCTTTTCAATATAAAGCGAACAACACCGCTGCAATAACTCTGCAACTGCTGTGCAGGGTCTATCGGGTGTCACCTGAGCAGCAAGAGCACAGTCCCTGTGAGGCAATATTCTGAGTAGGGGGAGTGTGATGAGCACAGCCTGCAATCTGGTGTGTGCTCTGCCTCTCACTGTTTCTGCGAACCGAACACTGGCTCTTGGCCAAAATGGATAGAGTACCCCCCAAATGTTGTGGCTGGATTTGCCCCTGTGACAAGCACACTGTGTTGTTACAATATCACTGTTTACCAGAGCCGTAGCTAGCTCCTTTTGCACCCGAGGCAATTTGTGCCCCCCACACACAATAGTTGTAGAGGTTATTTAGAGGAAAATAGGGAATAAATAACAAGAAAATTAAAGAGAGGGGGCAAAGGGGAGAGGGAAAGGGGGCAAAGGGAGAGAGGGGGCAAAGGGGAAGAGAGAGGGGAAAAGGGAGGAGAGGGGAAAAAGGGGGAGAGAGGGGGAAAAGGGGGAGAGGGAGAAGAGTGGGAGAGGAGGGGAAAAGGGGAGAGAGAAAAAGGGGGACAGAGGGGCAAAGGGGAGAGAGAAAAGGGGGACAGAGGGGCAAAGGGGAGAGAGGGACAAAGGGGAGAGAGATGGGCGAAAGGGAGGGGGCAAAGAGGAAGGGAGAGAGGGGAAAAGGGGGAGGGAGAAGATGGGGAAAAGGGGGGAGGGAGAAGATTGGAAAAGGGGGAGGAAGAAGAGGGGAAAAGGAGGAGAGTGGGAGAAGGAGAAGAGGAATAGGGAGAGGGAGAAGAAGGGGAAAAGGAGAGGGAGAATAGAGGAAAATGGGGAGAGGGAGAATAGAGGAAAAGGGGGGAGAGGGAGAAGAGGGGAATAGGGGGAGAGAGAAAAAGGGGACAGAGGGGCAAAGGGGAGAGAGAGGGGCGAAAGGGAGGGGGCAAAGGGGAGAGAGAGGGGCGAAAGGGAGGGGGCAAAGAGGAAGGGAGAGAGGGGAAAAGGGGAAGAGGGAGAAGGGGGAAGAGGGAGAAGGGGGAAGAGGGAGAAGGGGGAGAGGGAGAAGAGGGGGAGAAGAGAGGGAGAAGAGGGGGAAAAGGGAGAGGGAGAAGAGGGGGAAGAGGGAGAAGAGGGGAAAAGGGAGAGGGAGAAGAGGGGGAGTGGGAGAAGAGGGGAAAAGGGGGGAGAGGAGAAGAGGGGAAAAGGGGGAGAGGGAGAAGAGGGGAATGGGGAAAATGGGGGAGAGGGAGAATAGAGGAAAAGGGGGAGGGAAAAGGGGGAAAGAGGGGGAAAAGGGAGAGGGAGAATAGAGGAAAAGGGGGAGAGGAGAAGGGGAAAAAGGGGAGAGAGAAAAAGGGGACAGAGGGGCAAAGGGGAGAGCGGGACAAAGGGGAGAGAGAGGGGCGAAAAGGAGGGGGCAAAGAGGAAGGGAGAGAGGGGAAAAGGGGGAAGAGGGAGAAGGGGGGAAGAGGGAGAAGGGGGGAAAGGGGAGAGGGAGAAGAGGGGGAAAAGGGGAGAGGGAGAAGAGAGGGAGAAGAGGGGGAAAAGGGAGAGGGAGAAGAGGGGGAAGAGGGAGAAGAGGGGGAAAAAGGGAGAGGGAGAAGAGGGGGAGAGGGAGAAGAGGGGGAGTGGGAGAAGAGGGGAAAAGGGGGAGAGGGAGAAGAGGGGAAAAGGGGGAGAGGGAGAAGAGGGGAAAAGGGGGAGAGGGAGAAGAGGGGAATGGGGAAAATGGGGGAGAGGGAGAATAGAGGAAAAGGGGGAGGGAAAAGGGGGAAAGAGGGGGAAAAGGGGGAGAGGGAGAATAGAGGAAAAGGGGGAGAGGGAGAAGGGGAAAAAGGGGGAGAGAGAAAAAGGGGACAGAGGGGCAAAGGGGAGAGCGGGACAAAGGGGAGAGAGAGGGGCGAAAGGGAGGGGCAAAGAGGAAGGGAAAGGGGGGAAGAGGGGGAAAGGGGGAGAGGAGAAGAGGGGGGGAAAAGGGGAGAGGGAGAAGAGGGAGAGGAGAAGAGAGGGAGAAGAGGGGGAAAAGGGAGAGGGAGAAGAGGGGAAAAGGGGAGAGGAGAAGGGGAATGGGGGAAAAGGGGAGAGGAGAAGAGAGGGAGAAGAAGGGGGAAAAAGGGAGAGGGAGAAGAGGGGAAAAGGGGAGAGAGAAGAGGGGAATGGGGAAAATGGGGAGAGGGGAAGAGGGGGAAAAGGGAGAGGAGAGAAGGGAATGGGGAAAATGGGGAGAGGGAGAAGAGGGGAAAAGGGGAGAGGGAGAAGAGGGGAATGGGGAAAATGGGGGAGAGGGAGAAGAGGGGAAAAGGGGAGAGGAGAAGAGGGGAATGGGGAAAATGGGGAGAGGGAGAAGAGGGAATGGGGGAGAGGGAGAGAGGGGGAAAAGGGGGAGAGGGAGAAGAGGGGAATGGGGAAAATGGAGAGAGGGAGAAGAGGGGAAAAGGGGAGAGGGAAAAGGGAGAAGAGGGGAAAAGGGGGAGAGGGAGAAGAGGGGAATAGGGGGAGAAGAGGGGAAAAGGGGGAGAGGGGAAGAGGGGAAAAGGGGAGAGGGAGAAGAGGGTAAAAGGGGGGAGAGGGAGAAGAGGGGAAAAGGGAGAAGAGGGGAAAAGGGGGAGAGGGAGAAGAGGGGAAAAGGGGGGGGAAAAAGGGAGAGGGAGAAGAGGGGAATGGGGAAAATGGGGGAGAGGGAGAAGAGGGGAGAGGGAGAAGAGGGGAAAAGGGGAGAGGGAGAAGAGGGGAATAGGGGGAGAAGAGGGGAAAAGGGGGGAGAGGGAGAAGAGGGGGAGAGGGAGAAGAGGGGAAAAGGGGGAGAGGGAGAAGAGGGGGAAAAGGGGGAGAGGGAGAAGAGGGGGAAAGGGGGAGAGGGAGAAGAGGGGAAAAGGGGGGAGAGGAGAAGAGGGGAAAAGGGGGAGAGGGAGAAGAGGGGAAAAGGGAGAAGAGGGGAAAAGGGGGGAGAGGGAGAATAGAGGAAAAGGGGAGAATAGAGGAAAAGGGGGAGAGGGAGAATAGAGGGAAAAGGGGGGACAGAGGGGCAAAGGGGAGGGGATAATATGGCACCGAGGGGAAATGGAGAGAGGGGGCAAAGGGGAGAGAGGACAAAGGGGAGAGAGAGGGCGAAAGGGAGGGGCAAAGAGAAGGAGAGAGGGGAAAAGGGGGAGAGGGAGTAGAGGGAAAAGGGGGAGAGGGAGAAGAGGGGAATGGGGAAAATGGGGGAGAGGGAGAAGAGGGGAGAGGGAGAAGAGGGGAAAAGGGGAGAGAGGGAGAAGAGGGGAATGGGGAAAATGGGGGAGAGGGAGAAGAGGGGAGAGGAGAAGAGGGGAAAAGGGGGAGAGGAGAAGAGGGGAATAGGGGGAGAAGAGGGGAAAAGGGGGAGAGGGAGAAGAGGGGAAAAGGGGGAGAGGGAGAAGAGGGGAATAGGGGGAGAAGAGGGGAAAAGGGGGAGAGGGAGAAGAGGGGGAAAAGGGGGGAGAGGGAGAAGAGGGGGAAAAGGGGGGAGAGGGAGAAGAGGGAAAAGGGGAGAGGGAGAAGAGGGGAAAAGGGGGAGAGGGAGAAGAGGGGGAAAAGGGGGAGAGGGAGAAGAGGGGAAAAGGGGGAGAGGGAGAAGAGGGGAAAAGGGGGGAGAGGGAGAAGAGGGGGAAAAGGGGGAGAGGGAGAAGAGGGGAAAAGGGGGGAGAGGGAGAAGAGGGGAAAAGGGAGAAGAGGGGAAAAGGGGGAGAGGGAGAATAGAGAAAAAGGGGAGAATAGAGGGAAAAGGGGGAGAGGGAGAATAGAGGGAAAAGGGACAGAGGGGGCAAAGGGGAGAGGGATAATATGGGACCGAGGGGAAACGGGAGAGAGGGGGGGCAAAGGGGAGAGAGGGACAAAGGGGAGAGAGAGGGGCGAAAGGAGGGGGCAAAGAGGAAGGGAGAGAGGGGAAAAGGGGGGAGAGGGAAGAGAGGGGAGAGGAGAAGAGGGGGAGAGGGAGAAGAGGGGGAAAAGGGGGGAGAGGGAGAAGAGGGGGAAAAGGGGGGAGAGGGAGAAGGGAAAAGGGGTGGAGAGGGAGAAGAGTGGAAAGGGAGGAGAAAAGGGGCAAAAGGGAGAGGGATAATATGGGACCGAGGGAGAGAGGGGAAAAGGGGGGAGAGAGAGGGACAAAGGGAAAGGGAGAGAAAGAGGGGGCAAAGGGGAGAGGGAGAAAATGGGACAGAGGGAGAAGAGGGGAAAAGGGGTGGAGAGGGAGAAGAGTGGAAAGGGAGGGGAAAAGGGGTGGAGAGGGAGAAGAGTGGAAAGGGAGGAGAAAAGGGGCAAAGGGGAGAGGGATAATATGGGACCGAGGGAGAGAGGGGAAAAGGGGGGAGAGAGAGGGACAAAGGGGCGAGGGAGAAAAAGGGACAGAGTGGGCAAAGGGAAGAGGAAAGGGGGGACAGAGGGGGCAAATGGGAGAGAGAGGGGGCAAAGGAGAGAGAGAGAGAGAATAGTGCCCTACTGATATCTCTACAAGTCAGAGTGACAGCCTCTCGCCTGGGGCTGGTTGACAATGTTTTCAAGTTGGAGGCTGCCTTCTTCCATGCATGCACTGCTCCACACAGCATCTCCCAAAATGCAGCAGGAGGGGGAGCAGGCAGTGCCTGTTATCATGGAGGGGGAGCAGGTAGTAGCTGTTATCATGGAGGGGGAGCAGGCAGTGCCTGTTATAATGGAGGGGTGGGTGTGTGTGTCTAAAGGAAGCAGGGAGGAATGGATTGAGAGCAGCTGCTCTCACAACTCACCTAGGAGTCTGCCCTGCTGCTGCCTCGCCCAACGAGGGAGCTTGTGGCCCCGAACTTCCTGTGAGTGGGAGCAAGTGGCTGATGGGAGAAGGAGGCAGAGACAAGTGGAAGGAAGAGAGATCACCAGAGATCCTCTTCCACACTGTCAGCAGAGCATCTCTCACTCGCACGCAGCCTGCGTGCGACTGCGAGTGAGCTTTAAAGAAGCCACAGCCCTCAGGCAGCCCAGCTGACCTCAGTGTGGCTGCAACTCCACTTTCTGATCTGTTCAGTGCAGCTAGAAGGGGACCTCCGCTCCGGCACAGAGAGAGGTGATTTCTATCCTCTCCCTAGAAGCCCAGGCATGCATCGGATGATGATGATGATGAGATCCCTTGCATTATTATGAAGAGCGAGTGATCACCCCTGGCTGCGCCCCCTTGTGGCTGTGCCCGAGGCGAGTGCCTCACTCGCCTCGCCCTCCCTACGGCCTGCTGTTTACTGCTGTGTTCTCCTGATTGTTGCCACTGAGCCTAGCTGCTTAATGATCTATTCATATAGGTTGTTTGCATTTCAGCCCACTTCTGCGATTTCAATTTCGCCAAAAATATGGTGAATTCACTATTTAGCAAATGGTGACTGTATTTTCCAAAATTTGAGTTGCCGAAGCAGTTATTGGACGTCGGCGAATTGCGGTGATAATCACTGAATGGCACCGAACTGGCATTGGCGAATTCTAAGTCTCATATTCTCCTAATAGAAGTTTAAATAAATACAAATGTAGAAAGATGTGTCTAAATAATAAAAGGGTTCTTTAAAAATTAATAAAAAGGTCTGTTACAATTTAAAAACAAAGTCTTTAAAGTCAGTAAAACACTGGTGGTACAGCCCCTCCACCAAGTGTCAATACCCCAGGGTCTGTGCGATTGTTCTATTTGGTTTACAACATTAGCCAAACAAACTGGTGATATCCAACATAACCCTAGCAGGTCTATTCACTAAAAGGAGAAACTCAGGAGAATTGGCAGAGAGAACAATGTAGACCAAGTATTCGATTTGGAAAGTGAGATAAATGGGAGAAATTTTCTTGGTTGGCTATTTTGACCTGGATTTTTCACTTCTCCAGTCATTCTCCTGAATTTCACCTTTATTGAAGAGTCCTGTATATCTAAATCATACAGAGTAAAGCAGCGGCATGTCTTCTACATCCAGCTCCGAAGTAGCGTCTAAGCTTACTTTCGTTTAACGCCGTCCGACTCTAAACAGTGGGTGCTATACACATACCGTTTATTCGACCAACCCAAAAATCGAGAATGAAAATAGTTGTCAACTATTTTCATTATCAATTAATTGTTGATTAATTGTTTCAGCCCTAATGGACTTACCCCCAACTGATCCTGCATAGAGCTCAGAACTGCAGTAACTCCATATGGCCAGCAGATGGTGTCCTCTGCATGCCCAATACATTAGTAACAAATACATTGGGAATATTCTTTTTGGAAGATCAATTGGTAGTGAAGGGGCCAATTAGGTTTCTCTTTCTTCTGTAAATACAGTACTGTAGGAGATACAGCTGCATAACTGCACACTCCATCACCATAGCAAAATATCTCCTGCTGTCCATAGGAGGCCAGGATTCACCTTTTTCTATAGTGATTGACAGCTTTTTAGGCGGACCGGCGACTGCTAATTTTAAAGGGGGGCAGCAGTACTTGTGATGTTGGAAAAGCAGTCTAAGAAGTAGAATTAGTGTGGGAGGCATATTATAAGCTAGACCATAGATTTAATACATTGAAACAAATAGAATAACCAGACATAGAAGAAAGTTACGACTGACTATATTCATTCAACACAGGTTCGAATCCCGGCCAGAGCACCTCTCCAGTAAGTGTCCTTGGGCAAGACACCTAACGGTATATTCACCACCCAGGACATACTTGAAAACGAGAGAAATCTCAATGTATCCTTCCTGGTAAAATACTTTTAAAAAAATGTAACTGTGTATTAATACAGTATATTAAACATACACACACTTCTCAAGTTTTAAGAAAATTAAAAAAAAAACATAATTACATCCCGATTTTTGGACTAATAGAAACCTTGAAAAAGACTATTCCATTAATCAACACGTTGCAATGTAATTTGTTAGGATTTGATAAATTTTCTTCAGAAATCTCATATTGGGCCATCTTCTGTCTCTCTCTGTATATACAGTATCATTAGGACCTCGGCACCAGACAAATACAAGTTGCCTTTAAAGGAGTTAATGCTGTATTGTGTTTGTTTATTCTGTAACTAAATCCCATTCATTTGAAACCTTAATCAGCTGGCTTTAACCTTTTAGGCTAGGGTCAGACGAACGCATTTTTCGCGTCATCCGTGAAAAAGTGCGTTCGAACAAATGGACGTATTTTTTCACGGAATACGCGATAGCGGTCATACGATGCGCATTTTCGGCCGTGATTTTGTACGGATCATCAATAAAACCCTTTTTGCGTCTGGACGTTATGTTGGCCGGACATGAGCAGCGTCTGATGTCTCCTAATCACGCACACACGCCGCTAGCGGACGCAGTGCACTCTGTTCGTCAGTACTAGCGGTATCACGTTCTCGAAAAAAATGCGTTTGCCGCTTGCGTTGCGCGGCTGCTCTTTTGTGCGGCCGTACTTTTGTGCGGCCGTACTTCGTACATTGCCCGTCATTTGCTGCTACTACGGCCGTGATAAAGTGCGGCTGCACGCGCGTTCCGCTGCGTTCGTCTGACCCTAGCCTAAGATGTATGTTTGGGTACTTGGGTTGAATGCCCTGAATTACGTATGTTGTATCTGATGCTTTCAGTAGCACCGTTATGAGATATGCATGTCCAGGTACAGTGCTGCGCTTTTGTTGTGTATATGTAGGGTTATAGGCTACTATAAAAATAATTTTGCGGTAGGGGAACGCTTTAATAATTTAGTTTCATGACTTGGTGAGTAATATTCTACTTACAATTAAAGCACATCAGCTGAGAATGTGGACTATATTATGATTAAAATTCCACTGATGATTTCATAAATAGCCTGAGGAGAAAGATGTGCTTCTACATCATTATGAATGAATGGAAACTGTTAATAAAAATGTAATAAAATAATATTTTATGGAGATTATAACGTCTGTTCTCTTTACAGTGTCTGCAAACCTATATTCTATAAAACTTTCCAAATCTCAGCATAAAAAAGAAAGCGCACCCTCTTCGTTTTGTGTTAAGGTTGTGTTTACATACAAACGGAAAAAAAAAATACAGATTTTACATTGGTTTGACTGAGCCTGCACTGACAAGGTTGCTATATTTACAAACGTATATTAATAATAGAAAAATAAGAAAGTCAAGACCCAATATAGATCTGTATTGAAATTGAATTAAATAAATAATATTTTCTATGATTTTTCTATTAAAATGTTATGGTTTTAGTATTATTTAGAATAAACATTGAGAGTAAAAGCTTCTAGAAAGTAAATATTCCAATACCGGCAGAAGCTGTATGGGGTATTGAATGTTTTGGGGCTCCATATTAGAAGGTGACCATTAGGGTCTGTCACATTTCAGGGACCCAGCCAAGGTTTCATGTGGAGGCCCATGCCCGAGTCGCCACTAGACCTAAAGAAATCTAACCTTGGGAATTGGAGTCTCCACTTCAACATTTGCTACTGTATTGCACTACTAATTGCCCTGTAAAACGTTACTTATTTTTTTATTTATGAAGGATTTTACCAGGAAGGATACATTGAGATTTCTCTCGTTTTCAAGTACGTCCTGGGTTCAAGAACATTGAAATTTTACAGTCGTTACAGAAATACAAGGTAATAAATTGCAAGATATTAAAAAAACAACACAAATATACAGATTAACAGAAAATAAATATGTAAGAAATATAGTCACTATGTTACATGTTTACAGGTGCATTCTGTATTGAGGTATGTTAATAGAGATTTCTTAAGGGACTTCAGACTGGGGGACGTTTTGATGACGTCTTTGAGGTTATTTCATAATTGCGATGCTCTGTAGGAAAATGAGGATCGAGCCTCTTTTTGTATTGTGGTATTGCAAGTAAGGTGCAGGTCCTGGATTGGAGCTTATAGGACGAGGGAACTGCTAGGGGAAGCAGCCTATTCAGGTAGGGTGGTAACTTCCCAGAAAATCTCTTAAACACCAGGTTGGAAAGGTGAAGGGTTCGTCTAGATTCAAGCGACGGCCAGTTTAGCTCTTTTAACATGTCACTATGGTGGGTCATGTAGTTACATTGTAGCACAAAGTGGCAAAATGAATTATACAATGTAGTAAGTTTATGAAGGTGCGTTTGCGGGGCAGCTGCATACACTACATCTCTGTATTCAATAGCGGACATAAGCATTTGTTGTACAATCTGCTTTCTTACCGCTGGGCTCAGGCAGGATTTGTTTCTGTACAGGGCACCTAGTTTAGGGTAAAGTTTAGATGAGAGTTTTTCTATGTGGGGGCCAAAGGATAGATTTGGGTCTAAACACATACCTAGATATTTGAAAGAGCAGACTGTGGTCAGCATGCCATTTGATTTTGAAGAACAAAAATGAAACACACTACCAGCGCCGCTGTTTCTGGTGCGCTTGTGTCTCCACATTTACTTGAGCAGAAGAACACAACATCGCAAACGTTTCCGGGTCACAGCCCCCTTCCTCGGTGCACAATGCCCTCACTGTGAGGGCTCAAGTAAATGTGGTGACAAAACTGTCTTCTGCTCAAGTAAGGCTAGGGTCAGAGTGGGGCAGTCGGAACGCGCGTGCAGACGCACTAAATCACGGCGGCAGTAGCAGCACATAACGGCCAATGACGGCCAATATACGCAGTACGTGCGTACGAAAGTGCGCCGACACCACGCAACCAGCAAATGAACGCATTTTTCTCAGAACGTGAAACCGCTGCTACTGACGTACAGAGTGCGCTGCGGCCGCATGGCAGCGTGTGTGCGTGATTAGGAGACGTCAGACGCTGCTAGTGTGCGGCCTACATAACGTTCAAACAGCCGGATTTCCCTAGACTTCATTTTACCCCACCGTCATGAAATACGTCCAGAATTGCGCATCGTCTGACCACTTAAGCGTATTCCGTGAAAAAATGCGTGCGCACGCATCGACGTACATTTTGACGGTGGCCGCAGAAAATGCGCTCATCTGTCCCTAGCCTAAATGTGGTGACACCAGTGCACCAGAAACAGCATCGCTGGTTCTTCATCAGAAATTCTACCCCTCTTTTGAATGCAACGGGGGGGGGGGGGGATATCACGACCTAGCTGCGGCTGATACTGCTTGTCTTGCTATTCTAGGGTGGTGCAGACACCCTAAATCCTAATTTTAATTTTTTTTGTAGTTGCCATTTGATTATGTCCTGACGCATTGATGGGAAGATTGCATTTTATGTAGTTTAGGTACTGTTCCAAAGAGCATTGAAGCAGTTTTGTCCGTATTTAGAAAAAAATATTTGAGGTGCTTCTGAGTTGATTTTGTCATTTGAGGCACCTGGACTTAACTGGTAAGTAATTCACGTGGTTAGGTTTTATGTAAAGAAGAAGTTTGCGACTCTTCATTGAAATAGCAATAAATCACTAAAGGCAGGAAAGAAGAATGGATGTAAATTATGCAAACACTTGTTTAACATGTTGAGTTGAGAATGATGTTAACGCAGAGAGAGAGGTGAAGACGGTTATAAGGTTCAGTCGCATGGTTTGTTACGGGGTTAGGTGCTAACCTTCCCTAACAGAATTGTCTTTAGGGAGCGTTTACAGGAAGCCAATTTTGGCGAGAGTCTGATATTGTGAGGAAGAGCGTTCTATAGGGTTGGAGTCACATGAGAGTAGATCTACAATCTGGCATGTGAAGAGGTAATGATGGAGGATACCAGGCGCAGTCATTGTTGGATCTTCGTGGACGGGCTGAGCTGTATTTGGTGATTAATGTGGAGAGGTAATGGAGAGCAGCATTAGTGAGGGTTTTGTAGGTCAGGGTGAGTAATTTGATTGAATTCTGCTGTAAATGGGGAGCCAGTGCAGGGATTCACAGAGAGGAGCAGCAGAGACTGAGTGACGGGGGAGATGTAAGAGCCAGGCTGATGTGTTTAGGATGGACTACAAGGAGGAGAGGCGGGAGATAGGAAGGCCAGTCAATAGGTTATTGAAGTAGTCTAGGTGGAAGATTACAAGAGAGTGAATAAGTTGCTTGGTGGTGTTGGTCAGGCCCGGACTGGCCATTGGACTTGCCATTGCGCCATGTCACAGGGCGCGCCGCGTGATGTCTGGTAACTTTCAGGTAAGATGACTCTTGATTCAGCTGCCCCACCCAGACCTGCGTTATTTGCCCTCTCCCTATTTACCCCCATGAAATAATAATAAAAAATATCAAATTTGCCCCCCCCCAAATAAAAAAGTTGCCCACACCCTGAATAAAAAAAAATTTCTCCCACAGTAAGTCAAGTTCGCTGACCCTGCGGTGAATGCTGAATTCATTACAGGGTCCCTGAAGTGCGGCAAATCGACCTACCGAACGCCGCCGATCAACCCACAGAATGCAACCGATCAACCTGCCGAACGCAACCAATGATCCACCGAGCGCACAGGCAAGCCGCCAAATGCAGCAGATGGGCCGACAAACAGACTGCCGAATGCACCCACAAGCCGCCAAAACGCAGCCAACGAACAACCGAACGGACCGCCGAACGCAGCCGACGACCTGCCTAACACTACCGGAGAAATCCGACGAAGCCGCCATACAGGCAAAAAAAAAAAACTTTTAAAAGGAGTTTAAAAAAACCTTACTTCATGGAAATAAAATACAAGGTCCTATGAATAACAATAAAATGGTCTGTTACTGAATAATAAAAAAAACACCAGTTTTAAAAATAAGAAATAAATGAGAAAAAAATCCTGAAAAATTACTAAGAAATTCGAACAAATTTTGCCTCAAATGAAAAGAATAAATGGCTGGATAAATATTTAAGAAAAATATTCTTTATTCTGTATTTTTTTTACATCAAAACTTATGGGATTCGCCTGATTAAACCTGTCGACTGAAACCACCGAAAATTAGGGCACTTCACTGACATTTCTCTACTGTTCGGCGTCTCTGAATAGATTAACCATTACTTCTCTATGGGGATTTCACTGAAGCCGAAGATTACCATATTTTGCTGAGAATTCACCAATATTTGGCGAATTGACAGCTTTTTGAATAGACAAATGGCCACGAAATTGCACCATACAGGGAAATTCACCCTTCAGTGTAATTTCATGGCCAATTCGGTGCTCTTTGAATAAACCCTAAAGAGCACTGAACTTTGCACTGAATGGCAAATTCCATTGTACGGAGCAATTTCGTGGCTGTCCGGCTATTCAGGAAGCTGTAAATTCTCCAAATACTGGTGAATTGACAGCAAAATACGGTGGAGTTCACTGCAATTCGGTGACCTTTGGCAGCAGTGAAATTGTCCTATAGAGAAGTAATGGTTAATCTATTCACAGAACCAGGGCCGTCTTTAACGCAGGGCAAAAGGGGCACCAGTCATTGTTGGGGGGCCCAAAGCAGCTGCCCCTTGGGCCCACGTACACTGGACGACCGCCGCCGATTATAATGATATCTAGGGCTTTTTTTTTCACAAGCCAGCAGCCAGAATGAGTGGTCAGTGAGTGGAGGAAACGGAGCGTGTTTCTCCTCCTTCCTCCAGCTGCCACCGCAGCATCACACGAGATTTCAAGAGCCGCGTTGAGCCATGAGTGGCTGCATGCTGGTCACGTGATAGTAACCTTGCCTGGTGGTCAGTCAGGTGTTACTGCGTGCATCACATGCTGCCCCCGCGCACAGCTCACAGTCACAGCCCTATCTCAGCCTGACCAAACTCCCCACACCCGGCAGAGATAAGGGAGATAAAAGACAGGGTCACAGCTGCTTCCCTCTTTAGCGTGAAAGCATAAGGAGGGTTAATCTTGCCTGCCGGACACAGCTAGCTACGCTAAGAGCAGAGCCCTCTCCCTGCATTCCTCATGGTTCCGGGTCAGCGCACCCCGATATCCACAGCCTGTGGGATGAGATCTGAGCACACATAAAGGAAGCGGATCACAGCTCTCTGACAAGTGCAGGCCCAGCTGATTTATGGCAGCAGCACAGTAAGAGACTCCTAAAAAAGGGGAAAAAATGTAAAACAAAATGCCTGTCTGCTTGTTTTGTGGCTAGGTGTCGTGTATGTGCCTCCTGAGACATTATAATTTGGTAAAGGGACCCTCTACACATCCTGACACTTTCATATTTTTAAAATGGTCTGGATGTGAGAAGAAGTCCCCCCCCCCCATTTTTTTCTATAAAGCTGGGTGAAGTAGATGAGTTTTCGTCACCAGCAGCCAGGAAATTAGAATTTCCTGGCTGCCCGTTAATACTCAGTTACTAGTGACGTCAGCACACGGGGACATGTTGACGTCACTATCTCTGCGACCAGTCTCAGACAGGCTGCGATGGATCACAACTGCGCATGCACACAGCTCTGATCCATTATTCTGCACTGTTGGTACAGGACTTGCGTACATAAAGTTCGCAAGTCCTGTAGTGGTGCGCGATTTGTGTTTCCTACACCAAAAAGTAGCGCAGGAAGTGGAAACTGCATGGAAAAGCTTCAGGAACGTGCAGGAGTCCCTGAGCCGAAGAGCAGGTGCTGCGCCCAGCGTAGGATATAAAGGTGGGTAAAACTGGGTAAAAGGAAAAAACAATTGGGCAGAGGCTGTCAACAATCTCTGCCCAATTATTTAAGGGCAAAAGGGACACCTTCAATAGTGTTCCTTTAAATTAGATGAACTCTGTGGCACACACCACACATTGCACGGTACTGTGAGTTTTATTGCCGCAGAGCTCTGTGATGCACACATACACACCGCACATTGCTGTGAGTTTCATTTTTTTTTTTTGGAGAAAGGATTTTTCCAGGAATGATACATTGCGATTCTCTCGTTTTCAAGTATGTCCTGGGTCGCGAGTATGTACCGTTAGGTGTCTTGCCCAAGGACACTTACTGGAGAGGTGCTCTTGCTGGGATCAAACCCATGTCCCCACAGTCTCTCTCCGCACAGAGCAGTGATGTTAGCTCTACTCCACCCAGCCGGAACTATTACTGTGGAACTGTTCAGTTGCACATTATTACTGAACGTTATAAAGATATTAACATGCCTTTTCTCCCAAGATCATATAACTGTTAATAGAAATATAGGAGAGCCTGGAAGAGCTATAATTGGCATGTACATACTGTTACAGATCAATCTAAGGACTTGTTTTGAGCCAGTACTTTATGTTTACATTATTAAAGCTTTTTGAGACAAATCCATGATTTTATTTTGGATGTGGGGGGTGGAGAGCAAAATTATGCGGCGGGCTGGCTTTCGGGGGGGGCCCAAGAAAATGTTTGCCCAGGGTCCAATCAATATTAAAGACGGGCCTGCACAGAACGCCAAACTGCACTGAAATGTTAGCGAAATGCCCTGATTTTCAATGCTTCAGTTCAACGTGTTTAGGCAGGTGAATCCCGTAGAATCCAATGTAAAAAAAAATTATTTCTATTATTTTTTATTCAACCGTTCATTCTTTTCAGTTCTAGCAAAAAGCCTTTTTTTTATTTCATTGGATTTTTTTGGGTGAAATTTTTGGTTCCCTTTCATTTTTTTATGCCGTTTTTTAAAATTCTGTAACAGACCATTTTATATATTTTGTTAAAGGATCTTTATAATTTTCATGCATTTTTATTGTTTTAACCCTTTCGCTGCTGAGGCTTTTCACACCTCTGTGCTGAGGTCATTTTTACCGGTTTTGCTCGTCATGTTTAAACGTGTTTTGAAGGCTTATTTTAGTATATGACCCAGACATATTATATATCGTTCTTTCCGTCAGACTCGGTAGATTCATAATATGTCATTATTATATGTATACGTTATGTCATGTCTGTATATTATAACAAAAAATGCAATAAAATATGTATTTTCAATAATTTACAGCCAGTAAAGTGTTTTTTTTCACATTTTAACATGCGGTTATATTTTGTATGGTGTGCGCTTGTTAAAAAAATTAGAGATGGGGTCTCGTTACATTTTTTTTTGGGGAAAATTACGCGATTTTTAACAAACGCACCACATACAAAAATCGTTAGTGCAGCATCATTGTTCACATTATAATTGAAATGGGAACAATATTGCTGCATTAACGAACCAAAAAAAAGAAAAAAAAATGTTTATTTTTTTTTTTATAATTTTTTTTTAAATATATTTTTATTTTTAATTTAAATTTTTTTTTTTTAAAAAACTTTTTTCACATTCGAGTTTGGTATCGTTGGAACGGCCATGTTCTGGCCGATCCAACCATACCAAACGTTAACCCCTAGCTGCCACGGATCGGGAGATAGGGAGTTCATTGGAACTCCCTATCTCCACCGTTGGTGGCAGTTAGGGGTTAACTCTAGGACTGGCGTCATCGTGCTATGCACGATGACGCCAGTCCTCAGGGGGAGTTCCCGGAGGCTTGGCCGACATCCAAGATGTCGGCCAGC
Source organism: Leptobrachium leishanense (assembly GCA_009667805.1). Lineage (NCBI taxonomy): Eukaryota > Metazoa > Chordata > Amphibia > Anura > Megophryidae > Leptobrachium > Leptobrachium leishanense. The sequence goes on along the minus strand of CM019064.1, from coordinate 325,233,431 downwards.
TCCGGGAAAGGATCGCGAACCGGCGCTTTTCAGCGCCGATTCGCGATCCAGCTCCCCAGGGGTTAATGCCAGGCACCATTTGGAAGGGCAGGCTGTGCCCTTCCAAATGGTGCCTGGGTTAACCCCCGCAACGCCGCCGATCGGGAGGGAGAGAGGTCCGAAGGACCTCCCCCCCTCCCTTTCAGGCGTCTCCTCCGCACATGCGGGGGGGGCGCCTGAATTAGGTGTCATCGCGCTGCCGCGATGACACCTAATTTCAGCGGCTGCGGTTCCGGATGCTGGGCTGACATCGAGGATGTCAGCCCGCACCGGGGGGGCCAGCGATCGGCCGGAACCCGGCCGAACGCTGACCCCAATGGGAGGACGCACTCAGCGTGTCCTCCGCATACCAGCAGTAATGCGGAGGAAGCGCTGAGCGCGTCCTCCGCATTGAAGTGGTTAAATATGTTTCAACCCTTTCGCTGCTGAGGCGTTTCACACCTCTGTGCTGAGGTCATTTTTACCGGTTTTGCTCATCATGTTTAAACGTGTTTTGAAGGCTTATTTTAGTATATGACCCAGACATATTATATATCGTTCTTTCCGTCAGACTCGGCAGATTCATAATATGTCATTATTATATGTATACGTCATGTCCTGTCTGTATATTATAACAAAAAATGCAATAAAATATGAATTTTCAATAATTTACAACGTGTAAAGTGTTTTTTTTTCACATTTTAACATGCGAGCAATTGCGGTTATATTTTGTATGGGGTGCGCTTGTTAAAAAAATTAGAGATGGGGTCTCGTTACATTTTTTTTGGGGAAAATTACGCGATTTTTAACAAACGCACCGCATACAAAAATCGTTAGTGCAGCATCATTGTTCACATTATAATTGAAATGGGAACAATATTGTTGCATTAACAAAACAAAAAAAAAAAACTTGTTTGGTTTTTTTTTTAGAATTTTTTTTAAATTATTTTTTTATTTTTATTTTTAATTTTTATTTTTTTTAAAAAACTTTTCTCACAGTGGTGTTTGGTATCGTTGGAACGGCCATGCTCTGGCCTATCCAGCAGTACCAAAAATTAACCCCTAGCTGTCACGGATCGGGAGATAGGGGGTTCATTGGAACCCCCTATCTCCACCGTTGGTGGCAGCTAGGGGTTGCACGATGACGCCAGTCCTCAGGGGGAGTTCCCGGAGACTTGGCCGACATCCAAGATGTCGGCCAGCTCCGGGAAAGGATCACGAACCGGCGCTTTTCAGCGCCGATTCGTGATCCGGCTCCCCAGGGGTTAATGACAGCCACTGTTTGGAAGGGCAGGCTGTGCCCTTCCAAGCGGTGTCTGTTTTAACTCGCTACTCCCCGGCGATCTCGGGAGGGAGAGAGGTCCGAAGGACCTCCCCCCCTCCCTTTCAGGCGCCTCCTCCGCACATGCGGGGGGGGGGCGCCTGCATTAGATGTCATCGCGTCGCCGCGATGACATCTAATGTCCCCGCCGGGGTCCCGGATTGACGGGCTGACATCCAAGATGTCAGCCCGCACCGGGGGGGCGCAGCAATCCACCGGAATCCGGCGGATTGCTGCCTCCTTTGCTCGGACGCGCTGAGCACATCCGTAGCACAGGAGAACCACTTGGCTGGACGCGCTGAGCGCGTCCATAGCAGCCAAGTGGTTAAAGAATAGACGTTTTATTTCAATTAATTTTTAACCCCCGTTCGGCAGCTGATTGGCTTTTTTGGCGGCGGTCAGCAGATCATCGGCGGTGGGCTGCTCATTCCAAAATGACCGGGCATATTTTTTGTCCCAGTCTGGGCTTGGTGTTAGCAATCAGAAATAGACATATGTTGACTGTATTTCGGAAATGAATGTGGCGAGATGAGGAAAGTGATTGTGGGGGCTGAAAAGAAGACTGGAGTCAAGAGTCACTCTGAGGCAGCGGACTTGGGCCGATGGTAGGATAGTGATTCAGTTATGGAAGAGAATTAGAAATCGGAGCAGTGTTAGAGGGGGGAATTAGAAGGATCTTGGTCTTTGACATATTGATCTTCAAGTGGTGAGAGGCCACCCAAAAAAGAGATACCAAACAAACAGGCACTGACCTGAGAGAGAACAGAGGGGGAGAGATCGGGAGTGGAGAAGAATATTTGTGTGTCATCTACGCTGAGATTATATTTAAAGCCATAATTGGTGATGAGTTTTCCCAGGGTGCTGTATAGTAAAAGACGGAACGAGATTAGTATGTTAAGATATTAGTATCGCTAGTACTTAAAATGGTTATGTAAGGTAGTGGTTCCCAACCGCGGTCCTCAAGTACCCCCTAACAGGTCAGGTTTGCCAGATTTCTGAAGCACAGCACAGGTGATATGATTTGCTGTTGTATTCAGTCTGCGTTTCCCCAAGGTGATCCTTAAAACCTGTCCGGTTAGGGGTACTTGAGGACCGTGGTTGGGAACGACTGGTATAAGGATTTGAAATGAGAAAACCATCATAGAGACTGAGTAGAGTAAAGGATAGCAGAGCAATGGCAAGAGAAGAGAATTTGCGAAAGTAATAATTATCCCATGGTGAGACTAGCGAGCCTGTCATGCATTTGTTTGGTCTTCTTATGAGTGTTTCATGTAGCATTTTAATGAAATGCACACCTTTGTCACGCTTTTCAGGTGGTACCGGATGTCACCGGAGTTAGGGCAATATGAGCCAATGGGTGCAGTGAACTGCACAGGCACAGATATGGGTGAATAGACAGACTAACCATATTGTTTATGTAGATGACGGTGAATTAGGTTGCTGTAGCAGGAATAAGAGGATATGGTAAGTGGATTGAAGAATGTGGGAATACAGGAGCAGGTACTGGGATAGTGTCCAAGATAAGGCTGGGGTTTCAGGAGCATCAGAGCACAGCACTTCTCTCTGTGAGAGTTGAAGTACAATGATGAAGCAAAGGTCAGAATGGGACATAGTCCTTTATTCAGGAGTGTGTGTCATAGTTGGTGATTAACTGTCCCATTGTACAACGTTAAGGAATCTGTTTGCTCTTTATAAATGCTTGTAACTGTAAATGTGCCTAAACCAGTACTGGCTGCAGTGGTGCAGTACATGAGGAGTACCACCAGGGGGGGTTCCAGGGTGGCTGCAGCCATGGGGCATGACATCCTGTGACTTTACTCTCTAGGATAGATTGTGATACTAGTGCAGAAAGAGATAGAACCCTGGTAATCTAGATAGCTGTGTACAACTAATAAAGCGTGAGAGCACCAATTCCCTGCGTAGCCAGCCTAAGATCAAGTAAAAAAAGAAAGGGTGGAGGTCAGCCACACCAAATCCATTGGATTGCTCCTACAACCAAAACATTGCCTATATCACACTGAACCTTCTCTTTTTGAATAGTGTGCCTAACTCCATCCTTTCTTTTTAGAAATGGTGTTTCTCTGCCAAACTGTTTCATTTCAAAGTACAGAGGAGTTATTTGTGTACTGCAAACTACTATAAGAGTAGCCAACTAACATCTATGCAAAGCCTTATTTTTTCACCTTTTTCCACTTTACATAGTTCTCCACAATTGTTTTCCTCTGTGATTTGTTTAAGGCACAGAGATAATTAACAGGCTTCATCACACATAGTTAAAGGGAATACCATGTGAATGAAGGAATTAAACAGAGGATTGATTCAGTTTCAGATGTTCTCAACGTTTCACAATCCATTAGTGCCATTCTCAGTTTACAGTTCATTTACAATTGCCGTTTATTTTTTTACACAAAGGCCAAGAGGAAACCGATCCAATTTTCCACCTCCGAATTCTCAGAACTTTGAGAATACTACACAATCAGCCAGAAAACCTATTTTGTTCCTGTTTCTCTTTGTAGTAAGCTCTGGCAATCAGTGCGGGTCAGACAGTATCGAAGTCAAATTAAACCTACTAAAACATGATTGATTTTGTTAACTTGTATTATAGTCTGCCCCACATGTTATACAAAAGCTACACATTGTTCTATTATGAACCACTATAGAATCAAGAGGAAATCCTTAGGCTTTGTAATGATTGCTGTGAAATAACAGGTAAAAGAATTCTGTATATCTGCTTCTATTTTCTTGTACGTGTGTAGTATTTGCCACATGCATTTCGTCGCGATAGATAAATTTTTTGTCTTCAAAAATCAGTTTATTAAGTATTTTCAATTTTACACAGTGTATATACTATATAAAAACAAATAACATGGATCCAAGTACAGGCAGTACAAATACAGTTGTCATCGGCAAAAAAAGACAAGTACAGTATCAAAGCTCTTGCAAGGAAAACATAACATACAAGAAAACTATAATTGCGGGAGTGCAACAAGCATTATCCAATATGCCCTGCAAGAGAAGGAACCAACCCTTCCCATCCGACATCTTCCTCGCCAAGGAGAAGGTCTGGTGGGAGCGTATGAAAATTGAAACACCCATATGCTAAGAGACAGCTCAGTAATCATGGTAATAGATCTTAAATCTACGATCGAAGAATCTCAGGAGTTTGCCTCTAGAAAAATGAGTCTCCTGTAAAAAAAGAACGTCCGCACCCATCTGGGAGTAAGACCTAAAAGCTATACTATGCTTGACAGGGCCATTAAATCCTTTTAACATTATGCGACGCTACATGTAGCGGCATCTCAGGTTAAACAAAACCAAGTTACTAGCGGGCCTAATAGACTGCTCTCGCTTTCCGATTTCCCCCATGTCCTTGGACTTCTATGACATGTCACAGGCCATCTAACATGTGCCAATTAGAAATCGGCCAATTGAGGGCCCTATTCCTCGTTTATCATGAAGATATCGGCTTTGGAGCCGATCTGTATAACAGCTAGAGATGCTATTCCGAACTTGCTGCAACCTGAGCTTATGGCTATGTCATATCACCACCTTAGTGTAAATTACCAACACCTATAATGTATAGGAGCCATTGATTATTTTACAAGGTAGCTCCTTCTTCACTTAGGAGCTGGTATTTTTCAAAGAAATATCAATTCCCAGAACCTGGAGTTATGTGATTTTGATTTTGCAAAATCACTTAACACACTAAAATAAAGAGGCCAAAAAAAATCCCTTACTTACCTCTCGTCTTACTGTAAAGAAAGAGGTGAGATTTGCCGACCCCTCTCGTCTTGAGCAGCGGGAGACTGGGATATAATAGTTCCCAGTGCCCCTTTGATTATTGTCCGGCTCCTGTGCAACATCGCTAGTGCGATCTTACGTAGAGCTTGTAGGAGGGGCAAGATGGGCTCCGTGGCGTCCTATGGACTCCACGAGCTGATACTAGCGGCAGCACATAGTCCCGCTGCATGCATTGGCCCGGTCCTTGATACTATTCTTGCCTATTTCACACAGGTCAGTCCACTTTTGTTTTTAGGGATGTGTAATGTCTGGTGTATGTGGGTGTATCATACTGCTAAAATCCAGAAAAGTGCACGAACATAAACAAAAATCTAATCGATCTAAGCATTATATAGTAATCCGGGTATTTCAAAATTTAGAAATTGTTTTCATAGATTGCCACAGTATCGTGAAGATAAGGTGATCCTCACACCAAGTTTACCGTCTGATGACTGAGCGAGATCAGACAGAAACCCATTGTTTCCAGTTATTCTGGTATTACTGTGAATGAGTTTACACTGGGTTGAAGACTCTTTTCTTTCACAGATTTAGACAGAGATCCAAACACATTATTTCAGCATTGCTCAATCTCTCCTTTATGCTCTGAGCAATCCATTGACTTTCATAACCTGCCTATCTCTGGCTCACAGTTTATCTCCCCAGTCCACAAATATTTAAACCGTTAATCTGTAGCCTGGCATTTCCAAACAGGATTAAACAGAACAAACTCACTCTCTGACCCTGGCACGTGTGTAATACTTTGAGATATAACATACATTGGCTTCTCACTTTACACAAATTCCTCATTGCAAGCGAGTGCAGTCAGGCATCTTAAACACTACATTAGCAACATGTTATATCTTTCAGGGGGTTACTCAAAGTGCACAGGTCTTTGCAAAAATTAGTATTGGTGCAACGAAGACAAATGGCGGCATTTCACAAAATAAAAAAATCCAAACAGCAGGAGAAGATTCATTGTGAAGCTTCTGATGTTTGGATTTTAGCTTTTGCAAAATGCCGTTGTTTGTCCCTGTTGCAACAAAGGTGAATTACTCTCGTGTTTGCAACTTTGGCAAACAACTGCGCTATTTGAATATCCCCCTATAGGTTAGCAGTTCTACAGTTATCTGTAGATGTTTGTTCGTTAATATATATATATATACAGTTAGGTCCATATATATTTGGAAACAGGAACAATTTTCACACTTTTGGCTCTGTATGACACCAGAATAAAGTTAAAACGAAACAATCCAAATTAATTTGAAGCGCAGACTTTCAACTTTAATTCAAGGGGTTGAACATAAATATTTGTGGGGTTGAACATAAAGTACAAATTTTAGGAACTGCAACCATATTTATACACAGTCTCTCCCCCCCCCCCATTTTCAGGGGTTCAAATGTAATTGGACAAATTAATATAATCAAATATAAAATGTTCATATTTAATATTTTGTTGAGAATCCTTTACTGGCAATGACTGCCTGAAGTCTGGAACACATAGACATTACCAAAGACTTGGATTCCTGATTTATGATGCTTTTTCAGGCTCTAACTGCAGCTGTCTTCAGTTGTTCTTTGTTTGTGGGTCTTTCTACCTTTAGTTTTGCCTTCAGTAAGTGAAATGCTGCTCAATTGGGTTAAGATCATGTGATTGACTCAGCCATTGCAGAATATTCCACTTTGTTTCCTTCAAAAACTCCTGGGTTGCTTTTGCAGTGTGTTTTGGATCATTGTCCATCTGTACTGTGAAGCGATGTCCAAGCAACTTTGCTGCATTTGGCTGAATCTGGGCTTATAGTATCTCTCTAAACACTGCTGAATTCATCCGGCTACTTCTGTCTTCTGTCACATCATCAATAAATGCCAATGACCCAGTGCCACTGGAAGCCATACATATTATTCCATGTCGAGTGGTAACTTTGTTATTGCAGAATCACTTAACAACTTAAAACGTACCTTCATAGTATGAAAAAATCACTACACACCGGTAGTGTATTGCAACATAAATTGATGAAAATTGGAACAAGGACAGTAATATACAATCACAGGAGAGTAAGGGGTTAACCATAAAGCATTCTAGATATATACAGTCAGGTCCAGAAATATTGGGACATCAACACAATTCTAACATCTTTGGCTCTAGTCTATACACCACCACAATGGAGTTGGAATGAAACAAACACAATGTGCTTTAACTGCAGACTGTCAGCTTTAATTTGAGGGTATGTACATCCAACTCAGGAGAACGGTGTAGGACTTACAGCAGTTTGCAGATGTGTCTCCCACTTGTTAAGGGACCAAAGGAAATGGGACAGAATAATAATCATAAATCAAACTTTCGCTTCTTAATACTTGGTTGCAAATCCTTTGCAGTCAATCACAGCCTGAAGTCTGGAACGCATAGACATCACCAGACGCTGGGTTTCATCCCTGGTGATGCTCTGCCAGGCCTCTACTGCAATTGTCTTCAGTTCCTGCTTGTTCTTGGGGCATTTTCCCTTCAGTTTTGTCTTCAGCAAGTGAAACGCATGCTCAATGGGATTCAGGTCAGGTGATTGACTTGGCCATTGCATAACATTCCACTTCTGTCCCTTCAAAACCTCTTTGGTTGCTTTTGCAGTATGCTTTGGGTCATTGTCCATCTGCACTGTGAATCACCGTCCAATGGGTTCTGCAGCATTTGGCTGAATGTGAGCAGAAAATATTGCCCGAAACACTTCAGAATTCATCCTGCTGCTTTTGTCAGCAGTCACATCATCAATAAATACAAGAGAACCAGTTCCATTGGCAGCCATACATGGCCACGCCATGACACTACCACCACCATGCTTCACTGATGAGGTGGTATGCTTAGGATCATGAGCAGTTCCTTTCCTTCTCCATACTCTTCTCTTCCCATCACTCTGGTACAAGTTGATCTTGGTCTCATCTGTTCATAGGATCTTGTTCCAGAACTGTGAAGGCTTTGTTAGGTGTTATTTGGCAAACTCTAATCTGGCCTTCCTGTTTTTGAGGCTCACCAATGGTTTACATCTTGTGGTGAACCCTCTGTATTCACTCTGGTGAAGTCTTCTCTTGATTGTTGACATTGACACACATACACCTACCTCCTGGAGAGTGTTCTTGATCTGGCCAACTGTGTTAAGGGTGTTTTCTTTACCTGGGAAAGAATTCTTTGGTCATCCACCACAGTTGTTTTCCGTGGTCTCACGGATCTTTTGGTGTTGCTGAGCTCACCAGTGCGTTCCTTCTTTTTGAGAATGTTCCAAACAGTTGTTTTGGCCACGCCTAATGTTCTTGCTATCTCTCTGATAGGTTTGTTTTGTTTCTTCAGCCTAACGATGGCTTGCTTCACTGATAGTGACAGCTCTTTGGATCTCATCTTGAGAGTTGACAGCAACAGATTCCAAATGCAAATAGCACACTTGAAATTAACTCTGGGCCTTTTATCTGCACATTGTAATTGGGGTAATGAGGGAATATCACACACTTGGCCATGGAACAGCTGAGAAGCCAATTGTCCCATTACCTTTGGTCCCTTAACAAGTGGGAGGCACATCTGCAAACTGCTGTAAGTCCTACACCGTTCACCTGAGTTGGATGTACATACCCTCAAATTAAAGCTGACAGTCTGCAGTTAAAGCACATTGTGTTTGTTTCGTTCCAACTCCATTGTGGTGGTGTATAGAGTCAATGATGTTAGAATTGTGTCGAAGTCCCAATATTTCTGGACCTGACTGTAGGTTCACCTGAAGAACAGGTGGACCACTAATTCTACCTGAGTGCAATAATAATAAAACGTAACCTTTATCATAACTCAATAAAAATATAGACAGACACGACTGATCATGATCATGATTAACAAACAAACATGAATAGTTTAAACTATACTTCCATAGTAGTCTGAGGGCACAGAGGACAAGTAGTGCAAATAGTTCTTTCATGTCCTTCCTCCAGCCCAGCGATGCGGAACAGTTTTTATTTGCCTTTTGTTCCAACATTTTATACCCTTTCTTATATTAATAAAAGATAAATAATATATGTATTTTAAAAATTTTAGTTAGAATATTTCTGCAAATAAAAAACCAATACAGAAAACACCCAAAAGTATAAATGTAAATGATTTCATTTTCAGGTATGTCTGAAAATAATATTTGTACAAAACTCTTTATATCTCATACATTTGTGGTAGCAATATATGCCAGAAGTCTGATACACTATTTGTTTTTTACAAAAAATGAACTGGTATATCTTACACTATTATGTATGGTTATTCCAAGCGTTTCCACACTAAAAATTCTGTTGAGTCAAAGCATATTTTAGGCTGAAAGAAAAACTCTGCTTCTGTTGGATTTTTCCCAACTTGTTTATTTTTGGACCAAATTATGCATGTCTTCTAACAGCTCACCACAACGTGCTGCTTAGTGACCAGACCTTGGAGTCTTTGTCTGTTTTCTTTTCCCATATCCGTCTTGACATGACCTGCTTCAGTTCTTTGCAATCCGCTGCTGACGTCCCACTGTTGATTTTAGACATATACTAAAACAGCAAAGAAATACGTCTTAATACAGTAAGATATTACTAGTACATAACAGTTAATCAAGTTATACAGGGTTAGTCAGAGAGGTGAAAAGCAGGAAAATGACTGGAGAATGGAAAATTCCAGGTCAAAATAGCCGATTTGGAAAGTGAGATGAATGGGAGAATTTTTCTGGTTTAACTAATTTAACCTAGAATTTTCCATTCTCCAGCCATTCTCCTGCTTTTCACCACTCTCTGAATAACCCTGATAGTGTATTTTTATTGATATTTGGATCAAATGTTTGCTACGGATGTTACTTTTATGAAAATTTAAACAGATCACTCTCTAAACTTAATGTAGGCAAATACAACCCAGTTAAATTAAATGTCTGTTAATACAGTGCAAAAGCCTGAATTAAGAAATGTCTTTGATTAATACTCTATTATTTACAATTAAAATAGTAATTGTGTAAAAAAGCAGTGAAAATAAAGGCATTGGACATAGTTTGACAATTGCATCATATACAATGAAACAAAACAAAAAGTGAACATCAATCGCAGGAAAATAAGTGAGGATACAGTAACGAAATTACACAACAATAAAAAGTCAAAATCAAAGTTACTTGTTTTGATTTTGGCAATATATAGATACATTTTCCAAAAGCAGAATTAAAAAAGGCGCACATATTCTTTTTCATGCGGATGGAGAGGGCAGAGAAAAATTTACCCCTTAACATGTAGACGCTGCATGTAGGAAATAATTTACTTAATAAGGACTGTTTGTATGGGATGAACCCTACTTAAAGGGACACTCTACTCATCCAGACAACTTTATAGTGTTAAAGTTGTCAGGATGTTAGGCGTGCCCCCCCTTGCAGCTGCCCCATTCTGGCAGAAAACACTGGTGTAACGTGGGTTATTCCTGTCCACGTGCAGAATGCTCCCCTTGAAGTCAGTATTCCGCAGAATTACCGTTTCTGGCCCAGAATCCAGGCAATAACACACAGGAAATCCTTGCAGGTTCAACATCCAAATAGAGACTGAGTTTATTTACATTTTCCACCTGCTTAAAACAAACACACACAGGGAGGGTACAGAAACAATGGAAACACGCCCAGCATTGGAACAATGGCTTAGGAGTCAGATAACAATCATCTGGGTGAAGCTTGTGGGGGGAGGTGTGGGTTGATGGAAGCATGTGAAGACAAAGGAATCCATTACTTACAGGGGGGTGTATGCTATACAAGACAGGCTAGTAATACAGAGGTCACACTATACAGAGAGGAAGGTACACAGAAAACACAAACACCCTGCATCTAAAATTGTAAATACAGGGTGACTTTAACAAAGGAAAGAGCAGGGAAACAATATGAAACATCAGGCCCATGTACTTCGAGTCCAAAGTGATGCACGTCACAGCTGGTTTAAGTGGAGGCATGTTCTCCACCCCACCCAGCATCACCAGCAGCTGAAATGTTTGAATTTCCCAGCTGCCGGTAACCAGATTGGTCACTAGTGATGTCAGCATGCAGAACGTGCTGACATCACCCTCTCTGTGACCAATCACAGCAGCGAGTGGATTCAAAGAGGCAGCTGATGGATCGGATTTCTGCAGGCACGCAGTTTCGTCCACCATGCTCCGCAGGCACTACGGAACTTCCATACATAAAGTGTTCAAGTCCTGTAGCGATACACAATTTGCGGTTCCTACACTATAGAAGTTGCTTCAGAGCGCAAATTGTGCAGAAGAGCTTCAGGGACTTCCAGGTCTGGAAGACCCTGAGCTGAAGAGAAGGAGTTGCACTTGGTGAGGGAGAAAAGGTAAAAATCACCAAAAGAGGGGACATTTTTTTAAAAAAAAGAATTGGGCACATGCTCTCATCAGCTTCTGCCCAATAATTTAACCCCTTCACTACCAAGTGATTTTGCAAATAACCATTGTCAGGAACCAGTGTTTTTTTTGAAAAATTCTTTTTAATTAATTTTACAGTAAGAAATATTTGGGCATATTCCCAATGAATATCTTTTTGTACTAACATATGTGGCCAGTAGATGGTGGCATCTACTGCCAAATTGAATTACAGCCGTTTTAGTGAACCAATGGCTGCAACTGTATCATCTGCTTCTCTCCTCTCTCGTTTTAACCTTATCATGCCCAAGCTCTTGGTCTAACATTTTGAAGTGTCTTCTATACTCTCTGGTAATTATTTCCACACTCCCCCTGTTCCCTTTTGTTTCACTTGCCTTAGTCCCTTTGATTGTAAGCTCACGGGATGTCGGCTGAGCACTCGTATAAAGTGCTGCATTTGCAGGACATTTATCCCTCGGGCAGGGCCGTCTGTCTCTTTATGTTTTATTTTTTATTATGTCATCTGTTCACGCTTCCCCATTGTAAAGCGCTGTAGAATCTGTTGGCACTGTATGAATACTTGTAATTTACCTGTTTTGGCTTGCTGAATGTCCTATGTCAGAGCATTCAGTTAGCTGATTTTACACAGCATTATGCCCACGGGGTTAAAATTGTGGGGGCACCTTCTGAAGCTCAAAGGAAACAAAATTTGTTTGCAGCAAACAAATTTCATTTGCTTTTGGATTGCAGATTATTATTATTATTGTCATCATTTATAAAGCGCCAACAGTTTCTGCAGCGCTTTACAATAACCAAAGGGAGCGAAATACATATAAACGGACATAGGATGGAAACAAGAGGTGTAGAGGGCCCTGCTCATAGGAGCTTACAGTCCAGAGATCAGCAGATATCTCGATTTTGGGGCACCAGATGGTGTCTTTGAAGCCCGAGATATATCGATGTGAAGTGAAGTATAGTGAAGTGGTTAAGGGCAAAAAAAAGTGAACTCTTTCTTTCTTAAATAGAGTATTCCTTTCATGAATTAATTTCCTACCATCAGAGTTTAAATTCAGCTTACTACGAGCCACAGCTTTTCACACATTGCTCGGAGCCTTCTACACCTCTTGTCTCCATCCTCTGTTTGTTTATTTGTGTCTTGTTCCCTTTGGTTATTGTAAATCGTTGCGGAAACTGTTATCTATATAAATGGGATTATTTAAAGGAAGCATTATTGAAGGCCACAGGCAATTGCATTCGACTTGTTAGCAAAAACAAAAAAGGGAAGAAACCACTGTGGTACTCTGCAGAAGTGGCCAAAATAGTGAAGAACAAAAAGACAGCATTCAATAATTATAAAAAAAACTCAGAGTGAAGAAGATAGGCAAACCTATAAGATTAGGCAGAAAGGGGCAAAGCAATTTATAAGAGCTTCCAAAGCACACGCAGAAGAGAAAATAGCTCAGTCAGTAAAAAAGGGGGACAAAACATTTTTTAGATACATAAACGAGAAAAGAAAAGTAAAACAAGGATTAGTTAGATTAAAAACAAAGGAAGGAAGGTATGTAGAAGAGGATAAAAGTCTCGCTGACTGCCTCAATGAATATTTTTGTTCAGTCTTTGCAGAAGAAAAGGAAGGAAAGGGACCTCAGTTAGGAGGAAACACTAACGAGACAATTACATATCAGTTTACAGCGGAGGAGGTTCTACAGCAGCTGTCCAAAGTAAAGACAAATAAGTCAATGGGGCCTGATGGGATCCACCCTAAATTATTAAAAGAGCTCAGTGATGTAATAGCAAAACCGTTAACAGATTTATTTAACCAATCCTTGCTAACAGGAGTCGTCCCTGAAGACTGGAAATTAGCAAATGTTGTGCCCATTCACAAGAAGGGTAGTAGGGAGGAATCTGGGAACTATAGGCCAGTTAGTCTTATGTCAGTAGTGGGGAAATTAATGGAAACCATGTTGAAGGAAAGGATTGTTGACCATCTAAAAACACATAGATTACAGGATCAGAAACAACATGGGTTTACCTCAGGGAGATCATGCCAAACTAATCTTATTGATTTTTTTGATTGGGTAACAAAAATAATAGACACAGGTGGTGCAGTAGACATTGCTTATTTAGATTTCAGTAAGGCTTTTGACACTGTTCCGCATAGAAGGCTTATCAATAAATTGCAATCTTTGAGCTTGGATTCCAATATTGTTGAATGGATTAGGCAGTGGCTGAGTAACATGCAACAGAGGGTTGTTCTAAATGGAGTTTATTCTGCGCAAGGTCTTGTTACCAGTGGGGTACCTCAGGGGTCAGTACTTGGACCCATTCTATTTAATATTTTTATTAGTGATATTGCAGAAGGTATTAATGGAAAAGTATGTCTTTTTGCTGATGACACAAAGATTTGCAGCAGGGTTGACGTTCCTGGAGGGATCAGCCAAATGACAAATGATTTAGGTAAACTAAAAAAATGGTCGGAGCTGTGGCAATTGAGTTTTAACGTGGATAAGTGCAAGATAATGCACCTGGGACGTAAAAACCCAAGGGCTGAATATAGAATATTTGATACAGTCTTAACCTCAACATCTGAGGAAAGGGATTTAGGGGTTATTATTTCAGAGGATCTAAAGGTAAGTAGTCAATGTAATAGAGCAGCAGGAAATGCTAGCAGAATGCTTGGTTGTGTAGGGAGAGGTATTAGCAGTAGGAAAAGGGAAGTGCTCATGCCACTGTACAGAGCACTGGTGAGACCTCACTTGGAGTACTGTGTGCAGTACTGGAGACCGTATCTCCAGAAGGATATAGACATCTTAGAGAGAGTTCAGAGAAGGGCTACTAAAATGGTGTACGGCTTGAAGGAGAAAAGTTACCAGGAAAGGCTTAATGATCTTAACATGTACAGCTTGGAAAAAAGACGAGACAGAGGAGATATGATAGAAACATTTAAATACGTAAAGGGAATCCGCAAGGTAGAGGAAGGGAATATATTTAAAAGGAAACAAAGTAGCAAAACAAGAGGACATAGTCTTAGATTAGAGGGGCAAAGGTTTAAAAGTAACATCAGAAAGCATTATTTTACTGAGAGGGTGGTGGATACATGGAACAGTCTTCCAGTTGAAGTGGTAGAGGCCAAAACAGTAATTGAATTTAAGCAAGCATGGGATAGGCATAAGGCTATCCTAAACAAAAGATAAATCCAGGTAAAGTATCCATGTAATTGGGCAGACTAGATGGGCCGAAAGGTTCTTATCTGCCGACATTTTTCTATGTTTCTATATTAAGTTGTAAAATACACTTCTTATAAACAGCAAATGGTGCAGCGCCACACAACATGCATCCACCACCCGGGTGCCCAGATAGCCAATCTCAGGATATAGTGGTTTCCCCTATACCATTACACACAATAATGAAATCAATAACCTGGATCGGCGCAAATGCTGCTCTCTGGGATCCTGGATCCTCGCATATATATATATAATAGAGGAAAAACAATAATAGTGCAACACTGTTTGGTAAAGTATACTGTGGATGTAAGTGATGAACACCCCACTTACAAGTGTAGAGCCGTGCACTGGCTCTAAGAGGGTCCAGACATGTGGGTAATTGTCTTCAGTTTCTCAGGTGACCCCCACCTTACAGCAAGATTTTCTCCTTTTCTTTGTTCGAAGTTTGGACAATAGAAAGGAGAACAGGAAGAAAATCCTTGTGTAGGTCCACAAATTAAAGATCACAATTGTATTGTACATACAATTGTGATCTTTAATTTGTGGACCTACACAAGGATTTTCTTCCTGTTCTCCTTTCTATTGTCCAAACTTCGAACAAAGAAAAGGAGAAAATCTTGCTGTAAGGTGGGGTCACCTGAGAAACTGAAGACAATTACCCACATGTCTGGACCCACTTAGAGCCAGTGCACGGCTCTACACTTGTAAGTGGGGTGTTCATCACTTACATCCACAGTATACTTTACCAAACAGTGTTGCACTATTATTGTTTTTCCTCTATTATATATATATATGCGAGGATCCAGGATCCCAGAGAGCAGCATTTGCGCCGATCCAGGTTATTGATTTCATTATTGTGTGTAAAATACACTGTTTCAAGTGAACATAAAGCCTACAAAAAATTAGGAATAAAATATTAAATCATCATAAGGGTGTCTAGGGAGAACCTAATAAACAACTAAATATGTAAACAATTGTGCTTAAGATAGATTAATAGCTGTTTGTTGAAGTGCGGCTTGATTTGCACACTTATGGTATAACTAGTGTAAACAGGAAGAGGGCAAAGTAGGAGCTCACATACCTGCAGGACCTTCATTGTTTTTCTTCTAAGTTGAATGGTCCTAACATATCCCTGCTATGGGCTATCACGAGTGATATATTAACCACCAAACTCTCGCAAACATTTCATTTTAGACTTGGGATAATGAGTGTTATTGAAATTATAATATTAAATAAGAGTAAAATAAAATGACTCCAATGTATAAATCATCAAGTGATATAAAACTGGCAAAAATGGACAGTGAAGGCAAAATATCCAACCAGTGCTTAGAAAGTAGGGGAACCCCTTTAAGACTAATGATGAGAGAGAATCCCCAGATTGTACAGAAATGTCAACACTGCAAATAAAAAGGCAAAATAGAAGATTGTTTTTAATGAACCTTGTTTTAACTATCTACATAAACAAAGATGTCTCCTATATCACATCCTCAATTAGTTGGATACAACAAACCTCCCTTCACTGCACTGAAATAGTACTAAAGTAGAAAGAAGATATAAAAGACTTGTGAAAAAAAATCAATGTGTGACCGTGATGATTTTTCTCCCTTGTACAATAGATTAGCTTTCTTCTGACTTCTTTTACTTAGTTGATCTACTTTAATTCCATTACATTGTCGATAATCTCCCAGGAACCCCAAAATGTAATAATAGGATTTCAGGATATAAGATGAAATATATTTATTAAATAGCTATGTTCATAAATATAGTTTACATGTTTAAGAAAGTATTCAACGTATAAGGAAGTAAGAATAGTTGGCTCTAAACTGAGAGTCACCATTCTGCCAAAACCACAAACTTGTTCATTAGATAAATAAAACATAATTTGCGCAGAGGGTTTTCAACGCAACGAAAATACTGTGGACCCTATTCTGAGGTTTCAAAAAAGAGAAACGGTAAGTAAAGAAAATGTGCCTGCAGATTTTTGTTACCGTCTCCTTTTCTGCGTACCTATTCTGAGGTAGGTGCTTAATTAGCACCTGACCTTGGAACGAAGCGCAGCGCAAAGTAATACTTGCAGCAGCCACGAGTATTGGCTCCTGGAACCCTGCTCATCCTGGACATGAGCTCCGTGAACTATTTGTTCCCTGTCGCATTGTACTGCCTGTGAGAGGAAGCGCCAGATTATGCTGCCCTCCCCACCGTGGGATGAGAGCACGAATGTACTGGCCATCGGGACTACCGGGAAGTTCCCGGTGGGCCGGTGTGACTGGCTGCCTTCCTGGGCCTCGCATAGGCCGGGCAGCCGCCTGGGCATTGCGCAGGCTGGTTGGCCGCTTGGGCCTCACGTAGGCCGGGCGCCTGGACCTGCGTTGGCCTCCTGGGCCTCTCCTGGGCCGGGCAGTCGTCTGGGCATGCCCAGCTGCCTGGGGCTTTCCTGGGGTTCGCCTGGGACTCTCTTGGGCCTGCGTTTAATTATTTTATTTTTAAAAAAACATTTACTCTTTTTATTCTTTTCAAAAACCCTTTTTCTTTTAAAGATTTTAAAATACCTTTTTATATTTTTTAGACATTTTAGTTTTTTGTGTTTAAAAGATTTTTTTTTTAACCCTTTCGCTGCTGAGGCTTTTCACACCTCTGTGCTGAGGTCGTTTTTACCGCTTTCGCTCATCATGTTTAACCGCGTTTTATAGCCAGATTTTGATATATGACCCAGACATATTATATATCGTTCTTTCCGGCAGACTGCACAGATTCATAATATGTCATTATTATGTGTATACGTTATGTCATGTCTGTATATTATAACAAAAAATGCAATAAAATTTGAATTTTCAATAATTTATTATGTGTAAAGTGTTTTTTTCACATTTTAACATGCGATCGTTTGCGTTTATATTTTGTATGGGGTGCGCTTGTTAAAAAAATTAGAAATGGGGACCCGTTACATTTTTTTTTGGGGAAAATGTCGCTATTTTTAACAAAAGCACCGCATACAAAAATCGTTAGTGCAGCATTATTGTTCACATTATAATTGAAATGGGAACAATATTGCTGCATTAACAAAACAAAAACGTATTTTTTTTTTAGAATTTTTTTTAAATATATTTTTATTTTAAATTTTTTTTTAAAAACTTTTTTCATTATCATGTTTGCTATCGTTGGAAAGGCCATGCTCTGGCCGATTCAACGATATCAAACATTAACCCCTAGCTGCCATGGATCGGGAGATAGGGGGTTCATTGGAACCCCCTATCTCCACCATTGGTGGCAGCTAGGGGTTAACTCCAGGACTGGCATCATCGTGCTATGCACGATGACGCCAGTCCTCAGGGAGAGTTCCCGGAGGCTTGGCCGACATCCAAGATGTCGGCCAGCTCTGGGAAAGGATCACGAACCGGTGCTTTTCAGCGCCGATTCGTGATCCAGCTCCCCAGGGGTTAATGACAGGCACCGTTTGGAAGGGCAGGCTGTGCCCTTCCAAACGGTGCCTGGATTAACCTCCTGCTCCCCGGTGATCAGGAGGGAGAGAGGTCCGAAGGACCTCCCCCCCTCCCTTTCAGGCGCCTCCTCCGCACATGCGGGGGGGCGCCTGACTTAGATGTCATTGCGCCGCCGCGATGACATCTAATTGCTTGCTCCGCCGGGGTCCCGAGTGCTGGGCTGACATCCAAGATGTCAGCCCGCACCGGGGGGGGGGGCGCAGCAATCTGCCGGAATCCGGCGAATTGCTGCCTCCTGTGCATGGACGCGCTCAATGCGTCCATAGCACAGGAGAACCACTTGGCTGGACGCGCTGAGCGCGTCCATAGCAGCCAAGTGGTTAAAGGACCTTTTTATTATTTAGACACCTTTTTATTGATTTACGCTCTTATTAGGGGAATAGGAGACTTCTTTTTCAGTTCAGAGGAACTTGCTGATACCAATTTGTTGTGATTTAATGGTTATTGGTGCAATTCAGCGGTTTTCGTAATTAGTTCAGTGACTCGATTTTCGGCAAAACACGGTGAACATTCACTAAACAGTGATTTCAGCGTATTTTCAGCGAAATGGAATCGTTTCCCTAAATGCCATAAAACCTGAACAAAATCTTTAGCTACAGGCCTATTAAAATCTTAGTCCGGCCCTGCGTGTCTGCATAATTGGAGTGGGCCGGTCTGGATGAAGTCCAGGGCCGAAAAGCAAAACACTTCACACCAGCTTTTATGAGACTGTGTTTCAGTGAGAAATACTATCTCACGAATGGAAGTGCAAACACCTTGGAATAGCGGGCACTTCCATGCGGAGGTGCAAATTAACGCCTCCTATACTAGGTAGAGGAGACGTCAATTTACAGCAAAAAGTGCTATACTCGATGTGAAGCCCAGCTTGTGCCAAGAGTGGAATAGCAATTACAGGCGATGAGATAACTTCTCAGTAGGTTCTGTGTAATATCTCAAGAAGTTATCTTATCGCCAAACTTAGAATAGGGCCCTCTGTTTCGTTACAAAGAACAAAAACATCAAATATTTTATAAAAATTAATCAAATATAGTTCTCAGCACTGTCAAAAAAACAACTCTACTGTGTATAAGGACTAACAGGTTGGTATTCGATTCCAAATCCAAATGTATAGAGTCACTAAAGCTCTCCCGGAGAGTGAGGTGCTTGTCGATGTGGTAAGATCTGTTGTGCTCACTTCTCCTTGTGTTATTATGACCTTGCAAGTGGGTATTAACCAAGATCAAGCTGTACCTTATATAGTATATGCAGCATCTCCTTTGTGCCCTGCCAAAACACACACGAAAAATGCCGTATGAAAAAAGATAGGCACCATGCAACATCTGTCTATTTATTGTATATTAGGGTATGTTTATATTATCTTTTAGATTGTTGTTTACTTAACAAGCTCATCTTTCAAATAGTATTTGGACTGGGGAGGGTGTGGACATTGTTATTGGTGTATTGCTTTTTTCTCGACAAAAAGGTCACCACTTGAGCGAGATTCAGTAAGCCTCACCATCCAACTCAGTATGTAGGTGACTCCAGGCAACTCAGCATTTGCAAAGCTGAAGCACAATCATATCTCTATATCTATTTAAATCACCAAAATTTTGTGGCAATTATTTTGATATCGAGTTGGGGGATGAGAATATTTTTGTTTCAGCTTCAAACGCCTTTTTTTACGTTCACGTTTTATTTCTCTGAATGAGCCGGAAAAAAAAAACAAATAAACCGTGCACTTGGCTGCGAATTGTAACACATTTCGCATTTTTTAAGGTGTCCTTTTAACCTTCCTTCTCTGTCCAGCTATGTCTTGTCTTTATTTTTTGTAACATCTGTACTGCTGTGTTGTCGCAATACAAATAAACTATAATAATAATCTAGCCCTTAAATAACATAAATATTTAGTACCAGTTTAACAGCAGTTAAAGTGTAAGTTCTCCTGCCAAGCTAAACCATAGAGATACATGGAGATACTGGCAAGAAATACCATATATTACACTGACATAATAAAATTTTGTGCAGCTATAAACCGTGACAATACAAAGCCAGATATTGCCTTGGAATCAACATTGTAATAAAATGGGTTGCAACAATAAGTGATGTGTTTTAGGTTTTTGGAAACATGAGGCTGTGGGTTTAGCGACAAATAGGGAGTAATTCAGGGAACTGACATTTCAGTGCCCTCTCGTTCTCCGTACTTCCCTGCACTTCAGGGAATTAAAGTTCCCAGATTGCAGAGAAAACCTGCCGCAATCCCACCGAACACCCACCGAAAGCGCACCGAAAACCTGCCGCAACCGCTGCAAAAGACACGCCGAACACATCGGAAAAAGCCAACGAGCTGCCGATCACAGCACAAACCAGCCGCCAGAAAAAGCCAACAAGCTGACGAATGGGGTAAAAAAAAACGCTTGAAAGTGTTAAAATTGCTTCTCGCTGTCTGCAAAAAGACTACTAAATGGAAACGCCTGCAATTTACATATAAGGTCCAATGAATAATAATAAAAAGGCCTGTTACAGAAAAATGTATAATCGCTTTTATAAAAAAAAACTGAAAAGAAATTTTGACGGAAAAAAATAAATCTCGAAAAATGCTTAAAAGATCCTAAAAAAAATCTATAAATAAAGAAACTTTTTACTTCATAGTAAAATAATAAACGGTTTATTAGATATTGTGTAAAAATGGGAATATTTTTAACATAACATGAAACCTAGGGGTTCGCCTGAATAAACCTGCCGAATGAAACCACCTAACAGCAGGGCATTTTGACAACTTTGCACTGCTGTTCGGTGTTCTCTGAATTGATTAACCATTGCTTCTCTATGGGGGATTTTACTGCCTTCGAACAGGCACCGTAATTGCTGACGGTTCACCAAAATTTGGCGAACTGCCTGCTCTCTGAATAGCTGAATGGCTCCGAAATGTCACTGTACGAGGAAATTCACTGTTCGGTGACATTTTGGGGCCAGATCGGCTCTCTGAATAACCCCTTTAGTTTTCAGGGAGCCCTGTCTTATAGCTGTTGTGAATGGTCACTACCATCAACTTCAACCAAGTTTTGCAATTTCATTTTTCAAGCCACTAGAACCATTCGAAACCTTTTATCCAATGTGTTAATAATAATCTGTAACCCACATGTTTCTAATAATTCCATTTACCTGTTTTGTCCTAGGGCAAGAAAACTACTTGTCCACCTGTTGACCCACAGTCTAGTATCAGCAATTAAAATGTCCCGCAACCGTCCAAGAATGTTAAGTAGATGAGGTTTTGTATCAGTATGTCTAAAATGTAGTTTTGTTTTTGAAACCCAGGCCGTCCTGGCAACCTGTCACTTTTCTTCCTTGGTTTACAATGTTTCAGAAAAATGAAAACCTCAATGTACCCCGAGGCTGTGTGATTAGTCCTTCCATGGTGCTAGGTCATCATTCCACACATTGGTCTCTCACCACATGTTTTGTAGCACCATTACTGTCAGGAAAAGAAAGCAAAATATGACTTGGAAAAGATCTTCAAAGGCTTGGAATTCATGCTAATCACTTAGTGTGACCTTCCACTTCTTAATTTGTTTTCGTTTTGTAGATTCTTGAATGCCTTGCTGAAATCTCCCGTCCTCACAGCATCATTACCGGCTCAGGATTTTGTAAAGTTTAGTGCATTTTCCACTAATTTAAGGCTTTTGAAAATAACTATCCATTCTTCAATCTGTCGGTGTGTCAAGCAAATTTTCGGTCGTAGAATGTACAATGTGTGTAGTAGACTTTTGAAATTTGTTTCGTTCCGAATTGAAATTAGGGCGAAATTCACCATTTTCGTAATTTGGGAGCATTTTCGTATTTCGGGAGCATTTCCGAAAACAAAATATCGACCATCCAAAATATCGGATCAATCAGAAATTTTGGATTGATTTGATTCGGTGATTCTGATCATTTCGGCGACCCGGATCATTTAGGGTGATTCGGATCAGTTGGTTTTTCGCCTCTCTGCAGTATAATTAATGCAGCATGTGAATCCGCACACTGCCCAGAACTTCCCAGCAGTGTGTGGATTCATATGCTGCATTAATTATAACTCATAAAAAATGAAAACCTAACTGATCAAAAAATGAATGGATCTCCAGAGAGGCGCTGCACAGCAGTGTGTGGAATCATACGCTGCATTAATTATACTGCAGAGAGGCACTTCCCAGCAGAGCGTGGATTCATATGCTGCATTGAAACCTATGGGTTAAAAAGCCTGGTTTCTTTAAAAAAAGTTAGGAAACCTAAAATTTCACCCAAGAAATGTCTAAAAAATCCTAAAAGAATAAATAAGTAAAGAAACTTTCATTCTATTGGTAGTAATTTATTTCCCATTCTTAAAAAAGCAGTAAAAAACGAAATAACTCCTAAAAATGCAAAAACCAACTGATTCGAAACACCTGAAAATGATCCGAATCGCCAAAATGATCCGAATCGCCAAAATGATCCGAATCGCCAAAATGATCCGAATCGCTGAAATGATCCAAATTGCTGAAATGATCCGAATCACCAAATCACCGAATCAAAATTATCCAAAACTAAAGAAAAACTGTTCGAAATGATCCGAAATTAAAAAAAACACCAGGAAAAAATAAACGTAACGGAAAAAAAAAGTCATGCACATCCCTAGTGTATAGCAAACACTGGCAAGTGGCCTTGCTGGAAAGGTTAGGTAAAAATAATTTCCAGAAGTTTTCAGAACAATAAAATCGACACAGAAGTGACGTTCATGCAATCTAATAAATGTTGTGAGAAAATCAATTATCGTGAACATTTCTAGAACTGTGGGGGTTATTCACTGTGAAGCTACTCCTCTGGCTGTTTGGATTTTTTTCCGTAAAGAGCTGTGTTTGTCACCTTAACAATGGTGACTTTTGCCGGTGTTTGCAGCATTAGCAAACCTCTACACTTTTTTAGTCACTCCCTATATTGCATACCCCATAGATGACAGTGATCAAAAGGAAATTGCCTATGTGATCTTAGACCCTTGGACTTCTGTTGTGTACATTTTCCTCTTTTCCTTTGTGTTTAGTTTACCTTTTCACATGTTTGTTTTTAGGTTGTGTTTTTTGTGTGTTGGGCCTATATGACCCATATTTTCTTATTAATAAAGTTATTAATATTAAGTGCTACTTTTATTGTCTTCTCTGCTAATCCAAAAGCCAGTACTCGACTTTTCAATCATTATTACCAAAGAATTCTATTGATTGCCCACTGAATTAGGTTTTTTAAGGTACTGTTGGAAGTTGCAATCAGCTGAAAATCTGGAATAAATTGCGTCTCCACTGTAGTTTATTTTCACGTTGTCTAAAATGAATCTTATAGTTGAGTTGCATATTTATAGCTTGTGAAATAGATCAACTGAACTACCAGATCTCTACTAATAACGAGATAAACTTATACAGGTCTGTTCTAAGAAAGGTGAAACTCAGGAGTGTAAATTCTAGGTCAAAATAGCCAAACCAGAAAAATTCTCTCATTTATCTCACTTTCCAAATCGGCTATTTGGTCTAGATTGTTCTCTTCTCCTGCCAGTTCTGAGTTTCACCTTTCTCTGAATAACCCTGATAGAGTTGGCATGTGTGTTAATAAAATCCAAAATGTTAAAATCAGTACAATCAGGGCTATTCAGAGAGCAGTGAAAAGCAGGAGAATGACTGGAGAATGAAAAATTCTAGGTCAAAATAGCCGATTTGGAAAGTGAGATGAAAGGGAGAATTTTTCTGGTTTGGCTATTTTGACCTAGAATTTTCCATTCTCCAGCCATTTTCCTGCTTTTCACCTCACTCTGAATAATCGTGAATAAGTCCAAAAGTAGGAAATAGTTAGGTAACAGTGTGCAAGGAGCTCTATACTTCTGTCCCTCTAATTAATTTTTGAATAAATGCAATTACCTGCATATACTATTGTCATTCCCCTTTTTCTGACGTTACTAGATCGGTTTAATATTGAAAATGTGGCTTGCATGCATGCGCTACTAATGTCAATAGTTTTTATGTGATAAATCCCATCCGTAAGTTAGTTCTTTCCAAACGTCGCATGTTACATGTGTAGTTAGCACAGAACAAAAACATACTATGCATGCTGAGATTGTCTTCAGTACCTCAAAGCCAGGAACCTCTGAAGATGGAGGCATCCATGTAATTAGGCAAATACTGTAGGTGTGTGCTTAAAGGAACACTCTATCTGCCATAGACATTTATTTTAATTTAAATGTTCATGGTGTGCTGCGTTTCTCCCACCTCGGGTTTTCCTGGAGGCTGTGATAGCCTTCCAAAAAGATGGACTTTCATCTGGACAGAAGACTGTCAATCAAGTCACGTTAGACAGCCATCCAGGGTTTCAGATAGCAATGCATTCCAAGAGCATTGTAGAATGACCAGTGCCTCTCAATACATTTGCTACTCTTCATCATTGAAGATTACATCAGAAAGCTCACTCCTACTGAAAACAAGGGAAATAACATGCATTTGCTGAATCTGTAACATCCTGAACTCTGAATAAATAACATTGATTCCTTGATGGCAGAAATAAGTAAAATGTTTCAGTGACTAAAAATGCTTGTTTTACAAGATTGAGTTTATTAGGGGTTACTTTGAAAACATTAGAATGCCTATGCAAGCTGCAAAGGAACGGCATAGGGTGGAGCTGATGGGTGCTCCAGTTAGTAGCTCCTGATTGCAGGATAGCGTGATTCCAGGTTGACTAGGCATTCCATCTCAATAGATTCCCATAACACAATTTTATGACGCACCTTCCAGGATCAAATTGCAGTATGTGAAGTGCAAGAGACGTGTGTACTAAAATTGCATCTTTCCCCAGCAGTGACCAAATGACTGGACAACCAGTGAAGAAGCTGTACTTTTTGGCACAGGAAGGCCATTCAAGGTTAATAGCTTTTAGGGGCTATTCAAAGAGAATGCGGTAGATACTGAATAGAAAGTATCAGTAAAACTTAACCTTTAATGTAACAACTAGAAAAGGACTCTCTGCATATAGCAGGCCTGTGACAAAATCCCACAAAAATCAAACATGTAGTAGCAAAAAACAATCAGGGAAAACAAAATACACACTTTGGTACAAAGAAATAGGTAAATCCTATGGTATAAATAGTAGCAGTAGGTCCCTTAGGGAGCCTATGATGGTAAATAAAGTAGGAATATGGGCCTTCTCAGGTTCGCGGCAATAGGTAAGTTGCAAAGCACTAAAGCACTTATCTATAAGATCACCAGGGTTACCATAACTGGAGCGTCAATGGGGTACACAAAATCAGTTTCCTTATGCCCATAGCACATGCAAAATCAAAACAGGGGGAAAAGCTGTGAGTGCTCAAACAATAGCAGCATTACACAGGACAATAAGAAAAATTTCCTTATTATGATAGAAAAAGAAAATGAATACATAAATGTTTCACTCCATTACTCTACGCGTTTCGCCAATAATTTGGCATCATCAGAGCACAAACAGAGTTTCATGTCAATTAGGCAAGATGTCGCTAAACCTGCAGGATCAAACCACTGTTTTTATGCTAAAGGAGTAGTAATGGGAGTGAGCCAGGTGACAGGCAGAGGTTGTAACACATCTGTTAGTCACTCCCATGGTGAGCAGGTCTCTCTTATGGTCCCTCCCCCCCTAAGTGTATGTATATGCACCTTAACCTGTCAATCACACTGCCTCATCACAGTATTTCCGCCAGTGACGGAACGGCCGCCTCAATGTTTATTTGCATATATTTTTCCTTACATTTCATTGCTCTGTATATAGGGTAGAGTGTTGTGTGATGTGCTGTGCTGTTGTCAAAGTGTGTATCAGTATGTTACAGTTACAAGTTGTTATAAAGCACTAACAAGTTCCATAGCACTGTACATGGATAAGACAGGATAACATGTGCATGCAAGTTGCACTCACAGAACAATAGGAGATGACCCTGGTCAAGAGCTTGCAATCTGTAACCATTTGCCATGCTTCTACCCAATTCTCCAGATCTGGCTTGAACCAGAGCTCTTTATCAGTTTCCTTTGTTAGGAGATCAGGGGGAGGGGAGGATCTGGGAGGCTTTGGGTGGATCTGGAGGAAGGGAACGCGGAGGTGTGTTTTTTACACTTGAATGTGTAACTGACAACCTCTGAATAAGGCATTCTGCGGTTGGTGTTCCATCTGCAAGGACTCCTCTTACAGTATATGTGTTGGCTATTCTGTGCGGGGTACGAATACCTCCTGGGTTCAGCGGAAAGGGGCGCCCAGACGGAGGTTCCTGAGCTTGGGGGTACCAGGATCCGTAACACCGCCCACCCTGGGAGTGACTATCAGATCAGATGTGTTACCACCATTGCCTGACACCTGGCTCACTGCCATTACTACTCCTTTAGCATAAAAAACTGTGGTTTGATCATGCAGGTTTAGATAAAGCACTAGACTATAAGATCACTAAGGTTACCATAACTGCAGCATAACTGAGGTACAATTAGTTTTCCTATGCCCAGCGCACATGCAAAATCGGAACAAGGGGGGGGAAAGCCTTCTGAGTAGCCAAACTTCCACGAAATTGCACCATACAGTGAAATTCACCGTTCGGTACCCTTCGGTGACAAGTTCAGCGCTCTTTGAATAACCCTTTTTATGTGTCTGTTGGAGAGTGTAGCAAAAAGGAGCCATGGTTCTCTTATCTGAGTACAATAGTTTAAGGACTCTATAGAAGAGAGTTCAGCAACCTTTGTCCTCCAGATATTTTGGAACAACATTTCCCTTTTTCCCGTGGGGCTCAGCTAACTCAATGAGTGATTGAGCATCATGGGAGATGTAGTTCCAAAAGATCTGAGAGGCCTGCGGGGACTATGACTATCCGCAGTTGACATTCATCAAAATCCTTAATTTTTTGTTATTTTTTTACTATGATACAAAGTACAGTATATGTATAATAGAATGGTTAAACAACAAATGTGGGATTAAAACAGGGAGAGAGCTCTGCATCAGAGCAATTGATTACTTTGTAAATTTGCACCTTGATTGCTACTTCGTTTTGGTCAGTAAATCCTACATCGGCTGCCAGGTCCAGCAAATTCTTGCAGCTTTCCGATGACATTAATAGGTAATTCATCAGAAAATGGTTCCATCTAACAGTTCTGTGCCAAGAACAGCAGCCAATTTCTACTTCCCAAACTGCAAGAATATTAACATCCAGATTTTATTGCCAGGCATTTTCACGGAACCTATAGACAGATCTCGTATAGTTGCACAATATTTATTATGACTGAAAAGATTATATTATCATTATTATAAGACTCACACACACTCCTTGCACAGAAATTAATCGGTCACATTTACTGGCATGGCATCAACATTCATGACTGAGTACAATAGGACAACAGGACTGACTGAAAAGTATCACTAGGCTGAAGCTGGATTTTTAAAGAAAATTTGTGGGAAAAATCATATGATATTTGCATATTTTATTAAAACATTTCCCCATTTCTTGATAAGTAAACACACATGGGATTATTCACTAAACCTGGATAATGGCATAATATGGTTTAAACAGCAATTTTGGATTAAAATTAGAAATTGCTGTCAGTTATACAAAAGTCTCTGTTTTATGAATAAACCCTCATGTGTTTACACGTGTGATATGTATGTGTAAAGAGTAAGGCTAGGGTCAGAGTGGGGCAGTCGGAACGCGCGTGCAGGCGCACTAAATCACGGCGGCAGTAGCAGCACATAACGGCAATGACGGCCAATATACGCAGTACGTGCGTACGAAAGTGCGCCGACACCACGCAACCAGCAAATGAACGCATTTTTTATCAGAACGTGAAACCGCTGCTACTGACGTACAAAGTGCGCTGCGGCCGCATAGCAGCGTGTGTGCGTGATTAGGAGATGTCAGACGCTGCTAGTGTGCGGCCAACATAACGTTCAAACAGCCGGATTTCCCTAGACTTCTTTTCACCCCATCGTCATGAAATACGTCCAGAATTGCGCATCGTCTGACCACTTAAGCGTATTCCGTGAAAAAATGCGTGCGCACGCATCGACGTACATTTTGACGGTGGCTGCAGAAAATGCGCTCATCTGTCCCTAGCCTAAAGGTCTGTGATTTGTTGAGTGAAAGCATGTGATTACTTATGTGTGTCTGCTAAGGCTAGGGACAGATGAGCGCATTTTCTGCGGCCACCGTCAAAATGTACGTCGATGCGTGCGCACGCATTTTTTCACGGAATACGCTTAAGTGGTCAGACGATGCGCAATTCTGGACGTATTTCATGACGATGGGGTGAAAAGAAGTCTAGGGAAATCCGGCTGTTTGAACGTTATGTTGGCCGCACACTAGCAGCGTCTGACATCTCCTAATCACGCACACACGCTGCCATGCAGCCGCAGCGCACTCTGTACGTCAGTACCAGCGGTTTAACGTTCTCGAAAAAATGCGTTCATTTTCCACTTGCGTTGCGCGGCCGGACTTTTGTGCGACCGTACATCGTATATTGGCCGTCATTGCCTGTCATCTGCTGCTAGTGCGGCCGTGATTATGTGCGCCAGAACGCGCGTTCGCACTGCCTCAGTCTGACCCTAGCCTTAAAGTGTCAGTGTGAAAATAAGTATTGGTGTAAGCATGTATTATTGCTGATGTATATTTGTGATTATTACGAGGATTTGTGAATTACAGAGCAACATTTCTGGCTCTAAAGTTTTTCTAGTATAAGTGTAGGCATTTTAGTATAGTATCAGGGTTTGTGAATGCAGGTGTATACAAAATTAAAAAAACTATGAGCACAGTGGGAGAAAAATGTGTACAGTGCTTATTTAAACAGATATCAAAACGTGATACAGTGCAAATATGGAATTCAAATAATACCTGTTAAGAGTAAATTTCTGTAAAATCACAGCCGCTCGTGTACATGTAAGGAATATATAAAAGAAATATAGTGCAATATTGTACGCAACAAAGTGCTATGTGCATTAATAGTCCTGATGGTTTGCACTCACATGAAAGAGAGCCTGTTTTAAAACTGGCTCTGTAGGTGAAGCAGGGTGAATTCACTGGGGTGACACGACCCTCACAGCGTATTCCAGAGGTTCTCAAATGTTGGTGAGACAGAGATTGAAGAACTTTGTAGGGCAATAGATATATATATATGACCTTCCAGATCCACTCACCTAGTAGGGAACCTATTTTACATTGGCTCAAGGGATCTGGGCATCTGACATCTTAAATAGGTGATTGTCGACCGCTCCGTTCTTGAACCTCCAGATGGAGGATTCTGGCAAGGGGCGAATGGATCCTGGCACTTGATGAACAGTGCATCAGTATAGGAAACAGCCAGAAAAATGGTAATAAATATCTATAATATAAATATAAAATAATAAAAACAATGTAAAAAGTCCTATGGTTAAGGATAGCAATGCTCATATCAGTAGAGATGCGTTTCGCTGAACAAATTTGGCTTCAGTCTAGGGGGCTGAAGTTCAGCAAAACACGTGTCCTACTCTTATTCCATTCATGTGTCTGTCCCAACACCAGCCCTTTTGTCTCCTGTCCCCTTGTCTCTTATGCTCATACACAATGCACATTACTGAGTTTACATTAGTGAGTTTTATTGCTCTGCAGTTCTTTAACACACTCATAGAAATGACACATCGCTGTTCCCTGTTTATGGCATGTTCCCCTTACTAACCCACTTTATGTCACTTCAGATATCCCTTCTCAGTCACATTTAATCCAAGTCACATTTAAATCTAATTCTTGTCACTTTTAGTCCCTTTTCCCGCTTTAATTCACCCACTTTTCCACATTCCTTCCTTTCCCATTAGTTCAGGAGATAGGAGGGTTTAATGCTGCTTAACACATCTAGACATGCTGAGATGAGAATATGAAAAGACTCCTGTTGCCTTCTCCTTGAGCATCAGTGTGTGTCAGAGAAACGTCCATGAATACAAGAGTCTGCTACTCGATAGTTTGTAACTATTTGTTTCCGCATGTCGTAGTTCCCAGCTATTGGTTCCACATGCAATGAAGCCTACACCAAGCATTATAATAAGGAATAAAACTTTGCAAAAAAACAATAGTAGATAAGTGTAAACTGCCAAAGCCAGCCACACTGGTCCAGTGTACCTCGGCAAGTTACATTGAATATGTTGTAATGATTACGAAGGACTGGCTCCCACACTGATCGACAGTGAACATTAAGGTCTATTGCTGAAAACTTTCCTCTAGTTGTATCACTTAACACACAAAAAAAGGCAATAAAAATTCCTTCTCACCACTAGTCCCATAGTGCGGAGGATAGAGCTGCCTCCTCTGCTGCAAGAAGGATGCTGAGTACAAATAGTTTCCAGTATCCTTCTGCTGACCCTGTGTGACACTGCTAACACAAGCTCTTGTAGGGTTTTTTTTTTTAGAAAGGATTTTACCAGGAAGGATACATTGAGATTTCTCTCGTTTTCAAGGATGGCGAGTATGTACCGTTAGGTGTCTTGCCCAAGGACACTTACTGGAGAGGTGCTCGCTAGGATCAAACCCATGACTCCACAGGCTCTCTCCATGCAGAGCAGTGATGTTACCTCTACTCCACCCAGCCGATTGGCTCCAAGAATGGATACCAGTGCAGCATCAATGAGCAGCTCACTCATAATAGGACCAGTACTAGGTAGAACAGCTGGAATAGAGCCCAAGGTGTGCATAACAGAGCCAACCAGATATTGTTGCTTATGCTATCTAGAGGAAAGTTGGTAGTAAATGTGTGATTTTTACCTGTGTGGTATTATTTGGTATATCTATATCCTAATCAAATCCAACCAATAATCCTACTTTCAGGAACTCTTTTCAGAAATTAGCTAAAGCAGGGGAGATGTGTGTCTTCAAAACCTTTTGCAGGGATTGTATGGTTAGGTAGGATAATGATTCTAATATGTTTTCAGGGATATCTCTGTCACATACGCTCAGCTCTTGCATGGAGCTTATCTATGCTTCAATATCAAATTAGTATTTGCTATTATAAAATTTTGCAGGTCTGCTCTTTAAAGCAAATAAATGCACATTATAACCTCTTTTCTTATTATAACAGCTAATTCAGACACTTTTAAAATGTAATTATAGTAAGGTGTTTTTTATCTATTGTTAAGGCTAAGATTATGAGTTGAAGTCTGTTTGAAGACTGATGGTTATTTTTGCATTTGCGAGAGATATTTTTGGACTTTCGTGTATAATCATGGTCCGCAAAACTTATTTTTAACGCTAGGATTTATCTTTATTCCTTTCAGATGCATTTTATCCTTCCTGTGACTGAGAAAATATATATTTGTTAGGTTATATTTATATTCAATGTGCAGACCCGGACTGGGACACATTTTTTTTAAGTTGAGCAGCCCACTTTCATCTACCATGTTACCGGAACACACACAACTATTTATATACTCATCAATATGCACCCCTTTACCCAAACCACTGTATGCAGGCCATATACACCCATATTATACACCTAAACGGACCCACAGCAATAAAACTCACAGTAATGTGTTTTGTGTATGAGTGTATCAGATTTCCACAGCAATAAAACTAACACTCATACATACCGCCTGTTTTATTGCTGTAGAGCTCTGTGATACACGCATACACACTGCACATTACTCTATCACAGAGCTCCACAGCAATAAAACTCACAGCAAAGTGCAGTATGAACGTATCACAGAGCGCCACAGCAATAAAACTCACAGTAATGTGTGCTGTGCATGAGCGTATCACAGAGCTCCACAGTAAAATAACCAAAAAATAATAAATTGCATTTTCAATTAACCACTTCGCTGCGGAGGACGCGCTGAGCGCATCCTCCCTTTGCAGCCGTGATCGGCCAGGATTCAGCCGATCGTGGCAGCCCCCCCGGGTGGGCTGATATCCCGGATGTCAGCCCAGCCTCCTGGACCCAGGCAGGCATGATAGACATCATCGCACCAGCGTAATGATGTCTATTGCAGGCACCCCCGCCAGTGCGGGTAAGGTGCCTGTAGGGGCGGTCCTTTGGACCTCTTTCCCTCCCCAACCATATGGGGCAGCCAAAAAAAGGCAGCCACCGCTTGGAAGGGCACAGCCTGCCCTTCCAAGCGGTGGCAGTCTTTAACCCCTTGGGGGCTGGATCTTGGATGTCGGCAAAGTTTCTGGGATCTCCCCTGATGACTGGCATCATTGCGCATAACGCGATGATGTCAGTTCTGGAGTTAACTCCTAGCTGCCACCTATGGTGGAGATAGGGGGTTCCAATGAACCCCCTATCTCCCGATCCGTGGCAGCTAGGGTTTAATGTTTGGTATAATGGGAATGGACAGAGCATGGCCTTTCCAATGACACCAAACATGACCATGTTAAGTGTAAAAAAAAATAAAAAATTAAAAAATAATAATTTTGTGTTGTTAATGCAGCAATATTGTTCCCATTTCAATTTTAATGTGAACAATGATGCTGCACTAACGATTTTTTCTATGGGGGGGTGTTTGCAAAAATCACATAATTTCCCCCAAAAAAAACGTAGTGAGTCCTCATTTCTAATTTTTTTATCAAGCACACCCCATAGAAAACATACAGTCAGGTCCAGAAATATTGGGACATCGACACAATTCTAACATCTTTGGCTCTATACACCACCACAATGGAGTTGGAATGAAACAAACACAATGTGCTTTAACTGCAGACTGTCAGCTTTAATTTGAGGGTATGTACATCCAACTCAGGTGAACGGTGTAGGACTTACAGCAGTTTTCAGATGTGCCTCCCACTTGTTAAGGGACCAAGGTAATGGGACAATTGGCTTCTCAGCTGTTCCATGGCCAGGTGTGTGATATTCCCTCATTACTCCAATTACAATGTGCATATAAAAGGCCCAGACTTCATTTCAAGTGTGCTATTTGCATTTGGAATCTGTTGCTGTCAACTCTCAAGATGAGATCCAAAGAGCTGTCACTATCAGTGAAGCAAGCCATAATTAGGCTGAAGAAACAAAACAAACCCATCAGAGAGATAGCAAGAACATTAGGCGTGGCAAAAACAACTGTATGGAACATTCTCAAAAAGAAGGACCGGTGAGCTCAGCAACACCAAAAGACCCGGGAGACCACGGAAAACAATTGTGGTGGATGACCAAAGAATTCTTTCCCTGGTGAATAAAATACTCTTCACAACAGTTGGCCAGATCAAGAACACTCTCCAGGAGGTAGGTGTATGTATGTCAAAGTTAACAATCAAGAGAAGACTTCACCAGAGTGAATACAGAGAGTTCACCACAAGATGTAAACCATTGGTGAGCCTCAAAAACAGGAAGGCCAGATTAGAGTTTGCCAAACAACACCTAACTTCACAGTTCTGGAACAAGATCCTATGGGCAGATGAGACCAAGATCAACTTGTACCAGAGTGATGGGAAGAGAAGAGTATGGAGAAGGAAAGGAACTGCTCATGATCCTAAGCATACCACCTCATCAGTGAAGCATGGTGGTGGTAGTGTCATGGCGTGGGCATGTATGGCTGCCAATGGAACTGGTTCTCTTGTATTTATTGATGATGTGACTGCTGACAAAAGCAGCAGGATGAATTCTGAAGTGATTCGGGCAATATTATATGCTCACTTTCAGCCAAATGCTGCAGAACTCATTGGACGGCGCTTCACAGTGCAGATGGACAATGACCCAAAGCATACTGCAAAAGCAACCAAAGAGTTTTTGAAGGGACAGAAGTGGAATGTTATGCAATGGTCAAGTCAATCACCTGACCTGAATCCCATTGAGCATGCATTTCACTTGCTGAAGACAAAACTGAAGGGAAAATGCCCCAAGAACAAGCAGGAACTGAAGACAGTTGCAGTAGAGGCCTGGCAGAGCATCACCAGGGATGAAACCCAGCGTCTGGTGATCTCTATGCGTTCCAGACTTCAGGCAAATGATTTGCAAACAAGTATTAAGAAGGGAAAGTTTGATTTATAATTATTATTCTGTCCCATTACCTTTGGTCCCTTAACAAGTGGGAGGCACATCTGCAAACTGCTGTAAGTCCTACACCGTTCACCTGAGTTGGATGTACATACCCTCAAATTAAAGCTGACAGTCTGCAGTTAAAGCACATTGTGTTTGTTTCATTCCAACTCCATTGTGGTGGTGTATAGAGCCAAAGATATTAGAATTGTGTCGATGTCCCAATATTTCTGGACCTGACTGTAACTGCAAAGGCTCGCATGATAAAATGTGTAAAAAATACTTTACACACTGTAGATGTTTGAAAATTCTAATTTTATTGCATTTTTTTATAATATTCATACAGGACAAGACGTATACATATAATAATGATATATTATGAATCTGCCGAGTCTGCCAGAAAGAACAATATACAGTATAATATGTCTGGGTTGTATCAAAAAACGTGACAGGTGTGAAATGGCTCAGCATTGAAGGGGTTAAAACAGGGCCGGCCCGACCATGGAGTGGTTCGGAGCAACCGCTCCAGGTGGCAGATTTTGGGGGAGCAGCAGATTTTGCCGCCGGTCCCCAGCACTGTTTGCTAATTCAGCGCCGGCATCTCATGGAGGCCGACGCAGTGACTGTTCCGCGCTGAGTTTCCGGACTGTTCATCGATAGCTCGCGGAGCTTAAAGTGTGTCCCCCTCCACAATGGGAAATTATATGGTGCGGTCCCAATTGGCCATTCAGTTTATGTTCGTGAAGAATATGGAGACATAAAGAGAGTCATTGAGTTGGTGCAATATCACACACACAATTGGATCATGTGTGTTGACCTTAAAATGGTATGCTTCCTTCTTGGTCAGCAACGTGGATACACCAAGTATCCCTGTTTTCTATGTAAGTGTGACAGCAGAGCTCGTAGAAGCATTGGGTGGAGAGGAATTGGCCTCCAAGATCTGACCTCAATCCTGGTGATCCAAACATTCTACATGAGCCACTTATTGACAGAAAGAACATTATATTCCCACCTCTGCACATAAAGCTTTGCCAACTGATGGAGACTGTTTCAACTACCTCATTTTGGCATTTCTTGAACCAGGGGTCAGCAACCTTGGCTCCCCGATGTTTTGGGAACTGCATTTGCCATGTGGCTCAGTCAGCCTAGTGGGTGACTGAGCATCATGGGAGATGTAGTTCCCAAAACATCAGGGAGACAAGGTTGCTGACCCCTGTTCTAGACTGTCATTTGAAAAAATAAAGGCCGGTGTATTTGATGGTTCACAGATTAGGCAGCTCAAAGACAAACATTTCATCGGGACAATGTCAGAACTCCAATGAATGTATGGTTATCATTCAAAGACCTTCTTGGAGATACACGAGCACAGAATTACACCGAAATTGTCCAGAAACTTTTGGAGACCTACAAAATGCTTGGTTGCAACATGAGCATCAAGCTGCATTTTCTGCATAGTCATCTTGCTGACTTCCCGGAGAACCTAGGTGCAGTCAGTGATGAGTAAGGTGAACAATTCCACCAAGATTTGAAGGTCATAGAGGAACGGAATCAGGGTAGATGGGATGAACATATGATGGCTGACTATTGTTGGAGCATCAGGCGAGATTGTCCACAGATTTAACTCTCTAGGGAAAGCTATAAGCGTAAATTTGTACCTTAAGTGCTACCTAACTTGACTACTTGCACCCAATTGGACTTTTAGGTTAAATTTGAATTTGACATTCAGGTAATTTTTTCATTATTTTCCATTCTGTGCACAGTTTGTATGTTTTTTGAGACAAAGGGAGGGCATTCTGTACCTTAAAAAATTGACGTGATAGAGAAGAACTGGGGTCATTTTTGTATTCAGATGCCACCAGTTAGTCAAAAACAATTGTCAGATCTAACTCAATAAAAATACTGTTCCCCAGTGTAATATATACTGCGCATATAATATGTAGCGTAGAATAATATGTGTAGCGCCAAAATAGAGAGTTGTACAGTCCTTCTTTTATGGTGTAGATCACTTGACCAAAACACAAACACGGCGCTCCCATAGTGTAAAACCATAAAGACCACAGCAAAATGAAGATGAAATTGCACTCACCAATTATGGAGCCTTGTAGATCTATAGCAGGAGTGAGCAACCTTGGCCCTCCAGATGTTTTCGAACTACATCTCCCATGCCGCTCAGTCTCTTATTAGATTGGCTGAGCCTCATGGGAAATGTAGTTCCAAAACATCTGGAGGACCAAGGTTACTCACTCCTTGTCTATAGGCTCATATATGATGCCTCCAACATTTTTATGGTACGTGGCCAATGATGGAATTTGTCAATTAACTAGGTGTTAAGCCTACCCGGAGGGCAGTCTATTGTTGATGGATGCGTGCGCACCCACGGTTTCCACTTAGATCTACAAGGCACCATAATAGCTGAGTGCAATTTCATCTTCATTTTTCTGTGGTCTTTATGGTTTTACTGTATGCTATGGGAGCACTGCCTCTCCGTGTTTGTTTTGTTCAAGTGATCTACACCATAAATGAAGGGCTGTGCCACTCTCTCTTTGGCCAGAGGCGCTACACCCCAGAGCTGGGATTGATTAGGCTCTGAGGAATGTGAGTTTCTTTCTTATAATTTATCCAGTTGGACTGGTCCTTTTTCAAGTTACACTATTGTTTTTATATTGTGTCTACCTTTTGTTTTTGAGAGGCACTCAGAGAGAACAAAGGACGCACCAGCATTGATTATATGTAAGTATTGCATTTTTATTGATTTCATGCTTTTATGCACTTGACTTCATGCATGTGCAATCTGATTATCACAGTACACATTATACATTACTGTTTTATTTCACATATTATATACCATGTATGGTTTATCCCTGTATATGATCTATTGCATGTTTAAAATACTCCATAAAACCTGAGAGACTGCCTCCAAATTTTCTCTTGTAATTCTTTAAGGGATATTCTAGGGTTAAACAAAACACCTAGAAATAGTGGAGACAGTGCTGTGTTTCTTTAAAAGGTGCCCACTGAAGAAGGTTTCTACACCCGAAACATTTGTTTTTGATGCTCATCTCATGTATTAAACACAGGTGACACTAGTGCACCTTTTGAAGAAACACAGCACTGTCTCCACTTTTTCTTCGTGGTTTCTGCATGTTTCCTTCGCCTAAGGACACAGGGTGTTGGTGGTGAGACGTTGCAGCATGTTTAGAAACATCATTACCTTGTAGTGCAGGGTTTCCCAAACCTGTCCTCAGGACACTCTAACAGGCCACATTTTACAGATCACCTTGGGAAATGCAGACTGAATCCTGCAATCAATGAGAAGCAAGTTATATCACCATAACTGCGCCACTGACTATATTTCCTCCCTTATTAGCAGCTACATCCCATCCCGACCACTTCGCTCTGCCAATGATCTGACGCTATCTGTTCCTCGTACCCATACCCCGAACTCCCGTCTTCAAGACTTCTCCCGAGCTGCCCCCTTTCTTTGGAACTCCCTCCCCCGCAACATCAGACTCTCCTCCTCTAGTCCTTCAAGAAGTCTCTGAAAACACATTACTTTAAAGAAGTCTATCGGCTCACTCCCCAATACCCCATGGTTCAATTCCTACTGCATCTTCCCACACAGCCCACATGCGCCCCAATACTTCATGCTCTCTACTCACCCTCACCTAGCGTGTCACCCCTCTCCTCTTAGATTGTAAGCTCTCGAGCAGGGTCCTTTCTCCTACTGTTCTGTGTGTGTAAAGATATATGTATATTTGTTCTGCCTCTCCCATTTTTCAGTGCTACGGTACTTGTTGGGACTTTATAAATGCTTGTACCTGTAACCTGTGCTGCAGATATCTTGCAAACCTGGCCTGTCACCAGATCCCGAGGACAGGTTTGGGAAACACTGTTGTAGTGGGACTTTCTTTGAATATCGGAAATTCACTATTTAGCAAATGTTCAATGTATTTTGCCAAAATTGGAATCGCCGTAGCAGTTATTGAACAACGGCGATAACGGCTGATTTGCGTCGATAACCACTGAACTGGCATCAGCGAATTCTGTCGACCTGAAAAAGAAAAAAAAAGATGTCTCCTATTCTCCTAACACGTATGTGTCTAAATAATAAAAAAGTATTTTAAAAAGATTATAAACAGGTCTGTTACAAAAATAAAAAACATTTTAAAAATTAACAAAACAAAAATGACGATTAAAAAATACTTTAAAAGGTCTTTTAAAAAATAAAAAGTAAAAAGGGTCTCTGCAAAAAATAAAAAGAATAAAACTAAGCAAGATATTACTTTCTTACATTGAAACCTATAGTATTCACCTGTTTAACCCCTTAGCGTGCCAGGACGTACTATGCCGTACTGGCAGCGGGAGGGCTTTGAAGACACAGGGCGTACAGGTACACCCCGCTGTCTTCAATGGGGCTGTCTTGGCCCCTACCCGTAGCCTGCGTGCACCGACTCACGGCGTGCATCACTGGCTGCACAGGTATGACCTGAACTCAAGCCCTGTACGTCTTGGCCCTTTAAACCCCTTCCCCCCTATACTTACCTCTCTGACTGGGGTCCAACAGTGGTCTGCCTTCCTCGAAGTCAGACCTCTGGTTTTAAGCTCCCCAGCATTCTCACTGACGTCATCGCTGGGCTTGATGACGTCAGTTTCAGGTGCCCCCCCGGCACAGCCAGGAGATTGCCTGAAAGGAGGGGGTCCTTTGGACCCCTCTCCATCCTGAATGGCCAGGAATAAAAAAAAAGAGAGGTATTGCTGAACAGGTCACACTGAGCAGCTAGAGTGTCATGTTTGGTATCATTGGAAAGGCCAGAGCATGGTTTGGTGTGACAAGAAAACAATTTAAAATAAGAAAAATTAAAAAATTGTGTTTTATGAAAAAGATTTTTGTCTGGGCCGTATAATAAAACAGGACTTCGAATCGCCTTTAAACATGATGACCACAAAACGGTCAAAATGAGCTCAGCACACAGAGGTGAAATGGCTCAGCAGTGAAGGGGTTAAAAAGGAAACATATGTAAACATTGGGGGCTAAACTACAATCTTCGCGTAAAAACGCTTGCGCAACGCGTGAATTTGTGCGCCAAGCGTTAAACGTTAACGTTTTTTCATCCATCGAGCAATAATGTGCGTAAAATGGTCGCGTACAAATGCTCACGCAGTAACGTTGCGTGCAGAAATCAGTGTGCGGACTGTTTTTTTTACGCGATTCAGCCAATCAGAACCAAGAACCACAATTATCTCACGTTACGTTTTTGCACCTGCCAAAGTCAATCTGAGCATATATGCTGCAGCAATAATAAATGCACACACAACTTCTCCATTTTATTGGTTTGGTATGAGTAGAATGCGTAACTATACTTTTCTGTATTTTATTGTTTTGGGCTGTTGTATTCGGCCAGGTTGTTCAGATTTGCCATTAACATTAACACCAGCTTTTAAGAGATGCTAAAATAATGCCCGCAAAGGCTATGCGTTAAATCCTGCACATAGATTGTAATAACATCCGCGTACCAGCGCACATTCGCGTTTGCGTTCACAATGTTACGTATAGGACGCGTGCAGTAAAGTACACTCACAAAGGATTCGCACAGGTTCACCCGCGGTAGACGATTACGCACGTTTGTTGCTCTGACAATGTAATACGGCGTTCGGTGCAAAGGGTTTTACCCCTCGAGTTAATATTTTTTTGCGCCGCCACAAACGTTTGCGTGAAGATTGTAATTTAGCCCTGGATATTTCTAAACTCAGGACAAAATTTAGAAACTATTTAGCCAGGGTCTTTTTTGCAGTTGTAGATTTTGGGGGTCAAGATTCAAAAAGTGTGTTTTTCCATTTTTTTCTGCATATTTCATAATTTTTTATAGTAGATGTCACGGAATGGCCCAGCACCCTCAGCCAGGGGCGGTGCAGTGACAG
Organism: Leptobrachium leishanense; assembly: GCA_009667805.1. NCBI lineage: Eukaryota > Metazoa > Chordata > Amphibia > Anura > Megophryidae > Leptobrachium > Leptobrachium leishanense. The sequence continues at coordinate 325,193,349 of CM019064.1, read as the reverse complement.
TGGTGGCTATGGACACTCGGGTGCGGTGGCACGCACCCAGTTTTACAAGTACTTTTATTAGATGTGATTGTGTGGTGTAATAAAGTGTCCCCGCTGATTTATTGCGTAATGTATTTTCCCCTTTGTTGCCTTGCTCGCCGCCATTTTCCGATCACCTTGTGGCGCAGTTAAGAATTCTCGATTCGGAAAATGGCCGATCCGAACCATCCGGTTCGGATCGCAAAATGGCCGATTCGGACCATCCGGTCCGAATTGGCGACTCCCTGAAGGCCAAGGGCCAATGGGTCCTGGGAGGGCGGGCAAGGAGTCCCATTGTATTCTAATTGTGTGCAGAGGTAATAAATGCTTGGACTGTAAACAATAAAGGCAGATTCTGCAGTGCATTCAGCTTTGACTGGTGTGACTTTATTCTCCACCGTATTTTCGTATCTGAGAGTCCCCCGCGATCTCAGGGTACGGTGTCCACCCAGGTACGATCCGAATCGAGCGCTCTGTGCCTGCATCGAGTAGCAGGGCAGAGGCGCTGCGTATGAGGATTCGGTTCCCAGAGAGAGGGAGATCCGAACCGAAGGGCGCGGCCGCGTACCGCGCTTCGGTATTGCGAGGGATTGCGGTAAGATCCGAATCCCTCGCCCATCCCGGCAGATCCGAAGATTCATCCAGCCCCGATCCGATCCGAGAAGTCTTCCATTAAGTTCCGAAGAGTTATCCGCACCGCGATCGGAAACGTTTCCCGCAAGATCCGAAACGTTTCCCACATCCGTTACGAAGATTCCTCCGCGGCAGAACCGATCTCCACAGACGTCCCACACCCGCAAGGTCAGTGAACCAGCTGCTCGGGACGCTGAGTGCCGTATGGCTCAGTGGTCGGGCTGGTACTAGGCAGGGGTCCCCTCCACCGCCCGCTAACCCTTCCCCAGGGTCACGCCAGGCCGCACGAGACGCCGAGTGCGCGTCACTCGGTAGTCGGGCCAGCGGTAAGCGAAGGGGTCACGCAGATTGAGCACACCCGCAGGCGGAACAACATCTCCATTCCGTCATACTGGTGGCAGCGGTGGGATCGCTCTCTGCAGGCCCCTGGAGACCTACGCCATGGTGGTGTACACCTATTACGACCGGGACACCCTGCGTGGGATGTTGGAGAACCGGGGAGGAACGCCGGGTAACAAGAAAAGAAAGACGCTGATCAAGGAACTGACCAGGATGGATCAGGACGAGGCGATGATGCCCGTCCCCAGCCCTGTCCAAGCGGAGGTGGAGGAAGATGCTGGCCTCAGAGAGGTGCGGCGTCGGATTGCCCTGCTCGGGGATGCCCCGACGACGGCGGACAGATGCCGAGTGATGCGGGAGTTCTACCGGGAGGTGGAACAGGAAAAGGACCGCCAGCACGAGCTGCGGTTGGCAGAGCTCCGCGGAGCAGAGCCAGAAGATTTGAACCCCGAACCCTACCCCGTGGAACCCTGGGACGAGGCCTACAGCTTGACTGAAGCTTCCCCTTGGGAATCTGCAAACCCCAGTGACGGCCCTTGCGGGACTCTCAGCTCGCCTGGAGCCTGTACTGAGGACGCCACTTCATTCCAGCGACCCTCGGATGGAGTCTTACAGCTCGCCTGAAGCTGCATCTGAGGACGCCACATTCCCCATTGAGGAGCGGTGCTCCTGTGCTGGTACCTTCGCCGACAGGAAGGTCGTGTTGGCAAGAGAGCTGCAGGAGGGCCTGGAGCGGGACCAGAGATCCACAGAGGAACTGTGGTACGAGGCCCTGGACCATGAGCGGGACTGCCATGATGCGTATATTCCTTCTGACGCTGTCGTTCATCAGGTGCAGTATGATGTGCGAGCAGCGTTCCTGCAGGGTCGGGCCCCAGAGGAGTGGGAGGCCGAGCTCCGGAGCCTGGTGCAGGAGGAGATCGCACTGGACGCCGCGTACCGCGCGCTCCGGTGGCTAACCGCCCCTCCGACAGTGCGCCCTATTGGAGGCAGTTCCACTGCAGGGCCTCGCTACGGAGGGACGGGGCTGCTCTACGAGGGCATGGCCGCCGACCCCGAGTTTGGAGAGGAGACCGAGGAGCGGATGGAAGACATCCTGGAGCGACGGAAACTGGAGATCCCGTCAGACAGCCGGGACTCGGTGTTTGAGGAGCTGGAGTCCCTAGCAGAGCGAGAGTGGGAGCTCGAGGTGGCTTATCGAAGACTGTTGGACGGCGTTCCGCAGTCGAGCCTGAGCTCCCCGTGGTGGGACGGGTCGGCGGCGGAGAAAGTCGACAGTCCCCAGGTTTGGGACCTATGGGAGGCCGAGGCGGACCCATGGGTGCCCGTGGGGGTTTCGACTGAGGAAGTTACCCCCTGCACCCCGCAAGAGGACAGGGTGGCCGAGGCCACGGGTCCAGCGGGGGAGGAGACGGATGGTCTCCCCGGGATGGGTTGTGCGCAACCATTGTTTGCCCCGGGGGGTGAAGAGACCATCCTTCCCCAAGGAGATCTCCAACCGGCAGAAGAGCTGGCTACGGGGCAGAGCGCCGCTGGTCTCTGCCCACTACTCAAAGTCTGCCAGGAGGAGCAGACGGATGGTTCCCCCGGGATGGGTTGTGCGCAACCATTGTTTGCCCCGGGGGGTGAAGTAACCATCCTCCCGCAAGGAGATCCTCGCGCAGCTGAAGAGCTGGCCACGGGGCAGAGCGCCGCTGGCCTCTGCCCACCACCCACAGTCTGCCAGGTGGAGCAGACAGATGGTTTCCCCGGGCTGGGTTGTGCGCAGCCAGTGACGGTCCCGGGGGGAAAAGAAACCATCCTTTTGCAAGGAGATCTCCACCAGCGGAAGAGCTGGCTACGGGCAGAGTGCCGCTGGCCTCTGCCCACTACTCAACGTCTGCCAGGAGGAGCAGACGGATGGTTCCCCCGGATGGGTTGCGCGCAACCACTGATTGCCCCGGGGGGTGAAGAGACCATCCCGCCACAAGGAGATTGCCAACCAGCGGAAGAGCTGGCCACGGGGCAGAGCGTCGCTGGCCTCTGCCCCCTGCTGACAATCTGCCAGGTGGAGCAGACAGATGGTTCCCCCGGGATGGGTTGTGCCCAACCATTGTTTGCCCGGGGGGTGAAGTAACCATCCTCCCGCAAGGAGATCCTCGCGCAGCTGAAGAGCTGGCCACGGGGCAGAGCGCCGCTGGCCTCTGCCCACCACCCACAGTCTGCCAGGTGGAGCAGACAGATGGTTTCCCCGGGCTGGGTTGTGCGCAGCCAGTGACGGTCCCGGGGGGAAAAGAAACCATCCTTTTGCAAGGAGATCCCCACCCAGCGGAAGAGCTGGCACCAGGGCAGAGCGCCGCTGGCCTCTGCCCGTTTCTCCCAACTTGCCCCGAGGGGCAGAGCGAGGCTGTCCCCGTGCGACCGCGGTTGCATTCCCTGGTCCCCTCGTCGGCCACCAGGAAGAGCAGCCAGGTCTGGCTCGAGGTGCTCCTTCGGTTGCCGTGTCCGTACCGGGCCATCCAGTGGAGGAGCTGGCACGGGCAGAGGCGCAGCTGCGCCGCTGCCTCTGCCCATTTTTGCAACCCTTGGGCTCGGGGGCCTCACGCAGCCACGGTTCTGTTCCACGGCTGACTTGGGCACCTGGGGCGTGTGCAGTTGGCACCCGGGTTCCCCAGGTGAGCGACAACCCTGGGGGGACACAGGGGGTACTCCGGCCCGGATGTATGTACCTTTGCCCAGCCGGGGTAACCTTGAGGACGTGGGGGCCCGACCAAGCTGGCACGGCCGCAAGGCCAAATGGAGAGGCCTGGTGACTCGGCCTCCCCAGACGGACTATGGGCCTGGGAGCGCCGACTTCCCCGGTATGACCCGGTGGGGTCAGACCAGGTGCGTCGAACTGGGAGAGGGGGAGGAGTGTCACGGAATGGCCCAGCACCCTCAGCCAGGGGCGGTGCAGTGACAGTGGTGGCTATGGACACTCGGTGCGGTGGCACGCACCCAGTTTTACAAGTACTTTTATTAGATGTGATTGTGTGGTGTAATAAAGTGTCCGCTGATTTATTGCGTAATGTATTTTCCCCTTTGTTGCCTTGCTCGCCGCCATTTTCCGATCACCTTGTGGCGCAGTTAAGAATTCTCGATTCGGAAAATGGCCGATCCGAACCATCCGGTTCGGATCGCAAAATGGCCGATTCGGACCATCCGGTCCGAATTGGCGACTCCCTGAAGGCCAAGGGCCAATGGGTCCTGGGAGGGCGGGCAAGGAGTCCCATTGTATTCTAATTGTGTGCAGAGGTAATAAATGCTTGGACTGTAAACAATAAAGGCAGATTCTGCAGTGCATTCAGCTTTGACTGGTGTGACTTTATTCTCCACCGTATTTTCGTATCTGAGAGTCCCCCGCGATCTCAGGGTACGGTGTCCACCCAGGTACGATCCGAATCGAGCGCTCTGTGCCTGCATCGAGTAGCAGGGCAGAGGCGCTGCGTATGAGGATTCGGTTCCCAGAGAGAGGGAGATCCGAACCGAAGGGCGCGGCCGCGTACCGCGCTTCGGTATTGCGAGGGATTGCGGTAAGATCCGAATCCCTCGCCCATCCCGGCAGATCCGAAGATTCATCCAGCCCCTATCCGATCCGAGAAGTCTTCCATTAAGTTCCGAAGAGTTATCCGCACCGCGATCGGAAACGTTTCCCGCAAGATCCGAAACGTTTCCCACATCCGTTACGAAGATTCCTCCACGGCAGAACCGATCTCCACAGACGTCCCACACCCGCAAGGTCAGTGAACCAGCTGCTCGGGACGCTGAGTGCCGTATGGCTCAGTGGTCGGGCTGGTACTAGGCAGGGGTCCCCTCCACCGCCCGCTAACCCTTCCCCAGGGTCACGCCAGGCCGCACGAGACGCCGAGTGCGCGTCACTCGGTAGTCGGGCCAGCGGTAAGCGAAGGGGTCACGCAGATTGAGCACACCCGCAGGCGGAACAACATCTCCATTCCGTCATAGTAGAAAATAATGGTGTCTTTAAAAAGTCAATTCACTGGTGAGAAAAATGGTATACAATATGTGTGGGTTCCATAAACAAGTAAGGCTGGTGTCAGACGAGCACACTATGTGCACCCGTACTGACGTGCCTTTTGGCGTCTGTTGCAGCATTGAGACGATGCGATGGGGCCAGCCACACGCTGTTGCACGTGCACGAATTGCGCACGCAACAGCGGCCGTGCTGCGTCCATTCAGTAGCCCACTCCGTAAAAGCGCTAGTAAGGGCGTTGACGGATCTGCAAAGCGCGATTCTCCATAGGAGGATGGAGCCTTGCAGCACTGAGCACACTAAGTGCGCTCAGCGAGGTGGCCGGACGGGTGTCTAGTGGAAGGAATGTGCACTCTCACGGACGTTCCTTCCGCTCTCCAATGACGCTCGTCTGCCCCCAGCCTAAGAGGAAAATTAGAGCTAAACACAAACAGCGCAGAAATCTAAAAACAGCATTGGGTACTTTCAGACTGACAATGGTAAAACCACCTGGTCACTATGGGGTTAAAATTGAATATTTCCTTAGAAAATATGCTGTAACAGGTTCCCCATTTCTGACTTTTTCTTTAAAAAAAGTATACCCTTTAGAACAGGGCTGTCAAACTCACGGCTCCCCAGATTTTGATTAGGGATGAGCCGAACACCCCCGTGTTCGGTTCGCATGAATCTGTAATATCTGGGACAGGCGTATTATGAATCTGGTACAGGCGTCAGTGCACCCAAATATTTTGCCTTTGGTGGCAGCAAGTGCCTTCACACCGTAACCCATTTGTGGTATTGTGGAAGAGTGCAGGGTTGGACCCTGCGGTCCAAAAAATTTAAATGATATAAATCTAGTAATATAGGTGTCAGTGTCAGTGCACCCAAATATTGGGCCTTTGGTGCCAGCTGGTGCCTTCACACCGTAACCCCTCTGAGGTATTGTGGAAGAGTGCAGAAATGAGACCCCCAAAATAGTTGTTGGCAGTGAGAACACAAAGATTACAACAATTCCCAGATATTTTGTAGAAATGAGACCCTCAAAATAGTTGGTGGCAGTGAGAACACAAAGATTACAACAATTCCCAGATATTTTGTAGAAATGAGACCCCCAAAATAGTTGGTGGCAGTGAGAACACAAAGATTAGAACAATTCCCAGATATTTTGTAGAAATGAGACCCCCACAATTGCTGGTGGCAGTGAGAACACAAAGATTACAACAATTCCCAGATATTTTGGAGAAATGAGACCCCCACAATTGCTGGTGGCAGTGAGAACACAAAGATTACAACAATTCCCAGATATTATGGAGAAATGAGACCCCTCCCAATAGCTGGTGACAGACTGGCAGTGAGAACACACACTAACACAACAATCTCCTCTCAAAAAACACGTGCTGAAGGCTGTGTGAAGCCTTATATAGTGTGCTGCGGGATTTAGCTCTGTGAGCTCATGATCGGGCAAAATTTGCCCAATCAGGACTCTGAGCCGTGATTGGCATAGTCTTGCACCTGTCTTGCACTGTGGTCAGGTGCAAGGCTGTAGCCAATTAAAAACTCTGTCCAAATTTCTATTTATTCTGCTACTTTCCCTGGCAAACGATGTGGAATCTAACCCTGGTCCTATAGGTGACACAACCTTTAGTCTCCCCACTAAAAAAGGCCTCTCATTTGTGCACTGTAACATCCGAAGTTTACTCCCTAAATTGGATGAGCTTCAGGCTTGGTGTTGCTATTACAAACCCAAAATCATTGTGCTCACGGAGTCATGGTTAACCCCAAAAGTACCAGACTCTGCCATATCGATACAGGGGTATTCATCTTATAGAAAAGACAGAGCAAAGAGAGGAGGGGGAATTGTTATTTATGTTGAGGAGTCCTTAAAGTTCACCCCCTTACAAACTCCTAGCTCTCCTGTCACCTTTGATTTCCTCTTTGGTATAATTGAGATCCCATTCAGTAAATCAATCATTGTTGCTGGGTTCTATCGCCCACCGAGCGCTCCAGTGCACTCCCTCTCTGACATATCTCAAATCCTTAATAACCTACTTGCCCAAAACCAAAAAAGTGAACTGCTGGTCCTCGGCGATTTTAATACAGATTGGCTAAATCCAAAAAACAATAAACACTGCACACTGTTTAAAACTTTGCAGCTAACTCAATTAATCTCCTCCCCCACTAGCATTAATATGAAAAGCCCTAACCATACCTTGCTGGACTGGATTCTCTCCTCATCTCCTGATAGAATACAGGAGGCAGGCGTTCTTGCTAATAGCTTTAGTGACCATTGTCTAGTGTACTGCGTGCGCAAAATAAAAGCCTTGAAATCTCCCCCAAAGGTAATAACCTCCAGGTCTTTCAAGAAATTTATTCTTGAATCCTTCCTAAGTGATCTCAAACAGCTCCCCTGGTACAGGCTAAACCTAATCCCAGACCTAGACTGTGCAGTTGAATACTTTCAGTCTGAGCTCCTGCAAGTCTGGAATTACCATGCCCCGCTGCGTAAAGTGCGAGTAAAAGGGACCCATCTCCCCTTGGTTACAGCTGATCTTACACTAATGTACCAGCTTAGAGATTCTCTATGGTCAAATTTCAAGAGTACTGGTTCCATGAACGATCACTACGAATACCGAAAATGCCAGAATGAATGCACAAAACAAACAAAAATGGCCAAAACCCATTACTTCAATGAAAATCGAAACAATAACATATCAAACCCTAAAATCTTTTGGAGAACCATAAGTAACATACAAGCACTCGCAGCCAGCTGCTGTCAAAGTAAACAACCAAACCCTGCAACACCCCCTAGATGTAGCAAATGCCTTTAATGATTATTTTGTCGGATGCGCCACCACTTTGATTGCCAAGCTAGGAAATGACATGCAATCAGAGAGGCCTCATGCAGGTCAGGAATTCAGTTGTAGACCAGTGTCGTAACTAAACTTCTCCGTAAGCAAAAAATGAAATACCGGTCTGGACCTGATCAAATACCAGCAATGCTGCTGAAAATCAGTGCGCCGGCAATTGCAAATCCTGTCGCAACCCTAATAAATGAATCACTGGTGACTGGATACATACCCAAACTCTGGAAGACTGCAAGAGTGGTACCTATCCATAAAAGTGGTGACAGTACTTTGGTATCCAACTACCGTCCGATATCGTTGCTCCCTGTAGTGTCAAAAATCTTGGAAAAATGCGTCTACACACAATTACGTGATTATTATCAATATTTTAACTACTTAACCCCGGATCAATCAGGCTTTCGTCCAAATCACTCAACTACAACCGCCCTTTTAAAAGTCTGCAATGATATCCAAACTGGGATGGAACAAGGAAACCTAACTGGAGCCATCTTCCTTGATTTTGCCAAGGCCTTTGACACAGTAGACCATGGCATCTTGTTAGAAAAACTTAAAAACTCTGGCATTGGTGATCGCACGCTAACCTGGTTTCAATCATATGTATCCGATCGATCACAATATGTGTCAATTTCTGGCAGCTCCTCCCTCCCGCTCCCAGTCACTTGCGGTGTACCCCAAGGCTCAATACTAGGCCCCCTGCTATTCACAATATTCATAAATGATCTGCCCAACGTCTGCAAAGCCTCAACTGTACATATGTACGCAGACGACACTGTAATCTATACCAGCAAACCAAATCTCCCGCAGCTGGAGGCCGTGCTGCAAGAACAATTCACAGAGGTAGAAAAGTGGATCAAACACAACAAACTTTTTTTAAATACTGACAAAACTGTAACGATGCTCTTTGGAACAGCACCTAAACTACACAAATTGCAAAATCCCCATCTATGTGTTGGGACAAAATCAAATGGCACGCTGACCACAGTCACTTCTCTCAAATATTTAGGTATGTGGTTGGACCCTAATGTATCCTTTGGCCCTCACATCGAAAAACTCTCATCTAAACTTTACCCCAAACTAGGTGCCCTGTACAGAAACAAATCCTGCCTGAGCCCTGCGGTAAGAAAGCAGATTGTACAACAAATGCTTATGCCAGCTATTGATTACGGAGATGTAGTGTATGCAGCAAACACACCTTCAGAAATTTACTACATTGTATAACTCCTGCCGCTTTGCATTACAATGTAACTACATGACCCACCATTGTGACATGTTAAAAGAGCTAAACTGGCCATCGCTGGAGTCTAAACGCACCCTTCACCTCTCCAGCCTGGTGTCTAAGAGCATTTCTGGGAAGCTGCCACCCTACCTGAATAGACTGCTTCCCCCAGCAGCTCCCTCATCCTATAACCTTCGATCCAGGACCAGCACCTTACTTGCAATACCACAATACAAAAAGACAGTGGCTCGGTCCTCATTTTCCTACAGAGCACCACCATTATGGAATAACCTCCCAGACACCATCAAATATTCCCCCAGTCTTAAGTCACTAAAGAGCTCCTTACTAACATACCTCAATACAGAATGCACCTGTAAACATGTAACCTAGTGACTATATTTCCTACATATTTATTTTCTGTTAATCTGTATATTTGTGTTGTTTTTTTCAATATCTTGAATTGTATTACTTTGTATTTCTGTAACACTTCAATGTTCTTGAACCCAGGACATACTTGAAAATGAGAGAAATCTCAATGTATCCTTCCTGGTAAAATCCTTTATAAATAAATAAATAAATTACAAGCTTCAGGCCAGTGGAAAAGTGCATTGTGGTCCATTGTGGGCGAACACGCGGAAATGTTCGTAGTTAGCGAAAAAGCGATGTTCTAATCGAACTCCGAACCGATCGAAACGAACAGCTCATCCCTAATGTTGATGCCTAAAACTACCAGAATTGTTGGAATGCAATAGATGACCAGGGAATCATTGGAGTTGTAGTTCACAAACCTTTGGGGGTCCAGAGTTTGACAGCCCTGCTTCCACAAAGGTTTGTATGATGAAATACAGGAAAATACATTTACATGGTTTAAATAGAATAGAAATTTGCTGTTTTGAATATTTTTTGATATTGCACTCTGATGTGACATGACATATATGCATTGTCATAATAGATTTTGAATCTGGTGAGTCCGCTGAAAAATATGATGCATAATTTGTCTGGGTCCTACTATGAAATGTCGGATATAATCTCTGCACGTGAATACAACACGTTTGTATATATTGGATTTATCAGCCAAGCCTCCAATATGTCTATATTGGACTTACTGGACCTACCTCGGCAGTCGTCTCCAATATATCAGGGATTATTATTTCATAAGAAACTCATACGAGACACAAATATCAATCGTTTATATCTCTTAGAAATTATCCTGAATTCTTTTAATTGTCTGTGTTTTGCTTTAAAAAATACAATAATCAACAATCGGATAAAAATATATATATATTTATTACGTATGCAAAAGAATTTCAAATCTCATATCATGAACAACAATTTATAAACCACACTCCATCAGCATATAAAAACTAGCTTCACAATATATGTATCTCCGGTTAGTAACTGCATATATGATTAATATCATTTATTTTCTCAGTTAGTAACTAATACACAAATGGTTAATAAACATTTCTGCTTAATACAACATGCAATTCCCAGCAAACAATGTTTAACCAGCCAGCTCTTATAGATATATATATATATCTCTGCTACATGGATCAACAAAAGATGAGCTAATTTAATAATAAGTAATAAAAACTTATTTAGTGAATCCTCCCCTAATCTCGAGAATTAAACTTCTAATCTTTTGCTTTTTATTTTGTAGTTATATAATTCCTTGCTCATTAATTTTAATCACAGTAATTTCCAAATTCAATATATATATTGGTATCAATCTTGCAACATTTCTTTAGGAATAAATCCTTATATCCACCTCTTCATATTTCCATCTGCAGATTAGAAATACCTAGAATTTGGATCTTAACCTTATCCGAGAAATCTCAGTCTACGTTGCAAAAATCTCTACAAATATATTTTTACATTAATTCCTTATTTCATACATTACCTGTCCAATTTGGATGTTGATGAGTCTGCCTTGGAATTTCTTATGTGATGCTTTGTTTTGGAATATGTGAAAATTATCGATATTAGATAATCAATGCATGTGAGTTAGAGATTTGGTGAGAATATTAATTGCCTCATGTCTTGGGATCTGAGTGCATCGTGGTGTGAGTCTACTCGGTTGCTCAGAGTGTCATATGTAATGGATGTCTGAGTGCATTGCGATGCGTCCCGATGGCTGGCAATCTCTGACTGACTTACCAAAAACTTTTTCCCGCTTATTATAGCCACACAGTTGATATTAATGATAATATAAATCATTATTTTTACTATCCTGTAGAGGGCAGTGTTGCACTTCTAATTTAATTCCAATTAATTCCCCAATTTCTTTTTCTCGGTCTTTATCTAGGGTCACAAGGTCAGACTAACTTAACAAAGAGCCTCACTTCAGTCTCTAGACACAGTGTCTTCTAACAAGACTGTCTCTGTCTTGAGATTTATAGCTCTCCTCCCTTTTGGTTGCTTAGATCAGCTAAATTCTTTCCTGGTTACAGAATATTCTTCAGTAATTTATTTTATTTATCAATTATACTTTCTACAATATTTATTGGAGTATATATTTCACTATTGTAATTATAATAAAAATTACCTTAATTATAAACATAAATTTTGTGAATATAATTCTATTAGAAAATATCTTCTCTTATTCCTATACTCAAAAGACAAAATCTCTTTTGTTTTAAAAGTTTAAAACAGACCAATAATTTACTTATGACATGTCTTAGCATTATCTCACATTCATTCTAGGTTCCTTCATGTCTGGGACTTCTTAACCCAGGAATGAATTTTGTAAAAAAGAATCTTGTTCATTTCTAAACCTAGAGAATACTTTGAAAGAAAAACTGTCTTTAAAACAAAATGGCTACAGGCATCCATTTTAAATTCGCCTTTTCTGTGTAATATACCTGACATAACCCCCCTTTGGTTTCTTGGATATTTATTGACCAATTAAATTTCAGAAAAACATACAATATCTCCCCCTTTACCAATTAGGCTAGGTCTCCGCCTTTCGCAACACGTTTTTCTTCTTTCATCCATTTAATAATTGAAAATGCAGTGTTTTTAAACTTCAATGTACGTACTTCCTTTGTTAGTACAATCATCCAGACAGTTAGAAACATAATTACTATACAAATCACAATCTCTGTAATCTTCGGCCCATTATAAGCAGATAGCAATTGATGATCAATCTGTGAATACATTGGAGCATAAATTGTTAGATTAATTTTTTATTTATTAGAAGTTCAATAGTATGGTCATGCTAGTTCTTTAGCAAGATTTCAAATCTGGATTCATGGGTATCTCTTGCCCTTGGAATACGACAACGATTTGTTCTCATCATACCAGACTTCATTTAAAAAAAAATTAACTTCTCGATAACAACTCTTAATTCTTTAGAAACTTCCACGAGAATCACTGGTGTGGGTATGAACACTCTCTTGTTTTGTACCAGATTCTTCCGGTAAACATTTGCTTCTCTTTCTGTATCAAACAGCGGTTGCAATAAAATATGCAGCAAATCTTTTCTTTCAGTGGTTCTTGTACATAGCAATCAACGGTATCCTGGCTGTATCCCGCATGTCTTTCAGGCTTGCATGAGCTTGATGCGCATGGGACTTTAGCATTCTCCTTGGAATTGTGCGGAAAACCGTAGAATTTCTAGATAATCGCAATCTTTGGTGGTCCGATTCATCTTTGCGGATTAAACGTCGCAGTTCGGATTTACCATTTATCTCAATTTCTGTTGAAAGAAAAAATATAAATAACCATTCATAGACTCGCGATTTCACTCAATTTCCCTATAGATACTCTGATCTCTGATTAATTTTAATTAACCGTACGGATCTAGTCTATCTACTAGCTTGAGTTAAACATCTGAATGCTGGGAAAAAGAATCACATGTTAATTAAATCATCACTTCACATGATACCAGTTCAGTGTCTTCTGTTGTTCCATCTTCACATATCCTGAGATAATCTAGAATGACAATCATGCAATTGAGCTTGACAGTTTTATTTCTCCTAGAAATATATAACATAACTTTTTCCAATAACATTATGACTGTCTCCATCATTATCTAGATCTGTTACCCACTCATCTTGTGGATCTGGGTATCTGATCACTTCAGGGTCACTATGTCCATCTGGTTCTGTCTCCCTCTTGTGGAGGTGAATAATTAGCACGTCATCTTCCAGACATATATCTCGAATTCTCTCGGGGGAACACATATGGTGTTATCCTCCTGTTCTCCTGTAGTCAGGGGCTTTGGCCTTAAGAAAGAGATATCAGGTGTCTGGCTATTTCTGAAGTGGACTTCAATAGAATCCGGCCTTTCCTCAATCACGTGGCAGTTACGCTGAGTGTGATGGGATTGGGATCTATCATAGCTGATTGGAACATTTACTTGGGACCAAATAACCTCATTGATAAAATCAATGATTGGATTTAACCTTTTGAGAAGGTCCATTCCAATAATTAGGCGATTTTGGGGCAGATCCACAACAAGTGTTGGATGCCGAATTACTTTATTCCCCAATTTAAAATCCAATTTAGCCGTGCCCAGAACTTTCAGAGATGTGCCACTCACACTCACTAGATTAGCATTAGATTTATCTAATCTAGGCTTCCTGGAGGACAGTTCTTGGACCTGTTCAAAATAATGTGCTGATATTAACGTAACTTGGCTTCCAGTGTCTAGCAAGGACGGAATATGTGGTAAATTATCTTGTAATTCTACATTCACATAATATCGGTCTTCAATGCTATGCAATTTACAGAGAAATTTAGAGTGAGATATGAAATTAGGTTTTGGATAGATTTTACCAACTGATTTTGCTCTCTCAAACGTGCTTTTGGCAGCTGTGCTGTCCATTTCGGATCCAGTCTTCTCAGCTTGCTCGCACTTAGTCTGGGAGAGAATAAAATACATTTTCTTCTCTTTGCAGGGAAGGGTTTAAATCATCAACCATACAAACATTTGTATTAATCATTTCATCATCACTTTCTGGTAAATTGTCATGGATGCTGGTTACTTCATCAGAAACATCATCTAGTCACTGGTTAGGTGGGGCTGCAGGTATTGCATCTCTTACAACCTGACCAGGGTTATTTCCAGTCATTAACTGAGTGATCTGATCCAGTTTCTCTGTCAGCACACGGAAATCTTCCTGCATTTGACCCATACGCTGGCGTACATTATATCTCCGCTTTCTATTCGTCCTTGGGGACGAAGCTTGCGCATTATCAGACGCATCAGATTCAGTCTTACCTCTGGTTGCTTCCTGTCTAGGTACATTTTCCCTTGATTTAACCCACTGACTTCTAGGTACCCATTGCTTCCTAGATTGAAATTTACTTCCTGAATTTTCTCTGGCAAACCCTTTTTCCTGATCTGGCTTGGATTTTTCCCTTTGGGGTATGGAGTCACGCAATATTTCCGCATAACTCTTTTTGTGGGACTCAAATTTAATATCGCCCTTTTTAGCGTGAATTTCCACTATTTCCTCAGGTGAGTTTTTCACTCTTTTCCCCTGAGTTTCTTCACTATATTCAAATACAGTAAATAGGGTCATACTTTCTTTTAGTACCCAATCCAAACCATTTCTCGGGTCATAATCTCTTGCCAAAATAACCTTTATTTTATTTGGCAATGCGTCATAAAATAATTGGATAAATTCAGGGTTTTCAAAGTCTGGGTTTCTTTCAGCCAAGCTGTACGCATTTTTAAGGACTGACAGAAATTCACGGGGGCTTTGATTAGGTCTGCATTTTAGAGTTAAAATTGCTCTTTTCGCAGCTAGATTGGTACGGTGAGGCCCAAATTCAGATTTGACCTCAGAAACTACTTTACTCCATTTCCTTATACCAGATTCTTTCAAAGACTGAAAAAAATACCTATGTTTACTTTCAAAGACCCATGGGATCAACTCAATTTTCTGAGCATCTGAATTTATTCCCATTATTTCCACAGCTTCTTCAAACATCGATAAATGATTTATTATTTGTGATGATGCCTTAACATCAAAAATACCTACTGAGGTTTTGAGGAAATTAATAATTTTCGTTAAATCATTCACTTTATGATATTTCTTAATAGGCTGTGGCTGGCTAGAGTGATGTGATTTGAAATACTCCTTTGTAAGAGGTTTTACTCTTTTTTCATCATGAGATTTAGTTTCACTTTCACATTCGCTCTGCTCATTCTGGCTTTTCAGATACACAGAGCCGTCATCAGGTCTTATCAGTGATGTATAGCTTAATGCTTTCAAAGGGAACTTCTCTAACGAAGAATCTTTAACCCTTCGAACATCAGTTTCAACCTGACATAACTCATCAGCGAATTTCTCATGTTCGCGTTTCATTCTCGCCAATTGTTTGTTTAGCTCCTTATTTAATTTGGATAATTGAGCAATCTCATCTTGCATTTGATCTTTTTCTTTTGCATACACTTTTAATTCCATTATCATTCGTTCTGACTCATCTTTTAATTTATTTACGGTATCATGCAAGTCACAATTTTTATTTTCTAATCTGTCTCTGGTTTCTTTGTCATCATTCAATCTCTTGTTCATTTCTGCGATCAAGTATATACATTCAGGCACAATTTTTAAAGCAAACATTTCTTTGTCCTTTTTATTTGTGGCTGCACTTATTTTTCGCAAACACTCAAGAAAATTTGATTGATCTGACCAGATTGAATCAATATAATTCGATATATTTGATTGCAATTCTTTTATCCATTCAAATAAATCGTCTGTGACGTGTAACTTGTCCTTTAGATAAGACATAACATCTATCAATATTATTTGATTAGTATGTATCTCTACATCTTCCTGAGTCTCAGATTCTGACTCTGACATTTTTACACTGTTTAGTAGATAACCGTAAAAACCACAAGTCAAAATACAACAAGGAATCAAAATATATATATATATTTTATCTCTGTCTAATCAGACAATTACTGACAATTATATTCCAAACAAATACTACAATCTCTCAGCAGTGCCTCCAATTTGTCGGATATAATCTCTGCACGTGAATACAACACGTTTGTATATATTGGATTTATCAGCCAAGCCTCCAATATGTCTATATTGGACTTACTGGACCTACCTCGGCAGTCGTCTCCAATATATCAGGGATTATTATTTCATAAGAAACTCATACGAGACACAAATATCAATCGTTTATATCTCTTAGAAATTATCCTGAATTCTTTTAATTGTCTGTGTTTTGCTTTAAAAAATACAATAATCAACAATCGGATAAAAATATATATATATTTATTACGTATACAAAAGAATTTCAAATCTCATATCATGAACAACAATTTATAAACCACACTCCATCAGCATATAAAAACTAGCTTCACAATATATGTATCTCCGGTTAGTAACTGCATATATGATTAATATCATTTATTTTCTCAGTTAGTAACTAATACACAAATGGTTAATAAACATTTCTGCTTAATACAACATGCAATTCCCAGCAAACAATGTTTAACCAGCCAGCTCTTATAGATATATATATATATATCTCTGCTACATGGATCAACAAAAGATGAGCTAATTTAATAATAAGTAATAAAAACTTATTTAGTGAATCCTCCCCTAATCTCGAGAATTAAACTTCTAATCTTTTGCTTTTTATTTTGTAGTTATATAATTCCTTGCTCATTAATTTTAATCACAGTAATTTCCAAATTCAATATATATATTGGTATCAATCTTGCAACATTTCTTTAGGAATAAATCCTTATATCCACCTCTTCATATTTCCATCTGCAGATTAGAAATACCTAGAATTTGGATCTTAACCTTATCCGAGAAATCTCAGTCTACGTTGCAAAAATCTCTACAAATATATTTTTACATTAATTCCTTATTTCATACATTACCTGTCCAATTTGGATGTTGATGAGTCTGCCTTGGAATTTCTTATGTGATGCTTTGTTTTGGAATATGTGAAAATTATCGATATTAGATAATCAATGCATGTGAGTTAGAGATTTGGTGAGAATATTAATTGCCTCATGTCTTGGGATCTGAGTGCATCGTGGTGTGAGTCTACTCGGTTGCTCAGAGTGTCATATGTAATGGATGTCTGAGTGCATTGCGATGCGTCCCGATGGCTGGCAATCTCTGACTGACTTACCAAAAACTTTTTCCCGCTTATTATAGCCACACAGTTGATATTAATGATAATATAAATCATTATTTTTACTATCCTGTAGAGGGCAGTGTTGCACTTCTAATTTAATTCCAATTAATTCCCCAATTTCTTTTTCTCGGTCTTTATCTAGGGTCACAAGGTCAGACTAACTTAACAAAGAGCCTCACTTCAGTCTCTAGACACAGTGTCTTCTAACAAGACTGTCTCTGTCTTGAGATTTATAGCTCTCCTCCCTTTTGGTTGCTTAGATCAGCTAAATTCTTTCCTGGTTACAGAATATTCTTCAGTAATTTATTTTATTTATCAATTATACTTTCTACAATATTTATTGGAGTATATATTTCACTATTGTAATTATAATAAAAATTACCTTAATTATAAACATAAATTTTGTGAATATAATTCTATTAGAAAATATCTTCTCTTATTCCTATACTCAAAAGACAAAATCTCTTTTGTTTTAAAAGTTTAAAACAGACCAATAATTTACTTATGACATGTCTTAGCATTATCTCACATTCATTCTAGGTTCCTTCATGTCTGGGACTTCTTAACCCAGGAATGAATTTTGTAAAAAAGAATCTTGTTCATTTCTAAACCTAGAGAATACTTTGAAAGAAAAACTGTCTTTAAAACAAAATGGCTACAGGCATCCATTTTAAATTCGCCTTTTCTGTGTAATATACCTGACAGAAAGATGACAAATACATGCGATTTATTTGATTTGTCATGAGCAAAAAATGGTCAAAATCTGTTCAGCACATGGGGGGGGGGGTGAAATTGCTCAGAAGCGAAGGGGTTATCTCCTCTCTATCTAAAGTCCAAAGGCGCGTTCAGTAGCTCAGCCGCTGCAAGTGCTAAGTTAGCAACTTGTCACTGAACGCCGTTCTGACGCTCAGCACTGCTAACTTAGCACTTGCAGCGACCCGAGGAGATGCTGCGAGTAGCTGAGTGTGACGTAGTAAAGATGGCCGCCGCCATGATGCAAGTAACAATTCAGTACGGCAATGTTAATTTTGAGCTTTTGTTCACCAAAGCACAAAATATTTATTTATTATTTACCCCTGCACACAGACATATATTACAGTTCAATTTATATTTTGTTTCAGAAGTAAACATAACGTTTATTCAATAAAAACGATCATTTGTGGTGTGTGCATACAAAAATTGTGCTGACTGCTTTTCTTTATCATATATACCTCAACTGTTGTCCGAGTCATACGAAAGTGTGAACGAAAACCAATTGGAATCTTTCATTAAGAAATCGTCGGCCATTTTGCTTTGAAATTCGCATCCAAAGCGTTCAGTGACACTGCTGCAGCAAACTGAATTGCTGCGCTGCAGCAATTCAGCAGCTGCTGAGGAACTGAACGGGGCTCTGAGCTGACTTAACAAGGCTATTTCCGGGATACACTCAAAATCTATACACCTCTAAAGTGTGCATACTGTCAGGGTTATTCAAAGAGAATTGAAAAGTCACCGCACGTTCGGTGACTTTTCATTCTCTTCAATTTGGTGCGATTTGGCGATCCTATTTCAGCGACCCTGCAGTGTATTCAGGGCCGTCGTAGTGCAGGGAAAAGCCGCCGCAAACCTGCCGAACACTCCCCTCAAAACCCAGGCGAATGCACACCGAAACCGGCAAAAACATCTGGATCAGGGTCGCCGAAATGGGATCACCAAATCGCCCCGAATTGAAGAGAACGAAAAGTCACCGAACGTGCGGTGACTTTTCGATTCTCTTTGAATAACCCTGTATGTCATATGCCTTCCCTGTTACTGAACCGAACATCAGAATTGATACAGTGCCCCTCCCGAAACTTATGTCTGGATCCAGCCCTGTTAAGGATTGTAATTTAACCCCTTCACTCCTGAGCCACCTCACCCTCACTTGCTGAGCTCATTTTGACCGTTTTGTGCTCATTACGTTTAAACGTGATTTGAAGTCACGTTTTTTTGTGGTACCCAGACAAATTATATATCCTTATTTTAGGCAGACTCGGCAGATTAATACTATATCATTATTATATGTATATGTCTTGTCAGAACGCTGCAACAAAAAATTTTAGAAAATGTGAATTTCCATTCAGATTTCAATCATTTACAGCTTGTAAAATTATTATTTTATCACATTTTTTCATCCACACCTTTCTGGTTTTATATTCTAAGAGGCACTCTTTTGAAATGGGAACTTGCTACTGCATTTTTCTGAGAAAATAAACAATTTAAATGCAATTGAAAAAAAAAGAAGATTTTTTTTGCTTGTATTTTGCCGCATTATATTTTATGAATAATATAACTATGTGTAAAACACTGATCTTGCTCGCAGCATGGAAAATGAGGTAACGGCAGGGGTATTGCTCATTTTATACGTGAAAATGGACAATGACATTGCTTTGGAACAAAATGTTATTTTAAGTTTGTTCACCGAAGTTAAAAGCACTGAAATTTCGGTGCTTTGTGATGAATAACCCCTTAAGTGTTTGGTTTTTATTATTCACATTAACACTTCTGCTTTTCACATCACATAAAGTTATAGCTGTTTTTGTGCTGCATGGACCACTCACCTTTCGTGTCTGTATTCACATGTGGATAATTGTTATTGCACAGAAGGCATGCCTATGGCAGGTTTCTCTATCCATCTATTAATATATTAACTATGGAAATTCCTATTAATACAGAACAAATATAAGCTGACACCCACTCCATCTATATATATGTGTAGAATTCCAAGAGGATGTCTGGATATAGTGAGCTGGCACTCAAACAACTTTTTTTAAAAACATTAATTTCAACTTTTAAGCTTGACCATATAATCTACAAACAAATAAAAATAAATGCTATCAGAGGAATAATTATTCTTGCTGTTGCTGCACGCAATCCAAATTCTGCTGCCCCCCTCTGACTTCGAATAAATATGACCATAGACATGAAATGAATAGAACACTAGAAGCAGGGTATGTAATGGAGCAAGGATGGCTAGACGTGGCACAGTAGTATTAGCAGGGTATGTTTTTGGCACAGTATTATTGACAGGGTATTAGTATGGCACAGTAGAAGTGATGGCAGGGTATTAGCTATGGCACCAATAGTAGTAGTGACAGGGTATTAGTCATGGCACTGTAGTAGTAGTCACAGGGCGTGTTACGGCACAGTAGATGCAGGGAGTGTTATGGCACAGTACAAGTAGTGGCAGGATTTTCGTTATGTTACAGTGGTAGTTGTGGCAGGGTATTAGTTATTATGGCACAGTGGCAGTAATGGTCGCAGGGTATTAGTTATTATGGCACAGTGATAGTAATGGTGTCAGGGTATTAGTTATTATTGTACAGTGATAGTAATGGTGGCATGGTATTAGTTATTATGGCACAGTGGTAGTAGTGGTGCCAGGGTATTAGTTATTATGGCACAGTGGCAGTAGTGGTGGCAGGGTATTTGTTATTATGGCACAGTGGCAGTAATGGTGCCAGGGTATTAGTTATTATGGCACTGTGGTAGTAGTGGTGGCAAGGTATTAGCTATTATGGCACAGTGGTAGTAGTGGTGGCAGGGTATTAGTTATTATGGCACAGTGGAAGTAAGGGTGGCAGGGTATTAATTATTATGGCACAGTGGTATTAGTGGTGGCAGGGTATTAGTTATTATGGCACAGTGGCAGTAGTGGTGGCAGGGTAATAGTTATTATACCACAGTGGCAGTAGTGGTGGCAGGGTATTAGTTATTATGGCACAGTGGCAGTAGTGGTGGCAGGGTATTAGTTATTATGGCACAGTGGCAGTAGTGGTGGCAGGGTATTAGTTATTATGGCACAGTGGCAGTAGTGGTGGCAGGGTATTAGTTATTATGGCACAGTGGTAGTAGTGGTAGCAGGGTATTAGTTATTATGGCACAGCGGTAGTAGTGGTGGCAGGGTATTAGTTATTGTGACACAGTGGAGTAGTGGTGGCAGGATATTAGTTATTGTGGCACAGTGGTAGTAGTGGTGGCAGGGTATTAGTATTTGTGGCACAGCGGTAGTAGTGGTGGCAGGGTATTAGTTATTGTGGCACAGTGGTAGTAGTGGTGGCAGGGTATTAGTTACTGTGGCACAGCGGTAGTAATGGTGGCAGGGTATTAGTTATTGTGGCACAGTGGTAGTAGTGGTGTCAGGGTATTAGTTATTGTGGCACAGTGGAAGTAGTGGTGCCAGGGTATTAGTTATTATGGCACAGTGGCAGTAGTGGTGGCAGGGTATTAGTTATTATGGCACAGTGGCAGTAGTGGTGCCAGGGTATTAGTTATTATGGCACAGTGACAGTAGTGGTGGAAGGGTATTAGTTATTATGGCACAATGGCAGTAGTGGTGCCAGGGTATTAGTTATTATGGCACAGTGGTAGTAGTGGTGCCAGGGTATTAGTTATCAAAGTAATGGTGGCAGGGTATTAGTTATTATGGCACAATGGCAGTAGTGGTGCCAGGGTATTAGTTAATATGGCACAGTGGCAGTAGTGGTGGCAAGGTATTAGTTATTATGGCACAGTGGTAGTAGTGGTGGCAGGGTATTATCTATTATGGCACAGTGGCAGTAGTGGTGGCAGGGTATTAGTTATTACGGCACAGTGGCAGTAGTGGTGGCAGGGTATTAGTTATTGTGGCACAGTGGTAGTCTGTCTCCCTGTGTTGGATTTGAATGTGGTTTTAAATCCAAGCCAGCGGTGGACATTATACTCTAGGGATGAGGTGTGTACAGGGGGCCGGTCCGTCATTCTAGTCCACACCTCTGTCCTTTTGATATGTAAATGTATTTACTGGACAAACTTGTTTTCTGTTGTATAGTCAGTGGCCACTGGGCGTTGTCCTATTGTGTAATAAATGAGGCTGACCAGAAGCCAGGAGGTCTCTTGGCTCTTGGGACTGGGCACTTGGCTCACTTGGTCAGAGGAACTCCAGCTAGAAACAACGTGTGTGTGGCTTTATTTGGGTGAGGATGCAATAGACCACAGCAGAGTCTCTGGATCTCTTTGCTGTGGGCGTTCAGGTACGTATGCCATGGATAGCAGAGAGCTGCTTGTAAGTGCAGCGGATCAAACTACATTAGGGAATTGGTAGTAGATTAATTTCTACGACAATATGGCGAGTCAGCTAAACAAGGAACCAACAGATTTTTCCTCTGCACAGAAGAAAAAAGGAGAGAAAGTAAAGTGTAATTTTGTCTCCTGCGTTGAGGAAATTTCTGCTTGATAACAGAACGATTTTGCTCGTTTTGTGTAAGAACAAGATAAGTAATTTTCTGGTGTAGTTTTTGGGGGATCTGAGCTGATTGTACAGAGACTGTATGGTGAGATTGTGACGTGTTTGCTGACCAGTACAGGATATCGTTTTTGTTGTAACTTCTATTTGTGTAACTTTTATGTTTGTAAGAGGTGATTTTGGTTTGTAGAGGCAGAATTTTGTTTTAATGTTTGTACAGGAGAAACGGCATTTAGAGGATTTTTTATACTGTTAGCCTGTAAATCAGAGGAGGTTTCTGCTCTGGTTTCGGGGGTGGGGCACAGGGAATTGAGAAACTGTTTTGTTTAATTTGGTTTCTCTATTGCTGGATTTTGGAGACACCATCTTGGTCTTCCTTTGTGTGAAAAACATGTGGTTTGGCAGCCATCTTACCTTTGTGTGAAAGACATGTGTCTTGGCAGCCATCTTACCTTTGTGTGAAAGACATGTGCCCTGGCAGCCATCTTGGTTAGTTTGGTGCTGCAGGTTTTTTTAACAAGGAATTCAGTTTTAGATGGAGCTGATTCACTTTTAGTTTTGGTGTCTATGGAAAGCGATTAGTTTGTTTTTGCCTCAAATGTTAGTTTTTGTCCTGAAGTTATTTTTGTCTCTTTTGTAACTTTTCTATGTACGGCTTGATTTTGTTTTGAGTGTTCGGTTATATTATAGCCCAGTGACCAGCCTGATAGGGGAATCATTGTGTGATGGTTAATGATTCTGCTTAACGTTTGTATATCTGTGGCTGTTACACTGAATTGTAGAATTGTTTGGTATAGTTAATACGGGTACTACAGTGTAGGAGGGTGGTGCTTTGTAGTTCTGTGCGAAAAGTATTGGGACAACTCAGAGATTGATAGCAGTGTCTTTTTCGTAGTAAGCATTGTAGTGTTTGTATTCCTGTACAATGGAAAGCATTTTTAAGGAAGTAGCTAAGGTTAAACACATGGCGGCCATTGTTCAAGCTATGCAGGGATCTATTGATCCTTGGTGGGAGGCCAAGAATTGTGTAGCAAACCTGATAGGTAACGGGAAGTTCTGCAAACGGAAAGGAAAGTATGCTCTGATTTTTGCTGCTGGTTGGATAGCTGATAAATTTCAGGAGTCTTGTAGGCTGAAGCTGAGTTTGGAAGGAGAGATGGAAGATTTAACCCCTTAAGGACCGAGGACGTACCATGTACGTCATTGCAGCGGGTCTCTCTTAGACCCGCTGACGTACATGGTACGTCCTGCCGTTTTTTGAGCGCTGGAGCGATCGGATCGCTTCCAGCAGCTCAAACGCCATTGCAGGCTGCCTGGGAGTCCAGGCAGCCGTGCAATGGCGTTTAGAAGTGCCGGGGCACCATGTGATC